>OZ020510.1:48232247-49581196 GCA_963971375.1 Platycheirus rosarum | reverse complement strand
TTGAACGGCTTCTGGTTGCTCTTCACTCCAAACGCGGCAATTTTGCTTATTTACGTAGCCATTCAACCAGAAATGAGCCTCATCGCTGAACAAAATTTGTCGATAAAAAAGCGGATTTTCTGCCAATTTTTCTAGGGCACTGATTTTGGTAATAAAATTCAATGATTTGCAAGCGTTGCTCGTTAGTAAGTCTATTCATGATGAAATGTCAAAGCATACTGAGCATCTTTCTCTTTGACACCATGTCTAAAATCCCGCGTGATCTGTCAATACTAATGCATGAAAATCCTAACCTCAAAAAAATCACCCGTTAAAAGGGATTGCCACCGCAAAGTCTTCGATTACATAATGAAGGGACAGTGCAGTAGAGGACGACCCAGACTAAGGTGGCCCATGAAAATTAAAAACGACCTCGACCAATTTAATATGCAAAGCTGGAGGCAGGTAACTAGGGATTAAGCAGGAAGGAGAAGCCATCGGCGCAACAACCGGGATCCGGTCCAGGGGCTCCTTCCACAAGTTCTTATATACATCCCGATTGCTGGCCGACAACATCCAATTGCGCATTCTAAGGCTTCGGGCTTCGGCTGCTTGTTTTCGAAGAAAACTGCACCAATATTGTAACTTGTCGAACTTTGAATGAAGCCAATGAAGATTATTGACTGAAAGTGGATTTGCTTATAACTAATATTAAAAATCTCAGTCAGCACACAAGGTGTTTTGAAGCAGGGCGTTTTCAAAAATAATAAAAATATTCGGGATCGCTTGACGAATTTTGCTGAAGAGTTTTGACCTTCTTTTTTATAAGACAATGTTAATTCAAAAAACTAATGGCAATGGCATTCGATCATCATCATTCAAGGATTGGACTCCTGGAAATGTTGGAAGGCGATGAACAATGAAGCGCGTTTCGTCAACAATGATCTCGGCAACAAAAAGAAGAACAGAATTTCAGTTCGATAAATGTGCGTCGCCTGAAATTTTTGATTTATCATTTATTGGTCGATTTCAACCAGCCGTTAGGATTTGAAAAAGCCCGTTTCCTTTAATTTTCTTTTTGGATTTATCTACAGCCTTCGACAATGCTCGAAACTGCCTTACTTAAATATTTCACTTGTTTGGTTAAAGTTTTTGAAGTTCTTAGCGGATTTTTTTTTTGTTTCCTCATAATTAACAATTTAATTCCGTTATAGCGTGTCAAAAAAAAAAAAAAAACTTAATCTCTCTGGCAATCTGTCAACACAACTTTTCCAGAAGTTATCTTCAACTCTCTTGACTTGAACAACATGAAAGAAACAAGAATATTTGAAATTTAATTCCATACTTTCCTTAAAGCCTCTTGATCACAGGAATTAAAGGAGTTGTCCACTCGCTCCATGGTACAACCTTATGATTTACCTCATGCACATTCAGTCAGACTATTGGGGGTTACACCTTTTCCATTAATCTGAGAGTGAACATAGGTGTTTTCATTTAAAACAATCCTTTAGGAAGCTAATAGCAAAGTTAAAGTTTTTGCCTCCAGGAGACTTTGCCAGCAGATGACTTCCCTTTACCCATTTCGCACATCGTTCAGTTATAAAGTAATACAGAGGAAGAACTACGAGGAGCTAAGTACCACAAAAACCGTATAATCAGTTTGTGGTATAATAACTCCACATCCATAAACATATCATTTAGTTAAAACCCAGCCTAATTCCTTAAAGGCATGATAGAGTGTATAGACAGGACTTATGGGTGGCTATACACAAGGCCCACATCTAGCTGCATCTTCATCTCCATTATCTCCATCGAACCGTTCATTCGTTTCCATCTACAGTAGCATTACAAAAGTGTAAGTGTACACGCAGTCACTGTGGCGTGCATTAGTTTTGTGGTAATCCTTCCTCACTGCCACAGGAACTATATAGAAGCGGATCTTTCTCTGATGTTTGCCAATGCCAAGAGAAATAAAAGGAAAATATTGCAAAAGGGAGGCCAAAAGAATGCCAACACAAAACAGGGACTTATCCCTGTAAATCTATGATAGACTGTAGGTTACATTGCCAAAGATGGGGCTAAGACTTAATGCGTGACTGTGCGGGATGTGTGTGTGTGCGAAAATCTTGTTGGCTAAAAGGATGCCATTGTCTATGACTTATATAATCCGAAATCCATTTAAAGATGAATCAAGGTTTCGGACATGTCTATAGCTTGCAACTGGCATTCGAGATCGAGTCCATTCATTTCGGGAGTAAGCAATGGTGTTAGAAAAACATGCCACCACCTACCACCACCCGCTTCCAACGTTGCAAGTATCGTCCGCCAAAGACGTCAGTAGAGGAGTTCGGTAAAAGTAATGGTTAACATTGCCGGATCTTGAATCATCTATGAGTGCTCCAATGAATCTGTTCCGATTCATATTTGGGTTTGCATTTGAATTGAAAGTCTGCATGATTATCCTTTGGTAAAGAACTGTAGGTACAACTATATATTTAGGTACAGTTGTATTCACAAGTTGAAAAGCGGCGAACTTAAGAGGGAAGCGAAAATCGTAACATGGACGTTATCTTCAGGTGAAATCTCGAGTGAACTCAACTTGAAAGGCAGCAGCGATATGTCAATGCAGAAGGCAATTATTAAAGAAGCACTCAACGGCTTCGGATGGAAATGGGAACGGTCGTGAGTTGGGTGGAAAGAAGAAAGCTTCGTTGATTGAATTTGATTATAATTTTTGCTGACAAGGGGAGCGTGCATTTGAATTTTTTAATTAATGAGATGCTCATAGCAATTATTTTTGTCCTTAGGTAGGTATCTAGTTGGGTTAATGACGATGACAATTTGGTGATAAAATATGGTATTACATAGTTTAACCGAATTTATTGAAATTCATATATCTGTTAATTGAGTTAGAAAAGCTTTTTCTTCGCATTAAGATTTGCTATGGCAAGTGAATTCAAAAGAAAGACTGGTCTTTAATCCTGTACATTATAAATTGCATGAAAATCTGTTAAGTTGTTGTAGTAGACTGGGGCCTATAACATAAAACATAAAGTACTTGTTGAACAAGTGAAATTGAACAACTTTTTAAAATTTGTGTAACTGAGAACAACAAGTTTTCTGGAACTTACACAATTGTTTTGCCAAATTTCAACAAGTGGGAAATTTAATAAATCTAAGGGTTCTGTGACTGGAAACAACAAGTGTTTAAACAAAACAGAATTTACTTGTTGAATACTTGATAAATTTCAACGGACGTTTTTCAAACTAGTTCTTAGTCAAAAAGTTAGAAACATTTTTCCACTTCGAACTGCTAGCAGTCATATCTCACTGGATATATCAAAATTAACTGAAAATTTAGGGCACAAGGTCGTAAGTCCACAGGCCAAATGCCAACAAAAAAATAATAAAAAAAACAAAAACATGATTTTTAAACATTCACTGTTTTGAAAAAAGGTAGAATTTATTTTTTAAAAACTGTATAAAGTAATTTAAAAAAAAAACAATTGTATATTTTTATTTAAATTAACTTTATAAAATTAGAAGTCAAAAAATAAATCAGAATAAAATTAATTTTAAATTTCAACTTGTATAAACAATGGGTAATTTAATTTTTTTAAAGCAAATTTTATTTTTTTTCAGCATCAAAATTAAATTTAAAATTGTGTGCATTTCCCTGATTTTAGGCAAAGATGCAATTATATTTTTAATTATTCCGCAATTTTCTGACCCATAGTAGACTTTTTTCAACTGATTCAACAAGTCGAGGGAATTTTTGTCTGATTGTTACGTTTGTTGTTGTGTTACAAATATAGTTTTCACTTTTCGAACAAACATAATAGATTAAACAATTAATTATTAACTTTTTTCAATTTGTTTTATGTTATAAGCTCCAGGATGCCCCAAGCCTTTGGATGCGAAACTGGATGACGCGACGTCGGCTAGCAATCGGTATTTATATGCTAAAACTTGTTGGATGAGGCCTGGACCGGATCCTAGTTGTTGTTATCTTGTATCGTTCCATGTGACTAATGTTGCGGTTGTTTTCTTTACCCGCTTATCTGGTGTTACATTATTTCAATCTCTACTCCATAGGTAAAAAGTAAATATATGTGTAAATCATTATAGAAGGTGCAGGGAAATAAGTCCTCGGAACTAATTCCACCGAGAAATGGACTTAGTTCCCATGTAAGGTGGGAAGTTACTACATTTTCTTATGGGAACTTGGTATACACTTCGAAGCATGAAGAGGGAACTCTCTTCCAACAACAATAATTCACGAGGAGCTGTAAGCTACATTTAGTTATCAGACCTTTTAATTCTTGAATCGCCGCGATTTTTGTTGATTATTTTCGGAATCTTGTAAACCCCCTATACCTACCTAAATCATTCCTTATACACGGTAACACTTAATATGCTATATGGCGTTAGTTCACATTTAAGTGATTAGATTTTGAAAAATATGCCCCACCAAGGTATAAAAGCTTACCTAAAGAAAAAATTATTTTTATATGATCAGCAAATTAACTGACTTGTTGGTTTACTTTACTTGAAGTGCCCCGTGGCTTAGTGGCAGGTATGTCGGACTGCAAAGCGACTTCCGCTCAGAGCCACGTTTTTTCCGGGTATTGCCTCTTGCGAAGAACTGATAAAACCTCCAAGAGTAAAATTTGTCTCGAAAAAGTGCATCTCATGTAGCCGTTCGGACTCGGCGGTAAATTGTAGGTCCCTTCCAATCTTGATTCTTGTAGATAAACAACCCACACAGAGGAATGGTTGAGAGCATAAGTAACTAGGCTTTGGTTCCTTAAGGAGCTGTCGCGCCAGTAACTTGTTTCCCTGCACCCCTTTAACAATGTGAGAATCTTACTTAATAAATACAAATTCATTTGCTCTACTAAAAGCTTCTATCAACGAATTCGTCCGCGTGGACTTAAAATTAGAGAAAATTATTCAGATTTCTCTCGCAAAAACTATGAATTTGAATCTTGTAACTTTCCCATCTTGTAAACTTTACAAATTCTTGCATTCGTTGAGGTATGAAAGCGTCACAAGCAAACCTCTAGCCATACATCATTTGTCATTTAAGCCTTCCCACAGAGACCGGGAAGTAGCTTTTTTTCCAATCCAGCACCTCATCCAACTACATGAGATAACAATCAAACATGACATTACGATGATAGAGAAGCATATTTGAGTTACTGGCAAAATTATGCCTGTCTGTCTGTCTGTCTGTACGGATGTATTTTGGACTGCAGCCTAAACGGTTGGGCCAATCGTCTTCAAATTTTTAACTTAAGACATTTGACATTCTACAGAGGAGTTTTTTTAATTTTTTTTTTAGCTAAAAAACTAACGGTACCTGTCATATAACCGTTATGTAAAAGCTTATTTTCCTCGAAAACGGCTCCAAGAATTTTTATGAAAAGAATCAATGTACTACTGTAGGTAAGCATTATATTTTGGTGAACAAAATTGTAATATAATGGTCTAAAAACGGTATCCCCCATAGGACCGTCTTTCTTTCTTCGACTTTCTCGAAAACTGGTGATCCGATGATTATCAAAATTGATATTCAGGAAGATGTAGGTAGCTTTAGCTTAAGTAATTTCACATACATTTTTTTCGAATTTTTTTTTTGTAGTTTTAATATTTAAAAAAAAAGTTGCTAAAAAAACGTTTTATTTAAAAACCGCTCCTACAATTTGAAAAAAAATCACACTTTTTAACATTTCCTAAAGAAATAAAATGGCATTTAAATTATTTCACCCAATACAATTTATTTATTTTATTAACTTTATTCGAACAATCAAAAGTCACAAAAATCGAATAAATCCTTTGATGTTCACTTTAATTTTCTTAAATTTTATTCTACAATGTTACCGCACATATTAGCAAGTACGTGCGATCCAGTCGTGCAATTTATTTTTTTAAACTGGAAACAAAAGAAGTGTGATAGCGTAACCCCATTTTTACTAAAAGACCGTTGTTATGGTTTTGACACTTTTTATAAGTTCAGACCATGTTACTTTTCTATACGTAAATTACTTGTTTCTTTCAAAGATCTAGCGTTCTAGCCTTCCTATGTGATTAGGCACATAAGAGCAAGAACGTGCGATACAGTCGTGCCCATTTTTACTTGCGATGATAGGGACTATAAGGCAAGTTGAGGATTCGTGAATATTAAAAAAATTGAGATAACAATCAAACATGGCATTACATCATAGAGAAGTCTAAAAAAGTGATCGGGAAAAAATTTCTGTCTGCCTGTCTGTCTGTCTGTCAGTATGTACAACGAGCTGCAGCCTAAATGGCTTGAGCGCTTATCTTCAAACTTGGTGTGTGTGATTCTTCATTCTTTTGGCATTCCCCAGAGGCGAAATTGAAATTTTATTTTAGGCCTAAAAACTAAAAATAACGTTACCTGCCATATGACTGATTAGAAAATCTTATTTTTCTCGAAAACGGCTCAAACGATTTTGATGAAAATCTTTGAGAATTTTTTTGTTGGTATTGGCTATTATTTTATTTGAACCGAATTTACGGGAAAAGGTTTTTTTAATTTTTGGGTTTCTCGGTAACGGCTCTTTGGATTTCTGTCAAATTTTATATTTGCGAAGATCTAGGTGCCCAAATAATTTCTGCATATCAAAATTTTGAATAACTTTTTTTTTCTAATAAAAATTATTTTTTTTTTGAAATTCAATATTTTTAAAACTTATCAAAAAAAATTATTTAAAACTTTAAAATTAGGTGTATATTAATAAATAAAAAAAGCAAAAATAAAAACACGATTTTATCAAAACCGGTCCTAAAATTTTCAAAAAACTTTTTTCATATATTCTTTGTTATTTAGGACGTGTGATGGTTTACTTCATTTTTACTAAAAACCATAAAGTTTTGATAGTTCAAACTGTGTTACTTTCGATGTTAATGTTTGTTTTTGTCAAAGATACAGCATTTACGAGCAGATATATTCCTTATAACGCTAAGTCGAATGGTCTCGTTTTAGGAGTCAACGTATAAAAAAATGTGTCTCATCAAGAACATGCTGAATGCTTCCTGTGTTTTAAACTTGAATAGAATTCATTTCTTTTTTCTAGATTGTTTAGTACAACCCCAATATTGTATTTCGTACGTCCATACTGGTTTCAGCACTTGCTTGCAGATAAGCAGCTGATTATAGGAACTCAGGTAACAGTATTTGCTAATAAGAATAATCGAATTCTTCTCGTTTCTTTTTAACGCGTATCTTCCACTCAAGCTTAGCATCAGGATGCATGGTAGATAATATGTTAAATACTCAGTTCCAAGCTTAGCTCTATTCAAGTGAGGGTTCCAGAATGTACTATATTTGCTTTGGAAAATCTATGTGAATGTAAAATTAAATAAGCCTTCGTGTAACACTTGTGCCCAGAGTCCCAGCCAAACTCATAACAAGATGTCACATTTTATGTGATATTCAACATTCTATTACATTTTCTTGGTGTATTTACTTATGTCGCTAATTGAAGCCCAAAGATATCCGAAATAACCTTAGCTGTAAACGTTAATTTGTTGCGAATCAGCACTTCCTTACCAAATTCACTAATGCCAAGTTTAATTCTAAAATTATAGTCAACATTCTTTTTAATTTAAAATTGGATTTCATATATTCTTCTTGCTCTCTACCTTCATTTGACTTCCATCATACATTCCATTCTCTAGTGTAGGCATTGTAGTTCGAAGTATCTACATGATAATGATTTTCTTCAGAAACGAACAACTGTAATATATCAATTTACCTCTCCGCCATTAAAATCCAAATAATTTGTGTTGAACCGGATAGCACTTAATCAACCCGTTGAGTTTTTCAATTTTGAACACACCGGCAATTTTAAAAATGAAAATCCTCAATGCGGTACCAGATTAAATTCTACGGATTGTGTTCTGGCCCAGGTAATACGAGTAAATCATAACAGCTAACAACGTCAGCCTGTCGGAGGCCGAGGGTCGGTTGGTCGCGTTAAGATTGTAAGTTGTAACCATTAAACCATTAAACTCCGGCATAGTGCACCAGCAACAGCCAACACGATGAGGCTGGTCAAGGAAGTAAAACCTTGAAGTTTGGACATCGTTTTAGCAGTCATTCGGACCAACTTGAAAGGAATGCAGTCTTTAAAGGTAGGTATAGTTACTTGAGTGAGACCTAACGTAAGAAACCTTGTTAAGTGTCGTTGATTTATTACAAATCACCATCTGGGAAAGGATTCATAAAGCTGATTGATTCTGAGGGAGGCTCAGAGATTATGTAAGGGTGAAGTAAAAATTTTGAAATTTTTCGTATGAATGAAGTTGCAAAACATAAGGAACTTATGTTTGGTGGATGCAGAAGTCATTTTAATAGGAGTAAACATGATTAAAAGGTCCGTTCAATGTCGAACTGCTCTGCCTAAGGGTCTGATTCCTCTTACGAGAATCTATACTGTCACTTCACATGTAGGCATTTGGATTCGGCGTTAAATTGAATGTCACAACGGTTCTTCTTATTCATAAGCAAAGGAAGGGCTTAGAGTATGAGTCACAAGGTTTTAGAACTAAAAACTTTTTGTTTTTTCTATTTAATAAATAAATTGAAAAATAAGACAATCGAAATAGTGATTCTTTTATCGTGTTCATTTGTTCATCTAGATTTAGATTGAGTTACATAATTTAATCTAGATATCGCAATGAAGGCCGCCAAAAATATCATTTAGAGGTTATTCCCATTCGGAGGTCCGTATACTCAGAGCCAGGGGCTGCTTCTCAGTGCGTTGTCGCATTTATTACTCTAATTTATGATCCATTAGGGAACGTCCCATGTTATAAGAGTTAACCATTAATTTATTTCAAAACAAGCTTGCCAATGCTGATCAACTCAAACAGATTCAAGTTCCCTTTGAATCATCCAACCCGATGCAGTCTTATTACACAATTTATCTCTGCAACCACCTTGTTTATGCAAATGAATGGTAGTAACTCCTTGATATAAGTTCTTGGCACCCGAAGGCTCCTTTGATTAGAAGAATTCGTGTATAAGGCTATGAAAAGCCCCATTAAATTAAGACAACATTTTATTTCTTGCTCTTATGGTATTTATGAAACAAAAAAATGCATATTTAATTATTTTATTATACATTATCATATCAAAACACAGTTAAAGACCAGATTTTTCATCCCAAATCCTACTCACTATATTCACTATACCTCCTCGCATTCTAGTCCCGTCCCGATGAGGTGGTCTTCTGATGACTAAAATCGATAAATTTAAATGCCATCACGCTAAACGGAAGAAATGCTTCCTCTTTTTTTGTTCCTCTTGCTTTAATTGCCAATATTCCAGTTTTGTCCAGACTGTTAATCCCGATATGGGGATCATAAAAACGAAGAGTGCTATGCCTTCCATGTCGGGATTCGAGGTAAACCTGATGAAAAGATCCGTTGCAAGAGTGATGAACACATTGCAAGAGGAAGAATATTGCTTTGGGCTAGATATGTATATAAAAGAACTAACTTCAATAACGAACTTTGGCAACATCATGGGAGGAGAGTTGATGAGCAAACAAGAAAGCCAACAGCCGTCTTAGCCATTAATTTTCATAGTTTTTCTGATATATAAATATAAGTTATCTAATTTAATTTAATCTTGTTGCTGGGAGTTGGGTGTATGCATGGATGGCACCTTAGGTTCAGATTTAACTGGTTTTATAATTCGGCAAGGACTATACGTCCAGTAGAATGGCCAGTCTTTGGTTGAAATTGTTTAATTCATGTTGCCTTATATGATGTTTTGTGTCGATAGCTTAGGAGGATGGTTGGATAGTTAACACTACCGTTATATGTTCACGCATCATACTGTGATTTGTAACTCGTTCTTAGTGTGAAAAAGTGTTTTTGTTGCAAAGCGAAATGAGGAAGACATATACTTTTTTTGTTAGATTAAAGGAAATTAAAGGTTTTTAATAAATCTAATGAGCCGTTACAAAGAAAACAAAAAATAAAAAACTGATACACTAATTTTTAATTGATTTTTTTATAAAAATGTTTTTGACCAAGTGATATCAAATAATTAAAGTTTTCTATGTCAACATAGGTTATTACCACATTCGAAACAAGAAGTTTTCCGTTAACAGTTATATATGTATTAAGTAAGTAAGTATTTAATTAAGTAAGTAATTAAATCATTTATTTCTACTTTTCTTAACATAGTTTAACAAGAACAATGAATTTAAAAGCTATGGCTTTGCCATCATTTTGATTTTTTTTCGTATCTTAATTAATTCGATGGAAACGTAATACACTTCCACCCTATCCTAGAATTCTAATCTTACTTATAAATTCTTCTGATTAAAGAGAAAATAATTTGGAAGGGAGTTGGATTGTTTGTTCCTTCAAACTCATTATTCACTGAGTAAATTGAAGATCATTATTTGTTCCATATTTAAGGATCACATTATATATATAAAGTGAAAGTGAAGTGTTATCAATAATGATGGAAACATAGGAAATAGCGTAAAGATATATTGGGTCAAGTTGTAGAAAAAGCTTTTCATTGATAAAAAAATGCTCGTAGAACTTAAGAAATAAGCTCAGAACGTATGAATGCCTTTTACATAAAAACCTACTAAGAAAAAAACAATGGACGACAATATAAGAAATGAGAAGTAAAATTTCAAAGAGTCTTATAGTGTTTTGGTGGTTTTTCTACAATTGTGCTACTTGTACTTCAAGCACTATAATAAACAAAATAACCGAAGATGGTGGATGTGGCCTTTGTACCAGTAGAGGCCATTGAAGGGCTATTTCCAGACCACTTTCAGATTTATAAAAAACAATGATCCCGATTTATATTTTTAAATCAACAAGAATGAATCATATGCAATACGGTTTGCTTCAATAATTGCTTCTGGATTGCATTCGTCCATTGTTCTTAATAAGATTTTATTAGCACGTTGCTCTTGTTTTTTTTTTTTTTTGTGAAATGTCAGAAAATGCGCACGCATTTATTAAAAGTAAGCCAACTTGTCCGTCTCCATTCTCGTCTGCGTTTGCGCATCTGTTTAATTGTGTTCGCAACATTGAATTCGTGAAAAATAACAAGGTCTGATTTATAAAAATGTTTTTAGTAAAAATGGAGTACGCCATCACACGTCTTATATATTAATGAATTTATGAAAAAAGTGTTTCGAAAATTGGAGGACGCATTTTGATTAAATTCTGTTTTTATTTTTGGTATTTTTTTTTTTAATTTTGGTAAATTCTATAACTCTAAAAAAAAGTTTAACAATATACAGCCGATCATAAAATTTAAAATTAATTTTTGTATAACTTTTAAAAATTTTGAATTTAAAAAAAAATCCAAAAATGTATTATAAATAGATACAAAAAATAATTATTAAAAAAAATAATATTCACAAATAATTTAGTTTCTTAGATCACTTCAAATGTAAAATTAGACAGAAATCCAGTCAGCCAATACCGAGAAATTCGAAAATTAAAAATTCATTAATTAATATTTATATTTATTATCTATACATATAATATAATTAAATAATTTTAATTAATTAAAATAATTTATATTTTGTAATTTGAATTGCCTTTCGGCCTGAAAATAACTTAAATTTATATTATTTTGCACCCAGAAAAAATTAAACCAGGTATTATGATCTTTTACTATCTTACACTATTTCACCCCAAGAACTTAAATTAAATTACTTGTGTGATACTAGCAATACGTTGATCTGCTCTGCAGTAACTTTTTAACGGTAAGTGTTACAGGAAAAACTTTTATAACCATTTTTGTGCGAAATTACTTCAGCTTTAAATTTTTGGAACAATTTTTTTCTAAAAAACCGTTTTAGAATAAAACTCTTCCATGACCTTTGACTCTTTTTAACTAACCTTGCGGTCATCGGATCGGTAGGAAACTTTCTTAGTTTATAATGAGTCCCATTCCTAATGAAAAATGCCAAATTACAGCATTTAACAATTTTTTCCTTTCTCTTGCATTTTTCTTTTTATTTCATAAACTACCTGACCTTACCATTAGGGTGTCCCGTCAAATTTTTTTGTGGCGTGTATTCTAACGAAGGACAACTAGATGCATGAGTCTTATCAGCATTATCAGCATGAGTCATGTATCAACGTAATTTTGTCTGAAACAACTTATTCAATAAATTGTTTGATGACGACAGTACTTTTAGCTTTTCATATTCGTTTTCAGATTCACCTTTATGTGTGCTACTAATAATAAGAAAAATGTCTCCCTTTTGCATCTTTCGGGTAATTTTTCTTTTATTTACTTAATGTTTATTTAATTACTCATTTTATATGACCTTAAGTTTTAAATCTGGCATGTGATTGAGTATCTTTCAACAATTTAGAAAGCGTATAGCGAAACTGTTTTTGATCCTGAAAAATTCTAAGGATGTTAAAACCCTACCGATTTCAGTCACATGCCAAATATATATATAATTCTGTATATTATTAGATTATCCACTAACGACATGACAGACTGATATTACTGACATTCTGCGGCAGTGTCTTGATAAAGTCACAATCATTGATTTTCAAAAACCCCATTAAGTTATCCGAATGTGACTTAAAAGATAAAAGACAATTGCTTCTGCTCATATTTAATGAGCCTCAAATCCATTTGCGGAAATCACACCCACGTTATGCCACTCCACCTATCCAAAAAAAAGGCACTCCACACCAACTCCATATGAACCCAAACTGACGCCACTCGCCATAAACACAAATACAAAAGTGTCTTACGCTTCTTCCATTTCTTGTTCCGCAGGTGTAGGCACTCGTAATTTTCATTTTGATTCCATTTAATTGCAATTAAAATACACTCACAAAGATAAAACATCTTACAACTAGTTCGCGCACCAAGTCAACATTTGCACGCTCTCTCCACAGCACTTAACTGCGAACAGGCAATAAGGCTATTGGGAAAGGATTGCATTAGAAGAACACATCTTGAAAATTACCAACCAGTTTAATACTCCGGTTCTTGTATTGAGTGCCCACAGGCTTTTTCATCTTTTTCATGCTCAATACAGGATGAGCAACTAGGAGCTGTGCTCCCACCACCACACCCCGTGCACCCGTATCTGTATAATGCTGCGAAGTGTTCATTCTTCTTACAACATCCCAGTCGTTGTAAAAGGCAGACCTCCTAACCCCGCAGCAGTAATCCTAACGAACCGTTGCGTTGTTGCTATGAAGTGCTGGAGTACTAGACTTCACTCAGTTACCATAAACAACAACAATAATGGGATGAAGCAAAAGTATTTGCACTTGACACTAATTACTCGGAAAATCGGTATCCGCACCACTCCTTGGCACTGGCGAAGATGTTTAGAGGAAATGTCGCCAGTCATTTGCTGAGGAGTGTGTGGGCCATGTTCTGATGACAAAGTAGCTACGATGGAAGGATATGGAATACCCATGGTATTTTCTTCCATGGAAATGTTGTACAGATCATAGCTCAAACAATTTTTAGAAATAAAAAAAACTGTGAGTAAATAGAAAACAAAAAACTAAAATTGGGAAAATGTGTTTCGGTCAAAAGAAAAAAATGAAAAACTAGCTATCTATCCAGATATAAAGTTTTTTGCTTTAAATCGAGTTATTTCAGAGTTTTTGTATGTTACCAACATAAAGTCTCGAATTCATCAGAAAGTATTGGAGATTTCTTATAAAATTATTGAAAACTCCGTCAAATCTCGAATTTTGAAGTTTCAAAAATGTAAAACGAAATGTCAGGACATGGACATAGATTGAAAAGGAAGCATCATTTATCGGCAGAATATATGATCTCGACTTGGAGCCATAGTTTGGACAGGTTCGCCTTAAGGGTCCATGTGAGATTTATCGGCCAAAACTCAAAATTGTTCATGTATGAAGACAACTGAATGCATTTTTTCCTTTTTTACTTGCGATTATAGGGACTATAAGGCAAGTTATGCATTCGTAAAAAAAAAAAAAAAAATTCTAACAATCAAACATGATATTACGATGATAGAGAAGTCAAAAAAAGTGGGTCCGGAAATTCCGTCCGTCTGTCTGTCTGTCTGTCTGTCTGTCTGTCTGTCTGTCTGTCTGTCTGTCTGTCCGTATCGATATCTACAGCCTAAACGGTTGGGCCGATTTGATTCAAACTTGGTATATAGTATTTTTAGAGTGCTCTACCCGACAGTTTTTGGAATTGGCATTCTAGCTCTAAAACTAACGGTACCTGCCATATAACTTTTATTAAAAAACTTATTTTTCTCGAAAACGGCTCCTACGATTTTGATTAAACTTTCAGAATGATGTTTTCTGTGCAAAATCTATCTTTTAATTTTAATGGATTTTTCAGAAAAAGTTTTATAACGGTACCTCCCATATGACCGGTTTTTTAAAATCAGACTTTCTCGTTAACTAATTGACGGATTTTGATGAAATTTTCAAAATATGTAGTGTTTTATGATTCAAATAATATTGCTAATCAAAATTTTCAAAAACATTTTTTTTTAAATTTTAATAATTTTTTTAAAAAAATATTTAGTTTTTTGAATATTTTGAAAACGGATCTATAGATTTTTTTTAAATTTTTTCTCCTAGTATAAACTATAGATTTCTTAAAATTGACATACTAAAAAAAATTTTAAAATATGTTTTCGAAAAGTTTTTCAAAAAAAAACATTTTTTTGAAAAAACTGGTCGAACGATTTTGAAATGAAAAATTAGTAAAATAGAAAACAGCAAAAGAAATAAGATGGCTTACAACATTTTTTCCAAAAAACGTTATGAATAGTGTTTTTTTGATTTCATAAATTTTTTTCCCCAACATTTTATTTCATATTGCTCGGCTAAGCCCTAGCCATTAGTCAAATAAAAGAAAGTGACAACCTACATTACATACATACTTACGTATTTTAAAGTATTTTTCATCATCATAAAAGCACAGAATAAATAAGGAAGCCTTTGATAAACACACCAAAACAACTAATAAATAAAAAAAACTATTCGATTACTACTGAATGCAAAAATTTCAATCGAGAAAACAAAAGTTTACACCTTCCTATAAATAAACAAAACCACCGTGTTAACTTTTAATCCTAGAAAGATAATCATATTTTTTGGGACTGAAAAGATAATCATACGTCTCGGAGACGTATGACACTTATAAGCGTATTAAAGCTTAACCATTTACTATTTAACATATATTTGTATTTTAAATATTAAGTAAGGTTCTTTTAAGATAAATAAATCAATAATTTAGTACAAATGAAGTACAGTTTGAACAAAATTAACAAAAAGCATGAACCACTTTAAAATCAAACCAAAAAACTTACTTTATTTTTTAAAGGAAGCTTTGAGTTGGCTTTTAATCTTTATATTCGCTTAATAAGATCCTTTGGGGCTAGGCTAACTGTGAAAATTAGTTTTAGTAATTTTTAAGAAAAAAATTTATTTGTTCACATATTTTTGTACTATGCACAAAAGTTTCATAAAAGATAATCATACGTCTCCCGGACGTATAACATAGCTTTTACTAGCCCCCACGGATACTAAAGGGGGTGTAACTGATGCCCCATTCAAACTCTGACCGAGGCATGAGCATATCTAAAAAGCCAACGCAGTACAGTTTATAATTTAAAAAATATAACAATTTTTTTCCGCGCCATACGTCCCTCAGACGTAGATTATCTTTCTAGGGTTTATTGTCTCTATACCTACTCGCTTAACAGTAGTTGGAACACGTATCTTAATTTTAGTACCTACCTTCCTTCCAACCTTATTATAGGTACCTAAATCCTTTATAAATTCCATTGGTCCCATATTGGGACGTATAAAGGTCCCTTTACCTAGCATTATTGCCATACTGCTGATTCCGACGAATCTTTATGCCAGTTGTTCAAATTTTTCCATACCAAAATGAAAATTTAACTGAAAAAAGTCCTTTGTATCTTTCTATTAGCAAATTATATTATAAACAGTAAGCAGCAAGTGGAAAGATAATACTACACTAAAAAACTGCAAAAGCTAACAATCCTATATATTTATGTGTTTATCCCTTTGTCGTGACGCATGTTCGTTCGAGCTTCACCCCAAAACGATTCTAAGGAAGTTGCACGTCATACAAAAAATATTAAAATAAAATCTTTGTCAAAAAGACGCCTGCACTTAAAAAGGATTAGCACATAAGAGCAAGTACGTGCGACCCAGTCGTGCCTTTTATTATAATTAGCCCGCACCAAAGCGGATAATAGAAATGAAAGGCAAGACAAATTACGACAGTGCCAAGGATATGCACAAATTTCTGTTATTGTCCAGTCGCCTATAACTTGTAAAGTCTTTTTTGAATTCTATTCAAAAACTCAAAGGTTATGGCCGAATATACGTTTAATAAACTGTAGCCAGATCAGACGTGGTAAAAATTTTGTGCATCTTCGAGAGTAACCTAGATATCTCTCAAATTTGTCTTGCCAACCACGAGGATAATTTTAATGACTTATTTGAACTACATGGATGAGCGTCAGATAATAATTTGGTAATAAATTTAATGAACATAATTGAAAACAGAACACATCCCTGGGGCACCTTATTTTGGGAATATCAGGCTTGAATACATTTCTAATGAGCGGCCCAAAAGGTAATTACTTATTCAAAGAGGAAGAATTTAATCGAGTCCAATGCATGCATTTTCATTAAAATGGGTTGGTACCAAACTCAATTAATTGCCTAGTAAATACCAAGTTCAATAAAGTTACTTTAGCCAAAACGACTTTTTCGAAATATACTGTCAGATCCCCAGTTCATCGGCCTATTTCTCTGTGCTCTTTCCAAGTGGATGAAAAACAGCATTTGTCCATTTATCCATTCCCAAAAAGTTGGAATATTCTTCGCCATTAAACTATCGACCAATTGCACTTACGTTACTTCTTTTCAAGGTCAAAAATTTTTTAATGACCGCCAGTAAAATGCATGAATTTGGACTCTATGAATTTTTTCTTTATTGGATTAGTAATTACCTTTCGAACCGCTCGATACAAGATGTTTTGGATGGATTTAAGTCTGATATTCCCAAAATAAATGCTTGTATTTCCCCGTTTTGTCTCCGACCCCTTTTCTTATATTTATCAACGTTTACTGTCTGAAACGACCAATCAAATAAATTGTTTTGCTGACGACAGTACCCTCAGCAGTTTCAGTACCCACTTGAGTTTCCTAAGTAGTATTCAAAAAGGAGCTTTGAAAATGATAGCCGACCGAGTTAATAGAAATATTTATATGTCTTGAGCACAGGCGTAATGTTTCTTGCCTTTCATTATTTTATCGTTCTTTCTATAAACAATGCTCTAACAAAATACCCAGTTTCATTCCTCCAATGAACGGTAATAGTCGCACTGTTAGGAATTTTAATCAGTTTACACTTGTGCCCAACTTCGGACGTACTGTTAAGTATAGATATTCTTTCTTTAGTCGCACCACACGAATGTGGAACGATCTGCCAGGCTCTATTTTCCCTCCCATTTTGATATGCAGGGATCACTTGTCGGTCAGTATCTTATCTCTAGGTACACATTCGGTACCAATATTTCACTGAATACATACATATGTATGTACATTTCAATGAACACCTACTGATTTGTGCGGTATGTGCGGAATCGGTACGGTAAGAAAGCGGTGTACCGAGGGTCGGTATAGATAGAGTATCAGTATTGTGTTTATATTTATCGCAAGAAATTTGTGTTTGACGTCTATAGTCTAGGCAACAGTTTCTTTTGTATAAACAAAAATATAAGAAAATATTTGTTGATACAAAATAATAATTTTTGAAAGAAAATGACATCCAAGACTACTTCGAATATAAAGTTTTAAATAAGTCTGTGCCGAAAGCTTACCGACAAGTCAATAGATGAACATGATATCGGTATAAATTCTGTAAATCGCACCGATTACAAATATCGCACCGACAAATGAGGGAGCGGCTTAAATTAAATACTTTCACTCTCTCATATACAATTATTTTTTTAATTTACTTATTAATGAATTTAATTCATCAATAAACGAAACTAATTTAATCTAAATAAATAAAAAATAAAAAAAAAAGAAGCTAAAGAAAAAAATTATTAAATGGAAAATAAATTACAAAAAAATTATCGAATCCTGTTTTTCGGAAGAATTTTAATTTGGATTTTTAAGTTTAATGCGAATAAACGTTCTTTATTTGTTATCCTGAGACAAGTTATTTTTATCGGCTTAGAGATTGGGAAATAAAACCAATATTGGAAAATTTTAAATTTGTGGCATCATTTTTGCTTCACTTGTTAGAAAGTAATAAGAACAAGAGTTGAAACAATTTTAAAGAGAAATTTTATCAAGTTTATTGACAAACGTACATATACATATGTAGGTATAACTGGTTGTAACCGCGAACAAAGATTTTTTTACTGTGTGAAAAATTTACTAGGGGCGGCAAAAATTGGGTCTCCCCACAAACCATGCTACGCCACTACTCGTACGAGTCATCTTACCTGTTCTTCTTGCTCGTACAAACCCACAATCATAAACATGTCGATGTTTATATTTTTCCATACTATTTCTCATACTCTTGATGGCATCTGTGATTGATTTACCCGAAACGAAAGGTCTGTTTTGCAATGCGACATTTGAAACCAAGTTTGATATTTTAAGAAACAACACCAGCAGCAAATAATTCAGTTTTTTAATATTCGGACTTTTACTGATGCGGTAAGTCTACCTAAGATTCAAAAATTCATAAATTAGAAAAAGCTTTAAGTGGTTTAACAAGAGAACCGGAGGCAGTGATTTCTGAAGCGGGCACAGGATCTAGGCCTTTAGCAAAAATCAGCTTGATGGATTCTGCGTCGGGACAGCAATTTACATACTTAAAAAATCAAACTATTCAAGGAACTGTAGTAAATCGATTATAATCCAAAACTGTGTAACGGCTGACCGAGCTCCAAACACAGAGGGTTTCGATTTCAGCAAAATGATCTTCAACGACAATCCCATTTTTGGATGAACATATGCATTTGTACCAAAATTGGCGGACTTTGGGACACTCCCAAATCCACGCAATATCCAAATGCGTCTGCAAAAAGTCACTGTGTGGTTTAAGTTGTAAGACGGAATTGCCATCATTCTCCATATAATGAATACAAAATATCAGAAGTAAATTAATATAGCCAAATATTAATTATTAAAACTCTGTTAGTTCTTTGCTAATATTTTTTTTAAATTTGTACCACTGATTTGCTCCACTGTTCAATGGTTTAATGGAATGTCTCACTTCCTCATGCCTAGCGCAAGCGTTTCTGTTCTTTTTAGATCAATATCGACTGTCAATGGCGACAACATTAAATAACATCAATCCCTACATTTTAGGAAGCGATGCACTCTTCCCATCTAAATCACTATTGCAATTATAAGCAATTTTGTTCTGTGGGCAACAATTATGGGACTATATAGACACGGCTTCGATGGCACTTGCATTTTTCCAAGCCAACTATCTTCGGCTCCACTTCATCCTCACTGATTGACAGAAAGAACTGTTCCTTGCACTCACACGTCACTGTTGCCATTGCCATTATGCCGGCTCAGCGCGAGAATGTGAAAGTCTCGTGATTCTGGTGCTGTGGCCATCATCAGGTTCATCTAGATTCTAGACACATCTTTCATCCATATTGGCAACATAATTACCTTGAATCTTGGCTGTTGCATTACGCCACTAAGCAACTGCGTGTGCGCGCGCGTTAAGAAAGTGTCGTTCAACTTTGGCTGTAATGAGATAGAAATCCGAGATCTGGTGTGCAAGGCTGTGGCTGCTTTGGCAGAATCGGAGCACGCTCTCTCCCAGTTCACTGTTCAATCTTCATCATTTCTTATTTCAGTTTCAGACGAAACTATAGATGGATCGAGACCACAAATCGGGATTCTTGAGTGTGGCACTTAGTGGCATGACAAATAAGAAAAATCGATTGGGCGGATAAGGATGTGCTGATGCTGATGGGCAAATGGCAAAGATGTTGCTGCAGCAGCGGTTGCGTGCAGCATTTCAATCAGCGTGTGATTGAACGAACAGAGTTTGTGGGAAGGTTATTTATACCTCATTACGGACAGAAGGATGTATCTGTATAATGCTCGTACATATATATGCACCAAATCTGCACGAAATATTGGGGCGCTGATGGGTTCTGATGTTTTCATTTACTTTGTTAGCATATCGCCTTAGGATGTCTATTTGCGGTTCATTTGTATAATCAGGATTAAGGGGGGAAGTGAAATCTTCACATGATATCAATGTGTACTAAAGTACCCTCATAAATAATGCACAGATGATGGAATGCTTATAAGTGCTGCGCTGTTTAAGATTTCGATTCAAAAGGCCTTTGAACCATTTGAACATTAAACTGGCACCGTTTGGGCTTCAAGGCTAAGCTTCATGCAATTCCTTAGCAATGGATTTTGAAAAACTTAGGAGCTCTTTGACGTTAACTTAACAGTTCATCTTGTATTATATGCAGATATAGATTTAATTTGGCTGTAGATAAAAGATACGTGTTTGTGCACATAAACTCAAATTATGCTTCCTTGTTGGCATCTTCAGTATACTCAGTCTACTGGGATCTTCATCTTAGTTAATAATGAACATTTTTCGATCCGGAATAGCAATGTCTGTCTTAGAAATGAAAGTTGCCGTGAGGAACCAAGGATATACCTACTAAGCTGAGAGTAGAGTCTTCAGTAAAACCGTTAAGTGGATTAGTATTAACAGACAAAAGATTATTAATAAAAATAGGGAAAGATTCGAAGATAGAACGGAGCCCTGGGTCAAACCAGCGTTTATTTTGTGGGAACTAGACTTGAAACCGTCTAATACATTTTTATTGAACGGTCCAGAATATGGCTTCTAATCCAACGAACAAGAGTATCATCGATCCCGAAAGCACGCATTTTCGATAAGAGGCCTTGATGTCAAACTCTATCAAATGACTTGGAAATATCAAGCACAATAATCTTACTTTCAGCAAAGCGATGTAGAGATTTGTTCTACTGTTCAGTGAGATATGCCATCTGATCACCAGTGGAACGATTGCTGCGAAAGCAATACTGGTGTTCATGAAGAAGCTTTCGTCTTCGACATATTTCTTAGGGACAGTTAATTTAGCGTTTCGATGAACTTTGAAATAAGGGACGTAAGTACTATGGGTGCGGTAGGAGGGGGGGAGAGGGGTCACCTTTTTTAGGGAGAGGCTCGACAAATGCTGTTTTCCATCTTCTAGAAATGATTCCAGCAGAGTAGGTTAGATGGAAAAGCATACGCAGTGGATTTTGCCAGTGTGGAAGAACACCTCTTCAGAAAAATGGGTGGTATACCACTCGAGATATTTGAGAACTCTTGCTATTGTACGAGTGCTGAAAAAAATCTGGCCTATGGAAAAAATTACATTCTGAAGTACAGCTTCTTTACACTTAGAGTTAAACCAGAACTTTTGTTTGGGTTTGATTCTTTTTACTCTGTTAGGAGAATCACGGACGATCTTCGATAATTGAACCGCAATCATATCGCCATATAATAAAACCGATGATGAAGTTTCAGGCAGGCTTTAGGAAAAAATATTTTACTGTGTATAACATTTATAATGTATGGCATCGTTTATCTGAAGCTTGCAGAAAAAAAGAAAGTATACGCTTTTTTTATAGACTTGAAAGTTGCATTTAATAAAGTATGATAGTATGTATGATAGAATTATTTACGTCAATACTCAATCTGCAGTCTGGGCCGGAAAAGAACTCTCCAAATATTTTGAGAAACTTTGTCGAACTAAATGAGGATGTTTGCTCTCACCATGTGTTTTTCCATTGAATGTGAATGATCTGCATGAACATCTTGGAGGAGGACTGTTTATCAACTCACTCAATATAAGACTGCTGCTATATGCTGACGATATGGTTATTTTGGCGGATGAAGTCAGAGTGTTACAGCAGATGATAACACGACTAGAAGCTTACTGTGAAAAATAAGGCCTAGAAGTTAACCTATCAAAATCAGAGATAATGGTGTTCAGAAATGGAGGCAGGCTATCTTGCATAGAAAATTGGAAACTGAATGGGGAAAACATGAGTATTGTTTCCAACTACTCTATTTACGAGTCTTATTGTCACCGAAAATGTCGTTTTCAAATCATGTTGAAAAAAGAAACAGTGCTTCAAGGAGCTGCACTCGACGTGGCAAAGCTTCCTGACAAAAAGAAACATAAATCTAAGTGCAAAGTGGAAACTACCTCAAGCTGTTTGTAAAGCTGTTCAAAGTTACGGTCCTCAGGGTTGGGGTTTCGGAATGTTTAAAGAAGTGGATAAATTACAGCTCTATTTTTTTAAAGGAATCTTAAAACTACCTTAATTTACTCCAAATTATGCAATATCACTAGAAACAGGAGCAGAAGACGGTCATTACTATACCCTGGACCTTCAACTCAGATGTGTTGCCAAAACGATGTTCGAATACAGCGAAAACGGACTTCCACATCAATTAACCAAAATTCTCTTAAGGAAAAAGTTGTTCTGGGTAAAAGAGCTAAACAATCTTGCGCGTAGTTTTGGCCTGTCATGGGATGAGAGAGATATTAATAACAAATCATGGAAACAAAAAAGCTCAGATCTGCTACTACAACTGAAATCAGGGAGCATAATGGAAAACGAACGGAGGGCATCCGAAAGCAGCACTAAAATCTTTAAGTATCTGGATCATTCAAGAGGACAATATAACATCAACGATGACTCCGAACTCCACAAAATTAAATTTTAAAGACAAGATGCAACTTAATCTTTTTTAAACGGCAATGAGTTTATTGAAAATGAAACATCTCTATGTACAGTGTGCAACTTGAGGGAAGAAGAGAATTTGTTAGGTGGATGTCAAGGTTATAAAGAATTTAAGTTGGGGTGCTTTGAGAGTGCTTCCTTAACAGAAGCTGAAATTATCGATATATATTTAATGGAGAAAGAAGTACCGATTTTGATAGGCAGACACTCTATATCACTCTAGTTTTACCATATTGTAATGAACTTATTAGAGAATTTAATCAGTAATAGTTTTTCTTAATTAATATAAAATATAAAACAATCTTTATTCCAGCAGTTATTCAAAATTAAATGTACCTATCCGACAGACAACTTTTGTCATTGTTGTAAGCTTTCTGTATTTTTAACTTAAATTGAAATTTTTAAAAATAAAGAAAAATTGTAAAATATCTCATACTAAGTTCAAATTAAGAACATTTTACTACTACTATTACTACTACTCATATCGCCATATCAGCATTATCAAATATTTAGCACTTAAACGTTTTAATGTATCTCACATACCCGCGGCGCGCTACAACGAAGGTCATGCTATGGATATTTAAAATACTTTTTTTTATAGAAATGTATGCCCATGCACTTGACATTTTATCCCATGCAACGGCTGTAATGAACTTGGTGGATACTTATTAATATGCAGCGATGATAATGAACTCGTTTAACGTATATTTTTTATTAAGTCGCTTGGTGTATTTTGGTTGGTTTCAATTTACGAAGTTCGAGATAATAAAATTACACTAGTGCGATCCCTTCACATATTGTGCGTATTCTCTGGCTCTGGCCAGCAATATTATTTCTAACATAAGCGACGAGACCATGATGGGAAAAAGTAATGGCAACAAGTTATACCCATGTAGAGCAAATTCTCATAAATACAACCAGAGTTTCGCTTAGTGCCAAAACAGCTGGCCTGTAGGTATTGTACAGTATATAGACCTAAACGAATAGACAACGAGAAAATTAATTACCATTAGAAAATATATTAACCCGCTAGAACTGTGCAGTGTAAGCTTAAAACTGCATCAATATACTAAACATACAATATTACAGTGTCTAGTACAAAAACAGCTTTATTTGCTACAAGTCGTAGATGCCTTTTTTGCGTTTAAATGTACCAGAATAGAGTTATAGCTCAAAAAGTGAAAAAAGTCCCGATTTGCAGAGAATTAAGCTGGTTTTGGAGAGATCCTTAACATCACATCAAAAATTCAAAACTACACGACCTTTTCAGTTTCTTTCGTGCTTATGTCCGAGTAAGACCTGTGCGAACGTATACTTTTTTCATCGACGTATATTAAACTTCAAAATTAATAAAAAACGCTCTAGAAGCGAGGAGGATATTGATTCCTCTTTAAATAAAACTAAGAGATCTAATTCTCAAATAATGGCATCTAAAAGTTCTAATTATTATGACCCATTAGGGGATATAATGGACGCTGAAAATGGTGATGAATCACCTGCGCCAATACCCAAAAAAGTGCCTATACCTCCAATCAAAGTGCTTAACAAGAATAAAGATTATGTTCATAAATTGTTAAAATCTATAAATATTATTGACTATTCGATTCGTAAAATCTCTATTGGAATCAAAATTTGTTGTGATTCAATCGATTCTCATAATAAAGTTTTAACTGCTCTTAAAGCAATCAAGTGCGAATTGTTTACTCATGATCGCCGAAATGGTTATTCAAAGTCATATTGTTTGGTTTAGATTCAATTGAAATTGACACATTGAAAACAGAACTCATTTCACTCGGTTTAAAGAGCATGGATATTAAAATGATCACTAAAAACATAAAACATTCACAGACATATTTTACATTGTTTATTTTGAGAATGGCTCGGTTCATCTTGCCTTTTTACGAAATAATATTAAAACAATATTTCGCACTCAAGTTCGTTGGGAATATCAAAGGCGGTTTAAAAACAAAGTGACTCAGTGTCACAACTGCCAAATGTTTGGCCATGGTGAGAAGCACTGCAATGTTTAAACTAGCTGTAGCAATTGTTCTGGTTCACATAAAACATCCGACTGCGATCCAGCTTTGAACCCACAGCCAAAATGTGTAAACTGCAACGAAAATCACCGATCTACTGATCAAGCATGCACAAGCAGGGAAGAAGCCAACAACAGCGACAGCAAAACAGGTGAACATTTTGAGTCTAGAAGACTTTCCCTCTCTACCTACGCATCCACCTAATCATTGGACACGTCACCAAAACCACCCACAGCAGCATATTAGTCAGCAAAGGTTGTTACCCCACAATCTCAAGCGAAACCGATGACGACTTTGAGTGACAGTGCAAGTCATGATAACGATCTCTTTTCCCAAGAAGAATTAGCTGCTCTCACAATAGAAATGATTTCTAAGTTTGGACAATGTAAGTCCAAATTCGATCAATTCAATGTCATTGCACAACTAGCAACTAAGTATTTGTATTCTAATAAGGGAAAGTAATATTATAAATATAAAAATTATATGTTGGAATGCCAGAGGCATACGCAAATGTAATAAGTTCTTCAATTTTCTTTGTAGTGCAAATGTTGATATATGTCTGTTGTGTGAGACTTGGTAAGATGTTGATGTTGGTTTCTCAAATTGTAATTATATCTGTCATAGGCTAGACCGTCCGACGTTTGGTGGTGGTGTTGCCATAATACTTAAAAAAGAAATTAAACATGTTCTATTACCAATCGTTAATACAAGTGCATTTGAAGCGATTGGAGTATTATTATTATTAGAAAAATTAAAATATTTTCAATATATTTCCCCGGCGGAAGATCCAACGAATTGAAGAAACGAAGTTTAAGAAACAACCTTAGAAAATTAGTAAGAAATGATAACTTTTTAATAGGTGGAGACTTTAATTGTAAACATCGTGAATGGGGATGTTTGAGGGCAAATTCATGAGGAAATCTCCTTTATGACTTTATACTAAGATACCCAATCACAATATTGTATCCAAATGGTCCAACATACATTCCTACATCAAGGAGATCATCACCATCAACTCTAGATGTGTTTCCTACAAACACACCCAGCTGTTTTACCCAGCCATATACCGCTACTGCTCTGAGTTCGGATCATCTACCTGTTTTTTGTGATACTATTTTAAACCCAAGACTAATTAATGTGCAATATTTAGATTATAAGAATGCTAATTAGCCACTGTTTCGTTCACATTTCCATTCGTAATTGTCAGTGTAATATTGAAAATGTTCTATGCTGTGAAGATATTGACTCTAGCGTGGACTTATTTGAAAATAAAATTTTAGAGAGCATTGATGTACCTAGCAATCCCAAGAAAATATATAAATAAGAGAGCTATAATTCTACCGCGTGATATTTTAAATGTTATTAAAAAAAAAATAAGTTAAGGAGAATCTAGATAAGATTTAGGCAGCAAAATGATTATGATGAAATGAACTTCCTGAACAGAATTATATCGCAAAAAATTTTAGATTTTCAAATATTGAATGGGGTAAGAAATTGAGCTGTTTACGTCCAAACTCAAAACCGTTTTGGAATATTTATAAAATTATTAAAAAGAAACACTCACCAATGAATAAAAAAATATAAAAATAATGACGCCAACAGTTACAGACCTATTAGCCTGCTAAGCAACGTAGGTTAAATATTAGAGAAAATTATTCTCCAAAAATTACTACTTTTTCTTAATGATAAGTTTATCATTCCGCCACAACAGTTTGGTTTTCGTAAAAACCATAATACGTGCCACCAGGTATTAAGATTATGCAATCATGTAAAAAATAACTTTAAAAATAATAAATCTACTGGCCTTGTTCTTCTTGATGTTGAAAAAGCTTTTGACACTGTATGGCACAATGGGCTCATTCACAAATTAATAAATTATGATTTTCCGGGTTAATTAATCAATATAGTTAAAAGTATTTTGACTAATAGAAAGTTTCTCGTTATGCTAAATGGAATATGTTCTTCATGTAAAGCTGTACCTTCAGGCGTCCCACAAGGTTCTGTACTGTCCCCAACACTCTTCAATATTTTTACTTCCGATTTTCCCAGATTACAAAACTGCGAATATAGAATGTATGCAGATGACATTGCTATATATTCTTCTGACGAATATGGTTCCTCAATTATCCTCAATATTCAAACTGCGCTTAATGTTATCTTCGAATATTATAAGCACTGGAAAATTAAAATAAACGCTGGGAAATATCAGGCTATCTTTTTCACAAGAAAAAGGAAGGACTGTTTCTTACCCGGATCAAATCTTAAAATAAATAACTGTGATATTCCTTGTGTCGATTCTGTTAAGTATTTAGACATTAACTTAGACAAGAAATTGACTTTCAAGGATCATACTAAAAACACATTAAATAAACTTAATATAGCAATCAGATTATTATACCCTTTAATAAATCGAAAATCATTATTAAGCGACCAAAATAAACTTTCTATCTACAAAATCGTTTTTCAAGCTATAACTTTATATGGATCTTCTGTTTGGGGAAACTGCGCTCAAATGAAAATTAAAAAATTCAAATATTCCAAAACAAAGTCCTCAAAATGATCCTACGCGTTCCTTGGTTTTATTCAAAATCAACATTACAAGAACAAACTCGGGTAATTACCATTAGAAATAAAATTGAAAACCTCAATGAAAAATTCATTAGACGATGCCAACACAACGAAAATGTATTAATACAAAACCTCGTGCTATAACACAATTTATTAAAATTTTCTTGTATCCTTTTAAATCTATGTAGATTTGTATATTAATTTATTTATTTGCAAATATTTGTTTTTGTAGTATCTTTAAGAAAACTCATTGTTAATTTATTTATATACTTATTAATTATTTAGTCTTTTATTTTTTTTCTTCATTTGTAATATTTATTTATTTATTTATTTGTGATTTCGTTTATTAATTATATAATTTATTTATTTATTTATTTTTTATTTATTTATAATTTTTTTTAGTCCATTTATTTATTTATATATTTTTCATCTATTTATTTATTTATTTATTTGTTTTTATATTTATTTTGTACTTTTATATTTATTATTATTATTATTATTTTTATTAAACAAACCCTGCTGTGATATAATTTGTTATACTTATTTATTAATTCATACATTTATATATTAATTTATTTATTTTTGTAATATGTTATAACAGGTAATATGAAATTTAAAAATTGTGATAAAACATAAAATATAAACATTTATATGAAGTTTTTTTCTCTCCATATTTTTCCTTCCAATTTTGATGTTAAAACCAGTAAAGCAATTTAAAATAAAAAAATATTTTTCAGTTGTAAGATACAAAATAAAATATCATATCTCTGTACTATGCAATGACATTATCAATTTGTAAAAAAATGTAAAATTTAAATGGACACAATAAATATATCTATTTATCTATCTACCCGTATTGTATTGTATTCTATCGACATCATCATCTTTTGACATCACAATCATAATTATCGAGTTATCTGTCCTTTCAGAGTTATTTCGTTTTTTTTTTTTTTTGTAAGGAATAAGAGAAAATTCACTTAAATCAGGATCTTATCAAATCGAACATAACTTTTATTCACGTTTGTATGTTCTCAAGCGCATAGGAGCATAAGCATAAACCTTTTAACAAGGTCAGTTGGTAACATTTTAGGAACAGCAATCCGAAAATTATTTTTTCCCCAAAAATGATTTAGTATGCTTTCAAACAGAGAACATAAAGAACCAGTAAACATTTTTTAGGACCATTAATCGATGATTAAATGGAGCCGCACCGACAACGACGAGGCGGCCATCAGTTAAATCAGGTTTCCCAATATGATTTTGACTACATTGTGCAGCAGCGTCCAGGTAAAACAGGTGAGCATCATAAAAAACTTAAAGCAACAGGAATACTCTTCTTGTGGATCCTTTTTTTAACTTGTTCCATCTTACAACGAACAACCTTTTTTGTTGACATATTTTGAAGGCGAAGATAAAATAATAGTAGGAAGCACCAGTGGAATCTGGGATGTGTGTATATTTTACAACAAGCTTACGGATTCCGACAGGTTTTTCTTTTTTCTTTGTTTTTGACGACACGACAGGTAAAAATACAGAATGAAAAAAAAAACAACTTTTTTTCTCGTTAAATGGGAGCTATAAATCATGAATCTTCTATGCATTAAAATGCGTGTATCCCATTTGAGGTCTTAGATTAGATACATGCTTAGATGTGTTGTTTTAAAATCTAGTGTTTTTGGTTGTTTTAGTGAATAAATCAATTAATCACAATTGCGGGTTTGATTTTATCAAGACAGAGTGGTTGATGGGTTTTCTGTGAGTTGCTTTCTCATGAGGGAAACAACCCAAAGAGGTGGGAACTTTTATTTGATTAATTTGTTTTAAAACCATAATGAATTGAGAATTAATTAGACAGATATGCAGGCAGACAGGTATGTGGTATTAGGACACGGACGACACGGTGCGTCTTATCTATAACTTGGGCTCATGCATATTGATTTTTTCAAGTTTTTATATCGATATACATTATAATGGTGCATCTGGTATTAAGCTATTCAATAGACCTCCAGAGAAGGAAGTTTATTTGATTGGCTCGTGGGAATAGATAAAGGGATATTAAATGGATTTTGAACCTGGATAAAGAATTTTGTTGGGTTTTTGGGGGGAAAATGAATTGCAATTCGATTGGTAGATTTTAATAGTTTACTTGGAGCTGGAGGTTTTTCAAAATATTGATGGCATTTTATTTTAGCTGAACTATGTAAGGTTTTCAATTAAGGTTATTTCATTGGTTTTGATGTGATTAATCATTTGATTCTGATTATATACAAAAGCCTCTGATTTTTTAATATTTAGTTCTGCCCTTAAAATATAAACAATAAACTATAACTTTCAAATTGAGATGAACTTCAAGCATCGTCCATCTCTTAACTAAGTTTTAAAAATCTATGAAAAAAATAAAAATATAATGAAGAGAAAGGCAGGTGCAAAAACTTCTGGATTTAACTCATACATTTAATTTGCCTCAGACATTGCGTTATCCAAAATCAAGAGGCATGTCGACATTTTTTTAGGTAAAACCGGTGAACCCCACAGGTTGAGTCTTAGGGCTAACCAAATAAGTCGGAGAGTTGGAGTCTCAGTGGAGATCATAACAACAGTCGATTAAAGAAACAGAAGATGATACCTACAATTTAGCAAGCGTGTTTTAATTATTTAATGTATTTCTATTCATTAAAAAAAACAAGTATTGTACAAAAATATTATTACACAATTTTATGAAAGCAGGGTTCGAAGCTCAGCTCTTTCGTTTTAATGTTCTTTTAAAGAAAATACGTGAACATGAATTTTATCCTACGCTTTTCTCCATACGTACTTAACGGAACTTCGTGATTTATTCATATAACGAAAGCATAGAAAAAACAAAAAAGAACTGCGACTCGTAGCGACCATGCCCTGCAAACCCTGAAATTTTATTTTGTGTATGTGAATACGTGTGAGATTCATGTGAGAAGCAGCCAATCAGCCATACGTTCCGTGCTCACATAAATGCAAACGTAATGGTAGTCCCATAAGAAATGTACAGGCACCGGTACGCATACATATGCCGCTGAACGGGTAATATCCAGTTTGTAGGCGAAGAGAAAGTTATCCTCCCAGTTGTCGTTCTTGTTTCTTTTTTCTATGAAAAGAAGCAGAATGTATTTTGTTGTAATTTTTGTTTATTATTTCCGGTGTAATGAATAATTAATGATATTTAAGTAATCATTTATTTAGTATAAAATTAAATATTCATCGATTTAAATGTGTCATATACGATTCTAATAGGTATTAGTGCAAGTTATACATACATTCGTGCAAATTAAAATTTTTGCGATAACAGTCAAACATGACATTATGATGATAGAGAAACATAATTAAATTACTGAAAAAAATTAGGACAGTCCATCTGGTTGTATGTCTGCCTGTCTGCTTGTGTGTCTGTTCGATGTATTTTAGACTACAGCCTAAACGGTTGGGCCAATCATCTTCAAATTTAGTAGGTACATAGGGTTATTTTGGCATTCTAAAGAGGACTTTTTTATTTTTATTTTTTTAGTTCAAATATTAAAGGTACCGGCATATAACCGTTAAGTAAAAGCTTATTTTGTTCGAAAACGGCTCCAAGATTTTTTATGAAAAATCAGTGTACTATTGTAGGGTGTCGTATATCCTGTATGTATGTTTTGGTGAAAAAAAAATGTATAAGTTGGTAGGTTAAAAACGCCTTATAGGACGCTTTTTTTTGTCTTAGACTTTCTCTAGAACTGGTTGGATCAAACACAATGTAATGATCTACTTTTCGAGGTCATGGAAATACTGATTAATTTTCAGCTCAAGAAATATCTTGAAGATCGTAAGCTTCTTAATGACCGGTAGTATGGCTTTCGCAGCAATAGGTCCATAGCTCCACTGGTGATCTCACCGAAAAGTGGAATCAATTTCTTCATCGTTTTGGTGAAAGTAAGATTTATTGCACTTCACATTTCTAAAGTCTGATTGCGTTTGGCATTAAACTATTTTATCGAAAATGCTTGCTTTTGAACTTGATGAAACTCTTCTTCGTTGGACTAGTACTTACCTTTTAAACCGCTCAATATAAGTTGTTTTGGACGGATTCAAGTCTGATATTCACAAAATAAATGCTGGTGTGCCCCAGGGCTCGGTTTTGTCTCCGAATCTTTTTCTTATATTTATGAATAACTTATTATCTGAAACTACTAATCCCATAAATTGTTTTGCTGAAGACAGCACTCTCATATTTTCATATTCGTTTATCAGATTCTCATCCATGTTCTTCGGATGTGGAACTCCAACTGCAGCGTACTAAATTCTGATCTTGACAGCATTGTACAATGGGGAGTAAAAAACCACGTAGAATTTAATGCTTCAAAAACTAAATGTTGTGTTTTGTCGTTTAAGCGAAACAATGCCCCAATGTCACTATCCATGAGCAGCACTTTCATCGAAGAAACCGAATACCTCTCAGTTCTCGGTATGTGCTTTACAGACCACTTTCAAAGGTGTTGGTGAGGTCTTTACTGACCTTGAACTGAACAGCGTTTTTGAACTGCACATTGCTCTTTATAATTTGTATCTATATGCTGTCGTACTCGGCTTTGAAATTGATGAAAAGTTTGTTTGATTTTCTTGGGTTTTTTCCAAGAACTGCCGTTAAGTGAATATTTGGTCCATAGTGGACTTTCCCGGCCTGAAACCGCACTGATATGAACCTATCAGGTTGTTAAAGAATGGCTTTAGGAGCTCACACACTACAGCACAAAAGGTCTTGTATGCTATGGAGGCTGATATCACTGCAGTTGGCACAGTTTTGAGGATCTCCATTCTTAATGATAGGAAAAACAATGAGATGCCATTTGTCGTGCATACTTTCTTGAACGCATAGCTTGGCGTATGAGTTGGTGCATACTTCTAACTTCTAACCATGTACAGCTTGGTCATCAGTTTTCGCGGGTTCTATTTGGTTCAAGGTTATTTACTGCTAGCTTTACTTCGTCCAGATCGGATGGCCGGAATTGTTGTTGAACTTTGCCCAGATAGAATAGTTCATTATGTATGACAAAGGAATTCTGTTAGTCATCGCAATCAATTATAGCGGTCTTCAAAATGCCGAATTTTTAAAACACACATTATATTGTGTTTTTTCAATGTAAAATCCATTCTGGGCAAAATTGTACACTTACAAAATTATGCACTTTAGTAAAAAAAAATCTTTCGAGTTCTTTCCAAAAACCCAAAAATAAAACTTTTAATGAAAGGTACGTTAAATTGCTCAAGTATACTAAATATACACAAATGTACAAAAAAAACAATCATCAATATTTTTAGAGCCGTTCTCGAGAAAAAATTAGCTTCTCCTAAACGAACAAAGTTAAGTAAATATTGAGCAACCTTCATTACATGTTGAAACGGAACCCTCATATATATACATTTAACTATCTTCTTTACCTTTCAAAGGTTTAGTGTCCTTTTCTCCAATATGTGCGTTTCGCCCAAGCATGAACGGTGGGCTCATCAGTTAGACCGTTCATGCTCTTCTAAGACGCACAAAAAAGGTCAATGTTTACCGACTCTTAATAAAACCCATTGCAATAAGCAAAGGTGAATTATAATCATTTAGGGAACTTTGGTTAAAGTTGGGCACCTAAATTTGTTTGTTTTGCTGGTGGACCAGCAAATTCAATAAAAATATATTGTAACAACAACAACTATTGCTAGTTGTTTGTTGTTGTTGAACCCACCGTTCATGGTTGGGCGAAACGCACATATTGGAGTAAAGGACATTAAACCTTTGAATTGAATTTTATTCAACAAAACTCCACAAAAAAAAACAACAACAAACAACTAGCAATAGTTGTTGTTGTTACAATATATTTTTATCTTCTTTACCATTAATCCAGTGGCTAAAACCTAATTCATCTGTTCCGCGTTCTCTTAAAGATACCTCTAAGGACCGTTGGAATACTTCAATTATTTTTTTTTAATCAATTTAAGGTTCTTTTCTCGAAACCTCAGTTGAAATGTTTGATGGCAAGACTAAAGTGCCTTGAATATTTCTCAGCATTCCAGAACCAGCCTTTATTTATAGAATCCTTACTTCATCTTCATTTGAAAGAACTTTATTTACTTCGACCCTTGTGGCTGCCTTGAACGTTGCTTCTCATTGATGCACATGTATTTGCTTAACGAACTACAACGTCATAACTAAGGTGATTAAATTTAATTACTAAAAAAATGCCATCTTCATTTCTGTTAAATAAAACCAAGAAAAAAATTAAAGTCATTTTATGAGCGGCTTCATCACATCTCCCGACAGGACACAAGAAAAAGTATATCAACGAACACGAATGAATTCAAATCACCCGGCATATAGAATGCCAGAGACAAAAGGGTCTAGGACACAAGTTTCTCTTCTCCTCTGCCACGACGAGGCTGAGGCATGGCAATGGTACTAGCACTCTTCTTCGCAATGACAATCTGCAACATTAAATCCGTCATTGTCGTGTTGTTGCAAGCGTCATCAAACAAAAACCCAATAGCACATCCGTTTACTGGAAGGTTCTCTCCTTCCGAAGTTGTGGCCTCTCCAGCGATAGATGTTGACACAGCCTCACATTGTTGGGGATCATTCCCCGCGTGGATTCAACTTCAATCTACGAATAAAATAAATATTAAGCGAAATTTATTGCCGCTGTTTCCATGGTAATAAATTGATTCCAACTACTCTGGAAGCAGAGCTGATGACGTTATGCCACTCCACAGACTAAAGGAGTCGTCTAGGAGGTGAGTCTTCTGTGGCAATTGTTCTGAGGTCCATCAACATCTTTGCTGCCGTTTATGCTACTGAATTGTGACGAAGACGAACCTTTTGAAGAGATTTTTTTTGTTTGTATTTGACCAGTTTCACTGGAGGATTCTTTGGATGAATCTTAAAATGATCCGAGCGCAACGCAGTATTTAATCGTTTTTCAGCTTGATTTGCAGCTATACTTTTCTTGATGGTATTTCGGGTGCAATTTATCCTAATTCTACTTTATATACACAATATGCTCAAATGCTTTGGGGGGAATCTCTTGAATCCTGGGTGTACTTAGCAATAAGATTTTATGAATGTGTCTTTCTGGTTTTTGTTTGGTTCTTTTAAAGTTGCAGATTATGGGAACAGAAGAAAAAACGATTACATGCATGCGATAGAATCTGCTGTAGTGCAGAAATGTTTGAGAAGCCTCACGCTTTTCGCACAGATGTGCGGTTGGTATCCGAAAGAACGTTTTCTAGATTGTAATCTCGGGCGAAGAAGATACTTTGGCTTGTTGTACGCATAGATAACTCATACAATAGATTTTTACTGCGCCCTTCTCTTTGTGGTTTGAATGTTATTAACACAAATAACATAGTATTTACAAGAAAAGTATCTAGGGGCCATTGTACTGAATATTTTAAAACACAACTTTAAAAAGCTTATTACTCTAACGGCCCCGACGATTTTGTGTCATTACAAATACGGACTTTCATTCAAAATTGGTTTTTGGTCTGCAAGTTGTGTGATGTTATATAAACAAATAAATAAATGAAAAAAATAAAAAAAATAATTCTTTTTTTACTTTTTTTTTTATTATTTTTCCATGACGATGTAAGCGATGCGTTGCAAATTAATTAAAAATAAAAATAGAAATACAAAGTTGTAAAATTTTGAATTAATTAAAAAAAGAAAAAAATATCCAACAAATTTTTTTTCATTTAAGTTTTTTAAAATTTATTTAAACATATTATTTTTATTAAAGGTGCATCCCGTAGCACATTTGCTTTTAGTTTTTCCGCGTTTTTATCAAAGCTGGCTGAACGGATTTGAAACAATTTTACAATTTACAAAGTTTTGTAAGTGTCAAATTTTGACAAAGAGGTTTTTTACATTTAATAAAACGTATATATTTGGTGTTTTAAAAATTCATATTTTGAAAACCGATATTATTGAATACTGACAGCCTCCTGAGGATAGTACACATCGGACCAAATATTCACATTAAGGCAGTTGTTGGGAAAAAAAACATACGACTCTTTCATCGATGTCAAGTTTTGGCATCCCTGATTGATTATCAAAGCCCTCTCTAGGGACACTAATGTGTCATAGGTCAAAAATGGATGAGGAGGAGGACACTTTAGGTCGCTGAAACCTCCTCGTCACATCCACGCGGTGCCCGCTGGATAACTGCAAAGTGAACTAACGACGAGCTTTGGATCCATTGGATCCATGGGTTATAGAAACCTGATTCATCTCCTCAGGAACTAGTAGCAAAAGAAAAGATACGCTCTGAATATCCAACCCAAACACGATGTATAGCCCAAGCACCACAATCGACTCTTTTAAATATTTTGAATTCTACTTTTTAAAAGAGCTTTAAACTCTTATAATTATCTTCAAGAGTGCATTAAGAAGCAAGAGTCTACAAAGAGTTCAGAAAGAGTTTAATAAGAACACAGCTGTAACCGGCCATTTCAGTTGGAAATTGAGAAAAATGGAATATTTTGTTTTGAAGATTTTCTATTTCAAAATTACTATTAAAAATCAACACAACTACTTGGGTTTGCTCACGACATTTATGTGATAGGAAGAATCAAGCAGGCAGTAACCCTAACCAGGGCTTTCACTTCCATGGAGTCAGTAGCGGACAGAATGGGACTGGTTTTAAACGAGAACAAAATGAAATTTATTCTGTATTTTTTTATAAAATTAATAATTTATGCTTTCATCAACGAAAGGCCAATCTCACCACCGATTTGTAACGTGAAGATTGACAAATATAACTTCCCAGTTAGAGAATTTCGTCTACATGGGCACTTCTGTGAACACAGGGCAGAAATCAAGCGTAGGATAACTCTTGTTAATGACTCTTACTTTAAGCTGAGTAAGCATTTGAGGAATAAAGCCCTATCGAGAAGAAACAAGGAGACGCTTTGCAAAACACTCATCATCCCAATCTTGCTTTAAAAAAAAAACCCCCTTTCCCATTTCGATGAAGGCTCCCTTGAAGTATTCGAAGGAAAAGTTCTACATACCGTACATACCGTATGCATAACCGGCAAGTGGAAAAAAGATAAAGTGAGAATTAATACGGGCTGAACAACGACACATTCCTAGCCAAAAGAGTAAAAGTCCAATGTCTCAGCATCCAAAATTTAGATTGTTAGAAAATTTTGTAGATGATTGATGAAAGATAGGAAGATTACTCAAACAAGCTAATGTATTGTTAACACATAAACCAAATTCAATAAATGTTGATAGTGGTTTTATGTTTATTATTTAGATTATCTGCTGAAATGGAAAATGTTTCGTTGTTTGGCTTTATATGTAGAAATGATGGCCAATACCTACCAAAATGTTCTTATTCAAATTGTTATATTTTGTCTGGAGAATCCTGAAAAACCATACGAAACCATACGGGAACGCTTCTCTCGAACACCGACGCAATGTTGTTCTGTCTGTCTGTCTGTCAGTATGTATAACGAGCTGCAGCCTAAACGGCTTAAGCGATAATCTTCAAATTTGGTGTTTGTGAGAGGGAAAATTGAAATTTTATTTTAAGGCCTAAAAATAACGGTACTTGCCTTATGACCGTTAAGGAAAAGCTTATTTATTATTTATTTTAATTCTGCATATCAAAATTGAAATTATTTTTTTGAAAAATCAATATTTTCAAAACTAATCAAAAAAAAATATTTAAAATTTAAAATCACATGTATATTAATAATTTATGAAAAACTGCATACCAAAATTTAAAAAAAAAATCAAAAAACTAAAAATAAAATACAGGATTTTATGTAAATCCGTTCTATAATTTTCGAAATACTTTTTTCATAAATTTGTTATTATACAAGACGTTTGATGGTGTACTCCATTTTTGCTAAAAAACCGTTAAGGGTTGTGGTTTTGGCACTTTTCTTAAGTTCAGATAGTATTATTTTTCTACGTTAATGTTACTTATTTCTTAAATTGTATGCGACGATGTGACAGCATATATGAGCAAGTACGTGCGATCCAGTCGTGCAATTTATTTATAGTTATCTAGATTTTTTTTTGCACAACAATTCAATTCAAAAGACAATTCTACCTACTCTAGATATAGAAAAACTTCCAATGGCACCACAAACGATTCTGAAGACCACTGTGGAAAAATTATTCATCAAGCTTTTCATTGCAGACGATTTATTTTCCCAAACCAACGTCGTTTTGGTATCTTAACTTATTTAGTTGAATTTTAATTTTTCCAGGTAAAAACTACAGATTTTCTTACAATGATGTATTAAAAAAATGTAAAATGTTTTATAGTTTTTGCAAAAAAACGACTTTAAAAAAAACTGGTCGAACGATTTTCAATATTTTTTCCTCAATAGACATTTAGTTTTCAAATTTTATTGCATGCTTAGTTTTTCCGAGAAAACTCTTAAACTAATTAAAAAAACTGAAAGAATTTTCGAAAAAAAAATATTTTTTTATTTTAATATACATATATTGTACAAACATATGCAGCCACTAAGCAATTATCTAGCATAAGAACAAATTCGTGCGACCCAGTCGTGCATTTTATTTAAAATTTATTCGACGATGTGACCGCACATATGAGCAAGTACGTGCGATCCAGTCGTACAATTTATTTATTTTAACCATCAATGATGTCGTATATGTCATTAAAGAATATCAATCTCAATATAGGCGAAGGACGAAAAAACTTAAGGCACATAATTTTCTCTAGACGACTCTAAGCTCTTTCAAGACGACCTTTCTAGATTTTCAATCTTATGCCTATAAGAAACTTCCTGGAGCTAAATATCTCAAAATGCCATCCTGCTATCACCTATAGGCGATACGCTAGTAAGCCTTTTCAGCTAAGATCGTACCATATAAATAGTGTTCAAGTACAAGTATACCTACAGTTACAGTTGAATCTCTTTCCGATCAAGGAGTTATCTGTGACAAAGAGCTCAATTTTCGGAGACACATAGTTACTTCTATAAAAAAGCCAACTCTGCACTGGGTTTTAATTAATGCTGGTTCAAAGAATTCTCTGACCCCTATGTGATGTAATCTCGTATTCAACCCCTTATTAAATACGCAAGCCAAGTCTGATCTCCACATTTCCTCTCACGCTCGTGTCGGATTGAATCTGTTCAACGTATGTAGGTTCGTTCGCTTTACCATTAGAATTCTTCATTGGAACAATCAATAGCGCCTTCAACTCTGCAAAAGTCATCTTATGTTACTTGACCTTAATTCATCAACTTCTAAGTGGAAATATTGACTGCCCCCCCCCCTCCCCCCAACCCCATAAAATCTCCTTTCAATTAATTTTTTAATTAATTCAATTAATTACAGTAATCTTCGATCGATCCCCCTTTACAAAATTAAATTTCACCGCACGAGCTATGGATCCAATGAACCTGCATACATATGTCCCGTATGCAATATGTTTCAATCCATCAAAAAACCTGGGCTCCTTTGATTTTCTCCTAGATCTTCCCAATTAGTATGATTTTTTTTAAGTTAAGATTGCTTAAGACTGTTTTGCTTGTATTAAGCTCATAAAGTTTTTTCGGTGAGGGAGGGGACCATGCCCCATCTCGTCGGATATTTGTTGCTTCAAATTTAGTTAAATCATTTTCAGCCATTCTTATTGACGTACAAGATACCATTTATACATTCTTGAGTTTGGTCATAATAAATTTCTTTGGCGCACTTGACGAATGTCGAATGCTAAACAAGAAACTCTTTACTGTTAACAGTTACAAGAAAATAAAAAAAATATCTCTTCACAATTTTCTTTTCATTTTATTTAAATAACTAAAATTTTGGGGAAAGAAAAGTGACTTACCAAATCAAGATTGTAAGTTTCTATCCAAAGTTTAAAATATTTTGAGGTCCAAGGATTACCAAACTTTTTTTCCTTTTTTTTTTGTAACTGAGTATCTTCTATAAATAACTCTTCATAACTAGTTTTTTTTTCTAAACATCATTTGATCACTCTACACACACAAAACTATCAGGAAGCGTATTTTCATCACAAAAGTAATTTATCAATGTTATGTTTCAACAAAATCACAAGATCTACAACTTCAAATAGTAGCTCAAACTGCCACCACTACCACGAAGTGCGGAGTGCACCACCAAACATGCATATCCAATTAAAATGTTAATCCATAAATCAGTCCAGTTGGCGGGATACCTCGCCAATATCTCTTAATCCACTCACGAACTGCACTCGATCCTCTATTCCCGAAGCGCTAAAACGCAGTGTATAACGGTACGGGATCCAATGCTAGGCTTTTATGTAAATTTACCCATTTTTCGTACACACCGATGCCCGACTTAATTGCACACACAAACCGAAAGAGAGGAGTCCACCGAACTGCCCCAAAAAAAAGGCAGAAAATAAATCGGAGCCTTCGTTCAAATCCTTTGTTTCCGCCAACAGAACCACTGGAATTAATTTACCCTCTCAAGTAAGTCAAATACAGGGTATGCAGTGCTCTAAAAAACGCACCCCACCGTTTGATTAATCGCCAGGTAGCTGGCGTACACACAAACAAAAAATCACTGTAATTGCGAAAAATCGTATCGATTTATTGGCATCTTTGCCGGTGATAACTTAGGGCGCTTTAACGCATTAATTTTTCGCTTCCGAAGCTATGAACCGAGGAGGAAGCACCACAAGATAAGCATCGCGCAATAATCGAACAGGGATGGTCAAGCAGCACCAGCGACACTGAGAAGGTGGAACAACCAAAAAACACCAAAGCGACATCTGTGGCCAAGATTAAAACACCGAGAAACAATCTCTTTTAGGCCTTGAAGTTATTCCCGAGAATATTACGTTCAAATGAGCAGCTTCTTGACACGTTTTGGCGGAGTGCAGAAACAGCTCAATTCTGGTCGAAGAATCTCGTCGAACTGACGATGCTGGTGCGGCTGTCGCTGCTCCGGAGTTTGGAAGTTGAGGCAGGTTAAAACGCCGCGCCGCTACGAGGCCGATTGGATTTTTTTTTTATATGGACAAATAAAATCAACCCGGTTTCGGTGTGGTATGTGCACAGAACAGATAGATAAGCGGCTATCTAATGGCGGCCGAGGCCGACCGTCGACGATGTAGAATCGAGCTCTTAGCCACTGAGAAAGACCTGTCTGTGCATCTGTGGCAGTTGTACCACTATTCGTTCCGATGATGTAGATCCCGTAGCGCGTCTCTATACACTTCCCACTGGCAGCATCGTGTGGAAGCAACCTATTTCGGCGTGTGGAATGGAATGGAGTGCAAGGATTTGAAATGAATGTGGCCAAGAACAGTTGGCCCTACCTACGGATGGGAAAGCTACAACAAAACAGAACACATCGGGTAAAAGATATGTGCGTGTACCCATGGCATTGCTCGCTGGAGCTTGGGCTGCTTGTTGGAAGGGAATGAAGACCTCGACGGAACTCGGAATTGTGAGGCCGTTGTTGGAACAAAACAAAAGAAAAAAATGAAATTAAAGATAATGTTGTGGTAAAAGTTAAATGGACAATTACGTGTGATGGCGATGGTGGAGAGCGGACAATCGGACAAAGGGAATTCTGCAACTGCAAAAAAAAGAAGAAAGAATGCAATGCAGCAACAGGTCGGCTGTTTTTGTGCGGATTGAGTGGCAGGGCAGCTTTTAGCTAGCAATTTATTTTGGCTGGGGATATCTGGAGTTTTGCACGCTTTTTTGCGTGATGGAAAAAAATTGCCTTTCGATGAACCACGTTTAGTCTGTTCTTGTGAAAAGTATGTTTTATGCTAGATAAATCTTTTGAGCCACTTTTTTATTAAAAAAAATCATTCATATTAAGAATGAAGAACTACTTTTCAAAAATGAAATCACCAATAATTTTACATGCCAATTCATCAATTGAACTTGGAAAGGGCATTATTTTACAGAAACTTTGATTTTTTCAGTACTCTGTTCACGACCGACGCACTCCGCTTGTCATATAGGGAGACTAAAGGTGAACTCACGCCTTAGCAATGAACATCAAGGTGAGCAAAGTGACCCTTTAACACCTTAAAACTTTCCCATAAATGTGCATGCAAATTCCTTGGACTACTCACTCGACTGCGGATCACCGGTGGCGTTAAAGAAAAATCAAACACAAAAAAAAGCAGAATGATAAATTTAATAAATAATTACAACAGGATCGCACTTTCTTGCTCATATGTGCGTTCACATAGTCGAATAAAACTTAACAAATTAGTAACATAACATTAACTTAGAAAAATAACACTATCTGAACTTAAAAAAGTGTCAAAAACTTTTAGTTTTAGTTTTTGATTTTTTTTTTAAATTTGCAGTTTTTAGAGCTTTTTAATATGCATGTAAATATACAATTAAAAAAAAAATTATAAATTTATTGGCGCGATTGCTCCTTGAGGACTTATACTCTCAACCATTCTTGTGTGTGTATTGTTAATCTGCAAGAATGGAATATTTTTTGTTATTAGTCTTCAAAACATTGATTTTTCAAAAAAAAAATCTGAAATTAATTTTAATTAGAAAAAATATTTATTCTAAATTTTGATATGCAGAATTATCTATCTTTGCAAATGTAAAATTTGACAGAAATCCAAAGAGCCGTTACTGAGAAAGCCAAACATTATGAAAACCGTTACCCTTAATAAAATTTAATTTCAAAAACCCTCTGAGGAATGATAAAAATAAATTGCACGACTGTATCGACTTTTGATTGTTCGAATAATGTACGTTAAATTGTATTGAGCGAAATAATTTAAACGCCATTTTATTTCTTTAGGAAATGTAAAAAGTGTGAATCTCTTTTTCAAAATTGTAGGAGCCGATTTTAAATAAAACGGGTTTTTAACAATTTTTTTTAAAAAATCAAAAAAAAATTATTCAAGAATACAAACTTAAGCACAAAAATAATGTTCATTTAAAAACAAAATTAAAAAAAATCACTTTTCCGTTTTCAAAATATTGATTTTTCAAAAAAAAATTCAAATTAAAATACAAAGTTTTCGAAAAAAATAATGCACAATTACTTAGACTACCTACATCTTCTTGAATATCAATTTTGATTGTAATCGGATCACCAGTTTTCGAGGAAGTCGAAGAAAAAAAACCGGTCCTATGGGAGGTACCGTTTTTAGCCCACCATATTAATTTTTTTCACCAGGTATAATGTAGGTATAATGCATACCTACAGTAGTACACTGATTTTTTTTATAAAAAATCTTGGAGCCGTTTTCGAGAAAAATAAGCTTTTACATAACGGTTACATGACAGGTACCGTTAATTTTTGAGCTAAAAAAAATTGAAAAACTCCTCTAGAATGTTAAAATAATCTTAAGTTTAAAATTTGAAGACGATTAGCCCAACGGCTTAGGCTGCAATCCAAAATACATCCGTACAGACAATGTGACAGACAGACGGACAGAATTTTACCAGTAACTCAAATATGTTTCTCTATCATCGTAATGTCATGTTTGATTGTTACCTCAAATTTTTTTAATCTGCACGAATGCATTACTTGCATTATAGTATCTTTAATCGCAAGAAAAATAAATTGCGCGACTGGATCGCACGTACTTGCTCATATGTGCGGTCACATTGTATAATAAAATTTAAGAAAATTAAAGTGAACATCAAAGCATTTATTCGATTTTTGTAACTTGATTGCTCGAATAAAGTACGTTAAATTAATTAAGTGATGCAAACTTAAGCACGCAAATCACATACATTTAAAAACAAAACTTTTAAAAGAACCCACTTACACGTTTTCAAAATATTGTTTTTTTGCAAAAAAAAATGTAAAATATACATATTATTAAAAATACAAAGAAAAGGTATTCGAAATATTTGTACCTATGTTAATTACTTTGGCTGCTAATATATTCCCCAATTTGGTTGCAATCGGTTAACCAGTTGTCGAGAAAGTCGAAGAAAAAAACGGTCCTAAACCATTTTAAACCCACCAACTTAAACATAAACCACACCTACAAAAGTAGCCCAATTTTTTTTTCATAAAAATTATGACAGCGTTAGTTTTCGAGAAAACTAAGATTTTAATTTACGCTCATAAAACAAGTAGGTACCGTTAATATTTGAGCTAAAAAAAAAAATTAAAAATTCCTCTGTAGAATTTCAAAATAACTTATAAATAACAAAATTTGAAGATAATTGGTCTAACCGTTTAGGCTGTAGTCGAAAATACATACGAACAGACAGACAGACAGAATTTTTAAAATTTTTTTTTCTGTCTGTCTGTCTCTCTCTCTATCCCTCTTTGTTCCGGGTAATCTCGGGAATGGCTGCACAGATTTTGACAAGACTTTCACTGGCTGGAATGCTGATGTTCTAGGGAGTAACTTAGGCTATTTAAATAAAGCACTAGGTGGCGCTTGGGCGTTTTTTTTTTGAAAATTCTTATTCATGGAACGATTTTGACGGGATGTTCACAGGGAGAAAGCTGATATTGTAAGGATGAAGTTACTTACTTACTTAGGTGGCGCTACAGTTCGGGACGAACCTGGGCCTCAACCAACATGCCTCTCCAGCCAACTCGGTCTTTGGCTAGCTGCCTCCAGTTTTGCACTTCAAGTTGGTTGAGGTCGTCCTCCACTTGAGCGCGCCACCTAAGGCGAGGTCTTCTTGACTGCGTCTACCCTCTGGGATGGAATCGAAGATCCTGCGAGCCGGAGCATTGTTGTCCATTCGCTCTACATGACCTAGCCATCTTAAACGTGATATGCGTATTTTTTTGACCAGGTCAATGTCGCTGTACAGCTCGTATAGTTCTTGGTTGAACCTTCTCCTCCAAAGCCCGTTAACGCAGATAGGGCCAAAAATCTTCCGAAGAATCTTACGCTCGAAACGACTTAGGATATCTTCATCCGCTTTAGATAGAGTCCATGCCTCGGCGCCATAGAGCAGAACTGGGATGATTAAGGTCTTATACAGAGTCTCCTTTGTCTTTCGAGAGAGGGCTTTGCTACTCAATTGCCTTCCTAGCCCATAGAAACAGCGATTGGCAAGAGTAATTCTTCGCTTTATTTCTGACGAGATGTTGTTGTCAGATGTTATAGCGGATCCGAGGTACACAAAGTCCCTAACTACCTCAAAGTTGTACCTGTCTATTGTGATGTTTTGTCCAATCCGCCGGTGTTGTGTGTCCCTTTTTGTGGACAGCAGGTACTTCGTTTTGGCCTCATTGACTGCTAGTCCCATCTTAGCCGCTTCAGCTTCAATGCTAGCAAACGTTCCAGTGACAGCTCGCCGAGTTCTGCCAATGATGTCTATGTCGTCAGCGTATGCTAGCAATTGCACAGACTTGAAAAAAATTGTCCCACTACAATTGACTTGCGAGTTTCTTATAATTTTTCAAGTATTAAGTTGAAGAAATCGCACGATAGCGCATCACCTTGTCGGAATCCTTTTTTGACGTCAAAAGCTTCTGTGAGCTCAGAACCAACCTTGACGGAGCAGCGAGAGTTCTCCATCGTCATCCTGCACAGTCGGACGAGTTTTGTGGGAATGCCAAAACCTGACATGGCTCTGTATAGCTCGTCTCTATAAATGCTATCGTACGCGGCCTTAAAATCGATAAAGAGGTGGTGGGTATCGATTTGGAATTCTTGGGTGGTTTCCAGGATCTGCCGTAGAGTGAACATTTGATCGATTGTGGACTTTCTTGGTCTGAAACCACACTGATAGGGGCCAATCAGGTTGCTGACGAAAGGTTTCAGGCGTTCACATAGTACGGCAGAGAGGATCTTGTAGGCGATATTCAGGAGACTTATTCCTCTATAGTTGGCGCAGTTTAGAGGATCTCCTTTCTTGTGGATCGGGCAAACGATGCTGAGGTTCCATTCATCAGGCATACTTTCTTCTGACCAAACTTTAGAGATGAGTTGGTGTATGCACTCCACCAGGTCATCTCCGGCCGCTTTAAAAAGTTCGGCGGGTAGTCCGTCGGGTCCAGCAGCTTTGTTGTTTTTGAGTTTAGATATTGCTATCCTTACTTCATTTTGGTCAGGTGGACGGAAGTTTTGTCTGTCATCATCCATGTTGAATGGTTCATTCTGCCTGACAGCGGGATTTTGGCCTTCATCGCCGTTTAACAGTCTGCAGAAATGGTCCTTCCATGTACTCAGCACCGACTGTGACTCTACTACGAGGTTTCCATTCCTATCTCTACAGGCTTCTGTGCGGGATTTTTTTCCTTGGCATGTTCTTTTTACCTGTTGGTAAAACTTCCGCACGTTGTTCCTGGAGTAGCATCTCTCAATATCTTCGATCGCGCGCTTCTCATGCTCTCTCTTTTTCTTTTGGAGAAGCCGGTGTTCTTCCCGTCTTTTCTGCTCGTAAAGCTCGCGAGCAGCTCTTGTCTTTCTTTGCAGCGTCGCTTTATATGCCTCTTGTTTGGCTGCATGGGCCTGCCTGCATTCGTCATCAAACCAGAGGTTTCGTGGTGGTGGTCTGGTGAAACCTAGCACATCAGTTGCGGCATCTCTGATGGCTTGTTGGCAGTGTTGCCACTGATCTTCGGCACTCGATGCTGGCGGTACTGGATTTCTTGAGAGGTTACGGGATATTCGATCGGCATAGGTTCTGGCGGTTTCTTGCGATTGCAGCTTTCCGACGTCATACTTCCTCACAGTATTACTCCGTTGTTGTGGAGTTCGGGTTATTCGCATTCTTACCTTTGCTGCAACAAGGTAGTGATCCGAGTCGATGTTAGCTGCTCGGAAGGTGCGAACATCCAAGATACTGGAGGCGTGTCTTGCATCGATCGCAACGTGATCAATCTGATTGACGGTTCTTTGATCTGGGTGTCGCCAAGTCCCTTTGTGTATATCGAGATGAGGAAACCGTGTGCTTGCAATGGTGACGTTATGTGCCGCTGCGAAGTCAATTAGCCTAAGTCCGTTTTCAGACGTTGTGTCGTGTAGGCTATGTTTTCCGACAGTCCTACCAAAGATTTGCTCTTTACCTATTTTGGCATTAAAATCGCCTAGTACGATCTTAATGTCGTATTTAGGGCATTGCTCATAGGTTTTGTCGAGGAGCTCATAGAAGTCATCCTTGGTGGCGTCATCTTTGTCCTCTGTGGGGGCATGAGCGCATATTAGGCTAATGTTGGCGAATTTAGCCTTGATACGGATTGTCACAAGTCGCTCACTTACGTGTCGAAAGCCCAAGACTTCTTGCCTAAGTCTACCGCTTATGACGAATCCGCACCCAAATAAACGCTGTGGTCTTCTTGCGCAATCACCGTAGTACACGTCACAGTTTTTCATCCTCCTTTTGCCCGGCCCGGCCCATTCCATCGCACTTCCTGGATGGCAGTAATTCCTGCTCTGTAGCAGTCTAGGGCCTCCGCTAGTTGTTTGGATGCACGTGGTCTGTTAAGAGTTCTAACATTCCACGTGCAGATCCGAAGGTCATTGTCCTTGATTCGTTTTTCCGGGTCGTCAACAGTAAATCCGTCCTTTTCCGAGGCTATTGGTCACTTCGCAACTTTTTCTTTTTTCCGTGGCAGGGTTGTTAACCCCACGCACAACCCCCAACCTGGAGGGCCAGGTCCTTTGTTGTATTCCTTGGACAAAAGGAACCGGAGAATCCGGAGTCAGTAACCCACTTCGGGGATATGAGCGCTGCCGTTGGCCCATTAAGGGTTCATCCGCCACCATCTCTATTTCAATGCCCTGACTTGCATTGAATTGTCCTAATGACCTTATCTCCAAATATGTCGAAGTAGCTCATTAGGGCGTCTGCTTCGTTGACTGTTGACGCCACCGTTGGTCCAATTGGTTGGGCTCATCCGCCGTACGTCCTCTTTCTGAGGGGCTCGTGCAAGACTTCTGCGAATCGATCAGAACAGTCATTAAAGCAGAGCATTATAGTGTTGCTATTTTTTCTGTGTTCAACACTCGCGCTTATAAGCTTAGCAAGAATGTCCGGATGGACAGACCAGTACCCGGTGGTTACCGCGGGGAGGTAAAATAAGCACAATTGATGTGTACGATATAGTTGCAGCGACTGTGCATCACCAGTTTCATGCCCTTCAGTGCCTACCCTATTCATACAGCACCCAACCACCATGTAAGGATGAAGTAAGGCTATTTTAACTATCCCTAGGCTCGAGGCGTTTTTTTTAATTATTATTTGTATGCCCTGACTCCGACGGGACATTCACAGTCAGATAGCTGATGTCGTAAGGTCTAACTAAGGCGCGACAGCTGCTTAAGTAGCCATTCCTCTGTGTGTTGTGAATCTGCAAGAATGGAAGGGACCTACAGTTTACGGCCTGGTTCGAACGGCTATATGAGATGCACTTTTTCGAGAAAAAATTTACTCTTGGTGATTTTTTGTGTTCCTCGCAAGAAGCAGTACCCCGGAAAAAAAATGGCTGTGAGCCCTTCGCTTAGCAGTCCGACCCCTTACCATTTTTTTATTATTTTTTATACAGCATCTACTTCGAGGTAGATTCCATACTCTTTTTGATTGTTTCTTCTATGAAATCGTCCTCTCTTGCCAACAATTCTCCTTTCCTAACGAACCTAGTTAAGGGACCAGAGTGCCTTTTAGTAAGCACCCAAGTCTAGTATCCGAATGTGAATACTGGTAAGACCATAGTCTTGTACAGCAGCAGCTTAGTTTTAAAAATAAGGTTTCATGTTTTTAAGAGCTTCGACAATTTTATAATATTCGTTTATTTAATTTTAAAGCTTATAAGGCGGATAAACAAAGAGAAAATGACGGGCGAGTATTCAAATAAAATGAGTTGAAAAGCTTGCCCTTATAGATTTGCGATGGGTTTCAGAGGGTTTGAATAAAACCTAAGATTTCCTCAATGAAGTCAGCCACATCGATTAATAAAATTAGTATCAGTGTCCGCGAAGTCAGTAAAGAAGTATCCGCAATCGACGCTTTATGCACCAACTTTTAACAGAGATGAAGAAAACATTTTGGCCGTCGAGAAACCATATTTTCCTGACACCTCTGCACTTATTCATAGAAAGCATGGCAAAAGTAACATTTGCCAAAGGTAAGGTTTGCCAAAGTAAATATCATGGAACAGATAGTGTTCCAAATCTTAGCGAGAGAAATAGGTTGCAAAGAAGATGCCACTCATTGACATCCCTGGAGAAAACATGACCAAAAAGTTTAATTTTGTTCAGCAATTTAACACTGAAATGAGCAACAAAAAAAATGGCAAAGTGATGAAAACAATTACTCAATTAAAAGGCATGCCTTAAAATGTAAAATGGTAAACAGATGGTTCAAGAACAGCAGAAAACACAGGAGCCGGTGTAATTGCATCAAGAACAATATAAACCCTACCCATGGGGAAAGGAATCACACAAATAAACATACATATCAATTATGACAGATAGTAAAGCTGCAATCAAAGCCTTAAGGTCCTACACAATCACTTCAAAAATTGTTAGAGAATACTCAGACAAGCTGAACATTCTGGGAAGCAGGAACAAAGTAACGATATACTGGGTACCAGGAGATGTAGGGATAGAAGGAAATGAACAGGCCGATGAACTGGCAAAAATAGGAGCAAAAACACACCTCAAAGGACTAGAACCTTTCTGTGGCTTAACAGAAAATCACATTAAGAAAGAACTCAAAGAGAAGGAGGAACAAAACCGGGCAAAATAATGGAACGACCTCCCAAAATTGCATCAAGCGAAGCTCTGACTTGGTACGTTTTACAATAAAACGGGTTTCCTGACTGGACATTGCAGGCTAAGGAACACCTAAAATACTAGGAGTTGAGAGAGAAGACCAATGCAAATACTGTATCGAACAGGAAGAATCTCTAGATTACATTCTCGGAGACTGCTAAGCTCTCATACACCAAAGAAAGAAACTCCTAGGTTCATACTACATAGAAGAAAAGGAGCTTAATTGACTTAACGTAGCCCAGATCCTTAGCTTCATTAAGGAAATCAAACAGGACAAAGTATTAATATTTAGGACTAACTTATTTAAGCAGGGGACACAATGGATCTTTAAGGTCGAAGTACATTAGACAAAACCTCAATTTAATTCATTCATTCAACTCTATTTTCACTCTGATTGTGTTACGGAGAAGGAAACCAGTGAGATACGTAATTTGTTTAACCTGTGTGGAAAATTGAAGCCACCCCAGGAATTCAGGGTCACCAAAAGAGAGTCTGAACACTAAAACTCAATCGATATTAAAGATATGGAAAGACTACCTACAAGTATTTCAAAATCTTAATCTTTCTCTATATATATCTGTTAAACGGATAAACCTTTTACAGAATTTTTTTGCAGACCGCGCTCGTTACGGCTCCGCCAAAATAAAAAAAGAACCTTAACTTTCAATTTCACCTGTGGGTTAAGAGAAAATAAGACCCTGGCATGTAATTTGGAGTTAATGATAACAAAAACCATTAATTTTACACAAAAGTTTCCCAGACTACTTCTACAAAGTTTTTGTCCCAAATGAGCTTACGTGAAACCTGAAAATCTCTTCTCAAGTAAATGTAAAAATCAGACTCCTATACTCTCCCAATGTCCCTAAGTAGCTCAATCATCCTTATCATACTTGATACTTCAGTTGTCAACGTAACCGCACTCAGTGAACATGCATGCGAATCATGTCCCTTGACAAATTATCTGAAAACATAGTAATTCAAACTTCTGGACCACCGGACTGCCCATCCAAGGACTATTTCTATCGCACGATTACGATTGAATTATTATTATTGCACCAAGAAACATGCCATTGTGAAAATTCCTATTATCTCCCCCACCATCAGATAATATATTGAAATGTCAAAGACTTTGTATGAAACTTATCTGGAATCAAACATACCAGACCAAGCAGCAAGGTAACACCGGCTGAAGTATCTAAGACACTTGACAAATAGTTCCACGAGAGCTGTTATGTCCGACAAAAGATTTTATTGATTCGGGCTTCTATCTGCTGAAGTTGTGTCCCATTAATTACCCTTAACGACAATGTATATGGCAATCATCACATAACTGTTTTTGCTTAATTAACCCACGACGTTGTTCATCAGCAACACACACCAACCAATAAACTGACTCGCACCTAAGGCTCTCTGTGTCGTCTCGATGTTTATCAGCTGCTGGCTGAAAGGAAGGATGAGCCCAGATAGCATTTAGATGGAACGGTTGGACGGACGACAGTGGTATAGTTTGGTTGTTTTCTTTTTAAACTTTTGCAGAACCAGAACAACATGTTCCGCCATTGAGGACATCGCCAGATCTGACATCATCGGGCAACTTTATTTCCATTAATTACGGACAACGAATATTTTGACTTGTTTCCTTGAAGATTACCTACATCACGTCGGAGGCGCTCGAATGTCAACTCGAATGGTTTTAATCAAAATTACAGCGTTTGCTCCGGACTGACATGGTTGCGACTTGCGATGTATATTCACTTTGTTGAGAGCCAGGAGTGCAGACACAAAGATCTTGACAAACGAGGCGACTGTAAGTCGATTGGACAGAATATCTTGGTATTAGATGACGTCTTGTCTTGTTGCTTCCGGTGTCGATTGATTCTCTGAGGGGATTTCTAATTAACACGCGACAAAAGAAGTAAGGTCTGATCATAAGAGTTTAACTGTATTATGGATAGTTAATTGATAATTCTGGAAACATGTTTGTCATATAACCTTAATTGATCAGAAAAAATGTTTTATTATTGTTTTGAATTGAAAAAAAGGTGTTTTAGTATTCGGTCTTGTTTAGAAGGATCACTTAATAATATAGATTCAATTGCCCTTCAGCTTTTCATTTTTTCCACTGCTGCTGGTTGTAGTTTAAGACAAATGTCATGTTTTACGTTTATTTTTGAAAATTTTGTTCATAAGTTGCAGTTGGAAACAAATTAGAGGGTTTAGAGTTTAATTGACTGAAATTCAGCTGGAGGCTGGGAACTTGGCATAGAACTAAAGTCCGAAAAAACTTCTGGAACTTATTTCCCTTACTTTAATCTGAAGAATTGATTTTTTCATACATATATATATGCTACGAATCAGGAGGACAAAGCCAGGTCAGGAGGCAAGATTTTGAATGTTCATGTGACCCAGCAATCACTGTTTGCGCAAACCTTAGACAGTGAAGTTTTAAACAGGATAGTTTCACATTTCCATTCTTGCAGATTAACAACACACACACAGGAATGGTTGAGATTATAAGTCACTAGGCCTTGGCTCCTTAAGGAACTATCGCGCCAATAAATTTATTTATTTTATTAGTTTCACATTTCTGGAAGTTTATTTTCAGCAGCAGAACCTTCAGTAGTTCTGCAAGGTTTCGATCCTTGAGGGGTTTTTGAGATTCTCTGACTAGTTCCATACAAAAGTCGTAGTCTTTGAGACAACCTAAAAATGCTAAGATCTATTTTCGCCAGTTAAATATCGGTGACAATTCGGAGATTTTTGAAAGCATTGGCTCAGAGAATTGGGTTGATGTCTTCCTCTTTTCGGTGTCCAGTGAACCTACTGAAAAATGTCAACAATGTTTTTTTGTCGCCCCTGCGGATGAGAAATGCCCCTACTGATTCCATAAGCCGCTTGAATGCAAGATTCAATCTTCTCACATTCTTCGACTGTGCATTCTACTCAGTTGCTAAAAATGGTTGCGAAGCTCAGGTACATTATGAGTGGGGTGAATTAGCTGAGAATTGTATCAAAATATTTCAAATCTGGCAAACAATGCGCTCTTTTGGATTTAGATAGTACATGGGTAGATAAATTTAAAAAGCCCGGACAAAATAGCTGTGTCTCCAGGACCGGTCGCTTGTCATAACAATTTTTTCACACAAGTCTTCACATCCCTGCATCATTGTTATATAGAGGTCCTAGCTGATTATTGTTAGGTTGTCACAAGTTTCATAAGTTTGGGCTTTTATCCAACATTTGATCATAATTCGAGTATAACAGAAGAATTGAGGTAAGAATCTGCATTTTTTTGCATTTTTTAGGGAATTTTTTAAAATAAACTTTTTTTCGAAGCGCCATATCTTGATAAAGAATTGACATACAAACATGTTTGAATAATCAATATTGTAGGAAATTCTATGCTCTACAAAATATACGTTTTTAACGTAGCATTTAAGTAAAAAAGTTACAGGGTCAACGAAGTCTAAAACTTGAGAAAATGTTAATTAACATCCCTAATCATTATCCCCATGTTTCATTATGTGTTCCGACATATGTCGATTCATAACAGCTTGTCGACTGGACTAAAAGTTGTAGGATATTTTGATTACTACAATATAAATAAATTGCACGACTGGATCACACGTACTTACTCATACATATGTGCAAGTGCAGTCACATCGTCGAATAAAATTTAAAAAATAAGTAACATTAACCTAGCAAAATAACACTATCTGAACTTAAAATAAATTGCACGACTGGATCGCACGTACTTGCTCATTGGGTCACATCGTCAAATAAAATTTAAAAAAAAATTCCCGACTGCGTCGCACGAACTTGTTCTTATGCTAGATAATTATTTAGTGGCTGCATATGTATGTGTGTATAAAAAGGGTGTTTTTTTAGACGTGTGGTTTTCAAGAAGAAATAAAACGCATATAATTTAATGTTATGGCCAAGAATGTATCTTTATTATAAAGATAAGGGTTTGCCATTATGTCTTAAAAATGATTTTGGGTAAGTGGCCGCCGCGGGTGGCTCGAATAAATTCCAGCTGAGAGGCCCAATTTTCCCAATTTTGTGAAAATTGGGATCGGGCCCATTCACCGAAAGTGCGACGCGCTTGATGGTCGTTCGGCTTCAATTCTTGCACGGATTGGATTTTGCAAGCCCGAAAACCAAGATCCTTCCGCAAAATCTTCCATTATTTTGGTGGATGGCGCGATGTCGAATGGACTCATTCGGATTTTCTTCGATACGCTGCTCCACCAAACCGAACCAGTATTTTGGTAATAAATTTGCACCATTTGCAAACGTCGTTCAGGAGTAGGTCTATTCATTATGAAATGGCAAATCAAACTGAGCAAGTGACAGCTATCAAAAAGACCGACTCTGAAAAAAGTATTGACAGATTGAAAATCACACGTCTAAAAAAACACCTTATATTAAAATAAAAACAATAATTTTTTTTCCAAAATTTTTTCATTTTTTTTTAATTAGTTTAAGAGTTTTTTTTCGAAAAATCTAAGTATGCAATAAAATTTGAAAACTAAATGTCTATCGAGGAAAAAATATTGAAAATCGTTCGACCAGTTTTTTTAAGTCGTTTTTTTTTTGAAATTTTTTTCGAAAAAATATTTAAATTTTTTTTAATATGTCATAAGAAAATCTGTAGTTGTCATCTAGAGAAATTATTTAAACAAAATTCAATCAACCCGTTTTCAAAATATTTTAATTATATTTTTTAAAAAATTTAAAAAAAATCGAAAACAGAAGTTTTTGAAAATTTTGAAATGCAATGTTAACTGAATTATAAATGACTTCCTGTGTGCAAAATTTTATTGAAATCGGGATAATGGTTTACGATAAAACCGCATTTGAAAAAACTGGTTGAGATGTACCGTTACATAACAACTTTTAAAAAACTCATTCTAATCAAAAGATGTACTTTTGTAAGAAATAAAAGGAACGACTGGGTCGCACGTACTTGCTCTTATGTGCTAATCCTTTTTAAGTGCAGGCGTCTTTTTGACAAAGATTTTATTTTAATATTTTTTGTATGACGTGCAACTTCCTTAGAATCGTTTTGGGGTGAAGCTCGAACGAACATGCGTCACGACAAAGGGATAAACACATAAATATATAGGATTGTTAGCTTTTGCAGTTTTTTAGTGTAGTATTATCTTTCCACTTGCTGCTTACTGTTTATAATATAATTTGCTAATAGAAAGATACAAAGGACTTTTTTCAGTTTTTGTATGGAAAAATTTGAACAACTGGCATAAAGATTCGTCGGAATCCGCAGTATGGCAATAATGCTAGGTAAAGGGACCTTTATACGTCCCAATATGGGACCAATAGAATTTATAAAGGATTTAGGTACCTATAATAAGGTTGGAAGGAAGGTAGGTACTAAAATTAAGATACGTGTTCCAACTAATGTTAAGCCAGTAGGTATAGAGACAATATTAAAAGTTAACACAGTGGTTTTGTTTATTTATAGGAAGGTGTAAACTTTTGTTTTCCCGATTGAAATTTTTGCATTCAGTAGTAATCGAATAGTTTTTTTTTATTTGTTAGTTGTTTTTGTGTGTTTATCAAAGGCTTCCTTATTTATTCTGTGCTTTTATGATGATGAAAAATACTTTAAAATACGTAAGTATGTATGTAATGTAGGTATATGAAATAAAATGTTGGGGAAAAAATTTATGAATTCAAAAAAACACTACTCATAACGTTTTTTGGAAAAAATGTTGTAAGCCATCTTATTTCTTTTGCTGTTTTCTATTTTATGAATTTTTCATTTCAAAATCGTTCGACCAGTTTTTTCAAAAAAATGTTATTATTGAAAAAACTTTTCGAAAACATATTTTAAATTTTAGTATGTCAATTTTAAGAAATCTATAGTTTATACTAGGAGAAAAATTTAAAAAAAAATCTAAAGATCAGTTTTCAAAATATTCAAAAAACAAAATATTTTTTTAAAAAAATTATTAAAATTTAAAAAAAAATGTTTTTGAAAATTTTGATAAGCAATATTATTTAAATCATAAAACACTACATATTTTGAAAATTTCATCAAAATCCGTCAATTAGTTAACGAGAAAGTCTGATTTTAAAAAAACCGGTCATATGGGAGGTAGCGTTATAAAACTTTTTCTGAAAAATCCATTAAAATTAAAAGATAGATTTTGCACAGAAAACATCATTCTGAAAGTTTAATCAAAATCGTAGGAGCCGTTTTCGAGAAAAATAAGTTTTTTTAATAAAAGTTATATGGCAGGTACCGTTAGTTTTGGAGCTAGAATGCCAATTCCAAAAACCGTCGGGTAGAGCACTCTAAAAATACTATATACCAAGTTTGAATCAAATCGGCCCAACCGTTTAGGCTGTAGATATCGATACGGACAGACAGACAGACAGACAGACAGACAGACAGACAGACAGACAGACAGACAGACGGACGGAATTTCCTGACCCACTTTTTTTTACTTCTCTATCATCGTAATATCATGTTTGATTGTTAGAATTTTTTTTTTTTACGAATGCATAACTTGCCTTATAGGCCCTATAATCGCAAGTAAAAATAGCACCCTGAAAGTTTTATCAAAACCGTTAGAGCCGTTTTCGAGAAAATCAAATGTTTTGTTAAGAAATGTATGTCAGGTACCGTTATTTTTCGACCTAGAGCAAAAATTAAAAACCCCCCTCGAGATACTACCAAATAAATACTAAATGCCATGTTTGAAGCAAATCGGCCCACCTGTTTAGGCCGCAGAGGTGCGAACAGACAGACAGACAGACGGACGGAATTTCCGCACCCACTTTTATCGACTTCTCTATCATCATAATGTCGTGTTTGATTGTTAGAAAAAAAAATGTTGCACGAATCCATAACTTGCATTATAGTACCTGTATTCGCAAGTAAAAAGTATCAAAACCACAACACTTAACGGTTTTTAGTAAACACGGAGTAGGCCATCACAAGTCTTGTATAATAACGAATAAATGAAAAAAGTATTTCGAAAATTGTAGGACGGATTTTGATATGCAGTTTTTTAGAGTTTATTAATATACATTTGATTAAAAATTTAAAATAATTGTTTTTAATTAGTTTTAAAAATATTGATTTTTCAAAAAAAACACACGGTCATACCTCCCATATGACCGTGTAGGCATAACAATAAAATTTCAATTTCCCCTCTGGGGAATGCCAAAAGAATCACACACACCAACATTGAAGATTATCGCTTAAGCCGTTTAGGCTGCAGCTCTTTATCCATAAAGACGGACAGACAGGCAGACAGACAGACAGACGGACAGAATTTTTCCAGTAACTCAAATATGTTTCTCTATCATCGTAATGTAATATTTGATTGTTATCTCAAAATTTTTAATCTGCACGAATGCATAACTTGCATTACAGTACCTATAATCGCAAGTAAAAATTGTGATAACAATAAAACAAGACATTACGATCATAGAGAATTCTAAAAAAGTTAGTGGCAAAAAATGTCTGTCTGCCTGTCTGTCTGTCTATCAGTATATTCAAATTTGGTGTGTGTGATTCTTTTCGCATTCCCCAGAGGGGAAATTGAAATTTTATTTTTAGGTCTAAAAATAACGGTACCTGCCCTATGATAGTTAAGAAAAGCAATTTTTTCTCGAAAACGGTCCTAACGATTTTGATGAAAATTTTTGAGAATTTTTTTGTTGGTAGGTACTAACTATTATTTGATTAGTACCAAATTTACCGAAAAATGATATTAATGGTACCTTTCATATAACGTTTTTTTTTAACTTTTGGCTTTCTCGGTAACGGCTTTTTGGATTTCTGTCAAATTTTATATTTGAGAATACCTAGGTAACCAAATTAATTCTGTATATCAAAATCTTGAATACATTTTTTTTCTAATAAAAATTTATTTTTTATTTTTTTTTTTGAATAATCAGTATTTTTAAAACTAATCAAAATAAATTATTTTAAATTTTATAATCACATGTATGTATATAAATAAACTATAAAAAACTCCATAGCAAAATTTCAAAAATAAAAATCAAAAAACTAAAAATAAAAAACATGATTTTTTCAATTTTCAAAATACTTTTTTCATAAATTCGATATTATACAAGTCCTGGCGTACTCCATTTTAACTAAAAACCGTTGGTTAATATTACTATTTTTTTTTTAAATTTTATTCGACGTTATGACCGCACATATGAGCAAATACGTGCGATCCAGTTACCGTCCAATTTATTTATACATACAATGTTATAAGAATTTTTCTTGGGCTATAACCTCAAAAAAATATCTGTTTGGATGGCTTGTAATTATTAATCCATTAACCCGACTCCGGAAAAGAATTCAAAATAATATTCGGATCTCTGTTTGATTTGGCACCACAGCCTCTGTGCTTATTACGGAGCCATAAATTAGAACTCCGACATGTTAACACCATGCAATCATCGAAGACCTTAAACAAACTCCAGGTAAGTACAAGTCTCCAATTTGAAGACGCACCACTAATGAATTTGTAATTCATGTGATCAAGATGAAATATTATTTTAATTTGAGGCAAACGGTTTTGGAGGTTAGTCCAGAATACGCAGCAGCAAGACTTAATTAAATAACACGTTTGTTTTTGACCAAATTTTTGGCCAATTATCTCATCATTGGGAAACATTACGTTCGGTTTTTTTTTAACTTTTAAGTTGATTTTGCGAAAAAAATTGTTTCAGTACCTCAATCTGAACCCATCAGACTTAAGATTCTTAAAGAGGTGCATTGAAGGAACCTATAATTGCCATATAAGAAAAATGGAGGTAATAAATCTTTATCGACTCAACCTCATCGGATTTAATGGTCAATGCAACACTTTGGCACGCATTCAATATCAGCTTAGTATGATCTAGATCCTAAATCATTCTGAGGTGTAAATTACTTCTTCCCTTCAGTTCCTTGGTGGTGATTTAAAAAACAAAGTGAGTACACTTTAAAAAGGCTTTAACACATTCTGGATGAACATTTTATGATCTCAACAACTTTTAACACTACCCTCTCAAGGCCTTTAAAGCAACCAAAAAAAAGGAACTAAAACGTCGTAAAATGGGCAAACAAAGACATTTTAACAAGTCGACTTATTGATAGCTCTTTGGATCCCTCAACAAGGCTCAAAGGAATGCGGTCGATTTTATTCTTTATTCTGGTCCACTTAATGTTCCTCTGAAATGAGACCTCCATTATTCGACAAAGTTCTTTATAAGTTCGTTTCTTAGTCGTATTCCTATCCTCTGGAGGAGATTGTACAATTTTCCAGCTACAATCGCAATTGAATAATATTTCAGTGATTTTAATTGCAGGAATTCCCGATGTGACTCCTCGGCTGGATCAACTATAATCTGAATTTAATTTCCACTTTCTCAGAAGCTATTAGGGTCTTCTGAAACGACTTGGTACACTTGGCGAAGCCGACTGTAAACATTTTGCGCATCATTGAGATGCGTCCCTCTTGAATCAACTGGTCCAGGTTTGGGCCAAGTGTATTTGTGTAATCTTGTTTGCACGTACGTAATGATTAAACAGAAAAATCGCATTAGCGGCTGCTATCTGGAATTTCGTAGACCACTAAGAGCGTAATCATTCATTTCTCGGACGCTCCTTACTCCTTACAGAGCTATGTATGTGCCTTTAATTTAATTACACCTAAATTAGACCAGATATTCGCCATCGAATTGAGGATGGCTTATGTGTGAGCATTAACTTGTTGGTTTTGTTAAGGGTTTTTGAGTGATGAAAAAAATTCTTGGTATGGGAAGGTGAGACGTGGGGGTATGGTATGTTTTTTATTTAAAAATCGTTTAGGGCTTATTTACAGGTTGATTGTAATGTTCTAATTCTTGTGCTAAGACTCTCTGTTTCTAGAAAAAAGCGGACGTAAATATTGTTTCCGAAATTCAGTGGTCTATTCGACGAAATCAAGAAATATGAATTTGTGTGTATGGAAAAAATTCATACGGCTCGATGTAAAATGAAATGAAATATGTAGAATAATTTTTCTATCTCTTAATCAGAAAGGAAAATAACTTGCTCGCAAGAATAGTTGTTTGGCATTGACAGCACTTGCGTTTCACCAGGTAAATTGACGACGATTAATACTATTAAATGGCTTTGATGGAAGGAATTTATTTTTCAATTCAAATATTGATTCTTAGATTACAGCGTACAAATGTAAACGTCAATGGTCAACTTATGGGCATTCCTAGCAATGTGCGATTAAAATAATGAAAGGCAAGAAAACTTACGCCGTGTTCACGATTTGGTTTCCTCAGCGTTGGAGAACACCTTTTCAGAACACTACATAGCCTAGGATTCAATGCATGCCAGTGAATTTGTGTATATTGGATCTTTTAAAAATCTCGCGACTAAACGCATGTGAAAGAATATCGGCCTTAAAAAAAATCTGCATCATATTTTTATCATACCTATGTATTTTTATAAAGAGTTCTTTAATAAACTTAATTATTTTTAATTTTATTGTAGAAAAATGGTCAACCTTGACTGAGTAATTTTTTGAAAAATACAGTGGACTCCCTAAGTCGAATTTTCACGAGAAACCAAGATTTGTTCGGGTTAGGGGGAGAAAAAGATTTTTTTTTATTTATTTAATGGAAAAAGGTTATCACTATAAGAAAAGAATATGATATAAGTAAAATATGATATAAGTAAAATTATAGCATTGTATAGAGTCAGCTGAAGTAAGTCGGGTTCTGTTGTTGAGCCGACATGATTTATTTTAGTTATAAGTTAGTTTAAGACCAATTGTACATAAATTCTAACGAATATAATAAAAAATAATCCAATCTAATTTAATCTATAAGAAAAGAATAGCTCCATGCTCATTCATCAAAATAAAAAAAAATAAATAAAAATTAAAACACCTTCTTATTAACATGACGTTACTTAAAACAAATTGTAATTTTTGATTTGGTCTTTTTAAAAAACACTCTAGATTCAAAAGACAGTTTTGAACAACTTCATCTGGGGCAAGATCAGTCAATTCTATTGCAGATTTGCAATAATGTTCAAGAATCGAGAGAATGTGTTCGAGTTAGAGAGAGTCTCGACTTAGAGGGAGTTCGACTTAGAGAATGGTTTTTGTATGGAAAACTGAGGGGAATGCCAAAATATGGCGAACAATTTTGAGTTAGAGAGAAATTCGACTTAGGGAGAGTTCGACTTATGGAGAGCCCACTGTATTAACAAAATTGTGAGAATGTCTAAAAAAATAATTAAAATTAGGAACTCCATGGAAATACATATGTAATTGTTTTTAGGACAACTTAGATTTGCACGTACGTGAAATCTGTTTCGGGTAATTTTACATTTTCTCGAAAACCGCTTTGTCAATCAATGTGTCTTTCTAAAACATCAAAAGTCAAAAGTCGAACAAACCTTTATTTTCATATTTGGCAAATAGTCTTTTGTTCTCTGAATACGACAAAATGAAGGTGTAATGAACACAATCATCACGATTAAAGATTCATACAGGTTACATATCGAACAAAGTCGATATTCGCGCCATAAGCAAAATTCAATTCAAACCACATAATTTCATAATGTTCAGATTTCATTTGATTTCTGTTCCCACGGAAATCAAAAGAATGCATTATCTTTATTTTTATAACGTTCATATTTCAGTTGATTTCCATTCCCACGGAAATCAACAGAATGCATTACTGTGCATTTGTCTTTGTAACCTGAACCCAAGAAACAGAAAAACAGAAATGTAGAAACCTTTTTCAAAGTTAGTTTTAAGTGAGCTTTCCAACAATAAAGATCTTCCACAAAGTTTAAGTTTTTTGTTTTTTTTCACAATTCGACCACACGAACTTTTATTTGGCGCAGTCGGTAGGATTTCTATAAACTGTAGAAATCCATACGAGAACGAATCTACTGGAAGAAAAAAATTTTTTTTTAATAAATAGTGTTAATGTGTATCAAGCAAACGAATATTGTTTGAACCCAAACGCGACTAAATTTTTAACTACTGCCGGTAGAAAAGAAACTATAGATACAAACATAAAATCAGTGTGTGTAGTGTGTGCAAAGTCAAACTAAAATTGACATAACAAAAAGCAACTATTCGTCGGAACAAAGCACTCGGATTTTGGCAGAAAGAAATTCAAGAAATGATGAACGAAGAGATCATGAACCGGTTAGGGGCCGTATTGGAAGCATTGGCCGCACCTCACGCCCAAAGACCAAGTAGAGTATTCTATTTAATGAAAGAAATCCAACACATACCAACGTTCGAGGGAAAAAGCGAAACACTAAGCCAGTTTTTCGCAAGCGTGGAAACTCACTTAAACTCAATAGATGAAGGAATGAGAGGAGAAGTATGGCAGGCAATCTATAATTCGAAAATAATAGGACGAGCAAAAGAATTATTACTGAACAACAGACCTGAAGGATGGGAAGCGACGAAATCACTCCTAAAACAACACTTTCGACCAATATGCAGCTACAAGGACATATCAACGAAAATTTGTAATATTAAAGTAAGTTCAATTCAAGATTTAACTGATAAAATTGAAAAATTAACACAAGAAATAAATCAATTTGTGACTTATGAATCTAACCCTGCAGAAGCAAAAGAAACTTTTTATACAGTATTAATCAATAGAATAGAGCCGTTAGTTATTATAATAATAGATACCATTCAACCATTAGAATGTCTCCAGAAGAAGCAATGTTCACTGACATAGCTACCTTAAGAAATCGCATTAAAACAGAAAAAGAAAGAAGAATAGAAAAGCTTAATAGAAATAGGGAAGAATATACTGAGAATAGACAGGTAATAGCAGTAAAAAATTACAAAAGAAACTATTACAAAAACGAGCCCAGATATAGAATAAAAAAATTAGAAAGAGAACACCCAATTAATATAAAACGACCACGTTTATTTGCAGATGATAATCTTAGTGTTGCTACTACTAACAACATCAGTAACACCAACCCTAACAGTGGATAAAATAATGACAGAAAACGGATATTCTGTTATTAATATGGGTGAGACAGAAATTATTAAAGACACAAAGATAATACTTCATATAATCAACATTCAAGATTTGAAACACACAATCGGTGATATGGAGAGAAACATTCAAAACTTAAAATTATATAACGATTTTATAATTAGGAGACAGCTAGATACAATAAAAGCTAAGGTTAAAGCCATAGAACCACAATCAAGTATTAGACACAAAAGAGGATTGATTAATATTGTAGGAAAGGTAAACAATTTTCTTTTTGGTACAATGGACGACGACGATAGAAAAGATATAATAGAACACATTAGCGTACTAGAAACAAACACTGAAAACGCAGTTAATACAGTCAATAAACAAATAGAAATAAACCAAAGTTTTAATGAAAGCATAAGACATTTCAAAACCATTATAGAAGCGGATAGGATAGATTTAACTAAAACCTTCTCCGAACTAAAAGAAAATGAAAAACAATTTATACTCAAACAAATCAAATTAGATCAAATTCTAAAACTCTATATGTTAGAAGAGAAAATAAACCAGATCATAGACAATATAGCTTTAATTAAACATGGACTAATACATCCTAGCTTACTAACAACAACAGAAATTATTAACACAAAGCTTGATTTATTGAAACTAAAAAATATTAAAGTTGGAACTCTTAAGTATAACAGCGAAACTTTAATCATAGCAATAAAAATTCCAAATAATTACGAACAAGTTGATTTAAAACTTATAACCCCTATTCCAAACAAACAAAATTTAGAAATTGTACTCCAAGAATATTATTTCATTGAAATTAACCAAACAATGTACTATTATCAAAATGATGTTCAATATAAAAAGGAATTGCTTACTGTTAATAATTGCATAACAAACAAAAATTGTACTCTTAAAGAAAATCACACTACAGAAATTAAAAGAATGGACGATAGCACAATTATTTGTAAAAACATTAAAAATGAAAACATTGTTAACAAATGCGACGATAGAAATATCAAACTGGAAGGAAACTATCTAATAACTATTAACAATTGTACAATCCAGATATTTAATGAAACAATTACTAGTAAAAATATGTATTTTATTGAAAGATTCTACTATGACGAAACGGAGAATTATAATTTTACTAAGGAATTAAATTTTGAAGAAATCATCCTTAAAAACATTGTAAACCTTGAACCGATAAAATTACTAAAAATACATAAAAATATTCATTATGTTATTGGTTCAACGACCATAATACTTATCATTATACTAGTTTTAATATTTGTGAATATCTTAAAAAGATATAAGAAAATTACTATTTTAATTAAAGAAAAAGGTACCCAAAATTCAAATGAAAATGTTAAAGAAACTCCGAAAATTCAGGAGAATTTTAATGTAAAGGGGGGAGAGGTTACATATCAGACAAAGTCGATATTCGCGCCATAAGCAAAATTCAATTCAAACCACATAATTTCATAATGTTCAGATTTCATTTGATTTCCGTTCCCACGGAAATCAAAAGAATGCATTATCTTTATTTTTATAACGTTCATATTTCAGTTGATTTCCATTCCCACGGAAATCAACAGAATGCATTACTGTGCATTTGTCTTTGTAACCTGAACCCAAGAAACAGAAAAACAGAAATGTAGAAACCTTTTTCAAAGTTAGTTTTAAGTGAGCTTTCCAACAATAAAGATCTTCCACAAAGTTTAAGTTTTTTGTTTTTTTTCACAATTCGACCACACGAACTTTTATTTTACATAATAAAAATTTTGGGTTGAGGTCAAAATTCTGCAGGAGTCAAAATTCTTTTAACAAAAATCTGCTTTCAAAATTCTGCTTTTGAAATTTTGCTTTTCAAAATTCTGCCTTTCAAAATTATGCTTATCAAAATTCTGCAAATAATAGAAGCAGAATTTTAAAAAGCAGAAAAAATGGAAAAACACCAGTTTTGAAAAACAGAATTTTCGTTTTAAAAGCAGAATTTTGAAAAGCGGTATTTTGAAGCCAGAAAAGAAAAACCAGGTATAACAATTAAAAAACGCATTACTATGATAGGGAAATTTAAGGAATGTGTTGCACTCTTATGTGCATATTACATTATAACTGAAAAACTCCAACATTTTTTTTATTTGTTTCCAAACTTTGACAGTTGATGGCGGCCATTTTCTACAAATTGGTTGTTATTTATTCAGTCTATTTTGCCAATTCACCATGAATGGATATAGCATTCAAAAACACACTCAAATGATCAAATTGTTTCATCAAAATGGGTGCTCTGGTCGGGTAACGTTCCACGGTCTCAATGATCGTCCCACCGAGAGGACTACTCTTAGGTCGCAGCGTGGTGCATAATAGCCCAGCCGTAACATACAATTGAAATGGAACAAAATTAGATAGGGCTTTTATTCTTTTTCTAATTGCAAGAGGGACTCATAAGGAGTATAAATTTCGATTTTCGAATTCCTAGGTTTTTAGCGTTGGTCGCCATCTTTAACTTAAGGTAAATTGATTTATTTTCAAATAACTCGCTTATTTTCAACTTCTGACGAAAAATGTGTATAACCCCATAACAATGGGGTCAAAATTCTGCAGGGGTCAAAATTCTTTTAGCAAAATTCTGCTTTCAAAATTTTGCTTTTAAAATTCGCAAAGCAGTATTTTGAAACCATAATTTGGAACCGCTCCCGGTATTACCGCATATTTTCCCACGCGGAATGTACAAAGTTAAAGGAACTCATGAGGAGTATAAATTTCGATTTTTGAATTCCTAGGGTTTTAGAGTTGGCCGCCATTTTGAATAATTTTTTTTATTTATTTTTGTTAAATATCTCGCTTATTTTCGACTTTTGCCGAAAAATGCACATGACAAAAGTTGTTCAGAATTTATTTTCATACAACTGCGTTCTTAATAATTTTTTGTCCAGGATTGATATTTTTCCAAATAATGCAGACAAAAGAAATATCTCTATTATATAAATTTAAAGAAAGAAAGCTCTTAATGAAAGGCCCTTTAAAAATAAAGAATGAAATCACAAGTCTTAAATAAAAATGAATCAATGGAAAAAGCGTTTTAATATTGTAAAATTGATTTTAATAGCATTGCGCTTTTATTATATTATTTTAGTTTTCAGTTTTTTGGAAAAAAAAAACTTTTTTAAGATGTTGATAAGGTCCGTAGATTTTTACTTGCGATTATAGGGACTATAAGGCAAGTTATGCATTCGTAAAAAAAAAAATTCTAACAATCAAACATGATATTACGATGATAGAGAAGTCAAAAAAAGTGGGTCCGGAAATTCCGTCCGTCTGTCTGTCTGTCTGTCTGTCCGTATCGATATCTACAGCCTAAACGGTTGGGCCGATTTGATTCAAACTTGGTATATAGTATTTTTAGAGTGCTCTACCCGACAGTTTTTGGAATTGGCATTCTAGCTCCAAAACTAACTGTACCTGCCATATAACTTTTATTAAAAAACTTATTTTTCTCGAAAACGGCTCCTACGATTTTGATTAAACTTTCAGAATGATGTTTTCTGTGCAAAATCTATCTTTTAATTTTAATGGATTTTTCAGAAAAAGTTTTATAACGGTACCTCCCATATGACCGGTTTTTTAAAATCAGACTTTCTCAGAATCACAACCGAGATGACATTCTAAATAAGAATCAAACAACTATGGCCAATCAATTCAATCGAAAATTTAATACCAAACCGAGAATTTTCAACAATCAAGATTTAGTTTATGTTTGTGTACATTCTAACAACAACAACTTCCAGTGGAAACAAGGAAAAGTTATTGAAGGTATTGGTAAGGTCATGTATAATGTTTTATTACAGAATGGTAAACTAGTTCGTGCACATGCGAACCAACTCCGAAAGCATCATAGAGAGGTTCTGGGCACCGAACCTCCAACCGAGAAATCATGGGATAACGCGCTCGATGTCTATGAAACCGCAGTCACTCCTTGTGAATCTGATTCACTAGCCGACAGAGATGACCCAATCAGTATAAAGACTTCTCCTAACAATAATGTTGAAAGTTCACCACCTGTACCACGACGAACGCAGAGAACCCGTAGACCGATAGACAGATTTGTGCCAGGATAACTCTATCATCCGATAGATCACTAAAAGGGGAAGATGTTGGCAACGCCATAAATTCTTGTGGAACTCAACTTGACAGCATCTGTCGCCTCGCATATGACAATATATTTGTCTTTTTCTTATATTCTTGATATATATTCATTAACTGTTGAATTCTTGTAACGAGTAGACTTAAATAAAAACCTCGTGGATTAATATATTTTAATCTAAGTTCTTTTGCATATAAAAGCAGACACAATATTTCATTGTGATCGTCAAAGATCACAACATTCTCAGAAATTTTCAAAAACATTTTTTTTTAAATTTTAATATTTTTTTTAAAAAAATATTTTGTTTTTTGAATACTTTGAAAACGGATCTATAGATTTTTTTTTAAATTTTTCTCCTAGTATAAACTATAGATTTCTTAAAATTGACATACATGAATGAAGATGATAAAATTTCCTTTAATCTACTTTTGGACTTTATTTAAAAATACAGAACCGTTTTTGAGATTTCCATTGTGGAAAATGGGAATTTTTAGAAAAAAGAAATGTTCGCCAAACTTGTTGTTCTATCTAACTCATTCCAAAATTTTGTTAGCACATAGTTGTGATGGCAAAAGGATGTAGAGAATCTTATTCCCTCAAGAATACACATACGTACACTCGTCTAAGCTTATCTTCAACTGGTCAAAAGATACAGCGATTTGAAGCGTTGCGGTAAATGCAAAATATAGCCATAAAACACCAGAACTTATTGTTGGCAATAAATAAATGATAAAGAAAAGATCGAAGGTTTAATCGAATAGGTAATAAAAAATGGGCACGATTGGGTCGTACGTACTTGCTCTTGTGTGTCTAATTACATTGGAAAGTAAGATCTTTGACAGAAACCAATAACATTTATGTTTAAAATAACAGTTTGAACTTATGAATAGTATCAAAACACAATACTTAACGGTTTTAAGAAAAAATGAAGCACGCCATCACACGTCTTAATAATCAAAAAAAAAAATATGAAAAATGTGTTTCGAAAATTGTAGGACCGGTTTTGATAAAATCCTGTTTTTTTATTTTTAGTTTTTCGAAAAAAAAATATTTGTTTTGAAATGTTGGTATTTTTTAGAGTTTATATATGTGATTATAAAATTTAAAATAATTTTTTTTGATTAGTTTAAAAAAAATTGACTTTTCAAAAAAAAATCAAAAATTAATTTTAATTAGAAAAAAAGAGTTATTCGAAATTTTGATATGCAGAATTAATTTGGCTACCTAGATCTTCTCAAATATAAAATTTGATAAAAATCCAAAAAGCCCAAAATTTAAAAAAAAATAACCTTATATGAAAGGTACCGTTAATAGATTTCCCCCTAAAATTTGGTTCTAATCAAATCGTGTCGATCCTAAGCTCATAGAGGACGGACGTCGAGGTGCGCGCACAAATAATTAAACAAAAATATAATTATTGCGCGTTGTTATCGCGAGTGCTTTAAAAAAAAAATAATACACACTCGTTAGAGGAATTGGAAAAAAAAACCCTCACGTGTGCTGTAAAAAAAAATAATAATATTCACTCGCGTCGTAGGATGAATGATAAAGATGCTCACTCGCGCTGAGGAAGAAAAAAAATAAATAAAACGCATTCGCATAACAAATTATCCTCTAATCTGTCCCAAAACCTTTGTGCTTAACTGCCTCTTTATTATCTACTGTAGGCATCGTATGACCATGCAATGCTTGCGGTAAATAGATAAGGGCATCGGAATTTGTCCTATTGTGCTGAATGTTTAGATTGATTTTTTGTAAACAGGCTGTCTTATGGGCATAATACCTAAGACAGTTTGATTATTACAGAAGTTAATTTGGATTTTCACTGCGCAGTTCGACTTAATTAGAGTTGTGTTTTTGTATGTAAGTATTTTTAAATGATAAGTGATTTTTGTGTCGTGTATTCAAATGTTCGTGGTTTAAGAAAGAATTTCTTTCACGTGTGCGTCTACACTGTTCAACACAGGCCAGCTGTTTTGGCATTAAGTGAAACTCAGGTTGGAGTAAATACTGATTTATCAGAATTTGCTCTACATGGGTATAGCTTGGTGCCTTTACTTTTTTCCCATCATGGTTTCGTGGTCTATGTTAGGAATGATATTGCTTGCCAGAGCCTTCCCCAATATGGGCAATGTTCCAACACGGACTTTAACTTCTTATGGCTCAAATTCACTGTCCGCAAGCATGTCATTCATTATTGTTTTATTTACAGGAGTCCAAATCTTGACAATAATTCGACATGTAACGGTTTGATGCACTGTCTGATTCCATCTCGAAAATTGTTTCCCTTTGTCCTCGCACTGAAATCGTTATTGCGGGCGATTTCAATGTACACAATTCCAACTGGCTCCGCTATTCTGGTCAGACAACACCCGAAGGAAGGTATGTCGAGCACTTTGCCGGGTTACATCACCTTACCCAACTGATCGAAGTGCCAACGCGTATACCGGATGTTGCTGGGCAAGCCGCCCATACTCTTGACTTGTTTCTTACTTCTCACCCTGATAAATATACCATTAGTGTAACTTCTCCATTTGGCACTTCAGACCATTGTATCATTTCAGCTAATTTCTCATCCCCCACCCATCCAGTTCAAGAAAAACTTCCCACCAGGACCGTTTGGCAATACGAGAAAGCCAACTGGGACGGCCTGAATATCTTTTTCCGAAACTTTAACTGGTCACTATGCTTCCTCGATAGTGACATTGATGCCAGTGCTGAAATGATCACAAATGTGATTCTTCTAGGGATACGTGCTTTTATTCCTAACAGAGTAAAAAGCATCAAACCTAAAGAAAAGTCTTGGTTTAATTCTGAGTGTAAAGAAGCTATCAGGCTCAAAAAAGTAAGTTTCCGATCTTACAAAGCCAACCCTACAGAGGAAAATCGGAAAAAGCACAAGCAAGCAAGGAACTCATGCAACTCCGTTATTGAAAGAACCAAATTTTTGCATGACCTAAAATTACGGCAAAAAATTCTGCAGTGTCCCAAAGGCAGTAAAAATGTTTGGTCATTTGTAAAAATATAAAAAAACTCCTCGACATCTTCGGTTCCAACGCTCATCGACAATAACAAACCAATTTTTTACTCTTCAGAGAAGGCAAACGTGCTCGCCGCCAATTTCGCTGCCAGCTCCATGCTGCCTCAAAGCAACGTTGCCCCTCCTGTACTTGAGAATGTAAATTTTTCCATGGGACATTTTTTTCCGCACTCGTACAGTAGCAAGAGTTCTCAAAGATCTCGATATACACAAATCCGCTGGCCCGGATAGTATACCCCCGATTCTTCTGAAGAGGTGTTCTTCCACACTGGCAAAGCCACTGCGTAAGCTTTTCCATCGCTCCTACTCTTCTGGAATCTTTCCTAGAAGATGGAAAACAGCATTTGTCAAGTGCTTAGGTTTTCTGTATCGGTGTAAGAAGTATTTTTCTCCATCTGATCTGGCTACAATTTATAAAGCGTTTATACGCCCTAAACTCGAGTATAACTCCCACCTCTGGGCAGGTGCTTCACAAACATCGCTTCACCTGCTTGATAGAATACAAAATCGAGCGTTAAGATTGATAGGAAATAGAACTGCCGCTGAAACAATTGCCCCACTCGAACACCGACTCAATGTTTCATGTCTTTCCTTATTTTATCGTTTCTTTTACAAAAAATGTTCACTCGAAGTAGCCAGTTGCATTCCTCCCCTTAAAAGTTTCTCCCGTAATACTCGTCTCGCAAGGAATGCTCATCAGTTCACCCTTGAGCCTAATTTCGGACGTACCGTGAAATATAGGGATTCTTTTTTTAGCCGAACGACACGAATTTGGAATAGTTTACCCGGCGGGATTTTCCCTTGCCATTTTGATCTACAAACATTCAAAACCAATGTTAATCGGCACCTCCTATCTCTCCCCTCCCTATCTTCACGCGATAATTATAAAAAAAAAAAAAATGATAGCCAATACCAACAATAATTTTTTATCAAAATCGTTGGAGCCGTTTTCGAGAAAAATAAGCTTTTCCTTCGGTCATATGGCAGGTACCGTTATTTTTAGACCTACAAATAAAATTTCAATTTCCCCTCTGGGGAATTCCAAAAAAATCACACACGCTTAAGCCGTTTAGGCTGCAGCTCGTTATACATACTGACAGACAGACAGACGGACAGACTGTAACTATTTGTCGATCACTTTTTTAGACTTCTCTAAGATCGTCAGTCATGTTTCATTGTTATCTCAATTTTTTTTTATTCACTAATCCTAAACTTGCCTTTTATATAGTTCCTATAATCGCAAATAAAAATAATAGTACTACAAATTAGTACTGTAAATTATGGTAGTTCCTACTTGCCTATCCTATAATAGGACGAAAAGATGTATCACTCCAGCCTCACATGACGTTAAACGAGTGGCATTAGCTCCTACTGTTTACTTTACTGGTGTTTTAGAACTGCAGCTAAATATATAAAACCTCGGAAAAATAAGGATTGGAAAACATCGTGTCTTTTTTTATAATCAAAATTACCACTTTTTTATTTGATATATACGAAAGGATATACAGTACTTATAACAAAACCACAATTTAAAAAAAATTTGTTTGTCTGTCTGTCTGTCTGTCTGTCTTTCTGTCTGTTTTTTCCGGGTAATCTCGGGAACGGCTGCACCGATTTTGACGGGACTTTCATTGGCAGGTAGCTGATATCCTAATGAGTAACTTAGGCTGTGTTAATTACTCATAGGTGGCACTGGTGTAATTTTTTATTAAATTCTTATTTATGGACCGATTTTGACGGGACTTTCACAGGTAGGGAACTTATTTTGAAAGGAATAACTAAAGCTATTTGAATAACCCGTAGGTTGTGCTTTTGATAAATTTCAGGCGGACGAAGTCGCGGGTAACAGCTAGTACCAAATAAATTCGGTAATTGAAGCAAGGGTTCACAACACTTCTTTTGTGACAATCGATCAGCTTCTGTATTTGAAGTTTAGAGAAATTGCTGCCATAGTTGTACTGATTCTTGGAATCTTTCACATGGTACTGTATTTTTAGATGCGTGGGTCACACAATGGATGGTAGTGGGCTGAAAGACCTTTTGTGTTCCGTGTTTGCTCCCAATTCCGTTGACAAAATACTTACAGCCGGGCTATTCGAGCTCATTTACTTATAAAGACATAACAGTCGACACGAATGTCTCACTTTTCTTCATTCAAGAGCAACTGAAAAGTGAGCTATCACAATTGGGAGCAAAGGGAGGAACAAGTGTTTTGTGGATCCAGTATTTCTCGATCAACAGATGACTACCATTATAAAAAAAATAATTGCATCTCAGTGTGCAGGTTACATGCTATGCGCACAGCAGATGAGTTTTTTTTCTACGGCGCGACGCACCGTTTTAGAGATATGCTGGCGCAACCATGGGATGATCCCTTTAGAGCACCCCACACCCCGCGCGAGAACCCATCCTACACATCCTGAAAAAATTGGACTATTATTCTTGATTCAAAGAAGCTTTTTCGTCGGCGGCGTTTCATCACTGTTGCTCACTTAATCAGATCATCAGTTGACAGTGAGTGTCAATTCTAAAATTACTTCCTTGTCAAGTATTTTGAAGCAATAAATAAATAAATTCAACAAGTTCAAAAATAATGCTGAGTCTTCTACTTAGTTGAATTATTTTTGTTTGTATTGTATTAAAAATTAAACCCTTCAGTTTATTAATCTTGATATGTAACTTTTATTAGTAAACACGGCATTTTAACTTTAAATGTTGTATAAATCCAATAAATTCTTAACGAGAAAGTCAAAATTGCTAAAAAAAAATTCCTTATAGACTGACTTTCATAACGTTACATCAAGATGTAAAAATAAAATTTGGAAAAAATCCACATTTAGAACGTTAAATTCATCTTTATAAATGATCTTCTGTCTGTTACTTCTAATCCACTTAACTGTTTTGCTGACAACTATACCCTCAGCTTTTCATATTCGTTCAATAATTCACGTCCTTCGCCTTCGGACGTACAATTGCAACGGTGGTGTATGTCAAGCTCATTAAACTCCGATTTATACAGCATTGTCAAATGGGGTAATAGGAATCGTGTGGAGTTTAATGCTTCGAAAACTCAATGCTGTCTTCTGTCGTTAAAGCTAAACATACACCAATGCCATTGTCCATGAATGGCACTTACATCGAAGAAACCGAAAGGCTCTCAGTACTCGGTATGTGTGTCAACGACGACCTCCGTTGGAACGACCATACATTTGAAATCGCTAAGAATGCTGCTAAGTGCTTAGGTTTTCTGTATCGGTGTAAGAAGTATTTTTCCCCATCTGAGGTGGCTACAATTTATAAAGCGTTTATACGCCCTAAACTCGAGTATAACTTCCAGCTCTGGGCAGGTGCTTCACAAACATCGCTTCACCTGCTTGATAGAATACAAAATCGAGCGTTAAGATTGATAGGAAATAGAACTGCCGCTGATTCAATTGCCCCTCTCGAACACCGACGCAATGTTTCATGTCTTTCCTTATTTTATCGTTTCTTTTACAAAAAATGTTCACTCGAAGTAGTCAGTTGCATTCCTCCCCTTAAAAGTTTCGCCCGTAATACTCGTCTCGCAAGGAATGCTCATCATTTCATCCTTGAGCCCAATTTCGGACGTACCGTGAAATATAGGGATTCTTTTTTTAGCCGAACGACACGAATTTGGAAAAGTTTACCCGGCGAGATTTTCCCTTGCCATTTTGATCTGCAAACATTCAAAACTAATGTTAATCGACACCTCCTATCTCTCCCCTCCCTATCTTCCGAATGCCCGCGCAGTGTGTTACATTAAAAGGGAAACAAGTAGTCCCTTGTGCGCGCGTTAATTATAAAAAAAAAAAAACATATGGATAATTTTAGACTTCTTTGTTCAAAATAATGCAGTGTTTGATTATTTTTGCCGGTTTTTTTTTACAAATGCTTAAGCTACCTAAAATAACAAAGCTTTTGTGTTTTTGTTTTAGAGATATTGCTTTTGGTGTTCAGCCTTCATCTTGTTTTTCAACTGTCAACAGTGCTACCAAGGTGACCCGTTCAATAATGCCACCCCACAACCGCCTTCAGCCTAATGGATAAAAGTTCACAATGATAAATGGAATATGTCTGACAAGAAATCTCTATTACGATAATATTCATCCCCTATACCAGCCTTAATTCTTTTTGTGCACAAACGGAAGCCCAGGATTTGATTGTTATGCAGAGCATGTGCTCCTCTATAATATAACCGCACAGACAAACTGGGACTGGGGACCAAGACGGCGGCGGGCGCAAAGTGTTTGCATAAAACTTAGACGTTTGAGCCAAGGATATATTATGTCCAAGAAGGAATAAGCGAACCGAAGAACCCCCAGCTTTACCTTTATCATAAGTCATCACCTTCCGTTAAACGATTTCGTTTAATTCGAATTATCTGAAAAGGAATCGTGCAGTTTTACTTGGTCCGCTCCAGAGGTTTTGTCGTCCTCCTCGCATAGCCCCCATTGTCGTTGACAAATAAAAAGGACCAAAGTATTAAAATGTATATGTAGATATGATCCCATTTTCATCGAACGTGAATTAACGCTTATTGCATTATTATCCTTGGAGATGTTATCGATTGGAATATATATTTTCCTTTTTCCAATTTTCAATGTTCTTCTAACTTGGAATACTTAAAAATGTCGAGAGCAAACGGATATGGAAGAAGGAAGAGATTTTTTTTTGCTTCCAAATTGAACAATATATTGGAAATGAAAATTGACTTTTGAGGACGAGGAGGCATGAGCAACATAGAAATTGATCCTACAAAGGATGTTTGCTGGAGGGAATTCGAATAAATTCTTTTCGTTAACGAGACCTTTTTGAAGGCAAATCTTCGTTTAATTGGGAAATATTAAAAGCTTTGTTAAAGTATTCATAAATCTTGAAGGAGATATTTTAGGAAACGTTTGCATGTATTGAGAAGACGTAATGTGGCTTTATTTTATATTAAGGTGGATAAATTTTATTTTTGGCCTGGTAAACTTAATAGAGTGAATGAGTGAGTGAAAAATATTGATATCCTGTTCTATCTTTTGAAAAATTACTCATTATCCAAGGGTAAGGTGGATATTTTTGTAACTGGGTATTCAAAAACACACCTTTAATTAGCGCAATTGGTATCAACTTCAAAAGGTCTTATATCATTTAATTGGTCTCACATTTGGAATATCTTAAAACTAAGAAGCTTGGAAAAAAATGAATTTGTTGGCGCGACAGCCCCTTAAAGAAACAAGGCCTAGTGACTTTTACTCTCAACCATTCCTGTGTGTGTGTTGTTAATCTGCAAGAATGAAAGGGACTTACAATTCACCGCCGGCCGAGTCCGAACGGCCACATGAGATGCACTTTTTCTAGACAAATTTTTACTCTTGGAGATTTTGTCAGTTCCTCGCAAGAGGCAGTACCCCGGAAAAGAAGGTGGCTATGAGCGGGACTCGGACCCAGGCTCTTCCCTTAGCAGTCCGACACACTAACCACTAAGCCACGGGGCACTGCAAGCTAAGTGATATTTGATGCTAAAAACTACCATAGGATGTGATCAACCCAAGGCAGTGGTTGTTAGGAAAAATATGGTTTGCAATGTTCAAAGCTTGACTAATAGGCCCCTAATATGTAATGTAAATGAAGAAGTGTGACCAACTTTAGATAGTATGAAGAGCTTGTATCGGGAGCTCGATGAAACTTTTTTAACAGCTACTGATGCAATCGAAGTTATTCAGGAACCTTTTTTCCAAATTGCTGCTCAAAGAAGAAAACAAATTTAGGCCATAGACTTACCAAAAATTCATGCAAATGCTCAAGGATGTGCGGTACATTTAAATGGGTAAGATCCTATAGATAGACTAAGGCAGGACCATCTAACAGTGCGAAGTCCTCGACATCACAGCTGAAAAGGTAAGTACTATGATGAAGAACAGAACAGACAATCAATGCAATTTTATTCCACATAAATCAACCACAAATATGCAATTTATTTAAAATTAAATAAACAGAATGAAGAGGGAGGGGGAAATCTGATCACCCATCATGAAGGCATCCTGGAGCGATGAATGTTGAACGGTTATCTCTCGGAAGAAATGGAGACTCCACCATTTCAAGAGGTAAATAGAAAGACCTTATGCTGCAGCCATCTAGCATTGAGGAAATACAAAAAGAAACAAGGCATCGGGAGTTGACGGCATACCTGTCGAGCTGATCAAACTTGGAGGGCCAACACTACATCAAACAATTTATGAAATTATAGTACACGTATGGGAATACAAAAAAACGCCAGAAGACTGGTGAAAAGGCATTATAATGTCCCAAACATAAAAAGGGAGATATAAAAAGTGCAGCAATTGCAGGGGTATAACATAACATTGTTGAGTACATCCTATAAGATATTCTCCTCTATCCTGCAAGAACGGATAGCCCCATACGCGAAAACTATAAATGGCAACTTTCATTGTGGTTTCTTACCAAGCAAATCAACAATTAATCAGAGCTTTATCTTTATGCATGTGAGGCAAAAAGTCTGGAATTCAACATTCCAACATAGGTACCATCTTTTTACATACCTTAAAGCCGCCCACGATAGCAAAGCCAGGGTAGAACTTTAAAAGGCCATAAGAGAATTAGGTATGTCAAATAAATTGACACTGATATGTAGACTGACTATGACCAACATTATAAGCTAAGTAAAAGTACCCGGTTTAAAGTCCAGACCAATACATATCTTTAAAAGACTCCGACAAGAAGATGGTCTAGCTTGCATCCTCTTCAACCTGGCGTTGGAGAAAGCAATCCGTGACTCTGGCACGTCAGCAAGAAGGACTATCGTCACCAAGTCCAGCCAGATATTGGGTTAGGCAGACGACATCATCGACAGAAGCCAACAAGCTGTGCAAGACTCCTTTACCCAGATCGAGCAGGCGGTACAAAACCTGGGGCTACATATTAATGAAGGGAAGACTAAGTGCATGATGGCTACGTCTGCAAGAAATGTTGACCCAACTATCAGGGTAGTGTAGCATGAATTTGAAGTAGTGCAGTCCTTTAACTAACTTGGGTCAAAAGTAGCAGCCAATAATAATATGAAGGGTGAAATATGCGGGCGGCTGCTAAAATCCAACAGAACCTACTATAGTCTATCAATGCTCTTGAAACCCAGAAAAGCTAACATAAGAAACTGATTTTGAAGAGGATTATGTCTTACCAGTACTCACATTATAGATCCGAGACTTGGGTTCTTACAAAAAGGCAATCTCATCTCTTATCTACCTCGAAACAGATGTTATGCAACAAATAAAATTCAGTAGACGGACACAATCCCGAAAACCAAAACCCCGAAAATCCAAAATCTCGAAAACCTAAAATCCCGAAAACCCAAAATTCCGAAAATCCAAAAAATATCTTAGATCCCGAAAATCAAAAATCTCGAAAATCCAAAATCCAGAAATTTCAAAATCCCGAAATCCCAAAATCCCGAAAGGCCAAAATCCAGAAAATGAAACTAAAAATCTGATTTTCAATTCATATACATACTCTGAACTCTAAACCAAATAAATTGCACGACTGGATGGACGTACTTGCTCATACGTGTGGTCAAATCGTCGAATAAAATTTAAAAAAATGCAGTACTGGGTCGCACGAACTTGTTCTTATGCTTATTGGCTGCATATGTACCTGTATATATTAAAATAAAAAAAAATATTTTTTTTCGAAAATTCTTTAATTTTTTTAATTAGTTTAAGAGTTTTCTCAGAAAAACTCAGTATGCAATAAAATTTGAAAACTAAGTCTATGGAGGAAAAAAAATATTGAAAATCGTTTGACCAGTTTTTTTAAAGTGTTTTTTTTTTAACTTTCGAAAAAATATTTAAAATTTTTTCTAGTATAAGGAAATCTGTAATTTTTTTTCTGGGAAAATTATTTAAAAAAAAATTAATCAACCCGTTTTCAAAATATTTCGAAATTTTATTGAAATCGGAATAATGGTTTACGATAAAACTGCATTTGAAAAAACCGGTTCTATGAGAGGTACCGTTATAGAACATATTTGGAAAAATTCATTCTAATTGAAAGATGTATTGTTGTAAAAAAATAGTACCCTGAAAGTTTTATCAAAATCGTTAGAACCGTTTTCGAGAAAATCAAACTTTTTGTAAAAATTGTATGCCAGGTAACGTTATTTTTCGACCTAAAGAAAAAATGAAAAACATCCCCCGAGATACTACCTAATAAATAATATACATAAATACCAAGTTTGAAGCAAATCGGCCCATTCGTTTAGGCTGTAGAGGTGCGAACAGACGGACGGAATTTCCGGCCCCACTTTTTTTGACTTCTCTATCATCGTAATGTCATGTTAGATTGTTAGAATTTTTTTTTGCACGAATCCATAACTTGTTATGTACTTGTAGCATTGTATATAAAAACTATAGTACTACCATCAGGCAGCATCTAGTTTATCGAGATACTGCCGTAAGTGTCACTAGACCATATGGTATGGCAGAGTAATGGATTTCCCTTTGATTTTTCGTAAATAAAACCAATATTGTGCGTCTTCAATTATTTTTTGGATTTTGCATTTTTCAAGAAATTTTGTTATTTCTGTATTTCTTATACCGAAATCAATTACCAATGTTGCCATATTCGGATTTGAGTGTTTAAAGTTGTAATATGTATATTGTCCAATTTTGAACGCTAGTTAAATATAAAACTGGTGACGATTAGTACTATGTTGTCGGTACAATAGTATATTTCGTACTAGATTTTTAATACTTAGTACTAGAATTTAGTACTATCGTAGTTGTGGTACTATGTTTAGTACTAGATTTAGTACTTAGTAATATAGTTAGTAATAGATTTAGTACTTAGTAGTGGATTTAGTACTATATTTTTTTACGTGATAAGTGAATATACTCTAAAGCAATAACATAGTTACAAAAATATGCAAACAATGTGTTTTATTTGTAAAATAAGTAACAGGTAGGTACTTCAACTCAAATTAATTTTTTGCACACTAAAAAAAATAATATAATAAGCAAACATGGTAACCATTCAAAATTATTCAAGAAAACCAAACCAATAATCAAATTTCAGCAAACATCGGTAAAATGGTAAATTTCATCATTGCCGTGTATTCAAATGTTCGTGGTTTGAGAAAGAACTTCTTTCACGTGTACGTCTACACTGTTCAACACAGGTCAGCTGTTTTGGCATTAAGTGAAACTCAGGTTGGAGTAAATACTGATTTATCAGAATTTGCTCTACATGGGTATAGCTTGGTGCCATTACTCTTTTCCCATCATGGTCTCCGTGGTCTATGTTAGGAATGATATTGCTTGCCAGAGCCTTCCCCAATATGGGCAATGTTCCAACACGGACTTTAACTTCTTATGGCTCAAATTCACTGTCCGCAAGCATGTCGTTCATTATTGTTTTATTTGCAGGAGTCCAAATCTTGACAGTAATTCGACTTGTAACGAGTTTGATGCACTGTCTGATTCCATCTCGAAAATTGTTTCCCTTTGTCCTCGCGCTGAAATCGTTATTGCGGTCGATTTCAATGTACACAATTCCAACTGGCTCTGCTATTCTGGTCAGACAACACCCGAAGGAAGGTATGTCGAGCACTTTGCCGGGTTACATCACCTTACCCAACTGATCGATGTGCCAACGCGTATACCGGATGTTGCTGGGAAAGCCGCCCATACTCTTGACTTGTTTCTTACTTCTCACCCTGATAAATATACCATTAGTTTAACTTCTCCATTTGGCACTTCAGACCATTGTATCATTTCAGCTAATTTCTCATCCCCCACCCATCCAGTTCAAGAAAAACTTCCCACCAGGACCGTTTGGCAATACGAGAAAGCCAACTGGGACGGCCTGAATATCTTTTTCCGAAACTTTTACTGGTCACTATGCTTCCTCGATAGTGACATTGATGCCAGTGCTGAAATGATCACAAATGTGATTCTTCTAGGGATACGTGCTTTTATTCCTAACAGAGTAAAAAGCATCAAACCTAAGGAAAAGTCTTGGTTTACTTCTGAGTGTAAAGAAGCTATCAGGCTCAAAGAAGTAAGTTTCCGATCTTACAAAGCCAACCCTACAGAGGAAAATCGGAAAAAGCACAAGCAAGCAAGGAACTCATGCAACTCCGTTATTGAAAGAACCAAATTTTTGCATGACCTAAAATTACGGCAAAAATTCTGCAGTGTCCCAAAGGCAGTAAAATGTTTGGTCATTTGTAAAAAAATATAAAAAACTCCTCGACATCTTCGGTTCCAACGCTCATCGACAATAACAAACCAATTGTTTACTCTTCAGAGAAGGCAAACTTGCTCGCCGCCAATTTCGCTGCCAGCTCCATGCTTTATAATGTCCCAAACATAAAAAGGGAGATATAAAAAGTGCAGCAATTGCAGGGGTATAACATAACATTGTTGAGTACATCCTATAAGATATTCTCCTCTATCCTGCAAGAACGGATAGCCCCATACGCGAAAACTATAAATGGCAACTTTCATTGTGGTTTCTTACCAAGCAAATCAACAATTAATCAGAGCTTTATCTTTATGCATGTGAGGCAAAAAGTCTGGAATTCAACATTCCAACATAGGTACCATCTTTTTACATACCTTAAAGCCGCCCACGATAGCAAAGCCAGGGTAGAACTTTAAAAGGCCATAAGAGAATTAGGTATGTCAAATAAATTGACACTGATATGTAGACTGACTATGACCAACATTATAAGCTAAGTAAAAGTACCCGGTTTAAAGTCCAGACCAATACATATCTTTAAAAGACTCCGACAAGAAGATGGTCTAGCTTGCATCCTCTTCAACCTGGCGTTGGAGAAAGCAATCCGTGACTCTGGCACGTCAGCAAGAAGGACTATCGTCACCAAGTCCAGCCAGATATTGGGTTAGGCAGACGACATCATCGACAGAAGCCAACAAGCTGTGCAAGACTCCTTTACCCAGATCGAGCAGGCGGTACAAAACCTGGGGCTACATATTAATGAAGGGAAGACTAAGTGCATGATGGCTACGTCTGCAAGAAATGTTGACCCAACTATCAGGGTAGTGTAGCATGAATTTGAAGTAGTGCAGTCCTTTAACTAACTTGGGTCAAAAGTAGCAGCCAATAATAATATGAAGGGTGAAATATGCGGGCGGCTGCTAAAATCCAACAGAACCTACTATAGTCTATCAATGCTCTTGAAACCCAGAAAAGCTAACATAAGAAACTGATTTTGAAGAGGATTATGTCTTACCAGTACTCACATTATAGATCCGAGACTTGGGTTCTTACAAAAAGGCAATCTCATCTCTTATCTACCTCGAAACAGATGTTATGCAACAAATAAAATTCAGTAGACGGACACAATCCCGAAAACCAAAACCCCGAAAATCCAAAATCTCGAAAACCTAAAATCCCGAAAACCCAAAATTCCGAAAATCCAAAAAATATCTTAGATCCCGAAAATCAAAAATCTCGAAAATCCAAAATCCAGAAATTTCAAAATCCCGAAATCCCAAAATCCCGAAAGGCCAAAATCCAGAAAATGAAACTAAAAATCTGATTTTCAATTCATATACATACTCTGAACTCTAAACCAAATAAATTGCACGACTGGATGGACGTACTTGCTCATACGTGTGGTCAAATCGTCGAATAAAATTTAAAAAAATGCAGTACTGGGTCGCACGAACTTGTTCTTATGCTTATTGGCTGCATATGTACCTGTATATATTAAAATAAAAAAAAATATTTTTTTTCGAAAATTCTTTAATTTTTTTAATTAGTTTAAGAGTTTTCTCAGAAAAACTCAGTATGCAATAAAATTTGAAAACTAAGTCTATGGAGGAAAAAAAATATTGAAAATCGTTTGACCAGTTTTTTTAAAGTGTTTTTTTTTTAACTTTCGAAAAAATATTTAAAATTTTTTCTAGTATAAGGAAATCTGTAATTTTTTTTCTGGGAAAATTATTTAAAAAAAAATTAATCAACCCGTTTTCAAAATATTTCGAAATTTTATTGAAATCGGAATAATGGTTTACGATAAAACTGCATTTGAAAAAACCGGTTCTATGAGAGGTACCGTTATAGAACATATTTGGAAAAATTCATTCTAATTGAAAGATGTATTGTTGTAAGAAAATAGTACCCTGAAAGTTTTATCAAAATCGTTAGAACCGTTTTCGAGAAAATCAAACTTTTTGTAAAAATTGTATGCCAGGTAACGTTATTTTTCGACCTAAAGAAAAAATGAAAAACATCCCCCGAGATACTACCTAATAAATAATATACATAAATACCAAGTTTGAAGCAAATCGGCCCATTCGTTTAGGCTGTAGAGGTGCGAACAGACGGACGGAATTTCCGGCCCCACTTTTTTGACTTCTCTATCATCGTAATGTCATGTTTGATTGTTAGAATTTTTTTTTGCACGAATCCATAACTTGTTATGTACTTGTAGCATTGTATATAAAAACTATAGTACTACCATCAGGCAGCATCTAGTTTATCGAGATACTGCCGTAAGTGTCACTAGACCATATGGTATGGCAGAGTAAGGGAAACAAAAATTAATGGATTTCCCTTTGATTTTTCGTAAATAAAACCAATATTGTGCGTCTTCAATTATTTTTTGGATTTTGCATTTTTCAAGAAATTTTGTTATTTCTGTATTTCTTATACCGAAATCAATTACCAATGTTGCCATATTCGGATTTGAGTGTTTAAAGTTGTAATATGTATATTGTCCAATTTTGAACGCTAGTTAAATATAAAACTGGTGACGATTAGTACTATGTTGTCGGTACAATAGTATATTTCGTACTAGATTTTTAATACTTAGTACTAGAATTTAGTACTATCGTAGTTGTGGTACTATGTTTAGTACTAGATTTAGTACTTAGTAATATAGTTAGTAATAGATTTAGTACTTAGTAGTGGATTTAGTACTATATTTTTTTACGTGATAAGTGAATATACTCTAAAGCAATAACATAGTTACAAAAATATGCAAACAATGTGTTTTATTTGTAAAATAAGTAACAGGTAGGTACTTCAACTCAAATTAATTTTTTGCACACTAAAAAAAATAATATAATAAGCAAACATGGTAACCATTCAAAATTATTCAAGAAAACCAAACCAATAATCAAATTTCAGCAAACATCGGTAAAATGGTAAATTTCATCATGTTGCCGTATCTATTGCCGTGTATTCAAATGTTCGTGGTTTGAGAAAGAACTTCTTTCACGTGTACGTCTACACTGTTCAACACAGGTCAGCTGTTTTGGCATTAAGTGAAACTCAGGTTGGAGTAAATACTGATTTATCAGAATTTGCTCTACATGGGTATAGCTTGGTGCCATTACTCTTTTCCCATCATGGTCTCCGTGGTCTATGTTAGGAATGATATTGCTTGCCAGAGCCTTCCCCAATATGGGCAATGTTCCAACACGGACTTTAACTTCTTATGGCTCAAATTCACTGTCCGCAAGCATGTCGTTCATTATTGTTTTATTTGCAGGAGTCCAAATCTTGACAGTAATTCGACTTGTAACGAGTTTGATGCACTGTCTGATTCCATCTCGAAAATTGTTTCCCTTTGTCCTCGCGCTGAAATCGTTATTGCGGTCGATTTCAATGTACACAATTCCAACTGGCTCTGCTATTCTGGTCAGACAACACCCGAAGGAAGGTATGTCGAGCACTTTGCCGGGTTACATCACCTTACCCAACTGATCGATGTGCCAACGCGTATACCGGATGTTGCTGGGAAAGCCGCCCATACTCTTGACTTGTTTCTTACTTCTCACCCTGATAAATATACCATTAGTTTAACTTCTCCATTTGGCACTTCAGACCATTGTATCATTTCAGCTAATTTCTCATCCCCCACCCATCCAGTTCAAGAAAAACTTCCCACCAGGACCGTTTGGCAATACGAGAAAGCCAACTGGGACGGCCTGAATATCTTTTTCCGAAACTTTTACTGGTCACTATGCTTCCTCGATAGTGACATTGATGCCAGTGCTGAAATGATCACAAATGTGATTCTTCTAGGGATACGTGCTTTTATTCCTAACAGAGTAAAAAGCATCAAACCTAAGGAAAAGTCTTGGTTTACTTCTGAGTGTAAAGAAGCTATCAGGCTCAAAGAAGTAAGTTTCCGATCTTACAAAGCCAACCCTACAGAGGAAAATCGGAAAAAGCACAAGCAAGCAAGGAACTCATGCAACTCCGTTATTGAAAGAACCAAATTTTTGCATGACCTAAAATTACGGCAAAAATTCTGCAGTGTCCCAAAGGCAGTAAAATGTTTGGTCATTTGTAAAAAAATATAAAAAACTCCTCGACATCTTCGGTTCCAACGCTCATCGACAATAACAAACCAATTGTTTACTCTTCAGAGAAGGCAAACTTGCTCGCCGCCAATTTCGCTGCCAGCTCCATGCTTTATAATGTCCCAAACATAAAAAGGGAGATATAAAAAGTGCAGCAATTGCAGGGGTATAACATAACATTGTTGAGTACATCCTATAAGATATTCTCCTCTATCCTGCAAGAACGGATAGCCCCATACGCGAAAACTATAAATGGCAACTTTCATTGTGGTTTCTTACCAAGCAAATCAACAATTAATCAGAGCTTTATCTTTATGCATGTGAGGCAAAAAGTCTGGAATTCAACATTCCAACATAGGTACCATCTTTTTACATACCTTAAAGCCGCCCACGATAGCAAAGCCAGGGTAGAACTTTAAAAGGCCATAAGAGAATTAGGTATGTCAAATAAATTGACACTGATATGTAGACTGACTATGACCAACATTATAAGCTAAGTAAAAGTACCCGGTTTAAAGTCCAGACCAATACATATCTTTAAAAGACTCCGACAAGAAGATGGTCTAGCTTGCATCCTCTTCAACCTGGCGTTGGAGAAAGCAATCCGTGACTCTGGCACGTCAGCAAGAAGGACTATCGTCACCAAGTCCAGCCAGATATTGGGTTAGGCAGACGACATCATCGACAGAAGCCAACAAGCAGGCGGTACAAAACCTGGGGCTACATATTAATGAAGGGAAGACTAAGTGCATGATGGCTACGTCTGCAAGAAATGTTGACCCAACTATCAGGGTAGTGTAGCATGAATTTGAAGTAGTGCAGTCCTTTAACTAACTTGGGTCAAAAGTAGCAGCCAATAATAATATGAAGGGTGAAATATGCGGGCGGCTGCTAAAATCCAACAGAACCTACTATAGTCTATCAATGCTCTTGAAACCCAGAAAAGCTAACATAAGAAACTGATTTTGAAGAGGATTATGTCTTACCAGTACTCACATTATAGATCCGAGACTTGGGTTCTTACAAAAAGGCAATCTCATCTCTTATCTACCTCGAAACAGATGTTATGCAACAAATAAAATTCAGTAGACGGACACAATCCCGAAAACCAAAACCCCGAAAATCCAAAATCTCGAAAACCTAAAATCCCGAAAACCCAAAATTCCGAAAATCCAAAAAATATCTTAGATCCCGAAAATCAAAAATCTCGAAAATCCAAAATCCAGAAATTTCAAAATCCCGAAATCCCAAAATCCCGAAAGGCCAAAATCCAGAAAATGAAACTAAAAATCTGATTTTCAATTCATATACATACTCTGAACTCTAAACCAAATAAATTGCACGACTGGATGGACGTACTTGCTCATACGTGTGGTCAAATCGTCGAATAAAATTTAAAAAAATGCAGTACTGGGTCGCACGAACTTGTTCTTATGCTTATTGGCTGCATATGTACCTGTATATATTAAAATAAAAAAAAATATTTTTTTTCGAAAATTCTTTAATTTTTTTAATTAGTTTAAGAGTTTTCTCAGAAAAACTCAGTATGCAATAAAATTTGAAAACTAAGTCTATGGAGGAAAAAAAATATTGAAAATCGTTTGACCAGTTTTTTTAAAGTGTTTTTTTTTTAACTTTCGAAAAAATATTTAAAATTTTTTCTAGTATAAGGAAATCTGTAATTTTTTTTCTGGGAAAATTATTTAAAAAAAAATTAATCAACCCGTTTTCAAAATATTTCGAAATTTTATTGAAATCGGAATAATGGTTTACGATAAAACTGCATTTGAAAAAACCGGTTCTATGAGAGGTACCGTTATAGAACATATTTGGAAAAATTCATTCTAATTGAAAGATGTATTGTTGTAAGAAAATAGTACCCTGAAAGTTTTATCAAAATCGTTAGAACCGTTTTCGAGAAAATCAAACTTTTTGTAAAAATTGTATGCCAGGTAACGTTATTTTTCGACCTAAAGAAAAAATGAAAAACATCCCCCGAGATACTACCTAATAAATAATATACATAAATACCAAGTTTGAAGCAAATCGGCCCATTCGTTTAGGCTGTAGAGGTGCGAACAGACGGACGGAATTTCCGGCCCCACTTTTTTGACTTCTCTATCATCGTAATGTCATGTTTGATTGTTAGAATTTTTTTTTGCACGAATCCATAACTTGTTATGTACTTGTAGCATTGTATATAAAAACTATAGTACTACCATCAGGCAGCATCTAGTTTATCGAGATACTGCCGTAAGTGTCACTAGACCATATGGTATGGCAGAGTAAGGGAAACAAAAATTAATGGATTTCCCTTTGATTTTTCGTAAATAAAACCAATATTGTGCGTCTTCAATTATTTTTTGGATTTTGCATTTTTCAAGAAATTTTGTTATTTCTGTATTTCTTATACCGAAATCAATTACCAATGTTGCCATATTCGGATTTGAGTGTTTAAAGTTGTAATATGTATATTGTCCAATTTTGAACGCTAGTTAAATATAAAACTGGTGACGATTAGTACTATGTTGTCGGTACAATAGTATATTTCGTACTAGATTTTTAATACTTAGTACTAGAATTTAGTACTATCGTAGTTGTGGTACTATGTTTAGTACTAGATTTAGTACTTAGTAATATAGTTAGTAATAGATTTAGTACTTAGTAGTGGATTTAGTACTATATTTTTTTACGTGATAAGTGAATATACTCTAAAGCAATAACATAGTTACAAAAATATGCAAACAATGTGTTTTATTTGTAAAATAAGTAACAGGTAGGTACTTCAACTCAAATTAATTTTTTGCACACTAAAAAAAATAATATAATAAGCAAACATGGTAACCATTCAAAATTATTCAAGAAAACCAAACCAATAATCAAATTTCAGCAAACATCGGTAAAATGGTAAATTTCATCATGTTGCCGTATCTATTGCCGTGTATTCAAATGTTCGTGGTTTGAGAAAGAACTTCTTTCACGTGTACGTCTACACTGTTCAACACAGGTCAGCTGTTTTGGCATTAAGTGAAACTCAGGTTGGAGTAAATACTGATTTATCAGAATTTGCTCTACATGGGTATAGCTTGGTGCCATTACTCTTTTCCCATCATGGTCTCCGTGGTCTATGTTAGGAATGATATTGCTTGCCAGAGCCTTCCCCAATATGGGCAATGTTCCAACACGGACTTTAACTTCTTATGGCTCAAATTCACTGTCCGCAAGCATGTCGTTCATTATTGTTTTATTTGCAGGAGTCCAAATCTTGACAGTAATTCGACTTGTAACGAGTTTGATGCACTGTCTGATTCCATCTCGAAAATTGTTTCCCTTTGTCCTCGCGCTGAAATCGTTATTGCGGTCGATTTCAATGTACACAATTCCAACTGGCTCCGCTATTCTGGTCAGACAACACCCGAAGGAAGGTATGTCGAGCACTTTGCCGGGTTACATCACCTTACCCAACTGATCGATGTGCCAACGCGTATACCGGATGTTGCTGGGAAAGCCGCCCATACTCTTGACTTGTTTCTTACTTCTCACCCTGATAAATATACCATTAGTTTAACTTCTCCATTTGGCACTTCAGACCATTGTATCATTTCAGCTAATTTCTCATCCCCCACCCATCCAGTTCAAGAAAAACTTCCCACCAGGACCGTTTGGCAATACGAGAAAGCCAACTGGGACGGCCTGAATATCTTTTTTCCGAAACTTTTACTGGTCACTATGCTTCCTCGATAGTGACATTGATGCCAGTGCTGAAATGATCACAAATGTGATTCTTCTAGGGATACGTGCTTTTATTCCTAACAGAGTAAAAAGCATCAAACCTAAGGAAAAGTCTTGGTTTACTTCTGAGTGTAAAGAAGCTATCAGGCTCAAAGAAGTAAGTTTCCGATCTTACAAAGCCAACCCTACAGAGGAAAATCGGAAAAAGCACAAGCAAGCAAGGAACTCATGCAACTCCGTTATTGAAAGAACCAAATTTTTGCATGACCTAAAATTACGGCAAAAATTCTGCAGTGTCCCAAAGGCAGTAAAATGTTTGGTCATTTGTAAAAAAATATAAAAAACTCCTCGACATCTTCGGTTCCAACGCTCATCGACAATAACAAACCAATTGTTTACTCTTCAGAGAAGGCAAACTTGCTCGCCGCCAATTTCGCTGCCAGCTCCATGCTTTATAATGTCCCAAACATAAAAAGGGAGATATAAAAAGTGCAGCAATTGCAGGGGTATAACATAACATTGTTGAGTACATCCTATAAGATATTCTCCTCTATCCTGCAAGAACGGATAGCCCCATACGCGAAAACTATAAATAGCAACTTTCATTGTGGTTTCTTACCAAGCAAATCAACAATTAATCAGAGCTTTATCTTTATGCATGTGAGGCAAAAAGTCTGGAATTCAACATTCCAACATAGGTACCATCTTTTTACATACCTTAAAGCCGCCCACGATAGCAAAGCCAGGGTAGAACTTTAAAAGGCCATAAGAGAATTAGGTATGTCAAATAAATTGACACTGATATGTAGACTGACTATGACCAACATTATAAGCTAAGTAAAAGTACCCGGTTTAAAGTCCAGACCAATACATATCTTTAAAAGACTCCGACAAGAAGATGGTCTAGCTTGCATCCTCTTCAACCTGGCGTTGGAGAAAGCAATCCGTGACTCTGGCACGTCAGCAAGAAGGACTATCGTCACCAAGTCCAGCCAGATATTGGGTTAGGCAGACGACATCATCGACAGAAGCCAACAAGCTGTGCAAGACTCCTTTACCCAGATCGAGCAGGCGGTACAAAACCTGGGGCTACATATTAATGAAGGGAAGACTAAGTGCATGATGGCTACGTCTGCAAGAAATGTTGACCCAACTATCAGGGTAGTGTAGCATGAATTTGAAGTAGTGCAGTCCTTTAACTAACTTGGGTCAAAAGTAGCAGCCAATAATAATATGAAGGGTGAAATATGCGGGCGGCTGCTAAAATCCAACAGAACCTACTATAGTCTATCAATGCTCTTGAAACCCAGAAAAGCTAACATAAGAAACTGATTTTGAAGAGGATTATGTCTTACCAGTACTCACATTATAGATCCGAGACTTGGGTTCTTACAAAAAGGCAATCTCATCTCTTATCTACCTCGAAACAGATGTTATGCAACAAATAAAATTCAGTAGACGGACACAATCCCGAAAACCAAAACCCCGAAAATCCAAAATCTCGAAAACCTAAAATCCCGAAAACCCAAAATTCCGAAAATCCAAAAAATATCTTAGATCCCGAAAATCAAAAATCTCGAAAATCCAAAATCCAGAAATTTCAAAATCCCGAAATCCCAAAATCCCGAAAGGCCAAAATCCAGAAAATGAAACTAAAAATCTGATTTTCAATTCATATACATACTCTGAACTCTAAACCAAATAAATTGCACGACTGGATGGACGTACTTGCTCATACGTGTGGTCAAATCGTCGAATAAAATTTAAAAAAATGCAGTACTGGGTCGCACGAACTTGTTCTTATGCTTATTGGCTGCATATGTACCTGTATATATTAAAATAAAAAAAAATATTTTTTTTCGAAAATTCTTTAATTTTTTTAATTAGTTTAAGAGTTTTCTCAGAAAAACTCAGTATGCAATAAAATTTGAAAACTAAGTCTATGGAGGAAAAAAAATATTGAAAATCGTTTGACCAGTTTTTTTAAAGTGTTTTTTTTTTAACTTTCGAAAAAATATTTAAAATTTTTTCTAGTATAAGGAAATCTGTAATTTTTTTTCTGGGAAAATTATTTAAAAAAAAATTAATCAACCCGTTTTCAAAATATTTCGAAATTTTATTGAAATCGGAATAATGGTTTACGATAAAACTGCATTTGAAAAAACCGGTTCTATGAGAGGTACCGTTATAGAACATATTTGGAAAAATTCATTCTAATTGAAAGATGTATTGTTGTAAGAAAATAGTACCCTGAAAGTTTTATCAAAATCGTTAGAACCATTTTCGAGAAAATCAAACTTTTTGTAAAAATTGTATGCCAGGTAACGTTATTTTTCGACCTAAAGAAAAAATGAAAAACATCCCCCGAGATACTACCTAATAAATAATATACATAAATACCAAGTTTGAAGCAAATCGGCCCATTCGTTTAGGCTGTAGAGGTGCGAACAGACGGACGGAATTTCCGGCCCCACTTTTTTGACTTCTCTATCATCGTAATGTCATGTTTGATTGTTAGAATTTTTTTTTGCACGAATCCATAACTTGTTATGTACTTGTAGCATTGTATATAAAAACTATAGTACTACCACCAGGCAGCATCTAGTTTATCGAGATACTGCCGTAAGTGTCACTAGACCATATGGTATGGCAGAGTAAGGGAAACAAAAATTAATGGATTTCCCTTTGATTTTTCGTAAATAAAACCAATATTGTGCGTCTTCAATTATTTTTTGGATTTTGCATTTTTCAAGAAATTTTGTTATTTCTGTATTTCTTATACCGAAATCAATTACCAATGTTGCCATATTCGGATTTGAGTGTTTAAAGTTGTAATATGTATATTGTCCAATTTTGAACGCTAGTTAAATATAAAACTGGTGACGATTAGTACTATGTTGTCGGTACAATAGTATATTTCGTACTAGATTTGTAATACTTAGTACTAGAATTTAGTACTATCGTAGTTGTGGTACTATGTTTAGTACTAGATTTAGTACTTAGTAATATAGTTAGTAATAGATTTAGTACTTAGTAGTGGATTTAGTACTATATTTTTTTACGTGATAAGTGAATATACTCTAAAGCAATAACATAGTTACAAAAATATGCAAACAATGTGTTTTATTTGTAAAATAAGTAACAGGTAGGTACTTCAACTCAAATTAATTTTTTGCACACTAAAAAAAATAATATAATAAGCAAACATGGTAACCATTCAAAATTATTCAAGAAAACCAAACCAATAATCAAATTTCAGCAAACATCGGTAAAATGGTAAATTTCATCATGTTGCCGTATCTATTGCCGTGTATTCAAATGTTCGTGGTTTGAGAAAGAACTTCTTTCACGTGTACGTCTACACTGTTCAACACAGGTCAGCTGTTTTGGCATTAAGTGAAACTCAGGTTGGAGTAAATACTGATTTATCAGAATTTGCTCTACATGGGTATAGCTTGGTGCCATTACTCTTTTCCCATCATGGTCTCCGTGGTCTATGTTAGGAATGATATTGCTTGCCAGAGCCTTCCCCAATATGGGCAATGTTCCAACACGGACTTTAACTTCTTATGGCTCAAATTCACTGTCCGCAAGCATGTCGTTCATTATTGTTTTATTTGCAGGAGTCCAAATCTTGACAGTAATTCGACTTGTAACGAGTTTGATGCACTGTCTGATTCCATCTCGAAAATTGTTTCCCTTTGTCCTCGCGCTGAAATCGTTATTGCGGTCGATTTCAATGTACACAATTCCAACTGGCTCCGCTATTCTGGTCAGACAACACCCGAAGGAAGGTATGTCGAGCACTTTGCCGGGTTACATCACCTTACCCAACTGATCGATGTGCCAACGCGTATACCGGATGTTGCTGGGAAAGCCGCCCATACTCTTGACTTGTTTCTTACTTCTCACCCTGATAAATATACCATTAGTTTAACTTCTCCATTTGGCACTTCAGACCATTGTATCATTTCAGCTAATTTCTCATCCCCCACCCATCCAGTTCAAGAAAAACTTCCCACCAGGACCGTTTGGCAATACGAGAAAGCCAACTGGGACGGCCTGAATATCTTTTTCCGAAACTTTTACTGGTCACTATGCTTCCTCGATAGTGACATTGATGCCAGTGCTGAAATGATCACAAATGTGATTCTTCTAGGGATACGTGCTTTTATTCCTAACAGAGTAAAAAGCATCAAACCTAAGGAAAAGTCTTGGTTTACTTCTGAGTGTAAAGAAGCTATCAGGCTCAAAGAAGTAAGTTTCCGATCTTACAAAGCCAACCCTACAGAGGAAAATCGGAAAAAGCACAAGCAAGCAAGGAACTCATGCAACTCCGTTATTGAAAGAACCAAATTTTTGCATGACCTAAAATTACGGCAAAAATTCTGCAGTGTCCCAAAGGCAGTAAAATGTTTGGTCATTTGTAAAAAAATATAAAAAACTCCTCGACATCTTCGGTTCCAACGCTCATCGACAATAACAAACCAATTGTTTACTCTTCAGAGAAGGCAAACTTGCTCGCCGCCAATTTCGCTGCCAGCTCCATGCTGCCTCAAAGCAACGTTGCCCCTCCTGTACTTGAGAATGTAAATTTTTCCATGGGACAGATTTTTTTCCGCACTCGTACAGTAGCAAGAGTTCTCAAAGATCTCGATATACACAAATCCGCTGGCCCGGATAGTATACCCCCGATTCTTCTGAAGAGGTGTTCTTCCACACTGGCAAAGCCACTGCGTAAGCTTTTCCATCGCTCCTACTCTTCTGGAATCTTTCCTAGAAGATGGAAAACAGCATTTGTCCAGCCTGTCCCTAAGAAAGGTGACCCATCCTCCCCTTCCTCCTACCGACCCATAGCACTGACATCCCTTCTTTCTAAGGTCATGGAAACACTGATTAGCTTCTCCATGACCGTCAGTACGGCTTCCGCAGCAACCGTTCCACTGGTGATCTGCTGGCATATCTCACCGAACAGTGGAACAAATCTTTACATCGCTTTGGTGAAAGTAAGATTATTGCTCTTGATATCTCCAAAGCATTCGACAGAGTTTGGCATGAAGCTCTTTTATCGAAAATGCGTGCTTTTGGGATCGATGATACACTTGTTCGTTGCATTAGAAGCTAACTTTTGGACCGTTCAATACAAGTTGTATTGGACGGATTCAAGTCTGATTCGCACAAAATAAATGCTGGTGTGCCCCAGGGCTCTGTTCTGTCTCCGACTCTTTTCTTGATTTTTATAAACGATCTTCTGTCTGTTACTTCTAATCCACTTAACTGTTTTGCTGACGACTCTACCCTCAGCTTTTCATATTCGTTCGATAATTCACGTCCTTCGCCTTCGGACGTACAATTGCAACGGTACCATATGTCAAGCTCATTAAACTCCGATTTATACAGCATTGTCAAATGGGGTAATAGAAATCGTGTGGAGTTTAATGTTTAGAAAACTCAATGCTGTCTTCTGTCGTTAAAGCTAAACATTCCCCCAATGCCATTGTCCATGAATGGCACTTACATCGAAGAAACCGAAAGGCTCTCAGTACTCGGTATGTGTGTCAACGACGACCTCCGTTGGAACGACCATACATTTGAAATCGCTAAGAATGCTGCTAAGTGCTTAGGTTTTCTGTATCGGTGTAAGAAGTATTTTTCCCCATCTGAGGTGTTTAGGGCTTATAAAGCGTTTATACGCCCTAAACTCGAGTATAACTTCCAGCTCTGGGCAGGTGCTTCACAAACATCGCTTCACCTGCTTGATAGAATACAAAATCGAGCGTTAAGATTGATAGGAAATAGAACTGCCGCTGATTCAATTGCCCCTCTCGAACACCGACGCAATGTTTCATGTCTTTCCTTATTTTATCGTTTCTTTTACAAAAAATGTTCACTCGAAGTAGTCAGTTGCATTCCTCCCCTTAAAAGTTTCGCCCGTAATACTCGTCTCGCAAGGAATGCTCATCATTTCACCCTTGAGCCCAATTTCGGACGTACCGTGAAATATAGGGATTCTTTTTTTAGCCGAACGACACGAATTTGGAAAAGTTTACCCGGCGAGATTTTCCCTTGCCATTTTGATCTGCAAACATTCAAAACCAATGTTAATCGACACCTCCTATCTCTCCCCTCCCTATCTTCCGAATGCCCGCGCAGTGTGTTCTACATTAAAAGGGAAACACATAATCCCTTGTGCGCGCGTTAATTATTAAAAAATTTTTTTAAAAAACCTTCAAAAACAATGTATTTTCAACACAGAAATGAAAACTCCTCACACCCCTGTCTAAATTTCTATCTTCCATTCTCTCATTATTAGAAACAGACAAAGAAATAATACGAAAAAGACTTAATAATTTGTTTCCCCCTGACTGTTAACACATTATATACATCTTTCCCGTTCTGTCAATTTCTAACTATGCATATGTGTTGAATTCATCTCCACGACTAAAAGTCTACACTGATAAATAGCGAGATAGCGAAACTAGATGGCGCTAGGTGAAACACCCATCTTGATAGTACTATAGATTCTATATACAATGCTTATAGTACCTTTAAACGCAAGTAAAAAGAACGTCGTATAACGAATACACAAATTCCAAAAAAAAAATCCCGAAAAATTATATAAAATGAAAAGTTTGCGCAAATTTTGTTTCGGGATTTTGAAATTTCGGTATTGTGAAATTTCCGGATTTTGGTTTTCTAGATTTTAGGTTTTCGGGATTTCGGCTTTCGGGATTCTGTCCCCAACCCCTTTTACAGTCCTTTTTATGGTAAAACACATAACTTGGCAGACTCGGATGGCGTCGGCCAGCAATATGGGATGTTGAATTTGTCCGATGATAATGATGAATCAGAATGTAAAAATACCATAATTCCTCATGGGACCTAATACAGGTTGCCCTAAGCAGGCCAGCCGTTCGTGAATTACCCCAGAGCCCGCAGTTCTTCGAAAGGACACGAAAAATACTATTAATACATAATTTTTTCTTGAAAAAAGGTGATTCCAAAGGGGCCGAATAGTCTCCCGGCGGCCCTGGCCCTAAGGATTAGGCCCTAAGCCTACTCAAAGTTCCGAAAATGTATTAAAGATCTGCGGAATATCATGAACTTAGCCTGAAGTCAAAACTCAGATGCCCCGACGCGACGGGGAAAAGTTGCAAAGTTGTTAGTATGCCAATGTTTGTGTGTTATGTTCTCGACTTCTTGAGTTCCTCGCTCTTTATGACAGTCTTTGACTTTCTGCTAGAAGATAATATGACGGACCCAAAAATTAATTAATTCATTACTCCTTGCTGATAATGTCGTCATTATAAGTGAAGTTCAAACATCCTTGCAACGAGCTCCTGATGCATATCTTGATGTTCTGGAGAGAAATGAATAACTTTGTAGCAAAAAGTCGATCCTCAACGGCCTATTTCAGGCTTTTGAGGTGGAAAAATGTTAAATCTACGATCTAAAGGAAAGGGCAATAAGATGACGACGATCACATGAGTATGGATGAAAAGGCACGAAAACTCTTTACCAAACTGAAAGGAAGGCTCTGAACGGGAATTGTTCGTCGAGCGTTTGCATACGATTAACAATGCTTTAACAATGTATAAGACGTTTGATAGTAAGTAAGATATGAAGATGATACTCATAATAAAAGTTCAGAATATAGCTTTACCAATATACCTGATTATGCAGTGTGGAAAGTAGATTCCTTCGGAGAACCTAGTTTAAAGGGCAATATCATGCCACGTTCCAATGCTATCGTAGAAGAGAAGTAGTAGAAATAACTCAAACTCCCGGATATGGATCACTCCGAAACCGGGACTTCTACCGACGATTTCTACTTTAACCTGGCGAACCACACAAGTTATCTCTAACAGTGAATTCAGCTTCCTGTCGTGGTCATAAGAAGTCATTAGTTAAAGAAGAAAAAGTTGTTTCAGACAGGTCGTTGATGAAAATAAAATTAAAAATTGAACCAACACAACTTTCAAGATAACAGAATTCGAACCCAATCCGAATAGTCGACCTAAAGAACATCGTGTTTCAAACACTAATGGTAAAAGATATCTGAAGCCCATTATTTATACAGAAAGTATGACGAAATTGATTCAATGTCAGGCAGAATAATAAAAATTTAAACTTGATGAAGTTGGCCAACGCCATCGGACCTGGGGAAATTAAAATAAAATAAAGCTTTCCTTAAATTAAAAAATTAGTTACACTGTCTACTCTTAATTCTGTACAAAACAAGCTGAGATTCTTCGAATCCAATAACAAATCCGAGATACTTCTACTCCAAAAGGGAGATGAGGACGCCTAATTTCCGTTTCTATTTGATTGAATTGAAATGAAACAAAGAGTTCATTACAGACCTAAAACCATAAAATATACCAAAGTTTTCCAAATGTCCGAGCACCACTTGCTCCTTATGAAATATTATTTTTTAAGTTTTAAAAAAGAAACGAAAATTTTCCAAATAACACTTACGAAAGAAACAGCAGTTATCGACACATGTAAAGGACGCAACATACCGTGAAAACTACGACTCATGCATGTTACTTTAAATCTCCTTCCTCCCCCAAAACCTCCTCAAACACTCCCCCTCCTAATGGAATATAATGAGAAACACACGAAGCAATTTTCAGTCTCATGTCCAAAATTGAATACCAATACCCGCCTCAGTTGTACAAAACATATGGCTAACGTTATACCAATCGAGCCAAACATTCTCAAGACTCATAAACTTTCCAAAGGACGTGACCAAACTTTGTAAAATTCCTAAAAGCTTCTGTCATTTATCTGAAACATTATCTTTGCAACCCTTAAGTCTTTATACCTAAACGATCCAACCAGCCCAGCCCCCCACTGAACCAGAAATCTTATTAAATCACCCATTCCAGGGCGGAGAATAACATTTTGCGAAAAACAGCAGAAACCCGTTTCTGCCACAACGCACCAACCACCATACCAAATCACAGTTCCTAATCTAAATAAGCATTCAATTGCCTCGGTGTGTTCTTCGTTGGTTTTTATGTTTATGTCGCCATTTACAAAGAGGTGGCAACCATTCCTGGGGTTCCACCCTTATGCGATTCCCTCAGAGCTCACGGAAAGGTAGTTCTGCCAATATACACAAAATAGAACGACACGAGTATTGGCTAAATTGGAGAATTATACAGAATCGTGGCTTATACCAGATGATGTAGCGGCAATGGCATCCAACAGTCGTCCTGAATGTTATAAATATAAAGGAACTCATGCTTACTTCATTCCCATTTCTCTATCACCAAGGACTGTCACTGAAAAAGGACCAGAATAGTAGAAAGATATTACTTAGCTGGGAATAGCTGGAGTCAACATCTATCAAACTACAACTCAGCATAAAAGTTGTGTCATCACAGAAAGATTGTCTTCTTTGGCGAGCGTGATATAGCGTTATGGCGGTGGTGTTAGCAAACCCAGCATATGGCACCACATATATCTCTTCGTCCTTTCAATGAATACTATGGGGAGGATGCAAGATATTTTTCAGGATTTTCATATTTTTTTTTTTATTGTTTTTAGTTGTTTGAAAGGAAAATCGTTATAGCTGGCTGCCGAATGAGAGAGTCTTAAGAACCTAAGAATTATTGTCACTGGCAGTTCTATTATTGGTTTTGGGTTATGGAGAAATGATTCTTGTGAGAGACACTTTCTTTGAAAAGTTTTATATATGTGTATATAAATGATGTTCTTGAAGTTGAAAATCTGCATATGACACTTAAGGGTGTATGTCCTTGCTTTTCAGGTTGGGGACAATATTTTTTTTTTGGAGTTCATTTTTATTGTCCTGACCATAAATTTTACGAAAATAATAGAGTCACGTCTGGTGAATAACTTGGTTTTGAATTTTATTATTTTTACTTTCCGAGTTTTCTCTGGGATCCTTTGTGAAGATATTATTATACATTGGTCTTGAAACACCAATTCTATCATTTGGAAGCTTTATTATGTCAATCAAGGAGGAAAATTGACTGCATCGGATTTTTATAGAAATATTATGGACACAAGGGACTTGATTATTTTAATTACTTAAAAATACAAGCTTTTTAAAATTGAAGCGATTTTTAATGTTTTTTTTTTAAATAAAAAACCCAAGTGTTTTTTTTTATGGGTTATATTTAAAGAAGTCTTTTGGAAAAAAATATTAAAAATATTCAGAAATGGCTTCGAAATGATATATTATTCAAACTTCTTTTACTGATTATTGTTATAATCTCGACTGGGAGCACCAAATTCTTCCGATGCACTGTTTCGCCTAAAGGCTTCAGATATATGGGAGGTGACCTGTATCACCTTCATTTTATCACTGCAATCAATGCGTAAATAAACCACAGTGCACTGCTGCAAATACTTCCCTGGAGGATCCACACATCAGACTTGCTTTAGAAACCACAGAGTTCCATTAGACATAATGGCAAGGAAACCTGATCTTTTTCAATTTGCTTTATCTCTTTGTAGAAGTTCAGCCATTAGGTACGTACTTTTATCTGTCTCATCCCAGTCAAATCGTTTTTCCTCACACTTCTTAAAGTATGATGCGTCGTCAGATGATAAAGAGAAAAATATTTTCCAGAGAATTGAAAATCTTCATAACGGTTTGGAAAATTTGTCATTTTGTGATAACCATATCCGATGCTATCATTTGCTTCATAATCTTGTCATCCTGCTTTGGATTAGCCATATAGGCAAAATAGGCAGCTGCCTAGGTCGGCAGATTATAGGAGCGGCAAATTTTCAACGCTCACACTGGATATAATTATACTTGGGTTGTTGAAAATTGTTCACAAATATTTTTTCTTAAGTGCACACTACAACAACAACTATTGTCATTTTAACTCTACATCAACTACTCAACATTTCAACCATTGTGACCATACCTAGTTCGAAAATGCAACTCAACAAAAATTTGACCCTTCAACGATACATGAAAACTAGTTAATTGTTGTTTCTCTATGTACGGACCACAAACAAACAAACAAATACAAACAAACAATCAAGCAAATAAACAAACAAAAAACAAACAAACAAACAAACAAAAAACAAACAAACAAACAAACAGAAACAAACAAGCAAGCTAACAAACACATAAACATTAGTTGTTGTTTTTTTTTATTTTTTTTTTTTTTTTTAGTGCCCCGTGGTTTAGTAGTTAGTGTGTCGGACTGATAAGTGAAAGACATGGGTTCGACCCCCGTTCATAGTCACCTTTTTTTCCGGGGTACTGCCTCTGGCGAGGAACTGACAAAACCTCAAAGAGTAAAATTTGTCTAGAAAAAGTGCATCTCTTGCTCGGACTCGGCGGTAATTTTTAAGTCCCTTCCATTCTACACACACCACAGGAATGGTTGAAAGTATAAGTTGTTTCTTTAAGGAGCTGTCGCGCCAATAAATGATTCTGTGCTTGTTTCTTTGTTTGATTATGTGTTTGAGTGTTTGTGTTTTTTGTGTGTTTTATTGTTTGTTTGTGTTTTTGTTTTTTTCTTGCATAGAATTTACAGAATCTAAAATTATTTGCTTTTTTCAGTTTTATTTTGAAATTTCAACATCAAAACCAATTATATTTCATATAAAACTACATTAATACGTTTAAAAAAGGGTTCAGGAGTCGAAAGTTAAACCCTAATTTTGAAAACATAATTTTTTAGGTATATTATTTTTGGTTCCGTTGCCAGGTGGGGTTATTTTTGAATTTTGAAAATCTCCTCTTTTTCACCACTCCATACAAAATGTCCTTGTCATCCGAAAGTTAATAGCTTTGTTCGATGTCTGCCCTGGGACGCACTGGTGTACACTGGATTCGCACTGAGGTGTTTTATGTGACACTTTTTTCGCCCCAGTGTTTTTGCACTGTGTTTGATGTCAACCCCGAGCACGCACTGAGTCCACACTCTCACGCCCCAGGTTTTTGGTCGGTGTAAGAAATCAGTGCTGTCAAAACTCAAATCTGCTGTTGGTGCTTGGTGGTAGAAGTTTAAAACAAATTTTATTTTACAAACTTCGAGTGCAATATCGGTAAATATAAGATATTTTGTAGATTATTTTGCAATAATTAAGTTATTTGATTTTAGATAAAATGCCGAGATATACTCTATCTGATGGAAATGGAAAAACTGTAGACTTTGTAAGGAAAATTAATACATGAATGAAATGTCAAAAAATTAAAACTGTTGCACTGAGCTGTTCGATGTTAAATCAAACCCCGAGCAGAAACACAGTTTTTTGACAGCCAAACGAAATGCCCTGACATGCTCCAGTGCGCACTGGGGCGGGGAACGTCGAACAAACCTAATATGAGAGAAGTATTTTTATGATGAATGCCATTGCATCCAAAAAATTATATAAAATCATCGGAAGCCTACTAGACTACTAAGCTCATACTGTCTACAAACCAATCTCAACGAAAAGTCAATGATGTCAATTGAACAACTGATTTCACGACATAGTTATTAACCCATAATCCTAAAATCGTCCGGGTTGAAATTTGGCTTAACAAGTTCGTCTGTCTTCACAGCATCGTGAAACATGAATTGTATAGTGGGTCTCGATACCTGGTGTTCGCATCAGTATACACACAATCAAGAGGCATATCTACCGTAGACATTCATCCCAGATTTCTTTATTCTTTCCAAGCGCTCACCATGACCTACAGAAATTTCGCCTGATCCAACACAAGCAAGATTTTAGGTCAAATATCCATAAAATCAGAAAGTGGAAGTCCGGAAGATGTGGATAAAAGCTTTTTCAAACCCGTGGAATAGACTGACTGTCCATCTAACTTCAAGTCTTGAACAGAGTAAAACAGAAGTTCTCATAGAATCTTCGTGATGAGATACACCTTTGTCCACTGCAATATAAGTTTTTCAAGCTGTCCGACCAGATCAGGTTCCTTCAAAAAATCCTCTTCAAGCATCGAAACCAACGAAGCATCATCCAAAAGGGTATAAGTATTGAATTACAACTATCTGCAACAAAATGGCATTCCACCTAACTTAATGTGAAGAGTGAAAATGAGGGGCTATTGCTTGATGTCTCAACACTTATGCTTTGAAGGAATCAGACATGTGAAACAAAATGAATTATCTCCGTTCCGGGCCCAGAGTTAAAAACTCGTCACATTGATTTAACACATGTTGTTGTTTTTGTTGCAGTAACAACATAAAGCGATGGACGCGGCTCATGAATCTGGATGATTCATGCTGGTGTTAACATCTCCGGAGACAAATTAATTACATTCTCCGCCAGAATCTCTGCAAAATTTGAAAAGTTAACAAACACGTCGGAAACTTAATTTTCATTTCTGCCATTCTTGGATCCAGCCCAGCACCTAACCTTTAGAAGCCACGGTGGTTAGAACACATCCAATTGATAAATTCTCTTCTCTTTATTGACTTGAAGTCGGCTACTAATCCCTTTGATTTCACATACCATTTACGCATTGTCGGGTCACTTTACGAAACGATAGAGACCGCTTCAATTAATCTGAGATCAAGTCGTGAGCAATATACCTAACGACCTTGTTGGAACCATAGCCCGTTCATTGTTAAGCTCCAATGCCGCAAAGAGTGGGTCACAACAGAACCTTCCTTATTTCGACAAATGTAATTAAGCTCCAATATTAACGCTTAGTTGAGCACTTGTGTGGATTTCGCTCAAGAATGAATCCTTGGCCAAAATCCGTATCTCCGTCCGACATATAAAACACCTGATAATTGAAGAAAGCTATGGTTGTATTCAACGTAAGCCAGTTTAACTCTCTGGCGAATTGCATGATCACTGAAGCCATTTAAATGACGACCCAGCTCATGACAAAATTCTCCATGTGTTTTAATAACTGAACCGTTATTTATACTTATAATAATTTTGCATGATGAAATGGCAACCGTCAGAACTACGCCAAATAAAGTCCTGAAACAAAATGCAGACCAGAAAACTCAATGGCAATGATAAATGTTTTTAATATTCAAATATGATGCAAATTTCTTTTTGCAACACAAAAACCAAATCAATATACTGTTTCCCACTCCACAAGACCTTCCTTTCCCAAAACATATTTTTAGGTGATGTTTTTCAATTTCATATACTTCGACTTTCGCCTGAGACTCGCCCACGTGCCATCACGAACTTCTAACAAATTAAGTGCACCTGTCACAACATGATAGATTCATCCAAGGACCCGACTACATCTTGTTTCCTATATCCCAATGAACGAACAAACCAAATCAGTAGGGGGAAGCTGGAAAACTCCATTGCTGAATGTTGTTCCAGCATAGCATCATGTCCATATAAGTTTGTGGCAATGGAAATGGCAAGAGCAAAGCAAGATAAATGAAAATGAAAAGCGAACCAGAATGTTTGGGATGCCGAACTGAATCCAAGTATCTAAAGTGCACAACACATACAGGAAGAGAAAGGGACCGAATGGAAGAAAAAAAAGCATTTCTATTGAACCATCAGTAGTGATGGCTTTTTTATCAATTTATCTAGATCCGCAGCCCAAAAGGAATCCAACACACAGACTCAATGCACAAGGAACAGAACACGCCTCTCTTCTGGCTGGGCTGGGACTGAGCAGAGTTCAAACGGAAACGTGACAGGATTTTTTGATTTCGCACAAACGTCGCTCTTGTCGGTATCCTGCTTAGAACGGGATGTGTAACTCATATGTTGGCATTCGAGTTCCCTACGTGCGAACATGTCTTATACTCTGTATTCCAATTATACAAACTCTGGATGAGCACTGAGCACACAAAAACAACAAGAACATCTTCTTATTCCTTTGAGTGCAGAGTGCTCCGTTTTTGGTTAAATAAATCAATTAAAGCTATCTGTCTCAGCTTTAATTGGCTAAGCACCAGGGAGTATCTGCCGCGAAGTCCGTCAATTGCCACACTTATGGGCATACTAATGGCTTCTAATTTGGAAGAAATGGCTTTGATTTTTAAAGATGCATTTACAAACAACAATTTTCTTCCAATTTCTGAAATAATGCTTGCACTACAAGAGTCAATTTATTGTCAACTTAAACATCAAACAGTCTCTTCATAGTCAGTAATGTCCTTAGCTAATTACCTTCACAAATCAGCAAAGCTCAAAAGCCTTTACATAAAATCTTCGCCTTCCATCAGCTTTGGATGTTTCGAAGATTGTATATATTCAAATTATGTAGTTAGGACCTTATTTCTTTTTTACTTGCGATTATAGTTACTATAATGCAAGTTATGCATTCGTGCAAAAAATAAAAATTGAGATAACAATCAAACAAGACATTACGATGATAGAGCAACATATTTGAGTTACTGGCAAAATTCTGTCCGTCTGTCTGTCTGTGTATCTGTCTGTCTATCTGTCTGTTCGCACTTCTACAACCTAAGCCGATTTGCTTCAAACTTGGTATTTAGTATTTATTTGGTAGTATATCGGGGGATGATTTTCATTTTTGCTCTAAGTCAAAAATAACGGTACCTGCCATACAATCTTTAACAAAAGTTTGATATTCTCGAAAACAGCTATAACGATTTTGATAAATCTTTCACGGTGCTCTTTTTTACAACAATACATCTTTCAGTTAGAATGAATTTTTCGAAATTTTTTCTATTACGGTAACTCTCATAGAACTGTTTTTTTCAAATGCTGTTTAATCGTAAACCATTATTCCGAGTTCAATAAAATTTTCCGTTCAGGAAGTCATTTATATATCAATTAATATTGCATTTCAAAAAATTTAAAAACTTTTTTTTTTGATTTTTTTAAAATTTTCTGGAAAAAATTAGTTTTTGAAATACATATTTTGAAAACGGGTTGATTTTTTTTTTTAATAATTTTCCCAGATAAAAACTAAAGATTTTCTTACAATACATACCAAAAAAACTTAAATTTTTTTTTAATAAAGTTTTTTTCAAAAAAAAAACAACTTTTTTTAAAAAATATTGATGTAATTTGCCAAAAGAATCACCGACACCAATTTTGAAGTAATGTAATAGTAATGTCATGTTTAATTGTTATATCAATTTTGTTTATATTCACGAATCCTAAACTTGCCTTATAGAATCATAATTCGTGGTTTAAGTCTCCAAGTTGTGGTGTTTAAAACAGATAAATGAAAAACTTGAAAATTATTCAATTAGTTTTTCTTTATTTTATATACTTAATTTAATATTTCTCACAACTTTTTATATATTTTTTTTATGGTTCGCCATGAAGATGGAATAAATTTCCGAAACGCGTCGCGACATCCATAAAAAATATGGGGTCGGCGTGAGAGTTCGGCACTAATCTTTCAAGTATGATGACATGACAATCCATTGCCGTGACTAAATTCTTTTTTGACTTTAAAGATTTCGGTGAGGTTTTTAATAGCGACCTTCCCGGAATAGCGTGCACAGACGGACGAGTCTCGCAGGATCTCAAAACTGCACATTGTTGTATATAAGCTTGCCTGTATAAAGCTGTCACACGTGCAATTGAAATCGATCAATAGGTGATGGGTATCGAATTGAAGTTCCTGAGTTTTTTTCAAGATCTGCCGTAATGAGAACATTTGGTCGATTATAGCCTGCAGAATTCGGTTTTACATATTCTCAACATCTACTGCGATTCTAATACGATATTCCCTTTATATTCTTTGCTAGCTTCATCTCGAGTTCTGTCGCTTTGACGCTTTCTTTTTTACTTCTTTGTTAAACTTTCTAACTTACGTAGTAACAGCTCTTCATTTACTCAATCGCGCTTTTTTCACTATCCCTTTTTTCTCTTTCTGAGAACCCTGAGTTGAGCCCCGCAGTTCTGGTCCTTATGTCGGCACATATGCTGGCGCTACCCTGTATGCTTTCTATTTAGCTGCATGCGCTTGCCTACACTCATCGTCAAACCAGAGGTTTCGTTGTGGTGGCCGTTTTAAACCCAGCATTTCAGAAGCTGTCTCATACTGTTGGCATTTTGGCAAGGTTGCCACTGGTTATCAATACTTGATGCAGGCGGTAAAAGACTCCTTTGGAGGTTATTAGAGACTCGATCGCAAAAGGACCTGGCGTTTTTTTGCGATTGCAGTTGTCCGACGTCAAAATTCCTAATAGTTATACCTGTTTTTGGCGTTCATCGGAATAATCGTCACTAGACAGTAGAGATGAATCGAAATTTGCCCCTCGGAAAGTAAGGATATCTTTCATACTGGAGCGTGCAGCAGTACCTTGCATCAATCTCAATCTGATTGACAGTTGATTGATATAGAGAGATCTGCATGCCCCTTTGTGAATATCGAGGTGTTTGGAACTGCGTACTAATTTTACAATATTTCGATCCGCAGCAAAATCAATTAGCCTAAATCCGTAATTAGAGAGGAGGTGTCGTTCAGCCTGTTTTCCGACTGTGCCACCAAATGACTCTGTTTTTCTTAGAATGTCAAATTAATTAGATAAAACACATATGCGTTAATGAAAATTTAACTACGAGTGTTGCATAGCCTCAGGATTTTTAAATCTATATTATAAATCTATGTGCTTTGCATTAGTTTCTATCCTTTTGGAACATAGTTTTCTGGGACAAAAAGTACCCAGTTCATTTTCTATACACAGTACACATGCACGATGTGTACAAATTTTCATAATCGTCGGCTGAGCAGTAACTAAACAAACAAATAGTAAGGATTTTATTGAATTACTTATTTGTTTGTAGGTAATAGATATAAGTTTAATAACACTTACATATATTAAGGATACACGACAACTAATGCTTTTGAACATTAATTTAAGTTCATAGCCTTCATAGTATCGCATTGAATCTCGCTCCTAACAGAAAGACATTAAATCCGTATCCTGGCAATATCTTAAATAGCCTCCAATGGGTTCTATAGACCTTGCCGTAAAACATTCACATTTACATTTAAATAACTCCCCAACTTTAACATTAATGTTGCTTAAAGATTTTATCGGATTTATATGTTTAACACAAAATGTATCTCACAACACAGCCCAGATGAAACAAGAAACTCATCCTGATTATTCCCTGGCATTCCATTCATACATTTCATTTCCCCCTCACGTGCACATCACTCATACGTATTAGCCCTGTTAATGGAAGTGGCATTGGCATACAATATTCATAAAGAAAAGAAGGAATACATTTTTATTCACAAAGATTTAGCAAAACGTTCCCTGAGAATTGTCATTTGTTTTATCTGTCAGTCATTAACGGCATAGTTGTTATTATGTGTGCGGCTTAACACGACCCTGCGTTTGGTGTAGTTTCTTGTATACCTTGGCATCAGTGGCAGAGTTAAATCTTCGATCTAACTGATGGGGATAAGGAGCCGCTCCATCATTTAGTTACATGGTAATGGGGGGGCAAAGTAATGGCACGCAATTCCATTTCTGCACAAATTACGTGATTACTTCGATAGTGTGCTTTGCTAATTAATAGGCTTTTGTCAAAACATTCTGAGAACGGGCTTGAGTTAAAATTTATTGATTTGCGATGAAGAAACAAGATGGCGCTTCCGACAAACCTATGTACATTTTTTCAAACATTTCAATTCTGATGGTAGATACATATGTATGTACATACATATGTAGATATTTCTGCCAGAAAATCTTGGTGGACCGTTTAAAATGAATACAACGTAATGGTCCACCACTCAGGGACAGGTTCAAGCTCCAATAATCTTAAATGGCAGTCATTACTGATATAGGGCATCGCTGGGATTTTCTTTTTAAACTTTCTTTTTTTGACTCCCGGAGGCACAATAAGGAATTGTATAACCCTCTTTTTATAACGGCTGAAGGGGAAAAAGAACTTTGTTCGGAGAACCATTAAAAGCGTCACAATTAATTTCCGTAAAGGACACGCGAAAAAAATCCGTTTTCTAGGAATTGAGTTAATTAGAGAGTGGCTCTAATTGGTTTGGGCTTCCTTTTACGCGGCTAAAAGCCATTTGACTGGCAGTTTTTTTTAAGAAAACTTGAGACTTCTTGGGAATGAAATGATTTGCAAAGAAAGTAGGTACAGACAAACTTCAAAGAACGCAAATAATAACGATATTTTTGTATGCGCAAAATAGGTATGCTGGCATTTCTTTTAATTGTTAAACTTAACAGGTTAGAGAAGAGCATGGGAGTGAGAAGAAGTTTTTTTTTATTTTACTTTTCATTGCTTAATATATGTATCTAAGATTTAAGTTTGAGGAAAGTTAATGTAAATTTGTTTATTATGTTTTTTTTTTGTTAATATGGAAAAATTAGAAAAAATCTATATTTATTTAAAGCTAATAAAACTTGTCTTTTTTCTTCACAACAAAATGGAAGGGAAAACAGAGCCAAGCAAAGCGTTTCACATTCTTGTGGTGCTTCAAAAAAGGTTACTCAGTATTTAATAGTAGGTATAAACGAAGTTTGCTCAAGTGTTAAGTGGTGGGAGTCCCCAGCAATGCTGTTGGTGGAATTCTTTCACAGGCTATTTCATCGGAGCCCCATTTCGTTTTATTTTTAAATTTTTTTTACTAGCCTTTTTTGGCCACCGTTATTATGTTAATAAAACACAGCGCGCGATAGGAAATAAGAAAGATTCACATTCCACATTCGAGTGGTACAACTAAAGAAAGAATGCCTGTATTTCTGTACGTTGGGATCAAGGGTAAACTGATGGGCAGTCCCAGCTGGCTATTTCACTAGACACTAGAACATTTTTTATAGAAAAAGTGATAAAATAACGAAAGGAGAGAAACATTACGACGGTGCTGAAGATATGAACAACTTTCTGTTATTGACCGGTCACCAATCATTTTTAAAGCTATTTTTTGAATACTGTCTTAGAAAATAAAGTACGTTTTGCTAACACCTGCCCAAATATGGGAATTATACTCGAGTTTCGAACGAATACATGCTTTGTAGACTGCAGCCAGATCAGACTGGGTACCAATTTTTTTGAATCTTCGGAACTTTGAATATATGGTCATTCCACAGAAAGTGCTTTGTAATACACATTCCGAGGACTGAGATGTGATCGGTTTCTTCAATGCAAGAAGCACCACTCATGGACAGTGGCATTGGGGGTTTATTTCGCTTTAAATAAAAAATAACATTGAGTTTTTGAAGCATTAAATTTAACACAACATTTAACAATGCTGTCAAGGTCCGAATTCAATGAACGCATACCCTCTTTATAACTTGAGTCAAACCATGCGTTGTCTTTAGGTTTGAAACTTTTTGACCTATATTCGGGACGAATTTTCTCATTCCTAAGAGATCATACATGGACTACGTATCACTTTAGACAAAACATAGTGACCAGGACCAGTTAAATGTTCTGATGAAATATTTGTAAAGACTTAAATTATGCTCGAATTATTTATAGAATTGTTTACAAAAAAAAACTAAAGCTTTATTTGAGGAGTTGGTGGCGGCTTTAATTTGGGAGGAACACAAACAAGTTGGTTTTGGGTGGAAGCCATTTGAAGACATATCGAGTTGCAAGCTTTTCACAACATCGAAGAGTCTGAATTGGTAGGTATACTATGATAGTTGTATTTCTCTAGCAAATTTACACTAAAACGAATTTCCTTTTTTTTGGATAAATTCATATCTATTAAAGAAATCTAAGATAAGTTGTAAATATTTAAGACTAGCAGACCCATGCTCGCGTTGCTTCGCAAAGTTTAAAGACACATTTGTGTTTACTATAAATATTACTGCCGATATATATGAAAGCATTGCTCAAGCTTCTACCATATAATCAAATAAAAGTTTATATATGCTTATAATAGCTATACAGAATTCGATTCTGTTTAACGGAAAACACTTTTTAAAGAAATAGTCTTTTTTGATGTTTGTACATATTTGTATTGTTTTTTATTTCAAATGCTAAATTACTTGCTGACGCTGTTTTTCGAAGTGCATTTCCACGACGTCATGTCACACCTGTTTTTTGAATATTATACTTAATCTTTCTTAAACATTTTTGTATGGGCATTTTATTTAATATCTATACAATTATATTTTATGCAATAAAAAAAATCATGGAATACAAAGGGATTTGAAATATATTGAAAAATATCCCTACCGAAAAAATTCACAGCTTGAATAATTAGAAAAAAATGTGTATCGCCCTCTGAAATAGAAACAGAACATTTAAAATGTGTGAAAAGCATTCCCCATTTTCATAACCAGCTATTCCACAAAATATTTGAGGTTATTTTATTACTCTGTTCAAGGCCAGTGCAAGAATTAAAGTGCAAGTACGACACACTCAAGTGAGTAAAAAATAAAACCACTGACGCAACGATTATTAAATTAAAGAATGGAGATATACATTTGGGGTAATATGTTAGTTACTTGGACTGCATTGGAATTGAATAACTTTAAGAAAAGTCAAAACGCGCAACTTCGAGTGTATAGTGACGTGATGGGACTTTTTTTTAAAAATGTCCACAGTAGATTTGAGAAAAAAACGCAGTAGATTCAACTATTCGACAGTATAGATATTCATATTTTAAAAATAAAAATAAGATATAACATACATTATCTAAAATAATAAAATAAAGCATAACAAAAACAGAACATATAATAAATTGCACGACTGGATCGCACGTTCCTGTTCTTATGAGCGGTCACAGCTACGAATAAAATTTTAAATAAATTGCACGACTGGATCGCACGTACTTGCTCATATGCGCAATCACATTATGGTATAAAATTTAAGAAAATAAAAGTGACATCAAAACATTTATTCGATTTTTCTGGCTTTTGATTGTTCGAAAAGAGTACGTTAAATTGTATTGAGGGAAATAATTTAAACGCCATTTTATTTCTTTAAGAAATGTTAAGAAATGGGATTTTTTCAAAATCGTAGTAGCTGTTTTTAAATAAAACGGTTTTTTCTTAACAATTTTTTTTCAAAAAATTAAAAACAAATTAGGGATACAAACTTAAGCACAAAAATAACAAACATTTAAAAATAAAATTAAAAAAAATTCACCTACCCGTTTTCAAAATATTAAAAATACAAAAAAAAAGTTTTTGAAAAAAAATTAATGCGAAATTACTTGGGCTACCTACATCTTCTTGAATATCAATTTTGATTGTAATCGGACCACCAGTTTTCGAGAAAGTCAAAGATTTTTTTATAAACATTCTTGGAGCCGTTTTCGAGAAAAAAAAGCTTTTAATTTTTGAGCTAAAAAAAATTTAAAAACTCCTCTGTAGAATGTCAAAATAACCTTAATTCCAAAATTTGAAGACGATTGACCCAACCGTTTAAGCTGCAGTCCAAAATACATCCGTACAGACAGACAGACAGACGGACAGAATTTTGCCAGTAACTCAAATATGTTTCTCTATCATCGTAATGTCATGTTTGATTGTTATCATTCTATATAGAATCTATAGTACTATCAAGATGGGTATTTCACCTAGCGCCATCTATTTTCGCTATCTCGCTTTTTCTCAGTGTAGACTTTTAGTCAGCAAGATGAATTCAACACATATGCAACGTATGAAATTGACAAAACGGGAAAGATGTAAATAAAGTGTTAGCAGTTAGAGGGAAGCAAATTATAAAGTCTTTTTTTGTTATTTCTTTGTTATTTTCTGATAATGAGAGAATGGAAGATAGAAATTTAGACAGGTATGTGAGGAGTTTTCATTTCTGCCTTGAAAATACACTGTTTTTGGGTACGTTTTTTATAGATACGGCAACAGGACGAAATTTACCTTTTTAACGATTTTGTTGAAATTTGATACTTGGTTTGGTTTTTGTGTACAATTTTGAATGGTTACCATGTTTGATTATCATATCAATTTTTTTTAAGTCTGCAAAAAATTTAATTAGTTAAAGTACCTACCTAGTTACTTATTTCAAAAATAAAACACATTGTTTGCAGATATTTGTACCTGTTAGAGTATCTTCACTTATCACGTCAAATATCTAGTACTAAATCTACTTCTAACTACTAAATAGAGTACTAAATCTACTACTAACTACTAAATATAGTACTTAATATACTACTAACTACTAAATATAGTACCAAATCTACTACTAAGTACTAAATCTACTACTAAATATAATACCAAAACTACGATAATACTAAATTCTAGTACTAAGCACTAAAAATCTAGTACCAAAATACTATTGTACAAACAACATAGTACCAACTGGCCCCAGTTTTAAATTTAACTAACGTTCGAGATTGAACAATATTTATATTAAAACTTTAAACAGTCATATCCGAATATGGTAACCTTGATAATTGATTTCGCTATAAGAAATACTGAAATAACAAAATTTCTTGAAAAATGCAAAATCCAAAAAAATAATTGAAGACGCACAATATTGGTTTGTTTACGAAAAAACAAAGGGAAATCCATTAATTTTTGTTTCCCTTACTCTGCAATACCATATGGTCTAGTGTCACTTGTTGAACCTTTCACTCGTACTTATTATTCATTATTCCTGCAAATGCTTGTAATCATTCTAACTCATACGTTTCTTAAAATATAACATACAACCTACTCTTTCATCACTATATTTCATTCTACTCTCCAAAACCCATACAAATGCATATCAAGAACTACTCCAGCGCTATTATGGCAGTATCTCGCTAAACTAGATGCTGCCTGATGGTAGTAGGTTTGGTACTAGATTTAGTAGTTAGTAGTATATTAAGTACTATATTTAGTAGTTAGAAATATATTTAGTACTATATTTAGTAGTAAGTAATATATTTAGTACTATATTTAGTAGTTAGTAGTAGATTTAGTACTAGATATTTGACGGGATAAGTGAAGATACTCTAACAGGTACAAATATCTGCAAACAATGTGTCTTATTTTTGAAATAAGTAACTAGGTAGGTACTTTAACTAATTAAATTTTTTGCAGACTTAAAAAAATTGATATAATAATCAAACATGGTAACCATTCAAAATTGTACACAAAAACCAAACCAAGTATCAAATTTCAACAAAAATCGTTAAAAAGGTAAATTTCGTCCTGTTGCCGTATCTATAAAAAACGTACTCAAAACCAGTGTATTTTCAAGGCAGAAATGAAAACTCCTCACATACCTGTCAAAATGTCTATCTTCCATTCTCTCATTATCAGAGAATAACAAAGAAATAACAAAAAAAAGACTTTATAATTTGCTTCCCTCTAACTGCTAACACTTTATTTACATCTTTTCCGTTCTGTCAATTTCTTACGTTGCATATGTGTTAAATTCATCTCCCCGACTAAAAGTCTACACTAAGAAAAAGCGAGATAGTGAAAATAGATGGCGCTAGGTGCAATATCCATCTTGATAGTACTATAGATTCTATATACAATGCTAGTGCTTATTTCGTGAATGGTAATACTTAGCTCATGTCTGATATGACAGATAATTAGTTTTATCCTTCCGCTAAACGTATATGGTTGTGTATACGCTGGGAAATATTGCGACATTACTGCCTGCGATCGACTTAGAGAAGATGCTGATTTTGCCAAAAAAAAATCATTTTTTCAGATGAAGCTTATTTTGATCTTGGTGGGTATGTAAACAAGCAAAATTGTCGCATTTGGGGCACAGAAAACACGCACGCATACATTGAAAAGCCGATAAACCCAAAACGAGTCACGGTTTGGTGCGGATTTTGGTCCAAAGGCATAATTGGGCCATTTTTCGGAAACAGCAAGGAGTTGCCGTTACAGTCAATGGCGATCGTTATCGGGCCATGTTGAACGAATTTTTGTTCACAAAAATTGAAGAGGAGGATATTGGCAACATTTGGTTTCAACAGGACGGCGCTAAGTGCCACACAGCCGAAGCTACACTCGTAGCTGATGAAGCATTTTCAAAAAAAAAAAGTTATTTGGCGGACCCTTTATAAGTTTTTCAAATTCTTTTCCAAACTCTCATGCATGTTCTTCGCATAATTTTCTAGCCATATAGCCAGTTGCAATATTCCCCTAAAAGAATTCCCACGAAATACTCATCTTCTAGAAATGCCCATCAGTTTATCATTGAATATAATTTCGGACGTATATGCTTACTATTAAGTGCAGAGATAGAATGTAGAATGATTCGCCTGATGGCTCTGTTTCTCAGTTTCTCATTTTGATATGCAGATTGTCAAAAGTAACTTGCATCAACATCTCCTATTATATCCTTCCCTGTTTCCCGAATGCTAGGTGTTCAAACATTTTAGGGGAAAAAAACAATTCCTTTCGTGGGTGCTTTTTATAAAAAAATAATCACGGAGAATGATAGTTAAATGCAGCCCCTTAACTTAAAAAAAAAAATCTTCATTCCATTTAAAAGTGTGTGGCACCAGTGATTTTCAAGACGCTTCGTTTGATGCAAGATGAATTATAATTAACTTGTTCTTTATTAATGAAACCGCAGACTTCTTGCAATCTTCTTTGAAGGTCGGGGGGCATTTATCTAAAGTGATTAGTTCCATTAAGGAAAATTTAGTGCAGTTGAATGGCAAATGAGATGCCGACAGTTGTCACTATTGACAACTTTATTGATAATCATGACAGCTGGTTTAAAAGCTTGTTCTATCGATATATTCCATTAAAAGAGTAATTGCCAAATGGGAATGTTGGCAGTCAGGATGAGAACACGTTATGTGAAACATTTCTATATTTATTATGAAAGTTTAGATCTCTAATTGATTTTAAAAAATGCAGTAGCCGTAGCGTTTAGGGACATCTAATCAACAAATTTCTCTTCAGCTGTTTTACATTAGAAGTGGATTGAGCTGTGACACTTTGGTCTGCTTGGGAAGAGCTTGTCTTGTCTTTGTCAAAATTAGATAGCACAATATGCAATCCAAATTAAACCACATTTACTTTGATCATTATGCTCTGTATATATGTTTCGCAGTTGGTCACCTAGCATCCTCTAAATCTAAATAATCTTATTGATATGTTGAGTTATTTATCACAGATCCAACTTTTTTAAGACAAGTTTTCTCCATCTATTCAACGCACATAACAACAATATAACTGATGAACTCCAAAGGGCGTTACATTATTTTTTTTAATCATCAACGTCATTGAGTCCATCAAGCTTAAATTAAAAATTCTGTTGACGTCCATCATAGCATTAAGCCAAATCACATGTCACAAAAGGACAATAACAGTACCTACTATCGACTTTTATTGACTTTGAAATATGGATAAGGACACTTTCCATCCATCGAAATTGAACTGTTCCATTACTGGCAAATGTTATACAAAGTTAAAGGACAAAATGGGAAATTTAATTACACCCACTTTGCCGCTTTCCATTTCAGACAGTAAAATCCATTCCAAGTGGCTCTCGAAACCTCTGTAATCACTGATCAAAGCAATTTTCATCGAATTGGTACATCATCACGGATTTTCAAGTCTGAATCGTCCGATTGTGCAGACCACTCGAACAAAATCCCAATACAACTCTGTAAATTCGAAAGCAGAGCAAAAAAAGGTCAACCCACTAGACCAACAACCAAAAAGGCAAAATTAAATACAAGCGAATCCGAGGACAAACGCACAGCACATACGGATAGTCCTTGAAGTGTTCTCCAAACCAAAGCTCCCCACAAGCCGACTTGCATCCATCCCTCAGGAAAATAAAAGAAAAACTTTAGCATGACTGCCTTTTAATAACACAGTCAACAAAAACGGCACCAAAACGGTACTACACCCATAGTCAGCGAAAGTTATAACTGCTATTACTGTTATTACGAGCGCGCAGTTGTTGTTATTGTTGTTTTGGGGGATGATGTGTCTCCTTAGGGCGAGCTGGTATACTGAGTCCTTATTGACACTACTGCGCTACTGTCAGCACTAAAGCGAAGCACTAGGCAGCTCGTAAAGAGGCCCGTGGTGCACATCAGAAACAGACGGTGCCTTGAAACGACCCAAAGGCTGCCGTGCTTTTTTCGGGGGGGTTGGAGTCAACGTACAACTTTTTTACGATTATTGGAGCAATTATTAAGCCAATTGCAGGATGTTAAGTGGCAAAAGGGGCAGAGGGAATAAGAGAGCGGCATCCAGATTGTGTGGATTAAAATTCAAGCATCATTATTGTTATTTTTTTATTGAGCTATTAGGGAAGGGTGTCAGAACTCAGGGCTATGCTGGATGGTGAGGTCCTGCTTAAGCTCGCCAGCCGCACCTCATCTAATGTGTATGGGGCACGCAATTGTGAAGGACATTGAAATCATCAAAATGGAATTTTGGCCGGTAACCGAAAGATGACAGTTTGCGGATGATACTTTTTCATTAAATGCACATCGTCATTGGATGGATAATAGATACTTTAGGCAGTGGTTTGTGGGTTTGTTCGAATCCGAAGTAGTTATGGCTGAGTGAGGTTATAGCTGGTGTAAGTACCAGTGCATATAGCAGGAGTTGTCATAGTGGATTGCTGTTTGATTTAATTTGACAGATGCTTGAAATGTCAGAGTAGTTAAAAGCTCTGCTGTTGATAGCTGAAGCATCTGTCCATCAATGAGTTCAATTTGAAAACAGACATTTGTTCGATTATCCAATCGACTTAGAGAACAGCGCCAGTACTGAGATCAAACGTGAATAACTCTTGCAAATGGCTGCTTCTTCGGACTAAAAACGCAATTAAAATAACAAAATAGCTTTAGTCACAGCCTCACAGCCGTCTCTCGGGTAACTAAAGTAGACTGTCATCGTCCCAGTCCTGCTGTATGGTGCAGAGGCTTGAACATTGTAAAAAGTGAATGAGTGCGTCAAGAGAGAAAAGTTCTTTGTCGCAGTAGAGGAACCTTAAGACCTAGATGGCACACGCAAGTGGAAAAGAACTTCAACCGCAACTTAATGATTAAAACTAGAATCAGCCAGCTGGGGACCGAGTTGGCTAGAGAAACTTGTTGGTTGAGGCCCAGGTCAACCCCAGACTGTAGAGCCAACTAAGGTAAGGTAAGGAAGTTTACAAAAGGCCGAGTTCTTGTTCACGGGGAGGAATTGACTGCTTCGAACCAACCACAATGATCTTCATCCCAGTGCCTTCTATCGCGTACAAACTTTATAGGATCATATACCCAAACTCGCACCTACTCCAAATCGTATAGTGATCCCAAGCAGGGGCTTGTAGAGGGGTGTCTGCTGGAGCACATCTTTTTTTAAGCCCTTGAATTTATATTCAACAAACCCCTTTGATGAAGGCTGATTAATATTACTATTATTAGTTTTATAGTAAAGAGCACAACGAAGCTCCCACAAGGGGATCAGCGGGCAACTACTACCCAGTGGACTCTCTGTTAAAACAGGGTGCCCAAAACAGCATAAAGCCAGTGCTTTTCGCTCCTTGCCCAAGTATCGAACTTTTAAATGACCCTGTCAATATCAACCATTCTTAAAAGACAATACTTCCGGTAAACAACAGTAAAAGCAATACAGTGGTGGCCATATAAATTGCACACATGTTTTTAATTTTGATCATTATTAAATTTAAGTATAAGGAACATTTAAAGTTAATATACATAACGTTTTTGCTGCTTAAACTAAATATACATATTTTTTAATTAATTAGGATCCTTGAGTTTTTTACTTTAAGTTATGTCTATAAGAAAATAGATATAAGAACCAGTTAGTTAGTAAACTTATTTTATTCTAATTAATTTAATCAGCACATGTGCTAAAAACCCTTCACAGCTTGACATAGATCAGGAGACTGAGTCGGCCATTTCGAAACATTAACGCAATTATCTTTTAAAAACGGTTTAACTAACCGAGGAGTTTGTTTCCGATCTACATATGTCATGCATTAAACGCCATGTCAAGGGCAACTTGTCATCCACATAAGGAATTATGTGAACTGTCAAAATGTTTTATAAATATTTTTAGTTATTGTCTTTGACAATTGGACCAATACCGTGCCAAAAGAAAGCTCCCCACACCATAACATTTCCTCTTCTGGGTTTAATTGTTTTGAGGGTGTATTTTGGGTTGTTGCGTTGGTTAGGTGGAGGCCAAATGTATTTTGTTTCCATCTGATCCGAATCTGCAGAGCTTTGATTCATCAATTCATAGCATGTTTTTCCAAAAATTAAGGGTTTTCGAAGGTGTTTCTTAGCAAACTGAATTCTGCATTTTAAATCGTTTTTTGAGACAAACCGTTTTCTTTTGTGCTATGCCGCCCGTTAATCGAATTTTACTCAAGCGTTGTCTTATTGTTTAAGACGACACAGAAATACCGTACTGTGACTCAGCAACTGATTTTATTTGATATGAAGTCATGGAACTCTTTGGATTAAATGATCTTCTCTTATGGTGGTTTTTCTTGTGCGTGATAGGGCTCTTAAAACGTTTTTTAAAGTTCAGAATTTCTGAAAGCGAATTGCTTTATAAACAAGTTTTCTGGAACAGTTTGATAACTTTGAAATTTCTGCAACAGTTTTTTTTACCTTGCATCTCATTTATCAAGAATCTTCTATCCTTTGAGCTGTGCTGTCCCATGTCTATCAATTTTTTTACAGAATTCTTGAGAATATCAGTGTGTTCCAATTGATTTCTGCACAGAAATTCACAGCACAGCATCTTTTAAAGAGTTGGGGTAATAATCTTTCAGAGAAAGAAAAACTGTGCATAAACAGATGGAAGGACTTTGGAGAGAAAATTACAGAAACACAGGCTGAACTGACATAGTGAAATGTCAAATGTTTTTTTTTTTTTGTATAGTTTGACAGTCTTCAATTTTCTGTGCACAAAAATGTTTGTAGTAGAAGTTCACAGGGTGGGAAATTTTTTTACTCTCTCGTAAGCTCGCATGCATTAAATTTTACATTACATTAGCATAATTTAAAATAAGTAATAATTTATTTTTAAATGAAAATCTACTTAGACCAAAATCAATCACATCTTACTGTATTATATACTCTTAAGGCGCTGGTTCGTTGGTAGCATAATTTGTTCTATGATATGGAAGTCTAAAAAACGATTGGTTTCTAAGCAACCTCTAAGTAACGTTGAAGTTTATTAATGCCAAAATATCGGAACAGTCGAATTGGTTTGCCAATACATAACAAATGAATATAACTGCGAATTTTCTTCGATTTTTTAGAGACAATAGACAACATTGAATTTCCTTTAGCAACTAAAAAATATATGTATATGCTTTATAAAATTGAGTTTTTTGTCAAAAAATACCACAAGGTCTTTTATGAAAGTAAGTGTTGAAAGCAATGAATCGTGTATCTTATAAGTAAAGTTAACTGTAGAACGATTTCTGAAAAATATTTAGATGTAAGGAGTGAATCAAATACCAGTTCGATAAATTATTAAGATCCTCTTGTAATATGATGTAGTCATGTTCTGATTGTACGCACCGAAACACTTTCAAATCGTCAGCATTATATAAGACACTTTGAATTTCGAAACACGTTGGAAATATCAATAAAAAATAGTAAGACAAATAGAAGGCCAAGGTGACTTCCTTGCGGCACACCCGAACTGACATTTATAGGCGAAGATAGACAGATATGCATTTATCCATTTTAAGATATTAGAGTGAAACCTTATTTTAATTCACTTCAAAAGTAATATTCAATAATTAACACGATCTAATGCTTTTTTGAAATCTGTATTATACAACATCACATTGATACCCTTTCTCGAATCCATTTATTAAATAATTTAAAAACATTATGAGATTTGTGCAGGTAGATCTACCAGCAACAAAACCATGTTGATGTGGAGAAATAATGTTTTTAAGAATCGGAGTTAATCATAAAACAATTTCTCAAACATTTTTGGAATTGTAGTAATCTTACAGATAGGCCGATAGTTAAAGACTTCCTGATTACCTGATTTATAAATAGGCGTAATAATAGAACTCTTCCATTTCTTCAAAAACTCGCCACTTTCAAGGGACCAATTAAAAAGTATTTTAAGAGGTAAAGCAAATATTTTTGAATATCGCTGTAAAAGTATGGGAGCAACACGATCCAAATCAAGCCAATTATCTACTTTTATTACAGATAATGCATGTTCAATTTCTAAAGTTGATAGATTTAGATTACCCACATTTAATTAGCTATCTGAGTTACAAAATCGATCATCAAAGAGTTCATTAGCGCTGTCCATGGAAGTGTATGTAGAAAAGGTATGTAGACATAAATACAGATTGAAAATTTTTAGCAAAAAGGTTAGACACAACTAAGAGATCTGAAGATCATATGCCTTCATAACGCATTAGATTTGGAATACCGTTTGACTGTTTTTTTAGCGCTAATAAACTTCAACTACATTTGCTATTCAATTTCAAATCGCATTCGACAGATAAAATATACTGGTTGTATAAAAATTTATTCAAAATTTCGAACTTCTTTTGCAATACTCGTTAGTGTTTGTAAAGATCTCGGTCATTGTTAGATTTGGAATACCGTTTGACTGTTTTTTAGCGTTAATAAACTTCAACTACATTTGCTATTCAATTTGAAATCGCATTCGACAGATAACATATACTGGTTGTATAAAAATTTATTCAAAATTTCGAACTTCTTTTGCAATACTCGTTAGTGTTTGTAAAGATCTCGGTCATTGTTAGATCTACGAAATTGCTTATAAACTTTGTTTTTCCTATTGTTCAGATTATTTTTTTTTATAATTAACGCGCGCACAAGGGATTATTTGTTTCCCTTTTAATGTAACACACTGCCCGGGCATTAGGAAGATAGGGAGGGGAGAGATAGGAGGTGTCAATTAACATTGGTTTTGAATGTTTGCAGATCAAAATGGCAAGGGAAAATCTCGCCGGGTAAACTATTCCAAATTCGTGTTATTCGGCTAAAAAAAGAATCCCTATATTTCACGGTACGTCCGAAATTGGGCTCAAGGGTGAACTGATGAGCATTCCTTGCGTGACGAGTATTAAGGGAGAAACTTTTAAGGGGAGAAATGCAACTGACTACTTCCAGTGAACATTTTTTGTAAAAGAAACGATAAAATAAGGAAACACATGAAACATTGCGTCGGTGTTCGAGAGGGGCAATTGATTCAGCCTCAGTTCTATTTCCTATCAATCTTAACGCTCTATTTTGTATTCTATCAAGCAGGTTAAGCGATGTTTGTGAAGCACCTGCCCAGGGGTGGGAGTTATACTCGAGTTTAGGGCGTATAAACGCTTTATAAATTGTAGCCAGATCAGATACAGAAAACCTAAGCACTTAACAGCATTCTTAGCGATCTTAAATATATGATCGTTCCAACGGAGGTCGTCGTTTACACACATACCGAGTACTGAGAGCTTTTCGGTTTCTTCGATGTAAGTGCCATTCATGGACAATGGCATTGGGGTATATTTAGCTTTAACGACAGAAGACAGCATTGAGTTTTCGAAGCATAAAACTCCACACGGAGTTCTGTCGGAGACAGAACAGAGCCCTGGGGCACACCAGCATTTATTTTTTGGGAATCAGACTTAATACCGTTCAATACAACTTGTATTGAACGGTCCAGAAGATAGCTTCTAATCCAACGAACAAGAGTATTATCCATCCCAAAAGTACGCATTTTCGATAAGAGAGCTTCATGCCAAACTCTATCAAATGCCTTGGAGATATCAAGAGCAATAATCTTACTTTCACCAAAGCGATGTAAAGATTTGTTTCACTGTTCGGTGAGATATGCCATCAGATCACCAGTGGAACGGTTGCTGCAGAAGCCATACTGACGGTCATGGAGAAGCTTTCGATCTTCGAGATATTCCTTAAGCTGACGGTTAATCAGTGTTTCCATGACCTTAGAAAAAAGGGATGTCAGTGCTATGGGTCGGTAGGAGGTTGGGGAGGATGGGTCACCTTTTTTAGGGACAAGCTTGATAAATACTGTTTTCCATCTTCTAGGAAAGATTCCAGAAGAGTAGGAGCGATGGAAAAGCTTACGCAGTGGCTTTGCCAGTGTGGAAGAACACCTCTTCAGAAGAATCGGGGGTATACCATCCGGGCCAGCGGATTTGTGTATATCGAGATCTTTGAGAACTCTTGCTACTGTACGAGTGCGGAAAAAAATCTGTCCTATGGAAAAATTTAAATTCTCAAGTACAGGAGGGGAACGTTGCTATGCGGCAGCGTGGAGCTGGCAGCGAAATGGGCGGCGAGCAAGTTTGCCTTCTCTGAAGATTAAACAATTGATTTGTTATTATCGATGAGCGTTGGAACCGAAGATGTTGAGGAGTTTTTAATATTTTTTACAAATGACCAAAAAATTTTACTGCCTTTGGGACACTGCAGAATTTTGTACCGTAATTTTTGGTCATGCAAAAATTTGGTTCTTTCAATAACGGAATTGCATGAGTTCCTTGCTTGTTTGTGCTTTTTCCGATTTTCCTCTGTAGGGTTGGCTTTGTAGGATCGGAAACTTACTTACAGAATTACATCAGGACTTTTCTTTAGGCTTAATGCTTTTTACTCTGTTAGGAATAAAAGCACGCATCCCTAGAAGAATCACATATGTGATCATTTCAGCACTGGCATCAATATCACTATCGAGGAAGCATAGTGACTAGTTAAGGTTTCGGAAAAAAAATATTCAGGCCGTCCCAGTTGGCTTTCTCGTATTGCCAAACGGTCCTGGTGGGAAGTTTTTCTTTAACTGCATGGGAGGAGGATGAGAAATTAGCTTAAATGATACAATGGTCTTAAGTGCCAAATGGAGAAGTTACACTAATGGTACATTTATCAGGGTGAGAAGTAAGAAACAAGTCAAGAGTATGGGCGGCTTGGCCAGCGACATTCGATGTACGCGTTGGCACATCGATCAGTTGGGTAAGGTGATGTAAGCCGGCAAAGAGCTCGACATACCTTCCTTCGGGTGTTGTCTGACCAGAATAGCGGAGCCAATTGGAATTGTGTACATTGAAATCGCCCGCAATAATGATTTCAGTGCGAGGACATTGGGAAACAATTTTTGAGATGGAATCAGACAGTGCATCAAACTCGTTACAAGTCGAATTACTGTCAAGATTTGGACTCCTGTAAATAAAACAATAATGAATCACATGCATGCGGACAGTGAATTTGAGCCATAAGAAGTTAAAGTCCGTGTTGCAACATTGCCCTTATTGGGGAAGGCTCTGGCAAGCAATATCATTCCTAACATAGACCACGAGACCATGATGGGAAAAGAGTAATAGCACCAAGCTATACCCAAGTAGAGCAAATTCTGATAAATCAGTATTTACTCCAACCTGGGTTTCACTTAATGCCAAAACAGCTGGCCTGTATTGAACAGTGTAGACGTACACGTGAAAGAAATTCTTTCTTAGGCCGCGAATTTTAGAATATACGAAACGAAAATCACTTACCATTTAAAAATACATACTTACATACAAAACACAATTCTGACTAAGCCGAACCATGTAGTGAAAATCCAAATTAATTTATGTAATAAACAAACTGTCTTAGGTGTTATGCCCATAAGACAGCTTGCATACAAAAAATCAAATTAAACATTCAGCACAATAGAACAAACTCAGATGCCCTTATCCAATTACCGCAAGCATTAGATGGTCATAAGACAGCTTGCATACAAAAAATCAATTTAAACATTCAGCACAATAGAACAAACTCAGATGCCCTTATCCAATTACCGCAAGCATTAGATGGTCATACGATGCATACAGTAGATAAGAAAGAGGCAGTTAAGCACAAAGGTCTTGGGACAGATAAGAGGATAATTTGCTATGCGAGTGCGTTTTATTTATTTTTTTTTCACAGCGCGAGTGGGCATCTTTTTCTTTCCTCCACCGACGCGAGTGGATATAATTTTATTCTTTACAGCACATGCGAAGGGTTTTTTTTTCAATTTCTCTAACGAGTGTGTATTATTATTTTATTTAAAACACTCGCGATAACAATGCGCAATAATTTTTTTTTTTCTACTTTTGTTTAATTATTTGTGCGCGCACCTCGACGTCCAGCCTCTACGAGCTCAAGATCGACACTCAAAGATTAATGAATCTTTTATTAAACCACACTGGTCTAGTGCTTTAATTTAAACTTAAAGAAATTGCATCTTCCACAATTCTTAAAAATATATCATAACACTCATTTAATTTTTAATTACCAAATAGTGCATGCCAGTCAGTACCATTGCGATAACTATTAATTGAGTTGAAATTTGCCTTATCAAAATTATATCTGAATTTAATATCAGAAGTTGCATGTAAAAAATACTTATAAAATTCTAAATGTATACAGGAAGCAATATGATGAATTGTGTTAGGAAAAAGAGGAAGCATATAGTTGTCAATACTCACGCACAATTCAAAATTTACAAAAACCAAAATCGAGAACATTATTAAAAGAATTTTGAAAATAATTTATCTGTTCAAATTGAGCGAAAGTATTCACGACTTCACAACCATGATTGAATGTTGCATTGAAAGGAACAAGCACTTTCTCATCTGGATCAAATATCCATTTAATGTTTGGCAAATTAACCACGATAATAATTCTTTGATTATCTTTACGATTTTCTAAAATAGAACTGCAATTGTCAATATGAGCTTTAGACAAGCCAAACGAACTACTAGGTGGAATTTAAGAGATAATAAGAATAATTTCATTAGTACAATCATATTTAATGTTAAGAGCAAGTTGATCAACATCCAGGGCATCAGCTTTTGGTGGCAATTCTAGTGCATTTGAGTGTTGTGCGTACAGCAGCTAAAACTCCACCTCCTCTCACACAAGTAACAAGATCGTAGTTACGATCTCTGCGTCAAACAGCATACTGATTATTATTAAACATCTCAGCATCATGGTGGTCTTTATTCAGCCAAGTTTCGGTGAGCGCGATAATACTAAAGCCTTACTTCTCTCGATGCTTATAGCGAGTTTCATTCAAGAAAAGATTTGCGCTTTCTGTCAAAAGATTTGATCTTTTTCAATTTCGAGAGTTTCATTGCAAGAAAAAGTGCAAATCTAGATCAAATCTAAACACGAAAGATTTGATCTCTGATGGGGTGGCAGATTTGATCTGAATGCACACATACATGTAAATAGTCTTTCGGTCAAACGTCAAATGGAAAATATTTTGTTATTTTTGTTGTTTGTTGTGAACTTGTGCCAGCCCTTGCTTAGTCAAAAAATTAACAAATATCCATTAAATGTACAAAATAACATATAAAGGTGTTTTTGAAGTGAGAAAATACAAATATGGCATTTTAAATATATATACAGTACATGCCTGGTATTTTTGTGTGTGATATCAAATACTGTGTATGCTCGTCAGTGAATGACCAATATTAGGATTAAATGATGAAACAAGTTTCATTGAAAAGATCAAATCTCGATTTTGAGATCAAATCCCTAAAATTTGAATGAAACTCGCTATTAGGCTGCTTCTTTTACCGCTGGTGCGCCCAAAACTCGAGCCTATTCTATCCCCGACTCGAAAGAGGGAAAAACCTATATCGAAAAACCTAAGTATATCGCAAGTAAAAATATAGCTCATTCACATTATGACTTAACTTTGGCCCACCCTGCATACATATTTCAAAATACCCTCACTTTTTTAAACTCCACTTTATTTTTCTATTTTAAAATATTCCTTCCAATCATTTGTATGCATGTCAGTTGTCTTAAAATCATTAATTTAAATTTTCAATTTTACCTTAAAGAAATACATTTAACAAAAAATTGAAAAGAGTTTAAAATAAAAAAAAGAAATAACACTTTCACTTGCAAGACATTGCCCTACAAGAAATCAAATTTGATAAATGGAAATTTTATCCTTTGTCATACCTACTCACTTAAAAATAAAATCCTTTCTCCAAAAAGCCTAGAAAAAACACAGAATTAACACAAAAAAAATCGACAGAAGCAGTCCCGCAAATGGTTGTTAAGAAAAAGAGGAAAATAAAAAGAAATCCTTAAAACACTCTAATCCAGCTCAGGAATAAAAAAAAAGATTTATAAGGCAACAGAAAAGGGGTGACGGACCGATAAATTAAAGCGGCTTCACATCCCTTTAACGCCCAACCGCATCAAATCTGGCGTCGAAAAGAAATCTCCGCAATTTATTTGTGCAAAAGGATTTGCGAAAAGCTTTCGCTGAGCCGCCCTTTTGTTAAATTTATATATACCTTCCGGTCTTATCTGTTGGAAAAGCTCCCTGAGTGCCAGAATCGAGGATTTTCAAAGCAAGAGGAATGACGTTCAAACGGATCCAAGCAGAGAAGATCTCCTTGTTGCCAATGTAATTATGTGATACGGGTGCAGAAGACGTGCGGTGTATGTGGAGCTGTGCCTAGGATTAGCCAATTGATAAAATATTTATCAGTCTCTATGGTTTTCCATTTCATTAAGGATATGGTAATTTACCTGGCCACAGACTTATCCTTTTTGTTGAGCTGCAAGGGAGCAGCAATTCAGTCCTTGGCTAACTCAACGTTGCCGAAAAAGGACAATAGAATGAACCACGACGGTGGCGGAACATAACGCTCTGACGTCTGGCCACAGTTGTATCTGGACACGAATATGGCACCTAATCCTTTATGCATAGGGAATTAATTTGGACCACTATATTATAGAAGAGGGGGCTTTAATTATCAAAACCGAAATGGAATATTTAATTAATGCTGTGGGCCGGTGTGTCGGGTATGTGTGTTGCACCGAGGAGTAAGGAACGACCAGAGCATTTTGAGTTGATAGGTTTTCAGTAAAATTGTCCGAGGATAGTTACATTTTAAGGAGGGAGTCTTTGACAATAAATCAGAGTTTATTGTGATTTTGGAATGCACCTATCTATAGATTGTGTTTGCTCAACCAGATCAGATTACTGATAATCATGGTCTGGCTTATCAAACGCCTTTGATTTAATTTTAATTAAAATTTGGAATTACATATTAGTAGAGACATTATTGAAAAAACAAAAACGAATTTTTTGTTTGAGATATGATATCTTTAAATATGGAATTACATTATACATTAATTTTTAAGTATATTTGAGAAGTCGGCCAAAGGGAGGAGCCATATTAATTTTTACTTGTGATGATATGTACTACAAACAATTAAGCATGACATTACGACCATAGAGAAGCTTAAAAAAGCCATAGTCAGTTCTTTTAAAATGGTCAGTAAAGGGAAGATAGGACGTTTGGCTTTCAGTCAGGTTGCAAAATTATAAATTGACTTTTTATTAAAAAAAAAAAACATTAGTACTTCATAGTTTAAACACAATTTAAATCAATTTAGTTCGCTTTCTTTATTAATAGTTTATTAGTTTATTAGTATATTTATATTTATTATGCACAATACCAATTCACTCTAATTAAAAGACAATACCTCGTGGATTTTTTTTGCGAAATAATATGATCACGTAATGCACTTGCAAACTTCAAGAAAATAACTTCTTTCTACTAAAATACCAAACGCCAAAAATGTAACATAACTGCATTTTAACGATTTTCCAACTATTAGCACTTAACAAAAGAGAAATACGACAACATCTACCTTCTCACAATACTAAATTTTGGCTAAAACACAACCACACTTTAGCTTTGGTTTCGCCTGACGTTTACAAGTTCAACCATAGGAAATCAATACATCTTATCACAATGTCGTTTTGGCTTTGACGTTACTTTTGGTTCGCGTACAAGATAAGGTAACGTGACTCAAAAGCAAAGCTGAAGTAGAAACTGGTTTAACTTTTGCTCGCTTTTGTCCCCTTTTATACACGTAATCATATGACGCCGCTTCTTCATCAATTTCGTTGTGGGCACGCCTGCAGCCCTCACACGTTGAATAGCGTCACGCGACAGTGTGTAACAAACGTTACTATGTCTTTACGTTTGTGTATTTCAACACTCTCGCTCTTACTTATGCAAAACATACATCTGACCACAAACGGAGGAAGAAAATAATAAAGCAAGCAATGAAAATAACAAACGAGAATGAGAGAATCGCAACAAATTCTCGGTCCTCCCTGCGTGATTGTGTTCCCCACTACACTTCTCAACTCCTTCACCTAGATACTAAGTCCCGCAGCGGTATATGCCGATGTGTATAAAAGGGGACTTTGACAGAAAAAAGCAAAAACAAAAACCGAGATTTGGAAAATGTCATTCAAAGCGGACACAAAGCGTGTGATATGTAACGTGACGAAGCCAAAAGCTGAAGCGTGATTGCGTTTTAGCCATCATGGCTTCAGCTTTGTCAAAGCGAGCAAAAGTTCAACCAGTTTCTACTTCGCTTCGAGTTTGAGTCACTTTACCTCATCTTGTACACGAACCAAAGCGGCATTGTGATAAGATGTATTGATTTCCTATGTTTCAACTTGTAAACGTAAGGCGAAACCGAAGCTAAAGCGTGACACAAATTTATCGAAAAAGTCTATGATGATAAAAACATATTTGAGTCACTGGCAAAATTATTTCCGTCTATCTGTCTGTCTGTACGGATATATTTTGGACTGTAGCCTAAACGGTTTGGCCAATCGTCTTCAAGTTTAGAACTTAAGGTTATTTTGACATTCTACAGAGTAGTTTTTTTTCAATTTTTTTTTTGTTTAGCTCAAAAATTAACGGTACATGTCATATAACCGTTATGTAAAAGCGTATTCTTCTCGAAAACGGCTCCAAGATTTTAAAAAAATCATTGTACTACTAAGCATTATATGTTGGTGAAAAAAAAAATTAATGTGGTAGACTAAAAACGGTACCTCCCATAGGACCGGTTTTTTTTCTTCGACTTTCTTGAAAACTGGTGATCCGATTACTATCAAAATTGATATTCAAAAGTAGGTAGCTTTAGTAATATCGCATTAATTTTTTTTTTTGAAAACTTTTTTTTTTGTATTTTTAATAATTTTTTTTAATTTTTTTTTTTTTGTTGAAAAATCAATATTTTGAAAACGGGTAAGTGAATTTTTTTTTAATTTAGTTTTTAAATGTATGTTATTTTTGTGCTTAAGTTTGTGTTCTTGAATTATTTTTTTCTTGATTTTCTAAAAAAAAGTTGTTAAAAAAAACTCCTACGATTTTGAAAAAAAATCACACTTTTTAACATTTCTAAAAGAAATAAAATGGCGTTTAAATTATTTCACTCAATACAATTTAACGTAATTTGATTCGAACAATCAAAAGTCACAAAAATGGAATAAATGCTTTGATGTTAACTTTAATTTTCTTAAATTTTATTCTAACTACAATATTAGCAAGTACGTGCGATCCATTTAGATTTTTTTATCTTTACAATTTGTATAGAAAAACTTATCAATAAATTTTATTTTAAATCTTATGATAAAATTTATATAGGCATACCAAAATTTAAAAAAAAAATTAAAAAAACCAAAATTAAAAAAACAGGTTTTTAATAAATATTGTCCTACAATTTTAAAAATACTTTTTCTTATTTTTTTTTAATATATACAGGGTGATCGGTTTAAGGAGCACCAAAAAGCTAGAGCGAGTAGGTTGGGTTAAAACAATCAAAAAATCGATTGGAAGGGGGGCAATTTCATTCCGTTTAGGCGGGAGGGCCAATTTTCTAAAAAAAAATTACTTAAAACAGAAAAAAAATAATTAAAAACAACAGTAAAACTTACAATGCCATGTTATATTATTTGGAAAGCCAGAAATTTCTTTCATTTTTATTTTAAATTAAGTTTTGTTAGTGAATAGTTTTTCAAAAATTAATTTTCAAACTCGAAATATTTAAATAAAAAAATTCAAACAAATTTTTTTTCAAAATTGTATGTAATTAATTAAGTATAATTTTTGTTTTTAAAATGCAATGCTCTTATTAATTTTCAATAAAAAAAAGATACTAAAATGTATCTTAGTTTTTGAAAAATTAAGAAAAATGAGAGGTACTTTTTTGTATATTAAAATTAATGAAGATTCTGGCTTTCTAAAAAGGTATTGCATGGCATTGTAAGTTTTAACGTGTTTTTTTTCTGTTTTTAGTCAAACGGGGGAAATAGAACCCCGCTCCCATACGATTTTTCTTGGCTTAACTCAACCTACTCGCTCTAGCTTTTTGGTGCAGCTTATACCGATCACCTTGTGTAAGACTGTTTTAAGTCAAATATAGAAATAGAGCCTCCCCCTCCCATACGATTTTTTTTGTCTGAACCCGACCTACTCGCTCTAGCTTTTTGGTGAAACTTATACCGACACCTTGTGATTTTGCTAGATATAAATAAATATTCCTATGAAATAATGCCAAAAATGCTGCAAGATATTTAAGTCTATGAGCCAACGACATAATGAATCAAATCATTTATTCAATGTTGTAATTGTAAGGCATGTCAATTTAAAGTTCCTGGGCAAAATCAACTAATTTCGTTAATTTTGTAACTGCAATTCCCATTTTTTACATAATACACCCAAAAGTGTCAATGCAAAACATTAGTCCAGAGTGATAAAAGGGCCGATTTTCAGTTTTGTACCTGATTGTGAAGTAGGTGGAGGGGCGTGTTTGTGAAATTTTATTTTTTTTGATCTACCGGCCATCCCAAACTTTATATCAAAAATTCAAAACTACCTTTTCTAGAGAAAAACCTCTTTATTTACTAGATTATCAAAGCAAAAAGACAAATCGAATTCGTCAAAAGAATTTGGTCTATGTTTTAGCACTGGCAGTTGCATGCTGCCAGACGAAATGAAACTCGTCTAACTCCTCAAAGGCTTTTTATTGATGCGCCTCATCAGTACCTACAATTTTTCATTTGGATAACTTTAAGTGTTAGAAAAAGATTTAAAATATAAAACTGACACGAATCGATTGCAAATTAATTGAAATATTTTTTCTATCAAAGATAATTAAACGAAAAAACGGTTCACCCATCTTTCTAGAAGGGCTGTCAATAAAAGAAAATAGTCACGATTAGGTCGCACGGACTTGCTCTTATGTGCCTTCATTTCATTTTATTGAGTCATTTCAAATCAATTTATAATGTACAATTATTGCTTACTTATAATTTTAGTCGACTTAAAAATATGTCAGACTGAACATGAAATAATATTTAGCCAGTTCATGTTTTTTTAAGATTTCGGAGTGCTCAAGAAATTTCCTCAGTCATTTTTGATGGTGCTGAAAAATTGATCTGAACTCAATTTCCCAGCAAACGCAAAAAAACTTTGTAACTATGTAATTATTAATTATTTTTAGCAATATAAAATTGAGCAAGCGAATCCAAAAAAATATTAGGATTACTTTTTTGACAGCAAGGTTAAGATTGCATTCTGGGAAATCGTGTTGATGTTTCTGGGAAAACCGAGATCTCGGAGGGATCAGAATCATGAACTGGCTAATTTTTTCTTTGGAGTGCAAGATTTTTGGGTTTAAACGCTTTGTTAGACATCAGTTTAACTAAAAGCTTAACTGATAGCTGAACTGACACTGAAACTGAAATTACCGTCTAAATGAAGCATTATAGCGCTTGAATCAAACTGATTGTCAAATATAGAAACAAAATTAATAATGAAGAGGCGTACATTGTTAGGAAGCAGGAGGACAACTGTCTGATTCCATCTCGAAAACTGTTTCCCTTTGTCCTCGCACTGAAATTGTTATTGCGGGCGATTTCAATGTACACAATTCCAATTGGCTCCGCTTTTCTGGTCAGACAACACCCGAAGGAAGGTATGTCGAGCTCTTTGCCGGGTTACATCACCTTACCCAATTGATCAATGTGCCAACGCGTATACCGGATGTTGCTGGGCAAGCCGCCCATACTCTTGAGTTGTTTCTTACTTCTCACCCTGATAAATATACTATTAGTGTAACTTCTCCATTTGGCACTTCAGACCATTGTGTCATTTCAGCTAATTTCTCATCCTCCACCCATCCAGTTAAAGAAAAACTTCCCACCAGGAAACTTTAACTATGCTTCCTTGGTAGTGACATTGATGCCAGTGCTGAACTGATCACAAATGTGATTCTACTAGGGATGCGTGCTTTTATTCCTAACAGAGGAAAAGCATCAAGCATAAAGAAAAGTCTTGGTTTAATTCTGAGTGTAAAGAAGCTATCAGGCTCAAAGAAGTAAGTTTCCGATCCTACAAAGCCAACCCTACAGAGAAAAATCGGAAAAAGCATAAACAAGCAAGGAACTCATGCAACTCCGTTATTGAAAGAACCAAATTTTTGCATGACCAAAAATTACGGTAAAAATTGCAGTATCTCAAAGGCAGTACAAATATTTGGTCATTTCTAAAAAAAATATTAAAAACTCCTCAACATCTTCGGTTCCAAAGCTCATCGACAATAACAAACCAATTGTTTACTCTTCAGAGAAGGCAAACTTGCTCGCTGCCCATTTCGCTGCCATTCCTGTATTTGAGAAGTCCCAATAAAACGCTATATTCACTCCATACCATCCATAATTCACTTTTAATTTAACCCCCTGATGTGACAACTGACGTCTTTGCTGAAGAAATTTATAAGGGTGTCTTCCAAAGATGTGCAATTAATCCAGATAGATTACTCAAACATGACGTCATCAGTGACCCTTGATGACAGAATTAAATTCGGTTTTAGGAAAAAACTGCAGTAAATTAATTTTCAATTGATGCAGGTTTTGTCTAATGTCTTATCGGATTGATTTAATATACATTTTAAGTCAACTAACACTTTGGATCCTTTCCAAAAATGGTGTTTAATTTAGTCAAGTTGGATCACTGATGACGTCAAAATGCGGGAAGGCGCTGTCTTGTAATCTTGTATCATGATACTCAACGAACATATCCTTAAATAATAAAATCTTGCCAACCTTCAAGTACTACTTTTTTTATACATTCCAGTTGTTGGACATTTCTTTCCAAGCTTTATCTCAACTTATTATATTCACTAATTTCACTAACCTAATTATCGACATTTATTGTTTGTTGTTGTTTGCCGTATAAAATTTTACTGCGCTGGGTATACACTTACCAATAAAACACGGCTATTATTCAATTTAAAAAAGTTTGAAAAAAAAATCAATTCATAGTGAACTTCAGCTACACCTCCTTGCTCATATTCAATATAGAGACGCTTATTGAAAATTATTTATTTTGTAACTAAATATTTCACGCCTGATTTGATTCATTTTTAGTGTCGAACGACACATATGTTTCTAAGATATTGTATGGAAATGACAACCAACCAGCAGTCCGTACTTAATAGGTCCATGCAGTATAGCATGAACATTTTTTAAACAGTGCATTTCAATACCACGGTTTGAAAGAGCTTTATCAAAATCTAATAACTAAGGCTAACTGGGCGAACACAATGCAAAAACAGAGCTGGAATACGGAGCTGGATCTGTATTAGCCGTCAAAAAAGGACTTGCAAGTGCCCATAATGATGCTGTTCAGTTTTTTTCACATAAGTCAAATATCAGCCCATTTATTAAAATACCTTGCTTACATCGCTTCTTTGTTTCTTCTTTTTTTGGCACAAAAACGAATTGAATGAAAATTAAGAAAAAAAATTAGGGTTGAGCTTTGGCATTTCTCGTTCGGGAAAGAAAATGCTAGTAGTAGAAGGTTCTCCTTTTTTGTTTTTTTTGTTTGGTGCTAAAATTCCAACTCGAAAGGTTTCCTTTCAAAATTCGAAACAAAAAAGAAAACAGTCAGCCTTTCTTCATATGTCTCATCAGGAAGAAAAGTAGCCCAGAAATTTCAGGATACCTTTGGATTTTCTCGCTCTTTCCATTATGTTCTACAATCATTTTTTAAAGTTCTGATTTTTAGACCATGTCAAACATTTTCCTTTTCAAACGAGAAACATCAAAGCTCAACCCTTAAAATATTAAAACTTTCATTCTTCCATTCGTTACTTCTTTCCCCTACTGATATACACCTTTTTCCATTTTTGTAAAAATAAGAATGAAAAAACTGCCGAAAATAGGAATCATGTAAACGTACCTTAACAAATATCTTTCAAAAAGAACGCACCACTGTTGTGTTCCATTTGTTTCTTTGTGAAATGTGAAAAAACTGCACGTCTTTATTAAAAGTTAACCAACCTTTCCGTCTCCGTAATGCAGCTCCGTCTGCATCTGCGACTCATTGTGTTCGCAACATTTAATTTGTGTATATTCAACATTTTTGACGTCTGTTCCAGCTTCAGCTCCGTCTTCCGTTCCAGCTCATTGTGTTCAGCCAGTAAGGCTGCTTATTTGTAAAGCTTAAATACCAATTGACTGACAAATTCTGCTCACCATAAAGTATTCTTTTTCTTTTGGTAAAAATGCTTAATTCTCATGGAAATATTTTCTCCCCACGGAACGCACCCAAAACTGACATAAGGTTAACTTTCTGGGATCTCCGAAATTTCACCACAACCAACATGGCTATAATTCATTGCTGTTCATCGTTGAATGAATGAAGTTTTCAGTAAACAAAAACAAATCTAGTGCTAAAATACATTTGTTATGTTTTTTTTAATGTAAAATACATATAATTTAAATAAAATAATGGTCTGCCGTTTGTGTTTAACTGAAATAGAAAAGAGTAAAAGTATTTTAATATATAGCGAAGAAAACATTCATAAGTGTATTGCAAGGTTTCTACAATTACAGGTAATGTAGCATTGAGAGTTTTGTTTTTGTTTGCTTTAATAGTAGGTACATTATTATTTATATTTCTAATGTATCTCAGATATCACCGGAAGATCCGTTTTCCAAGGTTATATGTTCTAATTGTTGGGAAACGTTAAATAGTTTTCAAAGCTTCTATCTGAAAATAGAGCACGCCCAACAAAAGTTGAACAACGTCGTCGATAAACTAAAGGAAAAAGAGCCAACTAAAGAAGATGTAATAAATTCAGAATTAAGTAAGTTAACAGGAATGCAATCTAAAAATCTCAAATACATTTATATACTTCCTAATGTGACTAAGAACAATTTGAACTAACAGATAAGAAGAAATCTAATTTGAGCGTAGAATCAAGAGGCACTAGCATAGATCTTTGCTTACCAATCTATGAAACTTCTTATATTAGGCTCTGCTTAGAAGCACAGAAAAAATTTCACTTTAAAAGGCATACAAAGCTATGAAAAATTCCATAATATCAGCTGGCTCCGATTATTAAGTGGAAAATCTTTACAAACTATATATTTAGCTCCCTTCTAATCGCCTTAAGTATTTAACCATGTCTGCGAGGTTCATATCCCTATAGACATGCCCTTTTACAAAAGTTTCTTTCAAAAAGAAACATTAACAAATTTCAAGACAAAGCTTTGTAATGTTTTTAAAACTATAGATATTTTGAAAAAAAAATAATTGTGAATTTACCGTTAATAATATTGAAAAATTTAACTTTACTTCAGATGATCGTGATGACGGAGACGATATTCAACCCTGTGTGGAAGAAAATTCAATTAACAATAAATTTCAAAACGATGTAACAATGGAATCTGTACAACTTCAAAGGACAACTCGTCGATCAAGACTTCAAAAAACAAACCATATTAGCCTTTCAGATAAGATTAAACAAAAACGAAAGAAAACGAAACTATTAGAAGACGAACAATTTAAAATGACTCAAAAAGTAGTTGACCAAGAACATATTGTCACTCCAAAGAGCGATCACCCACCCGTAAAGGACGAACAGAAGACTTCAGAGAATAAAGTTAGCAGATCTGAAAAATATTCAAAACATATGAAAACTTCTAAGGAATATGATGCTATTATTCTGAAGAACATGAACCTATCCTGTGATATTTGCTCTGAGGCTAACTTTGCTGACTTTTCTAAGTTGAAACTACATTTTCGAGCTGTCCACAAATGTCGAGGATATGCAGTCTGTTGCAATAAGAAACTAAACAAACGTGGACTAATTGTCGATCACATCAACTTACATCAAAATCCAGAGCAATTCAAGTAACTTGCTCGATTGTTTTAGCAATTTCAGTTACATTTGTTTTTTTTTTTATTTCTTAAGATGCACAGAGTGTGGAAAAGTTATGTCGGACAGATCTTGCCTTCAAAGGCACATCATATCATTTCACCCAACAGAGGAACTCAAAACATTTGAATGTGATCATTGCCATGAAAAATTCGGTTCACAATATCTACTGAACCAACACACAGTTAAACACTTTACACAAAATGATTTTCTCTGTAGTGATTGTGGAAAGGGGTAGGACGGCATTGTTTTGCAGTTTTTAAGATAAGATATTTAAAAAATTCTTTCAGATTCCCAACAAGTTCAACCCTGAATGAGCATTGTAAACGAAGACACTCCACTGTTTATGATAGGATGTGTGAAATCTGCGCTAAGCTCATTCGTGGTAAAGGTGCTTTTGAGCGTCACATGAAAGAGCATGAAGGTGTTGTTCAACCTCAGGCACAATGTAAGGAATGTGGTTCCTGGTTGAAGGATAAAAACAGCCTTCGAAAGCATATTTACAGCAAACACGATGGTAAAACTCATAATTGTACAATTTGTGGCAAAAACACACCGTCCAAGAGCGCCTTATATAGTCACATAAAATATATGCATCAGCTTTCGCGCATGTTCCATTGTACATTTTGTGACAAGTCATTCAAAAAGGCTATTCATCTGAAGGTAAGAAGGTTTTGAAATAAGAAGAAAAAAAATGAGGGTTTTTTGTTTTAAGGAACACACTACAATCCATACTGGAGAAGTTCTCTACACCTGCCCGCATTGCCCAACAACATTTAATGCAAAGGCCAACATGCATTCCCATAGAAAGAAAATGCACCGTCAAGACTGGGAGGCGAATAAACGCTGTGATAAGAAAGAACCCAATAGCGATACAAAATGAAAGTAAGTAGACTAAATTCGAATCGAGGTAAACATTCATCACTTAAGGTGGTGACTTTTGGGGATCAAATAAAAAACAGTCTTAATCAGTTAAAATGGAGTATTGTTTTTGGGAGTCTTCTCAAGAAATAGTGGTTTAATGGCAGCTTCCCTTACAGATTTACCTTTTGTCCTTACAGAAGTGCATCCTGATGTATATTGCGCTATGTTTTTGGATCTTTCTTTCCATTCCATACACAATTTTCTTTTACCAATCTGTTTTGTTTTTGTTTGCTGCATCCTCCTTTTTTAGGATCTTTCTTTGAAGGTTTTGTTTTTTATTGGAGCAATATCCGTTTCGTTATTCTATTAATTAAAAAAAAAAATTAAATCGTTGAGTAATACCGTTTGGTTATTTATTAACACAACGATGTTTTTATTGTGGGCTTGGTCTTCTAAAAGATTTGAGTGGATTTAATAAACATGGAACTTAAATTATAATAGTCTAAATTAATATATATTAATTGCAGTTTTTTTCATTTTATGTAAATCTTTTTATCTTAAATTAAAATCAGGGTTTACACATCAAGTTTATTTTTCAGTTGGTTCATTCTGCATCCTAGTTCTATTATGCTCCCACTCTTCTCTGTGCTTTTTCTTTCGATGAGAATGCATATTAGCTCTTGAATTGAATGTTTTTGGACAATGCGGACACGTGTAGAGTACCTCCCCCGTATGAGTTGTCATGTGTTCCTTTAAAATAAAAATATTTAAATTTAAAATTTCTTATATCCAATTGCACACGGATTAACACCATCTTACCTTAAGACCTTGAGGCTTTTTGAATGATTTTTCGCACGATGGGCAGACATGTTTGCGCAATGCATCATGCACATAACTCATGTGACTTTGCAGAGCACTCTTCGATGCTGAATTTTTGCCACACACATTGCAGGTGTACGTTTTGCCATCATGTTTCTCCATGTGTTTAACAAGAATCCGTCTAGTTTTTAACCACATCCCACATTTGGTACATTGCACACGTGGCTGGACTATGCCCTCATGCTCTCTCATATGACGTCTAAATTGCGCTTTACCTCGAACAATTTTTGCACATATTTCACAAATTTGATCATAATCTGTTGAATGGACTTTATTTAAATGATTTGTAAGTGTTGACTCATTCAGGAACCTGAAAGAACACTAGTAAACCATTCGGTTTCGAGAAAACAGCTCAGCGACGTAATCTTACCCATGTCCACATTGAGGACAAAGCAATTTACTTTTATCCTTTCGAATGTGTTTTATTCTATGGTGATCAAGTAAATACTGTTTGGCGAATTTCTCCGGACAATAAGTACATTGAAATTTTAAATTTTCTTCGGTTTGGTGCAGCAGCAGGTCGTGATTCCGAAGGCACATTCTATCGGCTAGGACTTTTCCACATTTCGGACATCTTAATGAGAAGGTTGTTAAATAAGGACAAAACATTGGACTGGTTAACTTACTTGAAATACTCAGGATTGTTATGAACGTTAATGTGATCCACGACTAACCCACGTTTGAATAATTTCTTATTGCAACAAATGGCATATCCCTTAATTTTGTGTATAATTCGAAAGTGACGTTTCAACTCCATAAAGTTAGCTAATTTAACGAAACATAGATCACATGACAGCGTCATATGCTTCTTTATGATTGCATCGAATTCTCTAGCAGTTTGGATTATTTTCGAAAACCTTTCATTTTTGACTTTGCTATCCTTTTTTGGTGGACTGGTAATTTCGTTTGTAGTGTCTATGTCCTCTCCTAGTTCTTCGGTGTTTGTTTTTTCTGGTTCTATTTCTACTTCTTCTTTCATGTTTGAATTGCTTTTTATTCTTGTTTTCACGGTTTGTGTTACTTTATATTCAGATTTTTGTAGGTTTGAACTTCGGGTAACCCTTTGTGTTGGAATGGGCTTATCACTTTTTTCTGGAGAATTCGAAGTTGTAGGTGTTAAAATATTTGGTTCATCTTCATTGTTTAGTTCGACTTTGACAGAATTTTCCTCCAAACTGTACAATGTACTCAATTGTTTGTGAAGATCTAAAATGAAATAGAAATATTTAATTTCATTTGAATTGAAATACATAAAGAGCTTCTTTTTTTGGTCCACATTAAATCATAAAGCACATTTTATTTGCTCTGCATTTAAAAATGGGATGAAAAAATAGAAACCGAGAAGGCATTCTATATTCGTGTGGTACAACTAAAAAAGAATCCCTATATTTGACTGTAAATCCAAAGTTATGGGCTGCCATTAAGGTTAGTTTGTAGGAGACTTTGATTAATCATCATCATCATCGACGCAACGACCGGGATCCGGTTAAGTTCTTCCATACATACGGTGCCTTGCCCACCGGAGTCTACCGAGCTTTATTTTTCCACATCTGCATGGAGATAGATTTCATACAATCCATGATTGTATCTTCTACAGAATCATCCTCCCTCACACACGCGACCAACAATTCTCCGTAAGATTTTCCTCTCGAACTCGATTAAGAGATTAAAGTGCCTTTTAGTTAGCACCCAAATCTCGGATCCGTATGTGAGTATTGGTAAGACAATAGTAAGGTTTGGGTATTTCAAGAACTTTGAAAGACTATAGCAGGTTCTGTTGGATTTTGCCATCCGCCCGCGTAGTTATTCCTCCATATTATCGGCTACTATTTTTGATATAACTACTTCAAATACATGCTCCACCACCCTGATAATTGGACCTTTTTAATAATAATAATAATATGGTTATTGTTGTTATTGCGTATAAAATCTACATATTTCCGGTTGCATAAACCTGCAAAACGATCTTGATAAAATATCTGTTTGGTGTGCTAGTAAAGAACTGCATTTAAATGTAGTGTCATAATATGTATGATCTTTTACCGTGTGTCAACGATATTGTTTTCTTATGATATTCTAGGTTCTTCTTTATCTAATGTTACCAAAAAAAAAGGGTTTGGGTGGGATATTGGATTTAAAATTGACTTTTTTTTAAACACTTAGGGTCTTAGTCTATATCTTTGCCAAGTAAAAATTAATGCTTTGATTTATTTCTAGAAATGCTAAGGACTTCTCAGATCCTTTTACACATCTTTAAATTTTTGTTTTGCAAGATCGAATTCAAATTCGAATATAACTTTCAGTTTGTTCGCAGTGTAGAGCAGAGCAAAACAGCTGTTAAATGTCAGAGAAAGTTAGAGCACAGATGTCATTCATGAAGTCTCTCATATGTTTTTTTTTAAGTTCTGAAAAGTAGAGGAAATTGATTCTGTTTTCGTAGTGGGAATCAAAACCCAAATAACACACACATACATAGACACAATTTAAATTCAAAATCGTTTAACATTTTTACTTGCGATTATAGGGACTATAAGGCAAGTTTAGGATTCGTGAATATAAAAAAATTGAGATAACAATGAAACATGACATTACGATCATAGAGAAGTCTAAAAAAGTGATCGAGAAAAAATGTCTGTCTGTCTGTCTGTCAGTATGTATAACGAGCTGCAGCCTAAACGGCTTAAGCGAGTATCTTCAGACTTGGTGTGTGTAATTATTTTGGCATTCATCAGAGGGGAAATTGAAATTTTATTTTTAGGCCTTTCTCGAAAACGGCCCAAACGATTTTGATGAAAATTTTTGAGAATTTTTTTGTTGGTATTGGCTATCATTTGATCAGAACCAAATTTACGGTAACGGCTCTTTGGATTTCTGTCAAATTTTATATTTCAGAAGATCTAGGTAGCCAGATTAATTCTGCATATCAAAATGTTTAATAACTTTTTTTTCTAATAAAAATTAATAAACTCTAAAAACCTGCATACAAAAATTAAAAAAAAAAAATTAATAAAACTAAGAATAAAAAACAGGATTTTATCAAAACCGGTCCTACAATTTTTGAAAAACATTTTTCATAAATTCTTTGTTATTTAAGACGTTTGATGGCGTACTTTATTTTTACTAATATGTTATTTTCAACACAAATGTTACCTGTTTCTGTCAAAGATCTTGCCTTCCAATGTAATTAGGCACATAAGAACAAGAATGTGCGACCCAGTCGTACCCATTTTTTTATTTAACGTAGAGATAAAATATTTCGTGTTGAGATTTGATCTAGATTTGCTCTTTTTCCTGCAATGAAAGTCTCGAAATTGAAAAAGATCAAATCTTTAACAGAAAAATCAAATCTCTTGAATGAAACTCGCTATATGTAAGTTATTTAATGTGTATTTTTCAATATTTAATTCAAACAAACGCACTCGATAAAAAAATATATCACATATACATTGAAAACAAAAATATGTATGATTTTGACACTTCCGATCCAACTTGCTTTCACTCAGTCTGTTCTTCAGGTAGAAAAAAACAAGATTTTGCTGTTCATTGAGGAAATTTCCACCTCCAAGCTGCTCTCTGTGATACATTTTTTCATCGAATGCGTTTGTTTTGATTAAATATTGAAAAATGTACATTAAATAGCTTAAATTAGCCAAAAGAAAAGATAAATGTTGGGATTGTAAACATTGAATTGGAAAAATGCATCGTATTGGATATAGGTCTTATGAGGGCTTATAAGTAGTAGTGAATTGCTGCAGCAAACATTTTTTTCTCTATCACATCATGAATGACATCTGTGCTCTAATTGCTCTGACATTTAACAGTTGTTTTGTTGTGCTATACGCCGCCTTACGCTACTCTACTCTACTCAAGTCTTCTTTGAACAAACTGACTTGCTCTACCTCAAAAGCAATAGTCCAGGGATGGCGAACCTTTTAAGAGCCTTGTGACACTAAAAAAAAAAAACAATTGTTTAGAGGGCATTTGGATCCTGCCTGAACTGGAATCATCTAACAAACGGTTACTAATAGCGGGTTTCATTTAAATTTTAACGATTTGATCTCAAAATCAATTGATGTCAAAAAGCGCTCACACAACCAGAAAAAAAATCAATCTCGTTTCATGTTCATTTTTACAAGAAAAATCTGAAATCTGAGATCAAATCTCAAAATTAAAAACGAATTCGACATGAGATAGATCTAACTTTAAACAAGATTGTGCTTCTTATAGATAAAGAATTGTCGTCAGAAATCAAAAAACTATATCGAATCGGTATGAGATAAAGGGTTTTAATTGATTGAGTGAAGAGATCCTGTTATATAAGTACGTAGGTTGACGCTTTAGGATAACGTTGTGAAGCAAGGACAATGTTTTCGTTTTAAAAAGATCTTCCAGTGTAATTCCAGAAATATATTTTGAAAAGGTTCAACAATGGTCATGTATTTTCAAACCAAAAATATATCGCCACATTGACTTTAAACATTAGAATACTGTTCTACCATCTGGAATCTTATCTATGTGGTTCGTTCAATGATAAATAAGCATTCAGCCCTTGTAAACACACCGAATAATATTTTGATATCATTCGTTATGGATTTAAATAATTATAAAATGAATTGCCCCCGCTTGCTTTCGTTAGTTGTTTTACATGTTCCGAATCGGGGCTTTGGAAACAATCTTTATTTTGTGTACCCTTTCATCGGGTTTATTATGGAACCATTGAACCCTTAACTCGCTGTTTGAGACAAGCTAGTTCTTTATGTAATATAATTAATTAAAACAGACTTTGAAAAAGAAGTTGTTATTAATTAAGTCTTGGGGACCAGTTATAGCGATCATTAAAAACCATCATTAAAAAATTTCAATTGGATACTTTTGTGTGTTAGAAAAAGATTTAAGGCATAAAAACTTATGCCAATCGATGGCAAATCAATTGAAATTATTTATGTTGACAAAAAACAAACCCGGGAAACCGTATTATTTATTAAAAAAACATTTATTTATTTTAATGATGAAAATTGGTTTTGGGGCCAATTATAGCGATCATTAAAAACTATCATTAAAAAATTTCAATTGGATAATTTTGTGTGTTCGAAAAAAAATTAAAATATGAAACTTATGCCAACCGATAGCAAATCAATTGAAATTATTTATGTTGACAAAAAACAAACCCGGGAAACCGTATTATTTATTAAAAAAACATTTATTTATTTTAATGATGAAAATTGGTTTTGGGGCCAATTATAGCGATCATTAAAAACTATCATTAAAAAATTTCAATTGGATAATTTTGTGTGTTCGAAAAAAAATTAAAATATGAAACTTATGCCAATCGATGGCAAATCAATTGAAATAATTTATTTTGACAAAAAACAAACCAGGGAAACTGATCGCTACAACTACCCGTACGTAAAAAATTCCAGTTTCCAGCTGTTTCAACTTTTAATAATGGATTTTTAATGATCGCTATAACTGGCGCCTTTACTGAACAGCTGATTGTCATTTGACAGAATAATGGAACATCTCGTTCCAGTGCTTGTGGTCCATTTTTGTAATGTTCCAACCCACCAGTAAAAAGTTTACTGAAGCATTTTGCATCATTAAAACAAATTTAAGGTTATGGCTGGTGTGGTTAGCCTTTAAATTCTGACACAACTTTACTGATCGCTATAACTACCCGTACGTAAGAAATTCCAGTTTCCAGCTGTTTCAACTTTTAATTATAGATTTTTAATGATCGCTATAACTGGCGCCTTACGGTAGTTAATATTTATTTGATATTTATTGTGCAGATGACAACTGTACATTAAGATAACTTATAGCTAGTACAGGATATATACAAACAATTAAATTAAAAATGTGCAAGAATGTAAAAAAAAGCAGTTAAAACATATCTTAAAAAATGTAATTACTACCTATTACAAATCTTTTTCACAAATATTAAAAAAGAGGAAAAAAAGAAGTGAAATAGAAAAAATACATACATATGTACATACAATCCTGGACCCATAACCGGATGAAAATTTAATTAAAAATTTCCTTTTGTAAGCTTATATTAAAACACCGGAGCTTCTATTTGTTAGACGTTAGAGGAAACAAGAGAATATCTAATGATTTATTCCGGAATTACAGTGCTTCGTGGGGCACGTCTACTTGATGGTAGTATAATTGATTACACACTGCCTCTTGAGTGATGACTCAAAAAAGGTCTATATTTTCCTGCTACTGTTTTTTCATTGCCTTAGAAACGCCATGTACGTTCATGTAGTTTCTATAAGCAACGGAACGAAATAAAGCGGTGTTTTAAATTAATAACAAATAAAAGAAAGTAAAAGCTTAAAAAGCTCAACTGACCGGAAAGCTGTTCCTTCATCTTTTTTCTTTTGATTATTCTTCATGTGCACATTTCATTTATGCATTTGCATGCTTCACCCCCTGTGTAATTCCGAACGTAAAAAATGTCTTGATAAAGAAATACAAAGCTACTAGATTGATATTCAATATTATCATAATACATTACTTGTTTCTGTTTTGTCGTCTAACAATGTGTTAGGCAATAATAAGCAAGGACGTTGGACCAAGTGGCGATCCCTTTTATTTAATAATGCACTAGCACATACATTTAAATTTTAACCGTGAACTGCTACAATTATTTCTACTTCTTTATAGGCCTTTTATGGGCAATTAATATTTTTTTAGTAGTCATGGGCAACCGATATTAAGTGCTCTTGGTTTTACGAACTAAAAGGAAACCGAAAAGACCAACACTGCTTAAAAGCTTAAAAGGAATGGATCAGTTTGTAATGATGGTATGACCCAGAGTAAACAAATATGTAACAACAAATTATATGATTGTAGGGATGACCACCCTTAAACCAAAAAGAACATAAGTTTATACAAATATATATCAGACAGAACCCATTATAGACTAGATAAAAAAAACTTACCAACACTTTTGTCCTCCGCGAATTCTTTTTTAAGTGGTGTTCCTAACAAAGTCACAAATTTTATGATGAATGAGGAAGAGGAGACAACACTGGAATTAACTTACTACTTTCAGGATCTTTAAGCTGAAAATTACTACTTTCAGGATCCTTAAGCTTAACACTTCTACTTTCTGGATCCTTAGGCTCAACACCTGATGTCTCATATTCGGTCTCTTCACCTCCGAGATTTGGATGCTCGAGAGCCGCCTTGAGTGTTTTTTGTGCTTCCTCTATTTTGCAACAGAAATTTTGAAAACTAGCTATTTGTTGCCAACAAGGGGCACAAATTTGTTCGGAAACTGGATCTTGTGGTGTTAACTACAATAAATTTTGTTAAAACAATCCTTTTTTTCAAAAACTTTAATTGTATTACCTCTAGTTTAAGAAACTTCATTATATACAATTGGATTTTTTCTTCACTAAAAATGAAAATACTTTGATTAGGAATAGTTAAACACAAACGACAAAGCATTGTGGATTAAAAAAAAACAAGGTTTGAATAAATATATATTTTAATTATGCATTAATTTTAACTTAAGAAGAAAGACAAGTTTTTTTATGTTTCGTTTAGGCATTTGAAATAAGTTTGTTTGGGCGATGAAATTGAAATGTCATTTATTTTTAATTCACCACAAGAACGTATTCACCACAAATAATTTTTTTTTAGATGGGTCACGGTATATTATTAAGCGTGTTCCTTTGGGTTCCAGTCGAATACTTAAGAAATAAGAACCAATGCCATTTTCCACAAATATATAAAGCAAATCAGAGAATTTGTTTTACTTTAATTCATCGCTGCTGATTTTGAATGTGGTTTTAAGGTAAGACATTATTCCCTGGAAAATGAATGATTCATCATTTACATCATAGTCCGCTTCTACACGCAGCATTTCTTTTCTTTCTATATTTTTTTTAGCTTTGAGCTCAGAGCTCTCTCGATTAGCCCGTTAAAAAATGACCTCCGTATAGTTAGCAGCACTATGTCGGGAATTTTGATTTTTTTGGTGCCCCGAATTTGGAAAACATTTGGAAAAATTTGGAAAACCATTTTTAGAATTTGGAAAACTATAGTTTAAAAGTTATTAACAATTAAAGATTTGGCGTATAGTTAGCAGCACATAGAAAAAAAAGTGGACTTTTTTGGTTTTAATCGATGGGGAATTGTTTGGACAAATTTGGAAAACCATTTTTAGAATTTGGAAAACCTTAGTTTATTAATTAATTAACAAATTCTAAATAAACCATTCGTAACGTAACGTGGATATATTGTTATTAAATTAAAAAACACTTGCACATGTAAACCCAGTTTTCTTGTTCCAAATTCTGTCGCAAGCAATTGACAGCGAAAATCAAAACAAAAAATTCAATTTCATTTTCAAGGTAGATAGATTTTAAAATTCCTTTGTTATTTTATTTTGTAATAATTTTCCGTAACGCAATATATTTTTTTTCTAGCGCTATTTCATCCAGCGATGACGATGTGCGGATATAAGGAATCTAGTAGTCCGATTCAACCGACCAAAGTTGATGGTCAAATGTCGCTATCTTGCTGCCTGTCTTCTCACAATTGCAAAATGCCACTTCCAACTACAAAAGTCTGGGGATACGGGTAGCCACGTAAGTGGAAATTTAAGATCTGTTCAGATTTAGAAGATAAAAAGTGCAACCGAGTTTATCTAGCACAACTGCCGCTATCAATCGGCTGGCATTCTCATCGGATTTGGAGGAAATAATTATGAATTCGCCACCGGATTCCCAACAAACACCAGGTTGCCAAGAGAAAGCAGACGAGAATATAAAAGCAAAAGAGCGGAAGGCTAAGAAAGCACAATCAGTGGTTTCACCTAAGTCTGCATTTGAAGAACCATCGCTACAAACAGTACCTCCGGAATTGCCACCCGTCGAAAAAAGACTCAACTTATTTATGGTCGAAGCTGTCTGAGATGCGGATGAAGTCAATAGTATTCCGGATGAGGTCAAGATGTCGTAAACATCTTCAACATCAAGCCAGTCAAGCAAGTCAAGTTGCATTGTAGCAAACTTATTTGCTACCGCCTATAAGTTTGACGGCAGCGACATCAAATCCATAACGTCGACAGTCTCCATTAAACAAAATTTCTATCTGGTTCACGATTACGGATATACATTGCAGATGTTCCGTAACCAGAAGTTTTCAATTCTAGTGCTCCAGTGAAATATGGTCCAGATCGACCAAGAAAGGGTTTAATTCAGGCACAAAAGAAAAAGGATGAAAAAAGGCCTGTTTTCTTGTTCTGCCCAAGAAATTATTTTACTTTATGAATTTCTCACGCGTGGAATTGACTACATTCGAAGAAGCTGCGAGTAACATCTACAGGAAGATTGCTATGGTTATTGGTTGAACAACAATCATTGGGCGGATCACTGTGTGACATGAAGAAACATCCGACCGGCTGTTCCCGTACCGAAGGCTACTACAATCTTGACGTCAAAGACAAGGCCAAGCACTTATACCATCACCCTAAAGCGGCATATAGACACGTCAAAATCTCATCAAGCATTGGAGGAGGAGGAGTGTAAGTAAATTCTGCTGTACATTGTATATACACACTTCAAGCATAAATCTTCAATCATTCATTTTACGTACATTATGAATTGAAAGGACGTAGAGTTTCTTATCGTTCGCTTTGTATTTTGTTTAGTTCAAGTAAGTTGCCTCGTCTCTGTCCTGAATATAAACACATCAATGCTTGCTACTTGATTAAACAAAAATCAAAAAGTTTTGATATTGCTTCAAGCAGACACACAACATATACATGTGATATTTTCACAAACGCAATCTCCCATGCTTGATGAGATTTTTACCTGTTTGTTAAAGTAAATATATTATAAGGAGGAAAATATTTCGTACGTTCCATCCTCCAACACCCTAAACACACATCGGACGACTGATTTATCCGATCTAAGTGGACTCTCCGAAGGTCAGGCAATGAATAGAAGCCAGTCGCAGCAAACCCACCAATTGGGTAAAAAAACAAATCCATTCGGGGGCGAATCCCTGCGATCGATTATTGCAGATTCTGCCAAAAAGAGGTAAAATAAAAATCTTTTTTTTGTTCAGTCAATTCATTATTTTTTATTAATTCTTATAGATAAAAGCAACTTGGCTCCAACGCCTGACGATAGATAGTACATTTCAGTTCATTCCAAATTCAGCACATATCTCCGACGGCACATTTAAATATTGGAATTTCAACAACAGAAACCGTGAAACAAAATTATAATTATTACTGAAGAAATGCTTATATGAAAAAACAAACATGATGTGATAAACACATAAAAATAAAAAAAAAACTATTCAATTACTGAATGCAAAATATCAGTCAAGGAAACCAAATTTTTAGTACCTACTCCTTCCTTCCTTCCAACCTGAACTTTATTATAGGTACATAATATCCTAAATACCTACCCACATCATAAGTTTTTAGTTCCATCAAACATAATTAAGCTATTTTAATTTATTTGCTGATTCCTAGGAATCTTTATGCCAGTTGTTCAATTTTTTCCATACTAAAATACAAACCAAACTGAAGAAAACCTTTATATCTTTTTATTTTCAAATATTATATTATTATAAACAGGAAATTTCCAGAAATGGAAAGGTAATATACTAAACAACTGGAAAAGCTAACAGTCCTATATACATATTTATGTGTTTGTCTCTTTGTCGTGACGAATTTTCGTTTCATCAAAAATAAGAATAAGGATATCTCCGAACCTAGAAGTCCTAGAAAGAAGATAAATACATTTCCAGAATCAGGTTTGCATCCGGCAAGAAACTGCATTCAAAGATTTCTATTTAGAATGCAGTCTCAAAAAAGTGTCTTTTGAAAACCAAATGCAAAGATAGTGAGAAATTTAAAAAATAAGAATATAAGGATATCTCCGAACCTAGAAGTCCCAGAAAGAAGAGAAATACATTTCCAGAATCAGGTTTGCATCCGGCAAGAAACTGCATTCAAAGATTTCTATTTAGAATTCAGTCTCAAAAAAGTGTCTTTTGAAAACCAAATGCAGAGATAGTGAGAAATTTCAAAAATAAGAATAAGGATATCTCCGAATCTAGAAGTCCTAATTATAATTTAGATACAAAAATTGAAGAGAATCTTTTAAGGCCAAAAAACCATAAATTCACATGTACATACGTATATATTCAAGCAGACAGATAACTACCTAATTGTTTACACTGTTATATCATAGTAATGACATGTAACATGTTTGATTGTTATTCCGATTTTTTTCATATTCACGATTACATAACTTGAAAAAATAGCTCTTCAAAATATTACAAACATTGACCTAATATGTATGGACTTTCTGGAGCCAACTTCACGTTGGTTTCTTACAGTGCTTGAATCAAACTGGTTCTCAAAATTTCAATGAAGAACCGTACCTACATCGGTAGGAGGCAGAAGGGCAACTAGTCCCTCTTATCCAAAAAAAAGTATATATCAACAATATATTAAATAATAAATGATAACTAAGGTTTACTTGTACCAAATTTTATATAACTATTTAACTATATAACTAACAAGTTATGCATTCGTGCAGATTATACATTTTGAGATAACAATCAAACATGACATTACGATGATAGAGAAACATATTTGAGTTACTGGCAAAATTCTGTCCGTCTATCTGTATGTCTGTACGGATGTATTTTGGACTGCAGCCTAAACGGTTGGGCCAATCGTCTTCAAATTTTGAACTCAAGGTTCTTTTGACATTCTACAGAGGACTTTTTTCAATTTTTTTTAGCTCAAAAATTAACGGTACCTATCATATTACCGTTATGTAAAAGCTTAGTTTTCTCGAAAACGGCTCCAAGAATTTATATAAAAAAAATCAGTGTACTACTGTAGGTATGCATTATATTTTGGTGAAAAAAAAAAATTAATATGGTGGGCTAAAACCGGTACCTCGCATAGGACCGGTTTTTTTTTCTTCGACTTTTTTTGAAAATTGGTGATCCGATTACAATCAAAATTGATATTCAAGAAGATGCAGGCAGCTTGAGTAATTATGCAAACATTTTTTTTCGAAAACTTTTTTTTGTGTTTTTAATAATTTAAAAAAAATTTTTTTTTTGAAAAATCAATATTTTGGAAACGGGTAAGTGAATTTTTTTTAATTTTTTTTTTAAATGTACGTTATTTTTGTGCTTAAGTTTGTATTCTTGAATTATTTTTTTAATTTTTTTAAAAAAAGTTGTTAAAAAACCGTTTTATTTAAAAACGGCTCTAACGGTTTTGAAAAAAAAATTCACACTTTTTCACATTTTTTAAAGAAATAGGCATTTAAATTTTTCCGCTGAAAACTATTTTACGTACTTTTTTCAAATAATCAAAAGTCAGAAAAATCGAATATAATCTTTGAAGTTCCCTTAATATTTTTCAAATTTTATTCTAAGCTGTGACCGCACATAAGAGCAAGTACGTGCGATCCAGTCGTGCAATTTATTTTTTATTGCAAAACTTTATACTTTTGCTTATATTATTCAATTTAAAAAGTTTGGAAAAATTCACATCATAATGAATTTCAGTTACACTCCTTGTTCATATTCTAGAGACGCTTATTAAAAATGAATTCTTTTGTAGGAAGTAAAAGTTTAAATTGAACAATGTATGTATTTAAAAAAATCGACTCAAAATCCTATTGTGGCTTAGTGTTTTTTTTTTTTTTGGTAGTCCGAAATCGGTCTTATATATACATACATAGAATATAGATTTCAAATAAATTTATTTTGAATTCCATTTGTTTGTAATTTTTTTTTTTATTTTCAGAACATTTAAATATAAGAAGGCCAAATGTTGTAGTTTTTAGTATTTGAATTTGAATTCAGGCTGCACTTTTTTTATAAGCTGCGCTTCATTTTAATATTTGAGTAATGTGTTTGTCTTCTTGAGTAGATTCTGACTTCAAGGTGAGAAGCAAAATTCCCTTCTCAGAATCGTCCAGAAGTTTTTGTTGCAGTGGAACGATTGCAGAAAGAGTCAGACGACCAATTGAAAATGCTCTAAAAGAAAGAAGTATTAATATCAAAATCCTCTTCCGATAATGTGTGAACTTATGTCGAATTCGTTTTTAATTTTCATATTTGATCTCAGATTTCAGATTTTTCTTGCAAAAACGAACTTTCTTTTATTAATTTTGTGAGATTGTGAGTTCCAGTTAACAAACTTGCTGTCGTACTTTTTACACTTCACAGTAATTTGCAAGGGCATTGTAAGCAGACATAACACAAGTACAAGGTACAAAAGGATTTGTTTCGATTTAGAATTTAATTAGAATATCAATATGAATTAAACATTGAAAAATTATTTAATAAAATAATGTGAGAACGAATGTGTTTATCACTATTGACGTATATATGGGTATGTTACTCCATCAATATAAAAAGTTCATTTTGTTATTGTAAAAAGGAAAAAAGCTGATTTAACTTTTACAAAATTGCTTCTGAAACTCAAACAAAGGACGAAGAGTATATCGCGTCTAATTTGGATCCTTAAACCTTTGGTTGTATAAAAGCGAACATGGAATTTGATTTTAGATAAAAAAAATAATCACAAAAAAAAGATCTCTTTTAAAAACGAATTCAACATTACCTTGACGTCGAGTTAATTATATTGCCATGCCACGCTACGTGAAAATACATCCATGTATTCCGGGTGTAAATGGCGCTCGCCAGATCGCTTGTCCTTTAAAAGAATAAACAGAAAACAGTATAGTTTAAAGATACACAAATTTGTTTGATAAAAAGTATTCTCATCAGGCAACATATCTACGTCGTTGTCGTCTCCCGATTGTGATATTAGTTTCTCAAGCAAATTGGTGGAAGCAAAGGAACTCCGTGAATTATTCCATTGAGATGTTGTGTCCTTTCTACAAAATTAAACTGTTTATGTTTATGTGAACTGATTCACATCGTTCTTATTGCCACTACACAATATTCGCTTAACAATTTTCTTCAATGTTCATATTGATACATATTTTAATAAAAATTCCTAACGAAAACAATTTTTATTTAACTTGTTATCTGTTTGTTTACAATTCTGTTTAGACTGGCAAAAGACACGACACACGGCAGAAAGTTGTCAAAAAGCGTTCACACAACTCCAAAAAAAAAATCAACCTCGTTTTATGTTCGTTCTTACAAGAAAAATCTGAGATCAAATCTGAAAATTAAAAACGAATTCGACATAAGGTATTTTATTTTCCGATTTCTATAATGAAAGCTTCAAAAACAAAAATAAAAATACAAACTGACATAAGATTGTCAAAATCGTCATCGCCCAATTTGGGACAGGAAGTCCCAATATACGTTCATTTTTTAGATCGATAGTATATAGATAATTTGATATAAATCCGTTTTGCACTTTGATGAACTGTAAACTTGAATAAATGTACGATATTTAAGCAAATGTTAATAACTAATTAATTAAGGTTTTCCAAATTCTGAAAATTTGTAAAGAGTTTACTGTAATAATTCTTAAATTTGGAAAACCTTTTTTAGAATTTGGAAAAGCATATTTAAAAAGTTATGGACATTTGTTTCACAGAGATATTTTTGAGAATTTTTTGTATGGGTAATTCTTAAAAAATTAAAAAATTGTTTATAACTAATTAATTAAGGTTTTCCAAATTCTGAAAATTTGTAAAGAGTTTACTGTAATAATTCTTAAATTTGGAAAACCTTTTTTAGAATTTGGAAAAGCATATTTAAAAAGTTATGGACATTTGTTTCACAGAGATATTTTTGAGAATTTTTTGTATGGGTAATTCTTAAAAAATTAAAAAATTGTTTATAACTAATTAATTATGGTTTTCCAAATTCTGAAAATTTTTAAGGAGCTTACTGAAATAATTCTTAAATTTGGAAAACCTTTTTTAGAATTTGGAAAAGCATATTTAAAAAGTTATGGACATTTGTTTCACAGAGATATTTTTGAGAATTTTTTGTATGGGTAATTCTTAAGAAAATAAAAAATTGTTTATAACTAATTAATTAAGGTTTTCCAAATTCTGGAAATTTGTAAGGAGTTTACTGAAATAATTCTTAAATTTGGAAAACCCTTTTCAGAATTTGGAAAAGCATATTTAAAAAGTTATGGACATTTGTTTCACAGAGATATTTTTCAGAATTTTTCGTATGGGTAATTTTTAAAATTTTAAACAATTGTTTATAACTAATTAATTAAAGGTTTTCCAAATTCTGAAAATTTGGGAGGAGTTTATTTAACTAATTTTAAAATTTGAAAATTCATTTTTATTATTTGGAAAAGTTTATGTTTAAAGTTTTTGATAATTTAATTTTTATCTGCATTCTTTCTTGAAAAGGTTCAACATTTGAATATACGTTAATAACTAATTTATTAAGGTTTTCAAAATCTGAAAACTTCTAACGAGCTCAGTCACAAGATTTATAAATATTGAAAATTATTTAAATGAAAAATTTCATTAATTTGATACGTTGAGAAATTTTTTAACATATAAATAATGAAGATTAGCTATTATATTAAGGTTTTTTGAATTATAAAAACTCATAAAGAGTGTTAAAATTGATTTCAAAATTTTGCAATTACTATTAAGAATTTGAAAATTATAAATTAATTATTCATAAACAATTATTTTCGCGTTGATATTTTTTAAGCGAATACCTTACGAATTAATAAAAAAACAAAACTCGTTTTTACTGGCAGATGTAAGCCCGTTTTTATGTCCCAACGTGTCCTAATGCGTTACGTTACGAGTATTTGTTTATAGATTCTGTCAATACTTTTACATTTTTGTTGTTTATTATTAAATTACACTTTTCCAAATTCTAAAAATGGTTTTCCAAATGTGTCCAAACTGTTCCCCATCGATTGACACCAAAAAAGTCTAATTTTGTTTCTATGTGCTGCTAACTATACGCCAAACCTTTAATTGTTAATAACTTTTAAACTATAGTTTTCCAAATTCTAAAAATGGTTTTCCAAATTTTTCCAAATGTTTTCCAAATTCGGGGCACCAAAAAAATCAAAATTCCCGACATAGTGCTGCTAACTATACGGGGGTTAAAAAATGACCGAGCAGATCGAGCGAAAAGCTAAGTACGACTTACTTCATTTATTTTTTGTAATGAATGACAGTTAAAAAAAATTCTTGAAAAAGGAAAAATTCATAGGCAAAACTGACAGTTTTAACAGTTTATAAAAAAATTATATAACGACATTTCAGTGCACAATTGTGTTTTCTTAAAAAAATCGGGGGTACCTTTATCTGCTCTATCCGTTCTGTGCCTTGCTCGGGGTTAAAAGAAAAAGACGCCTTTTTGCCTCGTTAATTTGTGATCAAAAGTATGTTTTCAGATGGGTAAGAGCGAGAGCAATGAATAAGCAAACTTTAAAACACAGTCTACCTTTCACACAATGTGGTAATGACGCTGTTTTAACGTATGAAACCGAAGTCTTTAATTTTGTTCTCATCGAGTTAAATAGAAAAACTAGTTCCAATTGTGAAAAGCTAGATATATAATAAAAAGCTTTTAGAATAAGTTTGAATGATGTGGTCTTTTTGATTGAAATTAGTGTCAAAATTTCAATCTTTGCTAACCGAGCTTATAATTCGGCGGGAAAAGCGTATCACTTAAAAACTCACAAAAAACAGCATTTGTCGATAAAATATCTAAAGGTGATTGATTAATAGGGCATCATCCTGTTCAGGTAGTAGTAGACGCAGAAAATCTTAAATCATATCATTACAAAACTATACTCTTCTCCACACACTTTCCTGCTCTAAACCAATCTGAATATTCCCAAATGAACAAACCTTTTATTTTGACATACTTCATTTAATTCCGGTTTGAATTTGGTAAAATTGTTTATTTTTTTTTTTTTTAAATTGTTATCTTCCAATTTCCAAATGAAAAATGTTGTGCAGATTGTGTGTAAATGAATGTACTGATTATACTGATATTTTTAACAACGATGAAAATGAAATTGATATACGAAAGCTCATATCTTCATATTTTACATTTGAGGTAAGTGCCAAGCATAATACAACTTTAAAGTTTGTATTTATTTTACAATTCCAAAAGAAATGGTTCAAAGTACATCAAAATATTTATGTTCTTTTTTGTTTATTTTAAATTGGGTAATAATATTCAAGGCGTCGCAAAACGATGATCACACAACAAAAGTGTGCCGCAGCTGTTATGATAGTTTAAGCAATTTTAATGCATTTTGTAAATCAATAGAAATTGCTCAAGAGAAATGGAAAATATTCTTTGATATTAAACCAAAATCAGAAGACGGCAATTCAGAAGAAGTATTGGAATTCCCTGTTGAGCCAGACTTAGATAATAACTCAACAGTACAAAACATTGAAACGGCTGGATCGTTTATAAATCAAAGCGACGACGGCGATGATTTTGATGACAAGGAAGAAACTTCCTCACAAATTGATACCTCCGATAAGAAATCTGCAAGATCCAGATTGTCAGATCAATTTGATCGTCTAATAGCAGCTAATTCAAATTTATTCTGCAATGAGTGCAACGCACCCATGGAAAAATTCAAGGACTTAAAGAAACATTTTAAGATAGCCCATGGAAAGAGCGGTTTCATGATCTGTTGTAAAAGGAAATTCTTTCGAGCAGCCGACCTGGCTGATCACATTAACTTGCATCTAAATCCAGATTATTTTAAATGCCAAATATGTGATAAAAGCTTTGCAAGTCGTTACAGTTTGGATTTTCATCAGAAAACCAGCCACGACAGGGAGCAGGAAAAGGAATTTTTCAAATGCAAACACTGTCCACGGAAGTTTTTAACACACCGTGTTCGAGACAAACATGAGGAGAGCCATAATTTGAATGACACCCATGATAAGAAACATGTATGCATGAAGTGTGGAAAGAGGTAAAATCTTTATTTTTTTTATTAATACAAAAAAAACATTATAATCAATTCTTCAAGTATTGCAGCTATCCAAATGAAGTGAAACTCAAAGCTCACGACTTTAACGTCCACACTACGGTCTACAGGCGAATGTGCCATTTATGCGGCAAAACTGTACGAGGAAATAAGGCACTCGAACGACATCAGTTGCAACATTCTGGAATAAGGCCGAAAGTCAAGTGCAATATTTGTGGGGCAGAATTGTCTACGAAGGGAATTCTTAAAGCCCACATGATAGCATTGCATCCGGAAGACTCAAACGTGACATACGAGTGCAAAATATGTGGAAAGAATTCACCCAGCGAAAGAGCATTGAAGAACCACATGGACTATGTGCATAAATGGGAACGATCGCACAAGTGCACATTTTGTGATAAGTCTTTTAAAAAAGTTCATATTTTGAAGGTAAATACTGAATCACAATAAATGAAATAAAATTTAAATGATATTTTGTTTTTAATAGGAACACATGGCCACACACACAGGAGATCGCTTATTTGAGTGTCCTCATTGTCCAAAAACATTTAAGGCTCGATCGCATATGCATCGGCATCGAAAGTTGAAGCACCCTAAAGAATTTGAGGAGAATCGAGAAATACGTATAGAAAGTAGAACATAAATTTGTTTTTTTTATCGGTTTGTTTTAATATCTTATAAGAATATACATAGAGTTATAAGCCTAGGGCTCTGTTTTTTCTCCCACTCTTTCTTAGATTTTATTTTCAACGACCTATTATCTGAAACAACTAATCCAAAAAATTGTTTTGAACTACTCTCAGCTCTTTATATACGGTTGTGGAACCTGCAAAAGCAAAATATGATAATTTCATTTCTTGAAAACATTATCCAATAGGGAATCAGGAATCGGGTCGAATTTAATGCTTCAAAAACTCAATGTGGTCTTTTTTAAGCAAAACGTACCTCCAAATTGAATTCATTAGTAGCACTTACACATCGAAGAAACTGAACACATCTCTAGATCATAGATCTGATAACTTATTGATAGTGCGACGTGCGAGTCATTATGGTCTCTTGTTTTTGGTGGGATTTCACTTCTTTTGTAAGTTGCTTATGATTATGGCAATATCTTTTTTTTAGGTGTATTTCTTTTTTATTATTATTATTTTTACTTGCGATTATAGGGACTAAGGCAAGTTTAGGATTCTTGAATATAAAAAAATAAGATAACAATCAAACATGACATTACGATCATAGAGAAGTCTAAAAAAGTCAATGGCAAAAAATTGTTTGTATGTCTGCCAGTATGTCATGTCATACAGGGGAGTTTTATATCGTTTTTTTTTTGGTCGTCCAGAACAATCCAGAAGCATTCCGAACGCTTCTGAAATTGTTCGATTGGCACTCAATGACAGTTCTTGTTCTGAAAAGAACAGAAAATCGATTCTGTTTTCGTAGTCAGAATCAAAACCAGAATAACGCACACATAGACGCAATTTAAAATTCAAAATCGTGTAACGACAGTTTTTTATTAAACGTATGAAATTGTGATCGTTGATTTGAGGGAGATAATAACAAAATAAACACAAAATCTACGAAAGAAAGCAAATAAAGTGAAAGAAAATATAATTGAAATAGAAATATATTATAATTTCTCCTTTTTCATTGCAAATGAAATGCAGTCCTGCAAATTTGTATCCACCATGTTTACTCGTTGTTGGACAAATGAGTTTTCTCTCGTTGTTGCTGTATTTTATAGATCACCTAGCTTTCCAGTGAGTGCTTTCTATAATGTTTTCCAAAGTTTTGTTTTATCATATGTTGAGGAGTTGGATACAAATGTTATAGTGGCTGGGGATGTAAATGTAGACTGGAAAGTTGACAGCTCAAACAAGATTAAAACTCAAAGATTAATCGAAGACAACGGATTTCGCCAATCAGTTCAAGAGTATACGCGTGTGACAAAGATTGTGTTATCTCGAATATTAATGAAATATCGGTAAAGGTGAATAAATATATTAAAATGAGTGACCACGAATCTTTAGAAATAAATGTGCATAGTAAAAAAGAGAAAAACAGAGAGCAAGCTTTACATGCATATTTCAAATATAACAAACCCATGTTTTCTGATTAACTAAGCATATATGAATTAAGTGAACTCAGCCTTTTAAATGATTTTGATAAGTGTTATTAAATTTACGAAAACAAAACGCATAGGGGTGTTAAAAAATGTTTGGTTTTCAGTGGAATTACAAAATCTTAAGAATACTAAAATCAATTTATATGAATGTGCTGAGATGACAGGAAATTTTATTGGCATGAATACACAAGGATAAGAAATATATGTACAAGAAAATAAATGAAGCAAAAAATAATTATATAAAAAATAAAATAGACAATGCGAACACCCAAAAAGAAATGTGGCATGTTATCAAGCAACTTGTTTTGAATAAATCAAATGAAAGTATTACGGAGGTTTCTTTCGGAAATGTAATCGCAAATAAAAATGAAATAATTGAAGATAATTTTAATAAGTACTTCATTAAAAGCATTCAGGATATTCATGATTCTATACCCTTTAGATTGTCTCAAAACCATTTAGTGGCAACGAACAAAGTATTTAAATTCGAAGAGGTTAGCGAACAACATGTATTTTTGATATGTAAAAGCATGAATAACAAGAAGGATATTTACGGAGTCAGAAAACAAATGGTTTTGGATAATTGGATTCAATGTGCGACTGTTTTAACAAGGATTATCAACACTTCAATAAGGAAAATTCCAAATACAAAATTATGCGAGAATTTTAGACCAGGGAAAGCAGTATCGTCTAATTTATGTGTGGAGTTGGGAGTGCCACAAGAAGCTGTTCTTGGAACCCTATTATTCGCCATTTATATCAACGACATTCAGAGTGTATTGAAGCATTGTAAAGTAAAACTGTTTGCAGACGATACGGTCATTAGCATAGCAGGTGAAATTAGCTAAATAAAGACATTTTAGAAGAAGACTTAGTCCGATTTAATGAATGGATGGCAGTGAACAAACTCAAAATCAACATTTAAAAGACTAAATTTATGGTGTTAAACAGCATGTGTGAAGACACATTAAAAATGAATAATCACATGATTGAACGCGTAAGTGAGATTAAATATATGGGTTTTGTAATCGATGATAAACTGAATTTCGGCAAGGATATTAACTACATCTGCAAAAAAATGGCGAAAAAAGTAGGTTTCTTTAAACGTATCAATGCTGTGCGCGGTAAAAATATATTATACTATTATGAAGCCTCATTTCGAATATTGTTCTACCCTTCTTTTTTGTGTACTAATGATTATTTGAACCGGTTACAATTGTTGCAATTGTTGTAACGGTTATTTGGATTTTTGTCAAATTTTATATTTGAGAAGATCTAAGTAGCCAAATTAATCCTGCATATAAAAATTTTGAATAACATTTTTCTAATTAAAATTAAATTTTGATTTTTTTTTTTTTTGAAAAATCAATTATTCTTATTAAGATTTATTATTTATTAAGATATTTTGTAGGTTATTTTGCAATTATTAAGTTATTTTTGTGATTTTAGATAAAATGCCGAGATATACTCTATCTGATGGAAATGGAAAACCTGTAGATTTTGTAAAGAAAATTAATACATACATGAAATGTCAAAAAATTAAAACTGTTGCACTGAGCTGTTCGATGTTAAATCAAACCCCGAGCAGAAACACAGTTTTTTGACAGCTAAACGAAATGCACTGACATTCCCCAGTGCGCACTGGGGCGGGGAACATCGAACAAACCTATTCTGTTTGGTGGTTGGGTGCTGTATGAATAGGGTAGGCACTGAAAGGTATCAAACTGGTGATGCACAGTCGCTGCAACTATATCGTACACATCAATTGTGCTTATTTTACCTCCCCGCGGTAACCACCGGGTACTGGTCTGTCCATCCGGACATTCCTGCTAAACTTATAAGCGCGAGTGTTGAACACAGAAAAAATAGCAACACTATAATGCTCTGCTTTAATGACTGTTCTGATCGATTCGCAGAAGTCTTGCACGAGCTCCTCAGAAAGAGGACGTACGGCGGATGAGCCCAACCAATTGGACCAACGGTGGCGTCAACAGTCAACGAAGCAGACGCCCTAATGAGCTACTTCGACGTATTTGGAGATAAGGTCATTGGGACAATTCAATGCAAGTCAGGGCATTGAAATAGAGATGGTGGCGGATGAACCCTTAATGGGCCAACGGCAGCCCTAGACTGCTACAGAGCAGGAATTACTGCCATCCAGGAAGTGCGATGGAATGGGCCGGGCAAAAGGAGGATGAAAAACTGTGACGTGTACTACGGTGATTGTGCAAGAAGACCACAGCGTTTATTTGGGTGCGGATTCGTCATAAGCGGTAGACTTAGGCAAGAAGTCTTGGGCTTTCGACACGTAAGTGAGCGACTTGTGACAATCCGTATCAAGGTTGAATTCGCCAACATTAGCCTAATATGCGCTCATGCCCCCACAGAGGACAAAGATGACGCCACCAAGGATGACTTCTATGAGCTCCTCGACAAAACATATGAGCAATGTCCTAAATACGACGTAAAGATCGTACTAGGCGATTTTAATGCCAAAATAGGTAAAGAGGAAATCTTTGGTAGGACTGTCGGAAAACATAGCCTACACGACACAACGTCTGAAAACGGAATTAGGCTAATTGACTTCGCAGCGGCACATAACGTCACCATTGCAAGCACACGGTTTCCTCATCTCTATATACACAAAGGCACTTGGCGACACCCAGATCAAAGAACCGTCAATCAGATTGATCACGTTGCGATCGATGCAAGACACGCCTCCAGTATCTTAGATGTTCGCACCTTCCGAGGAGCTAACATCGACTCGGATCACTACCTTGTTGCAGCAAAGGTAAGAATGCGAATAACCCGAACTTCACAACAACGGAGTAATACTGTGAGGAAGTATGACGTCGGAAAGCTGCAATCGCAAGAAACCGACAGAACCTATGCCGATCGAATATCCCGTAACCGCTCTAGAAATCCAGTACCACCAGCATCAAGTGCCGAAGACCAGTGGCAACACTGCCAACAAGCCATCAGAGATGCCGCAACTGATGTGCTAGGTTTCACCAGACCACCACCACGAAACCTCTGGTTCGATGACGAATGCAGGCAGGCCCATGCAGCCATACAAGAGGCATATAAAGCGGCGGACAAAAGACGAGAGCTGCTCGCGAGCTCTACGAGCAGAAAAGACGGGAAGAACACCGGCTTCTCCAAAAGAAAAAAGAGAGAGCATGAGAAGCGCGCGATCGAGGATATTGAGAGATGCTACTCCAGGAACAACGTGCGGAAGTTTTACCAACAGGTAAAAAGAACATGCCAAGGAAAAAAAACCCGCACAGAAGCCTGTAGAGATAGGAATGGAAACCTCGTAGTAGAGTCACAGTCGGTGCTGAGTACATGGAAGGACCATTTCTGCAGACTGTTAAACGGCGATGAAGACCAAAATCCCGCTGTCAGGCAGAATGAACCATTCAACATGGATGATGACAGACAAAACTTCCGTCCACCTGGCCAAAATGAAGTAAGGATAGCAATATCTAAACTAAAAAACAACAAAGCTGCTGGACCCGACGGACTACCCGCCGAACTTTTGAAAGCGGCCGGAGATGACCTGGTGGAGTGCATACACCAACTCATCTCTACAGTTTGGTCAGAAGAAAGTTTGCCTGATGAATGGAACCTCAGCATCGTTTGCCCGATCCACAAGAAAGGAGACCCTCTAAACTGCGCCAACTATAGAGGAATTAGTCTCCTGAATATCGCCTACAAGATCCTCTCTGCCGTACTATGTGAACGCCTGAAACCTTTCGTCAGCAACCTGATTGGCCCCTATCAGTGTGGTTTCAGACCAGGAAAGTCCACAATCGATCAAATGTTCACGCTACGGCAGATCCTGGAAACGACCCAAGAATTCCAAATCGATACCCACCACCTCTTTATCGATTTTAAGGCCGCGTACGATAGCATTTATAGAGACGAGCTATACAGAGCCATGTCAGGTTTTGGCATCCCCACAAAACTCGTCGGACTGTGCAGCATGACGATGGAGAACTCTCGCTGCTCCGTCAAGTTTGGTACTGACCTCACAGAAGCTTTTGACGTCAAAAAAGGATTCCGACAAGGTGATGCGCTATCGTGCGATTTCTTCAACTTAATATTTGAAAAAATTATAAGAAACTCGCATGTCAATTGTAGTGGGACAATTTTTTTCAAGTCTGTGCAATTGCTAGCATACGCTGACGACATAGACATCATTGGCAGAACTCGGCGAGCTGTCACTGGAACGTTTGCTAGCATAGAAGCTGAAGCGGCTAAGATGGGACTAGCTGTCAATGAGGCCAAAACGGGACACACAACACCGGCGGATTGGACAAAACATCACAATAGACAGGTACAACTTTGAGGTAGTTAGGGACTTTGTGTACCTCGGATCCGCTATAACATCTGACAACAACATCTCGTCAGAAATAAAGCGAAGAATTACTCTTGCCAATCGCTGTTTCTATGGGCTAGGAAGGCAATTGAGTAGCAAAGCCCTCTATCGAAAGACAAAGGAGACTCTGTATAAGACCCTAATCATCCCAGTCCTGCTCTATGGCGCCGAGGCATGAACTCTATCTAAAGCGGATGAAGATATCCTTAGTCGTTTCGAGCGTAAGATTCTTCGGGGGATTTTTGGCCCTATCTGCGTTAACGGGCTTTGGAGGAGAAGGTCCAACCAAGAACTATACGAGCTGTACAGCGACATTGACCTGGTCAAAAAAATACGCATATCACGTTTAAGATGGCTAGGTCATGTAGAGCGATTTGACAACAATGCTCCGGCTCGCAGGATCTTCGATTCCACCCCAGAGGGTAGACGCAATCAAGGAAGACCTCGCCTTAGGTGGCGCGCTCAAGTGGAGGACGACCTGAACCAACTTGGAGTGCAAAACTGGAGGCAGCTAGCCAAAGACTGAGCTGGCTGGAGAGGCATGTTGGTTGTAGCGCCACCTAAGTAAGTAATCAAACAAATATTTAAAATTTTATAATCACATGTATATTATTATTATTAATAAACTCTAAAAAACTGCATACCAAAATTAAAAAAAAATTGTTTTTCAAAAAACTAAAAATAAAAAACAGGATTTTATCAAAATCCGTCCTACAATTTTCGAAATGCTTTTTTTATAAATTCGTTTTTATACAAAACGTGTGATGGCATACTCCATTTTTATTAAAAACCGTTAACGGTTTTGGTTTTGAAACTATTGATAAATTCAGAACGTGTTATTTTGTACGTAAATGTTACTTGTTTCGATGCAAGTACCCAGTCGTGCCCATTTTTTTAAATAGGTTTGCTTTTGATCTCTTTTTTAGGATAACGCCTATTCGCCTCCCACTCTTCTCGATGCTTTTTCTTTCGATGAGAATGCATGTTGGCCTTCGAGTTAAAAGTTTTCGGGCAATGTGGACATGTGTACAGTACTTCTCCAGTGTGTGTTGCCATATGTTCCTTAAAAAATGAGAAAAAAAAAACTTAAATATATTAACAAACAAAACCGAAACTATCCTACCTTCAAATTGACAGCCTTTTTGAATGACTTATCACAAAATGTGCAATGAAACATACGAGTTAGTTGGTGGACATATCTCATGTGACTTTGAAGAGCACTTTTTGATGGCGCAATCTTGCCACAGATATTGCAGACGTGAGTTTTCCCATCATGTTTGTACATATGCTTGCGAAGACTATTCTTATCCTTCAACCACGAACCACATTCGGCGCATTGAACTTGAGGTTGGACAATACCTTCGTGCTCTTCCAAGTGACGCTCAAAGTTTGCGTTGCCTCGAATAAGTTTAGCGCAGATTTCACACATTTTGTCATACAGAGTGGAATGTAATTGATTAACATGCTTGGTGAGAGTTGAGTTTGTCGGGAATCTGAAAGAAGAAAGCATCAAATACATTGCTGATATATCGGTTTAACGGTATTTTAATACCCTTTTCCACATTCTGAGCAAAAGAATGTGCATTCCGCCTGTGGAACGTGTTTTACGCTATGATGATCCAGCAGATACTGTTTGGCATATTTTTTGGGGCAATAAGCACATAGAAATGTTTTTAGTTCTTCGGTTTGATGAAATAAAAGGTCGTGATTGCGAAGACACATTCTATCGGCAAGAATTTTACCACACTTTGTGCATCTTTAGCAATAAAAACATAAAAATATAAAAAACTCATTTGAAATCTTTAAATTTATATACTTGAAATGTTCAGGATCGTTGTGTACGTTGATATGATCGACAACCAATCCGCGTTTATAGAGACGCTTATTGCAACACACAGCATAACCTCGGCGTTGATGAACAGCTCGAAAATGGCGTTTCAACTCAGCGAAATCAATAAGTCTTACAGAGCATACGTTGCACGAGAGATTCATATGCTTCTGAATGATTGCGTCGAATTCTTTGGCAGTTTGCAACAATTTTGAACATTGTTCCGATCTTGGTCGTTTTACTACTGGTGCAACTTGTTCGCCTTTTTTTGGTCGTCCACGTTTCCGTTTTCCATTTGGATCAGGAGCAGTGCTGTTGGATTCTTTTTTGTCTTCTTTTTCTTCGGCTGATTCTTCCTTTTCCAATGCAATTTCTTCTTTCTTTGGTCGACCACGTTTTTTCTTCACTTGGTCAGTTCTTGAAGAATCAATTTGGTCAGGTCTTTGAAGAGTTGACTGCCGAGTGACTCTTCTTGTTGGAGAAACTTCTGTGGTTTGAGGGCAAATTGGGATTGTATGTTTAGTTTCCAGTTCATTGGTCTGTTCGAGTTTAATGACTTCTTCATCCGAACCGTATAATGCTTCACCGTCATTAGGGTCTAAAAATTGAACAAACATATTTCCAAAATGGCATATTTATGAAGAAATAGAGACAGACTGAGGCACTTTGTTCGATGAGCCCTGAAGTCATCCTGGGGTCGCCACAACTCGTTTTTTGAAATACCTCAACTCGCCCTCAAGAGAAAATTCTCTGTTTTTTGAAACCTGGGGTCGCCATGAAGTCACCCTGAAGTCTATCTTGGTATTTTGCTAGGCCGAGTTGAGGTAACAATCAGCTGTTGTATACTGACATTAGCTGTCAATTTGTGATTTGTGTTGATTTGCTGCAGGTAAGTTGTTAATTCGTATTTGCAAATATAAAATTATAGAAAATGTGAATTTATTCATTGTTTTACATTTAATTTAATAAAAATGACAAAAATGGAGTCTTTTGAAGTTGTGGATTGTGCGACAAGAGAGTCAGTGCTTCTTGTGGTATGTCAGTAACTTAATTGACGGCCCTTTTCTGTTTTTTAAGATTCAAAAAACCCAGGTTTTTTTGACAACTTGGAGTTGTCAAAAAAATCTGGGGCAACCCTGGGTAAAGTTCAACGAACAAAGCTTTTATCAATAGATGCAATTGAGATCAAGTTTCATTGGCAGTCTTAAGGAAACTCATGAAAAGCAAAACGTTTAAAAATCTCTAAATACGGAATTTAGAGCCCTATTACGACTTGCGAGTCGAACGTTTGACTCATTCCGAACAATTTAGCGAATTACTCCTGTCGTGGTATTGCGAAAAGCGAACTCCAACGTTCGCCTGTCATAACAATGCTACCAATATTAAAAAACTGAATGTGCTAAGTCCATTTGTTGTTGAACGTCAAAAACTTCAATTTCAGTTTAAAATGGTGTACGTTTCTTGTTTTTTTTTTTGTTTGTATGTATTTAAAAAAAATAATTAAAAAAGTAAAATCGATTTGTTTTTTGCCAACGAAGACCAACAGATGAGGGATGAAATAATTATGATTTGTAGAGTTTAAAACATAGTTCCAACCCTCTTGAACTACTGGACACTTTGAAAGGAACAAATTACGACTTAAGAAATATGCATTTAAAAAAATGTTCGGCTTGGATAGAGACGGATATGTCCAATTTGAAGAAGCAACAAGTTAAAGCGAGTTTCATTCAAGAAAAGATTTGCTCTTTCTGTCAAAAGATTTGATCTTTTTCAATTTCGAGAGTTTCATTGCAAGAAAAAGAGCAAATCTAGATCAAATCTCAACACGAAAGATTTGATCTCTGATGGGTTGGCAGATTTGATCTGAATGCACACATACATGTAAATAGTCTTTCGGTCAAACGTCAAATGGAAAATATTTTGTTATTTTTGTTGTTTGTTGTGAACTTGTGCCAGCCCGTGCTTAGTCAAAAAATTGCAAATATCCATTAAATATACAAAATAACAAATAAAGGTGTTTTTGAAGTGAGAAAATACAAATATGGCATTTTAAATATATATACTATACATGCCTGGTATTTTTGTGTGTGATATCAAATACTGTGTATGCTCGTCAGTGAATGACCAATACTAGGATTAAATGATGAAACAAGTTTCATTGAAAAGAGCAAATCTTGATTTTCAGATCAAATCTTTGAAATTTGAATGAAACTCGCTATTAGAAATATTGCCTGGAATTGTTGGATGCGTGGATGAAACCCACATTGGAATCATCTCCCCACTGTATTTCAGCATCATTAGTCAAACAGAAAAGAAAAAAGAATTGTTTTTCTTAAAAAAAACACGCTTTCAAAATAAACTGCATTTTTATTTGTAGTCACCAGAATTTGCAATTCGACCAATTCCGACAGATAGAAGCCTTGTTTAATGTCGGCACTGGGGCGCACTGGTTTACCCTGAAATCACTCTGAAAGATTTCATGTGACTTTTTTCGCTCACTGTTTTTGCACTGTGTTCGATGTAAACACCGGGCACGTACTGAGTGCACTCTGAAGCGCTCCAGGTATTTTCTTGGGACAAGAAACCGGAGCTGGCAAAATTCAAAATTCAAATCAGCTGTTGTCAGAAGTTCGTTTTCAGAGAAGGGAGAAATTTATTTGCAAATTTGATATGCTATTTTATGATATCAAATCGTAGATTATTTCGTAGGTTTTAAGTAATTCATGTGTTTATAGACAAAATATTTCTTTCGTTGGTCATTTTATAGACTTATAGCGAGTTTCATTGAAGAAAAGATTTGCTCTTTCTGTCAAAAGATTTGATCTTTTTCAGTTTTGAGAGTTTTATTGCAAGAAAAAGAGCAAATCTAGATCAAATCTCAACACAAAAGATTTGATGGGGTGGCAGATTTGATCTGAATGCACATATACATGTAAATAGTCTTCGGTCAAACGTCAAATGGAAAATGTTTTGTTATTTATTGTTTGTTGTAAACTTGGGCCAGCCTATGTTTAGCAATAAAATAAACAAAAATTCGTAAAAGAAACAAAACAGTAATAACAAATGTTTGTGAACTCAGAAAATACCAAAATGGCATTTTGAGTGAAACAACAACAACTGTGCAGAGATATTGGTGTGTGTCGTCAAAATACTGTGTGTGCTCGTCAGATAATCACCAATACTACAATTAAATCGTGAAACAAGTTTCATTGAAAAGAGCAAATCTGAATTTTGAGATCAAATTTTTAAAATTTGAATGAAACTCGCTATTACATTTATTTGCCACTGCTTAAAGAAAACAAACTATGAAAGAAATGTCAAAAAATAGCGATATTGCACTGATCTGTTCGATGTCAAATCAAAACCGGAACAGCTATGCAGTTTTTTGATATTCAGACAAAATACAGTGACAAACCCCATTGAGCAGTGGGGCAGGGAACATCGAACAAACTTTCAGACGGATTGCCGCTAATGGTAATAGAACGAGTTTTCAGTTCGCCACATTTTTCGACATGTAAGGCGAAAGTAATTAGGCGATTCGAAAACAGTAATACCAAATCTTCACATACGACAAATTATTCTGGCGAATCGCAAGTCATAATAGAGCCCTTTTCTACAACACGACTAGTTTGCTCCGTACAAGAAAATTAACCTTCAGTGATCTGATCCAGCAGATCCTCTCCTTCAAATTGATTAGAACCTATATTAGAAGAAATTCTTAATTAGTTAATAAAGAATAGGTACTTTGTTTAACTTTACTTTCTCCATCATCACAACCTGTATTTTCTTCCTTCAATGAAACACTAACAATCTTATTAGCTTTAGCATTAAGTTTTGATATCTCGATGGCTTCGCCGAGAGTTTTTTGAGCTTGTTCTATTTCGATGCAGAAATTTTGGAAGCTATCCAATTTCTGCCAGCAAGGAGTGCATATTAATTTCGAAACTGGGTCCTCTGGTGAGAGCTTAGATAAATAGAATTAATTAAAGGAAAATTAAGGAAATTTGTTTGATTTGGGTAACCCACTTCCAATTGCAGAAACTTTGTTATGCACTTTTGGATTTTCTCGTCACTGAATATACAAATATTTTCTTCAGTACTATTCAAACACAAACGACAAAGCATAGTGGCACTTAGCTTGTGAAGATTTTTATAAAAACAATTTGATGAAATATTATTTATTTATGAAAAGAACAAGTTGTTTATAAGGAAAAGAAATGAAATACAAGTACAAAGAATTTTGTTTGTTAAAATTGAAATGTCAATTCGCATTTTGTATATTCACCAGGGGCTATCATGATATATAATTTTATATATCCCGATATATTTGTTGAAACCTTAACTAAACATTGAGATAAGCCAATATATGGGCACTGAAGTGCGTTTTATGTTCCGCGTTTGATGACTAGATACATAGTCAAATTTTGATCAACAATTGTTATTTGCATAGTATTGTCGTTCATGAGTTCCTGTTGGTTGTTGGTCCGTTTTTTATGACAATCCTGTGATATTTTCTAACGCAGTAGTAAAAGATATGCGATAGCCGATAATTCGGCAACACATCACAATGGACAGCTTTAACTAAAAAATAGAAATCAAGCAAAGAATAAAAGCCCAACCATAATACACGAAAGAAATAGGAAGCTAGTTTCAAAACCGAACGAAGTTTCTTTGCGTTCTGTCCAATACATAAGTTGACCATAATAGCCTTTTTTAAGGCATTTTTCACATAAATAAAACTGAACGAAACTTCATATCAAAGTCATTTCAGGTTGATTAAACAAATCACATGTATTCGCACTGTTTCGTACGTTCCAATTATTCAATTATGGTTGGGTCTTAATTCTTGCCAACTGTTGTTTTTTGGGCCTTACAACGTTGCAATTCAATTAATATATCCTGAACAATTTAAGAGATTGTTTATCATATCGGTTCTATTAATGGTAGCACAAAAAACGGCTGTCTCATCCTTATGGGAAAGAGCGACATATGAAACAAGAAACGTTAATTTTAAACAGCTTTTTAGAAAACTCTTCTGATAAAATTAATTAAAAAATTGTATGGGGTGCTTTTTCTTTTTAAATCTTCTATAATAAAGCAAAAGTGTTTTTAGTTTTGCTTTATTTGTTACTTTTATTATTATTTATTAGTATCAACTAACTCTTTTGGATAAATACAATTCATGTGAAAATCTTAATTTTATATCGAACTTTGCTACTGAGCTCTTTCTTAGGATAACGCCTATTCGCCTACTCTTGTTTTCTTACGATGAGAATGCATGTTGGCCTTCGAGTTAAAAGTTTTCGGACAATGTGGACATGTGTAAAGTACTTCTCTAGTATGTGTTGCCGTATGTTCCTTAAACAAGTGAGAAAAAAACACGTACGCATATTAACAAACAAGGCTACCTTTCAATCAATCTTACCTTTAAATTGACAGCGTTTTTGAATGACTTATCACAAAATGTGCAATGAAACATTCGCGTTAGTTGATGTACATATTTCATGTGACGTTGAAGAGCATCTTTTGAAGGTGCAATCTTGCCACAGTTGTTGCAGATGTGGGGTTTTCCATCATGTTTGCACATATGTTTGCGAAGACTATTCTTATCCTTCAACCATGAACCACATTCGGTGCATTGCATTTGAGGTTGGACAATACCTTTGTGCTCTTCCATGTGACGCTCAAAGTTTGCGTTGCCTCGAAAGAGTTTAGCGCAGATTTCACAAATTTTGTCATACACAGTGGAATGTAATTGATTAAAATGATTGGTGAGAGTTGAGTTTGTTGGGAATCTGAAAGCAGAAAGCATCAAATACATTGCTAATATATCGGTATCGGGTTAACGGTATTTTAATACCCTTTTCCACATTCAGAGCAAAAGAAGGTACATTCCGCCTGTGGAACGTGTTTTACAGTATGATGATCCAATAGACACTGTTTGGCATATTTTTTAGGGCAATAAGGGCATTGAAATGTTTTCAATTCTTCGGTTTGGTGGAATAAAAGGTCGTGATTGCGAAGACACATTCTATCGGCAAGAATTTTACCACACTTTGTGCATCTTTGCAAGAAACAAAGAAAAAATTAAAAACGGACTTGTAATTATAAAATTAATTTACTTAAAATGTTCAGGATCCTTGTGTATGTTGATATGATCTACAATCAATCCGTGGTTAAAGAGGCGCTTATTGCAACACACAGCATAACCTCGGCGTTGATGAACGTCTCGAAAGTGGCGTTTCAACTCAGCGAAATCAATAAGTCTTGTAGAGCATATGTTACACGAGAGATTCATATGCTTCTGAATGATTGCGTCGAACTCTTTCGAACATTGTTCCGATCTTGGTCGCTTAACTTTCGGTGAAACTTGTTCGCCTTTTTTAGATCGTCCATGTTTTCTTTTTCCATTTGGATCAGAAGCAGTGCTATTGGATTCTGTTTTGCCTTCTTTTTTTTCGACTGATTCTTCCTTTTCCAGTGTAATTTCTTCTTTGTTTGGTCGACCGCGTTTTGTTTTCACTTTTTCAGTTCTTGGAGAATTATTGTGGCCAGATCTTTGAAGGGTTGACTGTCGAGTGACTCGTCTTGTTGGAGAATCTTCTTTTTTTTTTGAGATCAAATTTTTAAAATTTGAATGAAACTCGCTATTACATTTATTTGCCACTGCTTAAAGAAAACAAACTATGAAAGAAATGTCAAAAAATAGCGATATTGCACTGATCTGTTCGATGTCAAATCAAAACCGGAACAGCTATGCAGTTTTTTGATATTCAGACAAAATACAGTGACAAACCCCATTGAGCAGTGGGGCAGGGAACATCGAACAAACTTTCAGACGGATTGCCGCTAATGGTAATAGAACGAGTTTTCAGTTCGCCACATTTTTCGACATGTAAGGCGAAAGTAATTAGGCGATTCGAAAACAGTAATACCAAATCTTCACATACGACAAATTATTCTGGCGAATCGCAAGTCATAATAGAGCCCTTTTCTACAACACGACTAGTTTGCTCCGTACAAGAAAACTAACCTTCAGTGATCTGATCCAGCAGATCCTCTCCTTCAAATTGATTAGAACCTATATTAGAAGAAATTCTTAATTAGTTAATAAAGAATAGGTACTTTGTTTAACTTTACTTTCTCCATCATCACAACCTGTATTTTCTTCCTTCAATGAAACACTAACAATCTTATTAGCTTTAGCATTAAGTTTTGATATCTCGATGGCTTCGCCGAGAGTTTTTTGAGCTTGTTCTATTTCGATGCAGAAATTTTGGAAGCTATCCAATTTCTGCCAGCAAGGAGTGCATATTAATTTCGAAACTGGGTCCTCTGGTGAGAGCTTAGATAAATAGAATTAATTAAAGGAAAATTAAGGAAATTTGTTTGATTTGGGTAACCCACTTCCAATTGCAGAAACTTTGTTATGCACTTTTGGATTTTCTCGTCACTGAATATACAAATATTTTCTTCAGTACTATTCAAACACAAACGACAAAGCATAGTGGCACTTAGCTTGTGAAGATTTTTATAAAAACAATTTGATGAAATATTATTTATTTATGAAAAGAACAAGTTGTTTATAAGGAAAAGAAATGAAATACAAGTACAAAGAATTTTGTTTGTTAAAATTGAAATGTCAATTCGCATTTTGTATATTCACCAGGGGCTATCATGATATATAATTTTATATATCCCGATATATTTGTTGAAACCTTAACTAAACATTGAGATAAGCCAATATATGGGCACTGAAGTGCGTTTTATGTTCCGCGTTTGATGACTAGATACATAGTCAAATTTTGATCAACAATTGTTATTTGCATAGTATTGTCGTTCATGAGTTCCTGTTGGTTGTTGGTCCGTTTTTTATGACAATCCTGTGATATTTTCTAACGCAGTAGTAACAGATATGCGATAGCCGATAATTCGGCAACACATCACAATGGACAGCTTTAACTAAAAAATAGAAATCAAGCAAAGAATAAAAGCCCAACCATAATACACGAAAGAAATAGGAAGCTAGTTTCAAAACCGAACGAAGTTTCTTTGCGTTCTGTCCAATACATAAGTTGACCATAATAGCCTTTTTTAAGGCATTTTTCACATAAATAAAACTGAACGAAACTTCATATCAAAGTCATTTCAGGTTGATTAAACAAATCACATGTATTCGCACTGTTTCGTACGTTCCAATTATTCAATTATGGTTGGGTCTTAATTCTTGCCAACTGTTGTTTTTTGGGCCTTACAACGTTGCAATTCAATTAATATATCCTGAACAATTTAAGAGATTGTTTATCATATCGGTTCTATTAATGGTAGCACAAAAAACGGCTGTCTCATCCTTATGGGAAAGAGCGACATATGAAACAAGAAACGTTAATTTTAAACAGCTTTTTAGAAAACTCTTCTGATAAAATTAATTAAAAAATTGTATGGGGTGCTTTTTCTTTTTAAATCTTCTATAATAAAGCAAAAGTGTTTTTAGTTTTGCTTTATTTGTTACTTTTATTATTATTTATTAGTATCAACTAACTCTTTTGGATAAATACAATTCATGTGAAAATCTTAATTTTATATCGAACTTTGCTATTGAGCTCTTTCTTAGGATAACGCCTATTCGCCTACTCTTGTTTTCTTACGATGAGAATGCATGTTGGCCTTCGAGTTAAAAGTTTTCGGACAATGTGGACATGTGTAAAGTACTTCTCTAGTATGTGTTGCCGTATGTTCCTTAAACAAGTGAGAAAAAAACACGTACGCATATTAACAAACAAGGCTACCTTTCAATCAATCTTACCTTTAAATTGACAGCGTTTTTGAATGACTTATCACAAAATGTGCAATGAAACATTCGCGTTAGTTGATGTACATATTTCATGTGACGTTGAAGAGCATCTTTTGAAGGTGCAATCTTGCCACAGTTGTTGCAGATGTGGGGTTTTCCATCATGTTTGCACATATGTTTGCGAAGACTATTCTTATCCTTCAACCATGAACCACATTCGGTGCATTGCATTTGAGGTTGGACAATACCTTTGTGCTCTTCCATGTGACGCTCAAAGTTTGCGTTGCCTCGAAAGAGTTTAGCGCAGATTTCACAAATTTTGTCATACACAGTGGAATGTAATTGATTAAAATGATTGGTGAGAGTTGAGTTTGTTGGGAATCTGAAAGCAGAAAGCATCAAATACATTGCTAATATATCGGTATCGGGTTAACGGTATTTTAATACCCTTTTCCACATTCAGAGCAAAAGAAGGTACATTCCGCCTGTGGAACGTGTTTTACAGTATGATGATCCAATAGACACTGTTTGGCATATTTTTTAGGGCAATAAGGGCATTGAAATGTTTTCAATTCTTCGGTTTGGTGGAATAAAAGGTCGTGATTGCGAAGACACATTCTATCGGCAAGAATTTTACCACACTTTGTGCATCTTTGCAAGAAACAAAGAAAAAATTAAAAAAATTAAAAAAATGTTCAGGATCCTTGTGTATGTTGATATGATCTACAATCAATCCGTGGTTAAAGAGGCGCTTATTGCAACACACAGCATAACCTCGGCGTTGATGAACGTCTCGAAAGTGGCGTTTCAACTCAGCGAAATCAATAAGTCTTGTAGAGCATATGTTACACGAGAGATTCATATGCTTCTGAATGATTGCGTCGAACTCTTTTGAACATTGTTCCGATCTTGGTCGCTTAACTTTCGGTGAAACTTGTTCGCCTTTTTTAGATCGTCCATGTTTTCTTTTTCCATTTGGATCAGAAGCAGTGCTATTGGATTCTGTTTTGCCTTCTTTTTTTTCGACTGATTCTTCCTTTTCCAGTGTAATTTCTTCTTTGTTTGGTCGACCGCGTTTTGTTTTCACTTTTTCAGTTCTTGGAGAATTATTGTGGCCAGATCTTTGAAGGGTTGACTGTCGAGTGACTCGTCTTGTTGGAGAATCTTCTTTGATTTCAGGGCAAACTGGAATTGCATGTTTAGTTTCCAGTTCATTGTTCAGTTCCAATTTAATGATAAAAAGCAAAACGTTTATAAATCTTTGAGTATAGAATTTAGATAGGGATTGGTTATTGTAGTTTCCTCCGTCCGCCACCTAATCTTTTGTTACTACAAGAAAACTCACCTTTAGTGATCTTATGCAGCAGATCGTTTCCTTGAAATTGATTTGAACCTTAATTAGATGACAAAGAATTTGTACATGTTTTGTTTAAATTCACCTTTTCCATCATCACAACTTGTATTTTCTTCCTTCAAAGGAAAACTAAAAATCTTATTAGAATTAAGTTTTGATACTCGATGGCTTCGCCGAGAGTTTTTTGAGCTTGTTCTATATAGATGCAAAAATTTTGGAAGCTATCCAATTTCTACCAGCAAGGATTGCATATCAATTTTGAAATTGGATCCTCTGGTGATAGCTTAGATAAATGGAAAGAATTAAAGGAAAATTGAAGAAAATTGTTTGATTTGGTTAACCTACCTCTAATTGCAAAAACTTTGCTATGCACTTTTGGATTTTTTCTTCGCTGAATATAAAAATATTTTCATCGGTACTATTCAAACACAAACGACATAGCATTATAGCAGTGGCAGATAATTATAGCGTTTGAAAAATGAAGAGGTACCGATGTTCATTTTTTTAAGTTTTTTTTAAATTCAAAATGGAAGGGAAAACAGTCTAACAAAAACACGGGTGGTTTTGACGTTATTCGCCTGCTTCGTCTGAGCGGGGGCGTTTGAAAAATGAGGAGGTACCGATGTTCAATTTTTTAATAGCGAGTTTCATTCAAATTTCAAAGATTTGATCTGAAAATCAAGATTTGCTCTTTTCAATGAAACTTGTTTCATCATTTAATCCTAGTATTGGTCATTCACTAACGAGCATACACAGTATTTGATATCACACACAAAAATACCAGGCATGTACAGTATATATATTTAAAATGCCATATATGTATTTTCTCACTTCAAAAACACCTTTATTTGTTATTTTGTATATTTAATGGATATTTGTTAATTTTTTGACTAAGCACGGGCTGGCACAAGTTCACAACAAACAAAAATAACAAAATATTTTCCATTTGACGTTTGACCGAAAGACTATTTACATGTATGTGTGCATTCAGATTAAATCTGCCAACCCATCAGAGATCAAATATTTCGTGTTGAGATTTGATGTAGATTTGCTCTTTTTCTTGCAATGAAACTCTCCAAATTGAAAAAGATCAAATCTTTTGACAGAAAGAGCAAATCTTTTCTTGAATGAAACTCGCTATAAGTTTTTTTTCAATTAAAAATGGAAGGGAAAACAGTCTGACAGGCATTCAACATTGGTGTGGTATGGCTAAAGAAAGAATCTCCGTATTTCACTGTACTTTCGAAGTTAGGCTCAAGGGTAAACTGATGGACATTCCTAGCATTGTGAGTATTACGGCTGAATTTGTTCAGGGCAACTGCATTGGCCATTTCGCTACAGCAATGTTTATAGAAATGGCAATAAAATGACGAAAGGCAAAAAACATTACAACTTTGCCCAAGCAAAAAAACGACAGTGGAAGCGCGGCATTACTTTAGACCGTTTGTCGTTTAACGTTAATTTGTCGATTCTCTCTTGTGGAACGATGTTTTTTTTATTCCGTAAGTCGTTATCATAGAAAAAATCGAAGTCGACGAATAGAAGAGTAAACACCCGCAAGATATTAGATTTGTTGATTCGATTTTCTTTTTATAATTTAAAAATCGTTATTTTGGGTTAAAATGACGAGTAACGTCTAAATAAGATGGAGCTCATTGAAGCGGGAATGAGAACCTAGAAAAACATGTTTTTTTCTTCCTCTTTGTTGTAACTGCTACAAAATGTTCAATTCAATTTTTTGTCTTATGTTTTAAAACAAATTTGCGTAAATATAAATTGCAGAAACCATAAATGAGTTTGTTAAGATTCAAGTAAATAAAAAGGTTTAATTTTGCATAGGATTATCAAATCTTTTTTCTTCGTCTATGAACTCAAGTGACTTATGGGAGCACCTGCCAAATATGTGAATTATACTCAAGTTTTAGTCGAATATAAACTTTATATACTCAACTAGGAATGGTTGAGTATAAGTCACTAGGCCCTGGCTCCTTTAGGAGCTTGTCGCGCCAATAAATGTATATACGTATGTAGACCCAAGCTATATTAGAAGGGGTTGAAAAATTGTCGAAAAATTCTTCTCTACCTTTTTTAAATCATTAAAGTATTAATTGTCTTGAAAATTAATATTTAGACTTGCAGTAATTTAAGGACGTGTGTACGATCTTCTTTGTAAGTGGTTTTAAAATAATAAAATACAAATACAAATACCTTTCCAATTCTTCTAACTATAGTGTTGTGCAACATATTGGTGGCAATGTAAATTAAAAAAAACTAATTTAAAATATTATTATCAATAAGTAACAAATAATTTCACCTATTACCGATGTCGTTAATAACTCCAAAAAATTAATTTAATTTAAAAGCAAGTATAAAATAAAATTAACAATAAATTGAAATCAAAAGATTAGCAAAATTAATAATGTACCTATCATTGGCGTATTATATAATATTATTATTATTAAATATTATTGTTATTATAGCATTAAATAATAATATAATACATCCATGGTACCTATATTTGCTTATAGACAAATCAATTTACTTGTTTATAAAAAAAATATATTTTTTATTTTTATTCAAGAAAACATTTTATTTTCTGCGATTTTCCTTTTCTTTATCCTATCACTAGCGTGTTGAAAGTGGCCTTTTAATATCGAATTTGCAAATGTATCTGAAGACTTTGGAAATACTTCACGAAAAGCATCTGAAATGTAAAATGAAATAAGAGTAACATAATCTTCTATATAATATAGGCTTAAATATGTACATACTTCTTAAGGCGTCGAAAACTAATAAGTTTTTGATTTGTGTCTTATGCTCAGTGCCTTGCCACGAAAACATAATTGCTGCTTCATCGGTTATCATTTTCCTTATATTGTTTCTCAAAAATGCTTTCGAGTTCGAGGGGTCTTCATGTTTATAAAACGATTGCTAAACACAAATTTGCGTTAAATAGAAAAAAAAAACAAATATAAACTACCTTACCAATATTTGAACCAATTCGGGATCATCGCCTAACTCATTTTCGAAACTAAGAAATGATTCTTTATCTTTGAATGGGAGTTTTGTAGTAAACGGGTAACGATTGGCATTTATAGTCGAATTATTTTGTTTAAATGTTATATCAGCTTGTATTTTTCGAACATCTGTTTTAATTTGTAAGACTTCACAAGTAACACGATGGAAAAGAGCTTTATTTTCGGCATGCACTTTCAGAATTAGATCTTCCAGGCCTGTTCGAAGATATTTTCAAATTAAAGTTAAATAAATTAAGAAATCTACATACTTGAATAATCTAGTTTCTTTTTCTTTTTATCCGGTTCATTTGGTTTTTCATCAAACTCCTCTTTGTTGTGTTCTCTTTTGGTTGGACCTAAAATGATATTTAAATTTCTGATGGCCGTAATAGTATGTTAAAAAGACTTTACATTTCTTTGATTCTGAGGTGGATTGAAATTCAAGTGGTTCCAAGGATGTGTTTTCGAAGTCACTTTCTGAATGATCAGTTTCAATGCAGTAATCTACAAGAATTGAAACAAAAACAAAGTTTTAAAAAAATGTCGATTTAGAAGGTTAGTGAAGTTGGTGTTTTGATAAAAAAGAAGCTTTTAATTTTTTGTGAGTATTGGCATTTCTGGTGGTTCGTTAAGATAAAAATCGGCTTTTGAGAAAAATCTTAACACAAGCTTTATTTAACTTGTCTTTCGTCGGAATTTTGGCTCTAAGTATTGTATAATCACAAATTCATAATTTGCACTATATTGTTTATTTCGCATGTCAAATATGGAATTAGAGGCATTGGGTTGTAATTGTACTTTTAAAGCAAGGAAACCATTCAATTCAAAAATTAAAGGCACTTTTACAATATCAACAAATAATTACTACACTTTATTGTTTTTCTTTTAACCAATAAAAATAAAATTAAATAGCATTTGCTTTACAACTTTCATAAACCATATTGATTATTCTCTGATTCAAATCGTTTATCGTCGATAGATCTATTTGAAGATATAGACATTCAATGAGTTTCCAGATGTATTCATATTTGAATTCCGTATGCGGTAGCTTCACTTGCTGTACTTGAGTTGTGGCTATGGTAACTAAACGCTTCAATGCACTCGATATACTTTCGACTAAGTCGTAAATCTCGTTTTTGAAGTCAAGTTTAACATCATCCTGTAAAAAAATCAAAAAATAAAATAATTCGTATATGCAGAAGAAATAAATTGTTAACAAATTTTATTGTGGTAGTGGATAAGTTTAAACTATGAAACAAATTTAAATCAGTTGGATTTGTTTTTAATAAAAAATAACTTTGAAACTATGCTACGGGGTGTCAATTTATTTCGAGATAATAGCACATTGTTACCTCTACCTGATCAAAATACGCCAGCAACGCTTTCACCTCACTGTGCAGAGACGACTGTAGGAGAAATCACATCAAGTCAATGAACTTTAAGGTGGGACTAGCGACACTTGGTTTGCATGCAATTCACAAGGTTAATACGTTTGCTGTCGTTGAAGAAAGATCAAAAAACACAAATGGAGAACGCAAGTGTCGAAAACATTAATTGGCTGAAAAACTTAAAACTTAGATCAAACAAATGCAACTGGTCCTGCATTTATTTGTCCTCAAACATGGAACTATTCAAAACCGGGAGGTCTGTAGACTTTATCCGAGGTCAGCCTGGCGAACTTAGAAGTGGGAGAGTTGAGGTCCCAGTCGAGATCATAACAATCATTTTCATACAAGGAGGCAGATCAAGCAAATTAAGAAACAGAATGCTGCGAGCCGCCTACATACATTTTTTTGTAACACCTAACATTCAGAGGGAGAATACGAAAGTTTACTGCTGTCTATCTATCTTTTTTGTAAACTTTATTTAATGATAAAAACTATGTTCTCTTGCATGCATGCTACAGTACACAAGACGACATTTGAGGTGTGTTCGATTGTTTGAAATAACTAAGAAGTAATATTACAAAAAAAAAGAAACCGCAAGAAATTAATAGAATAGGCCCAAGTAAAATGTGATATTTCTCAAAATCAAATATTGAAAATGCTGTTTACATTATACATTAACTTACATAAGGGCGATTGGAAGATGTTTTGAGTTGATCTAGCGGGATGGTGGTAATTACGTTTGTACTCGTGTTTGTCATTATTGTACTGCCATTGCAAAATGTTTTTGTAGTATTAATCGGCTTTTCTTTGTGTGCTTTGAACGCTACATTAGCTGGGAAAACTGTTGGTGTTTTTTCTGAATAAGCTGAAATATCGCTTCCTTCGCCCGTTCTTTCCGACCAAGCAGCTGTGGTATTATCCACAACATGATAATTTTGTATTGACAACCTCGATTCGGTTTGACTATTATCGAAGCTTTCATTTGTATCCATTTCATATGGAAATATCGTCGATTTCTCGTTTTTTGTCTGTCCTTGTGGTGTTTTAAAAAGGAAAGATAGAAGCTTTCGAAGATCATCGTTTTGGTCATCACCTAAGGCAGCTTTTCTTCTTTGATAACGAAGCGCATCTCTTAGGCTTTTCCACATAACCTTGCATTCATTGACTAAAAAATATAATATCCAAAATATACTATTTAAATTAACTGGTAACTCGTGAAACTTACCTGTTTTAGGAGATGGCATTGATGACGCAACTCGTTTCCAAGCATTAATTAATGCCCCTGAACTAGAATTGTGTTTATGGGATCTATTCCAAATAACCTCTTCTTTCTTCATAAGCTCAACAAAGAATCGTCTTTCTTCCGAGTTTTTGAATGAACGTGTTGTTCTTGTCATTTTTTTATAACGAGGACCTTTCTTTTTTATTGTATAGGGATGATCGGCTGTATCCTTGGTGTCTTTACTATCGGGCACGATATGCTCTGAAAGTTCTTCGAAAAAAATATCGAAGCTTATTTAAAATCGAATTGGAAACGACTTATTTAACTTCAGCTTATTCAATAAGTAGAATTTCTTTATTTTTTTAAAAGAAAAGACCGCTTTTTAGTTTTAGTAGCTATTATCAAAGGTGATGAGAAATGTATATGTATTAACCATTCTGTTACAATAGACTCATAGGTTAATATTCTTTTTCTGTGATAAAACTTTTTTTGAAAACACTTTTAGGGCCCTATTATGACTTGCGAACGATTTAGCGAATTACTCTTGTCGTTTCATTGCGAAAAGTAAATTCCAACGTTCACCTGTCATAACAGTGCTACCAAGAGGAAGACCAACAGATGAGGGATCTCTAGATTCAGGAGGAGTTTGAGAGATAGTTCCAACCCACTAGAACTACTAGACACTTTATAAAGAACAAATAATTTGTTTCCTTTTGCTCAACTAATTGCGTTTTACATTATTTGTTTAGATTTATTTCATATTTTCGGCTTAACAAACATGCGTTTGAGTTTGTTTTTAAATATGATAAGTTCAGAATTTCAAACAACACAAAGCTGCGCAATTACACCAATTTTAAAACTAGCATCGGCCTTACGGTTCCTCGCTAGTGACAGCTACCAAAGTTCTTTTGGAAACGACTTCGAGCTGTGTCTCGCACAGTGTCTGTTGTTTTAAGCGAAGTCCTTGACGTGCTTGAGAGAAAAATTTGTCCGGCTTGGATAAAGTCAGATATGTCCAATTCGGAGAGGCAACAAGCTAGGAATTATTTCTTTCAGAAATCTGGACTGTCAGGAATCATTGGAATCATCGCCCGACTGAGTTTCAACATCATTATTTGAACAGAAAAGGTTTCTATATTTTGAATAGTAATTTGTTTTAAAGTATTATTATTATTATTATTATTATTTATTAACATACAATTTCAAAATTACATGCTAATAGAAAGAAAAGAGCGCTAGCTGCAAAGGCTTTCCACTCAAAGAAAAATGTATTTGTTTAGATAACTAATTTATGAATATTAAGGTATTTTTCGATTTTTAAAATGTTTTCGATACTAATAGTGTTTAAAAATGAATAGATATTTTGATTATAAGGCAAAATGGTATTGATTTGTTGAGAGATACTGCATGCTGCAAGGCCGAGTAAATGTGAGGTATTAATGATGTTGTTACAGACTGGACACAAAGGTGGGTCCTCTTTCCTTAAGATGTGCTGATGGGTTGAGGTAGTGTGACCTAACCGAAGTCGGATGAATTTTGATGTTGTTGCTCTGGATAAAGATGGTGGGTAGATGGGGGTATGAAGATCGGTATTAATTTTAGAATAGTGATTTTCGTAGCCACTCCATTTTAGGATTTTATTCTTTTTAATGATTTGTTCGATGTATCTTTGAAGATCTTTTTTCGAAAATATGTCGAAAGTGAAGACAGGTAGTCTATTGCAAGACTTTGCGGCTTTGTCAGCGTATTCGTTGCCCGGTATGCCAATATGGCTAGGCACCCACATAAGTTTTAGTTTATTGGGATTCCTTATAAGAAGGTCACGTATGTTGTTTATTATCTTGCTATTGTGGTTTGCGTTGGATATGGCACGGAGAACTGAGAGGCTGTCGGTGCATATCACTAATTTGTAGCTTGATAGTGAAATCGTTTTAGCAGCTTCTTGGATGGCTAATGCTTCAGCAGTAAAAATTGATGAGAACTCCCATAATATCCCTGCCCTCAGTAAAGTGCCATTTGCATCGGTTACCGCAAAGGAAGTGTTATAAGCGGATTTCGACCCATCTGTGAACAAAGGAGTCCAACCTTCATGTTTAAGATTTCCTATTATTTCTGCAAAGTTAGAATAATATACTATTCTGTTGGTGTTGTCTTTATTGTACTCTGCAAGGTTTAGCTGCAAAGAATTTTGGCTTATTTTCCAGGGTGGAAGGTTTGGAGTGTAGCCTTTAACTCGTTTGAAGGGTAAGCCCAATTCTTTTGCCTTAGATAAGGCTTTGTTGATTGTGGATGGAAGACGTCTTTGCATTTTTGAGCAGCAAGTTGCATCAATGTCACTGTCAATGATCGAGTCTTTGGAAAAGACAAGTTTAGCGATGATTTTTAATAAACTTTCGGATTGGCGCTGTTCCAATGTGGGAAGACCAGCTTCCGCCATGATGTTTTCAATTCTTGTTGTGCGGTAGGCATTTATGCTTCTTCTGGCCGATTGGTGATATGTAGATTTGAGAAGATTTAAAGTAGTGCTTGGACATTTACCATAAATATAAAGACCATAATCTATTTTACTTAAAACTAAAGATTTAGTTATATTACATAAGGTGTTAACATGAATATTAAGTTTTTTATTGGATAAGTAGCTAATTATGTTGCTTCTTGCGGCTAGGCTCTTTTTCAGGTTTATACAATGTGGCTTCCAATTAAATTTATGGTTAAATCTTAATCCTAAAATGTCTAGGTTTTCTACATTTTCTATATTTACATTATTTATAGCTAATTCAATTTTAGGACAAGACAATTTTTTACAAATATGTAAGAGTTTACATTTATTGAGAGAGAGTTTAGCTCCAGAGTTATCACACCAATTTACAATGTCTTTTACAGCTTTTGAAAAATTAATTTTTGTTATCTCTAAATCATTGTGTTTACATAAAATGAAGACGTCATCAGCGTAGATACTATGGTCTAAAATACGATATTTGTCAATAATGGCACTAATGTCGTTAAAAGCAATCAAGAATAACACCACCGACAAAGGTGATCCTTGTGGTATGCCATTATTAAGAGGTTGTATAGAAGAAAAGGAGTTGTTAACTTTCACAGATATTTTCCTGTTCAACAGGAATGATTTGATAAATCCGTAGGTTTTAGGACCAACACCCCAAGTAAGGAGTTTGTTTAATATGAAGTGAATCCCTATTCTGTCAAAAGCTTTCATGAAGTCCAGGTTGAGTATCGATACGTGATTGCGTGAAGACAAGGCATTGGATACGTAATGGTCGATATGTAGCAAGGCGTCTGAACAGCCTCTATTGGGTTTGAAGGCAACTTGGTTTGCACTGATTAACTTTTTATTTTCTAGGAACCAAAAAAGGCGTTTTGCAACAATTTTTTCCAAAATTTTGGACATGCACGGGATGAGGGAAATTGGACGGTATCCGTCTATAGAGTCTATTGGTTTGTTTGGTTTTGGCAGTGGGATGATATAAGCAGTTTTCCAAGTTTGTGGGATGATGCCGGTGTTAAATATCTCGTTGTAAAGTGTAAGAAGTCTAGATTTTACTTTGAAGGGAGATTTTTAATCATAGGATAGGATACGCGGTCTCTACTTGGTGTTTTGCCTTTCAACATGCTTAAACAACATTCCAATTCAATATGTGTTATACTACCTTCAATTTGTCCCGCTAAAGAGGTAACAGAAATGTCAGGTGGTGTATTGGAAAGGCTGTTTGCTTTCAAAAACCTGAAGGATGCTGAGAAGTTGTTGTCGTCTGAGAGGTTTGACCAAGAGAAAGCGAAGAAATTACTTATGTCTGAAGTCGAAGACAGAGTACCCGTGGGTGTTACTAGACATCTTATTGGACGAGGGACATAGTTGCCAGTGAGGCACCGAATATTATGCCACATTTTGGCGACGGAAGAGTTTGGATTAATTGTTGATGTAAATTCTTCCAGTGATTTAGCTTTGCTTATTTTCATTTCTTTTCTAAATAAAGCGTTTGATTTTTTATAAGCTGTAAGGTTAGGAATTAGAGGGCGCTTTTTAAAAAGTCTCCAAAGTCTCATTTTTCTATCTCTCAGTTCCTTGAGAACAGGATTCCACCAGGGAACCGTTCTGGTGGTGGGTGTGTGACCATTTTGCGGAATTGAAATGTTGACTGCGTAACGAATTGATTTTTGTAAAATCGCGGCTTCTTTGTTTATATTTGAAGATGGGGGTTTTTTATCTAAGTACTTTTTGGTTATAGCTTGGTAACGGTCCCAATCAGCCAAGTCGATTTTGAACTTTGGGTTTGGATAAAATTTGGACTTGTTTGGGCTAGTTTGTAGCTGGATTATAATAGGAAAGTGGTCACTATTATGTAGGTCTTCTAAGACGTTCCATAACGTTAATGGAAAAAGGGTGGGTGAGCAGCATGATATGTCGATATGTGTAAAAGTGTTGTGTGTTGAAAAGTGTGTTGGCGATCCGTCGTTTAGAAGCATTAGATCCGAATAAAATAAGAATTCTTCGATAATATTGCCCCGGTGGTTCGAAACGGGTGAGCCCCAAAGAACGCTCCACGAGTTAACATCACCACATAAAAGGATAGGTGTTTGTATCTGTTGTATAATGTTTGCAAGATCAGATTGAGAAAAAGTTTGTTTGGGTAATATGTAAAAAGAGACGATAGTAAATTTAATCGCCAAATTAACTTGTACAGCAAGTGTTAAAATGTTTGAGTTGATATTGATTTGCACGTGGGGTATGTTCTTTTAGATAAGAAGAGCTATGCCTTGTTTTCCGGTTAAATTTTGAGGAAAGTTGAGAAAATAACCCGAATAAGATTTCGGAATAATTGGAGTAGATTGAAACGCACAATGTGTCTCTTGAAGAGATAAAGCACATGGCGATCTTTTTTTGATCAGAATATTGAGCTCGTCGAAGTTATTAATATAACCTTGCATATTCCACTGGAGAGCTGTAAAATAGTTTGGAAGTTCTAAAATTGTGTTGGTTGTAGTTTGAGGGTGGTAGGTTGCATGACTCTGCTGTCTAAAAGTTGAGGCACCGAGGCTTCCTAAGAAGCCTGGGTGACTCAACCTTAAGGCAGCAGAGTCTGGGTTGGGGATACTGTTGTGTTGTTTATATAGATTCATCATCTTCCGTATCGGAGTTGTGAATAAAATAGTTTTTAGATTTAATAAGATTTTGAGTTGTTTGTGAAATAGGTGAGTTAGTAGAGTAAGTTTGAGAGTTTGAATGGTTTGTTGTCAAGTTTGTTTGTGTGTTAATATGAGAGTTTTGAATATTATTTTGAGAGTTTTCTGAGGTTAATGGTAATTTTTTTTGTGTATTAATAAAAGGGTTCTGGATACTAGTTTGAGAGTTTGAAGAGTTTGGAGTCAGATTAGTTTCGGTATTGATATGAGAGATTATGAGGTTTGAATTGGGGTTTTGATTAGTATCTGAGGATTTGGTTATTGTTTGAGTAAGATTTACGTTTGAATTTAATCGTTTGGAGTTTTCATTGTTGGTTGGGGAGGAAACAGAGAGTGTTGCTGGAGTTGGTACTGATTTTTCTAGCGGTGTTTCCGTGTTAATGTCTTTTGAGGTTGTGGGAGGAGAAATGGGAGTGGCAATGGTGCCATTATTACGTGGAGCTTGGGATGAATTTGCGTTTTTAGGAGGTAAGCTAGATGAATTTGCTACATAAGCAAACGAATTTTGATTTAAATTTGGTACTGTGGGGTTTTGTTCTTTATACAGGCGTTTGGCGTCAGCCATAGTGCACTTTTTTTTTGTTTTTATTTTTAAAATTTCTTTCAACTGAATAAATTTTGGGCAGTTTTTAGAATCAGATGAGTGGTCGGAGAGGCAGTTTGCACACATTATTCTAGTACAATCAGTATCGGAATGAGGTGGAAGGCTGCACGCGGGGCATAATGGGCTATTGTTGCATTTTGTTTTGGTATGTCCGAGAAGTTGACAACTCCTGCACCGCATGGGATTAGGGAAGTACTCAGACACTTTTGTTTTGTACCAACCTATTTCTACGGTTTCAGGTGGTTGGAAAGTATCGAAGGTAAAGAGCATTAATCCTGTAGGTTTGGATATATTGTCAACAGTTTTAGTGAATTTGTATATTTCAGTGACGTTTTGTGACTTCATTTCAGACACTATTTCAGATTCAGAGACACTTATGAGGCATGGGGCGTATACAATACCTTTCGAGGAATTAAGTTGATTGTGCATCGTGATCGATACATCGCATAATCCTGAAAGATTTTTGATGGCAATAAATTTGTCGGCAATTTTTATATTTTTGGTTAGGATTAGAATATTACCATCTCTTAATTGAGAAATTTGCTCGTATTCTGTACTGATAGCGTCTATTGCTTTTCTGAGTGCAAAAATACTGACTGAGGAAAGAGGTTTTTTTTCATCTGATGGGGCGATAACGATAAACTTTGGATTTTTGGAATTGGTTTTTGTAGGGAGTTCAGGGAAGTCTTCAATGGGAGAATAGGTTTTTCTGTTTTTTTTTGGTTTGGGTTCCGATAGCGAGACTTCAGAAAGTCCGCCAAAACGGCACCCAGGTTTCATTTTCGGGCCTAAGCCCATGTGCTTTTATGGAAAATCACTACACACGCGGTGGGTAAGAGATGCGCACTTAAATGAGAAAGAGTGAGAGAGAAGGAAAATAAATGTTTGTTTTAAATGAAAAGGTTTTTTTTTTTTGTTATTGCACTAAGTACAAAGAAAGCAGCCGAATAAACAGAGATGCGTATAGCACGAGAGCTAGTCGGAGACTGTGTGTTTTAAAGTATGCTTGTTATGCTTCGCTGAAAAAAGAAATGTTTCTAGGCCTGTGAAAACAATAAAATAATACGTTTCATCGATTCCAGATTCACACATTGACTATTTTTAAATAGTTAAAAGATTTTTTGGAAAGCTGGTGGTTAAACGGAGAACGGTCGAGGTATTTAGGTACGAACATATTCCATTCATATAATATGAGAGATGTTGTTTGTTTTTTGTTCTGACGTGATTCAGGATATCCTGTTCAGCCCTTCTTAATCACACCGTATAGAAACACCGAACCGGGTTCAATTAAAGTACGTTTCAATAAAAAGGACATTCCAAAGCGAGGAATATAATTGAGAGGGCAATTGGTGTTCTAAAGAGCCGGTTTAGAGCAGTCCTAAATGAAAGAAAATTGCACTATAAGCCAAATAAAGCTATAAAAATAGTAACCGTATGTTGTGCTTTGCACAATATCTGTCGAGAATTTAAAATTCCAGACCCGGAGATAATGGAAAAAAACATCACTGCGATGGATACTGTACATGTTCCAATTGGACCAGAAGTGGGAACCATGAGAGGGTAAGAAAGAAAGAGATAATAAATGAAATGTTGTCTTTTCTTTAAAAAACATTTTTATTTTTTCTTCATTCTGTTTTATTTTTTTTAACAAAAACATAAATATTCTTTTCTTAGAAATAAACATGGAAAAACAACTGAAAAAATAATACAAAAATAAACTTAACAAAAAAATAAATAAATAAAAATTCATTGTTTCAAAAATATTCCGAACGAAACAAAAAGTGTTATTCTTTCAAAAATTCCTTAGTTTGACATCTAAATGAAATTTATGTCGGTGGTTTTTGTCAAAGTTTTCTTTCTTCTTACGCTTTTCTTTTGCTTTTAATATGTCAAGGTATTCTTTATTTAACTCGTATTTCTTTCTGGAGTATCGGACTACTTCTGAAAAAGATTTTTGAATAGACTCCGCTACACAAAAAAATTTTTGTTGCACCTCTGTTTGCTTTTCCAGTAGTTGCAATCGATTTTTGTCGACATTTTGTCTGCGTCGAGGTGTCCTGGGTTGGGAAGATGCCATGTTGGATGATGTGTTTGGAATATTATCATCTTGCACTGCTTCGGGTTGCTGCTGCTAATTCAAAGAATATGGCCTAAAAAAGATCTGCCAGAAGGGTTTACTGCTTGTTGAAGGCTGAGTAAATTATCGATAGTCTGTTCCAGTGGCGTTAAAGAGAATTGTCGAAAAGGTCTTCCACCTGTTGCTACGACATCTTTTTTGTTTGTTGCAATTTTCTTTTTTCAATTTGAGCTTATAGCCAAGCCAAACCTGTGAAAATATTTTTTTTATAATCAATGCACTATTTCAAAATGATCAAAATGGTCAACTACATACTTACTTTATGTCATTCGCTTCCCTTACGTGAAGGAGACCCTAAGGAGTTGAGTTAATTTTTTTTTCGCAAAGAAACCGCTTTCAAAATAAACGGCTTTTTCATTTATAGTCACCAGGATTTATAGTTCGACCGATTCCGACAGATAGAGACGAATGGTCACTAATGGTAATAGAACGAGTTTTCAATTCGCCACATTAATGCCAAATATTCGCATTCGACAAATATTTATGGCAAATCGCGAGTCATAATAGGGCCCTTAAGATTATTTCAATTATTCAATTATTGGAAGAATAACAGATATGATTGGACCAATAATTCAAATCGTATATCAAACATTAGTTAATAAACTTCATTTATACAATTAACAACTCTGTAGCTGTAGCACATTTCTTACGGTTTTTGTTAGCACGTTCAGTTTTTTTTTATATATATATTTTTTTTATATATAACTAAATTTAAATTTAAATAAAAAAAAAAACAATCAATACAACAAAACGATGGGAATATATTCTCTAATTTATCACACCAAAACTTGCCTGTCAAGCCAGACGTCATACTTTTCACATTTGAATAAATTTGCTAATAATTTGAATAATTTTGCTAATATCATATAATAATTAATATCCACAGAAATTAAAACCCAAGCCACTTACTAATTTATTAATATCGTTTTTTTTTCTGTCGTCCAAAACAGTCCGAAAGCATTCTGAATGCTTCTGAAATTGTTCGATTGGCACTGAATGACAGTTTCTTTTAACGTATGGAATTGTGATCGTTGATTTGAGGGAGATAATAGGTCTGTATTTTTACTGTCGAGAACTACGAATTTCTACGTAATTTAGCCAAATTTAGGCAAATCCTGTTAGTTTACATACAAATTGGGTATTTTTGGGCAGAAGAGAGAGCTCACGAGAGAGTCAAGTATTTTAGTAGGGGAGGCGACCGTAGGAACACCTACGGAAAGTTTAGCCATTAATAAATGACAAATTTCTTAAAATGTACAAAACCGCTGGTTTAACAGTTTTAGCTTGTCCCTTTGGCGTTAAAATGGCCATTTCCGGTTGCGTTTTTGGTGCTGGTCTGCCTCATTGGGATCGAGTCAATTAACAAATGGGTTCTCAAATGAAAGCTTAGACCGTATACATTAAGAATCCGGTACCTGACATATGACCGTTAAGGAAAAGTTTATTTTCTCGAAAACGGCTACGTTTCGATGAAAAATTTTGAGAATTTTTTTTGTTGGTATTGGTGGGGATCATTTGATTAGAACTAAATTAACGGGAAAAGTCTATTAACGGTACCTATATTATAAATTCTAAAAATACCATTTCAAAAAAAAAAAAAATTCAAAAAACAAAATAAAAAACAGGATTTTATCAAAACCGTTGCTACAATTTTCGAAATACGTTTTTCATAAATTCTTTGTTATTTAAGACGTGAGATGGCGTACTTCATTTTTACTAAAAACCGTAAAAAAACTTTATGACAAACAAATACATATACAAGAAATAAGAAATAAGACTTAAATATTGAGGCTGTACTGTACTGTCAAGTACAGGGATTCTTTCTTTAGTCGTACCACGCGAATGTGGAATGGCTTGCCAGACTCTGTTTTTCCCTTCTTCTTTGAAGTGCAGAATTTTAAAACAAATGTGCATCGTTACCTCCTTTCACATCCTTCCCTATTTTCCTAAAGACGCAGTCAAGGAAGACCTCGCCTTAGGTGGCGCGCTCAAGTGGAGGACGACCTCAACCAACTTGGAGTGCAAAACTGGAGGCAGCTAGCCAAAGACCGAGTTGGCTGGAGAGGCATGTTGGTTCAGGCCCAGGTTCGTCCCGAACTGTAGCGCCACCTAAGTAAGTAAGTAAGTAAATGACAAATTTGGTGGTTGGGTGCTGTATGAATAGGGTAGGCACTGAAAGGCATCAAACTGGTGATGCACAGTCGCTGCAACTATATCGTACACATCAATTGTGCTTATTTTACCTCCCCACGGTAACCACCGGGTACTGGTCTGTCCATCCGGACATTCCTGCTAAACTTATAAGCGCGAGTGTTGAACACAGAAAAAATAGCAACACTATAATGCTCTGCTTTAATGACTGTTCTGATCGATTCGCAGAAGTCTTGCACGAGCCCCTCAGAAAGAGGACGTACGGCGGATGAGCCCAACCAATTGGACCAACGGTGGCGTCAACAGTCAACGAAGCAGACGCCCTAATGAGCTACTTCGACGTATTTGGAGATAAGGTCATTAGGACAATTCAATGCAAGTCAGGGCATTGAAATAGAGATGGTGGCGGATGAACCCTTAATGGGCCAACGGCAGCGCTCATATCCCCGAAGTGGGTTACTGACTCCGGATTCTCCGGTTCCTTTTGTCCAAGGAATCCAACAAAGGACCTGGCCCTCCAGGTTGGGGGTTGTGCGTGGGGTTAACAACCCTGCCACGGAAAAAAGAAAAAGTTGCGAAGCGACCAATAGCCTCGGAAAAGGACGGATTTACTGTTGACGACCCGGAAAAACGAATCAAGGACAACGACCTTCGGATCTGCACGTGGAATGTTAGAACTCTTAACAGACCACGTGCATCCAAACAACTAGCGGAGGCCCTAGACTGCTACAGAGCAGGAATTACTGCCATCCAGGAAGTGCGATGGAATGGGCCGGGCAAAAGGAGGATGAAAAACTGTGACGTGTACTACGGTGATTGCGCAAGAAGACCACAGCGTTTATTTGGGTGCGGATTCGTCATAAGCGGTAGACTTAGGCAAGAAGTCTTGGGCTTTCGACACGTAAGTGAGCGACTTGTGACAATCCGTATCAAGGCTAAATTCGCCAACATTAGCCTAATATGCGCTCATGCCCCCACAGAGGACAAAGATGACGCCACCAAGGATGACTTCTATGAGCTCCTCGAAAAAACCTATGAGCAATGCCCTAAATACGACGTTAAGATCGTACTAGGCGATTTTAATGCCAAAATAGGTAAAGAGGAAATCTTTGGTAGGACTGTCGGAAAACATAGCCTACACGACACAACGTCTGAAAACGGACTTAGGCTAATTGACTTCGCAGCGGCACATAACGTCACCATTGCAAGCACACGGTTTCCTCATCTCGATATACACAAAGGGACTTGGCGACACCCAGATCAAAGAACCGTCAATCAGATTGATCACGTTCCGATCGATGCAAGACACGCCTCCAGTATCTTGGATGTTCGCACCTTCCGAGCAGCTAACATCGACTCGGATCACTACCTTGTTGCAGCAAAGGTAAGAATGCGAATAACCCGAACTCCACAACAACGGAGTAATACTGTGAGGAAGTATGACGTCGGAAAGCTGCAATCGTAAGAAACCGCCAGAACCTATGCCGATCGAATATCCCGTAACCTCTCAAGAAATCCAGTACCGCCAGCATCAAGTGCCGAAGATCAGTGGCAACACTGCCAACAAGCCATCAGAGATGCCGCAACTGATGTGCTAGGTTTCACCAGACCACCACCACGAAACCTCTGGTTTGATGACGAATGCAGGCAGGCCCATGCAGCCAAACAAGAGGCATATAAAGCGACGCTGCAAAGAAAGACGAGAGCTGCTCGCGAGCTTTACGAGCAGAAAAGACGGGAAGAACACCGGCTTCTCCAAAAGAAAAAAAGAGAGCATGAGAAGCGCGCGATCGAAGATATTGAGAGATGCTACTCCAGGAACAACGTGCGGAAGTTTTACCAACAGGTAAAAAGAACATGCCAAGGAAAAAAATCCCGCACAGAAGCCTGTAGAGATAGGAATGGAAACCTCGTAGTAGAGTCACAGTCGGTGCTGAGTACATGGAAGGACCATTTCTGCAGACTGTTAAACGGCGATGAAGGCCAAAATCCCGCTGTCAGGCAGAATGAACCATTCAACATGGATGATGACAGACAAAACTTCCGTCCACCTGACCAAAATGAAGTAAGGATAGCAATATCTAAACTCAAAAACAACAAAGCTGCTGGACCCGACGGATTACCCGCCGAACTTTTTAAAGCGGCCGGAGATGACCTGGTGGAGTGCATACACCAACTCATCTCTAAAGTTTGGTCAGAAGAAAGTATGCCTGATGAATGGAACCTCAGCATCGTTTGCCCGATTCACAAGAAAGGAGACCCTCTAAACTGCGCCAACTATAGAGGAATAAGTCTCCTGAATATCGCCTACAAGATCCTCTCTGCCGTACTATGTGAACGCCTGAAACCTTTCGTCAGCAACCTGATTGGCCCCTATCAGTGTGGTTTCAGACCAGGAAAGTCCACAATCGATCAAATGTTCACGCTACGGCAGATCCTGGAAACCACCCAAGAATTCCAAATCGATACCCACCACCTCTTTATCGATTTTAAGGCCGCGTACGATAGCATTTATAGAGACGAGCTATACAGAGCCATGTCAGGTTTTGGCATTCCCACAAAACTCGTCCGACTGTGCAGGATGACGATGGAGAACTCTCGCTGCTCCGTCAAGGTTGGTTCCGACCTCACAGAAGCTTTTGACGTCAAAAAAGGATTCCGACAAGGTGATGCGCTATCGTGCGATTTCTTCAACTTAATACTTGAAAAAATTATAAGAAACTCGCAAGTCAATTGTAGTGGGACAATTTTTTTCAAGTCTGTGCAATTGCTAGCATACGCTGACGACATAGACATCATTGGCAGAACTCGGCGAGCTGTCACTGGAACGTTTGCTAGCATTGAAGCTGAAGCGGCTAAGATGGGACTAGCAGTCAATGAGGCCAAAACGAAGTACCTGCTGTCCACAAAAAGGGACACACAACACCGGCGGATTGGACAAAACATCACAATAGACAGGTACAACTTTGAGGTAGTTAGGGACTTTGTGTACCTCGGATCCGCTATAACATCTGACAACAACATCTCGTCAGAAATAAAGCGAAGAATTACTCTTGCCAATCGCTGTTTCTATGGGCTAGGAAGGCAATTGAGTAGCAAAGCCCTCTCTCGAAAGACAAAGGAGACTCTTTATAAGACCCTAATCATCCCAGTCCTGCTCTATGGCGCCGAGGCATGGACTCTATCTAAAGCGGATGAAGATATCCTTAGTCGTTTCGAGCGTAAGATTCTTCGGAAGATTTTTGGCCCTATCTGCGTTAACGGGCTTTGGAGGAGAAGGTTCAACCAAGAACTATACGAGCTGTACAGCGACATTGACCTGGTCAAAAAAATACGCATATCACGTTTAAGGTGGCTAGGTCATGTAGAGCGAATGGACAACAATGCTCCGGCTCGCAGGATCTTCGATTCCATCCCAGAGGGTAGACGCAGTCAAGGAAGACCTCGCCTTAGGTGGCGCGCTCAAGTGGAGGACGACCTCAACCAACTTGGAGTGCAAAACTGGAGGCAGCTAGCCAAAGACCGAGTTGGCTGGAGAGGCATGTTGGTTGAGGCCCAGGTTCGTCCCGAACTGTAGCGCCACCTAAGTAAGTAAGTAAGTAAATGACAAATTTCTTAAAATGTACAAAACCGCTGGTTTAACAGTTTTAGCTTGTCCCTTTGGCGTTAAAATGGCCATTTCCGGTTGCGTTTTTGGTGCTGGTCTGCCTCATTGGGATCGAGTCAATTAAGAAATGGGTTCTCAAATGAAAGCTTAGACCGTATACATTAAGAATCCGGTACCTGACATATGACCGTTAAGGAAAAGTTTATTTTCTCGAAAACGGCTACGTTTCGATGAAAAATTTTGAGAATTTTTTTTGTTGGTATTGGTGGGGATCATTTGATTAGAACTAAATTAACGGGAAAAGTCTATTAACGGTACCTATATTATAAATTCTAAAAATACCATTTCAAAAAAAAAAAAAAATTCAAAAAACAAAATAAAAAACAGGATTTTATCAAAACCGTTGCTACAATTTTCGAAATACGTTTTTCATAAATTCTTTGTTATTTAAGACGTGAGATGGCGTACTTCATTTTTACTAAAAACCGTAAAAAAACTTTATGACAAACAAATACATATACAAGAAATAAGAAATAAGACTTAAATATTGAGGCTGTACTGTACTGTCAAGTACAGGGATTCTTTCTTTAGTCGTACCACGCGAATGTGGAATGGCTTGCCAGACTCTGTTTTTCCCTTCTTCTTTGAAGTGCAGAATTTTAAAACAAATGTGCATCGTTACCTCCTTTCACATCCTTCCCTATTTTCCTAAAGCCCTTGCTGAGTTTAATTAACATTATAAGGGTAGTCAAAATCCCTTTAGTGCGAGCTAAATATAAAAAAAATATGCCCTAAGCCGTGACTAGGGTTTCAATTTTTATGTCGTTTGTTTTGTCATACGTAAAAAGGTGCCCCGTGGATTTGTTGTTAGTGTGTCGGACTGCTAAGCGAAGAGCCTGGGTTCGAGTCCCACTCATAGCCACCTTCTCTTCCGGGGTACTGCCTCTTGCGAGGGACTGACAAAATCTATGAGTACAAACTTGTCTCGAAAAAGTGTAGCCGTTTGGACTCGGCGGTAAATTGTACGTCCCTTCCATTCTTGCAGGTTAACAACACACACAGGGGAATGGTTGAAAGTACGCAGATAAATGTATTTATTTATTTATTTTAATAAGGTCCCAGAATTGAGTATGCAGATGCGGAAGTGACTTCATTTTGCCACCGAATCTAAATGGCACAAGTGCGTAAAAGGAAACAAACAAATTACGAGGTAGGTAACGTGAAATGTATTTTATAATTAAAATTATAATAAAGATAGTAAACTATTTATAGAGTTTAAAAGTAGATATTATAAATTCTTAATGAAAATTAAGAAAAACTTACCCTCTCCTCCTAGCGTTTCAGTATTTTCATGTAAATCGGTTTCTAAAATGAAAATAAAATTTGGTTTCAGGATGCAAGTATTTGGGATTCAAGGATATTTTTTCAAGCATTTTTAGGTCTATTTTCCTCACAAACCTGTTTCGGTGTTAACATATTCAAATGTTGATCCCTCCATTTCAGCCAAATCTTTCTCAATGAGCGGTGATTCTTTTTTAAAGTTATTTTGTGACCTACGTTGCGCTTCTTTTATCTGCACGTAGAAGCTTTGGAAAGCCTTTATTTGTTGCCAGCACAGGGCACATATAACTTGAGATTCAGTATCGTTTCTTGTTATCTTGAATACAACAAAAATAATTAATATGCAAGAAATACTGAAGCAAACATAATAATTTTATTAATTACCTCCAACTCCAAGAACTTGTTTATGTATTTTGATATTTTTTCTTCACTAAATATTTCGATGTAGTCTTCCGACTCATTATAACATAAGCGACAAACCATTTTTTGTTCAGTACAGTTAGAATTGTTTTAAAACATTGTTTTTTTTTAGAGAAAACTAATAATTTGCTTTTGTTTATCGATGCATAAATCTGGAACGTAAAACTAAAACTAAATGTAAAATCCAAACGTCAATTTTGCCGCATTTGGAAGTAGTGGTAACTGGTAACATAACATTTAGATGGGCGGTACAATTCAGCTGACGTACCAATGATAGCATTCAGAAAATAAATAAAGATTTATAAATAGAAACATTTTAAACCACCTAAGAACGTAAGAACCGAAGATGTTGAAGTTTTTACAATTTCTTACAAATGACCAGAAATTTGTACTGCCTTTGGGACATTGCAGAATTTTTTGCCGTAATTTTTGTTCATGCAAAAATTTGGTTCTATTGATAACGGAGTTGCATGAGTTCCTAACTTGTTTGTGCTTTTTCCGATTTTCCTCTGAATAAAAGCACGCATCCCTAGAAGAATCACGTTTGTGATCATTTCAGCACTGGCATCAATGTCACTATCGAGTCAGCATAGTGAACAGTTAAAGTTACGAAAAATTTATTCAGGTCGTCCCAGTTGGCTTTCTCGTATTGCCAAACGGTCCTGGTGGGAAGTTTTTCTTTAACTGGATGAGTGGAGGACGAGAAATTAGCTGAAATGACACAATGGTCTGAAGTCTGATAAAATGTTCAGCTAAATTCAGGTCGATCGGTCGGTCGTCGGTGTGGTAGAAGGTGTGAGCGAGGGTGAGGGAGATACTAAAAGGAAAACTTAATAAGCACATGTGTATGTGTATTGTGTATATCCTGTTCTCGGTGACAATGAACAACGAAGAGGATCCACAATGATTTTATTTTTTGAATTTTCATTTCATTGGCTTCGTTATCGTTGATGTTGAAGTTTATGCACAAGTAGCTTGTGATTATAGGGACTATGAGTCAAGTTTAGGATACGTGAAAATAAAAAAATTGTGATAATAATCAAACATTACATTACGATGATAGAGAAAAATATTTGAGTTACTGGCAAAATTCTGTGCGTCTGTCTGTAGGTCTGTCTGTACGGATGTATTTTGGACTATAGCCTAAACCGTTGAGCCAATCGTCTTCAAATTTAGAACTTAAGGTTATTTTGACATTCTACACAGGAGTAGGGACTATAAGGCAAGTTTAGAATTCGTGAATATAAAACAATTTAGATAACAATGTAACATGACATTACGATCATAGAGAAGTCTAAAAAAGTGATCGACAAAAAATGACTGTCTGTCTGTCAGTATGTATAACGAGCTGCAGCCTAAACGGCTTAAGCGATTATCTTCAAACTTGGTGTGTGTGATTATTTTGGCATTCCCCAGAGGGGACATTGAAATTTAAATTGTAGGCCTAAAAGTAAAGGTAGTGCCATATGACCGTTGAGTTGAGTTGTTTTATTGATTGAAATGTTTGCATTCAGTAGGTAATTGAGTATTTTTTTTTTATTTGTTAATTGTTTTTGCATGTTTATGTGTTTATCATAGGCGTCCTTATTATTTATTCTGTATGCTGTTAATAAAATAAATAACGATAAATAAATAAAAATAACGAAGTTTGCTTTCATTAGACTAGTGGTTAGGGCTCAACCGAGCAATATAAAATGTTGTAAGCCCTCTTATTTCTTTTGCTGTTTTCTATTTTATAATTTTTTTATTTCATCATTTTGAAAAACTTTTCGAAAACATATTTTAAATTTTTTTTGAGTACCTATGTCAATTTAAAGAAATCTATAGTTTATACTAGGAGATAAAATAAAAAAAATCTATAGATTCGTTTTCAAAATATTCAAAAAACAAAATAAGTTTTTTAAAAAAATACTAAAAACTAAGTTTTTAAAAATTTTAATAAACAAATTTATTTAAATCATAAAACACTACATATTTTTAATTTTTTATCAAAATCCGTCAATTAGTAAACGAGAAAGTCTGATTTTAAAAAACAGGTCATATGGGAGGTACCGTTATAAAACTTTTTCTGAAAAATCCATGAAAATTAAGAGATAGATTTTGCATAGAAAACATCATTCTGAAAGTTTTATCAAAATCGTAGGAGCCGTTTTCGAGAAAAACAAGATTTTCATTAAAAGTTATATGGCAGGTACCGTTAGTTTTGGAGCTAGAATGCCAATTCCAAAAATTGTCGGGTAGAGCACTCTAAAAAATCTATATACTAAGTTTGAATCAAATCGGCCCAACCGCTTAGGCTGTATATATTGATACGGACAGACAGACGGACTGAATTTTCGGACCCACTTTTTTCGACTTCTCTATCATCGTAATGTCATGTTTGATTGTTAGAATTTTTCTTTACGAATGCATAACTTGCCTTATAGTCGCTATAAATCGCAAGTAAAAAAAACTATACGTTGTTAATTCGTATTTGCAAATACAAAATTATAGCAAATGTGAATTTATTCATTTTTTACATTTATTTTAATAAAAATTGAATTATAGTATATATTATAGTGACAAAAATGGAGTCTTTTGAAGTTGTGGATTGTGCGACAAGAGAGTCAGCTTCTTGTGTTATGTCAGTAACTCTTGGAGTTGTCAAGAAAACCTGGGGCAGGTTGCTGATATCCTAAGGAGTAACTTAGGCTATGTTAGTTAAAAATTGTACACCAAACATTGTATATAAAGAAATTTTACAATGAAATACAAATACATACAAAAATTAAAACAAAAAATACAAAATAAAAATTACTAAACTCATTTAATTTTCCTTAACATTTTCCAATGCAAACATTTACGTAGAAGAACAACGTGTCATAACCTTAGGCCGCGCCTAGAGTACAAATAATTATATCGATAATTATGTCAGACATTATTTTTGAAGTTTATATTTAATTAACTATATGGGCAAGTTATTTTATGAATTTTCATTATTTGCAATGATCTTACTAAATAAACATAACATAAAAATGGAAGTTATTTTTTGCCTGCAAAACAACCAAACAATAAAAACAACATTAATAAAAATGACAGAAAATGATGATTGTCATTCATGAAATGTCAAATGTATTTCTCCAATTATTTCTTCTACTGTGAAATAAATTGAGAAATGTTTGTCTGAAAATTAGAGAAATCTAGTAGACATAAGGGGCCTCCAAAGCAATATTGGCTACCTGATACATATCTATTTCAAGTGGATGCTTAGGTTACGCCTTCAGACATCTAAGACAACGATTTAATAAAAAAAAAATATATTTCAAAAATTGTAGGATCAATTTTGATGTAAACCTGTTTTATTTTTGTTTAAAAAAAACGTTGTTTTTTATTTATTAATTCACTGCTGATTAAAAAATTTAAAAAAATATTGATTAGTTTTAAAAACAATGAAAAATTAATTAAACAAAATAGTTAAAACATTACTTTTTAAAACAGTACTTTTTTCCTGTGGTTTGATGTATAGAACTCAATTTCCACTTTTTATATTTGCACTACGAATTTATTTATTTATCACAATTCCTTTAAGTTCAAATATGTAATAATAATTTCACTTGACCACTTAATCACAATTCAAATTAGTCTTTATTCTTCACACTTTTTACTTTATCTAAATTCAACCACTTTTTACTATCGCTTCCGGTGTTCACAATTCAACGCATACAAATTAACTGTCCCTCCTAAAGTCCTAAAGCCATATATATTGGTGGTATTTATACAAATGGACAAATTTCTCGAAACTTTCTACTGGTATAGGGTGGGCCAAAAGAAATCATCCATCCGATGTTGTTGCTCTCTTTTTTTTTTCTACATGAAAAACTTCGATTCTGTTTTTTGATTATGCTTATTTAAACCTTTAGAATTGTAAATTGTAACAATTGATTGCCATACGGTCTCGTTTTATGGCATTTTTCAACACTTCAGAGAGAACTTCGGGCGACAGATACTCGCACTCTTGTCGAATGTTGTCCTAGAGCTAGAGGGCTTCCAGAGTCTCGGGGTTATTCACGTTAGCACAGGACCTCAAAAAACCCCACACAAAAAAGTCTGAAACGGTTAAATCGGGCGATCTTGCGGGCCAGAGCAAATCGCCTAAACGAGAGATGAGGCGACCCGGGAACGCCGCCTTCAGAATATCGGTTCATGTATCGCTCCATGGCTTGTTCACTTGAATTCTCCATCTGTCTAGTCCACAAATATCAAAACAGATTTGACATTGGCTCCCATTTGCAAAAATGAGAGCATCTTCAAATAGGGTGAATTCTTTTTGCTCACCTTGTACTTTTCCATTGGAGGGTTCTTTCACAGAATTCGATGGTTAAATTTAGTCGAGAAACAATTAATGCAGTTGGCGAATTCCAATTCAGTCGAGACACAGTGCATCATCAGAAAAATCATTACATTTTGTCGCCATATCACATTATGTAGAACTTAGGTACCTAGTTTCAAATTGACCCATTTAATAGAAATCCAATGAAAAAGTCAAAAATAAATTCAAAAAAATAAACTTTGTTTGAAAGGTACCGTTAGTTAATATACCGTCAGGTATTGTTTATGTAATAAAACATACCTACCCAAATACTCTTAAGGAATTTCATAAAAATCGTTAGTGCGATTTTCGAGAAAACACCATCCATTATTTCTTGAGCTAAACAAACAAATTCAAACCCCCCTACATACATTATATGGAATCTTCCGGAAATTCCGGTTATGAATTTTTGGTGAAAGTGCTTCCAGAGAGCAGTTACCAGAGGCTTTTTACTTGAAAAGTAAGTGTTTTCTGAAAGTGTTTTATTTGTATGGATATGTTAATTCCCACTCTGAACTAAATAAGCCATAAAAGTTTGCAAATGCTTGCTAAACAAGTAATTTTTTGGTGAGTGTGTAGTAAGATAGAAAACCCATTTTGTGGGAAGGACATACGTTCACTTTTACGAAAACAAAAAGGTTTCACGAACAGATTGAAAGAAAAAAATTCTGGTGACATGTTTTGTTAATGTTCCGAAAGAGTTAAAATTAAAAAGAATATAATTGTACTATATGGGTTTTTCAATAACATACATAGGTGCAACACATTGTTCCCTTAGGAACATTTGAAATCTGATTGTTGTATATCAGTGTATTGACAGAATTTCAGTTTTGAATTTAACTATAAGTGTTTGTTAGTGTTAATTTTAAAAAAGACCTTTTTAATGATGCATTACGTATGTCTCGAAGCAACAGTAAAACACATGTTTTTTTAATTATTTGTTGCCATTTTTATATCAAATTTATTTTACAAAGTAAACAGGCATTTCAATAAGACATACATATTTATACTCATAACACAATGAGACAAAAATTATTGTTTGTTTTTTTAGGAAAAAGAAAAGAAGAAACTAGACAAATGCACCAGATTGGTTTAATACAATACAAATAAATTAGCCGGAAAATATAATGATTTTACTTTGTTATGTTGAAAAGCAGTACCTATTTGAAAATAATTAATTGAAAAGTTATTTCAATTAAAAAGAACATAGTATTTTAACTTATAAACTTTTCCGTAAACTGGCCATTGTTTTTTTTTAATAATTTTTTGTTATAACTACCATTTAAATTTGATTTATATTAATTATTAAGTAGATAACTTATAAACAAAGTTCCTCCGTAAAAGAATAAACTAGATATACATAAAATTACAAAAAAATGTTATAAACTATAACTAAAAAAATTATAATTTTAATGCATTCAACGTTTTTGCAATACAAATTAAACTATATTTTATTGTTTATATCTAAATTTAGTTGATTTTATAACTTCAAGTGAACGAGAGAATAGCAGATTTGTATAATTATTACGAAAATTGAACACACAAGTAACGAAAAGAATTTATTAACCTAGAAATATGGGCTATTTTGTTTAATTTGTTTCTATTTTGTATATATCAGTCGTTTATGGTGGGTGGCTCCCAGAGTGGGATTAGTTGTTTGGAAATTATTTAAACTATGGTTTACAGATCTTAAGGCTATGTCAGTTGTTTTATTGTTAGGTTTGGAGAATTTGGTTAGTCTGGGCTATTGCAACACAATGGTATATGCAGGCGTATGTTTGTATAATTTATATCACAACATTTTAGATAGTTTTAAACTTTTAACTTAAAATATAATTTTTTAGTGGGTTGTTTTTTTTTTTGCTTAGAACTCTCTTTTTTGACGTTCATACTCACAAGCAAAATATCAAAAAAATGTTTTTATTTTCTTCTAAATCTAATAAATAAGTAACTATGTATGTATATAAACACAACATTAATATTAACAAAATATAAATATAACTCTCCTCTAAGAACTTATAAAATATATTTGACCATATTAAAGCGGTTCTTGGTGAAAGTACTCATGATCGAGACATGCTAAGGCTGATGGACGACGTCTGTGATCGAAGGAAAGCATTTTCTGTAAAAGAAAAAAAAAATTATATTAAATATGCATTTCGTGAGATCTTGGATTTCTGCCATGGTACAAGTATATCCAGCTTCTAGACATCATTAGTTCCCAATTTAATTATTTTATGAACAAAAACTTGAACCGAAAAACAGAACACACAATCTTGACAGAAAAATAAATTGTGGGTCACTATTAAAGTACAACTTTACTCACACTTAACAGGTTATTTGAATATTCACAGACGGTGGGACACAGATCCCTGGGTTGTTTCGGAGGTCTGGGTGGAAAGTGTTCTCGAGTTAACGAAATTTCTGTAGGCCACTGTTGTGCACTAGGCCTACCGGTTAATCTAAAAGAATAAAACAAAGTTAAGTAAATTCTCGAAACCCGATATGAACATCAGTTGTTCAATAATGGCTTAGCGAGCAAATCGAGGATAATCCAAGAGCCAACTATAAAGTCCTACAATCCGACTATAAACCACCATTGTGTAACCGACTATTATTGGTTTAATTTTTCATACTCAAATATTCTATCCAATTGATTTCCCTCTGAGGTGCCGGGAAAAAGGGCTTTTCGTGTGAACATCTCAGCTATGATGCAGGCCGCACTCCAGATGTCTACCGCACTATTGTAAGGTTGTCCTAAAAGTACTTCTGGTGCACGATACCACAATGTGACAACCACAGACGTCAACTTCATTTCGAAGTCGTATGTCTTGGCCAAACCAAAGTCGGCGATTTTTAAATGGCCTTGTGATGAGATTAGTAGATTTTGTGGCTTTAGATCTCGATGGATTATTCTGTGTGAGTGAAGAAAGTCCACGCCTGTTAGGAGTTCACGTGATAATCGCTAAAATGTACTTGTGTGTTAAGGAAAAATGTGTTGTTTAAAAAAACTCGATAGGAAAATACTAACTTGTATTGTGGTAGGTGGCATCCCAGATTTTGGTAAACGTTCTATTAAATCTGAAAGATCTTGCTCTAAGTGTTCGAAGACCAAGAAGAGTACAAGTTGTCCTTCTCTTTCTAATAACTGACATACTTCCAGGAGCCTGTAAGAAAATTAATCTATTTTAATGACCACCGAATAAGGTTGCTTAAAAGTTATGCATTCGTGCAGATTAAAATTTTAAAATAACAATCAAACATGAATTTACACGATGAGAGAGAAAAATATTTGAGTTACTTGCAAAATTCTGTCTGTCTGTCTGTCATTTCGTATGTATTTTGGACTACAGCCTAAGCGGTTCGTCTTCAAATTCAGTACATAGGGTTATTTTGACATTCTACAGAGGGCTTTTTCGTCAACTACAACTCTTTTTTCGAAAACGGCTCCAAGAATTAGAATACAAAAATCAGTGTACTTTTTTAGTTAGCTGGTAAACAAAAAATTTAAGTTGGTGAGCTAAAAACGGTACCCCTCATAGGACCGATTTTTTTCTTCGACTTTCTTAAGACTGTTTATCCGATTACAATCAAAATTTATATTTAGGGAGATGTAGGTAGCCAAAGTAATTTAACATACAAACATTTTGGAATAACTTTTTTTTTGTATTTTTAAAAAATTTAAAATTTCTTTTTTTTTAATCAATATTTAAAAAGGATAAGTGGATCTTTTTAATTTGATTTTAAATGTTGGTTATTTATGTGCTTAATTTGACATTCTTTAATTATTATTTTTAAATAAAAAAAGTTGTTAAATAAAAACTGTTTCATTCAAAAACCGTTCCTACGATTTGGAAAAAAATCACTATTTTCCCCATTTTTTCAAGAAATAAAATGGTGCTTAAATTATTCGCCTGAATATTTTGTTCCGTTTTTTTTCGAACAGTCAAAAGTCACAAAAATTGACTAATTTTTAAATTTAATAAATTGTATCCTACTTATATTATAAATGTAAATGTTTGTATGTTTGGATGTTTGTTTCCTAATTACGCCTCAACGGCTCAACGGATTTGGATGAAATTTGGTAGGTAGATGGATAATGTGCTGGTTTGAGACATAGGCTACTTTTTATCTAGAAACAAATTAACGGTTCCTGCGGGAGAGGCTTAAATGTGAAATACTGCATTTCTGGAAGGTTGTTAGATATGCTCCCACGCCTCAACGAATGCACGAATTTGTGAAGTTTGGTTGACGAAAGGCTTACAGGATTGGCTATACTATAAGGAAGTGTGGAGATATGGAGACATAAAGATATATTTTAGATATATATGTAGATATATAGAGATTTTGGTATATATATAAGGATACAGAGATATGGAGATACACAGATATAGATATAAAGATATAATGATATAGAGATATAAAGATGTAGATATATGTAGATATATATATATATATATATATAAAGAGATATATAGGTATAGAGATATAGAGATAAGCAGAATATTTCTAATATAATTAGAAATAAAGAAGAAAGCAGCAGCAGTATGATTTTCATGATTTTAAATGTTCATTTTGACGGGGGATTTATTAAAAATAATATAAACTTTTAATAAAAAAAAAAATGTCATTAATACCTAGGTAGGTACCTACCTACTCTTATTTTTATTTTATAATTTACATACATTTAAAAGTGACTAGGTATCCAATTAAACAAAAAACAAGCCCAGATCATAATAGGTACCTACTTAAAGTTTCAGGATTAAAATCATGTTTCTGTATTGTTCTCGAGCTTGGAGGCCGTGAGACATATTTGAGCCTCTGCCAACTTGCCACACAATTTTAGATTCGTCTGACCATAAAATATTTATCTATTTGTCATAGGCCAGTTCAAAGTTCAAGTTTTTTTTGCTAATTTTTTTTTGACAAAACCGGTGTGCGAATGGAAACTAATCAGAAAACAAAATCAGTACCTACTATTATTGTGACCGCAACTGTAGGTAGGTACATACCTTTGAAACTTTTTATCTATTTAAATAACTTACCTCACAATAAGTATTTACATAATTTTAATAATCACTTAATTGGAAATCAAACTTCATTCAAGTACTTTTAAAATCACAGCTTTTGTGGCGATTTTTGATTCTGATTTTTACTCTTTTTTAAAAAATAAAATTTAAGAAAACTTATTTAAAAATCAACTGATTTGATTAATTTATTTCTACTGTTTGCCGCGCCCTTTCTACCACAAGAAGTTTGGTGTTCAAATTATGTACAACATTTCTGCAAATAACAAAGATTCCTCACTCATTTGTTTTCTCCCTCCAACAACGCCATTATAATACCCACACAATTATAATCACAGTTTGTTTTAGTATGCGATCTTTCCAGTATCCACACAATCAAAATCCAACAAAACAAACACATTCTTAAAATTTCCACTTCTCTTTCATTTGCATTCTCTTACAAACCAACACACATCCAAATGTTCACTCACTCTTAAACCAATTTGCACTCTTAAAAAACAATCTAGTTAACAGCTGACTTCATCCATTCAACTAAAAAACCAAACTATACATCTATTTTTTAGCGTCCGCAGATTGCGTTTTGCAATTCTCATTCTATGTGGCTAACTGCTCGCACATCTTCTGTAAGTATTAAATAAGTAAGCATCTGTTGGATCAAAACACAAACTACATCCACAAATCTACTCTCTATCCGTCAATTCGTAATCACATTTATGCATTATGCCATTTCTTCCACTTGTTTCTTTTTTTTTTGCATTACCTTTGCGCTGTGAACACAGTCAAATCATGAAACAAACGGCACTGTCGCCAATATCTTTGCTCTTATTGTCGAATTTCTATTTCTGATTTTATTTTCGTTGGCATTCTTCCTTCGTTTTTATCTTAAACCAAAGCCATACATTATGTATGTATATAGACACAGCTAAGTATGTAGTAGCTGCATGCACGTTCCAGACATGATAAACGTCATAATAAACCATATCAACAAAAAAAAATATACTCACTTAACAATATTCGGATGTTTTGATGCGTCCAATTGTTTGAGTAATGATATTTCCCGCAGCGTTGACATAGGTACCCCATCATCTGTTAGAGCAACACGGACTTTTTTCAGGGCAACGATGTTTCCGGGGTTATTAAGATCACGGGCTCTATAGACGGTCCCGTAAGCACCTTGAACGACATTAGACAGATACATCATGAGAAACAGCAAGCAAAAAAAAAAGAAGAGAATAAAATCATAATGAACAAGAACAGGAATAAAAAAAAAGATAATAAATAAACCAATCACACCAACGGAATAGTAAAGAGGTCATTGCCATCTCTTGGGAGCTGTTGTCTCCCCTGCTGCTAGCAAATCACACACATGGAGGGTAATGGTATGTTTGCTATCGCATTGCCATCGTCGTCGTCGCTGGCTTCGTCATGTTGCAGACAGGTGTTTGCAGCAGTTCATGCGGACTCCGATCTTGAGGATCAGTTTTTGCGGTTGTTTTCCCTGCTTTATGCCAGAGAAAAGGGAGTTCCATTGGACTTATTTCTTGGGTTAGTTTTAGCAGGGGCAAAGATCGTTAGCATGACGATACATTGCCGTCATCAAAGCAATCAGGCACCAGACGCCAGGTAGGTACCTACATACAATAAAGAAGCAAACCCTGCAAAACGCTTGATTAAATCGCTCTACATTGACCGATACGTTCTTTTGTAATGGAAGAAGATCAACGTTTTCCAATGGACAAGAGGGAAAACAAACTAAAAATAAAACAAACAATTTTCGTTCATAAACAAATCGATTCCCAATAAAAGTGCTTCCTACCGCAAACATCGTTTATGAGCTCCCGAAAGTGTTTTTTTTTTTGTTTAGACAACAGCTGATTGTTTAAATACTTATTGGGAAGGTCAGGAAAGATGAGAAGGAATAAATGGGGAAATGAGTTCGCCTGCACTGAACAGACTAAAAGTTGTAGGTATCTATCCAAATATTGTAGGTTAAGGAGGTACATATGTATGTAGGTATGTTTACCTAGGTATAGCCAAAACAAACAGTGTCCGTCGTTTCTTAGCTTACGAAAGCTTCACAAGGTAAGTATCTATCGAAATATCTGCATTACCTTGAGTATAAGTTTTAAGTTAATACATTCATATATACCCTATATACAATATACATGAATGTACATTATATATATATATATATATACATACATACATATATGTTTGTTAGTAGGTCAAAGTGAAAAAATAACCAAATGCCAACATCTAGAACTTTTTTTTTTGTTTAATACTAATTTTTATAAGTCTGACTCAACTAATGATTTTTTGTGTGAACAACTAACACTGAAAGATCTACACTTATGTTGAGGCAGGTCACTGCCTGACTCTGGTTCTCATCTATGTATATCTATACACATAAATAAAAATTTAATATCAAAATAAGAGCTTTTTACAAGATGCATATGAAAGGATAACATTATGTATTATTTTATAACAAAAACACAATTTTAAATTTTTTTGTCTGTCTATCTGTCTGTCTTTCTCTCTGTTTGTTCCGGGTAATCTCGGGAGCGGATGCACCGATTTTGATGGGACTTTCTTTGGCAAATTGCTAATGTTCTAAGGAGTAACTTAGGCTATTTAAATTACTCACTAGGTGGCGCTGTTTTTTTTTTTTGTAAATTTCTTATTTATGGCCTGATTTTGACGGGTTTTTCACCGGCAGAAAGCTGATTTTGTGAAGAATAAGTAAGGCTATTTTAATTACCTTTAGATGGCGCTGGAGTTGTCTTTGAGAATTCTTATTTATGCCCCGATTTTGACGAGACTTTCACAGGCAGATAGCTGATGTCGTAAGGTTATTGATGACCTAAGGCTATTTTAATTACCAGTTGGTACCGCTGTGGTCGTGTGACAAGCAGATAGCTTATTTTCTTAGAAGTAGCTAAGGCTGTTTTGATTACTAGTTGGCGCCACGCCCGGTTCGTTTTTTCGAATAAGTATGATATACCCGAGCAACGCCGCGTGGGTAAGCTAGTATTAAATAAAGAGCATTTACTTATGAAGATATTATAGTTATAATATAATATAATATATGTATATATATAATAAGTTTGTTTGGGCGATGAAATTGAAATGTCATTTATTTTTAATTCACCACAAGAACGTATTCACCACAACAAAAAAAGTTTTAGATGGGTCACGGTATATTATTAAGCTTGTTCCTTTGGGTTCCAGTCGAATACTTAAGAACCAATGCCATTTTCCACAAATATACAAGGTGGGCAAAAAGAAATCACCCTATTGGTAGATGCTCTCATTTTTGCAAATGACCGCCAATGTCAAATCTGTTTTGATATTTGTGGACTAGAGAGATGCAGAATACAAGTGAACAAGCCATGGAGCGATACATGAACCGATATGAACCGATATTCCCGGGTCGCCTCATCTCTCGTTTTGGCGATTTGCACTGGCCCGCAAGATCGCCCGATTTAACCGTTTCAGACTTTTTTTGTGGGCTTTTTTGAAGTCCCGTGTTTACGTGAACAAGCCCGAGACTCTGGAAGCCCTCAAAGACAACATTCGACACGAGGCGAGAATCTGTCGTCCGAAGTTCTCGCTGAAGTGATGAAAAATGCCATAAAACGAGCCCGTATGGCAATCACTTTGCATTTTGCATTTTTAGAACTTGGTATCATGGTTGATCTAGGCCTAGCTGAGAAAATCAATCTAGAGATAAGAACAGATTTGTCTCATTTTAAAATACTTAAGCTCAAAAATACTAGCGATTTGTTTCGGGGCTTACAAATAGACGGAAACATCGCAAAGTAATTGTGGAGATTTTGTTTTTCAGAAAATTGACATTTTGACCATGTCAAGAAGTGTTTGATCAATTATAACAAAGTTATGATTCAAATATTGAAAAAAATCGAGAACACAATTTGAATGAATGTATATTTTTAGTGTAAGAGTTTTTCCTTGTTCTTCTTTTTTTACTTTTTAATTATTTTATAACTTATTTAGGCTCGTTTGCTGATACGATACTTAAATATTTATGCATGGAAAAAGTAGAACATAAGCGCTTAAGTTGTCCTAGATAATGAATGATAAAAACTAGTGTAAATATTAACTTAAATAACCTTCTTGTCCTTCGGCGGCACTCTAAGTTAATCTTTATCTTAAATAATTGCCTTTCGGCTTTAAAATAAAATAACAAGAATACAGTCGGACCTCGATAATTCGAACGCTCCACTAATGCGAACACCTTTCTTACATTAAGTATCTTGTAATTCGAACTCGTGCCAAAATTGGTACTCTGTAATTCGAATGTGTCCTTTGTTTCTGCTTGGAATCACATCGCATCAAAGAGTATCGAAAAATGAAAAATGAAAAAATTGAAATGCAATGAAAATGTTTTAACTGACTCTGATAGCGAAATAGAAAGAAATTTCTAAACCCCAAAAATATATCCGTAGCGGCGACGCTCTTCGAAATGTGAATACATTATTGGACTATCTTGTGGAACAAGAATTTCCAACAAATCATATCATATTAAAAAATGAAATTATAAAACAACCGTTAAAAAAAATTAAGCAACAAAAATGTCAAATTTCTTTCAACAACTTTTGATGCTTAGTAAATGGCCTAGCGCCAGTTCTTTTTTGTACCAATAAAAGCCCTGGTAGAAAAAGAAGTTCTAAAAAGAATATCTTCATATTTCTGCAAGTTCATATGATACTTGCAATCAGAATCACAATATTTGTGTAACAAATCAAATTCTACGAATTTTCACGAATTTCTTCTAATTCCTATTCCCGTACACAAAAAATTCGCAGAAATTTGCAGAAGAGAGAGCTCATGAGGGAGAAAATAATTTTCAAGCCCTGCGAATTTCTGCTCAAGACATTTTTGTGGGCAGAAAAAAGTAGCAGCCAAACGCATCAAAATAGTTTTTATGTAGTTTCTTCTCGAAATAGTTAATGATTAAAAAAAATAAAATCTGTTCTTAGTTGTCGTCAGAATCCGCTAAATCAATAGAAGTGCACTATCGTCAACATCTTCGGCGAGTTCACCTCTCCTTGCCACTCGTTGTCAGCAGATGGAAAACAGCTTTTGCCGTTTGTTTTGTCTCAAAAAAGACGAATTTTCATTCCTCCCTAACTACGGCCCAATTGCACTTATGTACAAACCTCCATTTCGAGTTCATGGAAACGCTTATTAATTATCAGCTAAAGAAATATCTCGGGAAAGAAAGTTTCTTAATTGCCGACAGTGCGGCTTTCATAGCAATAGGCCCACTGGTAATATTGATATCTCACCGAACAGTAGAAAAAAACCTGGCATCATTTAGGAGAAATTAAAATTATTGCACTTGATATTTCGAAAGCACTCGGATGAGTCTAGCACCAGGCTCTTCTGTCCAAAATGTGTGATTTTTCAAATCTAGTTGCTTTTTTTTAAATTTTGATCTTGACAGCATTGTGCAATGGGGAATAAGAAATCGCGTCAAATTTAATGCTTCAAAAACTCAATGTTGTCTTTTGTCGATAAAGCGAAACGTACCTCCTAAGCCACTATCCATAAGTGGCACTTGCATCGAATAAAACGATCACCTCTCTTTCAGTTCTAGAAATGTGTATTACGGACCACCTTCTGTGGAACGACCACATATTTGACATCGCAAAGAATGCTCCGAGGTGTTTGGGTTTCCTTCGAAGATGCAAGAAATTTGTTAACCCATCTGATCTGGCTATAGTCTATAAAGCGTATATTCGGCCAAAATTTGAGTATAATTTCGATATTTGGGCAGGTGCTCCCACTTGAGTTTCTTGGACAGAATTAAAAAAAGAGCTTTAAAAATGATAAGCGAACGGGCAATAACAGAAACATTTACATCTCTTGAGCACCTTGCCTTTTGCTTTTTTATCGCTGTTTCTATAAACAATGCTCTAGTAAACTAGCCAGTTGCATCCCCCCCCCCTAAAACAATTCAACCGTAATACTCGCACTGTAAGGAATGTTTAGTGCGGGCTAATTATTCAATAAAAAAAAATATTGCATTAATGAAAGCTTTAAATCCAGAAACCTTAACATAAAAACTTTGCTGCTGCTGTACAAGACTATGATCTTACTAGTTCCCACATACGGATCTGAGACTTTGGTACTTACATAAAACACTCTCGATTTCTTATCCGCGTTCGAAAGAAAAGTCCTACGAAGAATTATTGGCCCCATGTGCGAGGGATGCGATTCCGGAGAAGTTACAATCATGAATTGTCGGAAATCTACCTCAAAGCAGATGTGGACAAAATAAAGCTCGGTAGATCCTGGGGGGCTGGCCACCTAGCTTAAATGACCGAAGAGGAACCAGCTCGAGAGTCTTCACAACGTGGTAGACCTGGCTTACGTTAGATGGTGTCGGCCAGCAATCAGGATGTATGGAAGAACTTGTTAAAGGACGCCCCAATCGGATCCCGGTTGTTACGCCGCCATGATGATAATAATAACTGAAAGATAAACTCCAAACTCCATCACTTCTATGCTTCGCTCTTTGATTTGCTTCTTGATGTTTTTGCTACTGCCTTAACTGGGTTCTCAGGACATCTTATTTCTTCATTGGAGTACCAGCTACATAAGTGGATCGTTTTGTAATTTGTCGTGAGGGTGAGGGTTGCTCGGATTTTTTTAACCACTATCATTTTTTGTTGTTGTCAGTTTTGACAATTTTTGGTAAACGAATGTTCACTCTGATTTGATCTATATGAGAGAGGTCGCTACTATGGCCTAAATAACACACCGTAATTTTTTCGGGATGCAATGATGACTGATGGAGTACGTGTGGATTGCTGCCTGACCAATACCGCATATTTTGTTTATTGACGAAGCCATTCAGTCAGAAATGAGCCTCATCCCTGAAGATGATTTTTCGATGAAAATCCGAATCATTTTCAAGTTGTTGCTCAGCCCAATTCACGAACATACGACGCTTCTGGTGGTCAAGAGGCTTCAGTTCTTGCGTCAATTTAATCTTGCAAGGATGTAAGCCAAGATCTTTTCGCCAAATTCGCCACAACGACGTCACAGAGATGCCCAACGCTTGAGAACGACGTGAGAGAGACACATTTGGGCTTTCTGCAACTGAAGCCTCAGCGGCAGCAATATTCTCGACACTACGGGCAATTCTTTGTCTCACTGGCACGGCAACATTTTGTAAAAAAAAAAGTTTACCCTGGCTCTTAAGAAGAAATAGTTTTGTACGAGTGACTTCAACTAGACTAAAAGTCCAATGTGCCCTGTAATCTTTCCTATTTTTTAAGGTAAGCAGAGTAAGACTATATAAACAAGTGATATAATGCAAACTTAAACAAAATAAAACGAATTCTATTGAACATTAATCATTTTAAAATTCGGTGTAATTCAATATTAACTTTTTGATTACTCATCGATGAGGTTGAGTAATTGACACAAGTCATTTCGGTTAAATTAACGAAATGCACACACAATTCCCTTGTTTCTTTATTTCACAATTTGTTAAATTTTGTCGAACTAATTTAGCTGCTTGAATAAAATAAGAAGAGGTTTAGACTAGGTAGAGAGTAACTGCATTTAAATGCATTAATTGTTATAATTTATTTTAATTTTCACCGCTGCTTCTATAATAAATGTACATTGACTTCATGATCAAGATATACATAAACAAGAGGAAGACAACTTTTAAGAGCTTAAATACAATCCTGTGTTTACTTATTTTCGACCATCTATACAAAATCGAGGAAAGCTTTGATCTTCCTACTGATCAATCACCTAGTTATGTTGGCAGTAAGCTGAAGCTTAGTTATAAAGAAAGTTCGCCATTTCTAATAGCCAATATAACTATAACCTGATTGCGAAGAAACAATTACTCTTAGAGTTTTAATACGAACTCCGCTTGAATTGAAAGAAAAAGCCGACAAATTTATAAAAAGTGTTTTTAATCATCTCCCGCGTAGACTAGAAAATGCAATGGCCATAAATTTATTGTGGTAAAACAGCAAACAGGTAAAAAATCTGTCGGTTCTGGCCATAAATGCCCGCATTTTTAAAGAGTAAAGAGACAAGTAAATGTTAAAATTTAGCACTTAACTTTAACAGAAAAAACTAAAAAAGAAGTCTTAGAGAAATTATTACTTATTTCTGTAAACTAAAAACGGCTTATTCGTAGACACCAATTTGGTTTCAGAAGTACCAACTCAATTATCAGATATGTAGATATATGTATAGAAGACGTACAAAAATAAGGAATCCCTTAAAGAAAAATACGTACTTTTCAAGAGGTTTTTTAGATGTTTTTCCAAGCATTTGAAAAGGCCGGACAAGACAGATTTAAATTTAAATTAATCAGGTTATTCCAACACAAATATATTACATTCTGGAATATACCTGAGAAACGGGATGCTCAGAATTTAAAGAAATAAATGCTGGTGAACCACAAGAATGTGTCATTTTGCCCAGTATTTATACGTCAAGAAAATATGCCAAATTTGGTGATGATAAAGGGGCCGCCAAATAACTTCTTTTTTTTTGAAAATGCTTCATCAACATCGAGTTTAGCTTCGGCTGTGTGGCACGTAGCGCCGTCCTGTTGAAACCAAATGTTGCCAATATCCTCTTCTTCAATTTTTGTGAACAAAAATTCGTTCAACATGGCCCGATAACGATCGCCATTGCCTGTAACGGCCACTCCTTGCTCATTTTCGAAAAATGGCCCAATTATGCCTCTGCACCAAAATCCGCACCAAACAGTGACTCATTTTGGGTTTTCTGTGCCCCAAATGCGACAATTTTGCTTGTTTACATACCCGCCAAGATCAAAATAAGCTTCATCTGAAAAGATGATTTTTTTTGGCAAAATCAGCATCTTCTCTAAGTCGATCGCAGGCAGTAATGTCGCAATATTTCCCAGCGTATACACAACCATATTCGTTTAGCGGAAGGATAAAACTAATTATCTGTCATATGAGACATGAGCTAAGTGTTACCATTCACGAAATAAGCACTAGTTGAAAAAAAAAACGTTAGATGGCGGACCCTTTACATCTATACTTGCATCATCCCACTCAATCCAAACGGTAACCGATATCGAAATTTGCAAATCGAGTGAATTCGACCGTTTTGGTAACTTCGAATGTTATTCGAAAGCACTTTTCGTGCAATTGAAAACATCTGATATCTGTCATTTGAGATACATATATGTATGTAGGTATTTTAAAAAATATTTGTTTCGCATTTTGTAATAAGTTTTTTAATTTTCATTTTAAAAGATAAATATAACTAATAATGAGTGCTCTGTTAATTGCTGCGTTATTATTGACTGACAGATATAAGTACGCAAACAGAAAAAAGTAAAAATACGAAGGCTGAAAGATGTATCTAATCCCTTGGACTTTGCAGATGCCGCGTATGTTATAAAAACCGAGAACGACAAAGTTTGTTATTTATTGTTTGCCTTTTAACATACATAATGTATACTGCTACCATCTTAATAAATATGCTTTCATAATGGTGTTGCAAATTGTTGCGACGCACACTTTACTTGTATGCTTGACTTTACAATGAATGCAATGACTGTGAGTTCGCTTTTGTGTTAACCGGTGAGATTATTTTTAAAACTTTCCAACAAATCTTCCGTGATAACTCGATCCACCTACGTACATAAATCCCCTTGACCAGATCTTAATGGTTGTCTATGAATAAATGTTGTCTCTTATTTTGTTTAACTTTGTTTTAATTATATTTTTATTGGAATAACCACAGTTTATTTCATAATTTCTTCTTTTTAAACTTCTTAATTCTATAAAAATTAAAAAAAAATCTTAACAAACTAAAACCACAGTTCCATAAACAAAATTCAAAAAATTTAAATTATAAGTAGAAAAAGTTATTCAAAATTTTCATACGCAGAATTAATTTGTCAAGCTAGATTTTTTAAAATAGTTTTTTTTATAGAAATCCAATAAGCCGTTACCGAGAACGTCAAAAATAAAAAAAAACATTACCTATATGAAAGCTACTGTTAATAGATTTATCCGGTAAATTTGGTTTTGAAAAATAAGCGTTTCTTTAACGGTTATATATGAAACCAAAAATAAAATTTCAAAAACCTCTATCAGAAATGACAAAGGAACCACACATGCAAAATTTTAAGGTAAGGTAAACGTGAGAATGCACGAACAACATTTAAAAACAAAATTAAAAAAGTTGGTTGTCTGTAAAGTCGGTTTACGGACGATAATTTTACGTGAATACGTCATAAGAAAACATTGATAACACCAACCCCAACATACAGCCCGTTTACTCACACCATATGCAATTCCACTTACTCCACATACTGTATGTATATGTCAAAAAGAATTACAGACATATGTATTTTCAACATTGAGTTTTTTAAATAAAAAAATTAATAATAATAGATACAAAAAAAAATCGTTATTCGAAAATAATACAATGCAAAATATCTTTGACTGCTTACGTCTTCCAAATCCAGACATACCACTTATACACGGATTTTTTACTTGCGATTAAAGGGACTATAAGGCAAGTTTAGGATTCGTTAATATTAAAAAAATTGAGATAACAATCAAACATGACATTTTTTAAGTCTAAAAAAGTGATCCAGAAAAAATGTCTGTCTGTCAGTATGTATAACGAGCTGCAGCCTAAACGGCTTAAGAGATTATCTTCAAACTAGGTGTGTGTGATTCTATTGGCATTCTTTGGATTTCTGTCAAATTTTATATATAAGAAAATCTAGATAGCCGAATTAATTCTGCATATCAACATTTTGAATAACTTTTTTTTCTAATTAAAATTAATTTTTGAATTTTTTTTTGAAAAATCATTATTTTGAAAACTAATCAAACTGGTTCTACAATTTTCGAAATACATTTTTCATAAATTCCTTGTTATTTAAGACGTGTGATGGCATACTTCATTTTTACTAAGAACCGTTAAGTATTGTGGTTTTTAATATTTTTTATAAGTTCAAACTGTGTTATTTTCAACGCAAATGTTACTTGTTTCTGCCAAAGATCTTGCTTTCCAATTTAATTAGGCACATAAGAGCAAGTACGTGCGACCCAGTCGTGCCCATTTTTTCATACAAAATTCTTGTCGCCGTTTTCGAGAAAAAATATGCTATTAGTTGAGCTAAAAAAATTGGAAAAAGTCCTTTGTAGAATGCCAACATAACTTTATGTTCTTTAGAAGACACTTATCAACCGTTTATAAGCTTTAATCCATAATGCACCCGACAGAAAGACAAACTGTTGCCACCAACTCAAACACTGTACCGAAGACCATAGCTAGGTTATTTTAGCTTTGCATAAGTGTAGAGAGTCGGTGCAAGAAATCGCGAGAGCTGTCAGCTGACGCTCTTCTTAAATAGTTTTTAATGCCAAAAAGCTATAAAAAATGGCTGCCATCAAAAGTCACAAGAGACAAATTGTCATTAATAAGGAAGCTCAAATCAGGTCCATTTCTGTAAGCCAAAAATTTGCAGCAGAACACACGGGTAAGTGCTAGTTGCAGAACGATTCTCGTTTACTAAAGTTCCGGCGTGTTGGCCCAATTTTCCTGATTGAAGGTATTACATCAAAAGAGTTCTATGTCGGCATTATGTATGTAATGCTACAGTTTGTCTGAAGAAAATATTCCTTTAAAATGTTTTTTTCTACCAAGAAAACGACCCAAATCATCCTTCAAGGAAAAAACAAAGCTTTGATTTGAGCGAAATAAAGTCGATGATTTCAGGGGTCTTGAACCCCATCGGAAATTTAGTTGAATAAACTAAAATAAAGTTGAAATAAATAAAAAAAAAAACGACTCACAAAGCGGAACTTTAAAAAATATTTATTCAGGCATTGATAAAAAAGGAAGCATCAATGGCCTATTTTCATAACCTAAAGGCAATAGAAGTGCCCCTTGGCTTAGTGGTTAGTGTGTCGGACTGCTAAGCGAAGAGCTGGGTTCGAGTCCACTCAGCCATCTTCTTTTCCGGGGTACTGCCTCGTGCGAGGAACTGACCTACATCTCATGTAGGCGTTCGAACTCGACGGTAAATTGTAGTTCCCTTTCATTCTTGCAGAATAACAACACACATACAGGAATGGTTGAGAGTATATGTAAATCACTAGACCTTGGCTGCTTAAGGAGCTGTCGCGTCAATAAATTTGTTAAAGTGATATTAATTAAGGAAAGAAAATTATTGGGTTGAATTTTATTTAAAGAACTAGTATTTACTTATAGGGGATTCAAAATGAGCAAATTGAAATTTTTTGAAGACACCTTTAAAACAAAAAGTTAGCAAAAACAAAACGTCATGTGCAACATACCCGGCCGACGCTTTTATAACTTTTCGATTGAAAAAAAATTAAAATTCTTTTTTGGTACAATTATTGTTATTGTTATAATATTCTTACATTATTACAATTAAGCGTTGTTTTTTTAAGGTGTTTCAAACAAAAGACAATTGCGAAAGTTTATTAAAAATCAAAATAAGTCGATGTTTAGATAACCTTTTGTTAATACAGTAATGTCAACATTGGGCAAGAAGCAACGACATTATGTGTGTCAACCTTGAAAATCAAGCAGATATATGCATTTTGTTAAAAAAGGTATAAAATAATAATTTTCAAAAAAACAGTTGGATAAACAAATCCTAAGATTAATAATTTTGCCGTCTTTATTTTGTGTATATGTATTATGTTTTCGTCATCTTTTGACTAGTCTACAGTTAAGGGATGAACCTGAGCTACAAAAAGCAATCTTCAGCAACAAACTCGGTATTTCCTAGCTATTGAAGAACTCTCACGCCAACACCATAGATATTCGATCTTTCAAAAGCCGAAGCAATTACTTGCATTGGCCGAAGATATTAATATAATCTATTAATATTAATAAATATTAATAATTAATTAATAATTAATAATATAATATAAATAAATATTAATTAATTAATAAATATAATAAATATTAATATAATCTAAAGAACACAGTGTGTTATCATTTGCTCTTTTGTAAGTATTAAGACGGAAGCAGCGATGATGGGCTTAGCAGTCAATGAGGACAAAACCAAGTATGTATATGACATCATTAAGAATACACACCCAAAATCGATGTATTGGTTCTTGGACCAAAAAATCACCATAAGCAGCTATTACTTTTAAGTAATTAGGGAGTTTGCCTACCGCTATCAATTTAAAGAACAATCCCAAAAAAACTCTTTCCAATCCCTACTTCTTATAGCTAAGAAGGCAATTGACTGTCAAGTGTACTTTACAACAGTAGTGCCCCGTGGCTTAGTGGTTAGTGTGTCGGACTGCTAAGCGAAAGAACCTGGGTTCAAATCCAGCTCATAGCCACCTTTTTTTCTGGGGTACTGCCTCTTGCGAGGAACTGACAAAACCTCCAAGAGTAAAATTTGTCTGGAAAAAGTGCATCTCATGTAGCCGTTCGGACTCGGCGGTAAACTGTAGGTCCCTTCCATTCTTGCAGAGTAACAATACACACACAGGAATGGTTGAGAGTATAAGTCACTAGGCCTTGGCTCCTTAAGGAGCTGTCGCGCCAGTAAATGTAATGTATGTACTTTACAACAAAAAAACTCATCATCACAGTCCGAATCCTGCTGTATGAAGCAGTGGCATGGATATTGTCAAAAATGGATCAGGGAGTTTGAGGTTGCTTTGAGAGAACCAAGTCACGTCCAAGTGCTTGCTTTACCTCATCGTGGTGGTCCCCGGGCAATGATTTGTGCATGCTTATGTTAAAATTAGCTAAAATTGCGAGTGCTAGTCCCCAAGGGTTGTCGATATGCTGATAACTTCTTCCGTTCTTACTCAGAACCCGAAAACAAGCCTCCGAAATAATTAGATTACACGACGATGAAACAAGCAACGATAACGGCTAACAGTAGCGTCAATGAATACATAAAATAGGCAATCTTTGAAAGTCTGTTAAAATGTTAAAAAAATGGGTACGACTGGGTCGCACGTACTTGCTCTTATATGATATTAACAAGTTTTTAGTAAAATTGGATTATACCACCACAAGTCTTAAAAGTTACTGAATTTATGAAAAAAGGATTCGAACATTTTAGGAAGGATTTTGATAAAATCCTGTTTTTTATATTTAGTTTTTTTTTTTTTTTAATTATTTTGAGATTTTGGTATGCAGTTTTTTTTAGAGTTTATATACAGCTTATCATAAAATTTAAAATAATTTTTTTTCACTAAATATAAAAATATTGAATTTTCAAAAAAAAAATTAAAAAATTAATTTTAAATACAAAAATTAAATTATTCAAAATATTGGACTGATGGTACAAAAAAATAACCAATTTCACATCGACTGGGATTTACACGTACTTAATATTTCCTAAAACAGCTTTGTTTAGAGACAAAAGAAAAGAAGAAATTTCTGACTTTACAAAAAGGTATATCATGGCATTGTGGGTGTAAACGTTGTTTTAATATTTTTTTTTCTCAGTTTTAAGAAAAATAATCCTAAAAATAAATTTGATTTGACAATCTGTGTATAATTTACGGCAAATTTTAAGCCTATGTAGATAAATTTAGGAAAGTTTTACGGATAATTGTTGGCCCCGTGTGCGAGGGCGGACGATTCTGTATGATGTACTTTTATTTAGTAAATTCTGCTATTTTACTACAGTTTTATTACACTATATGTAAATAAAAAAAACTTAAGAAAATACAATCATGAATTGTATGCACTCCGGTATGACTCAGGTGGACTATAGACAAATATCATGTAATTGTTACCTACCACACTTATCAAAAAAAAAAAGGTCGACAAGAGTGGATAGCTTTTTTCGGTTTAGTTCAGCCCGAATATGGATTATATTTATTAAGCTCTTCACGGTGCGCTGTCTATCTTTTTGAAGCTGTCAAAAAAGATAAATTAAGCAGTGGGTATGGCAGCTTTTTTTTAATTGTTTCTATAGGTACATATTATATTTATTAATTATTGTTTATATTTTATATTTATTCATATTATATTTTACAGGACGACCGAAGCCTTGGGGTGCGCAACTGGATGGCGTCGGCCAGCAATCGGGATGTAGGTATGGAAGAACTTGTCCGGACCGGATATCGATTGTTGATGATGATAATAGAAGTACTTATACTATACATATTAAATTAAAGTAAGGAATTCGTATGTAAATAAACTTGAACTGCATAAAATGAATTTAAACAACTTACTATTTCGCAAGGAATTTAATACATTTAAATAAAGAACACTTTTAAGAACAATTAAATTAAGTTTTCAAAAATATTTTAATAAATATTTCAAAATTATTCTATAATAAAATACAAATAATTAAACGAGGAACAGCCTTCGTTCCGATAAACTTGGTCGAAACATCGACGCTGGTTTTCACATAATAAAGCCATTGATAGTTATTGATAACAAAATCGGGTAGAATTCAATCCAAAGTTTACTTTCTATATTGACAATTATACATATGTATGTGTATGTACATATCTAACACAATATATTTTTTTCTTTTTGCAAAATAAAACAACATTTCTACTAAAAACATTCATCCAAAAATGTGCACCACCACATCCAACACCCCCACATAAAGAGAGCAGAGTGCCGACGCCGTTTTCTGTTGCACATATAAAAAAAACTCAATACAAGTTTTTAAAGAGAAGCAACAATATTAATATTGATTCACCCATAAAAGCAGAGCAGTAGAAATAGAAGACTAGTTAAAAAAATTATTTTTTTTTATAATTATTTGCACCTCTCCCTGGCCCTGGCTTGTTTTTTTTTAAAGAGCAAGTGAACAAAAAAAGCAATGAATGACGTTTTGTACAAGTAGTTTCTTATAATGTTACTCAGCGTCGGCGCTCCGGACTGATGGACAGCTGCTGTGACGTGAGGTGTTCAGTTTGAGTTATTCTCTGTTAGTTTTTAACATCGTAACAACGTTATAAACTGGGGGCGAATACGTAATAAAAAAAAAAAAGCCGGTAGATACTACTGTATAATTTGGTCAGCAAGTGTAACATTTTATTATTCCAACGAGGTTGATTTCTCCTCAAAGAGAGCGATACCTTGATTTTTTTTTGTTTGTAGTTGATCTCTGATGTGTGAAATTGAAGGCAGATAACCGACATTCTAACGTTTTGTACCTCCAAAATTTTTTTCTTTCATTGTTTTTGGACAAAAAGAGGAATGTGGAATAATAAAATGTAAGGCATTGATACTTGATAGCTTTGATAGATTATATGTGTAGGGGAAAGCAATTGAGTAATAAATGTTCATTACCTGTTCCTATTATATTTAACTCCTCATAATTGGACAAAACTCTTATTGGCGGAGTTGGTGAAATTTGTTTTGATGATGACATTTTTCGCATTGAAAAACCGAAACACACACCACGGCCACGGGCCACCCGGCTGCTGTTACACTCACTTCTAATCACCACACCACTATAAACAACAACAAAGATCACCCAAAATATTTAATGGATCTCTGGCAGCGGCTGCGGTAGCAATCAACAGCTATTTCGCTCACAAAAAATTATTAAATTTTGAGACAAAAATGACACAGTAACGATTGGCAAGCCAACAATAGATACGATGCGTCGCCGGCTGGGCGATTGATGGGCAAAAAAAAAAGACGAAAACGAGCGCAAAGAGAGAGCAAAAAACTTAATAATTTAACAAAAACCCAGCACCGAAAGCACAAACTCACAAACGATTCTTAACCTTTTCTGGGCGAAGATCATTGCATGAAGTTACACAGTCCAGGAGGAAGAATCTAACAAAAATAAATGCACAATCGAGGAGGCAATCTCGGGATCAGAGTCTGAGTAGGAACTTTCCCGGAAGCATTGAGTATTCAAACGGATATAACGACGGGGACACTAAAACCGTACCGATTTCGATTACCGAACCGACGACGGACGCGACAAGCAGTAGCAGAACAGCACAAACAAGCACAGCAAAACCGATCTCTGCGGCGCGTCACTTTCTTTCACAAAAAAAATCCAACAAACTTTTTTTTTTGACAATAGCAAGACTAATCATATGAGGGACGTCGCCGTCGTCGTCCATATACCTACTATTTACGCGTATATTATACACATATGATGTACATATATATATATATACATACATATATGTAATGGGAGGAAAAAAGAATATTAATTGCGAGATGGTGAAGCACTTGTGATTTCTCCGTGTTGTTGCTTTGTGTATATTTTTGAATTAAATAACAAAATTTTATAAAAATAAATTGAACAAAAATTGCACAGAAAATACACCAAAAAAATATAAAACTGTTCTCTATTTGCTTTGTTTCTTTATTCGCTTTTTTGGGTAATTTAATTTTTTTTTTCTTAACACGTTTTCACTGTAGGTAGGTAGAGGTAGTTTTTGCGTTGGTTGAGTGTCGATATCGAACCCGGTTTTATATCATGATAGCGGCTTTATTCGTTGATTAACGGATTTCTTATATTATTTAAATTATACGGAAGAATGAGTTGAAAATACTCGGTTTAAATGCACAAAATTTCCGTTTTTAGGAATTGGAAATTTTAATGAAATTTTCGGAGCTCTATTATTTACAGAGCATGCAGGTTGGATCTTTTTCTCACTCAACAAATCCAACAATCGTTTTCGATTCAATTTTTTTTTGTTTTCATATACAAGCGTATACGTGTGACTGGAATACAAGGTATGATCATTTGAAAGTGTGTAGTAATTCCCCTTAGAGAAATTACAAAAGGGGGAGGGGAATTATCAGGATTCTCTTAAAATGTGTATTTGGATGTTGAGTGAGTGAATTTAGCGAACAAAACAACTGCATGCTCATGTTGGGGAGCTGCCTGAAACTAGTTCGGCGAATAACAAGTTGGATTGGGGTCTCTTAATTTGCCTGCTGAATTAACCACAAAGCAGCGATGTTATTTAAACTTTTAATACATTAATGGTGAATTGAAAAAGGTTTTGATCACGGCTAGCTTGTATTGGGGAAATGTTAGCCAATTTTTACCACTGCAGCATGTTGAATTAGGTGTTTGATGACAAAGTAGGTACATACATACATACCGAAATATATTAATTTCTTTAATAATAGATACCTTCATAAAATAGTTCAAAAACTAAAAAATATTTTCTTTTATGTTCGGTAAAAAGCCAACAAATTAAACAGAAATATAGAAATTAAAGCCGAGTAAACTTAAACGTACATATATTTTATGTTGAACCTTATCTCTCAAAGTTTCAACTCCTCTGACAAAAACATTGAAATTGACTTAAGATTTAATCTTGCAAAAAATATCATTTATAATTTTCCAAACCTTTATTGTTCCAAGTTTTTAATATGAAAATTAAATTAGTGTTGAAAAGAAGCATAGATACTGTAAGCCCATGATGTAGGTAGGTAGGTTACATTAACACCCAACATTTGTATACACAAAAAAATTTTGAGGCCATTGTAACAATAACGTGTTATCACTAAAAAAAAGGAACTCATACTTTATCCTTAACATTGAAAACTATTGATATTCTGCGTATATTTCAAAAGCGATGTTGCCAGCTTTTCGTGAATTTGTCCCTTGTTTTTTAAATTGAAAATTTAATAATTTTGTATTCTAAACCATATAATTTACACTCAATTCATTAAATAAACAAAACATTATAATAATTGCGGAGCGTTACGCGTCCAAAAACAAGAAATTATTGTACGTGACTCTTTCATGCATATGTGTCGCCCTTCATTTGATTTTCTGGAATCATCTTTTTCTTAAGAAATCTTAACGGCCAAATCCTCTTCGTTCAAGCTTCGTTCCACTTATTGTAGGTTTTCTGTGGTGCTGTGAGAGATGTTTCCAAGTAAGCATTTTACTTACATTCAGCGTCGCTAACGATAATTTGGAATGAAAATCCGTTAATAAATAATTCGTTATTCTGGGGCTTGTGATAAAGATTAACTCCCTCTTCCAACTAGATTCAATATTTAACTATATATATATATATATTTTAAGCAAGAAAAGGATTATTTTTTGTGCTACATGAAGATATTAATTATGTTCTGTTTAAAGTTCATCCAAAGAAATTATTTTCAATTTCATTATCATTTTAGAGGTCAAACATTCACAAACATATTATTCAATAATTGTATCTTGAAAGATTTTTATACAATTTAAAGTACCACAGCCAAGATTGTATTCTTCTTCGTGGTACTGGACTTTTTTAAAATGAGAAATCTTAAATCATAGTCAGAACAATTTTATTCTTAACTGCAAAATTAAAATTTCAGAATTCAAAAACGCAATTTAATTTATGTCAATCATTTTGGTTTTAGTACACAAAAAACTATGGTTAGTATAAAAGATTTGAATTACCTCGTGTGGGGAAATATTTAAGCTAATACAAGAACCATTATTTCGTTTGAGTGAGATAATGAGTTTGTTTTTCTAAACATGAGTGGAATAAAATTCACCTCGGTTAAGGTTGGAGTATTTGAAGAGTTATTTGGTTAATGATTTCAAACATTCACTCTATATGTTTTTTGAGAGACTATTTGTCGGATTCACTCAAAATTTAAACTCATACTCATTTGAGTTTTGCGATTTTGAGTGATAAAATTCAGTTTTTGAGTAGTTTAAAAAAAGGCATAAAAAATGTGTAAAATATTTAATTAATTTTTTATTAATAAAAGTTTTAAAAAATAAATAAAATAATAGACTTGTATCTCTAGGCGATATAAAATTAGAAATAAACGTAATTGAGGCAGAATTACAGGCTCTGTTTGGCTTTTGAGATGGCATATTGGTCTCATCAAGGATGCAGTAGTAAAATCGAGGTATTTTTTGCATCGTGATTACAAATTTAATAATAACTAGGATTTAGTCATGTGCATGGGTGGTTTGTTAAAATGGATTTTTCACCTGAACAAAATGCATGACTGGGAAGCATCACGGCTTCACAGCTTCACAGCTTCACAGCCGATCGCATTCGAAGTCAAGATGACAGAGCAAGAACAATAACACGATTTTTGTGTTTATTTCTAATATTTTTCAAATCCTTCGATTGGGAAATACAAAATGCAATATATGGAAGAAGAATATATTATGCTAATGTACAAAAAGTTTTGTGACTAACTCATAAAGTATTTTTTTGTGTTTATTGGAAACAGTAAATCTCCTTAAAGGAAGCTTAAGGGCATAAAGACAAAATTTTTTTTTCGAATATTAAATTAATTTAGTTTTAATTTATTTATTTATTTTTTAGAAACCATGCGATGAAATTTGTTGTTTGAATTAATTTTGTAATATTTAGAACCAGGCTTTTATGGCTTCAATAATTTCTTCCGTATAAGAGCAGTGTCGATCCTAAGCTCGTAGAAGACGGATGTCGAGGTGCGCAATTAGTTAAACGAAGTCCAAACAAATAATTGTTGCGCGGTGTTATCGCGAGTGCTTTAAGGAAAAAAAAATAATACACGCTCGTTGAGAAATTGGAAAAAAACCCCTCGCGTGTGCTGTAAAAAAAAGTAATAGTGTTCACTCGCGTCGTAGGATGAATGAAAAAGATGCCCACTCGCGCTGAAGAAAAAAAAAAAATAAATAAAACGCATTCGCATAACAAATTATCCTCTATTCTGTCCCAAGACCTTTGTGCTTAACTGCCTCTTTCTTATCTACTGTAGGCATCGTATGACCATACAATGCTTGCGGTAAATAGATAAGGACATCTGAATTTGTCTTATTGTGCTGAATGTTTGGATTGATTTTTTGTAAACAGGCTGTCTTATGGGCATAACACCTAAGACAGTTTGATTATTACAGAAGTTAATTTTGATTTTCACTGCGCAATTCGACTTAATCAGAGTTGTGTTTTGTATGTAAGTATTTTTAAATGGTAAGTGATTTTTGTGTCGTGTATTCAAATGTTCGTGGTTTAAGAAAGAATTTCTTTCACGTGTACGTCTACACTGTTCAACACAGGCCAGCTGTTTTGGCATTATGTGAAACTCAGGTTGGAGCAAATACTGATTTATCAGAATTTGCTCTACATGGGTATAGCTTGGTGCCATTACTCTTTTCTCATGAAAAATAATAACGAAAAATTCTATTAAATAAAAACAAATTTTTACTTTTTAATATGATTTTAAGTTAATGTATTTATTATTTAAATTACAACATTTATTTTATTTTTAATTAAAGTCGCGACGCGCGTTTCGGACTTGCGTCCATCATGGGGCTAATAAATATTTTTTTAAAAAAAGTATTTATTAGCCCGATGATGGACGCAAGTCCGAAACGCGCGTCGCGACTTTAATTAAAAATAAAATAAATGTTGTAATTTAAGTAATAAATACATTAACTTAAAATCATATTAAAAAGTAAAAATTTGTTTTTATTTAATAGAATTTTTCGTTATTATTTTTCATAAATCTAACAACATGGAGGCAGAAACAAAAACTTTCATCTTTTCTCATCATGGTCTCGTGGTCTATGTTAGGAATGATATTGCTTGCCAGAGCCTTCCCCAATATGGGCAATGTTCCAACACGGACTTTAACTTCTTATGGCTCAAATTCACTGTCCGCAAGCATGTCATTCATTATTGTTTTATTTACAGTAGTCCAAATCTTGACAGTAATTCGACTTGTAACGAGTTTGATGAGCTGTCTGATTCCATCTCGAAAATTGTTTCCTTTTGTCCTCGCACTGAAATCGTTATTGCGGGCGATTTCAATGTACACAATTCCAACTGGCTCCGCTATTCTGGTCAGACAACACCCGAAGGAAGGTATGTCGAGCTCTTTGCCGGGTTACATCACCTTACCCAACTGATCGATGTGCCAACGCGTATACCGGATGTTGCTGGGCAAGCAGCCCATACTCTTGACTTGTTTCTTACTTCTCACCCTGATAAATATACCATTAGTGTAACTTCTCCATTTGGCACTTCAGACCATTGTATCATTTCAGCTAATTTCTCATCCCCCACCCATCCAGTTAAAGAAAAACTTCCCACCAGGACCGTTTGGCAATACGAGAAAGCCAACTGGGACGGCCTGAATTTCTTTTTCCGAAACTTTAACTGGTCACTAAGCTTCCTCGATAGTGACATTGATGCCAGTGCTGAAATGATCACAAATGTGATTCTCCTAGGGATGCGTGCTTTTATTCCTAACAGAGTAAAAAGCATCAAACCTAAAGAAAAGTCTTGGTTTAATTCTGAGTGTAAAGAAGCTATCAGGCTCAAAGAAGTAAGTTTCCGATCTTACAAAGCCAACCCTACAGAGGAAAATCGGAAAAAGCACAAACAAGCAAGGAACTCATGCAACTCCGTTATAGAAAGAACCAAATTTTTGCATGACCAAAAATTACGGCAAAAAATTCTGCAGTGTCCCAAAGGCAGTAAAAATTTTTGGTCATTTGTAAAAAATATAAAAACTCCTCGACATCTTCGGTTCCAACGCTCATCGACAATAACAAACCAATTGTTTACTCTTCAGAGAAGGCAAACTTGCTCGCCGCCCATTTCGCTGCCAGCTCCACGCTGCCTCAAAGCAACGTTGCCCCTCCTGTACTTGAGAATGTAAATTTTTCCATGGGACACATTTTTTTCCGCACTCGTACAGTAGCAAGAGTTCTCAAAGATCTCGATATACACAAATCCGCTGGCCCGGATGGTATACCCCCGATTCTTCTGAAGAGGTGTTCTTCCACACTGGCAAAGCCACTGCGTAAGCTTTTCCATCGCTCCTACTCTTCTGGAATCTTTCCTAGAAGATGGAAAACAGCATTTGTCCAGCCTGTCCCTAAGAAAGGTGACCCATCCTCCCCCTCCTCCTACCGACCCATAGCACTGACATCCCTTGTTTCTAAGGTCATGGAAACACTGATTAACCGTCAGCTTAAGGAATATCTCGAAGATCGTAAGCTTCTCCATGACCGTCAGTATGGCTTCCGCAGCAACCGTTCCACTGGTGATCTGATGGCATATCTCACCGAACAGTGGAACAAATCTTTACATCGCTTTGGTGAAAGTAAGATTATTGCTCTTGATATCTCCAAGGCATTTGATAGAGTTTGGCATGAAGCTCTCTTATCGAAAATGCGTGCTTTTGGGATCGATAATACTCTTGTTCGTTGGATTAGAAGCTATCTTCTGGACCGTTCAATACAAGTTGTATTGGACGGATTCAAGTCTGATTCCCATAAAATAAATGCTGGTGTGCCCCAGGGCTCTGTTCTGTCTCCGACTCTTTTCCTCATTTTTATAAATGATCTTCTGTCTGTTACTTCTAATCCACTTAACTGTTTTGCTGACGACTCTACCCTCAGCTTTTCATATTCGTTCGATAATTCACGTCCTTCGCCTTCGGACGTACAATTGCAACGGTGCCGTATGTCAAGCTCATTAAACTCCGATTTATACAGCATTGTCAAATGGGGTAATAGAAATCGTGTGGAGTTTAATGCTTCGAAAACTCAATGCTGTCTTCTGTCGTTAAAGCTAAACATTCCCCCAATGCCATTGTCCATGAATGGCACTTAAATCGAAGAAACCGAAAAGCTCTCAGTACTCGGTATGTGTGTCAACGACGACCTCCGTTGGAACGACCATATATTTGAGATCGCTAAGAATGCTGCAAAGTGCTTAGGTTTTCTGTATCGGTGTAAGAAGTACTTTTCCCCATCTGATCTGGCTACAATTTATAAAGCGTTTATACGCACTAAACTCGAGTATAACTCCCACCTCTGGGCAGGTGCTTCGCAAACATCGCTTCACCTGCTTGATAGAATACAAAATCGAGCGTTAAGATTGATAGGTAATAGAACTGCCGCTGAAACAATTGCCCCACTCGAACACCGACGCAATGTTTTATGTCTTTCCTTATTTTATCGTTTCTTTTACAAAAAATGTTCACTCGAAGTAGCCAGTTGCATTCCTCCCCTTAAAAGTTTCTCCCGTAATACTCGTCTCGCAAGGAATGCTCATCAGTTCACCCTTGAGCCTAATTTCGGACGTACCGTGAAATATAGGGATTCTTTTTTAAGCCGAACGACACGAATCTGGAATAGTTTACCCGGCGGGATTTTCCCTTGCCATTTTGATCTGCAAACATTCAAAACCAATGTTAATCGGCACCTCCTATCTCTCCCCTCCCTATCTTCGTAATGCCCGCGCAGTGTGTTCTACATTAAAAGGGAAACACATAATCCCTTGTGCGCGCGTTAATTATAAAAAAAAAAAAAAAATGGCTTTCTTCTTTGTATCTTCTTCTTTCTAATCTTGGTATAATCATATGACTATAATTAATTTTTTTTTGGCGATTGATCTCTCGGCGACAATCCTTTTTTTTTCAATTATCAACGTGATGTTGGTTCAAGTCCTGGCGTTCACAAGTGGAAGAAGATTTTCCCGGCCGGGTCTGTTTTGTATCTCCTTTCCAGTTGCCGTAAAATTCAATAGGACCAATAAGCACCCGGAGAATTTTTCTCTCGAAGCAACCTAAAGCGCCCTGATCCACTTTTGACAATGGCCATACATTTGCACCATAAACAGGACTGAGATGATGAGGGTCTTATAATGGAACATTCAATACTCACAAAAGCGCTACTGACACACTATCTGTTCTTCTGATCATGTCTATATCATCACTATTTTATAGTGACTGCAAACAGGCGGGTTGCATACCTATCTCACTTTTTAAACGTTGTCAACTAAATGAAAAATAGTCGCTTTGCAAATTCTTTTGCCTTCTGTCGATATTCGGCCTTCCGCAAGCAATGAATTTTGGAATTCGGCGTCATTCCAAGGCACCGTGTTGGCGTGGGAGTCCTGCACTATTCTTTCAATTATGAAGTCGTATGACATTACAAAAATGAAGTGAGGATAGCAATATCTAAACTCAAAAAACAACAATGCTGCTGCACCCGACGGACTACCCGCGGAACTTTTTAAAGGAGATGACCTGGTGGAGTGCATACACTAACTCATCTCGTAAGTTTGGTCAGAAGAAAGTATGCCTGATGAATGGAACCTCAGCATCGTCTAACCGATCCACAAGAAAGGAGACCCTATAAGTGCGCCAACTATAGAGGAATAAGTCTCCTGAATATCGCCTACACGATCCTCTCTGCCGTACTATGTGAACGCCTGAAACCTTTCGTCAGCAACCTGATTGGCCCCTATCACAATCCAAAATCGATCAAATGTTGGCGCTACGGCAGATTCTGGAAACTACCCAAGAATTTGACGTCAAAAAGGATTCCGACAAGGTAATGCGCTATCGTACGATTTCTTCAACCTAATACTTGAACAAATTATAAGAAACTCGCAAGTCAATTGTAGTGGGACATTTTTTTCAAGTCTGTGCAATTGCTAGCATACGCTGACGACATAGACATCATTGGCAGAACTCGGCGAGCTTTCACTGGAGCTTTTGCTTACATTGAAGCTGAAGCGGCTAAGATGGGACTAGCAGTCAATGAAGCCAAAACGAAGTACCTGCTATCCACAAAAAGGGATACACAACACCGGCGGATTGGACAAAACATCACAATAGACAGGTATAAATTTGAGTTAGTTAGGGACTTTGTTTACCTCGGATCCGCTTTAACATCTGACAACAACATCTCGTCAGAAATAAAGCGAAGAATCACTCTGGCCAATTGCTGTTTCTATGGGCTAGGAAGGCAATTGAGTAGGAAAGACCTCTCTCGAAAGACAAAGGAGACTCTGTATAAGACCTTAATCATCCCAGTCCTGCTCTATGGCGCCGAGGCATGGACTCTATCTAAAGCGGTTGAAGATATCCTTAGTCGTTTCGAGCGTAAGATTTTTCGAACATTTTTTGGCCCTACCTGTGTTAACGGGCTTTGGAGGAGAAGGTTCAACCAAGAACTGTATGATCTGTACAGCGACATTGACCTGGTCAAAAAATACCCATATCACGCTTAGGATGGCTAGGTTAGCAGGACCTTCGATTCCATCCCAGAGGGTAGACGCAGTCTATTTATATTCTTTTCTTTTCTTATTTAACAGCCAGATGATGGACACAAGGTCCGAAGCGTGCGTCGAGAATAATTAATAAATTTATGTTGTTTAACAATTTAAAATAATTATAAAAATTGAAAACTTATATTAAAGAAACATTTAAGTTTTATTTAAATCAAGTTTTCATTATCTTTTTCTTAAATCTCGACAACATGGAGGCAGAAGCAAAATCTTTCATCATCATCATCATCATCGGCGCAACAACTGGGATCCCGGACCTCCTTCAACAAGTTATTGCATGTCCCGATTGCCGGCCGACGCCAACAAAATGCGAACCCCAAGTCTACGGGCATCCTGGTCTACAACGCCGCGCCGTTTCCTTCTAATTGCCCTTCGAGCTCTGATTTGGAATAATCCTTTAATAACTCCCCATCAAGACCTCGTTAAATTAGTCAATATGAATCCTTAAGAAGCTTTTTACAGGAACCGTGACTGCATAGCTCTTCGATAAGCCTAACCTTCTGGTTATAAGTATTTTAGTTTTTAAATTCTAGTTTCCTTCTAAGCTGCGTGTTCATCAATTGTATATTCTTATCCGAACTGGAAAATAACCCACCAACCAAGCAGTTACCAACTCCAGCGGAACCAACTAAATAAATACAAGCCTGTGGCAGATACAAAGTAACAAAGTAATATCCACACAATGTGGAGCCTATATACAACCATTAAGTGAGAAGAGAGCCCTAACAAGTTCAGGCTTCAGGGAACTTGCAGCATGATGGTTTATATAGACTTACAGCTGGTATACATAAAATCCAGAATTTTTCCCACATCCAAAAGCCATAAGCAATATATATATTTTTTTTGCTCGTTTGCCCTCTCTGTATAGAGTGCGTCCAATGTCGTGATCGTCTTACACCAACTACATCACGCTAACACAACAGTAATCACTCCATAAAGTCACCGCTTGTGGACATATCTTTCGTCGCCGGTAAGACAGCAGGTCCGAAAAGATATACGAAAAGACCCCCGAACCGATTTCCAGAGAAAAATGCCAACCCAGCAATCCGTATCCCCGCGTATGCACCATAACCGCAAGTCCCACGGGATAGTTATTCAATTTTTGTATTCCGCATCCGATGGCGCGCGGTGCAAGTGCAAGATATTCGCATAAACATTTGACATAATCCACATATGGCAAGGGTGCACATCAATTGTTCGCTTTTGTGAATAATGGTAGAAGAATTGAACCTTAACGCAGACGCACTTCACGCCGCTGCAAAAGGTAGTTTCCTATTTTTTTTTCTTTTTTTTGTAAGCCGGATTGCGAGTGCGAGGCATTATCGGTTAATTGGAATTGAATGTAAGATCGGTTTGAAAGTCGCCTCAGATACCCATATAGCCTTTCCATAAAGGGTGCTGATGGAATTGTCCAGTGTCCACATGATTGTGGAAAAAGAAAGACAATTCCAGAACAACGACAACAGGAATCCTAGCGATTATGCTTGGGATTATGATTGCACAACATGGTGCTGCGTTGTCGCACCGTGTATAGTTATGGATATGGAGTGATTGAAGATGGACTTGGACGGAATGAATCCTATAATACGTGATTAGATATTCCAAGCTCTCCCAGCGGGGGTCATTCCTTTTATGTTTTTAAGCAACAGAAACAGTAGTCCATAAAAATCTGAAGCACCAAACAAGAGAAGATCGCGCGCAGGCGACGATCATTGCTCAGGTGCGTTTCCTAACGCGGTAAAAAGACGTTTCTGTTGTTTGAACCATTGTACATACACTGCAACTGCAATTCATATACAATGGTTTGAACTTTGAAGTACGCACATTAAATTTATACATATGTAAATCTTGTACAAATGTTCATATTTCATTAATATTTTCATTTTAGGTCTTTAGTCTCTTGAAAGCTTATATTTATATGTAATACATTATAATCTCTGACTAGACGCCACCCACTTACCTTTAGCTCTCAGCGATATGAAATCTCTTAAATAAATTGCTCTTAGTCTAACTCAGTCAATAACCTTTTGGATTTATTTTAAATATTTGTCATAATTTCATAATTACTAAGAGCCTCCCACACAAGGAAACAAGAATATAATTAATTTGTTTAAAAAAAATACAATGGTAGTTGAGCCATAAATGTAGTTATGTATGTAGTTGAAAAAATAAAGAGAAAAAGTACCGCTTTGATGTATTGGGTGACAATGAAAAAGTCAACGATATTAAAAAAAGATTGTATTTGTCAATACGCCTACTTGTTTTGAATACATTAAAAATTCTTTCCACTCAAAAGCTTATTTTGTACACTAAGAACCAAAATATCGAGTATTTTTTATAAGCTCTTTGCTTTGGTAGTATTGACTGCAAGACTTGCCAGATTGAAATATTAAGAATATTAAAAACATTATTTGACAATGAATTAAGATTGTCTATTTATTATAACAGTTTTTTTTTATAGGGCTTGGATTCGCCGTCAGAGCCATCTTTTTTCTGGGTACTGCTTCTTGCGAAGATATGATAAATCCTCTAAGAGTAGAATTTGTCCCAAAAGTGGGTTTTTTGCAGCCTTTCGGCCTCGGTGGTAAATTGAAACGCCCGTCCAGAAATATTAAAGAAAGAAGTTTAACTGAAATCAACTCGTTTTTGAAGAAAAGATTCACCGGAATCAACATGCAATTTTAAGAGGTATTGAAATTTAATCGTGACTCACCCTTTTGACTTGTTGAAATCTCTAAAGATGCAATCTTCTTGCAAGTGTTATTGAAAACTATCTAAGAAAAATATTGAAAGGTGCTACAAGTTAGTGAATGCTGATTTCTTTTTGAGGAATATCGGATAGTTTTGCAACGGCATGATCAGTGCCCGATTAACCGTGTCAGGGCCTTTTGGGCAATGCAATTATAGGGACTCATTTTCAAATCTATCTATAGGTATTAAAGAAACTGACCACGTCAAAAACTGGGCGTAACGATTGCTTGGTTAGTTTTTTTTTCTGCACAGAATTTTTGACAGTGACAACTAATTATAGCAGTCCATATACAAGATGGGAAAGAAGTAATCCACCAGTTTGCTTAGCGTAGGTTACACGTCTTTAGTTGTCAGCTGATGCACTGTCTGCACTGTGTAAGGAAACATCTTCAAATCTTTCTCCAAAATTTATCCTAAGGACTCAGGACCACCAACCACCGGCTAACTCCCATTTGCCTGGCACACCGTCTGGCCGATGTTCCAGGGTCCTCTTTGACATCTTCGGCAACAACAGCAATATTCATAGCAGATAAGCTGATCTGGTGTCGAAAATTCTTGGTGTGCACGAATTATTGTATTATTCCACGTTCTTGATGGTTAATTGACGTGTTTTCTGAAATGTGAAAACAGAATTAATTATAATTTAATTATAATATATTGAAAACTCAAAAAATCAAATTCTCTATTTAATATATTCCTATAAATCTATTACCGCTTTAGTTCTAGAATCTAGATCTTAAATCACTAATATAGATAACTACCACCAAATTTTAATTTTTGTTCTTGACTAAAACAGAAACTTTTTTGACTGCTAATATATTTTTGAACTCAGAAAAGCAAATTTCCAGTACTTTTCTAAAGATTTATTTATAGTTTTGGAATAATTAATATATAATCGAATATTGACGAAGCTTAAGTAATTATCTAATTTCTATTAAAAAAAGCATATACAAAGCTTCAGTTATAAGAAACCAACGATATTTCTAACGAATTTTCAACAAATTTCCAGGATTTATTTCTTAAAGAACTAATTGCTGTTTATTAATTTTTGTCTCAATCTACAAACTGGTTGAATTGTATAATAATATCCCTGTATTGTAGAATAATTTCTTCAATTTTTGTTTTGTTTAGTGATGATTGTTCAGCTGGCCCCGATGGCATTCCCCGAGTCTTCTTTTTATTCCATCGAACGTCAACCCTGACCTTAAAACCCCGTTAACTGATTGCTTATCAGAGTGTGGTCTTTTCCAAATAAATGCAGTACCCAACTTCATTGAAAGGCATCTAGATCTTATCTTTTCTTCCGATTGCAGTTATTGTGTCGTTGCTTAAAGCCTTCACCATTTCTCTACCTTGAATCACCTTCATCCCCCTCTTAACCTTTCATTTCCCAACACAAATGGTAAAGAATTCGTAGAAACTGAATATTTCTGTTACGATTTACATGCACTGTGCAAAACTTAATAGTCTTATTAGCGAAATCAATGTTGATTCACAATATTCTAATGTGAATGCACAAGTAAGAAAGTAAGTTATCGTGTATTGCAATCCCCCTATGTCACAAAATCTCTTCACATCACCTTAGTTCGAACTCTGCTGGAATATGCAAACCAAGTTTGGTCACCCTATTATGAAAACCAAAATTACCCAATGTCCCTTCGTTGCCACCCTTATACTTATTGGCTTGCAACCTTTAACAATATTCCCCTGCTTATGGGGAATATTGATTCTCCTACCCGTTTGAATCAAGACCACCTTAATACTTATCCTGGTAACCTGCACTCTGTTCCTCTTTTCTATCTTTTTCACCATCGAACTAACTATGATCATTTTGAACTAATGTCCAGAATTTTTTGTCATTCAAACAATGCAATTAATCTCAACAAAGACTTGCAAAGAAAAGATCTATTATTACTGTTAAATCTCCTACACCCTCCAACAAACGTTTAAATGCATTAGGAAAAGGTCATGAAGTTGATTGTATTAACAGCACTGACTTCTGGAAAGCAGTTAAGCAACCAAGCCAAGAACTAATGTTGTTCAAGTTAAAAGCTTGCTTCTCTTCTAACTAACTATGCTCTGTTCAACAAAGATGGTGAGTAGAGGTTTTATAGGAGAGCTTTTTCCAATACAAAAGTGGTGCCTGCCAATCTGTTTACCAAAACAATTTTCCTATACTCTGTTCAATATATATTTAATTTTTACTATTCAGTACAGACCTTATGGAATGTAACAATACTATGTATATATAATTAATATTAAATGGCAACACTTAATTATGTACTACTGTAAGGCATACATACTTAATAAAGACCAGTTGATAATCATACGTCGCACATACCTCATCTTATTTCTTACCACATGGTGTCAGAAGTGGTGTTTTCATAAAATAATAAATAAGTTCGTGAAAATGGCAACTACTAATAACAATCAGATCGAATCCGGTATAAATATAAAGCCCCCGAAACCATTAGAAATAAACAACAAAAATGTTGGTCTAGCATGGAAAAAATGGCTCCAACAATATAAATGGTTTGAAACCGCGTCTCAGTTAAATAAAAGATCTGCTGAAATACAAGTTGCTACTTTTATGTCAATCTTAGGACCTGATGCTGTAGACATTTATAACTCCTTCACCCTTTCTCCAGAAGAAAGTAAAAATTTAACAATTTTAACGTCTAAATTCGAAGCACATTTCGCACCTAAAATAAGTATCACTTTTGAGAGATACGTGTTTAACAAAATGATCCAAAACGAAGATGAGCATTTTGACGATTTTTATACGCGCATAACAAATCAGGCAAAAAAATGTGAATTCGGTGCGTTGTTAGATTCCTTAATACGTGATAAAATTGTTGTCAGCATCCTTAGTGACGCGGTTCGAGAAAAATTATTAGAAAAAGCCGAGGTATCACTTGATGATACAGTTAAGATTTGTAGGGCAAGTGAAATAGCGGCGAGTCAACTCAAAGAATTACATAGAAACGAAGAAACAGTACATGCAGTTACAAAATATAAAAAAAAATACGAGAAACCAAGAAATCCGATAAATAAACAAGGCGAAGTAAATGACTTTTACTGTCGAAGATGTGGTACTACTCACTCTCGAAAAAACTGCCCTGCATTTAACAAAATTTGTAACAAATGTGAAAAAAAAGGACATCTAGCTACTGTCTGTAAGACAAGATCAAAAAAACGTTACAGAAAAGTGCATGCTCTTACAAATAATACAACAAGCGATAGTGAAGACAGTGACAACACTTCTTTATTAGTTCTATCAGTTGACACAAACAAAGATGACCAGAATAACTACATGGAAGAGATAATGATAGAAAACCACAAAATTAATGTCAAACTAGACACGGGTGCGCAGTGCAACGTATTGCCGAAAAAAATTATCGATAAAATTAATAACGTTCAATTAAACAAATCAAACACAAAGAAACTAAAATTGATATTACGAGTAGAGGAACTTAAAATTGACGAGAACATGTTCGAAGGGCTAGGTTGTATAAAAAATTTTATCTACGACATTGATTTGGTAGAAAATCCAGTCTTTGAGAATTATGCACCCCGAAAAATACCACTCGCATTACAAGACGATGTTAAGAAAGAGATCGACAGAATGATCCAATTAGGTGTTATAGAGAAAACAGAAGGCGCTACTCCAACAACCTCTCCTATGGTAATTGTTCGCAAGAAAGGGAAAATAAGAATATGCCTCGATCCTACCGATGTAAACAAAAATATTGTAAGAAGGTTTCATCCTCTGAAATCCATGGATGAGATTGCGGCAAAGGTTCAAAACTCAAAATTTTTCACAATCTTAGATTGTAAACATGGTTTTTGGCAAATTAGAGTAACTGATCGAACCAAAGGTTATCTGACTATGGCTACACCTTGGGGCAGAGTTTCATTTTTGCGTGTTCCATTTGGTCTTGCCTCTGCCCCAGAAATCTATCAAAAACTCATGACTGACTTATTGGAAGGCTGTACAAATACAGAGGTCTCGATGGATGACGTATTAATTCATGCTCCTGATGTCAAAACATTAAATGTACTTACAGAGAGAGTTCTTAAAAAGCTTGATGAAGCAGGAATAAAATTGAATAAACAAAAGTGCATATTCGCAACTTCGAAAGCCAAATTCTTAGGCCACATCATAACATCGAATGGCATTGAAGCTGATCCCGAGAAGATAAGATCGATACAGAACTTAAAGCAACCTACAAATGTTACGGAATTGCAGAGATTGCTTGGCATGGCTACCTACTTAGGTAAGTTTATACGTAATTTATCTGAAATTACAGATCCGATGCGACAACTTCTCAAAAAAGACACTCAATGGCAGTGGAATGCAGAACAAGAAAAATCCTTCAATGAGCTTAAATCGTCACTGTCAAAAACGCCAGTACTCAGATATTATGATCCAAACCTTCCAGTAAAGCTTCAAGTAGATGCCAGTCAGTCTAGTGCAGGTGCCGTTTTGCTGCAAGATAACCAGCCGGTTGCATATACATCGAAAGCGTTAACAGACAGACAGAAGTTAGCTCCTCAGATCGAAAAAGAAGCACTTGCCATCAGATTTGCATGTGAAAAGTTTCATGACTTAATATTCGGAAAGCATCTTACTATCGAAAGCGACCATAAACCTCTAGAAACGATTTTCAAGAAGCCTATTCACAGCGCTCCTATTCGTTTACAAAAAATCATGCTCCAAGTTTTGCAATATCAACCAAAGGTAGTTTATTTAAAAGGCAAAGATATACCTGTAGCAGATACATTAAGCCGTGATTGTCAAAACCCTAAAAACACAGAAAAAGATGATGAAATAGAGGTACATGAAATTTTACAATTAACAGAAACAACGAAAAAACGACTACAAGACGCAACAAAAAACGACAAAAATATACAAGATGTTATACGATATGTTGTTACTGAGTGGCCTAATGCAATTCAACACGTTCCAAATGAGATTAAAAATTATTGGACATTTAGAGAATCGCTAAGCAGTAATGATGGTCTACTTTTCAAAGGATTTAAAGTTGTAGTCCCAGATGATTTGAAGAAGGAGATGATGCAAAAAGTACATCAAGGTCATTTTGGCATTGATCGGACACTCAACAGTGCACGTGAACAGCTTTTTTGGATCAAGATGACCACTGACATCAAAAAATTCGTTGAATCCTGCAGCGTTTGTCAGAGCCAGCAACGTTCTCAACCGAAAGAACCAATCATCATCAAAAATATTCCTGAGCTACCCTGGGAGATAGTTGCAGTCGATATATTTTATTTTTTAAATAATGAATATCTTCTCGTTGCAGATAGCTATTCCGGTTATTTTGATTGCGTACAATTAAAGCAATCATCCAGCGCAGAAGTAATATTCCAACTGAAGAAGATATTTGCCGTCCATGGTATACCGTTTGTCTTGGAATCGGATAATGGTCCCCAATTTTCTTCCAAAGAGTTTCAAGGGTTCGCCAAAAAATGGGATTTTATTCATCAGACGTCAAGCCCGAGATATCCAAAATCGAATGGTCTTGCCGAGAGGTTTGTCCAGGTAGCAAAATCTCTACTAAAAAAATGCTACAAAGATCAGTCAGACGTTTATCTTGCGATACTCAACTACCGGAACACGCCTCGAAGCCCCGATTTGTTGTCACCCAATCAACGTTTGATGAGCCGAAAAACAAGAACAACAATACCATCCAGCAAAGAATCACTTAAACCTAAAGTTGTACAAAACGTACAACACAACCTTATTGAAGCTAGGAACAGAAGCAAGTTCTATGCTGACATAGGAAGTCACCACAAAAAACCCTTAAAACCCGGTGAAAAAATTCGAATTCAACAACCTAATCGAAAATGGATTTCTGGAACTGTGATTAAACCAGCTAACACTCCACGTTCGTATATGGTTCAAACAGACGATGGGTCAATATTACGTAGAAACAGCATTCATTTGCATAAGACTAGAGCCACCATCGTTCCAGAAAAAGATGTCATGATCGATCCAACAACTGACAGAACAACCCCAACAGCAAGTTCAGAAACTTACGTTGAACCAACCACAACAAACACCATAGGGTCAGGAACTAACCCTTATGTCACCAAATCCGGAAGAACAGTGAAACCAGTAGTAAGATACAACCCTTCTATTTAAATATCTAAATTAAATTGATTTTGAATTTGTTTATATTAAAACTTGAATTTAACTCGTCAACCTATATTTAGTATATTTTTTTTGTATAATTAACTTTCGAATAAAATAAAACTAATAATAAAAAAAAAAAAAAAAAAAAAAAAAAAAAAAAAAAAAAAAAAAAAAGTATATATCAATATAAATACATTAATAATGAATTATTAAATAACTATGAATTATCCATTACTCGATATGTATTATATTTAATCATTTAGTTAAAATAAAAATAAAACTATAAAAGGAAGATGTAACAATACTATGTATATATAATTAATATTAAATGGCAACACTTAATTATGTACTACTGTAAGGCATACATACTTAATAAAGACCAGTTGATAATCATACGTCGCACATACCTCATCTTATTTCTTACCACAGAAGAGAGCTTTCAAACACACTGGTACCTGCAAGTGTTTGCATCGCACTCAACTTAAGAAATTGCCACTTAAATATAAAAGAGAACCCTGAAATACATTAAAATTGTTGTTGTAGTATTTCATTTAACCCATGTACATTCCACCAAGACCTGTCTGCTCGCCGGCTGCGAGGAGCAGGAGACTACTGCAGAGTTACCACTTACCATTAATGGAAATTATAATACCTTTTTCTTTGTTTTTTTTTATGAAAGTTCCTTAATTGCAGCTTTCTTTGAGCCAATGAGAGCATATTTTAAGTTTAAAGAAGAAGGTGTTGTCGCTTTGTTTTTTTTGCTTACATCTTTTCGGTTTTAGTTTTCTTACGATTATAGGTACTTTAATGCAAGTTATGCATTCGTACACAAAAGTAAATTGAGATAATAATCAAACATGACATAACGATTGAGAAACGTATTTGAGTTACTGGAAAATTATGTTTGTCTGTCTGTAAGGATGTATTTTAGACTACAGCCTGAACGGCTTGGTCGATCGTCATCAAATTTATAACATAAGATTATGTTGACATTCTATAGAGGCCTTATTTTAATTTTTCTTTTAGCTCAAATATTAACGGTACCTGCATATAACCCTTAAGTTAAAGCTTATTTTTCTCGAAAACGGCTTCAAGGATTTGTATGAAAAAAATCTGTGTACTTTTGGAGGTGTGGTTTATATTTTGGTAAAAAGAAATATAAGTTGGTGGGCTAAAAATGGTACCTCGGAAACTGGCTGTCCGATTACAATCAACATTGTTATTCAGGAAGATGTAGGTAGCCTAAGTAATTTTACTATAAAACATTTTCGAAAATTGTTGTTAAAAAAAGGGTTTTATTTAAGAACCACCCCTACGATTTTGAAAAAAAAATCCTGCTCCTTCAATTTTTTTAGGGAAATACATTTTTTTTTTAGATTTAGTTTATGGTCTACATGTTTCTGTTTGTTTGTTTCTCCAAATCCAATAGTGAACCCAAGTAATGGGGTTTATGGGGGCAACTTGCCCCCATACTTTCTTCATACTAACATTAACAAGGTGGGATATAAGTCCCAAATCGTAACACCATACGGCGTTAATTCACATTTAGGTGATTTCTTTAATTCACTCTTGAAAGGTCATGAGTGGATTATGGAGCTTTTGAAAGTGAATTCACGCCATTATGGCATTTATTAATATGGCGTTTGGTCACGGTACCCGTTTACTTCTTCTGGAGTTACAGCCAAACTGGGATGCAAACTTCAAATCTTCCAATATCAGATAATAGCGTTTTTTTTTTTAAACTATGGTTAGTGCATGAATTTCCCAAACAAACGTATTTTATGTCAAAATTGACGTCTCGATGGCTTAGACAACGGAGTTTGTTCGTAGACTTAGGTATTTGCCATAAACGTTTATAGATGATGAAATGGCAATTGTGCTTGGTAGTTGGGATTGGTTACAAAAATCCATTTAAAACTGCAAAATTGCAACAGTAAATAGTAAATAATATTTGAAAAGTTTTTTAAAACGTACTCCTCATTTTAATAAAATTAATAAAATTATTTAAAGATTTCTTAAAGAACGTCAGCAGAATTTTTGGTTTGGAAACAACAAACAACTACATAATTCACAATGCTTTAATTTTTCACGTATGTATGTAAAAGAAAACGTATGTAAGAAACAGAGTCACCCGAACGAATCAAACTATCATTGCAGACGAAATGCTATTTGATCAAAATGAACATCATCATGATTTCTCCTACTGCCTATAATCTGATTTATTGAGTACCTACAATCACATAATGTAATCTACGAACGAAGCCTTCCAGATACACAGAAATTATCAATTGTGAATGAAATCTTTTTATATCAAACATATACTTTTATCGGAAATTGGGTGTTGTATTTGTAATGATACTGGCGGATAGCTTTGCCAAAAAAACACGGCTAATTTTTGTTGGACGGATTATAATTAAAATTTAATGCAAACAAGGGTAACGTTAATCTTGGACCATTGTAATAACGATTTATTATTTGTTATTGACGAAATTGATGCCCGTGTTGGGTTAAATTAGCATGAAGGATAACACCACCTGCGTGTATCTGAAGTATTACATTTTGTCTTTCATAGAAGAAAATCTGGTATCTATACTGTATGAGTAGATTTTTTCATCTTTACGCTTCTTCTATGTACTTAAAATTAATATTTCAAACCACTGCTCAGTTTTCGGTATCGTCTTTTAATGGCTTATGGCCTTTGATCTTATATAGACGATTGCTCTAAGCTTGTTGCATCAAAGCATCTAAAGTTTAAAATTTAAGTTATTTTTCTATAATTCTTCCTTTTTTTTGTCAAATATCTTAGTTTCCAATATGATTGGGTCATAAGTGGCACTTGTGGTCCAATTAAATGGCTCAGAAAGCTAATTTCAAAACCTCGCTATAAATATCTAAACTCGTAAAAAAGATCTATAGGCCCTGCACTGCAAATAACACATCTATCATTCTGTCAAACTAAAATGTGCAGTTAAATAACGAAAGGAAATTGCAGGTATCGAAAACAATCATCTGATTCCTTGTCACCTACTCACCTTAATATCCAAATAATTGGCACACTGTTCCTAGATGCAACGTCATTATAGGTCTTTCAAACTCCATCGCTCACCAAAGAAAACAATTTATGCAAAATGTAAGTCAAACTTTCCTGATAATATCGCCTGATGTGGATGTCACATGGATGGCAATCCATTTCGAGGCTGCATCTGCATCCTATCCAATGCGAAAGATTAAAATCCCAATCTATAACGACTTTTCTCTTTGGCACATTGCAAACATGGGCTTGTCATGAATAAATGTTTTATGCCAGATTTGAGTCTGCAGACATATATGGTTTCTACAATCGTCACCCAATGCGCGCCCAATAGGGTACCGACGCTGGCACCCATACGGGGTCATACCCTGCACAATAGTCTTATCATTAAATCATAAGGCAAACTGAAATATATCAAAAAATATACTTTCTTTGTCAAGAGCCGGTCGCCTTGTGAAAGTTCCAGAAAAGCCAGAACTCAAACGATATATAAATTTCAATTATTTACCATATCTACAATCCGATGGGTAGGCTCACGAGTTACGAGTTACTATACCTCACCTATACCTTGTGTTCCCAAAACGTTCCATTTAAATATATATGCTCCTATATAGCCTTCAGTGTGTATCTTTTGGTGGAAGAGACAACAAACTTGGCACACATTTTTAGGCCGCAAAGCGATGTGCCCGGACTCAAAGTGACCGAACAATTGCAGATATTCACTGATTACCATTTATAGCGCCTTCACCTGCGCCTGCGCCTTCTAAGCTTCTTATATGCATATGGCTCACACATGGTAGTGCATTCTTGCGGGCACATTGCCCAACATTTTGCGATGAAGTGTCGGTGTCGGTCGGTCGACACTGTGGTTTTACCCAATTACCCCGTCATCTTTATTTTGTCTGGGATACTTTGGAAAGGTTGTTGTGCGGAGTTCCTTGGGGTTCTGTTTTGTTGTTTCTTTTAATGATTTCAAAAATGTTTATCATAATGATGTCAAGATAGGACGCATGGGTATGCAGATACCTAATTGATAACTTTCTGGAAGCTGTAGGTGATAATTAAGGAGAGACAGTCTTAGGAGTTTCTAATTAAAATTGCGCACGGATGAGGAGATTTCTATTTTGTGTTTGAAAAAAAGTTTGTTTGTGGAATTTTATAAAGATATGGGCGGTAGATTTGTTGCTCATAGGAAAATTAAGTAATAATGTTGCAGGAACAGTTAGACGGCGTTGATTAATTCACCTTACAGTAAACAAAAGGACTGGGGAGATGCCGCACTGACAATTTTGTGCAAAAAATACACACATAAACTGTAATTTTGAATAGTGCTCTTAGAATCACTCCTAAAATTAATTAAAAAACATTTTCTGAGTCCTGACGACAGCACCACTTACCAGGGCGAACAAATAAACTCGTAAGAATAAATAAAACTTATTAAATCGATAAAATGGTTTTAAAAAAATATGAATTAAGCATCAAGCCCTTTTATCGAAAATGCGTGCATTTGGACTCGACGAATCTCTTAGTAATTTCCTTTCGGACAGCTCAATACAAGTTGTGTTGGACGGATTCAAGTCTGATATTCACAAAATAAATACTGGTGTTCCCCAGGGCTCTGTTTTGTCTCCGACACTCTTCCTCATATTTATCAACGACTTATTATCTGAAACAACTAATGCAATAAATTTCTTCGCTGATGATAGTACTCTCAGCTTTTCATATTCGTTTCCAGATTCACATCCATATTCTTCGGATGTGGAACTGCAACGTCATTAAATTCTGATCTTGACAGCATTGTACAATGGGGAATAAGAAACCGAGTAGAATTTAATGCTTCAAAAACTCAATGTTGTCTTTTGCCGATAAAGCGAAAAGTACCTCCTACACCACTATCCATAAGTGGAACTTGCATCGAATAAACCGTTCACCTCTCTCTCAGTTCTAGGAATGTGTATTACGGACCACCTTCTGTGGAACAACCACATATTTGACATCGCAAAGAATGCTGTGTTTAATCAACATTATAAGGGTAGTCAAAATCCCTTTAAATGCGGTCTAGTTATAAAAAAAAAATTACGAACTTAGATAAAATTTATTTTGTATTTATTCACTAGATTTGTTACTAACAATAAGGTATTGCAACTTTACTTAATAAATTCCTTCACCTAAAGCACTCAGTTAACATTCGGAACCAATTAAATAAAAAAAAATAATAAAATGTTTTTATTGCGAATTTCATGACATTCCTCCGATTTTTAAGAAAATTCTTTTATGACATTTCTCTGCCAATAAAATGCCAAACTATCTCTAAATGCAAATTTAAGGAATTCTCATCAAAGGCCAATCAGATTTCTGGGAACCGCAAACCCAATAAGCAAATTTGTCTTGGCAGTCTTCCGATAGTGCAAAATACAGAAATTTAAATTCTCCAAACACAAACTATAGAGTTTAACGGTGTTGTGGAAGAGTCACGTTCCATCGATTTGTACAAATTATTCATTCAATGGATGGACTTTGCCAAGCGTCTTTTTTCTTTTTTTTTGGAAAAAACCTCCAAGTTCCAGGAGGAATGCATTGGTGATAATAAAACGAGATATTATGGAGAAGACACCATGTGTTCCATTACACATATAAAATAGTTAGATTGGCTCATTGACTAACTTTTATTACTACTGCAGTTGTTGTTTAACTTTTTCATGACAATGCACAGTTCAAAAATTATTAGTGCGAGCACAACAGTACAAGATTTAATTTAATTTAATGACAATTCTAAAATATACCTTAAAATATAAAAATATTGCTTGTAAGGTCCTAGATTTTCAATTTGATTAGACTTTACACCAAAATCATCTCAGTCTTGTCAACATGTTGCTATACAGTGTATAGTGAACATTTACAGTAAAAGCTCCTATAAGCGGGCACATACACAACAAATATAAAATAATAAAAATGTAAATTAAACATTTATTAAGCACTAAGAAAAGTATAAATTTCAGATTGATCTTAGCATATTTTAATTTGGGGCAAAACGGGTATGTTAATATAGTTGGCAGCTAAGCGATGGTCATCTATAGATGGTAGAGCTTTCGCTCTTAATCTTAGTATCGTACATGAGGATGATCTATATACTCAAGGCCCACTGTCTTTGAAAAACAACACTACGCGCAGTTGACTTAGTGTTATAATTCTTGATCTACACATTTTTTTTTTCTACGGCGAAAGATGAAAAAATGTTCATAGACACCATAGGCCCGTACCTATAATAGTGTGAGATTCTTACTCACTAAAAAAACATTTTCATTTGTTCACCCAAAGCGGGAGCATATGGTATTTGAACCTTGCTCGGATCGCTGTTTTCGCAAGGAGATGGTTGAGTCAAGCCAGTAGGGGATCTTACCAGAGGCGCAGATAGGCCTCGCACCTAAGTAAGGGGAATATCTATGCCACAACATATTGATTATTTTGACTTCAGGTGATTAGGCTCAACGCCAGATTAAGGCGTAAAGGCAGTTGATGGCGTAAAGCTTATTTTGACCTTTATTTATTTATTTATTTATTTGACTATAACTACAGATACATAATTGATCACAGTTATTTGGATTATACAAATAATATTACATTTACATAATTAGTGACGATTTAAATTGAATAAAAGTATAATTTGTTTAAATTTCAATGAAGTAAGATAAAAATCTACGAAGGAATTATAATTATTGAACTGTTTACATAAGAGAGAGAACGGTTCATTATTTAAGTAGTTTAAAGTAGTTTCATGTGTTCGCAAGCAAATAAGGAGAATTTATATCACCGTTTAAAAAATTAAATATGAATGCAGCATTGAGTGATGACCTCCTATCCTCGAGCGTATTAAGACCAATCAGTAAAAGTCGCGAACGATATGGTGGAAGATGGTGATGATTATCCCAGTTAAGATAACGGAGAGCAAATAATAGAAACTGTTTTTGAATGGATTCAATGCGGGCAATGTGACAGGAGTAATATGGGCACCAAACTTGGCAGCCATATTCCAAGATCGAACGAACCAGTCCAAGAAACAGGCTCTTTGTCACATAAGGGTCGTTGAATTCTTTTGACCATCGTTTAATCATTCCTAGACGAACAGAAGCTTTTGCAGTTATAGAGTCGATGTGCATTCTGAAGTCTAATTTTGAATCAAATATTACTCCCAAGTCTATAAAATAATTAACTCTTTCAAGTTTTGAATTATTTATAGAGTATTCATTAAAGAAAACATTTTTAACTCTAGCGAAGGTCATTACTTTGCATTTCTTAGAGTTCAGTGTGAGATAATTCTTATTACACCATTCCTGAAAATGATCAAAATCAGATTGCAGTTGAAGGTAATCAGCATTATTTTTATATGAATATGAAATTTTCGCATCGTCAGCATAGAGATGTATATCACAGTATTTTATCACAGAGGGTAAATCATTTATAAAAATTACGAGTAACAGTGCCTTGAGGCACGCCAGACTTGACATCTATTGCGTTGGATAAATGAGACTTGAACTTAACATAATGAGTACGAGATGATAAATAACTTGCAATCCATAGCACAAGTTTTGGGGACCAGCCGAAAAGTGAAAGTTTTCTAACAAGCAGCTGATGATTAAGTTGATCGAAGGCTTTGGAGAAGTCAGTGTATATTACATCCGTTTGATGACCATTCATGAATCCTTTTGTTATGCATGATGAAATTTCCAACAGATTTGTAATGGTAGATTTGCCCTTGACGAATCCATGCTGTCTGTCCGATAGATGCGATTTTACACCATGTATCAACTCATGGACTATTATAGATTCCATCATCTTGGGAATAACGCTGAGTTTTGCTATACCTCGGTAGTCACGCATGTTGCATCGGCTTCCTGATTTAAAAAGTGGAATTATAAATGAAGACTTCCAAGCGTGCGGGAAAACTTCTTTATTGCACTTGTCACATCGTTTTCTTGAATAAATGGCAAGTCATTTGTAATGCTCATGTTAGAGGTAATTTGATGCAGCCCAGCCAACCCATTATTACATTTGTAGATGCCTTTAAACATTTCTGCAAACATATCACAGATCATTACCTCATCATTTGAAGAAATTTGATCCAAATTCATATAGGACGGGAATTCAGCTATTTTTCTTTTATTTTTAACAAATTTCCAAAAAGATGAGGATTCCGTAATAGGTTAGCTTTCATAGATATTATGTAGTTTTTATATGCAGCCCTTGATTTGACTTGGAATTCTCTTCGTATTCTGCTGAACTCTTGAGCAGTGGAAACTGTAAACTTGAATTTGAGCTTGTTGTGGAGTTTGTTTTTTTTGTTTTTAAGCCTTTTAAGGAAAGGTGTGAGCCAAGGAACACAATTATCAACAATTTTGATGCGGCGACAAGGCATTGTTTTTAAAAACTTCCCCCTGTGGGGGAAGAATAGGCCCATGGTTTAGAATCGTGTGTAAGAATAGTTCTATGGCATAGCTGGCTAGGTGGGGCAGCGATGAGGAATCCGCGATTTCATCGCAACTGACAATATTCCGGAACTGTTGTTTTTTCAACTGGTTGGCGGGCCAGTGAACCTTATGGGGTCGATCCACAAGTTTGTTTCCAGCCCTTTGGAAACGGGCGGCGACAGACCTAATCCTTAAATAGGTGCCACTGGTTAAAAAGAGTCCCAGCTGATTTCGTGAACCTAGCTCGGTAGTTAGTAGCCCCTAGTGGGAGTATCGTGTTGGCAGTGGTTATTCCGAATGCGAAAACGAATAAGTATCTCTGATTTTCGGGACGATGGCCATGCTTCGAAAGAAGTGGTGTACATTGTCGTATTTGCAGTTTGCGCAGTTGGCCCTGGTCCTTAGCAGAGAGAAAGGATTTGTCATACAAAAATCATTAATTGCAACTAGAGTGGCTTGGCGAACCACTCTAGAAATAGGGTGGTCTGAACAACCGCTCTAGGAACTTTGTTGCTCCTCAATGTGATACAAGAGAGAAATCACACAGAGCGATTAAGGCTTAATAGCCAGGTACTTAAGTAAAACATCTCCTGCATATTTTTCATTCAACTACAACTAAGTTGCCTTATCAAGTAGTTTAATCTTCATATTATACAGGGTGGACCAAAAGTTCGTTTACATCTTAAATGATGATTTAAAAGAAACTAGTTATGTGAGATAAAAACTGTTTATTTATTATTAAAGTACACAAATAGGGATTTTATTTTTTAAAAATTACAAACCTCCTTATGGGATTCTTGACTATTTTGAAACTGCTGCAACCTGGAGCGGAAATTTTCAATGACGGCCTCACAAGTATTTCGTGAAATGTTTTGCATTTCCTCTCGAATATTTTCCTTTAATTCCTCTAGAGACACTGGGTTGCTATTGAAAACTTTACTTTTAAGGTATCTCCAAAGAAAGAAGTCCAGTCCAGTCCAGTCCCCAAGTCCGGGCTACGAGGCACCTCTTTTTGATATGACTTTTTGCCCAAAAATTTCGCGAACAGCACTTAATGAGTCGTTGGAAGTGTGGCATGTTGCTTCATCTTACTGAAACCACGAAAGTTGATGAAAACTATCGAAATCCTATTGCGCTGATGAAAAAAAGATCTGTAGCATGGCAATATACCGCTCTGTATTCATTGTAACAGCATTTCATCGGCGATCTTCAAAAAAGTATGGACCAATAATGCCTCTTGCTGACAAAGCTGCCCATACAGTAACCTATGGTGAATGCAAAGGTTTTTGATGCTTCATTTATGATTAGTGTCACTCCAATACCTGCAATTTTGCCTCTTCACATGACATTTAGATGGAAGTGTGCCTCGTCTGAGAAAAAAATTTTGTAAAGCTGGCGAACCACTCTGACATTTCCCTTGCAAATTGGAGCCTGTGAGCGTGATCTTGAGGCTTTAAGTCCTGTACCATTTGGTTTTTGTACGAACGTAAATATAAATCTTTGTGAAGAATACGAATCAAAGATGTTCTGGGCAAACCTAAGGTGTTAGACCGCTTCCGAGTAGAAAGTCCAGGATTTTCACGAATAGACGCTCTTACATGCTCGATGTTTTCGGATCTCTTGATGTTGTAGGTCCGCCGGATCTTGGTTGATTCATTTTTGAACCTGTCTCCTCGAACTTCTGTACCCATTTTCTAATCAATTGAGTCGATGGAGCTTCATTTCTACGCCGTATGTTGTAAAGACGCCATGGTACTGAAATCGCATTGGCTACTCTTGCGCTTCGTAATCCCTCCACCCCACCCCACCGTCGCTACTCGTCGCAGCTACCGATTCAAATTTAAACGGACTTTTGGTCCACCCTGTATTAATCAAAATCTAGAAATTGACATTCAATTCCACTTACCCTTTACAAAAATCGAGGAATTCCACATCCGTCCACTTTCAAAAGTTCACGTTCGCAAGAATCAGAATCAAACTCCATGAACATGGAACGATCTGAATTATAGCTTCCTTAAAAACAAGGTTAATCACGATATCCTTTTACTTTTCTTCAATGATGTACCATTATTACCGAAGAACTGGATTTGAACCTAACCACTCTATGAGAGAGGTCATCTTAGCCAAAAAGGTACTAGGAATCATAGTTACACCATAAACACTGCTAAATGTTGGCTTGGCTTTATTTCTTCACACTTATTCGTTTTTCAGAAGAAACCACGACATACTGGATTCAGAATTTTCCTCCATTCAATGGGCATCTGAAAATTTCCAACAACGAAATGTTACATTGTCAGAATTTTACCATGTACCACACCCGAATGGTTCAGGCATCCTAGTCTAATAATTATAAGAACCAACATGTCAAACGAAATTCGGAAATCCCAGAAGGAGAGCAACATACTATGTACAAGAGCATTTCTAGATCTTTCCCAAGCTTCCGATAAGATCTGTTTTCAATTCGTTTTTCAATCTTGCTGTATTGAATCTCTTTGATTATGTGTCTAAGATTCTAAAAATTTTACAATTCGACACTAAAGACAAACCACAGTCTCCTTTTATAGACACAAAACTTTAATCATGCTCAGCCGAATTAACACATTTTCCTTATAGGTGTTAACTGATCTGGACAACCTCCTTCGGGCCAGGCAATCACACAACTTGAATAACATTACTTATCCAACGCGGGCGATTTTTATGGACCACATCGTCAGAGAGCATCATTGATTTCTTAGGGCATTTGTTTACGTTTCTTGATTGAAAATTTCGATAAAAACCTTGTTTTTTGTTCGTTTGATTGTGTTGTCACAATATCTGCGTTTCCCCATAAATGGCTGCGTATTATAAACGCGTTTGCCCAATAAGGCAGACCAACTAACTATTCATCCCGGCCAGACCCTCGCTGATCACTGATGTGCAACACTTGCTGTAGACCAGATTGAGGGAATGATCATAGAAACTTTCATCCATACCACTCCTCCATTGAATGGTGACGACGAACTGACTGCAGAGCCTCCTCATTCTTGAACTCGAAAATAGAATTTGTGATCAAGATTCCAGTGTGACAAATAAAATTACCCCATTCTACTACGAATCCATGATAGCTGCAAGGATGTCGTTTGAATGGGCAATAAACATAACACTGGCATCGCCTCTTCGGCCAAGATAGCGCGCTTATGTTTCCGTCTGTCCGACCGTTCTGTGAGTTAAACAGTGACATTATGTGAGAAGATAGCATAATTAAGGCAAAGTAATGTAGCAGTTTATTAGGTATACTCGAAAAGCCCATTCCTAGGTTCCAGTAAATGGCTAGTGTAAGTGCAGATTGTAGCGAATTGTGTGCGACGTACATGGAAAACAATTATGCGATGCAGATTCGGATGCGTTAGCATGATGATGGCCCTCGGAGACGGTGTCTCTAGCGGTGGGTTAACACGAGACAAGACATAAATTATATCACTGCTTCGACTGCTATATAGAAGCCCAATTAAGAGTTATATTGTTCGTGATTTCTATCGCGCTTACATGTGCGACAAGGTTAGACCAAGGGAAGCCGCATTAATGTGGAGTTTTGTCATCGTCCACATCCCTGGGTGCATCTGCAGGTTGACTGGATTAATTTGTGCTTTTATCTTTTCATATTAAAGGGTTTTCTCATGACAGTTCTTGCATTTTTTTTTTAATTACGAAACATGACATCCACGGCGGAGTATATTATAGTTTACAGGTGGGATAACTACAATAGACGACGCGACGGCTGAGACATAATGAGAGATAAAATTGGAGGTGAGTGTTCTTAGTATTATTTTGAAGCGTTGTCGGTGATTTAAAATGGGTATACTTTTTTGTATTAATTGCAATAAAAGATTTAAGTACAAGACAAGAGTAATGACATAAATTAATGTACACTTCTAATAAAAGTCACTGACTTCTTAAAGTAATGAGCAGGGCTGAGTCGCACGTACTTGCTCTTACGTATTTATCACTTTACAGGACAAGTACTTGTAGAAAAACAAGTATTATACTTACTTTACTTTTGGTTCAATATGCCCCTCCAGCTGGCTCGATTTCTAGCCTGGGTGTTGCGTGCTATCTTTTCACGCACAATGTTGAAACAGCTGCACGAAGCAGGACAGAGGGTCACCTTGTCGTAACCCTCTGTTGGTGTCGCAGGTCTCAGTAGTATCCCTACCAATTTTGACGGAGCAGCGAGCGTTCTCCATCGTTATCTGATAAAACGTATCGCAGTTTAGCAGAAATTCAGAAACTAGACGATGCATCGGTGCAGTTCAATCCTGTTTACACTGTCATAAGCTGCTTTAAAATCGCTGAGCAGATGGTGGGTCTCGATGTTAAACTCTTGGGTTTTCTAGTATACGGCCTGGTTGATGTATGCACATGACCAGATCATCTTTAGCGTGTCTAAAATGTTCCGCTTGTAGCCCATCGGCACCAGTTGCTTTGTTCGTTTTTAGTCTGACAATGGCTAGTTTGATCTCATTTTGGCCGGGCGGGTATAACTCTTGGTTGTCATTTAGGTTCAGTGGTTCCAGTGGATCATTGGCGTATAAATTAACACATAATCCATTAAATCCGCCAGGCCGCACATCGTCGTCTTCGTCAATCGTCAACAACAAATCATGCTGACACGGCTGGTTCTATAAGCGAAGTAGTTTAGTGTCAGCAACCGACGACGGGAAGAGCGAAATGCGATATCTAGCACAAGCTGCCAGATATCCAAAGCATTTCAGCAGCCTAGTGCCAACAACCGACGGTGGGAAGCATGAAATGCGATATCTTGCACAAGCTGCAAGATATCCAAAGCATTATTGCAGATGGTAGGTTAGTATGCTAAGTTAGTCTTAAGCTTTTGTCAGTCTTTTAAGAGTCTCACTATAAACAATAAATTAAATTGATTACGAATAAATTGAATTCTAACGAATTTATTACTTAGATACTGTAAGATGCTCTAGTTCTTTTGCGGAGCCACGATCTGTATGCCTCCGTTTTGGATTTGTTTGCCTGAACACATTCGAAGTCTAACCAGGGGTTTCTCGGAGGTGGTGGTGAGAAGCCCAAAACCTGTGACGCTGCATTTCTTATGGTTTCTTAACATACAATATGCCATTGGTCTTCGGGGTTCATATTTTCAGTTAGAGGATTTCTTGCTAGCTCAAAGCATATGCGATCAGCATAGGCTGTGGCCGGCGGTTCCAATTTGAGTCGTCGAAAACATAAGGACGTTCAGAATCCTGGAGGAATGTGTTCCGTCAATCGCGACATAATCGAATTGGTTGCAAGGTTTCGTTCCCAATTTTTAAGTTAAAATCCCCCAATAGAATTTTAATTTCATACTTATGGCACTGCTTATTCGTTTTATGTATAAGAACTTACGTTCTTTAGTAACGTCGTCTTTCTCTTTTGTAGGGGCAAGGCTTAAATGATGGAATTTCGCCTTAATACGGATCGTCGTAATTCTCTCGCTGACTTGGCAAAAGCGGCAGCAAAACCGGTGGTATTTTCCGTAGTAAAAATCTCAATTTTCAGCTTTCTCAGACACGGTCCATCCCATCGCATTTCCTAAAGTGCGAAGGGGGAGTATTCAACATATCAATTCTTTTTAATCACAATAAATCCTTACCTGACCGCAGACCGGCTTGTGAGGCCTATGCATGAGCATAGATTGTAGTTGGGTTGGATCTTGATAGAGTATCTTTTCTTCTGCTCCTAGTTCCTGAGAATCATAAAAAAAGATATAGGAAAACTGCTCCTGAAACACGATTTAGAATAAAATATTCTAGAACAGACACAAGTATCCCCGGCTGTTTTCTCAGATGGTGTTTTAGATTCATACAAAGCCCGGCACTTGCGACTTAAATACAAACTGCAAAAGAACCTTCCCATGCAGTATTACGATATACTTAAATCCTACGTTTCGAACCGACTCCTTAGAATACGATTAAAAAAATTACTTCAAACTAAAAAGGAAATTGAAACTGTCCTGGGACCGGGGGCATGCTGGCCCCCTACAAACCTCCTGGTTGGGGTCACGATAGGATTTGGAGTAGGTGCGAGACTGGGTATATGCAATGATTCTTTAAAAAAAAGAAACTTTGCATATACCCAACCTTGCCCCTACTCCAAATAATAAAGAGAAGGGAGTTGAAGGGGGCGAGCATGCCTCCCCATACCTTAGACTGACATTTTTCGAGGTGGGACATATCTCCCAATTTTGTTATGCTCACCTAAGTGGCTTTTATTGTCATTTTTTGTCTTCGAAATAATGTCAACCTTATATTACCATCTACCTTATTTAACATATATTCAACACCGCTGAAGTGCTTCATATCCTTCACGTTTCTATCAATATTTTTATGGCCATAGTGTTATAATAAAACCAGCTGTAATGATTTCATCGTAATAATACATGAACATGACCATGTATCTTTAATTGAGCTCATCTTAACGTAACAGATATTCTTTCTTTAGCCGCACCTTACGAATATATAAAAGTAATATAAAAACAATGGTAATTGTTAATCCTATAAAAGAAAATGTTAGCTACAAAAAAGCAATCGGCGGTATTTTAAAATAACTTATGCCAAACTTTGGAAACTGACATGCATTTATAAAACAAAAATGATTAAACTTTAATTTTAATCATTTCAGTGTGAATGACCTTTTACATTTTTTATTCGTAAACCAAACAACAAATCTCCTTACATTCTCTATAATTTCATTAATCATCGCGCCAAAGTTTCACTCAATTCGACATCAAATCAGAATTTAGACCTTAATATGAATCTGATGTGAAAACCCCTAAGGCGGCGGCCTTTTATGACACCAATATCATCCACAACTGCCCACACTCACCAGCTGACACAATTCCAACTCAATTAGTGATATATATACAATTCAATTTATTTGGAGTTCCACTTACAATCTTCTCTTTGAGTAAATCCGCCATATTAAACGAACATCAAACAGTGGTGCCCCCACTACCGATTGTACACAATAAACGTTAATAAGGTTAAGTTGAATCTGAGGTCCAACGAATGAATGGGGGGCCCTGATGTCTGATGAATCAGATATGACTATCATTTCCTCGCCAATAAACGTGACGTAGGTTGATCTGACAGTTTCTGTCAGATTCAAATCAATCTACCTGCAAGAAGCTAATTTATATTGTTTTACCTCTTCGTCATCAGGGATTTCTTCATCTCGCATCCAATCGATCGAATGATCAAGTCCGTCTTTACAATCTCGTTATCTCAAAGATGCATGTTCTATCACCACCAGCGCCAGCGCTGCTAACAATGCTTTACAAAACGCTCTGGGATGTGTGTGTCCAGGTACAGAGATAAATTAATGATCCGCGTCGTTTCCGTCTTCTTTTCTAATTGTTATGCTGCTTCTGGTCTTCAGATACATATGTTTGAACAGAACATTTATATTTTTTTTGTTCTTGCCACAAGAACCGATAAGAAGAATTCTTCGCTTCCACACCACCGCACCGGCGGATTACAACAGTTAGGTGGTTCAACAATATTATGCATACAGCCTGTTAGCCAGCCAACCCAGTCGACTGAAGATACAGTCAGTGCAATGTCCAGTTTAACAAACCGTACTACGTGAGTACTCAAGAATAATACGGTACCTAACGTGCTACACGTAAGGGTTTATCCAAAAGGATTACAGCGCAATAAATTATCAATCATTGGAAACAAACAACTCATTTGTTGTTGTTGGGTTGTTGCTTGGCACCCGCAGCTGAGGTATTAAAATCAAGAGCCATGAAACCCAAAGAACCATGGTTAGGTGCGAATAATGCATAAGTGGTCTATGTGCAATGCAATCCAGTTGCCATCAAGGCCTAATATAGTTTTTCTCTGCAGGAGGCTAAGAACAATACTTTTTAATGTTGGCGGTCTTGAGAGTGGTTTATGCGCCGAAGCAAATACATTTTAAACAATGACCACCACAAGAAGGGGACCTAATGCGGGATAGCTTTACGTAATTCTGGTCACAATTGGATCTGCAGCCAGTTGATAAAATCAATTAATTTGTCTTCTGAAATGCGGTTGGTTTTCGGTGGGATCGTTCCAGATTGGAAACAACATCAACAAAACTTACTGGGTCATGCGACACGCTCGCCATCTTATTCCAGTTAGACAACTTCTAAATGGCACAAGAAAAGTATTACGAAAATTGAGTTTATTAAGTTCCAGAGATGTTTCTAAAGAATTCTGTAAAATAGTTTTTTTTTAAGAAGTCTCCGAGTCCGATAATTTTTTCGAATCTTCTCTTTTCTGTAAGTTGTTTTGGAAATTCATAGCCTGATTCTTACTGGCATTCACCATAAGTGCCAACGACATTTATCGAAGTCCTGCATCTACTTATACTTAAACTTATAGTTAGTGCTTGGGTAAGAACTGGAAAAAGGGAATGATTGTTAAAGCAAGGGCTGTCCTCGGTGATCTAAAGGAGACACACTTGTGGATTGATCCGCATAAGTTAGAAGCCTCTAACTTCGGGTGCACCCAAACCATTTACATTATTTAACCCCGGACTTGTAGGGGGAATCGTAAAGTAAGGATCCCAAGCTTAGCTTACATTAGGTGATTCTACAATTCGAGATTGAGCTGTGCCTGAACCAAACAGAACTTCTGAAAGGGATAACTGTCAAACTAGTTCTCAAAGCTATGGAGTTTGTTTCATTTTTTTTTCAGTATACTTTGGCAAGCTACCATTCAAAAACTTGCCCCAGAACCACGTTTACAAATCGTTGAAATTCGTTTCCAAAATTCGCGCTCTTTTCGCCAAACTTATAGAGCACTTCGTCAAGTTTACTACCTGGAAAATTTTGAGGAAAGATCTTGCCCTATATATATATCCTATATGGTATATGGATCAACTGGTGTAAGGATTAAAGCCAGCGGACCATATCAATTGCGTTGTGAATTGGACTGAAAATCAACTGAAAGTTGAACGAGATTATTTTTGTCGTCAAATTATCCACAGCGATGAGGCTCATTTCTGGCTTAACGGGTATGTAAACAAGCAGAATTTCAATTTCATCTCAAGAATTGAACCTGTGAATTGGCAACCTTGTTCGTGTGATTTGACACCTTTGGACCACTTTTTGCGGAGGTACGTCAAATCTCTGGTCTAAACTGATATAGGATTGACCAGCAACGATTGATCATTTAGAACCAAAATTCGACGCACTGTATTGACGAAATAAGACCCGGATATTGGACCCGCAGCCGCGAAAGCCATATGCCAGAAATAATTTTTAAACATTAAATTGCATGAAATTTTTAAACTAATAATTATTTCGCTCAGATAGAATAGTTCATTTGGCCAGTAAGCGGAATTCGGAAGTATTTTTTTCATATTCTCAGTATCATTGCGACTCTACTATGACGTTTCTTTAATTAATATTTTCTTTTTAGCTTTTAGTCAAACTTTTAAACCTCATTCCTGCGGGTCTATAATATAATGTTTTCTTTCTAAAAAGCTGGTGTTCTTCTTTCTTCTTCTGCTTGTTGAGCTAGCTGGCGCTTAAAGGCTTCTTTGTTGTTATTTTGTGTCGATTGGAAAAGGACCTGACGATTTCTTGCGATTACATCAGTCCGACGTCAAACTTCCTCACAGTATTACCCCTTCTTGGCGTTGTTCAGGATATTCGCACAACGTTAGCCAATATTTGCCCTCGGAAAATTCGGTCATTCGTAGTACTGAAACAGTGCCTTGCTTCGCTATTAAAAAATAAATAAATAAATTTATTGGCGCGACAGCTCCTGAAGGAGCCAAGGCCTAGTGACTCTCAACCATTCCTGTGTGTGTGTTGATAATCTACAAGAATGGAAGGGACCTACAGTTTACCGCCGAGTCCGAACGGCTACATGAGATGCACTTTTTCGAGACAAATTTTACTCTTGGAGGTTTTGTCAGTTCTTCGCAAGAGGCAGTACCCCGGAAAAAAGGTGGCTATGAGCTGGATTCGAACCCAGGCTCATTCGCTTGTTGATTGGTCACATCTTTATGTCCGTTTGTGAATGTGGAAGTTTGAAAACTAGCGTACTATAGCCAATTAGACTGAATTTGTCATCGAAGGCCGTGTTTTCTAATTGTACCAACAAATATACCCTATATACTTAGCTGGGCATTTACAGATTTCTCCATAATTCTTAGCTTCATCTTGTTGGTGCCACAATCTCTGACTTAAAACAAAATTCAAATCATTTCCAGGTATTCAATTCCACCCACATTAAACGCAACTTTATCGTTTTCGTTAAAAACAGGGTCCAATAACCTTCCCAGAGGTTATTCTGGAAACCATGTTATATAATATTACATAAGGATAATTGCCGGTCATTCAACCAAAGCCTTTTTACAAAACAGAGTGGAAACAATTCGTTAATGTAATGACTGAAAAACATCCATTTCGAGGCATTTAAGATTCCCGAGGCAGATTTTCGGAATTATTTCCTGAGAACAACTTAAAACTTTAATCTTTTGAAAACCAATAAGTCGCAAGCAAAATTTTAGATGACCTTTTACAAATTTACAGTCATACCCTTAAATGTTCATATAATGATGTCAACAAATTGAATCTGACTTGCTTCACATTCATTTGTCGAACAAAGAAGATATGCAAACTAAAGGGAAACTTATCCGCCATCTTGACAGCGAATCTGTTTATGTTCATTTCCTTCTTATATCAAACTACCCAACACATAATGGGTAATATTTTCACAAATTTCGTGTCGATCCTCAGATTACGCAGTATATACCGAACACTGCGTGCCCGGTTCAAAATAAGGAGCCCATATCCATAGTAATCTAGAGATGCAGCATTTACGTTCCTAGTCACTAGTTAACGTGTGTTTTTTGCACATTTGCAACAAATCTTTTATAGTCATTTTGATGGTATCGCCCCTTGTCATACCACAAGGCTAACAGGAGATTATAAAAAGATATTACTGGCGGGGACATCTCCATATAGTATGGTTTGTGTGTCCGTATCCGTATATCGGTGAATATACAGGTTCCAGTTGTTGTTCAGCATCAGCTCCAGAACAGAGGCAGTGTGCGTTGTTGCAAAAATGGTATTTAATTTAGCGTGGGATAAGCTATGCTAGTTGGACGATAAGATTGTCACATTTTAATGCAACTCAATACAAGTTTTTTTTTTTGTATGCGATGGTATGTAATACGCCAATGAAGCTTGTAATTGCTCAAGGTGATCTTATCGGTCTCCAGATGGAATTCTATATTTGTTTTGCAAGGGACTTCCTTTAAATAAAAGTACTTGACCTTATATTTCCCTGATTAGTTTCACAAAAGAAGTCATATCAACCCTCTACCACATCAACGTCTGAACGGATGCATCAATGCCCATTCTGCTTATAAAGGATCCAATTTATTTGAATCTTGGAAGAATTTCAACCAATACGTACCGTTGATGTTCGAGTGAAGTGGATGTCCTAATGTTTTGATTATCTCCAATAATTTTGAAAGCTGGTTGTATGTTTGTTTCACAATCACACCTCAACGGCTTAACGGATTTAGATGAAGTTTGGTAGGTTGATTATGATGATGTTAACAACGAAAAATGCACGGTTCTTGTGGAAAAGGCTTAATTTTGAAATGATGTATAGCCGGACGGTTTTTTCTTTATCATGCTCCCACGTATTTGTTTTCTTTATAAACATTAAGTGCAAAGATCTTGCTTTCTACGATGGGATGTAAGGATTTATTTCTATATTCGGTGAGATAAATCATCAGATCACCTCTGAACCAATTGTTACGAAAGCAGTATTGCCGTTCATAAAGAAGCTTTCGTTCTTCAAGACATTTCTTGAACTATAAAAATAATTAATCATGAACTTGGAAAGAAGGGACATAATAGTAGGAGAGGTGGCCGTAGAAATACCTACCTCATCGAGTTAATGAAAAATTTTACCGCTGGTCGGACAGACTTTTTCTTGTCCGTTTGGCGGTAAAATGACCACTTCTGGTTGCGTTTTTGGTGCTGGTCTACCCCATTCCGATCGAATAAATAAACAAATGGGGTGTCAAATAAGCTAAGACCGTATGCATTAAGAATCTGCTGGTCAGACAAACTCAACATAGGGAAAATATGCTCCCGTATAGTTGGGTACTCCATCTGGCCCAAAAGACTTTTTTATTTGGCATTATGATTTATGTTGCCAATTTCATCTGAAGTGTATAAATCGGGGCCCAATAGGATCATAGGAAGTGTTCGCATCGTTGAATTCTATTTTTTTCAGGTTTGGCTGTTGAATCCGTTGGATTAATGTTAACTGTATCGAGAAATACCTGGTCGGCAGGTGGCCTTGGTTTGAAATTTTCTTCAAAATAACTTGCAAATTCCTCGGCCTTGTCTTATGTTGAGGTTGCCTCTTCATTGCTTGTGTTAATTTTTTCGGGTGTTAGAGCCTTTTTCCCAGTTATTTGATTTAGTTCTTTGAACGCGTTAAATCCAGCTTTGAGTTTTAGTGCCGTGCCCGAGGGCATCAGAAGCTAAGGTAACCCTCATCTTCGACAGAGCGATCAGGTAGAGGGAGACTTTTGACAACTTGGGAGGCATATTAAACCCACCCCAGGAGCACCACTTTTGTAGCACCACCAAAAGTAAAGTAAGTTCCTACAGAGTAAGTTTTTTCTCTGACCAAATTCAGAGCTTCAAAGCTCAGTTTAAGATAACAACAAGTATCTCCAAGCAATCCTGGTTACTTTTGTAATATTGCAATAAATTTTAGCTTAAGTGGGCCAATATTCCTATGTATTATTTTTTAATTTTTCTTATATGTTGAGCGAAACATTGTTTGTGTGAACAAACCATGTATCAATCAATTTAATTTTGAATTTTGAATTTTTGTCCTAAGAAAATATTTATGAGTGGAGTTGGTGTTCCTTGTTTTATAGTTATCTAAAATAAATCTAAGCAATAAATGCATTATTTTGCGCCTGACTTCAATTAAGAATAATAGTAAATACAAATTTTACAAGGTCTGGAATCAATTAGAAATAAACGCATTTGACGCGTCGTCATAGTATCTTCGTGACCTGTGACAAAATGTATCGCCCAAATATTTTCAAGTACAAACATCGTGACTTTTTACCGAATTACTTGACTTTCCTTTCATCGGTCACGATTAGGAAGCGAAAGTTGATCTTGATTGCCTTTATAAAACACTTAGTACTTGGACAGTACAATTCAGTCTTTTAGTATATTTCGAATAATGAACACTTTAATTCGTTCAACTATTTTCCTCGCATTGAGTATTGGAGCATTTGGGGATGTTAGTCATTACTTCTTCCCAGAATTAAATCTTTTCCAACCACCTCAACAGCAACCACATCCACCATTTCTTTATACTCCGTCTTTGCCAACCATACAACCGTCACCTTCTCCTAGTTCAACAACGGAGTTCTTTTTGCCTGAAATTATATCAAATCGACGGGTTAAGGAGCCCAAACATGGAAATTTCATACCGATTAATCATTACCTTCCTCCGGCTATGGACGATAGACATCATTTAATTCAACAGGATCAAATTCCACTGATGTCATATTTACCACCAAAACCGGATAAGCCAATAGTGGTTATGGATGATCCGTCAGAGCTTAAAGGATATGAGTACAAGGATCCGTCCGTTTCTATAACACAAAATGATGAAGAACCTTTTTCGCAATTTCCTTCCGGACTACTTCCACCGTTTCCTGATATGTCAATCAATGTTGATGAAACCCAAACAACAACAACAAATCCAAACCAAGGATATAACTACGATGCACCCGGAAAATCTCATCAGGATTCATCAAATGGACACTTACGTCTTCACATTAAGGAGATGCGTTGCCTCGAAAACCAAAATGGCTTTTTTCGTGCAATCTTGAGGGTTGATAGTTTCCTTGGCACTGCTCCTATCATAGAACACGATTCCAATGATCCTAAGTGTGCTGTGAAACTAAATCGAAACTTTCTGCTTGTAAATGTTGAGGCAGAAGATTTTCAAAAATGTGGTGTCCGTTACTGTGGAAAGGAACTATGTCTGCGTCTACGGTTTTTGTCCATTAGTGGAATACGAACTAGTTCTGATTCGTTGCTATCATTGCGTTGCAAAACTCAAACCCGAGTAGCAGAAAAAACGCATTCACTTAAAATGGGAATTTCAAATGACATGTAAGTAGAATGTTGTATCTAAAATATTATTATGTTCCTTAGACTATATTCAAATGTGAAACAGACAAGCAAGAAATACTGACCTCTATGCTGCTGGAGGTGCTCAAAATGAATTTCGAACGCATGTCGAGTTGCTTCGAAAATCCTCGAAGGGTTTTAGTAGAAAAATTGAGCCCAAAGATGTTGTTCGCTTGGGAGAAGAACTGCTTCTGAGAGCTCATGTTGGGCCTGGTGACGGTATGTAGAGTTTTCAAAGTGATCCTTTCAAATTGTTCACATAATCATTTGTTCAGGTTGGAATTTTACAAAGCTTACTGACGTCAATCTTCAGCAGATATCTGCTGCAGGTGAACTTACTCGATCGGTAAACCTTATAACTTCCAATGGATGCGTGAATCCTTTGTTGCGCAGCATTTGTCCTCAGTCTCCGATTTTTGAGCCGCCACTAGGTCACCGACTTCTATTTAGGGCAGTTATGTTCCAGGAAATGAGAAGTGGTGAAGCAATGGTTTTGAGTATGAAAATAACAGGATGCCTAGAACAAACTGACTGTCAAAATAGTCAAGAAGAGTGTAGTGAGGGAAACTTTAAGCGCCAAAGACGACATTTGTCAAATAATTCAACAAATTTTTCGGAATTTCCGAAGATATCATTTCGTGTTGAAATGCCATTGGAGGAAGGTGACAGTAAGATGGATAGTAAGGAACCACTAGTAAATGTCTTAGTTCAGCGTTGGATTATAATAGGAACTTTGATGTTTATTGGAGCGCTAAGTTTTTTGGCAGTTCTAATATATTGCATATCAAAACGTTAATTTTAAATGCAAACAAAAATTTAATTAAACATTTGACAATCGTATTAATATTTTATGTGCAATTTTTATGTCAATCTGTCACCGTAATAAAAACGAATAAATGAAAAGAAAAAATTGTTTCAAACTAATTCCTAAAAAGAAGTTTTTGCGTCAGCTCTTTCGTTTTGCAGGCAAACAATATTGAATAAAAGTTATTTCGATGCATCTGGTCACTTTGAAATTTATTTTTGAACCAAAAAGCTCTCTCCTTCTTTGAGTAATCTCTCTTTTCAATACCACAATAAAATTCTGCAAACAAAGCTGAACTAAAGCAGCTTCAAAACAGAAATGATAAAAAAACAACACAACGAAAACGATCAAACCAAAAATGAAATGTAGTTAACTTCAAGTGAATGACGTGCTCCAAAACTACCACATGAAAACAATTGCGTTGAGATACTTCAGTTTGATTTCTTATTTCTTATTTTTCTGCCTTTAACGCTCTATCCAGCAATTTCTCATCTTCCATCCTCTGCCTCGGCTTCGGCTGCCGTACCACCATACCGTCTCGATAAATCTTTGAGCTCTGGCTGGAGCTGGATATTTAGTGGTTGTTGGAGCACCAGTGGTACGTTAAAAAGAATACTTACTTACCTGGTTGCATCGATTGAGTGTGGTTCGTTTAGTTTTCGTAGAGCTGTCTTTAAGACAACTCACTTTGGCTTCTTCGCGGATCAGATTCTCGAATTTATCGTTTCGTTTGTTGTCTATTTGGTTGTATACTGTTGTTTGAGTTTTACAACAACTACTGGTTCGGGTTTTAAGTGCGCTTTTCTCGATTAGATACACACACACACTTTTCTCTCGCTGGCTGAGATAAATGTGCAGTTTATTGCAAAATTAAAAATTAGTTTCTCAAGTGATTCTATAAATATTAATTAATTTTTTCCTCTAGAAGCTGTGAAAAATTGTGCAAATTCGTTTGTGTTTAGTTTTTTCTCTCTCGCGAAATTCCTGTTGAAAAAAAGTTTTAAAAATGCAGAAAATCCCGGCAGTAACTCTGCTACTTATAATTGGAATAACATTAATGGGATTGACTCAAGCAAAAGGTAAGCTATAATGGAAACTGAGATAGAGTTATAGGCTTCCTATATAATGTAGGCCGCAATGCATACAAATGATGGAGAATCATAACAATTTCCCTCTTTGCAAATGATGACATAAGCATTGTGGAGTGTATATTGCAAAAAGATAAAAGCAAAACGGTTCTTGTAATAGAAATATCTGTATTTGGTATTAACACCTTCGCTAAGTCTTGTTTTTTCTGATCCACACTCAAGGCTGAGTAGGGGCTTTGAACGGTTTATTTGATTCTCTTTGTTGTAAAATTTCTGCTCTGCTTCTTTTCAATAGATGTCACTAGTGTTGCATATAACTTTAGTGAATATTTGTTATGCAGAGCAAACGGATTAGTTAATCTTAAGTTCTCTAGGAAGATTCCTTTTAGAGATGACATCACGAAACGAGAGTGAGTCATTCGTCTTGTTCTTTCACCTAGCCATATGGCTCATGTGCATTGTTCAGTATTCACATACGATGACAAAGTGTTTATGAATAAATTTCCCATTTTTGTGTAGGCAAAATAAGACAACGACATCGACGACGACGACAACGATAACGACAACGACTCTAGGCGAAGGCTCTGCATTGACCTTCACATTTATCTTGTTTTATTTTTTCTTTGGCAAATTTTAATTAATTTACGATTTCACTTTAGTCTGAACATTTAATAAACAAGTTTGTTTTGACAGTTCAATATGCACTTTAAATTGTTGTTTTAGATATGTTTTTAACAATCTCTGTTCTTATAAGATCTTTATTGTTTGCATACTTAAATAAACTTTATTTTTGGATTAACTACTTGAAACATCCTCTTCTATAGCAACCATGGATTTAAATAGTAGTTATTCAAGTTTTGAATTATTGATTTAAATAGTTATGACGGCATAAATATTGAATCTACATATATGATATTTTAATTTTTTTTTTGGGAAAAAATTGTTTGATAATTCAAAAGTCTTTGATTGATTACATTTTTTTATATAATTTCTATAGCAACTGATTAGTTGCTATTATTTAGCAAAAGAGCAGTTTAAAGATAGCAATCAATTTTTTTTAGAAAATGCTCTCATAATATCGTGGAAGTCAGTCCTATGAGTATCTAAAGATATGCATGAAATGTATTTTGAAAACGTTTAAGTAGAAAATTTAACCTGCGGATTTTAGAAGAAATTCGTAATCAGGTAAAGTTTATTGGATTGGCCTCAGAATACCTCAACAAGATTCCCGGTTTTGAAATATTCTGCGTATGAGGTCAACTAAATACAGACTTTGACTTTCATTTTTTCCGTGATAGTAATAAAACTCTTCATACAAATGCCCTTTGAAGAGCGTTCTCAGGCTTCTTATTTTCACGTGGCAGTACCAGCTAAGTTAGTCATGCTGTATTTCGTCCAAAATGGTATTCTCAATTTGGGCTTCCTCGGATTTTCTTGTTCCTTATTTTATCATTCTTTGTCAATCATGCACTCAAAGCGAAACATATTCAATTCAGCTGTCTACAATTTACTATGATAAAACTTGTTAATTTTCCAACATTGTAAATGCTGCAGGAATAATTACCGTGTTAGGACTTCCTTTCTGCTAAATGGATATTTTTCCATCACTGAAGTTGGTAGAGTTCTTGACCTTTTCATTAAATCTATATTATAACCAGCTTTATATTATATGGTCATCTCAAAATCTATCGACAGTGATCATAGATCCAAGATATTTAAAATGTTGGCATTTGGGAAGAACTGACGACAGGACATCTCGTATACATTTCTGTTATAATCCGCACGTACTTACTTAATTACTTAGGGGGCGCTACCTACAGTTCGGGACCAACCCGAAGTTTTGGGCCTCTGGGCCTCAACCAACATATCTCTCCAGCCAGCTCGGTCTTCGGCTAGCTGCCTCCAGTTTCGCACTCCAGGTTGGTTGAGGTCGTCCTCCACTTGAGCGCGCCACCAAAGGCGAGGTCTTCCTTGACTGCGTCTACCTCCTGGGATGGAATCGAAGCTCCTTCGAGCCGGAGCATTGTTTTCCATTTGCTCTACAGGACCTAGCCATCTTTGGCTTTGCTACTCAATTGCCTTCTTAGCCCATAAAAACAGCGATTAGCAAGAGTAATTCTTCGCTTTATTTCTGACGAGATGTTGTTATCAGATGTTATAGGGGATCCCAGGTAAACAAAGTCCCTAAACTAACTCAAAGTTGTACCTTGTTGTGTGTCCCCTTTTGTGGACAGCAGGTACTTCGTTTGGACTGCTAGTCCTATCTTAGCCGCTTCAGCTTCAAGGCTAGCAAACGCCCCAGGGACAGCTCGCCGAGTTCTGCCAATAATGTCTTTGTTGTCAGCGTATTCTAGTAATTGCACAGACTTGAAAAAAAATTGTCCCACTACAATTACCTCGCGAGTTTTTTATAATATGTTTTAGTATTAAGTTGAAGAAACCGCACGATTGCGCATCACCTTGCCGGAATCTTTTTTTGACAAAAAACCTTCTGTGAGCTCAGTACCAACCTTGACGAAGCAGCGAAAGTACTCCATCGTCATCCTGCACAGTCGGACGAGTTTTGTAGGGATGCCAAAACCAGACATGGCTCTGTATAGCTCGTCTCTATAAATGCTATCGTACGCGGCCTTAAAATCGATAAAGAAGTGGTGGATATCGATTTGGAATTCTTGGATAGTTTCCAGGATTTGCCGTAGCATGAACATTTGATCGATTGTGGACTTTCCTGGTCCGAAAACACACTGATAGGGGCCAATCAGGTTGCTGACGAAAGGTTTCAGGCATTCACATAGTACGGCAGAAAGGATCTTGTAGGCTATATTCAGGAGACTTATTCCTCTATAGTTGGCGCAGCTTAGAGGGTCTTCTTTCTTGTGGATCGGGCAAACGATGCTGAGGTTCCATTCATCAGGCATACTTTCTTCTGACCAAACTTTAGAGATGAGTTGGTGTATGCACTCCACCAGGTCATCTCCGGACGCTTTAAAAAGTTCGGCGGGTAGTCCGTCGGGTCCAGCAGCTTTGTTGTTTTTTAGTTTAGATATTTTAACAAGGTGGATGGAAGTTTTGTCTCTCATCGTCCATGTTGAATGGTTCATTCTGCTTGACAGCGGGATTTTGGTCTTCATCGCCGTTTAACAGTCTGCAGAAATGGTCCTTTCATGTACTCAGCACCGACTGTGACTCTACTACGAGGTTTCCATTCCTATCTCTACAGGCTTCTGTGCGGGTTTTTTTTCCCTTAGCACGTTCTTTTTACCTGTTGGTAAGGCTTTCGCACGTTGTTCCTGGAGTAGCATCTCTCAATATCTTCGATCGCGCGCTTCTCATGCTTTCTCTCTTTTTCTTTTGGAGAAGCCGGTGTTCTGCCCGTCTTTTCTGCTTGTAGAGTTCGCGAACAGCTCTCGTCTTTCTTTGCAGCGCCGCTTTATATGCCTCTTGTTTGGCTGCATAGGCCTGCCTGCATTCGTTTCCTGGTAGTGGTCTGGTGAAACCCAGCACATCAGATGCGGCATCTCTGATGGCTTGTTGGCAATATTGCCACTGGTCTTCGGCACTTGATGCTGGCGGTAATGGATTTCTTTAGAGGTTACGGTATATTCTATCGGCATAGGTTCTGGCGGTCTCTTGCGATTGCAGTTTTCCGACGTCATACTTCCTCACAGTATTACTCTATTGTTGTGGCGTTCGGGTTATTCGCATTCTTACCTTGGTTGCACGTAGATTTCTAAAAATACCCATTGTCTTGGGTACAACCCATATTAAATTTCGTTGGTGTCCATCGAAAGCTTTTTCAAAATCAACCAACACCACAGACATATTCATATTGGAATTGGACATTCAAATAATATTATATCTTAGATCAGAACCTGATCAGCTAAAGGGCTTGTATATGTATGTGTATGTATATTTATTGTCAAAACTTCTTTGGCTACAGATTTGTGTTTTAGAAGATAAAAAATAAAATATGATGAGCTCCCATTTATCAAAAGAATAATTATTTGGTTTCATATTAAGAATATTCAAAATTATACGAATGTCATTTTGAATTCAAATTGCCCCCCTGTTTTTCAAAAATCCAAATCATCTTGGGAGATCAGTTATGTCATCTGTTGGCTCAACTTATGCCTAAAGAAAAAGACGTCCAAAATCTCACATCCACTAACACAAAAGCCTTAAATAAGAAAAACACTCGTCAGCTTGTGTAAACAATCAAACATGCAATCAGAATTTGCATAAAATTATGAATTAACTCTACGCTCACCTTGTCATTAAAGACATCAGCCATTTTTTTTGCTAATGCGAAAACCATCAAGCAATTTAATCATCGGAACATTAAGAAAAATCCATGAAATTATTTATAATTAAGTGGCGTTGATGACGACGACGCACGATGCCGCGACGACAACGCGCCTATAATGACCATGAAGCACTTGAGAATGAGATTCTATTCTTATAAATTGTTAAGAAAAAAAAATCATAATTATATTGGTAATCGATGGGAGTTGTTTGCTTTAAGATTTGCGAAAAATCTCCACATTTTGAGACCTTCATTTCTATTTTAAGCTGGACGAGAGTGTGTTTTGACATTCACAAAATGCTTGAATTAAGGAGTTAATATTCAAAGGCTGTAATATATATATATAAATATTTTTTTCTTAAAAGAGATACATCACAGATGCTTTATTATCTGTTGTCAGTAGATACACCTTATTGAAAGAAGAATTCCTTTGTTTTATATTAGAAAAGATACTTAAATGCTGGATTTTCCAGGCTATTATGTTGTCTATTGCTACTGCTTCTTAACTCTTTTAGCATGTCCAAGATACTTTAAGTTAAAAGGTCTCTTTTCAGATTAATTTTTTAGTTCACATAATTTAAACGTCAAGTACTTAACACAAATTGCTGAAGTTGTACAACTTAAATGCCATCCAAAGCACAAAAGAAACTAACTTTATGACAAAATTCAAGCTGTGAATGCAAAATATTAACGGTTGAGCAAAGCATTGCTCGGTCATGAATGATGACGAAAAAAAAAAAACGAAGAACACACAAATGTCTACCTGACACGCATATTAAATAATTTAATTTAATTTTGGATAATTCATAAAAAAAAACAAACAAAAACACTTACGAAACGGAAAAGTTCTTGGCTCAGGTTTGATAATAGTTTGGCTTAAAGCAAATTTATTATTTCAGAGTTCGTGTACCTTTTAAACAAAAATTTGGACAGAAAAAAGTTTAAAAAAGGAACAGCTTTTGTTAAATTTGATGATAACTATTCTTTCTTGCAAGAAATATATATAGTGGGCAATGAGATATTTAGTGTCAAATTTTAATAAAGAATAACTACGTAGAATTTTATAAGGTGGTAGAGGGAATCATTCGTTTCAAAAAAAGTTGTTTTATGAAAAAGCTCATTTACATTACAACAATAACTTTTTAATCTTAAAATATTTGTTTATACAGGTGTCTGCTAGCAGATTTATACACTTAATACACAAGTAATAAGTTGAGGTATAGTTTTATTAAAAGTATTTATATATAGAGTAAGAATGCGGATGGATTTCAGTTAGCGAATTCCTCTTGAGAGCTGATGTAACTCTTCACGTGCTGCATCCACATAGTAGTAGGGATTTAACATTGGAGCGAAACATTGTTGTTGCTTGGTTCTTAAAATGAGACAGCATTCTTAAAATGAAAATAAATTGCACAACTGGATCGCACGTACATGTATATACTTATAAGTGCGGTCACATCGCCGAATTAAATTAAAAAAAAATATTAAGGGAACATCAAAATATTTATTCAATTTTTGTTACTTTTGATTTTAGTACGTAAATTGTATTGAGCGAAATAATTTAAATTAAACGACATTTTATTTCTTTAAAAAATGTGAAAAAGTGTAATTTTTTTTTTCAAAATTGTAGGAACGGTAAAATGGTTTTTGACGTGATAACGTCTTATAAATCGATAACAGGCTACACGTACGAAATAACATGAATCATGCTGATAAGACTCATGACTCATGCAACCGCGATACTGTGGTTCTTTAAACCAACAGGCGCAAATTCCCATAATAATTCCACTCAAATTCAAAAAGTACAAGAGGAGAAAAAGAAATACAAAATAGGCGGAGTTTTGTTCAACCAAAATCGATCGCAGGCGTATTCTGAACACCAGGCGAACATGAATAAGGACAGGCGCAAATTCTTAAAATAATTCCACTCAAATTCAAAAAGAACAAGAAGAGAAAAATAAATACAAAATAGGCGAAGTTTTGTTATAGTAGAAAGTAGATGTAGATATTGGGGTTTGTGTATGTGGATTTAACGAGAGGGTTTGTATGTGTGAGATAACGGGGTATATGTTGGTTTTGCTGTTGTTTTCTTATGACGTTATCACAATTATCGTCCGTAAACCGACTTTACAGACAAACAACTTTTTTTTGTAACACCTTTTTTAAAAAGTTATAAAAATAATTCAAGAATGCAAACTTACGCACAAAAATAATTCACATTTAAAAAGAAAAATTAAAAAAAATCACTTACCCGTTTTCCAAATATTGATTTAAAAAAAAAAAAAACAAATAAAAAAATTATTAAAAATACAAAAAACATTTTTAAGTGAAATTACTTACGGTGCCTACATCAATTTTCATTGTAATCGGATAATTAGTTTTCGAGAAAGTCGAAGAAAAAAACCGGTCCTATGGGAGGTACCGTTTTTAGCCCACCAACTTATTTTTTTTTGCCAAAATATGTTTCACACCTACAATAGTATACTGTTATTTTTCATAAAAATTCTTGGAGCTTTTTCCTAGAAAAATAAGCTTTTATTTAACGGTTATATGGCCAGGTACCGTTAATATTAGAGCTAAAAAAATTAAAGGAAGTCCTCCGTAGAATGTAAAAATAACCTTAAATTATCAGCTACACGATTAATTCCTCTTGTAAAATTATGGATAAATTTATTATAATTGACTCGTATGTTTTATTTAGAAACCCAAAATGTAAAATTGCAGACATAATAGCGGAGGCTATCACCGTGAAAGACGGCTTTTAAAAAAAGTGTTATTGTGTGAATGCGCAAATTATCGTACTTCGATGATTGAATTTTCTTAGAAACGACGAGATTGAAAGCACCAAGGGTAGATCAACTACCTTAGACTTTGAAGATGAAAACAGAAACCCTTGTCAGCCTTAGTTCTCCCAACAATTTTTTATATAAGTTTACAATTCTTTTTATAGCCATGGCTTTAACCAGCAGCAGCGTTTTCTTCTGAGTCTGTAACTCTTTTTTTTAATTTTCTAAAGTACTATTTAGATGAGAGCGACCATCGATCTACCTAAACCTCAACTTCAAAAATCAACACCAACACAAAATAGGGCAATATTATCTATATTAATACATACTTCAATTTGCATATATCTAAAATAAGATAAATTTGGGAAAACAAATTGGCCGTCGCGAATTACAATATAATTGTTACGAACTCCCAACCCTATTCACCTTCAAGCCCCTCTACACGATGGGCCCCCACGGTGGCCCACTACGATGGGGCATCTTGTAAAAGGGTAAATGACGTCAGATGGCACAGAGCGATGGCTTCCGGTTGTCGATTTTCTCGCTTTTTCGTCCGCACATCAAAGGATAGTTGGCCATTGATGACGGTACGCATCCACACGTGTCCCACTACTCATTATTTGACTGAACTTCAGTAAGAGATCGAAGCAGCAGCGATGGCTTTTTCATCCACCTTTGTAGAAGTAAAGCAACCATCCACGGCCATTTCATCGACCATCTGATGAGCCTTCAATTGCCCATTGTGTAGAGGGGGCATTCCACATACGATCCACACTTCAATGAACAAATTGTTCGCTCGCGAATAACCTCAAAATTACAATTGGTTTTGTTTTCTTGGAGGTTGGTCGTTACCAACAAAACAACACCATGTGAAAGAAAAGGCAAAATGGACGAATATGAAAAGTCCTTAAAATCCTGACAAGTTCACTTCACTTGTTAAAATATATTTCTGAATGAAGAATGTGCAGGCGTGCCTGTTCGAGGATGTCGAGATTATTTTGTGCAAAAGTTTGCGCAAACTCAAAACTTGCAAATTCTTGCCTGCCTGAGGATGCCCCCTTTTAGGGCTCATCTGATTTTAATTATAGAAGCTTCTAGTTAGTTCTGATAATACTACATTTAAAAAAAAAATGTTTTTAGAATTTTAAAATAAAATCTTTTTTTTTTGAAAATTTAAAATTAACTTAAAATAACTAATGCATCTGATTGAAATTTTGAATAAAAACAGACGAAAATATTTTCTTATCGAGCAATTTTTATTTAATTTTTAATATATTGTTTTCTTTAAACTAATTATTTAATTTTTTTTCAAAAACATCTGAAAAAAATGAATGACAACTATAATATTTTCTACTTAAATTATTTAATAAACAAGCTTTAAAACAAAATAAAAACAGAAATTAAAAACAATAAAAAAAAAAAATAAAAAAATAAAAGTGATTCGTATAACACACTACTCAGATTCGGCATCAGATTGTAGATCATCGCTGCTGCTGTCACATATAGTCTAGTAAATAAAGAGGTTTTACCCTAACAAAAGGTCGGGTACTTGTGAATTTTTGATATGATGTTTGGGATGCGCCTATAATTTAGCCTATAATTTCCCTCTGGTGCATTTTAACGAAGAATGACTTAATATGAAAACTTGTAGGTTGCAGCAAATAAAATTTCCAACAATTATGGTCGTCAAAGTTTTCTCGCACAACCAATAGCAGCGGAGTTATAAAGCAGCCAACAATGCTCAAGGTTGGGTACTTTTTTAAATTTTCATTTTCACTGCTGTATCGCTATTTTTACATACAGTGTTCAAGTGAAATAGCCAATTGTATTTCGCCTATGAAAGAATTTCTCCGTTACACCCGCACTCTTAAAAATGCCCATTAGTTTACTCTTGAGCCCAGCTTTCGACGCACCGTTAAGTACACAGATTCTTTCTTTAGTCGCACCACACGAATGTGGAACGCATCCTTTATTATTTTCCAAATGGACATTTTATCAATGGACCTCTTGTGTTCCCGCCTTCCGATATACAGTTAAGTTAGTTCGCGTGGATTATAGTTCCTAATTTTAAGGACCAATTAAATTCTGTTGGCAAAAGGCTGTAACAAACGTCATTTCCTTAGTTAGACAGCGTTTACCTCAGCTACTGTAATGAACGTTGTCTGGCGCTGATGTTTCGTTGTTTTCCATATGACTTTCTCGTACCCAGGCTTATGTTTAACTCATTTTAAACTGCATGAAATTTTCAGTCTATTATCGCAGAAAACAATGCGCCCATCAATGAAAAAAAACCCGAAGCTTGACTTCAAAAATAAAACTAAACAAGCTTAAGTTTTTTCTGAGAAGAAGATACAATGAAGAACTTTACCCGTTGTACAGCGAAACATACCTAGCCAAAAGAGTAAAAATTCAACGTCTCAGATGGCTGGGTCATATAGAGCGGATGGACATCAATGCTCCGGCCCGGAAAATCTTCGAATCCACCCCTGAGGGACGGCGCAGTAGAGGAAGACCGAGACTCAGGTGGCGCACAGAAGTGGAAGAGGACCTCAACCGACTCCACGTGCGAAACTGGAGACAGCTAGGCAGGTCCACCCCAGACTCTAGCCAGCTGGCTCCAGTTTTGATTAACTAACACAAAGTTATAGCTGTCTATCGTTATCTTTTGTCCAAGACATCGATTTTCGTTGAATCTTTTTGATGAAACATGGATAAGTCCACGTTTGAGGCATAAAGGGTTTAGAAAAGGATTGATAACAAAATTTAACTCCAATTATTTGTGTGTTTTACCAAATCCTATTGAAATCCTTATATTATCCTTAGTTTCTACCAGTTTATCGGCTTAGGATGTATAATGAAAAATCCAAGCCTGATTACGCCCATTTGCACAAATATTTTTAAAGAAAATTGTAGCATCCTATATATACAAACTAAGTTTACAAAAAAAAAAAAAATACAGAACGCTAATGCATTGACAACATCAGACTCCGATGGCAGGTTGTTACTATCCCTACAGCAGCGTTGCTGGAATTCCAAATAAGAACGTATCACCGACTACACAACACGGACTGCGCGGCTCGATGGACGTCTTCGTCGTCGCGACTTGCAATGCGAATAGAAGGAAGATGATACCGCGGTAGGTTAATATCACTCAAAAAAAAAAAAAAAAAACAATAATAAAGCAAACAAAAAACCATCGGGCCACATAAGGTAAATAATTACAGTGTGCTCGAGGATTGTAATTTTTCTCTTTGGCTGGTTTATTTTTTTATATCGACTGCGACTCCCTTTTATCTTTTCCCTACAAGAAGCAGTTGTGTCTATACAATGTATAGGTTTACCTACGTATCTCTTGGACAGAACATCACAGAACAAACGGCAAACGGGTGGTTTAAGGTTCTGGTTTGTTGCCAAAGTATAAAAAGTTGATTCAACTGGTGGTAACGTATAGGTTAAGGTATTTTGCTTTGGCCCCGGCGGCATGGTCTCTGGAAGGAATTCTCCTGGTTCTTTTGCAAAACCTTTAGGGCGTGTAGTGCAGGACCGGTCAAACCTTTGGCGGAGTCATCTGTCTGCAAATATGTTCGCAAATTAATTTGAACGTGAACGGGTTTCGTTGTTACCATATTTAGACTGAGTGGAGTGAGTGTAAGTTAGATAGTTAGGTAAGATAATAATCGAAAACTTGCTGCAGCATCCCAGTGGTAATCTGAGTTATTGTTCGACTTTGTAAGAGTTGTGATTATTGTGATTTGAGTTAAGGATTTTCAAGGGGAATTTAGCACGCACTTTGTTGATAATGACCAAGAAAACTGGATTTTGCATCTTAAGAAAGGCATCTTGACAATTATCCATAAGATTTTCTTGTTTACTTTAGCTTTCTAAATAGAATTGGGTTTCTTTGTTTAGGATCATGCATTTCTAACTAACGATCTATGGTACAGCAGTACTAGTGATATGTAGTCCTGGGACATTAACTTGTCTCTTATTTCTAAAGCAATTATTATACTTAACTTCAATTAAACAGAAATTTGTATCTGAATATACTTTCTAGGATTGTGCAACCCAATTGTAAAATTGCACCTCTGTTTTTTAACAACAATTTTAATTTTTTGTTTATATATATATCAAGAAATTGAAGTGCTATCCACTAAAACAGATATTTTCTTTAATTACATAAATAACTAGGTTAACAACGTCTTCCTTCTGCCTGAGATTGTATTTGCACCCCAATACAAGTATCTTTCTTATCGTTCAAAGTTCTTAATGTTCCTGTGCCGCTTACCTGTCAGCTTTTTACAAAATAGGGATGACGTTAATGTTATTTCAACGGATCTCAATAAAAATTGAATTCAGGCTTATGCTTTTTTAACATCTACCCACCTACTTTGAACACATTTCATTGAGATGAATTTCTTTTTATCTCTTTACATTGTTCTTTTCAGATCTGCTTTAAATAGCCCTTTCCTACCTACCTTCGGTTTGCGTTCCACAAAGCAGTCACTAAGGTCCCCCTCTTTTCATTCTAACCATCTGCAAAATTGGTCATACAAAACTTTTTTAAGTGGATGAACGCAGATAATATTTACTAGATCATTTCTTAGACTGATGACTCTCCCAAAATGGTCTTCTGTTTGGAACTTAACATGACCAAGTGCCAATCACCTTACCCCGCCTCTATCTTCACCACAGTCAATCTATTTCTACCGTTCAAGCAAATCTTGACCTTGGCTTAATTTTCTCCGCATATTGACTATTAAATTCTCAAAGCCAATTCAGCTCTCAGCTTCATGAAACGAGTGTTCAATACATTTTCGGATCTTATGAAATTATCTAACTAAGTCTCCGTCGCTGTAAGGTTGTGGAATAATCTTCTGCTCCAAAGTCCATCAATGTAGGTTATATAGATCGCAATCGCCACATCCAAGGTTTGTTTTCAATAGATCAGTTCATATTTTCCTATTTCGGTGCAATAGAGAAAGACTGGGATGATCAAGGTCTTTTATAGATTCCTTGTTAATTTCAAAAGAGTAGGTATTTTACTCTTACAACTGCCTCCGTATCCTTAGCATAAAAAAGAGCGTACCAGCTCTTCTCTTGATTTCTAACGAGTTGTTGCTGTTTCATGTAACAGCAGATTCGACAAAGACCTCAAATTTATATCCTTCTATGGCAATTTTTTTCAAATTCTTCGATGTTGGGTGTTCATTATCCCTAACAACTACAGTATTTATTTGGGTTTCAATTCGTTTTACTGCTAGACCCTTCTTAACCACTTCATAGTTCAAAACGCTAGTTACGTCATTGAATAGTCTGCTTCTAATTTACTTATGAGCTTTTTAGTGTTAAGTTAAAGAACTCGGATTACAGTGAATCACAATCACACAATAGCCCACTATAATCTTCTCTTTTAACTGATGATTGTTGTGATCACGACTGGGGCAACTACATACTTTCCCACTTCTTTGCTTCCTCGACCAATGGCTCTGTCTGTGGGGTTCGTTTGGTTGTTATCAGAAAATGTCGACAGCCTCTCTGTTTCGGATTGCTCCATGTCAATTGTTTGATCTAAGAGTTTTTGCGCCTGTCTTTTTCCGCGATAGTGTTTAACTGGGTTCTCAGCCTTAGGATATCTTCTTTCCAAGTTAAGTTAGTCAGTATTTTATCTAAAATGGTATTCTTTTCTTCATCATTTCTTCCGTTGATATTTCTAACGTTTTACCTTGACACTCCTAATTTTTACTTATAGGTACTATAATGCAAGTTATTTTTTAAATGAGTATAACTGGGTCACACTCACTTGCTCTTATTTTCGGAATCACATTGGAGTGCAAGGTCTTTGACAGGAATAAGTAAAATTTACGTAGAAAAATCACATGGTCTGAACCTATTAAAAGTGCCAAAACCGAAAAACTTAACGGTTTTTAGTAAAAATGAAGTACGCCATCACACGTCTTGAAAAAAGTATTTCGAAAGTTGTTAGACGAACTTTGATGAAATCCTGTTTTTGTTTTTAGTTTTTTTGATTTTTTTTTGACATTTTGATTTGTAGTTTCCCAGAGTTAATTAATAAACAGTAGATCACAAATCAAAAATTAATTATTAATAGAACAAAATAATATTCAAAATTTTGGTATGCAGAATTATTTGTGTTACCATTACCAATATCTTTTTAAATAAACATTTTTATTGAAATCCAATGAGCCGTTACCGATAAAGTCGAAAAATTGAAAAAAAAACGTTAAATATGAAAGGCACCGTAAATAGATTTTTCCGGTAAAATTGTTTTTTATAAGATAATAGCTAATACTTACCAAAATACAAGAATAACAAAAAAGACATTTTGTGCCCCTAACTTTATTAGGCTTATACTATGATCGTTATGATATGTTTGAGTAAAATAAGCAGGTCAAAACTGAGATTACATTTAACCATGACTTTACGATAATAGATAAACATATTTGAGTTACTGGCTGTCTGTCTGTCGGTCTGTTCGTATGTATTTCGGACTACAACCTAAGCAGTTGGGCCAATTGTCTCTCAAATTTAGCACATAGGTATATTTTGATATTCTACAAAGGGCTTTATTTAAATTTTTTTTTTCGTCTTAAATATTACCGGTACCTGTCATATATCCTTTAAGCCAAAGCCTATTTTTCTCGGAAGCGGCTCAAAGAATTTTTATGAACAAAAAATCTGTGTATTTTTGTGGGTGTTGTAAACGTTTTTGTAAAAACAAAATTATATGGTGGGCTAAAAACGGTACACGCCAAAGGACCGTTTATTTTTTATTTTCGAATTTTTCGAGAGCTGGTCAACTGATTAAAATCAAATTTGATATTCAGAAAAATATATTTAGCTGAAGTAATTTAACATACAAAACTTTTTTCGAATTACTTTTTTATGTATTTTTAATAATTACAAAAATTTTTTTTCGAAAAATCAATATTTTAAAAACGGGTGGGTGATTTTATTTTTAATTTGTTTTTAAGCTTGCTGCATTCTTTAATTTTTTTTAAAGTTTTCAAAAAAGTTTTTGAATAAAAACCGTTCCTACGATTTTAAAAAACAATCATACTTTTTAACATTTTTTTAAAGAAATAAAATGGCATTTAAATTATTCCGTTGAAGTAAGTGATTTTTTCGAAAAACCAAGTCACAAAAATCGAAAAAACTTTGTAGTTCCCTTAATATTTTTCAAATTTTATTCGGCGCTGTGAACGCCCATACGAGCGAGTACGTGCGATCCAATCGTGCAATTTATTTCAACACATGCATGCTCCTTGCATGTATTGAAGTGACCTTGAACCTATATGAAAAGTTATACAATAGCCGATGGTGCCTTAATTCACAATTTAGGAATATTGAAATCAGTGTCAATTGTGAGACATGTATCAACTTAGGCGCAGCAGCAAACATGCTCTATCATCATCAAAATATGTTTTTAATGTGATTCTTAAAACGGAAAAGCCCTTGTTTTCTTTTAAATAGCATGTACAATGTACATGGTCTGTACTTTCGAAAAATAAATTAAATTCAAAGAATTTACATTAGGTACCTTTCTTGACATTAAAGTGGCCTTTGATAACGTCGAGAACATTGCGATTCGACAAACTGTAGACTCTGTCAACATTAATCCACTTCTGCCCAACTAGAAATTGAGTAAACTGTATGCTCCAAATAAGGATTGAAAATTTATAAATCAACTAGCGGTACCCGGCGCGCGTTACTACGCCCTAGAAAAACATGTTTTAATGCGAAATTGGAAAATAATGCCAGCGGAACCAAACACTCACAGAACGATCCCTGGACAAAACTATGTTTACCCCGTAAATTTTATAAAAATCCGTTAGGCGGTACGTTACTCGACATACATACATCTGATGTTTGCCTGGTGCTCAGAATACGTTTGCGATTGATTTTGGTTGAAAAAACACAGTATCGCGGTTAGCGTAACGCGTTACTTTTCTGTCAGCTCCAACCCTTTCCTTTATTGCAAAATTACAGTGATACCCATATAAGACTTTGACTATCGTAAAAAATACGTGTAAATACGTGCAGCTAAAATAAGTTTTTTTTAGAATGAAAATTGTATTAATTTAATAGAAAATTGATGCAAATCGCTTTAAAACATACATATCTTTTAATTTAATGGCAGTTTTCTTAATTAAAAGCTGCAATACATCCTAAAAAGAAGTTATTAAATACTTAAAATTTTTACATAAGAATATACAGAATACGATACCACCTGGTAGCGAAGCATAACATCGGTTTACCCATAAAGCATTATCTCCAGTAGTCAATACTATAATTAATTAGTCTACACAATTGACATAAAAAAATTATTCATAACTTATTATTAAACACAAACAAATCGCGCTGATAATTTGATGAAATTGTTTTTTCCGACTTTCTTGACACTTATCGTTATACATTGGATAATATACGATATATCTTTATGAATTGTAGCCTATGCGTTATTCTGATATGTAAGCTGTATTATTGTGAAGTTTCATCAAAATCCATTGAGTAGTTTTTGCGTGAAAGAGGAACAAAGATACATACATACATACATACATACTCACAAACTTTCACGTTTATTTAGTAGGATGGTAAGAAACTTACAGTTTAGGGGAACACTACAGAGAGGGTTTTATATCCATCTCCACTGCTTTGGTTACTGGTCGTCAAGGGGATTTTAGTCGAACTATGTTTAAACAGTGTCTAAGCCGGTTTCTATTTTTTTGATAAGAAATGGAGTCTTGGCCCAAAAACCATTCATTGGATGTGCACAGCCATCATCAGGCTAATCCTGGCCTACGATTGCGTAATTTGGTAGTAAGCCCACCAATAAGAAAATCACTAAAACCTCTAAACTTCAGTCATTGTTTTCCAGGCAAAACTGCTAACAGTAGGCGAAACAGCAAACCAGCAGGCTGAACATACCTATAACCCTTTGATTGCTCCCTGGACACTTTGACATATATGAGAATGAAATGGCAAATAAAAATAAAATAACTAAAGCAAAACCATCGAAGTTAATTTAAATGTATACATTTCAAGACATGAATTCCATGTCCCATGTCCAGCCACACATTGTAGGTTATTGTGTCAAAGAAAATCCTCAGTTGCATCTCTGGCCCCTGCAACATGTCAAAATACATATATGTAGGTTCCCTTAGTTCATATCCGTATGCAAGTTTGCTTCTAAGACCTAATCCTGAATGATATATTTATATAAAACCCCCCGCACCGAACCTTCTCCAATCTTCCAAGCACTGCCAACGCACGTCCAGTCCAATTGAATACACAGCTTCTCATTTCAGTGCACAGAAGACGGTATACCTTACATAGCATGGAATGCCATATTTTTTTGTAAATTAGCTGAAGTGTCTCCCATGGTCCAGTAACCAGTGAGGATGCAATGTCGCAAAGGCTACGAGAGTACATCTGTAACAGATGGTATAAGATGCAACTATACACTCCATAGAGGCTCTCTAGCGCGCAATAATATGCAAAATAGTTCTTCTTCCGACTAATTCCCGAGGCATGTTTATTAATTTCATACGGTTTTGATCCTGTTTTTACGGTGTGCAGTTATAAACTGCGTATCCGTCGGGTACGCACTTGTTTGGAACGTTGTCACTACATTTGCATTAGACAACATTGCAGGGTTCTTATACTGTGCGTACCTGGATGCATTTCAATAAGTGGGAATAATTATTCCCCCTTCTGGCTCAACACCACGCACCGCTTTTAACTTGTGGATAGTGTGTGGTAAGCGATTAATTGGAAACGGTTTGCTTTCAATTTAATCTGAAATGTAGAATCAGTTTTCAGAAACTTTGTACACCAAGGATGCCAGTGGTTATAGATTATACCTACACTTCCCCGTCATAGTGCAGGATTTATTGTCGAGGAAGCCCAGCTTATTTGATTAATTTATGTACAAAAAAACTTAACGGTTTGATGTCATTGTCAATGAATAAGAAGTTAACTACTATATATAAATCTTGGTAGGTTTCTTTGAAGGTATGGACAAGATGTGACAAATTACTATGGGAACGATTGTATTGGACAGACTAAAAATCTGATAATATGGTCATAGTGTAGGAACTCTGTGATGGTGGATTATTGTAGATTGAAGAGCGTCGTGAACAAAATATTTAAAAAAAAACACACGTATATCCTTTTGGAAATGTTTGTTTTATTCCTTTGTTTCGGATTGATACAGGAGAGTAAGGAACTTCTGAAGAGGGCATTTTTTAATTTTTTTTTATATGGCAGGGCAAATAGCAAATGCCACTTTCAAATGGTCTTGGACCTACATTTCCGGACATGCTGGTATTACGAAATTTCCACCATGATATTAAGGTAAGCGATTTTGTGCTGGCGGAGTGAGTTACGAGGAACGGCAGCAGTTACATATATTTGTTCTTCAGAAGAGGAGTTCTTGGAGTTCAGTTTCTGTATTGAGAGCAAAACGTGGATTTTCGACAGCCATAAAGACAGAGAGATCAAAGAGATAGACACAATATTGCTCAATGATTTCCCGAAAGCACATCTCTAATGTCACTTTCAACTGGAGCAATTGGGAACAGCAGCATTAACTGTCACCTAGCAGCTGCAGTTGGCGCACTGGTACAAACAAACCTTCATCGGCATTCGGTACTAGAACAATGTTTATTTTTAATAATAAAAACAAAACAATTTTAAATTTTTTTATAGTTTTCATTAAAATAAAAAAAAAACAAATTTAACATAGTTTATAATATTTATAATGCAACTCGTTTCGGAATAAATTCCATCATCAGGCGTAGTCGAAAGTTCTGTATTATTTAATTCTATTTTCTGGTGCATTAATTTGCATGAATTAGTTGTTGTTATTGGTGTTATTTATTCTCATTAGCTGTCGTCTCTTTTTAATTTGATGTGTCGTAGTGCGGTTTCGTATAGCGGGTTGATCTTTCGCACACAAAAGTAATTTTGTATATATACCCAACTTCGCACCTACTTCAAACCCTATAGGGACTATGAGCAGGAGGTTGCAGGGGGGCAGCATGCCTCCCTACCTAACTGTTTAATGGCAAAAAATTGCAGCGATTTTCCTGGATTATTTTCGGAATCTTATAAACTGAGTTTTTAAGATTTCCTTTGAATATTTTCAGTGTCTTAAAAAGCAGCAGTTCATTTCGAAATTCAGTTTACATGATTCCGAAAATAAAAAAAAATCTAAGATCAAGAGGTCTGTTAACTAACTTTAGTTTATAGCTCTTCGTGTAACTATTGTTCCCGCTTCATGCTTCGAAGTGTGTACTAAGTTACCAGAAGAAAGTGGAGTAAATTCATCGGATATCAGAATCGGTTACAGTAAGTTTCTTGGTATGTAACACTGTGTGATAGAATATTTTATTTTTGCTCGACTTCGTTCAGTATGGCAGTTTTGACAATTTTTGTAAGTTAAGGTCGTAATATTATACATATATCATTTATTTCTCTCAAAATATATAAATTGTAACCTCAAATGTATTGTAGCCCGCAGAAACATTAATTTTGATGTACCAATATCAATACAAATCAGTTTCTCTTTGAAATAAAGAACGAAAGAAAATCAAACATATAAAAGAATCATTTATTTTAATTATGATAACAATAAAATGGAAAAATAATGTTAAAGAAAAAGAGAAGCAATTAAGCTGATGAAAGGAAGTTTTTCTAAGATTTTCTTGTAAAATGGAAGATGTGACTATAATTATTATACCTAGGAATCCAGACAAAAACAATTTTCACTTTTTTACGAGAAGAAAGTGTTTGAGCTTTTTCAATATGAGTTTTTGTGTCTGTTTCTAGTTCAAGTTATTGCTTTCACTTGACAGAAACTATCACAATTTCGATAGATTTTTATGAATAAATTAACATAATAAAACAACTTTGGTGGGCATGTACATATATCTAGATTTAGAATGTTTTTTCGAATCGAAAATTAGATTGTTTTTGTTTCGGAATAACTATACATCAATAAAAAAAAACAAACGCAAGATCTGACGAAAAAATAGCCGCTGTGACTGATAGTCAGAATGTGAAGGAGAATCCGAGGCATTCGATTTCGCTCACAAGAACTCTGCCTTTCGCAGACCACAATTTTGCGACAACTTCGCGTCGTGGTCGCGAATTCGGCTAAACCTATAAACAATGTCGTGTGATCGCTGAATTGGCTCTGAAGTAGTTGGAAACTGACTCTTATTTTCATCGAAAAGTCTCTTCAGTGATGAGGCTCATTTCTGGATGAATAGATACGTCAACAATCAAAATTGTCGAATTTGAAACGATACCAATCCCCATGAGATCCAAGAGCGAGCGTCCAATGCATTCCGGAAAAGTCACTATTTGGTATGGATGATGAGAGTACAAAGCAATCTATAGAGAAGAAACTCAAGTCGTGAAGAATTAAACAAAACATTAAATATCTTATAGTTGACTATGGATGAAAATGCCATATCAATTATGTAAATGGGCTTCTTCCATATGTCCTCCAGTCTGATTTCAAATCGAACAAAGGATATAACATCCACAGATTCCTTACATATTTTTATTCTTTCACGGTCACGTACAGACCGTCCAGACCTCGCAGAGCCCACCCAGCTACAACCTGGAGCACAATAAAATTATTATAAAATAAATATAGTTCCTCATTCACTTTTCATATTCACCACGCCTTGAACTAGTCACTCTTTGTCGGCATAGCTATTGCCAATAAGTTTTCCATTTTACTTTTAAAAAAAGGACGATTTTCATTCCTTTTTTCATTGGATATTATGGAATTTTGGATTGCTGTTCCAAAGGAGGAGATTCTCTTACACGTGTGGGTATCTTACCAGGTTTTTCCCAGCCAACCTACTCAGGCCAACATTAAAAGTGAATTTCCAAAGGCGGACCTGCAAAAATTATTTTTACATATAAAAGCCGGTATACCCATCCCAGGGTAACAAGCACACTCTTTATGCAAGACGTTGGCTCTTCGAAGTTCGAATAAAAAAAATAGATGTCATTGACATTTTTATGTTAATGCCTCGGCAGCCCCGCGGGTGATGTGTTTACCTATCTTCTGATTCGGAAAGAAAGGCGTCCGACCGAAGAACAAATAAGCTAAAAAAAATCAACGAAATGTTAAATAATAAAATTCATAAGGTGATATGACATTGAGTACACAGAAAGTTTTTATTTTTTTTTTACAATGATAGGGTGTGTTTGGTATGAAACGTCTAACAGGAACACAGATAATATAAGAGACAATTAATTCTTTCACTTATACACAATTCTGAAATAATTTTTTCTGTGTTACTTACAGATTTATAATTTTTACACCGGTTTCAATAAAATCATGTTTTTTGTATTTAGTTTTAAAAGGTTAAGAACGTTGATTATTTTAGAGACTAGTGAAAAAAGGTTTTTGAAAGTTAACAACAAAAAAAAATATTCCAGATTTTGGTAAGCAGAATTTTTTCGACAAACTATGTGTTTAGAATGAGGCTTATTCAAGAAATTCGAAAACAAAAAAAAAATAAAAAAATGCACGACTGGGTCGCACGTACTTGCTCTTATATGCGGTCACAACATGGAATAAAATTTGATAAATATTAGGGGAACACTTCAAAGTTTTTATTCGATTTTTGTGACTTGTGAAAATTTAAAAGACATTTTATTTCGTTAAGAAATTTGAAGAATTGATTTGTTTCAAAATCGTGGAAAAGTTTTTTAAATGAAACGTGTTTTTTAACAACTTTTTTTCAAAAACTAAAATAAATTATTAAAGAATTCAAACTTAAACAAAAATAAAATATACTTTTTAAACACTAAATTAAATAAAAAATTCATCCACGAGTTTTCAAAATATCGATTGAAAAAATAAATTAAATTATTAAAAATACAAAAAAAAGTTTTCGATAATATTTTAAATTGAAATTACCAAGGCTTCCTACATCTTCGTGAATATCAATTTTGGCTGTAATCGGTGTACCCGTTTTGTATTTTTTTGTTCTCGGGAAAATAAAAAAAAACGGTCCAACGAGGTACCGTTATTAGCCCACCATCTTAATTTGTTTTTACCTAAATAAAAGTCTTCCAATAGGGACATTTGCATATTTACCAGTTGATAGCGACCATCTTATTGAAGTTAGGTATATCTATCAAAATGGCTGTTATTTACTCAAACTGTTTCGCCAAATCACTATGGGCAAATAAAGCGTTCAACAACACGTGCAGATGATATATATAATTGTCTTATCAAAATAGGTGTTCTGTTCGGACAACGTTCCGCGCGCTTCGCCCATTGTACGGCCGCCATAATCGTCCTACCGAGAAGACTATTCGCAGAGTGGTGAATAAATTTGAGTCCACTGGTTCAGTAAACAATCAACCAACACCCGTTCGTTGACGAAAGGCAAGATCTGCGGAAAACATCGCCGCCGCCCATGAGAGTTTGCAGAAGAATCCGAGGTAGTCGATTTCGCGTCACTCAAAAGAACTCGGCCTTTCGCAGACCACAAGTTGGCGAATTTTGCGTCTTGAATTGGGCCTACACCCGTACAAAATTCAACTGACCCAGGAGCTGAAGGTAAACGAGCATAGACAACAACTTGTGTTCGGTGAATGGGCTCTGGAGCCGTTGGAAACTGACTTTAATTTTCATCTAAAAATCATCTTCAGCGAAAATAAAACAGAAGGAAACTGGTACAGGAGAGGAAAAGGAAGCTGAAATTAAAGGTAGGATCAGGGATTAGAAAGGATACGATAGGTTAGGAAAAGGATAGGATAGGTTAAATAAATGATGTAAAACCACATCTAAAGTAGGATAACCGGATGGGAAGGAGGATTTTGAATTTTGAATTCAAAGGACGGACAGGGAAAAAGAAAGATGGCGGTTTTCGAGAATTTCGTTTTCGAGAATTCGAGGTAGACCCCATTTAAAAATATCTTCTTTTGAATTGATTTATTAATTTACTAGCTTAATATTAAGATTTACATCTTGTTTACTACAAAGCTTAGGGTGGAACTTTCGAACTTTTGTTTATGAATATATAATTTTTTTTAATTTTTAAATAAACATATAAAAAAGGTTATATTGCATACGACTAAAATAATGTGACCGCCTCCACTGAGTCCGCATGTGTTGACAAGTTCCATGAAATTGGCAATAAATTACTTACAGTCGTCGCCGATTCTCCATCTATTCCGTTTGGGACACGCCTGTAGCTTTTACACAACCACAAACTTACAATTACAATTAAGCAATGAAAATAACAAAAGAAGCTAAAAGAGTATGCAGAAATTGCATCAAATTTTCGGTATTGATGTGATTGTGTTCCGCATTTCACTTTCCACCTCCCTCCCCAGAGTCACTTGCAGTCATGTGACGCTTCGTGTAAAGGGGTCTATAATTTTTTGTTCCTAGGGATGTTGAATGGAGCCCTTTTTGTTAGTGTACACTCGAGATTTAAAATAATCAAACAAAAAAAAAAAGTAAAATGGGCCCAGGTCGCTGGGGCTGCCAGGCCATTCCTGTTGTTAGTCACCACGCAGTGAGGTCCCTGTGCTGTTCATTTGTGAACCGCTACGGCTACAGCTTTATGGCATCTAATTCAGTATTAATGAAAACAACAAACTGTTAATCAAATCGGACCGATAAAATTTACTAGAATAAAATAAATGCTGGTTTGCCCCAGGGCTCCCCGACACTTTTTCTAACACTCATCAATGACCACATAGCTATCTGAAACAAAAAAATAATGAATAAGAAACCGTTGAATTTGCGTTGAATTTGCCTACCTTAGGTGGCGCTACAGTATTGGGTGGAACTGGCCTTCGATCAATTAGCTTCTCCAGGACGTTTGCCTCTCAGTCTGGTTGCGTTGGCTTGTATATTTCTGTTTCAAGTAAAAGCTCCAAACAGGGTTTCCGTACTTATCATTTTAAATCGTTGCGAATGGGAGAACAAAGTGGGTAGAGTTACCACTTGCTGATTACAATACAATACATTACTATTAAAAAAAAAATACATTCACTCTTTATTAAAAAAACGTTAGCACTTCACTGTTTAAAAACAATATAAATCAATTTCAGTTCACTGTATTTAATAATACTATATATATTTATTTTTATTAATCACAATATCACATCACTCTTATTAAACCACAATATTACGTCAAAATACTTTTCCGAATTAATATGATCACGTAATTTACTTGCAAACTTCGACAATTAGCTACATTCTACTAAAATACCAAAACCCAACCAAAATTTAATTGCATTTTAACGATTTTCCAACTATTAGAACTATTAATACACAAACAAGATAACACCTCTACAACTACTAAATTTGTTCTCAAAAGCTCCAAAACCGAAAGCCCAAAGAGCCCAATATGATAAAAAACAATGAAAAAGCTATAACGTAGTGTTTTCAATTGGCAAAGGTAACTCTGTTGGTGCAATACCATTTTTTCAATTCACTCAGAAAAGGTAGGTAGAAGTGAGTAAACGATCAGTATCAGTATTCATTATTCCATTTCCATCAACGTTGATGGTGATCGGTTATGGTGGAATGTACGAGTTTTTTTTAAAGAGATACACAGAATTCATGTACGTTTGTCAGTGGCTTTGTATCTTTTTCGGTAGAAGTTTTCCCAATTCAATGTCGTGATAACTGTTTTGAAAAAAGCTCGCCCATAAGCCGTCCCTCTGGGGTAGAATCAAAGGGTTGAATTAAGTATTTCAAAAAGTCACAGAATTTTTTTTGTCATTTAAACTAGCCCACTATTCACGATTGGCACTTCCATTGACGAAGTAAACCTGCACCTTTGTATATAGAAACTATAGTACTATCATGGTGAGGCATTTTGTGTACGCTCCCTGTCGCACGGATTCAGAACTAGCGGAACGATTTGAATGGTAGTAGAAGAGAGAGAGTTTTAAGAGAATATTCTTTTTAAATAGAGAATAAAGATAAGAGGCAGGTTAGAAATAGACGGCCATTATGAAAAGGAAAAAATATATGCAGCGAGGTGAATTAAGTTGTTGGAGAAATGTTTGTTTATGTTTTCATTGGGATATGAATGATTTTTTTTTTATTTAGGTGCTCATCTCAAAGGCAAGAAAAGTAAGTATTTTATGTATGTAGGTACAAACAATTTAAAAAAATAATGCTGCAGAACAATAATTATTGGAATGATACTCTATATAATAGAGTAATAGACAAGAATACAGGAAAGTAAGTATGTATGTATGTAGCAAGTATGACCAATTTCAAAAATCAATAATAAAGGGGAAATTTGCCACAATTTCAAAGAAGTGTGGTAAATAAATGTTTTTTTTTTTTTTGAATGAAAGAATATTAAAACGGTAAATAGTACCAAACAATCGCAAGTAAAAATATCTAAAATACGGCCTGTGTCATAATATATACATATTTTTAACATAATAAAATGTATGTTATTGAAATATATGTATGTACATATAGGTACATATACCTAAATTAAACAAAATATATGCAATATTAGAAAACTAAGCGTAAAATATATAAATAATGGTATGCATCCCTTTTTCATCCTTAAATTTTCACAAAAAATCTTTTTTAACAAATCTGCAACAATCAATTTACAAACAATTCATTCAATAATCTCTACGCATAGTTTGCACTTAATTTGTACCTATGAATGGAAAGCAAAATTCAAAACAAAAATCCGTTTCCTCAAGGACGTTTGTATAATATGCACAGCAAGAAGTAAGTTTGTGTTTAAATTTTAAGAATGTATGTGTATATTTTTTTGCAAACGGCAACGTTTCTTGTAAACAAAAAATTAAAAACTTAAAGAATTCTAGCCAAATTCGGCCAATGAAGTACGTATGTATAAAATATGTATGTTAGTATAAGTGCTCGTATTCCCTATAAAACAGATGTAAACAAAACAAAATAAACAAAAAATCAAAATTGCAGTCAAAAGACTAACTGCCTATTCCTACCAACAACAAATTCTGTATTTTTAAAAAACCGTTGCTAAGGATTTTTATATAGCAACAAGAGGCTTTAGGAAAATGTAACCAAATATTTCAAAATATCAAAATTAAAAATATCTGGTCTTAGCGAATGTTTGTTTTGTTTATGAATGAATTGCACTACTGGGTCGCTCGTAGTAGAAGTTGTTGTATTTATAAAATCGTCGAGCCTTTTTTAAAATGTTGATACTGTATGTGTTTATTTACATACATGATACATATTCAATGATAATGGCTTGAATATCAATTTTAGTTGAAATTGGTAAATTGGTTTCCAAGAAGTCCGAGAGGTACCTATGGGAGGTACAATTAATATGTATGTATGTAAATATGCCCTTTAGTTCAAATACGGTCGTTTATCATCGTAATGTAATGTCTGATTGTTATCTTAAGTGTTAGGTTCTTGTGATGTACAAACATATGTATGTACATTGTACATATAATATTATATAGGCAAATTTAGGATTTGTGTATATGGACATATTCATATCAAACCATTGTATATATACTGCCTATACAAAGATCAAACTTGGCATTACGTATGATAATAGAGACACAAATTGTTAATGGTGAACAAATTCTGTCCTTCTGTGTGTATAACTCTTTGCAGACTAAACGGTTTAGGTAATAACCTTTTAATTTAGTTTGTGTATAGTTCTTTCGGCATTCCTCAGAGGGTTTTTTGGGCTTAAAATAACGCCACTTGTCAATTAGCCGAAAACCAAATTTGTCTAGAAAATGGCTTTAACAAATTTGATGAAAATGTTCAGAATATTTTGTGGGTATTATTTTATTTACAAACAAATATCGGAAGGGTCTGTTAACCGTAATTTTCATGTATGATGTTTTTTTCTTAATTTTCAACTTTCTCACAAACGGCTTATTGGATTTGTGCAAAACTTTTTATTTGATACAATTAGGTAGACGAATAAATTGTTGCTTCTATTTCCCATAAAATTGATTTTCACCACACCTAGAAGTATGCAGCGTCAGTTATTGTGCACCTAAATCCACCTAATTTAAGAAACTGCATATACATACATAGGTACCCACCCAACGGCGCATCAAATCCTTTATCCACCAAAGGAGAAGGTTTTGCCTAGGAATATTAATTATTTGTTATATTATGATGTACTTATTGAGAATGAAAATTGGGTTCTATGGAGGTACTGTAAACAATTTTTTCATGTTTTAGGCTCTCTTTTACAACAACAAAAAATATTTTAAAACTTTGCCCGAATTTAGCATAAGTACCAAGTTCAAGAATAATATTTTTTTTAATTAATTATTATATTTCTTATGAAAGATATAGGCTTCCAAGGTGATTAGGCACATTAAAGACAAGTATGTGGCATGAATGCATATTTGCCTTACACTCGTAGTATCTATACGTAATCGCAATTTAAAATTGGGATTAATTATAAGAATTAAACTATATGAATAATAGGCCAACAAAGCATTACGCCCACATACATTATATGTTTATAAACGTACATACATATTTTGTCAGTAGCTTTTTTAGTCCTTGCTATAATAATTATGTCATGTTTGATAGGTTTCATTATTATAGGAATCTATAATTTGTCTATTTTATTAGCTCTACAAAATAACGAAATTCACATCTTTTCACTTTTCTACCCATTATCATTATAATCCAAGTCCTTGTACCTATGAATTTTCAATAAGTTTTCTAACGAATTTCTATACACAATTTGCACTTAATTTGCACCTAACGCCTATCGGATTGGGAAGCGAAATTCATATTTTACAAACCAAAACCAAAATCTGTTTCTTCAAGGAAATTAATATATATACAAAAAGTAAGATTGTGTTTAAATTTTAAGAATGTATATGTATTTTTTTCGCAAACGGCAACAAAGCAATTTGTAGTAAAATGGCAAACAATAATTTGTAAATCTAAAGAATTTAAAAAATGTAAACAAAAGCTACAACAAAAGGAAAATAAACAAAAATTCAAATGCTTGTCAGTTTTGTTTACCTTCCTAACTGCCTATTCCTACCAACAACAATTAATTGTTTACTTAAAAAACCCGTTGCTAAGGATTTCTACCTAGCAACGCCTAAAACGCTACATCAAAAAAAATCCGTATCCTAGCAACGATTTTAAGACAATGAAAATGTTTGTATCGTGTACAAATTCCAAACAAAAATTAATTCACCTCAGCAAAGCGAAACAAAAAACCCTTAATAATATTCTCGTCTCCTTCTTTACCTTCCCGCCTTACGTTCTCTTAATTCTTTCTCACAAATCTAGTGGCCGCAACTAACGCCATCACGTGAGCTGATTCCACAAGATTGTTTGACGTCCCATAATAGTACTATAGGCAGTGTATATACAAAGCCTGCACTAAATTCTTGGCATTTGCATAGCAGGCCACCTTCTGTGGAACGTTTCGTAGATGCAAACATTTTTCATCTCGTACATCATACATTTACATCCCTGGAGCTTTGGAGTAATAAAACTTTTCTTTCATTGTTTTTTTCGATAACTTCTAGTGTTTTTCACTGAAATAGCCAGTCCAGTAGCATCCGTAATACTCGAAATGCTAACAAGGCTCATAAGTTTACCCTCTATCTCGGTAAAGTTCCGTCGCACCATACGAATGTGGAATACTTTGCCCGGCACTGTTTCTTTATTCCTATTTTATTATTAAATTCAAAACTAATGAATCCTCTTAATTCACCTAGTACTCATCTTGTACGTTGCTCAAACATTCAACAGCCATTTTCTTCCGCAAGGGCATTAATAAATCTTCATTAAAGAAACATCAAATTGTAGCTTCCCTGTTTGTGTTTCCATTTAATTTAATTTTTGTGCGTGAGCGAAGCAGATAGGTTGACTTGGCTTAGCAGTGCCACCAATGGCCTGGGCATTGGAGCCAAAGTTAACTTCGGTAGGAAAACATAAAATAAGACATCCTGTTTTGGAAAATTCAACAACGCCACGCAACGTTCAAGCCAACAGGTTGACGTGCTCAATTCAGTTTATGCGCATAATAAAAGTATAAGTTTACACTGCATTGCCGGCCGATTTGAGATTTGCGTTGCAAGAGTCTATTTATTTTTATGGTTTGAATTGAAGGTCAGGTGTTAAGGTAATGAAACACAAAAGGAATGATGCTAATGAAATGAGTCACGTCATGTTGTGCCCCCACGGGAGTTGTGTTCCTCTTCATTAACACTTCAATATAATCACGGCAATCGGTGAATAATTAAATTAAAAATACAAATAGTAGTTATTGACTGGTTGTACATATATTTTCATATGTTTTGTTAAGATTTGTTTGAACGACAGCACCAGTTTCGATAAAATTTAATGCTATAACTAAAATTGACTTGAAAATATTGATTCTTGGGTTAATTAACCTATTTATCCTCATTCAGCTTGAATATAAGGACAAGCAAGCACCACCCGCTCATAGTTACCTTCTTTTCCGGAGTACTGCCTCTTGCGAGTAAGTGACAAAACCTCAAGATTAAAACTAGTCTCAAAAAAAGTGCATCTCATGTAGTCGTTCGGACTCGGCGATAAACTGTAGGTCCCTTCCATTCTTGCAGATTAACAACACACACATAGGAATGGTTGAGAGTATAAGTCACTAGGAGCTGTCGCGCCAATAAATTTATTTCATATAAGCACCTAACATGGTTATGTAACCTCCAATGAATGAAAATCAAGAACTTCTCAACATTCTTTTCTATTTTGGTCATTTAACGTTGTACACAAAAATCACACAACAATATATTCCAATTCCCATGCAAATAAATCAGAGAGTCAATATACTCCCCACAATGAACTATGAACCCAGCGATAAGGTCCGATAAGCTCCATCATCAATCAAACGAATTACTACAACAACAAATACAACGAGATTCCGTGATGAGCACGCCGATAAGACATAGCTTCTGTCAGAAGAACGATGATTTATTGTTGCACCCACAACGTCATCCCGGTCGTTTATCACCTGGGCACTCATAGAAATCAGTTCTTGATGCATCCATATGTTTCCCACTACTTACATGGTGCTTGTTCCACCAAGCATTAAAACTTAAACCCTTTTGGTTCTGAGCGTTGCTAATTGGGAATGCGATACCCGGAAGCTAATTACTACATTTTGACTGATCCATCCATTTAGCTAGAGCAATCAGGCGGAATGTCTAGCAGAACGGACCAGAACCAAGATTGAGTATCATCCGTAGAAGTGGACTGGTCAGCCGTGCATCTGCATTCGTATAAGTGTGTCATGCATTTGTTTTGAGATTTTTCACTTAAAATGTTTAGTGTCAGCTAATTAGTCCTGGTGATTTGCCTGCTGCTTCGGCTCCGTTTGCAGCTGTTGATTGATACTATCTTCTAGATGTAGTACCGCGCAGGTTAAATCGTATCCGTACCCAGGAAGAATTTTAATGGCACGAGTTCGAATGAGGGCCTCCGGACGACAATGCGCCACTAACTGCTGAATGTTATTTATGCTATGATGATGCAATTATTCTGCACTTTCAGATACGCAATAAAACCGCTCAAATGCGAGGTTACACGGCAAAATTAGACAGCACACCACAAGGAACAAAATCTATACGCATAGATCGCGACAATTTTTCGCGTTATCTGTAGCTTTGTATCTTTGCAAGAAATCTGTTAGAGTCTCAGATCTTGCGATGTGAGGCGGCGATTGCATTATGTAATTAAAACCAGTCCGTCTCGTTAGGTGCTTCTGCGCCTTCCGCTGGAAGGATGAGCAGCGTGTTGCTTGTTTTCTTCTGGTGTCGTCTATGAAAAGAGCTGGCAGCTAGAGCTAATGGTGGTAGGATGTCTTGAGAAAGTGTTGACGTGCTACACTTGGCTTGTTTTTTTTTTGACGTGGTGTGTTGCTTAATGACTTGTTTGTTTGGGGTTCAGTGTCTTGGTTGCATATTCCATTCTTAAAAGCAGAAACGAAGATGTTTACTCAATTGGATAGGAGTCTCCACCATTAAGTGATGGAAGAAGATGTATTTATCTAAGTGGCTTTGTCTGCTCTGGCGGTGGTATTTGTAATGTGAGCTCGTCAAACAGCGCGACTTCTTTTGTCAAAGCTGTCACTTGTTATACTTGAGTGTTGTGTACCTTGAGTGTTAGACTTTGGAAAAAAGTGAAATTATCGTGTTGAGAAAGAAGTTGTGACTTAGAGGAAGAGGCCTTGTTCATTAATGAGGACCATTATGTTACTCCTATATTGGTACACAAATATGGTTACTTAGGAGGAAAGCTGGTTATATATGGTTTTATCCTAGAAATAAAACAAGAAATTCAGATATTGTCATATTTACAGCATTTGTTTTGTTGACGAGAATGCTCATCGTGATCATCATCGTAAAAGTATAGTTTCTGTCAATTAAGGAAGGAGTGTAATAAATCTTCTTATTATGGAAAAAAATCCTCATCAGAATCGAGTTCAACTCCTCATTGGTGTTATTTAATTAATTGATGATTATTACATTGATGCGCATTGGAATGTGTCTTCTTGGTCATGCCTTAGTGGATCACTCTTGCCATTTTATACAAGAGTGTCGTAGCAGGGTTTCATACATTTATTTATATCATTTTTGTATTCATATTTAACTTAGAACTAACTAAATGTTATAGACAGAAACTGGATAAAAGATCACTTTTTTATTTTCTTAAAACTACCTTAAAGAAACTAAATGCTATGATACCTAGAAGAGTCACAGTGAGGCGCCCTGCTTCGCTCCCCGCGAAAGTGTTTCGGTTCTTACCTATTGTGTTTTTTTTCGACTCTTGGTGTACTGTGAAGTAACGCGGGAACTGCCTCTCAAACACCGGAATCTTTTCCATCACAGATGGTGCAACATTTAATCACACAGGGCATCTATTGGCAATGGTCGGGGCAATGTACAAATCACCTCTTCCCTGCCATTAAGGCGGATGCTATAAAACAACCATCTTAGAAAGATCAGCATGAATTATGGACACCTTTTAATTCTAAGGCACCTTATACCACACTTCTACTCGTCAGTGGAGTGGATGTCCAAGTGGCTCGCGATCACCAGCTTGCGCCAGTTCTTTCTTGTATGTAGAAGCCCAGCATAGGGTTCTAAGTTATTAAAGTTATTTTTAAATTCTAATCTTGTCAAAGTCATGCTACAAGAGAATTCTGATAACCTCGATTGTTGGATGGGATAAACTTCAATGAGTACGCTGGTATAAATTCTAAAGAAAATCAGCAAGGCCGATGCTCCCTATTGCTGACCATTTTTAATATAAAAATTAAATAACGTGTTAGAAGACCTCCGCCAAGTTTGCTATTTTTTTTTTATATAATTAAGGCGCGCACAAGGGACTATCTGTTTCCCTTTTAATGTAGAACACGCTGCGCGGGCACTAGGAAGATAGGGAGGGGAGAGTTACGAGGTATCGATTAACATTGGTTTTGAATGTTTGCAGATCAAAATGGCAAGGGAAAATCTAGCCGGGTAAACTATTCCAAATTCGTGTTGTTCGGCTAAAAAACGAATCCCTATATTTCACGGTACGTCCGAAATTGGGCTCAAGTGTGAACTGATGAGCATTCCTTGCGAGACGAGTAATACGGGAGAAACTTTTAATGGGAGGAATGCAGCTGGCTAATAAAAGCTTTTTCGAATACCTTGCTGATACTCCAAAGAACGAAATAGATCGTCTGATCCATCATCTGTCCATCAAAATAATGGCAAATCCTCGAGCTGTGATGAAGAAGTAAGCAATATGTTTGCTGATTTCTTTCCACAAAAATGCAGTTTAAGCAATCCTAAGTACTGTGATAATTCTAATTCGTATCGACCATCCTGATGTGATATACGTCATCGGTCAATCGATGAGAAAATTTGACGAATTAAACAGTTATTTTTGTATGGTAATAACAAGATTCCGTCCGTTTTTTGTTATAGCAAGTAAGGCTTTTCTTCAACAACTACATTTTTATCGAATTGTTCATTATCAACTGGTGTTTTCCCTAAATTACGGAAGCCGTCATTTATTATACCTCTTCATAAGTGCGGTAACAAAAATGAAGCTGCAAAATTTTCAAACCATTTTGAAAAAATTGTCTTTAAACATGCATTATTCAAATTCACTTTTAAAAATTGCTCGCTCCTGAGCAACATAGATTTTGTTTTCAGAAAACGACCATCACTAATCTTATAGATTTCACTTATCACGTTAACAAAATGCAAAATGCCCTCCAAACTGATGTTTCCTGTGCTGACCTCAGTATGAAAGAAAGAAAGAATTTGATACGAGTATGCCATTCCATACTTCTACTTCTACATAAATAAGAAAGATATGTATAGTTTTCAAAAATAAAAAATATTTGATTTTATAAGATCGTATTTGAAAATTCGTACACAATTTGTAATTTTTAAATAATGCATGTCTAAGATAAATTAATGTATTATCAGCAGTTCTTCAAGGAAGCCAAATTGGTCCACTTTTATTTGTCTTCTTTTTATTAATAGCTGCGTTTTATTATCCACCAAGATCCACATGGATTTTTGTCGATAAATAAAACGATCCAGATCTAGACGTCTGGACCCATATAATGCATTATTTTGTGTTCAATTCCTATTACAATACTGCAAAAGGGCCATCTTTTTTCAGAATCAGTACTATTTCCTGGATCTTAAAATAGATCCAGATAGAAAGCAGGATTTAAAATTGTTATTGTAATACGTATATGTTATCCGGCTGCAATGCAGCGCTTCAACTACTTCTGGAGCATAGGGCAGCGTATTGTAATACTTGCTAAGACATAATCCAGATCCAGATCCAGATGATATCGCTTCGGATATTTAATATTGCAAGATTTTGAAATTTGCTGACGACTTCAGACATTGACAAATTTTTTTCCTGGTATTGCTCAAATGGAATGGAACTCAACAGAAGGAAGAGTAAGGCTATAAAATATTCGAGAAGTAGGAAACCATATTTGTCATACTACTTTTTTGAGAAAGACATTGAAGAAAGAGTTGATACTTTAAATCCCCACATTAAGATAATAACAAGTAAAACAAGAGCCACCTTGGCTTCATTATGAGATTCTATAAAGAATTTGCTGACCCATATATTGTTAAGATTTTATATTGATTACTGCAACTGTATATCGTATCCCAGCTACGAAGCTGCTATAAATAAAATTGAAAGCGTCTAAAAAAAGATTCTTGTTATTTGCTCTTTGTCATCTTCTGTGGAACCCAACAAGAACAAACAAGTTCGGATTTATCGGTTGATCGGTTGTAGTCGGATAGCATCGGACGATATCGTTTGAAGTGGTGTACCTAGGTGCTCTCTTTGCTTTCGTTTTTGTTTGGGTCGATCGGACGAGTTCGGCCGACGATGTCCGATCGTACTTTGGCCGATACCGGATTAAGTGTACACTCTGAGGAAGTAAAAAATCAATGGAGTTTGTCGTGGTTGATTAAGGAACTGGATAATTACTTTATTTAATTGTTTTCAATGTTATTATATACTTTATTATATATGTATTTATAATAATAAATTTTGGCTGGAATTTGCCATTGAAGGAGGGTTGTTGCTGAGGTCTAAATTGATAAATTGTGCCAGGTACATAGGATTCCAATGAAAATTCTTGTGCGCGGGATTCCTATCGGAAAATTTAAATGCACGAGATCCAGCTGCAAATTTCAGACCAGACGCGCTGTTAGTACTTGGTTCGAACAATTAAGATTATCTCTGCCAAAAATCTTGTATCTAATGTACTGACTCGGTAGGAAGTGTTCCTACGAAGTTATCCATATCCAATTTCTTGAAACTTTTGAGGCCAAGAAGCAAAATTGTCCAGATCGAGGAAAGCAAATTCGGTAGGAGAAAGTTCAACAAGGGAAGGAGTGTGGACGGACACTGGGTACTCGGTCTAATTGCGGATGGCTCCGAAGGTTTAAGACTGGCTGGAGGTTTGTCCAGACAATGAACGCAGTGCTAAAGTGTTGTTACCACTTATTAAGAAGCACGTCAAGCCCGAAACCTCCATTTACTCGGATTGCTGGAAAACGAACGATTGCCTGGATGCAAATGGGTTTGTGCACAATAAAGTAAACCATAGTCACCCTGATCCCTGACAATCCGATCAAGTTATCGAGTGTCAAACGGGAATTTTATCACTATAATAACTTCGCCGATTGGAACTTTGAGTATCAATGGAGCAAAGAAATCGGCAAGGAAAAATTATAATATATGTGTATGGCGATTTAAGAAAAAAAAAAAACAATAGTTACCTAATGGTAAAAAAAATTAATAAAAATAATTTTTTTAACCCTTAACTAAAGTTGTGTGTAAAAAACAATGCTGCTCTCTCAACTTCTAAGTACCTTCCTGCATTAAGCTAATGTGCGTGCAATGAGAAGGACGCTTTTATTCAAAACCTTTTCAGGTTAAAGCAATTAGACCCTTTTTCCAATTTTTACTTGTTGCGGGCTTTTCCAAGTATCATAAAATCTGTGCATTTTTCAGCATAACTGTTGTTAATTTTTATTTGTATTATTGTTATGTTCAGTCAACAAAAAATATTAGAACGTTAAGAACTGGATATCTTAAATCTGCGATAAGATATCAAATTAATTTTAATGCACTTACAAAGGCTAGTATTTCTCCTAAAAATAAAGTCCTAAACGAAGTTTCTATCATTAGTAATAACAGCGCAATTACCTTTAACATGGGTACGAGGTACACCCAAGTAAGCCTTTTCTTAAATCCCCGATAAATGATACCAAAAGCAAAGATACTTAGAACGATTTTATTCTTATAATACCTATACTAAAGAATCATGCCCAAAATCCTGAAATTTTTGTTTCTTTTATTTTTATCGGTATATCAATATCAAAAAGCCTGGGTCCAGTGGACTCACGACTGTAGAAGCGTAGGATATTTTCACGACTTTAGTTAAGTGTTAAATATTAGGTAATTTTTTTCATTTCTTCAAAAAAAACTGTTTTAATCCTGTTTCTTATGCCATTGGAAAGATAAAAAAAGAAAAAAATGTTGTTAAATGGGCATAATAATGGAAACCCAACTTCACACCTACTTTTTATTTTTTTTTTCATTTCCTCGCAAAAAAATTACATGTTTTTTATGCTATTTGAAGAACAACAAAAATCTACCTCAATGGGCATAATGGAAACCCCCAGGTAAACTTCTGACAACCCCATCTTCGCACCTCACTATTGAAAATTACCTTATGACAAATGCATTCACGTATAAAGAAGGCGACCCATTGAAAATGAAGTCTCTTTCTTAAAAGTGTGAGTTATCACATACGCACGAGTATTAACACTGGGGCGGAGTGCAGAAGATTAAAAACCATCGTGGGGCGCCAACTATAATGTTATAAAGCATGTAATGGAAATAAATAGTTACTGTAAAATAGGTTTGGATTTGTTTTATTAATAAAACTTACCTGTTACAAAAATCTGAAAAATACAAACAAGTGAAACAGCGAAACCTCCTTTTTTTATTTGAAAGTTAGTTTTGATTTATTTAAATAATTTATCACAGTTTTTATCAATTTCATTAGCAGCATTCCCCTGAAATGTATTGCTTCATTAATTTGTTTTTTTTTTTTGTCAAAATTATTATATCACAGTGTTTTGTTATCTTGCTAGTTACATTCTACTTAAATGTTTTGTTTTTTTTCACAGGCTTTTCTTTCTTATCTTAAATTCTACTAATTTTTTTCAATTTAATTAGCAACATTCCCCTGAAATGTATTGTTTGTTAAGTTCGGTTTTTAATAAAAATTGTTTGTATTACAGTCACAGTATATTGTTAGCTACATTCCACTTAAATGTATTGTTTTTTTAAATTTTGTTCTTATTGATAAGGTTTCATTTTTTTTACGCTATATAAAGGATCTTGTTTTTAATAAGATTTCTATGATCATTTTGGAGACAATGCTAAAATGACCAGAGTTTTTGATTGTACTTCAAAAATAGTCTTACCTATCAATTCTGTTTGCGTATTTATAATAATACGGTCATAAATGATTCCTTTTAACATTCTCTCTTTTCCGTCAATTAGTTCTGACTGTATTTTTAGCTGTGACAAATACCAAAAAAAAAACGTTTTTATCAAAAAATATTCACGATTCACAAATGTAACCATTTTTCAAACATACATTCAACGTATTGTGCTTTACCAAAAAACAATGAAAACGAATGCGTCCCTGACTTCAACTTTCTCATTTGACAGATAGAAAGTGAATTTTATCCATTGAAGATGTACATTTTTATTTTCAACAAATTTATTATTTGCATTGTTTAATACAACAAAAAACCTGTTCTAAATTGTTCTACATTATTTAAAATATATTCAAAACACCACTCCACACCTCTTTACGTTCTAAATAAAACAATACTTACCTGTGAAAAGAAATGTGTTCATTCTTCTTAAAAACGCTGGTTTTACATGTTTTAACAATGCAGCTCATCCTAATTCTTGTTTTTCTTTTTTAAATTATGCAATTTTCTCACTAAATCACTTGTTTAATAAGACTTATAAAGCTTAATATCTCTGGATTAATAAATATAAAAATCCGAATGACTTTTTTTTTATTTACCGCCTTGCGAAAATGACAGGAAGAGCTAGAATTTACTACTACATGTATAACTGATTAGCTTCACTCACGTACACTGTATATATACACAACACGTCTTCCTGTTCTTCTTATTTAATGTTGCGACCCCATCCCCATGAGTAAAGTCGGCCTTTTCTAACGGTACGATATTGTAATTGTTGTGTCAATTTGTGATTCTAGTTAAGCTTGGTTTCTCTGGTCAAAAAGACATCTTGAGGACATCTTCATGCATCAATAGATATGAAATTTGCTTTACGTTCGGGGTTCGGTCCTAATCAGTGAATTTACATTCACAGCAGGGATTTCAAAGGATCTCTCACACAGCACCAGCACGTCCAGTACGATTTAAATTGCGTTAAGCCGGAAGGTAAACCAAGACTCGGTATACCTACTTTCTTTCTGCCTTACCATCAGATTTTTTGCTACGTTCCCATCTGTCTCTTAATGAAGTTAACTTTCAACGTTTTCCTTTACTTCTAAGAACACAATCCATTTAGCTCCATTACTCTTCTTCAATTCAATCCACATGTTATTAAATCTTCTAATAATAAAAATGTTAATCGATTTTATTCAAAATAAGATTTATTTAAAAAAAATTGTTTAACACAGCAGTGCAATTAATTAATAAAAATAGACAATACAATAATAACTGACATAAAACCCAGCATTTTGTTTACAAGTAATCCAGACGATCCATTGCATCCATCGGTGTCACAGGTAAAAATGCAAGATCGGTATTGCATGACGTCACCTTTATTCTGCACATAGTCACAGTAGTTGCCCAAATGTTTTGACGAACAAAAACGTTTGGCCCCAATGCCGCCTTCATACCGGCCAATGTGCTTAACACAGTATTTAGCTCCATGCACGGATGAACAGTCTTGTGGTTGGATGTCGGGATCATCATACCGTTCGAACCACTCACCACACTGGAATGGACTGACGGTGTCGGTAGTGTTGCACACATAGCACTCAATGCTAATTGCTGTGTGAAAACTTACACAAAAAACAAACAAAAGTAGAATTATTTTTGACATGGTTTTTCTTATATAGTTTTAGAAATCAATTTAACTCATATAAAGTAATTAATTAAAGAAACACTGTTTTTGGCACGTTTTAATGATGTTTTTGTTCTGATAATTTTGTTTTTATTTAACTTGAAATGGAAAACATCCGCGAAACAAAAAAAAACAATGTTGACACTAGGCTCGCGGGTCTCAAACTGAGCTCGAGCTGTGATCGCAGTTGAAACCGTTGAGTGAGAGTTGATATTTCTGAATTCCGACTCAAAGTCTTGGTTGTATGGGTTTTGTTAATAAGTGACAGTGATGCCACTTTATGTTGAATAAGAAATCTTGTTTTAGAGTTCGTACATGAAGGCTATTTTCTGTTTTTTTTATAATTTAATAATTTTTGTAAATGGATTAAGAAATTATTTGGAGTAATAATAAAATCATTGTGTTCACTTAGCTGTAATTAGGGATTTTTTATTTCAAAATAATTTTAAATCGTTGAAATAGTCCAATGCTGTAATTGTTGGCTTGCCTGAGTTCCCTAATGAGAATTTGGAAAACATCTGCAACAAGATATGCAACACTGTAAATATTACGTCCCCACACATACAAAACATTTTTCGCGCTAAAACCAAACAACAAACCCTCACGGACTCCAACATCATACTAAAATTTATGGATAAGCGAAGAAAGCAACAATTTATGCACTATTTTTCTTCCGTCTCATTGCAAGTGTAATTTATGTTTACAATGTTTATGTGTTCGATTATGGCCTAATTTTTACCTTTTTATCTGTTAATGGGCAGCAACAATGATGCTGGCTTTCACAGCATAAACGAAAAAAATTGCAAAAGTGCTAATGGTTTGCATATTTGCCACATTAACGCTCAAAGTCTTGTTAACAAATTTGATGAGTTTAAAATGATATTTGAAGATAGTTTAGTTGAAATTATTTGTGTGTCTGAGACATGGTTTTATCCAGAGTTGAGTTGTAACTATTTTGCACTTAAGGGTTTTAAAAAAACCTTACAGAGCAGATCGAACTCGTACAACCGGAGGTGGCGTTCTATTTTTGTCAAAAACAATATAAAATCAATTCATGTTAAGAGCTCTGATGGCACAGAAGTATGTGATTATTATTTTATTGATATATTACAGGGTGATAATAAATGCAGTATCGGAACCATTTACATGTCACCTCGCATGGCAAATTCAAATCTGATTACCCCAATTATAGAAGATATGTGTAGTCGTGTACCCAAACTAATTGTATGTGGTGATTTAAATATTAATCTTCTTCAAAGTTCATCTAATATTTTTAAAACATCAATGAATTCTCTGGGACTATATTTTATAAATCATACTAAACCAACTCATTTTTCGCCAGGTTGTGCACCATCACTGCTTGATGTATTTCTTGTTAGTGATGTTAATCTGATAACAACATTAATAAAATCCGCCAAATATAATTATTACAATAATATGTTCAACTTCGACCGTTCCTCCAATTTTTTCTGGAAAGAAGTTAAGAATATTGGTTTAAAAAAGGATACGTCAGTTTTTTATGATGACTTTGATTTAGATGACTTGAATAGAAAGTTTTTAACTGCCACTTTTCAACCGAACATTATGCGACTTGAACAACCAGCAAACGATAGACAGGAAATATTTTCTTTATGTGCTGTAGATGAATACTCAGTAGAAAAAGTAATATTCTCTATTAAATCCAAATCAACCGGTCTTGACAATATTCACCCTGACTTTATTAAAATCATTCTTCCTTTTATACTCTCTCACATAACACACCTCTTTAATACAATAATCATGACCTCAACTTATCCTGCATCCTAGAAAATATCCAAAATTATCACTATACCTAAGCCAGGTAAGAAGAAAGAGTACAGACCTATAGCTATACTTCCTTTTCTCACTATCTTTTTAATAAACTTAACTTTTGTTCGCTCCTCGTAACATTCTTCTACGCTCCTCGATGTTTACTACATTGACATCACGCAGGCAATTTTTCGTTTATGCTGTTAGACTGTGGAATAATCTTCCCAGTCGTCTGAGGTCAAGTATCGAACACCGAAAATTTCATGAACTTTGCTTTGAGCATATCTCAAATTTGAAGTGAACATACTTGAATATATTATTTTTTGTTTTATATGTTTCGTATTGCGACTTTAAAGTTTTAATTTTTCAATTTTTTTAATTTTTTTAATTTTTTAAATTTTTTAATTTCTTTATTAGTATTTTTTTATTTTCATCTTTTGTTCAAATTAATAAGCTTTTATTTGCTTTGATTTGTTTAGTTTATAATACCTGTTTTCTTATTCTTTTTTTTAATTCAAAGAATTTGTAATTATGTATGTATTTAACTATCCTGTACATCTTTAAAGTTAAAGTTAAGCTCGTTGTACAGATGTTTTTTATTTAATAAATATCAAATATCAAGTATTTTTTTTATAAAACGTTCTTTTTTTAAGTATACTTTTGAAGACGAAAGAAAATGGGTGCAGATCCATTTTCTTTCGTCTTCTTTTTTTTTATTGAAAAAAAGTAGGTTTTCCAATTAAATTTTTATAATTATCATTTAAGATTGTTACGAAGAACTACATAAACAATTGCAATTACTGTCATATTTTTAAATGTTAAATACAAAGAAATATGTATTTCAAACCACCTCCTTTTGAGCCCGCCTGTGCCCCTTTAGCATGTGAAAATTATAAAAAAAATATGTATTTAAATTATTCAAATTAAATGCAGATTAACCAAAAAGGTGCTTTAATTAAGTTCACCGCTTTTAGTTTTACTTAAGAGCTAAGCGATTTTTTTTAACTTAAATTTTGTTTACAAGTCTGGAATATGCCTATGTGTAACTCATATCTTACCACTCTAAGACTCTTTATCTATACATATAAATAAAAATTAAGTGTCTGTTTTTAATATCAAAATAACAGCATTTTACTAGATGCATATGAAAGTATATACAGTCCTATAACAAAAACACAATTTTTAAAATTTGTCTCTGTCTGCCTGCTTGTCTTTCTGTCTGTTTGTTCTGGGTAATCTCGGGAACGGCTGCACCGATTTTGACGGGATTTTCAGTAGCAGATTGCTTATGTTCTGTGAAGTAATTTAGGTTATTCAAATTATAAAAAAAATACTCACTAGTGGCACTTTTTTAAATTCTTTTTTAAGGACCGAATTTGACTGAATTTTCACAGGCAAAAAGCTGATATTGTAAGAATTAAGTAAGGCTACTTTTAATTACCCGTTGGCGCTGGAGGCGTTTTTTTTTTAAATTCCAATTTATGCCAGATTTCGACGGGATTTAACAAGCAGATAGCTGATATGTTAACATGTAACTAAGTAATTTAAATAACCCATTGGTGCGGCTGACGTTAATTTACGAGCAGATAGCTTATTATGTAAGAAGTTACTATACTATTGGTTACTAGGTGGTGAAAATGTAGTGTATACCCGAGCAACACCGGGTGATTAAGCTAGTTTTCAAAAAATTTCATTTTGCTGTCGAAATAAAAATGAAAGATCTATGCGTCTTCAAAACTATTAGTCAGTTAAAGTTTCATTAAACTTAGGTGGGGCTATTTTTCGGTTTTCGATGTGCCGTCCTCCCAAGGTGGAATCCAAGATTTTCCGCGCCGGATGTTGTTGTTGATGTTTTTTACATTCGGCTTGGTTAATGTGGATGATAGGCCGTGGGGTTCTTCCTTGTATCTCCTTGTCCACTGGCTATTTATATATTTGGAACAAAATATCAGCTGGAGAATTTTTCTCTCCAAACAGCCTTAAGCTTTCTTCAATTTTGAAAATGTCCATGTTATTGTATTATAAGTAAGAAGAACGGGGATACACTTATCATCCCTTATTAAAGGGATACTTTAGTTGTCAGAGAGGGGTTTCCTACTCAATTACCTTCCTAGTCCGCAAAGAAACATCGATTGGCAAGAGTTATTTTTCGTTTGATCGCAACTGTCTTTCTTGAGGTTTTGTCCGAAACGATATTGAGTTTCTTTTTTTGATGACAGTATACTTGGTTTTGCCTGCGAAACCCATGTTAGAAAAGTTGGTGAGTAACGATTTGAAGTTCCTGTTTTTTTCAAGGTAGACTCTCCTGGCCTAAAGCCGCATTGATATGAAACTTAAAGATTGACGCAGAATAGCCCTAGGCACATTCATTCGGAGGGTATTTTTCATACATTTTCTTAATAACGTGATTCTCATGCTCCCAGTTTTTCCTTCTGAAAAGAAAAGGTTTTGCTTTTCTCTTCTGCTTATATGTGAAACCTGGAGTTTTTGGATGAAGAACTTCTTTGGTGGCTATTAGAGAATCCATCAGAAAAGGACCAGCCGATTTCCGACGTCAAACTTTCACAGAAATATGTTTGAAAGTCGATTGTCCTTATTTCGTTTGCAGGGTTCGCCATCAGTGCATCCATCCATATCCGGTGCTTGTAGTTGCTTCGAAACTAGAATTTTCACAAGCTATCCCGAAGACACGAAGAGAAATAGGTAGCCAAATTTATTTTGCTAACCAAAATTTCGTATTTTTTTTGTTTATTAATAATTAATTTTTGAATTTTTTTCTTTTTGAAAATTCAATAATTCACTAATCAAAATAAAAAAACCAAAACCTAAAACTAAAAAAAATTCAAAATAAAACTAAAAATAAAAAACCGAATTTTATCAAAATCCGTCCTACAATTTTCGAAATACTTTTTTCATATTTTTTTTGTTACTTAAGACGTGTGATGGCTGATGGCGTACTTAATTTTTACCAAAAACCGTTAAGTGTTGTGGTTTTGACACAATTTATAAATTTAGAACTTATGATTTTTTTACGTAAACGTTACTTGTTTCTATTAAAGATCTTGCCCGTTTTTAATAAATGAAAACACCACAGAGTTCACAGATTGACCTAAAATGTTCTAGGCAGAAATGAGTGCGATCAGCATGGTGTGAATCTTATGCTCTAAACTTCTCTCAAAGGTCAAAGGATTTAATTGGTGAACGAGTTTAAATTAGAGCAACTGAGAGCAGGATTCTGCACTTGCAGAGCAAGACAAATAAGGAAGTGAGCAGAATTGTCAATATGATGCTGTCAATTTTTTTATAGAGTGTGGTTGTTGTATAAATTTATATTTGAAAAATGTATTTATTCGAATATTTTACAAGTATCAAAAGAAGCAAAAATGTATTGGAAATAAATACAAAATGCTTTTGACACATCACTAATGATATTTGTTTACTTTAACTTGCTCAGGCAGTTGTTCACAGTTCTGCTCTGCTCTGCGAAGTTTCATCTGTTCTGCTCCGGTCGTCAACAAACATCAAAACAATACAATAAGGTTTTGATGAATTCTGATTTTACGTTTTTGATATATGTAAATACATTAATTAAAATTGTTTTTTTATTGTTTAAATAGATCGAAGTTGCCATTTTTTAAAGTTATTGAATGACGGCTAGTTTAGTCATTCAATTTTAAATAAGTATGTACACAGGCTTATAATTGATGAATAAATTTTTTTCTAAATAAAATAAAAAAAATATGTCAGTTTGCGCGACTTGACGATGTTATCCGTGCCAATAAAAAAACTTTTTTTAATTTGATTGAGTAACTAGGTATGGAAATAGAAACAAAATCAAGATTCGCTCGGATGCAAGTATTTCAGCCATTCATTGTGATATTTGCTATTATTTTATATTATTGTTATTGTTGTTGAAGACTACTCTTTCGACGTAGTATCTGCGAATTTCTCTTGTCTTACATGCATTTTCTTAAACACTAAGCATGTCGTTTACAATATTAATTTATTTAATTAATTCCTGAATTTGTTTTTACTTACAGGTAACGTTTCTTCATATATAAGATCGATAGCAAACACGTCAAAGGTATTTAAAAAAAGAATATGTTAATTTGCCTATACATTTGATTAAAAGTTTTTTTAATGGGTTTGTTTGTTTATATTTTTAAAAGCCTTATCTAGCAGAACATAAGTTGGTGTTTTCATTGTACCTCTTTCTCCTCTAGCCGTTAATGCATACGGGACCAAAATCACATGGTGGAATTTCCTGACCTAAGACCGCAGCCATAAAAGCTAAAGAAATTGCACTTTAAACTCAATATTGACGATGCCAGTTGACAATTTGAACTAAAAAAGCCATAACAATTGGCTTTTTAAACAAGTTATATTGTTTTTACAATTTTAAGTGTTTCCTGTTTCTTTCTTCATCGCCAGCAGGTCAACCTACATTATTTGTCTAACAAGACAAACGAGCAGACATCAAACAAACAATCAACTTAAAAAAGATCAATAACTACGCTTGTCACGTGGGTGTGTCCCGCTCCAAACTTTCTCTAAACGCTCTTTCATCTTTGATCCCAAACTCTTTGACGAACATATTCGTATTCCTATTTTACAAAATTCATCTTATTCTAACGACCGATGGAAATCTGTATCTGAAATGGCAAGCCAACAAAAGTCCAACATTGTCAGGTTCTCACTCGTGTCCAATGTGATGGATCTATGGATTCATTTCCATTCCAAGTGTAGTGTGTCTACTAATTTATTTGATTTCATCGCTGTGAAAACAAATTTCCTTACAAACTGCTCCCAAAGTAGACGGAGACACCCACGACACGACATCTATGACCGAAGACAACGACGACGACGGGACGGATCGATCCACCTTCTAACCATAGAACACGAATTTATTGAAATCTTCAACCTGTTTGCCATTCTAGCACACTCGTGTGATTTTCTTCTTGCCACCCAGTTACCAGGTAAGAAAATGCTTACTAAGAGGCATTAATGTCTGCAGTTGTATGAGTGTTAAGCCATGCAAACAATCTGCACACACATTACCACACAATAGGTATATTCATTCCGATCGTTTTCAGATTGTATTTTGTATTTGTATCTTTCGGATTTACATGTTTTATGATGAAGCAAGGTGAAGTTATTTTTTCGGAGAAGCGCAACACGTCGTCGTCGTTGCGTCCCTCGGTCGGTCTCGGTTGTGGCAGCAAACTGCTGCTTTGATTGAACTGATGATGACTCATATTAACCTTCGGGACGGATTATTATACGATTATACCTGAGAACTAAGAGCAGGTTAGGTTACCTGTTAGCTGTCAATGCCCAATTGTGGTTGACATATAGATACATTCGCATGTAGAATTTCTTACACCGATACACACTAATACATGACGTTTATCATGTCAAGTGTTGCCATTTGCCAATTACAGGTAACGTGTGTGTTGCTTGAGTGGGAAGGAAAAGTGGAACATTGCTGCTTGTTGACTGTATGGTACTTAGGTTTGGTAATTGGCAATCATCATTGTTGTTAGCAAATTGTTTGGTTGCTGGGAGCTGGAATCGGTGTAGGTTTGCGAATACTAAATTGCGTGTCGGCCTAGAGAAAGGTCAAAAAGTAACAATTTTAAGCAACCACGTGCAGTTGCGGCACAGGGCACAGCCTTAAGTAAGGGAAGTTAATGTAATAAGGTGGAAATTGAAACTATTTGATTGCTTGTAGATAGATGCCTTAACTGATATTAGATGGCTTACAATGTTTCGGACAACTTTGTTGTTAGAATTGGCTTTTATATGGTCGGTCGGTAGTGAAGCTTAATGAAATTAGTAACCATGATATGTAGGTTTAAGAAAACCTTTTTCTACCTACATCCTGCAATAGTGTTTATTTCCTTTAATTTATATTTTCTTATTTATATCTATCAAAGTTGGCAGCACTGTTTTCACTAACAGCCATTTTGTCATCTGCCATGTGATATTACGACATGTAAATATTATTGCATGTCGTGATTTTGACTCAAATGCCATAAACAATTTTTTTCGAAAAAAAACCGCCTATCGCCACCAATTCTAAACCTTCGCGTAGCAAGCAACCTTCCTACCTCGTTCAAAGTTTTTCAAACTTACCCATTGAAACATACACACAAATACAATTTTATCCAAATCTGTCCAGTCGTTTGGGACGTTTCTGATTGAATCCGCTCATGAAAACTAGTTTCAGTTTGATGTTTTTGAGCCGCAACCCGCAAGATAATGTAATTTGAAATACTCAGGAGATACATTTAGATTAAACATGGGTGTAGTGTTCAAAATTTTCAGAGGAGTTGATTCGTAGATTGTCGTTGTAGTAGTAGATCCACTACTAAAGGAGTAGGGTGGCAGCACTGCCACTGAGGCGCATTTGTTTTCCACTGCAGCACTAACTATTTCATCAGTGATGTTGAAGACTGTTGCATTACTTTATCAACCTCCGGAATCTTATATAGCTCTGGGCCCATAATTTCTCATCGCGCATCTGTAACATGGATAACTTACTGTCCCTAAAAACCCCAGCTCTGCCTCTTGTAGTCGCAAGTGCATTCATGATGCTATATGTTTCCAGTATAAGAAAGTGATATAAATCCACCAAGGGTAAAACTCACCTTGAAGAAGTGCATTTCACGTAACCGTCCGCATTCGGCGGCTTCACATGGAAATGCTGCTTCTTTGCTGGACTTTAGACGCGGCATCATAGCTACAAGATGTCAGCTTAACAATACCTACCTTCAGTTCGAATATTTTAAATGCATTACTTAAGTTACATTTTTAATTACCACTCTCAGATCTTCATTCCATCCAATCAAACATTATACATTCCTAGGTTCCCAGAGTAAGACGATTTCTCTTCCTCTAGATGACCCCCTGCAGGCAGTTAGTTGCACATCCGTGCCCTAAGAGAAGCGCGTTTACATCTGCCACTGCGATGCATTCATGGCTTTTACACCATTTCTACATAATACGATTTTAATTACAATCAAACTTGTGTAACTTGCTTCCCGTTAACTTTGTAACTTCATTTATCACAATGCAACTACTGCAATGCTGATATTCCGAAACGTCCATCGTGTCGCGTCGCACGAAATCAAGAGCCAACTCTTTGTAAATCGCATGACAAGATGCAACATCGTCCAGTTCACTCCACACATGCATGCATCATCATCAAATCGCAATTAAAAACAATCATCAAACGAAATTGTCAAGATCACGAAAGTAAATAAACTCCTGGAACCTAGAAGTCCCAAGTCCCATTGGCGTTGCTGGATAATCAGAAATGTGAAACCGCTTCACGTTCAGCGGTGCAACCGCATCAGCCGCCATAATTAATATCTGCAACTGTTACAGCCGCCTCGCCTCACCTCGCAGCCGTATCATTAATAAACTTTTACTATCAAGTAATATTAACTACTGTTACACCGTTATTTTGGTGCAATTGCAAATATATATGCAATAGGTATGGAGACCTCCACCCAGCGCTCAGCGCCGCAGAATTACATTTGCGTAATTTCCAAATGGTACCTGCTCCGAAAGATGATACCAAGTGAGTTGAGCCCAGCTTCAGTTGAAAGCCAGGAAGACCGCCACCACCAACCATCATCTTCATCGGCGGCGGCGTGCATGGCAAATGTGGTTCTAGCACGATAGGTCTGATGCGCGCAACGTTAACGCGCTTCGATGGATTCAAATGAATGGCCATATGGTGTAACCCGCTCCAGGGGTATCGCTGGCTATTAAAGCATCAAAACCGTTAAGAAGACTGCCGGCTAGGCCAGCACTCCGACTTTATGCAGATTTTAATTTTCTGCCTCAGATGTCTTCTTCATGCTCTGATCGATTTTTTTTTTGGTTGGTTGTTAGCTGTGTTTGATTTTTTTCAGCAAATCCTTCTCTAATGAAGGGAGGTGAATGCGTGGAGGAAGGCTTTTGGGCTTTTGGCTAAATGCGTATTGGGAGAAGTATGGCAGTTCAAAAGCATTTCTCGCTGGATTAAGTGTGGCAATTGGCAACTGGTTCTAGTTGCAGCTGGATTATGATAAATGCGTTGTTGAATTACAAAAGCATGAGGACACGTCCGCCTTTTTTGCGCATACTAAGTAGAGTAAAATTGCCACAAAGAATGCCTCATAGTCTTAGCGGAGGATGTATAGGACTGCGGGACATGATATTATTTCAATATATACAAAGAATGAAGATAACACGATTCATTTACTGACGGTGGTACCTTGATTGGAGTCAGTTACGTCACGTAAGACTGCGCGTGTTAAATCGAACGGGCCCAATAGTGCAAGTACCAGCAAACTGTGTCTGGACACGCATACGGAATGTATACCTCAGCCTAGTCTCAATGGCTAGGCTTTTATTCTATGACTTGGTGGCTTTGGCTATAGCTTGACTTGGTGTAGCATTTACAAGTGCAAATGTGCATATTTTGTTATTTAATAGCCACACGGAAGAGAGGAGCACTCTGCATTGACGTGTGTCAGTTACACATCAAGCTGAAGCGCTGTGCGCATGCGTAAAGGCAAGTTTATAAGACCTTTTTGCATAAATGAACAGTTTTGCGTGTCGCTTCCTTTGACTGGGTGTTGATGGTTTAGCTTTTAAACGTACGAAGAGTCTTTCTTTCTGTACTTTGATAGCTTCAGTTTTCCATGGAATTCGTATGAAAAAATGCCATTTCATACCATCGCTTACCACCGTAAGAGTGGTTTTTAATATTTATAAGACGTTACAGAAAGAAGCTATAAGAAAACAAACTAAATAATGTATTTAATTGATTTATGTACTTGAAAGGGGAATAAATGAATAGCTTGGGAGAAGAAATAGCAGGAAAAACTAATCGGGTCGACCAGAAATATTCCTTATTTTATCAAAACGTTTTTCTAAAAAACCAATTGGGCTTAGTGGTTAGTGTGTCGGACTGCTAAGCGATGAGTCGGGGTTCGAATCCCCGTCACAGCTACCTATTTTTCCGTTGTACTGCTTCTTGTGAGAAACTGACAAATCCTCCTAGAGTAGAATTTGTCTCGAAAAACTGCATCTCATGTAAGTAGCAGTTCGGACTCGGCGGTAAATTATAGGTCCCTTCCATTCTTGCAGATAAACAACACACACAGGAATGGTTGAGAGTATAAGTCACTAGGACTTGCGCCAGTAAATTTAATATAATTTCTTTAATTGTGACCGATCACTAACAGAAACATTTATATTTCCTGAACACATACGTAATGTTACTAGCTTTTCGTTCTTCTATCGTTACGTTATCTTTATCATCAATGCTCTTGCGAAATAGCCAGTTTCATTCCTCCCCTGAAACGACTCAATCGTAATAATACCCATCAGTTTACCTTTGAGCCCTACTTCGAACGTACTGTTAAATATAGAGATTCTTTCTTTAGTCGAGCCACACGAAAGTGGAATGCTTTGCCAGGCTCTGGATTTCCCTCCCATTTTGTTATGCAGACCTTCAAAACTAATGTGCACCGGTATCTCATCTCTCATCCCTCCTCATTTCCTTAATGCTCGTGCGGTGTTCAAACATTTTAAGGGTTTCTTTTACTTTAGGCATACCCGACAACGAATGGCCAAAATAGTAATGTTAAAACATTTAGTGAAGGCAAATTTTTGTCATGGTGAATGTGACGAACAATAAAGTTTTCAAATATTTCAAATTTATACAAAAAATCCGAGTCGGCGACAGCAACTTTAAAAGCGTTGAATGAATGAATGGATGAATATAATATATAGGTTTTGGGTATCAGTGTACTAATGTTACTCAGAGTTAAGGAGGGTAAATTACTCTCTAATATCTTGTGATTTCCCAGATTCTTTAATCTTTGATGTCCGAGTGCATCACATCTATACTTAGAACATGGTTAATCTCATTGTGAGTACATGACATGATGGCAATATTTTGGTTTCCGTGATTTTTGTCTGCATATTTCCAGTGGCTTTTAGTTCTACCTGTAAAATGATAGTTTACTGTCCTATCGTTAGGGGGAGTTTTGTCGTAGGTCATAAAATGTCAGCACCTGTCCTTTCAGACCAATTTATATCACTTGTTTTAAGAGTGTAATTTGCTGCTTCGTTTACCCAATCTTTTTGACAGCTTGGCATTACAACTTTAGTGTGCAAAAAAGGTTTGATTCAAAGGACCTTCAAGTCAAGTCTCTTTGCTTGTGCTCAGTGCTCCAGTGATGCATAAGCATCTAAGCCTTTGAAACTTCTCTGGTGAGTTTCTAATTGTGATAAATTCGGTAATTTTATGCCATGTAACCGCCTCATAGGTGATCATGAGTCTTACATCATCATGTTCTACATCCATCTGAAGATGTATGGTTTTTTTATGTGTTATATTATGAAATCCTTTATACATAGCTCTTGTGACAGTTATCTCGACATGCTTGCTCCATACGAGGTTGCTATTTATGTGTTTATTTTATTTAGCTTTATACAACTTTTACTTAACAACTAACAATAAACCTAGCTTAACCCATAGGCGCCCGCCTAGGGGTCGGGAGCAGATTTTTTTTATTATTAAACTTTTCACACTACCTAAAATTGAGAATAGGCGTGAAATTATGAGTAAACCACACAAATACCCTCTCACCTTATTTGAATGCTTAGCCTTGTTTAGTTTTTGGTCTTAGCAATTATTATTAGTATATACAAAACCAAATTAGGAAAAAATAGACCCGGCAGAGTAGCAAGTACTTGCTCTTATGTGCCCAACCACATCAGAAGACATAAAAAAATCTTTAAGAGAAACGAGTAACAGTTACGTTGAAAAATAGCACGGTCTGAACTAATAGTGTCAAAACCACAACGGTTAACGGTTTTTAGTATACATGGAGTACGCCATTAAACGTTTCAAATAATAATGAATTTATTGAAAAAAGCATTTCGAACATTTAAGGACCGATTTTGATAAATCCTGTTTTTTATTTATAGTTTTTGAAAAAAAATTGAAAATTAAAACAACAAAACCATGAATTAAATAGATAAAAAAATTATTCAAAATGTTAGTTTGTAGAATTAATTAGGCTACCTTTTTCGTTTCAATATATGAATTTGGATATAAATCCAATGAGCCGTTACCGGAAGTCCAAAAAAAAAAACGCTATATGAAAAGTATTCGTTTATACAACGGTTTTTAGTAAAAATGAAGTATGCCATCACACGTCTTAAATAACAAGGAATTTATGAACAAGGTATTTCGAAAATTGTATTTTTAAATTGGTTTTGATAAAAAAATGTTTTTTATTTTTAGTTTTTTTGAAAAAAAATATTTTTTAAGTTTGGTATGCAGTTTTTTAAGAATTTATAAAAATACATGTCATTATAAAATTTAAAATAATTTTTTTTATAAGTTTTCAAAATATTGAATTTTTGAAAAAAAAAATTCAAAAATTAATTTTAGTTGGAAAAAAAAGGGATTCAAAATTTGATATGCAGAATTAATCCAGCTACCTAGATCTTCTTAAATGTAAATTTGACAGAAATCCAAAGAGCCGTAACCGAGAAAGCCAAAAATTAAAAAAAAACCGTTATATGAAAGGTCCCGTTAATAGACTTTTCCCCTATATGTGGTTCTAATCAAATGATAGCCAATACCAACAAAAAAATTCTCAAAAATAAACTTTTCCTAAACGGTCATATGACAGGAACGGTTATTTTTAGGCGTACAAATAAAATTTCAATTTCCCCTCTGGGGAATGCCAATAGAATCACAGACACCAAATTTGAAGATAAATGCTTAAGCCGTTTAGGTTGCAGCTCGTTATACATACTGACAGACAGACGGACAGAGAGACAGATAGACGGACAGACAGACAGACATACAGACAGACAGACGGACAGGGAGACAGATAGACAGACAGACGGACAGACAGGCAGACATACAGACAGACAGACAGACCGACAGACATTTTTTGTCGATCACTTTTTTAGACTTCTCTATGATCGTAATGTCATGTTTGAATGTTATCCCTTTTTTTTTATATTCACCTTAGTCCCTATAATCGCAAGTAAAAAGGTTGTTTAACTTATCATCCTCACTTATAGAATGTGTTTTATATTTTTTTTTCAATTTTGGGGATGAAGACTAACACAACCCTTATCCTTAGACTTGCTATTAAGCAACGTGTCATAAAACTTCGAAGTATTTTAATTAGAAAGAGCATTAGTTCCATTCAGGGGTGGGAAATACCATCCATGACTTTAAAGTTAAAAAAGTATAGAAAAGCAATTTATAGCCTATTAGCCTAATTAACAAATTAGAGTCTAAATGCTAGCTACTGAATGTTTGCCTTTCCATGCCAGTGAGACTTTGGGTTCGCCGAATTGCCGTTAATACTGCTTTCGTTCAAACATTCATCGCAAACGAACCAATAAATCCGGTTCTATAGTGTTTTCTAGAATTGGGAATTGCTTATACTACACTACGGTGAATTTTGTTGGAAGATCTTGGCCTGTACTGTTATAAGTTAAACTTAACACCAGAACTGAGGCCAATCTACTTCTACGTACATTTCTTACGGATTGGACTCTAGAAATGTTTTTAAAAATATGACGAATTTCTAGGCGAAATCGTCATCTTCATCATAATCATAATCTTTTGCAGCCAAATGCTAGAGATGCCAATTCCAAATGAAGTTATTTTAAATTTTATATTCCCTCAAAACGCATTATCCAATCCAAATTTAAGACAAATCCAAATCAGTTTAAGTGTCACTCATCATCATCATATATTAACCATGCTCTATTGATTCAAACTATAAAGTACTAGATCCAAAGACCCTATATATAAATCTCGCTTTATATTCCATAATGAAATTAAATAGGCTATCTTCACCTGTCTCCAAAGCTCCTGCACTAATTTAATGGCTCACATAAGACACGCAGAAGTATATGACATTCCTTAACCGATTCGTTCCAGTTGTTAAACTTGTTCCAAGTGGTTATGTGAGAAAACTATTATGGAATTATCTTTAAGATATGTACAGTACATTTATATGCAATACAATGTCGTCTCGATAGAAATGCTATGCTACGCACTGTGCAGCTGCCATACAAGAACAACTGGCTCAGATCGCACGGATTGCTCTCGTTTTTTCGAGTGAAATTGTTTGGCGAAGAAATTTTCTAGGCATATATCAAAAATGCGAAATGTTTAGGGTTGCCATGTGTAGCTAAATGTGCGATGTTTTATTATTTTTTGTGTTCGTTTTAATTTTGTTTTAAGATAAGACTTCTACTTCTCTGATTTCTGCCAGAATTAATATTCTCTAACTTTAAGATACCCAAAATTGCACAAAAATAGGGAAATTATTTTTCTTGTTTAAAGAACTGTAGAAATTGTATTGTTGGCTACTTTGTTGCTCATTTACTATTATGAGTTCTCTTGGAATACAAAAATGTTTTTCAACGCATGACACCGTTAAGTTGAACTGCTGGAGAGCCAAGCACTTAAGCCATCTGTACGTATGAAATGCAATGAAAGTTCTCCATCACTATAGGCGATGACTTCTGCAGATAGCAATTCATCCTTCAACCTGTATCCCCGTATTGTATTAAAACTTTAGAGGAGGCATAGAATAAGCCACTCAGCTGGTATGGCCATCAATAATCGAATTCTCCTGCCAAACATTGCCGACGTAACGACGTTCTACGTTCATTGTGGCACATTGTATCCTGGTTGATTGAAATTTAGAAAATAAAAACGAACAAACAACTTTTAGTTGGTGTCGATTGGAATTATCATCAAAAAGCCGGGATAATTATAAATCATGAGGAATTCTCGCAACTGCAGCTCTAGAGGTTGAACTTCGACTCTGACTTCGGCTTTGGGGGAATCTTCATTCAACTTGCTGGCATATGGGATGATGACAAGAGGATAGGCCGGTTACATGAGCTGGTGAGGGTATGTTGAGTGTCTGTTGTTGTTTTCGTTATTGGCAAACATTTACCATCGGTCTGGCTAGTCTCCTCAACTTATAGATATTTTCCACAGAAGACAGCAAAATAATGCACTCCTTCGCCAAAACATTCGTAATGCACTCTTTGCTGTATAGACAACCGGCAATTCAAGAAGTATCCGCGTCTATCTATAAAGTGGAAGTATCTTCTTTTATTTTTTGATTGATGACCACACATTGGTATTTTGGTGGAGTCTTTCGATTCCATCTATCTATATGTGTTGAGTTTAGGATTCTGTGAAACAAGCCGTGAAAATGCTACTAATGGATAGTTCTTTTTTCGGTGGAACGAAAAGTGGAAGAAGATGGAATGTAGGTCAGTGTGTGAATAGTTGCTATCAGCCATGTATGGCGAGATCACATTATTAGTGTCAAAAGACCTAACAAATGGCTGGAGTAATTTCATCCTTTCGTTTCGGAAATTATCTTCGATGAAGGTGAGAATTGACGTTGAACGAGAACTCGTAGAATATATTGGAAACGATTTCATGCTATATTGTAGTTAGGATTCATAGAGCATTGGATGATTATTGATAAAAACGCGTAAGTGCTCATTTTTATATTTAATATGTCTAGATATTACATATAGCAAACAGATTAACCTGTATTTCTTTCAAGAAACGTAAGATTCGTAACTATACTAATTTCGTTTAGAAATTGGGAGAAGAGGAGGAATGTTATCACCTTGGTCTTGGCACCCAGTCTGCAGAGGAAGGAATTCACTATATTAAATCATAAGTTTGCGTTTACTGTTCCATTTAGGATGGACAACCTTATATGGGCTACTACGAGATTTTCTAAGCTCAGACCTAAAAGGAGCCGTTTATTTAGCTCCTTGTACATAGTGGTATAATAAGGACAAGGACCGACAGGTTAGGGGTCATTTCGCGGTACTTATACTTTTCGACCCTGCAAAGAACAAATTATTTACAAAGCAACGGCATGCTTCATAGTGCCCCGTGGCTTAGTGGTTAGCGTGTCGGACTGCTAAGCGAATGAGCCTGGGTTCAATTCCCGCTCATAGCCACCTTCTTTTCTGGGGTACTGCCTCTTGTGAGGAACTGACAAAATCTCCAAGTTTCTCTTTTCGAAAAAGTACATCGCATGTAGCCGTTCGGACTCGGCGGTAAACTGTAGGTCCCTTCCATTCTTGCAGATTAACAACACACACACAGGAATGGTTGAGAGTAGAAATATTTATATTTATTTTAACGGCATGCAAAGATGCCATTTGAAGTTTTGCCACCACAATGAAACTCCAGATTTGATGATAAGTGCCGGCAAACACATTTAAGGTAGCCCAGTGCTGACATCTGTTAAAAAGAAACAGGAACATCAAATCGATACCCACACCTTTTTTATTGATTTAAAAGCCTCGTATGACAACATTTAGTGATGAGCCAAAGGAGAGCAGTGTACAGTTTTGGAATCCCTGAACTCTAACACTTAATCTTACTTACTTACTTTCCTGGGGCTACATAGCGTGGTGCTCCTGGACCTAGTTCAATATGTCCCTCCAGCTGGCTCGATCTCTTGCCTGCCGTTTCTAGTTCTGCACAGTTGGAGGTTTCCTTTTACCTGGTCCCTCCATCGGAGATGAAGTCTGTCCTTGCTTCTGACCTCTTCCCCTGTGGGTGCGGGGAGGAAAGAATAGGCCCACGGTACGGATATGCCTGCAGTAAGAGTCTACTAAAATATCCTCCCCTATAAGTGCGGGGCAGTATTGGCCTATGGTTGTGCGTGCCTGAGGTAAGAGTTCTCTAATCTCACCACACTATAGAATGGGTGTAAGAATTATTCTATGGCTGGGTTGCCGGAAGTAAAAGTCTTCCAATACCAAGTCTAGTTAAGCCACTACTTCAACGATCCGTATGGAACGGCTGTAGGAACACATTGCTTCTAGGCGGGCAGCAGGTAGAGTCCGGGTGTTCACTGTGGTTGATAGGATTATCTTAGATCTGTTGCTTTACTGGTTTGTGGGCCAGCGACTTTATGGGGTCGATCCACAAGTATGTCTCGAGAGAGGCCTTACCTAGGGTTTAAAATTAGGGACCATGGGTTAACTGGAGCCCCAGCTGATTGCACGAGATTGCTGGGTAGCAGCTGCCTGTTAAAATCGCGGTAGGCCCCCAAAAGCGGCTTCGAAAGAAGTGTGTGTACATTTTCTTATTTAACCTTGATTCTAGGGGTGCTGAGAGGCCCTGCTTCTTAGCAAGGAGAATGGATTTACCAAAATAAATTCATTATTTGCAACTAGATTGATTTGGCAGCCTGGTGATAGTGTGGTTTGGCGAACCACTCTAGGGGTTTTGTTGCGCCCCAAGGTGACTCTTGAGTGGGTAGGCCAACCGTAAGATTAAGCCTCAATAGGCAGGTGCTCACGTAAAGCCTTTTAACGATCTGCTTCTGACCTCACCAGGTACGGCGCTGAAGACCTTTTTCGCTGGAGCGCCGTTATTCATCCGATCTACATGGCCGAGCCATCTTAGCCGCTGGATACTGGTGATAATTTAGCAAGCCGCTTCATCGCATTTGTATCTCACAGAATCCATTGCAGTCTCCCACAAGGAGTGGTAAACTAAAGGAATTTAGTGGAGAACAAGGGCGGGCTGGGTGCCTCCCTTAACCATCTTGAATTGTTGTCGAATTTTAGGATGTCACAAATATTTTGAAACATAGCCCATTTCAGTGTTTTTCTTTGAGATATTCAACCAAAGACTTCTTGAAACCCGAAAGTGGTCAAGTGTTGACATGTTTGAGGCTTTAAAGAATGTTTCGTGAATTCTGTTTTTCTCACTGTCCACAGTTTGGCATGGTTCCATGGAAGAACCATCTTTTGCCAGTTAATCAGCCATTTCATTCCCGTAAATGTCACAGTTTCCGGGAACCCATCGAAGGATTTTTTTTGTTTGTTTCACCGATTGCAGATGGCAGATCATTGAGGCAGCAGCCAACCAGTTTGGACTTGGAGACGATTGAGGATGTGGCCTTGATTGCCACCGATTGTTAATTATAAAAAAAATATGAAAATATTAATATTTTTGCGCTCCAGATTAAATGATAGAAGGTTCTTTGCAGGTTCGCTTACTACAAGCACTTCACCCTGGAAAACCCTACTGAAGTTTGGAAGTTTTATTGAACTTCTTATTGGTGGGTTAACCATAAAGATTCTAAACACTACCCCGGTTTCCGTATTAGAACCGTCTGTATAGACCGAGGTATAATTTTCGTTTATGAACCGGATTTACAAGAGAATATTGGAACTCTTGTAGGAAATTCTGGTTAGTGTCACAGTGTTGAATTCTATCTACTGAAACTTTCCTTTCACTTTCTTCGATATTTTCTTCTCAGTTTAATGTGCGATCTGTTACTATCCCAAGATATTTAATTGTGCCGAAGACTCGAAGTGGTGTCCTATTTAATGTGGGAGCAATAATGTATGGGATCATTCGTTTCCTTGTAAACAAAATTATTTTCATCTTAAGCGGATTTACATCTAGTCGGCAGCTGTTGGCCCAATTGTTGAGTTTATCAATGGCAGTTTTGCTAAAGTTCACACAAGGTGGGAACATCTTTACCTGATGACATTCGAAGGCTGATACATGATAAATCGTGGATTCTCTTGATCTTCTATGTCAGATTTAAATCTGTGGATAGGAGGCTCCCTTACGACCAAAGCAGCATTAGGGAATGGAAAGGAGTCGAACGACTCCGTCAGCATATTTAGCTGAAAGGTAGATTTAAGCTATGTAGTGAAGGGCAGGCAGCACAAAAACCAAAACAATATTAATAAAAATAATATTGTAAATTTTTATCTATGTTAGTTGTAGGCCTCAAAGGAATCAAATTAGACAAATAGACAATTAAGAGTGTCTGCTCAGAGCGTAGTAGTTGTGAAGATTTTTTTTCTCATTTAATATAAGTTAATGAAAAACAAAAAAAAAATATTTATAAATACCGCTGGCGGTATTTGTATGATAGAATACTCAAAGTGAAAAAAAAAACTCAAAAATCCATTACTTTCAAAGGTCCACTTAACATTCATATACATAGATCTTCCTTATCGGCATTCCTGCAATTCATTTTTTCCTAAGTATTTCCTGTCAGTTTTCATTTACATTGAATTTCCAACAAACGATTTATTACAATTTGCTTAGGAAGCCTCCTTCTTTGGTATACATAATTGCAAAAAAAACGTATACCTTCCTACGTCCGCTGATACATAATTTATGAGCGCAGACGACCTTCTGGCGGTTGGTATCTAATGAATCACTGAAAGGAAACTTGTCAAGTCTGCTTACACGTCATTTGCATTAACCCTGATCATCATCAGGAGGAGATCGCATGTGTGTGGCGTGCAAAACATAAATCGTTTATTAATATTGTGTGTAACCAAAACACATCAATTTTTTGCTAAAAGTGCACTGATGCAAATTTATCCGTCGTAAAAGGGCTTTAGCTCTAGATACAAGCACAGAATTTTCAATCATCGTCATGTCATGTTTGATTATTGCAAAACTTGTCCTATAATCCCTCCATGACATCCAGAATCTTTCTACAAGAAAACCGTCCTTCATTACAAATGCACTCCAATTCTGGGATCATCTTGTTTCTACTGAATTTTCCATTGAATGTCAACCCAGTTTTTTGTTCTTTAACCAGATACCTGATGATTCAATCAATCTTCTCACAGTCTCACAGTAGTTCTTATCAAGATTTATACCTGAACGCACCATTAAAACACTAAACACTTTTATTTTCCTCTTACTCGTTTTGATTGCGCTCTTGTCTTGTCTGATTTTCCTTTTTTTTTTGTTTAAGCATCTTTTGCCTTTACGTCTGAAGCATTTTATAAATTCCTGCTCCAAGAATTGAGACAATGATCAGATAACCATACCGCTGCTATCGTTATTTTTGTCGTGGTCATTGGAGAGCACTATAATACCCCGAGGGAACAAATAAAAATAAAAGCAAAGCAAGCAAAAATAAACATAATCGCAAAATGAAAGAGCTGAGCGGCAAACCTTTATTCGAGATTTCTTCTGTTAATCGAGCTCTCACAATCGTGTTCAAGTTCTTCGACGGAAGGATTAAGGCTTATGGAATAAGTGAGCGCCTCCGAGTCGGACGTAAATAAAAAACTAGTTTTATACCTTAATTTTCAAAACAATTACGCGTGTCCTTGATTTATTTTTAAACCATGCGACTGTGAGCACAGATAATGATTATAATTGATGCCGCCTCTGGTGTCTTTGCCTGGGGTTCGTTTACGCGACAATTGTCTGGGAAAGTGGTGGTGTTGGTAATTGTAAGTTGACCATTAATGGCTGCATATTGTAAGAAATAAGAAACCTCAAGGCGTTGGTTATTCCTGGTTTTCTTCATGGGTTCCATCTGCAGGGGAAATTTGAAATTCTCTGCTCTTGTAATGAGATGACTAAGCGAACAATTAGATTCTTTTATTGTGGAACACTTTTACTGTCTGGATTGTTATACATATATTTTTTTCTGTGAACATGCTTAGTGGCATTTTATTTATGTCATTAAGTGTGAAAACAATAAGGAACGTCTTGTAAAAGAAACCTTTTGAATTATCGTTCAAAGAAGATATAAAAGTAAGTTTCCTTCTTGTGGTATTAAATGCATACGCCTGAAGTGTTGCAGGTTCTTTGTTTTTCTGTCAATTACGTATTCTCATTAATGCAATTGAAAGTTAGGATAGTAAAATAAACAAATGTGGAGTTTAGTTATTTAATTACAAAACTCAAGTGCAGTTTGCGGTTTTGTTTGCAAAGAATTCAGACTCTTCTTCATCAAAAAAGGGAAGGTTTCTCTAAACCAGAATCTAAAAATTGAATCAAGGCCAGCGCATATTACTACTACTACTACACTACTACATCCACTACGAAATCCAGTTTCGCTTTGGGCTTTCTGGTCTACGTCATCCTTTCAAAGTGAGCAGGGTCTGTTACCTTGCTTTCTATCTCAAAAAGAACTTAAAAAGACTTTCCGAGCTGGTTCCTCTCGTCTCAAACTGGAGTCTACTGAGTTTTATTTTTTTCATTTTCATGATTTTATCTTCTCTGGAATCGCCCTTCCTCGCACACGGGATCAACAATTCTCTATACAATTTTCCTCTCGGACGCGGTTAAAAGATCAGAGAGCCTTTTAGTAAACATCCAAGTCTCGGATCCATATGCGGATACTGGTAAGAGCATTGCCTTGTACAGCAGCAGCTTAGTTTTTATTGAAAGACTTCTGGATTTGAAGTCACTCAACGGAATAAAGAAAGTTCTGTTAGTCGCGTGTTTCTTCCTCCATATTGTTATCGACTGCTTATTTGATCCAAATTCATGCTCTACAGCCTTGATTAATGGACTCAAATTACCCTGCATCAATTCGAAAAAAGAAAATTAACAGGCCACCCTTAACAAATCGTCTAATCCAACCATGGTCGCCAAATGCAATTCTCACATCTTTTCGTTTTCCAATAGCTTGACTCCCATATCGAAAAGTAATACTTAATCCTTCATCGGTCATAAATCAAAACCTAGATTCTCTGATTGTTCTCCAACTCACGATCGGCAATAATTTACCAGCGAGATATACATATTATGTAATCGCGTTGAAATTGGATTCGTGAACCAGCTATATGGCGTTCCAAAAGGAATTAAATAAAATCAAAGAAAAAAAAACAAAGACCATTCCAAAGTCAAACTCTAAACAACAATCCACTTGAAGAATAAGTGTCCGCAGAAATAGAAGTACTCCGCCAGAGCGGTTCCCATACATATCTAGTTACCATCCGAAAGCTTGGCCAACAAGCGCGCGCATTCGAATTGTAGATTCCAATGGTGTTTGGTGTTTTCCCAGAAATGCGCCAATAAAAAGCGTAACATAACTATACACCACACCGTACAACAGACATGTATCTTTTTCACAACCTCTACATGCCATCCATAGAACAAGATGGAACAGGTATTTTTTCCAAAGAACTTTTCTAAACTTTTCTATTCGGACTTGGACTATGCGAAACAATAGAATAGAATACTCCTTGGAGCTGAGGCCAGCCCAGACAGCAAATTATGTAAATGCACATGCGCGCAGCCGCACCGATTATGAAGGAGAAGCAAATTTTCTAGATTTTCCTGTTGTTTTGGCTGATTGTTGGAGTCCGATCCAGCTACATCTACAAAGAAAGAAGTTCCTTTTCCTAACTGCGCCCGCAAAGATGTCTACATGTTTGTGGAAGATATTTTGCTTCGCGCACCAATCGATGGATGAAACGATGTCTTAGCAAATGACGTTGCTGTGAAGTAATCTTGGTGTTTTCGGTTCATTGAAGATCAAATAGTTGAATGATGTCCGCTTGTATATATGTTCTTACATTCAAACGACGACCGACGATGATGACGACGACGTAAGTGGATTTGTAATTGGAGGTTTACTCTAGCTCTAGGGCACATTAAATTTCCAATTAAAGGAGTCTAGACTTATTGTACTAGTTTATTAATATGGTAAGTAGCTATATGGATAGTAATTGTACATTGTGAACGTGTTTATTATGGTTTAAGTGAGACCTCGAAGACGCATCGTAAAAGGGTTGGGTGCGTCCCTTTGGACAGCATGAGAGACAGCTGTTGAGGAATTGCCCTCTGCGATTAGATTGCTTTCAATTAAGAACGCAACAAGTATACCTGTGTATTCATTATAGTTAATTTATTTAAATTATCAACTATAGACCATTGTGAGTACAAAAAAGGTGGCTATGATTAAAATAAAGATGTTAAAAAGTAGGCAGACGCATTCTTTAATTAAGTGATGTGAATAAGCAATTTGCATGTGATTTCATTTAATCACTGTTAACTGAGACTACGAGAAAACACTTTTCGATTAACGACTCATAAGAGTTTAACAATTTTTTTTTCTAAAAGGCAACAAAACAATCAGCTTCCAACTAGATTGGCCATTACAATGAATGTCCGAAAGTTCTGAGGATTAGCTTTAATTCGATTTCTCTTGTAGTAACCAAGGTCCTGACCTATGTAAAAAAGAGTAACTAACTAGTACTGATTTTCTTTAATGTGCATGATAATAAAGTCCATAACAATGCGGCTTAGTACCAGAAATATCCACATTAAAGCAGACCTTTTTAACCAATCCAGGAACTTATAATCGATGCTATACATCTGTTCATTGATTCCTAGTCTGTATAGAATAGCATTTATAGATCCACTAAACTGAACAAAGCTCAGTTTTGAGTCATTCTTAAAAATCTCGTCCATCTGTGCAAAATGAGGATGGAAATCTGGCGCTGATCCATCAAGGTCATTACAGATGCACTGTCATGCGACTTCTTAGAATACATAGTGCAGAAATCTTACGTCAACTCTAAAGACTAGCCTCGCTTTAATAACTAAAGAGACTCCCATCAACATAGCCCTGCCCTTATTAATTATGATGCAGTAGCAGGATCAACATCTTCAATGGACTACGACAAAGGGATGTTCTGGCTCATCCTTACTGTCATCCTCTTCAACATGCCGTTGAAGAAAGCAATCCGTGACCCTGCCAGGTGCACAAGAGGGACTATCATCACCAAGTTCAGCTAAATATTGGCTTACGCAGATGACATTGACATCACCGGCAGAAGCCCATAAGCTGTACATAACTTATTTACCCAGATCAAGCAAGTAGAACAAAACCTGGGGCTGTATATTAATGACGGGAAGACTAAATGACGGGAAGACATGGATGTTACGTTTGCGAGAAGTGTTGTTATAATTATCAGGGTATCGGCGCATGAATTTGAAGCAGTGCAATCCTTTAACGACTGACTGCTAAAATCCAACAGAATCTACTAGGCTTTTTCAAATCCAGAAACCTTACCATAAAAACCAAACTGCTGCTGTACAAAAACTATGGTCTTACCACAATTTCACATACGGATCCAAGACTAGGCTGCTTATTAAAAGGTACTCTGATATCTTGGTGTTGCCCCCGTCTGCGAGGGAGGAGATTCCGGAGATGATACAATCATATATTGTATGAAATCTACCTCGAAGCAGATGTTGTGGAAAATATAAAATTCGGTAGACTCCGGTGAGCTGGGCACCTAGCTCGCATGAGTGAAGAGGAACCAGCTCGGAAAGTCTTATGTAGTGATTTTTATGGGAAAGGACAACAATCCATCCTTCATCCTCGATTGTATGGTTACATTTTATTGTGTTTTCGACAACACTGTATTGGATTGAATTTGTAGTTTTTGGTTGTATACTTTTTAGAATTTGTTACATATACTCCACGTGTTTCTTTTAACAACAATGTGATTTGGAATGCATACTTTGGTGAATTTTGGAAATCTAATTTTTGGATCCACTCCACCTGCTCATAGAATTCCTGTTGCAATCAATACTACTTCGCATAACTTCAGTATTCACCAAAAAAGTTAGAGGTTAGAGGAGGTAGAGTGTTTCTGTCGGTTTATTATCCTTTTAGAATTACCTAACATTGTCGACTGGAACTTCAACTAGGCGATGACTTTAGAATTCGTATAACTCATAGGTAGCTCTATTAAGCGTACATGGTCAACGTGGTCAGTTTCTAATGGTTTGTTTTCTTATTGAACGTTGTTTAAAAGTCGGATTCGTTCAGAAACATTGTTAACATCAATATATACCATACCTTACCTTAGGTGACGCTGTAGTCCGTCGTGGACCTGAGAATCAACCAACAAACTTTTCAAGTCAGGCCGGTCCCTAACTAACTGATTACAGTTTTTCACATGAAATTGGTCGAGGTCCTTTTCCAAACTTGCGTTGCGCCGAATAAGTCTCGGTCTTTCTCTACTACTACCATCTCTCCGGGGTTATATCGAAGATTTTACGGAAAGGAGCATTGATGTGCATTCGCTCTATTCTTCGTTTGGTTTGAGCGCTGGTGTTGGTGTTCAGCGGAGCCTAACTAACTCACCTCAAAGTTATAGCTGTCTGTTGTGATGAAACCTCGATGTTGGGTGTCACTTCTTGATGACAGTAATACTTGGTTTTGCCCTCATTGACTGCTAAACCTATGTTCGCTGCTTTCGTCTCAATACTAACAAAAGCGCTACGGTCAATACGCTGTGCTCTTCCGATTATGTCAATATCGTCAGCGTATGCGTGTAATTTAACGTTAGACGTCCGTTTTCTTCAGAGGCATGGTGAATGCGTTACAGTTCCTGAATATGTTGAACCGAGCGTTGACTTAAGTTGTCCCAATGAGTTCGCACAATTCAAAATCCAATGCATAAGGAAATTTGGAGTTTTTTTTCGAAAGCTCAGTGGTGGTGGGAATATAGCACAAAGCTTTGTTCTCCACACGGAGAGAATTGAAAAATCAGTAATTGCGAAATGTGTAGTTGTAATTTACAAAACATGTTTTTTTTCGTAAATCACGAGTTATGCATTTAAAATTGATCAAAAAATTGGTGATTAAGCTTTAAAATCAACTCAAATTGCAACATTTTTAAAGTTGCAAGTTACGATTAAAAGTCACAATTGAATCTTGCACGTTAAATTGTAAAATACAACTTTTCTGGCGTACTTTGCTACTTCAAAAAAATAATCCTACTTATAAAACTTATGAATCTTGAATTGAGAAAAATATTTCGTGATTTACAACCACTTAAAAATCAATAAAATTTATTAATGATCTGAGATTTAACACTAACATCATTTCAAGATCGTAATTCACTAAAATATTTTGTTGTTTTACAATCACTGAATTACAGAATCAAGCAAAAAATAGAATAAAACATAAACATTTTTATTTGAAATCCTTTTCACGAATTCAAATCACTTGAAAACCTATGTACCTACACATATGTATGTTTATGTCAGGTCTTACCATTTACCTAACGGTCGACTGCCTTGTATTTGTAGTACGTGTCAACGTGTGCTTTATTGTTATAGTTGCCCTGTTGATTTTTAGTTTTTCAATGTTCAATATGTCATTGGTTGATAAGTGGTTAAGTTCGTTTAAGGAAAAAAATAATTTTTTTTCAAGCAATTTTGCTTCGGGTGCGGCGCGGCATATATTCAATAGCTTCCAAACATGTGAAAAAACTGTGACTAGGCACTTATTAGTAATATGTAAGTTAAAAACAATTAAAACAATTATAATTTCTTTTAAACATAATTTCTAACATTTCTTTAATTTTTTTGATTTACTTAGCTAATATTACAAGAAAATGGACACAAAAATTGGAAACTTATATAAAAGGTATGTTTGAAGTTTATAATGCAACTAAGCGTCTTAATATTTTTCGTGCATTTCCAAATTTTTTACAGGGTTCCATCAGATTTACAAAGCATCCATGTTTGGTTCAGAGATACATATGTATATCACAGTCCTTGGCTTATGCAGCTGCAACAACATATGTATATCTTTTAAGAGTATATACAAATTTAATTACGCCAGTGATTTCAAATTATATTTATGAAATACAATAAAGGTTCTTATACAATACAAAATGTTTTTGAATTAAGATGGAAATGTTTAAAGAAAGACAGTAAATTGATCTTGAAAAATTGTAATTTACGATTGAAAAATGCTAAATTGTGGCTCTCATTTCGTAAACCAATATTATTTGATTGCGAGCTATGAAAAAAAACTAGTGTTTTACAAAATAAAGGTTCCTAATCTACAGCTTAAAGATTGTAATCTACAACAAACTTTTGTAATTTACAATTGATACAAATTTGGATCAATTTGCGATATGCTTATGTTGGCAATGTTTTATTTCTCTCGGTTGAATTATTGATACTAAAAAGTGTTGATTTACAAATTTCGAGTGTCAATTTCTTCATTTCGGCTCTTTTCGTAAATTGCAAACTAATAGTCTTAAATTACAAATATCCGAGCTAGGGTGTAAACCTAGATAAAATATTCGTAATTTACAGCTCATTTGTCTTGATTTGATCCTAGAATTCTCTCCGTGCAGGTTATTTACCAACCAAATGTTCCATTAACGTTTTAGACTTGATCGCCTCTTACTTTTTGGTATAAGTACTCTATGACCAGGAAATCAGAAATCAGTGCAGGTAGCAGTGGTGCAGTAGTAGAAACCGCGAGGTCCATTCTCAGTTTGGATAATTTTTTCTCAAAACTCCTAGTGTAAGCCAGAGCATTCCGTGGGCCATAGGCTTTAGGTGAGCAAGAAAGTCACCAAATTCTCGACTTACTGCGCGGAAAAAAATCCAAGCATTGTCTACTTTAAAAAAATCGAAATATTTCATTATTTGAGTAAAAACAAGACGAATATCCATAATTAATATAGCTATCTGTTATGTCATTTTTGTTTTAACTCTCAATTTTAGATGTACAATTCAGTTTTTTTGTCAAAATTACACTAAAACTAAAGTTTTTTTTTAAGTTGTGGGTACACACTGTAGTCATGCAATTGTGCACAAAAAAGATTTGTACCCTTTTAATCCTACAATTAATAGATTTGGAGAAAAACGGTTGAAAACATTGGGGTACTGAGTCAAAAATATGTAATAGTCAAAAAATTGTAATAAATCTATGATTTTGAGTGGGGGAATTTTTTGTATTTGGTTATGTTTGGAAGAACATTTTCTATTAAAAAAAAGATCTCGTAAACACTTATTTATTTTATTTGGTTTAATAACTTCCAAACAGCTTATTTATTCTAAAACTGACGGTTTTAAAGGGACCTTCCAATGGTTGCCCCCGCATATCTCGAAGACGGTTCGTCGTCGAAAAAAAACTCAGGAGGAAAAATGAAGCTGATAAAATTTGTAAGCAAAGAATTGTTTTTGAGATATGTATACTCTTTGGAAAATGAAAAAAAAATTCGAAATTTTTTTTCGCAAAACTTGTTTTAACTGCTTAACCAATATTTTATCACAAAATTCTAAAGAGAAAGTTGTAGGACATCTAACTTCCTTCAAAAACATATGCATGTATTAATTTATCTTCAACAGGACAAAGCATACAGTAAATTGAATTGTTACGGTAAATGTCAAAACTTAGACATAAAATACCAGGACTTGTTTTTCGCAATACAGGGTACAGGGTGACAGGGTGTCCCGTTAGTCAACATCGAGCGGGCAACGGGGGAAGAGGAGGTTAAATTCTTACTAGGAAAATAAGAACAAAAATCCATCTTGCTTGCTTAAGTTTTAAGGGAAATATTAGGAAAACGATGAAAATCGATTATCTAGGCCACATGTTTAGTTACGGTTGTCACCAATATCCAAATTTGGGATATTTTATTTTTATACGTAATCTAAAAAAAATTATGCAATTGATCGCGATCAAAAAGCTAAAAATAAATATTGTTAGTTTCGTAGAAAAAGTTAAAGAAAATTCTGTAAAATAACTTTTAAACTTCATATTTAAAAAAAAAAATGTACCGCACTCTCGGTAAGTTATTTAAAAAAATGCCCCATTTTATCTAAATTTCAAAATGATATAACACTTGCTACTTCCATAAAAATATTATCAATATTATAAATCGTTTTCGAAAATTTAAAATTCTGACTAAAAACATTGGAAAATTGTAATATTTTACTCGGCAAGAGTACGATAACTTTGGCGACGGAAAATAATAACGGATTCCTATAGAGCGACTAAATACAAGCATTTATTACTGTGGAACTTTTTATTTTGGAAGCTGGAAGAGTTGAATTTTTTTATTTGCTTTTTTCTGCTTATTTGTTTGGTTTTTGCTTAGATAACGATGAAAAAATCGTGAATTCAATTGGGTGAGGAAAACAACATTTTTTATTATGGTAAAGTACACGAGCGAGCAACGTCTGCAAATTATAAAAAAAATCTACAGAAATTCGGAGTCGGTAACCGCAATGAGAGCTCGTTGACGTGACGAAGCTCATTTTTGGCTCAATGGGTTCTTCATTGGTCATGTGAAAATCCACATTTGCTCCATGAATCACCACATCATCCACATAAAATAACTGTTTGGTGCGGTTTGCATGCCGGCGGCGTTATTGGGCCATATTTTTTCGTCGACTTTAACGATCGCCACGTTACTGTGAATGGCCAGCGTTATCGCGCCATGATTACCGATTATTTTTTGACCCGAATTAGAAAATATGGACTTAGACGACATGTGGTTTCAGCAGAATGGTGCCACAAGCCACAAAACACATCTTACAATCGATTTATTGAAGAGTAAGTTTGATGAGCGTGTTATCTCAAGAAATGGGCCAGTCGGTTGGCCGCCTCGTTCGTGCGATTTAACGCCTCCAGACTTTTTTGTTTAGGGCTACGTAAAGTCATTGGCTTATGCCAACAAGCCGACGACATTGGAAGAGCTCAGAGCCAACATTGAACGCGAAATAGCGGCCGTTCGAAATTTAGGTCCAATGAATCGACCGCTGCAAAGGTACCCGCGGTGGCCATATGAACGAAGTCGAGTTCCATTCATAAATGTTTTGATTGTACTTCAAGCCGATAATAAAGTTTTTGAAATATTTCAAATGGTTTGCCTTTTATTTTAAAAAAAAGGTGTCAATTCCTTATTCGAAATCCCTTTATAATTTTGAGGCACTGTCTCTGAACGAAGAAATCTTATACATGAGAATATTCCAGTAAATTCGTCATGTTTATAAATTGCAGTTGCAGTTCATACTTTAGTTCTCTCTAATTAAATTCTAACGGTACAAATGTATATTAAAATTAAAATCAAGCATATAAGCATTCTTATGGAAAATCTCAAGTTTTAGGAATTCATTCTGCATTGAAGCTTCGATCAATAAGTTTGATCTTTAAGAAAGTTGATATTGGTCTTTTGTTAAAACAAAGAATCAAGACACTTGGTGGCTCGAGGCTTTGGTGGCTGATCATTTTATTTTATAATGGACATTTGAAATCGCACATAAGTTTTCTATTATGCACCGATCGTCATAAATATTTGTTAATAAAACTACAACTATAACTTAATGGGGGAAACCTCTTCAGTTACATTTTTGATTTCCGGGTAACAAAAGCCAATTATTTGCTTCATACGATTTTCTCCACAACCCAACTTACCACCAATTCTTTTTTTAACGGGCAGTGTTTTCTCTAATTATATTATTTAACAATTTTCCACTCATCATCGTTTAATATACACTACTCGAAACACTTAAGGTTAAACATTCCAGTAAAATTCCAATCAATCAATTATGGAAAAATCAATTGGTATCGCAATGAATTGACAGTTAAAACAATTCTCTACTGTGGAATTCCGTTTTTGTGATGCCGCCGCCGCTGCTTCATTCCAGAACTCAAGTATCGTTGCAACCTTAAAATTGAACCTGCTCCATTCCGAAGACGGGAGCTTGGCTCATAAAACGAGTGTAATATTTTTATTAACATCGCTTATTGATAGTCTTTTTTGTGACTCCATCGTCGAAATCATATTCGGCGGGAAGAAGTTTATGAAAGTACTCTATCACTGCCTTCGCCAGAAGGTTGATTATTTTTTAATTACTCAAGGATATATTCTTGCCAGAGTCCATCCCAATGCAATGCCCACACAACTCCCATTTGTGAAATAAATTATTTATTAATTACTTCTCCGACTCTCACGAGTTTGATGGACCTGCGAGCAATAAAATGTATACTTTCGAGCTACATAGGCTGCGCCGACCGGACAACGGCAGCCGCGCACGTACTTAAATCAAAATCTGTCGTTAATATCTCTTTCGCAGTAAATTATGCGTCAAGACTCAGGCGCATCGGATATGCGAATGCCCATACTTAAGTGCTGCCCCTGGCGATAGAAAAAGGTACTCCTTTATGCATTGCGAAAGGTAAAATGTGTGCCATTGTCTCCATGTCCAACGAGGCATTTTTGTGTGCTTTGTTCTTCGACAACAAAACAAGACCATTGTGATGGCTATGACCGACGATGTCCAAACCAAGTGCACTAGGCTAGGAGCATTTCGCCTCGAGTGTTCTACTTGCATAATTACCTGCACTAGATACACACTGAACCTCACCTTCTCGAGTAGTTGCATCCGTCGATCGTTATCTGGACGCAATGAAGTGGGTGTCTCCCCTTCAAGTTCCCTGCACCAATCATGTATTCTAAAACAAACAATCCGGTCTAACCGGTGCGTTCTTGGTAACCATCAAGTGAATCCTTTTCTTTGTTTCTATCTTTTCTAGGTTCGCACAAGGTCCACTGTACCGAGGATTTAATGCGTGTGGATATCGGGATCCCAGATAGCATATATGACAATAAAACCAAACCACAAATCTATTTGGAAGGCCTCAAGGGATATCCCGATGTTAGGTGCCAGCCTAGCATTAATGGCAGTCTTGCCGAGTTCCGACTTTCGTTAAAGGACTTCTATGAGTGTGGTGTCACGAGAATGCTGAACAAATTAACGGTAAGTGCGTTAGGACTTGTTTGTGGTTTATTTCCTGGCTGTTTTAGCCAGTTTTGTCATTAGGAAGGACCATCCTAGTGGTCATCAATAGCTACTTAACCAAACTAGCCTTTCTTTTGATGTTTTTTATAATATTTATCTTTTGGAATTTTTTCTTTGCTCTTAGGGTAAAAAAGTCTATTACCACAAAATCATCATCGAAGATGCGAAAAGCAAGGAGATCGTTAGTGTGAAGTGCATCACAACTGGGCCGGTTTATAATGTTATGATGAATGAAACTAATCAGCAACATCATGGAATCGTTCGGCGGGACGTGTTACCAGCTGGTTTCCAAGAACCTGAGTAAGTTTTGCACGAACGAGTGTTTATTTCTATTCTTATTTTAACTTAATATGGATTTTAGGGTGACCATACTTACTTTAATTATTTGTTAAATTTGTTGGTATATTTTACATAAATATATACAGTGGTGGCTCGTTAATTAGAAAGTTTTTTTTCTTCGGGGTGTATGACTAGTTAATATTTAAACAGAGTATGATTTGTACTTTTTTGTCAGCTCCATATGTCACTTCGTCTCTTCAGTGACGAAGCTCTAGCTGCTCTGTTCAGTGAGGAAATTTCCCCTCTAAGCTGCTTTCGTTTTTTTCCGGATTTTCTGTTCAGTGAGTTTTTCTAGAGCAACTTAGAGCCTGATTTTCTACACTTGCTTTGGAGGTAGAGCAAGTGAGAGCAAATTGGAGTGAAAGTGTCAAAATCAGATGTTTTCAATTTATCTGTGATACAATTTTTTTAATCGAGTGCGTTTGTTTGAATTAAATATTGAAAAATATACATTAAATAGCTAAAATTACCCAAAAGAAAATAAATGTTGTGATTCTACTACCAAATACATTTTTTCTTTGGCACATCATACTGACATTTTGCTGCTTCAACTTGCTCTGACATTTAACAGCTGTTTTGTTCTGCCTTACTCTGATCTGCTCTACTCAAGTCTTCACTGAACACAGTTTTATAAATTTATCGATTGTCAAATAACAGCTTTGTTCCAATTGCTGTGAAATTCGCCGAAAAAATGTCCAAAGTCGTTCCATCTTGTAAATTTTTTGTAGTTTTTCACAGAAGAGAGAGCTCACGAGAGAGTAAAAAAATTTCCCACCCTGTGAATTTCTACTAAAAAAAAATTTTTCCACAAAAAATTGAAGACTTGCAAACCATACAAAAAAAACATTTGACGTTTCAGTATGTACGCCACATTGTTTTCGTACATTGCTTTTAATAAAACTACGATTTTTGCCGATATTCCTAATTTGTACAGCTTATAAAAAAGTGCTTCTCTTGCGATTGTATCAAAAGTAGCACGAAAGTCGACGCGACGAAAAATGCGTAAAGTTTTTTCTTTCTTCGTTTAAAACAATATTAGTGAGGGTGAATATTTGATCTAAGGTCGAGTAGTTTCTCCTTAAGTCAGCTTAAAATTCACTCAGTATTTGCTTATCATTTACCCACTGCGTAAGCCTATTGAAAATAAGAGAACTAAAAAGCTTTGCTGAGGTATTCAGAAAAGAAATACCTCTGTAATTGTTGGGGTTATCGTATGATCCTTTTTTATGCAGTGGATATATAATTGCTCTTCTAAAGCATGCAGGAAAATGTGCTGTCTCAAATGTTCTATTGTATTCGTTTGTTAGAGCAGCTAGGAAGTCAAAAGAACAAGTTTTATAAAATTCTGCAGGTACTCGGTCTTGTATTTATCTATTACGTTTCGTACTTCATCAATTGTAAAAGGTGCATCTAAGAAGTCGTCAGTAAAAAGGGGTTGCAGCGGAGGGGCTGCAAAATGTAAGCGGGAAAATGTTGGAGTGTTAATCAGATTCATAAATGTGCACTAAGTTCAAACACATGAAATGTTGCTGAAATTATGTTGGTTCTTCCGGTGATAGCTTCATTGGCCTTCTAAAAATCTGCAGATGATTTTTCCTGAATTCAAAGTGGTTTGGTTTTGCTCTTTCAGTTGTTTTGTTTCCTCTTGGATATACACAGTTTCTTTAAACTTTTGTTTGCTGCTGCATACATACTTTTAAAGAAAGCTGTATCATGCTTTCTAAGGAGCCTCAAGAATGAAAAAGACTTCCTTCTGGCTTTTTGGCACTCAGCATCGAACCATAATTATTTAAAAGTAACCTTGCGTTTTTTTTTGGTACTTTCTGGCACAGCTTCAACTATAATTTGAGTAAGGTCCTCCATGTAAGTTGGGATGCTCTCTGTAATTTTCTGTCCAAAGTCGTTCCAACTGTTTTTGCAGTTTTTCTTTCTCTGAGAGATTATTACCCCCACTATTTAAAAAATGCTGTGCTGTGAATTTCTGTGCACAAATCAATTGGAACACACTGAATTATATGTTCCCACTGAAACGAAATCTCGGATTTCAGCAGATATCTGCCATCAAATTAAAAACCCACATTTCTCAATGTTTCTGGACTTCTAAGGCCATGGAAACACTGATTAACCGTCAGCTTAAGGAATATCTCGAAGATCGAAAGCTTCTCCATGACCGTCAGTACGGCTTCCACAGCAACCGTTCCACTGGTGATCTGATGGCATATCTCACCGAACAGTGGAACAAATCCTTACATCGCTTTGGTGAAAGTAAGATTATTGCTCTTGATATCTCCAAGGCATTCGACAGAGTTTGGCATGAAGCTCTTTTATCGAAAATGCTTGCTTTTAGAATCGATGATACACTTGTTCGTTGGATTAGAAGCTAACTTCTGGACCGTTCAATACAAGTTGTATTGGACGGATTCAAGTCTGATTCGCACAAATTAAATGCTGGTGTGCCCCAGGGCTCTGTTCTGTCTCCGACTCTTTTCTTGATTTTTATAAACGATCTTCTGTCTGTTACTTCTAATCCCCTTAACTGTTTTGCTGACGACTCTACCCTCAGCTTTTCATATTCGTTCGATAATTCACGTCCTTCGCCTTCGGGCGTACAATTGCAACGGTACCATATGTCAAGCTCATTAAACTCCGATTTATACAGCATTGTCAAATGGGGTAATAGAAATCGCGTGGAGTTTAATGCTTCGAAAACTCAGTGCTGTCTTCTGTCGTTAAAGCTAAACATTCCCCCAATGCCATTGTCCATGAATGGCACTTACATCGAAGAAACCGAAAAGCTCTCAGTACTCGGTATGTGTGTCAACGACGACCTCCGTTGGAACGTCCATATATTTGAGATCGCTAAGAATGCTGCAAAGTGCTTAGGTTTTCTGTATCGGTGTAAGTAGTATTTTTCCCCATCTGATCTGGCTACAATTTATAAAGAGTTTATACGCTCTAAACTCGAGTATAACTCCCACCTCTGGGCAGGTGCTTCGCAAACATCTCTTCTCCTGCTTGATAGAATACAAAATCGAGCGTTAAGATTGATAGGAAATAGAACTGCCGCTGAAACAATTGCTCCACTCGAACACCGACGCAATGTTTCATGTCTTTCCTTATTTTATCGTTTCTTTTACAAAAAATGTTCACTCGAAGTAGCCAGTTGCATTCCTCCCCTTAAAAGTTTCTCCCGTAATACTCGTCTCGCAAGGAATGCTCATCAGTTCACCCTGGAGCCCAATTTCGAACGTACCGTGAAATATAGGGATTCTTTTTTTAGCCAAACAACACGAATTTGGAATAGTTTACCCAGCGGGATTTTCCCTTGCCAATTTGATCTGCTAACATTCAAAACCAATGTTAATCGGCACCTCCTATCTCTCCCTCCCTATCTTCGTAATGCCCGCGCAGTGTGTTCTAGTTACATTAAAAGGGAAACACATAATCCCTTGTGCGCGCGTTAATTATATTTAAAAAAAAAAAATTTCGCCGAAATCTTTTTGAAATATAATTGTCAAATTGAGCCAATCTTCTAAGTATTCAGCAATAATTTTGGAAGGTGTAACAAGGACCAGTTTGTATTGTTCTCGTGCTACGTAGCATGGTGCTCCTTAATCTGACTAAATATTAAAAAAACGCCCTTCAAGTGTGATCAATCTCTAGTCTGCCGTCTTTAATTTCGCACTGCAAGTAATCGCAGATCACACTCTACCTGGTCTCCCTTCGAAGATAGATATAACCTTTGCTTCTGACTCCATTATTAGGTATGACGTCGAAAACTTTTGGCGCTGCAGCTTTTATGTTGTACATGCGGATACAAATTGTTTGGCTATTCTTATGTCTATGTCGCTGTATAGCACGTATAACTCGTTGTAAGTCCCAAATAACACGTTGTCCCGTGATACCAGTATCTATTTAATTTTTTATCCCGTGAGACAAAAGCCATTACAGAGTTGACTTTAGGGTAATGTCTCAAATTTGACAATTCTTCTTTCGGTTTTGAATATTGCATGTTGCATGATGCATGGTTTATGTATATGATGTTTATTCCATCAAGTTGAGAAATCAAATGAAACAACACTACATAAAACGAAGATAAAAAATGAGACAGCCTGACCAACGTATGCAGCTCAAGGGCACCAGCTGCTTTGTTCGTTTTTAGTGTGGGAATGGCTATTTTGATATCATTTTGAGCTGGTGGATGTAATTTTTTTTTTACACTGATGTAGTAAGCTTAGAGCAACCTTTTTAATACAATCAGAGGTGCATGTGTTAGTTGCACAAAATAGAAAAACTAATTAAATGGAATCATGCCAGTTATATACTTATGTACAAGAATACATTAAACGAAACAATCACGACAGTGGAGCACTGGTTCGAAATAAAGATTTTAATCCCACTTTACTTAAGTTAAAGTCTCTAGATGAAGCGTTTAGATTAAAAAGTCTGCTCATACGGTTTAGAGCTTCATGTATGCCATAGTTTGTTCTATGAAAGTTAACATGCAGAAGTTCCGATCCACCCAGGTGATAAGATAAGATCCTCCACGGTAATTTAACCGAATATAGGCTAATAAATAAGGACCATCAATTTCGCCCTTAATAAGTTGATGAACAAATATTGTATCATTATTAACACGCCTTTGGTGAAGGGTTTGCATCTGCAGAAGCTGGATTCGCTGTTCATATGGTGGCAGATTGAATGGATCGTTCCAAGGTAGACCTTTTAGGGCAAAACGGATGAAATTGTGTTGGATTGCTTCAATACGGTTCTTATGAATTAAGTAATAAGGAATCCATACCTGTGAAGCATATTCAAGGTGGGGGCGTACGTAGCAATTGTACAAGGAAAGAGGCACATATGGATCACTAAATTCCTTTGCCCAGCGTTTTATGAATCCTAGCATAGAGCTAGCTTTATTCACAATAAAATTAACGTGTTGAGTAAATTCAAAGTTGGAGGTAAAATGGACACCCAAATCCTTAATACTAAAGACGCGACAGAGTTTGTGCTGGGAAATATGATAATCGAATGCACTTACACGTTTTCTAGAAAACGTATTCTTCTTGGATGTCATCTAGATTGACTGATGTGGGTCAATTATCGGCGGGATATTGGCCGTCATTGCCGTCCTTTCCAGATGATTAACATCGACATCGACTGCGTGTCTAGTACTGTGTTTCCATCCCCATTTATGCATTGCTCAGAACGGCTTATGAAAACTTATTTTGACTGTTTCATTCTTCTGTAGAAGATTCGCACCTCTTTCCTGTTAAAACACTTTTTCATCTCCTCTTCCCTTTTTGCTGGTGATATTTTTTTTCATTCTTCTAAGTAAAAATTTCTCATCCTTCCTCTGCTCAACGTAAAAAAATTAAGATGCCCTTGCTAAACCACGATCTGTATACCGCCATTTCGGAGTCGAAGCAGAGGTTTCTCGGAGGTAGCTGTGAGAAGCCCAACACCTCTTCTGCATATCCGCACCAACTTTATAATGATCCGAGTCGATCCTCGGAACGTACGGACGTTGAGAAAACTAGAGGACTGTCTTTCATCAATCGCGACATGATCTATTTGGTTGCAGGTTTGATCATCAGGTCGTCATATGCCCTTTGTTGACGAGGGAATCCCATTCTGCTTAACACCATGTTATTTCCCGCTGCATATCGATGAGCCTGGGTTCGTTTTCGGAGGTGGTTTCGTGTAGGCTGTGCTTTCTGTTTTCCGATTGTGTTACCAAAGATGTTCTCCCTCCTTATTGTTGCGTTAAAGTCCGCTAATAGGATTTTAATGTCGTTTTGGGACACTGCTCGCATGTTTTCACAAGGCGCAGAAACTTTCTTTGGTTATGTCGCCTTTCTCTTCTGTGTAGAGGCATGGGCACTAATTAATATCTAAGGCTTAAATGATGGAATTTGGCCTTCAAACGGATCGTCGTAATTATCTCGCTGACTTCGCCAAGACTCTTAAAACTCTTTGCCAAACGGGCCAATTAAAAGTTGCCGCAACTAAGTTGCAAAAGTGATGATTTTATATCTATTTTACTCATCTTCTCCAAATTGCAATTTTCCTCTAAAGCTCGAAACTAATTTATTTTTAACTGTTTCAAATCTTTCAGGGACATAGAAATCACAACATCTCTTACAACTCGTGCTCCAGAACCACACCTAGGAGTTGGAGTCCGACAAGGTGGCCAGATCGTGACTGGTGAACTGAACGTAAGTCCTGGTACCCCGCTGACAATGGAAATTTATCTGGACAAAACTTCTGCCCCAGTTTATGGCCTAGGAGTCACATACATGCAAGTCACCGACACCAAGAATCAGGAGGAAACAATCATTTTCAATGGGTAATTTTCATTGAAACCACTAATTTGTCAAAAATTTCAAAATCTTCATTTCTCCCAAACAGTTGTTCTGTCGATCCCTATCTTTTCGACAATTTCAATACCGTTGATGGTGATTTCTTGAGTGCGAAATTCCGTGCTTTTAAATTCCCCGAATCAACTTACGTCCAATTCCGTGCCACAGTCAATGTTTGCTTGGACAAATGTTCCGGAACTCCGTGCAGCAATGGACAGATCGGATATGGCCGAAGGAAACGTGAAATCAGCCATCATGCTGATCCTAATAAAATCTATGAAATCTCTCTGGCGACATTCATTAAAGTAAGCGATGCCGAAGGTGTCAACAAAAGTGAGTATTTCGACAAGTCAATTTTAATCAAAGACCCAAATTTAAACCAAATAAATCTTCCAGATGAAATCCTCCACTTGGAGGAGAAGCTGCGTGAACTCAAACTGGCAAACCAAAGATTAGCCCGTAACAGTCGTGGCAGCTTCATGGAACCCATTAAGAGCATGGAACAGGTGCAAGCAGTTCCGGCATTCGTCGTCGACGAAAAAGAACTCAGTGGCGCTGTAAAAAGTGGCAGCGATAGGCTTTTGAACGCGGCGAATTCAATGATCCTTCTGTCAATTTTTGTTACCTTATGTAAACTGATGTAAATACGATTTCTCCAACAACAAAAAATCCAAAAGAGGGTGTGATTGTGGTGTAAAAAATGAATTAAATTTACTTACGACTGCCATTTTATATAATATTTTTTTTTTGTCTAATTTTAAATAATGCTTTAATTAATAATTCACAAAACGTTTATATAAATAATATTTGTAAATTAACGGTTGATTGCAATAGGGCTGTAAATGCTTTATTGTAAGTATGGCAGGATATACATACATACATTATAACAATAGTCGGTTTTCTACTAACCTATACTCTTTTTGATTTTTGTGTTATTTAGATTACCAGCTGCAAATTGTTTTTATTTTAATTTTCTAAAACTATGCTTAAGATTAATAAAGATAATAACATTGTAAGAACTACTAGTCTTCTAAGTTTAACTTGTAAGTTAATAAGAAAATGCAAATAAAAACAATAACGAAAAAGAGGCGCCATGTTTCCATTTTGGTTTATAGCTGACAGATGGCAATCCCGGACGAGAAGTCGAAAGCGCCATCTGCTGTAACTTTATTTTAGTTTCCGTACATGGGTGAACTATGGACAACACTAAAATACGAACAACAAAACAAACAAGTATTATTTTTACTTGCGATTATAGGTACTATAAACTATAATGCAAGTTATGTATTCGTGCAGATTAAAAAAAATTGAGATGACAATCAAACATGACATTACGATGATAGAAAAACATATTTAAGTAACTGGCGAAATTCTGTCGGTCTGTCTGTCTGTTCGTATGTATTTTGGACTACATCCTAAACGGTTTGGCCAATCATCTTCAAATTTACTACATAGGGTTATTTTGACAGTCTACAGAAGAATTTTTTAAATTTTATTTTAGCGCAAATATTAACGGTACCTGTCATATAACCGTTCAGTAAAAGCTTATTTTTCGCAAAAACGACTCGAAGAATTTTTATAAAAAAAAAATCAGCGTGCTTTTGTAGGTTAACCCACACCTACAAAAGCACGCTGTTTTTAGCCGTTTTTTGAGAAAAATAAGCTGTTTTGATGAAAAAAAAATTTAGGATGGGCTAAAAGCGGTACCCCATAGACGGTTTTTTTTCTTCAACTTTCTCGAGAACTAGTTAACCGATTACAACAAAAATTTATATTCAGGATGATGAAGGCAGCCTTAGTACTTAGAAAAGCGTTCGCGTGCACTCAACTTAACCATGGCCTCCCTCTAAGGCACCGTCACTCTCGGTTGGAATCGAAAATTTTTCCGAGTATTGGTGTCCATCTGCTCTATGTTTATGACCCAGCCATCCGAGATATTGGACTTTTACTCTGTTGACTATAGGTTGGTATGGCTGTACAGCCCTAACGTTCTCCTTTGTATCTCCCTCTTCACTCGCCGCTTACACAAACTGGACCAAAAATCACCCAAAGGATTCTCTACATTTTGATCTATGTAGTGCCCCTTGGCTTGTCGGACTGCTTAGCGAAGCGTGAAATTTTTGTTATACTTTGCCCATATGAAATGAATTTGTTCCGCCTGATAGTGGAATTAGTTTGGTCATTGCCGTTATACAGTCTGATTTTTTTTTTTTAATCGCATCGATTTCGATTCTCTGTTGATGTTCCTTAATCATCCTTGCAAGCTTCGGTTCCAGCTCTTTTGGTAAAATGTTCGAACTTTATTCCTAAAGAAACTCTTTTCCTGAATCGAACGGTGTTCGCGCTCCCTTTTTTCAGTTGAGAAACCGGTGTTCCTCTTTCCCCTTCTGCGTGAATTGCCAGCGAACAGTTCTAATATTCTGTGCAGTTCCGCCTTTGATTGCTTCGTGTTTAGCTGTATGTGTTTGCCGACCCTTATTGTCAAACCAAAGGTTTCGTTGGGGTAGCCGTGTGTATAATCTAGCACTTCAGAGGCTGCTGCCATTTCTTTTGTTGCAGCGTCTACTTAAACTTGACATGCTTGCATAGTGCACAGCTAGGAACGTCGGTGGGCGAGGTTCAACATTGTTGCCACTGGTCCTCAATACTTCATGCTTGCAGTAAACGACTCCTTTGGAGTTAATCAGTGGATCGATCTAAAACGAACTATCGATTTCTTGACATTGCAGCCGTCCGTCGTTAAACTTCCTCACAGTATTACCTCTTCTTAGCATTGGTAAGATACTATGAGGTAGTGGTCGGAATTAATGTTTGCCCTTTGGAAATTTCGGATATCCATGATACTGAAGCAGGGTGCCTTGCGTAATAGCAATGTGATAAATCTGATAGACAGTTGATTGATTATGAGATCTTCAAGCCAATATTTCGACTGCAGAGAGTCAGTTAGCCTGAATGCATTAACGGGGGTAGTGTCGTTTGGACCATGTTCTTAATATAAGACCAAGAACGAAGAACCGGGTAAGCTGTCATTCATGCCATGTAGAGAATATATGGATGCTTTGGTACTCTCTTAGGCAACCCTTAGAAGTTTGAACACCTTAAAAACCTGGGACCTGTTCCTCATAACTTACATCAGCTACATTGTATAACACTGACATTGCTGTAACGTCATGTCTGTCTCACAAAAGCAAAATGAAGAAGTTGGTGAAAAGGACGCACAAAGGAGAAACAATTACGAAAAGGCAATAACCAGATGCTTTGTCAAAATTTCTCAAGAATGATGAACTGATGACAGGACTAAGGGCGACATCATTGGATTTCCGATTTTTTATCCAGACCACTCACGCGTGGTTATGGTGCGCTGATATCGACAAAAGAATTGAACGTGATTGTTTATTGGATTTTGACGTTATACTTCGTGTATGTGTTTCGTTAATGGGACAATCAAAAAATGGGTTTGATAAGTTCGACTACTAACATTATTCTTGATCAGATTAACGTTTATTTATCAATCATGCATTTTCAACTGTTTCAGATATTGGTGGTCAACTCAGAAAAGTAGCAAATTCCGAAAGCAATGGGTTTAATTCATATGCTCATTATGTGATGGATAAAGTTTCTCAAATCAACCGATTGCCTTTTGACATTCCAGAAGACAAAATAGTGAAAATAGTGATAGGTTGTATCAGAAATATTGGTTTGATAAATGTTGGTGTTCGTTATGTGAACTTTTGTCCAATGACCATCTCTAGTCTAACGATTGAACATGAGCAGACGAAATGAAGAACCATTAGGGTATTTAAACAGGCGCTCTCGTTTCGAAGTTTTGGATTTGGAAATGTGGGATATAGAAACAAAATGAAGATGTTAAGAGATGTGTCTCTTGTAACAAAGCTGGTTATGGAGAAAGAACCTGCTGGGCGAAACCGCGTGCTGATCAAATGAAAGTCAATGTATGCTCTGACTGCTCATTACTGAGGACTGCTCATTACTGAATTGAGGTCTGATATTGGTGATCAAATGACTGAAGTGGATAGCACATATTCTCAGTGTTCAAGGTACATTTCACATCATTGATAAAATGTATCTAAAGAATGAAATAATTATTTTACGTGACATGACGTCTTGAACGATTCATAACTGGGAATTCGAGTTGATAAACATGGATCGATTTTGGAACGAAAGGACTCTCATATCAATACATCTAATATGTTAATAGGTATGTGAAACTTCTTCGAACCATAACAATTGAAGTGAAAGATTTGTTGAAGAAATATTCAAAGTTTATTGCGAAAGGATTCCTAGATGCGAAAAATAAATCAGGTACTCTGAATATTCGTCTTAACAAGGAAGCAATCATCAACTATCGTAATTACTGGATTGCATTTTCTGAGCGAACTACTGTTAAAGTTCGTTATTCTTTTTTCATCTCTGGACATGGGATGGTCACAATGAAAATTTAAGAATGCCATTGTTACGGCGGTTTTTTTTAACAGAATAGATCTTGAAGGAAAAAACAGTTCATGTTTACATCGACGATGTGTAAATGCCACCCGAAAGTCGTCAGGAAGGAATTCAAAATTTGGATATAGTTTTAACTGTATTAACTCAAGGCGGATTTTTGCATAGTTACATGTGCTAGTTAACTTTAGTCAAAGCACGAAGCCTATCTATGAAGAAAAATATCATAGCTATGAGTTGGAGACACTTGTGTGAAAAATGCTTTAGCAATTATTTGTTGGGAATTTGATTCACTATTATTACCGGCTGTAATGAATTAAAAGCGATAAAAGAAAAGAAGAACCTTTTACCCCTGGTCGCTAGATAATAGATCTACTTAGAAGACTTCGAGTTCAACATTGTGTATCGAGAAGAAAAGACTATGCAGCATGCCGATTATTTCAGTCGTAGCCCACAACAGAAAACTTGTTACCAGCTTAATAGCTTATCTGAAAATAGGTTAAATGTAGAGCAAAGTTCGGACTCTAATTCCACTGAAATAATCGAAAAAATCAAGATGAAAGAACACTTTGTGTTTTGCAATAATGACGAAAAACGTATACGCAAATTTGTGGAATGATATTTAATTTGCTTTAGTGGCAAAAAGACCTTGTGGTAAAAAACTTTGCGAGTTACATCCTATTGTAAACACACCATTCATATGGGTCCGTTACATGGGAAAGACAAAGAAGATGGGCGTTACATTTTGACATTTGAGGATGATGAAAATAATATGCAATAATGTAAGTTACCTACATAAGTTTATTTGTTTTCCTTAAGGTATAAATTGACCTTAGTATTATTTCTGCATGAAATGATGTTGTTAAGAGAGTGAAATCATGTGTGCTAGCTGGATGTTGTTTTAGACCCAGCAGTTTATGACGAGTACGGGTTTGCGAGCCTTAGTTAATGTTTGTGAACGTGAGTTGCAAACAAGCGAAAAGGCCTCTGAGTTACACTTATTCATTTTGGTAGACAATTACGATAAAAGTATGTTGTAAACAAGCTAAAATGCCTCTGAGTTACACTTATTGATGTTGATAAAAAATTACGATAAAAGACAAGTTTATGCCTGAGAGCTGAACCTCTGAGCTAAAATGGTTATCGTTTTGTTTCGAATCAAAGTAGTCAAGCTGAAGATTGCCTCTGAACTACGAGAATTTGTTGGTACAAGAATATTGAGATTATACTTTTTAATAATATTCATCGAGAGCGATGAAAGTTGCAGGATGGCCGTATTATAGTACTGTAGTACTTAATAACCTGATAATTAAAATTAAGAAATCATTGAATGATTTCTGTATGAAATATGTGATTGAGAAAAGTATAAAAAGGAGCTTCTGGAGTTCATTCTAATCTGGACTGTGAAGGAAGTTAGCCTATAGTAGAAGGCACAGAATCTATATATTTAGATTTGACTCTTTCATACATATGTACGTATGTACATTGACTAATCACAAATCAAAAGAAATTCTTTACAAACCACAAATATTCAAAACAAAATCCATTTGTATTCAGTTCTAATTATTTAAAAATACTATTTCAAACAAACAAACGATTTCTATGTTGTTTAAAAGAAAATAAACAATACTAATTGTCAGTTTGCCAGAATATTCAAATCTGCACCTTAAATCTTTGTTATACAACATTTCCAGTGGAAATTGTGAAACAGAAAAATTTATCTGATGAAACACAACAGCATTTATAACGGATGTAGTTAGCTAATGTAGTATATGAGAAACCAGGAATAGATATCATATCATTTATAAAGCGTTTATACGCCCTAAACTCGAATATAACTCACACCTCTGGGCAGTGGTGCTTCACAAACATCGCTTCACCTGCTTGATAGAATACAAAATCAAGCGTTAAGATTGATAGGAAATAGAACTGCCGCTGAAACAATTGCCCCTCTCGAACACCAACGCAATGTTTCATGTCTTTCCTTATTTTATCGTTTCTTTTACAAAAAATGTTCACTCGAAGTAGCCAATTGCATTCCTCCCCTTAAAAGTTTCGCCCGTAATACTCGTCTTGCTAAGAATGCCCATCAGTTCACCCTTGAGCCTAATTTCGGACGTACCGTGAAATATAGAGATTCTTTTTTTAGCCGTACAACACGACTTTGGAATGGCGAGATTTTCCCTTGCCATTTCAATTTGCAAGCATTTAAAACCAATGTTAATCGACACCTCCTATCTCTCCCCTCCCTAGCTTCCTAATGCCCACGCAGTGTGTTACATTAGGAGGAAAATAAATAGTCCCATGTGCGCGCGTTAATTATAAAAAAAAAAAGTTTACACATAATGTACTTTTAATGTTTATTTGACATAACGTTAAATATGGATAAACTAGTGGTATTCGAACTGTTTTAAATAAATATATTAAATCAAGTTTAATATTTTGTACAAAATACCACTTCCTAAGTAAAAATTACTGTCCAAATAAAAATACCGCTACTGTGTCAATCGTTCTCATTTTCCGAACACGTTACTTACTAGTTGCACATGTACCTCCCTGTATTACTGACAGCTGTCATTCATATTTTCTGACAGTTCCTACATTTATCAATTTTCGCACAGTTAAATTAAAGAAAAATATACGTGGAATTTGTGTATTGTTGCTTTCTCTCGAAGTCCGCCTCTAATAAAGTACAATTAATTACCAAAAATCCAATCTCGAATTCAATGTGTGATAAGATAACACCGGCAACATCAGCTAATCGCGCAATGGATGATTTTCATCGCCAGCCCTCAGTTGGCGTGTAGAAAATAAAACAACAAGAATAACATCTTCCAACAGAAGCGGAAGTTCTTCCCTGCACCTTCATATATTTTCCACACAAAAACTAAAGAAAAAAAATGGCATTTACCCTTCGGTAGCTGAATTAGAATCTCACAATCTACAAGCAAAATCAAAATTACACTACCAACACCAAGACTGTTTCATCCAATACAAATACTGAAAAAACTTGAAAATGCGATCTCGAAAGGTTCTTGCAATAGCTGGCTTCATAACAACATGGACCTTCATCACCTACTACTTCCTCCTGCGCCAAAATCCAGATTTCCCTTTCAATCGACGAGCACTGAACAAGAAGATCGAACTTCTGGAAAACGGCGCCAAAGAACAATTGGAAGCCAGCGACAAACTATTCAAAAGTCTGGTTGGCGTTCTGAGAAATAAACTCGAAGCCGAACGTGAAATTGGACAAAATGCTCCAATAGTTGCGCCACAGTTAGAAGATTCAGCTGTCAATAGTCCGATCGGTATTGTTGGAGTGAAAGAAATTTCACTGGACAATCCAGCGGAGAAGAGTCCTGTGGCAGTTCGTACTGCTGATGGGAAGCCCATCATTCCCGTTCTTGTATTTGCATGTAATCGGGTATCCATTAGCAATTGCCTGGACAATCTGATACATTTCCGGCCGAATGTCGAACAATTTCCAATCATCGTGTCTCAGGTGAGTTGATGTGCCTTCCTCTCGAGTAGAATTCTTACTGTTTCTTTCAGGATTGTGGCGATGAAATGACAAAGAAAGTTATACTTTCCTATGAAGACCAAGTGACGCTCATCGAACAACCCGATCAGAGTGATATCTACGTCCCACCTAAGGAGAAGAAGTTCAAAGGCTATTACAAGATTTCCCGCCACTATGGCTGGGCATTGAATACGACGTTCCAGAAGGGCTATGAGTATGTTATTATCGTTGAGGATGACCTGAATGTTGCACCAGACTTTTACGAGTACTTTTTTGGTACATACACACTTCTCAAGAACGATCCCAGTTTGTGGTAAGTTCCATGTGGTTAGTGAACGGCCAATCAGTTTAGCAACTCGATTGGTTTCAGGTGTATATCGGCATGGAATGACAATGGTAAAGTTGGACTGATAGACACCGAAAAACCAGATTTACTGTACAGAACCGATTTCTTTCCCGGACTGGGGTGGATGCTAACGAAAGAGCTCTGGAGTGAGCTCTCTGTGAAATGGCCAAAATCGTGAGTTAAATTGATGAACAATTATTTTAGGGTTATTTTGATTGAATGAAACAGGATATCCCGTGCTTTCGTCACCTTTGTCATCATTAATGGTTGATTTGTTGAGGATAACACAGAACTTTGGATAGTATTATAGTATATATGAGCTTAAAGCTTTTACATCTTCCTTTATTTTGATTTTATCGAGCCCTTCTTCATTGATCTCTTGCTTCTACTAAGTTCAGGTCATAATACAGTATTCCATATTATCTGTGCTTTTCCTGCCTCAGTCATCTTTTTTCGTGGTACTGCGTTTTGCTGGGAAGAAACAAGTCCACCAAGAGTAAAGTGTGGAAAACGTGCATCTCATTTAGCTATTAGATTAGATTATTTTTATTGCATTAGCCTTAAACTATCTTATAACTAAAATAAATCATGTCGGGTCAACAACAGGCGCCCGACGCACATCAGATGACTCTATACAATGCAATATTTTACTTATATCATATTTTTGTTTGCATAATCTTTTAATTGAAATTCTTATTTATAATTACTGTCTGTTTTGGTTTTAAAAATTGGGGTTAGGATGCGGTAATGTTTACCCTCTGTTGTGTCCCTTGCTGGTTCTCTCGTAAAACGAATGTTAAGGTAGCGATGGTTGGACTCTAGTTGTTGCTGGAGTAGTTGCTGAATTTCCAAGTTGGGGTGGTCCTCCAAGTTCCTCATAATATTTTTTAAGAGCTGTGGCATTTCATTTAGCTATTCGGAATCGGTGCTGGCTTGTAGGCATTCTCTCATATGTCTTGTACATTGTTCAGCATTGTGAACCGTATTTTAGCGCTGGACGAACAATAATGCCGTGTAGTATTTTTCAGCTTAGACATTGCAGAGTTTATCAAACATTCGAGGGCTTATATCAAATTTTCTGGCTGCGTGGTAGTATTTCTAACAGCCAGGCTTCCGATCCATCGCAATTCATTCATCATGGGTGCCATTATTCTTTTCGAATCACTCCACTGGTTTAGATTCACGGTTAATAAGCACATCATTCACACTCGTTTCCTTTATCGAAGCCCAAATCTGGGCAGAGTTTCAACTTTTCGCGAATTCGATTTTATGTGTGACTCCATTCAAAAAATTGTTTCCTCTATATGTCTGTAAAAACATCATCATCATTATCATCGGCGTAACAACCGGGATCCGGTCTGGGCCTCCTTCTTCCATACATCCCGTTTGCCTGCCAACGCCATCGAATTGCGCACCCCAAGGCTTCTTGCGTCCTGGTCTACGCGAGCCTTCCAACGCAAGCAAGGTCTGCCACGTTGTCTTCTACCATTAAAAGAACTACAAAAGACTTTCGGAGATCGTTCTCCTTCGCTCATGCGAGCTAGTTGCCCAGCCCACCGAAGTCTACCGAGCTTTAGTTTTTACACAGCATCTGCTTCCATGACTGTCTTCTCCGGAATCTTCCTCCCCACATACGGGGTGATAAGAGATCAAAGTGCCTTTTTGTAAGCACTCAAGTCTCGGATCCGTATGTATGTACTGGTAAGACCATAGACTTGAAAAGCACCAGCTTCGTTTATATGGCAAGGTTTCTATTGTAATTTCTTTTTTTTTTAAGGTTTCATTTTTTGGTTGACTATGGTGTTTTAGGTGACCGCTGTTATTATGTCATATTCTACCATTCCCTGGCCATCTAATTTCTTGTTGTTATGTCAGCTTTATATGTGGCCAGTACATCCCCTAGCTGATGTGCACTCGAGCTCTGAAGAGCGTTCGTACGTTCTTAGTCGTTGCTTGCTCCATGGTCAAATAATAAATGCTGGTGTGGCCCTGAGCTCCGTTCTTTCTCCGACTCCCTTTTTTCATTTTGATTAATGGTTTCTTGTCTGAAACTTCTAATCCACTAAACTGCCTCGCTTGAGACAGTTCACATAACGTGATTCGTCAACATCCTGATAGGTTCATATCAGTGCGGTTTTAAACCAAGAAAGTCGGCCAACCACCAAATATTCACATTGCGGCAGATCTTTGAAAAAAAAAAACAACAGAAATTTCAAATCGATACTGTTATTATTTATGAACTCCAATTAGTAAAAACAACCGACTAGGTTATTAGTATGTAAATGACATGTCAATCGACCGATCGCGAACCCCATGCTGAGTTTGGATAACCATCAATACGTTTAGATACTCAGCACAATTCATTAGTTGTTTGCGATTTGATTGACCCAATTAATCGGTAAAATAATACCGATTGAGCAATAAAAGCGAACAAGACACTTGAAATGTTCAACGCACTACGGTTTCCTCCGGCAGTTTGGTAGGTATGTTTGTACACCATACGTATGTATGCACAACAATACCCACAATGTTTCCATCGATATCGAAACCGCGTGTGGTAGCATTTATACAGACGAGCTTAATAGATCAAGTTTTGGCCAAACTTGTCGGTTTGTGCAAAATGACTATAGAAAACACACGGTGTTTCGTCAAGGTCATTGAAAATGACCTATGATGTCAAAAAAAAAAAATAGAACAGGGGATGCGTTGTCATGCAACTTCTTCATCAACATCATACTTGAAAGAATGTTGCAGAAGTCTCACGCCAACACCAGAGGTACGATCTTTTAAAACTTCATCCAATTACTCGCATAAGCTGACGATATTGAAATCGGAAGAACACAGCGTGATGTCAGTAGCGCTTTTGTGAATATTGAGACGGTTTCAGCAATCAATGAGGGCAAAACCAAATATATGCTGTCATCAAGAAGAGACACCTAACATCAACGTCTCAGATAAAACATTACTGTAGACATCTATAACTATGACGTAGTTAGTGAATTTGTCCACTTGGGCTCCACTATCAATTCAGAGTTTAACACCAGCGCTGAGCTACGAAAAATAACTTTTGCCAATCGCTGCATCTTCGTGCTAAGATGGCATGTGAGTAGCAAAGATAAACTGTCCTTAAACTAAATTTTCCCTTTATAAGACCCTTATCATCCCAGTCCTGCTCTATGGTCAAGCGTCTCAGATGATTAAGTCATATAAAGCGGATGGATGGCGTGTAAAATCTTCGATTCCAAGCAAGAAGGACGGCGCAGTAGAGGAAAACCGATACTTAGGAAGTGTATTCAACAAACTTCACGCTGGCTGGAAAAGGTTGTAGTTTGTGGTCCATGCTCACCCCAGACAGTAGCGCGTGAGGTAAGGTATCTTTTCGTCCACTGATTAGGCATTTGATAAGTTTTGGAGATGATAATCATGAGCCCCTATACCTGATGTCTGCCATCTTTTACCAGAAAAGAAAGAGTTCCTCGTCTGACCTAAACGCCTTTCACTCTTTCTTTTTAATTTTTCACGAAAGCAATAACTTTTCCTACTGTAATGTTGGGAACTTCTTCGTTACTAGATGTGGCTACGTTGGCTGATCCTGATTCCTTCTACTTCGTTTTATTGAACCTACATGTGTTTAATTATAAATTGCTGGTTAGGCAAGATATTATAGAATCACATCTTTGTTTTTTTTTTTTAGATTTTGGGACGATTGGATCCGACATCCAGAGCAACGAAAAAATAGAGTCTGCATCCGCCCCGAAATTTCCCGAACGAGAACTTTTGGAAAAGTTGGAGTTTCCAAGTAAAAGCAAACAAACTATTCTCTTTTGCAAAAATTATTTTTTTCTCTTGCAGTGGACTCTTTTTCGACAAATACTTGAAACATATAAAACTAAGTGAAGATTTTGTGGAATTTACTAAAATGAATTTAACGTACCTACTAAAAGTGAGTATTTTTGAAAAAAAAAACAATATTTGTATTCTGTTTTTGATACAAAAAAAAAAATTGGCTTCACCAGGACAACTATGACAAAACGTTCATTAAGAACGTTTACGACTGTCCAATGGTTACTTATGAGGAATTGCGTAGGAATCTAATTAGCCGTGATGGGCCAGTTCGAATACAATATAGTACCAAAGAGCAATACAAGAGAACCACAAAGCTGTTGGGTCTCATGGATGATTTTAAGGCAAGTTTGTTTGATCATACAGTTATGTGTGGTTTTCATAAAAATCTCTGTGATTTATTTATGGATCTTTCTTCCATTGTTTATTTTTTGTTTTAATAGAGTGGAGTGCCACGTACCGCATACCACGGTATAGTATCGTTTTACTACAACAAACGGCGAGTCTATCTAGCGCCGAATCTCAACTGGAAAGGTTATGATCTATCGTGGAGCTAACAATCTCCGTAGTCCTAAGTGTGTTAAATGGTTTTATTTAATATTTTTTTGTCTTTTCTAATGTTTGTTTGTTGATTAATGGTTTAAGTTTATTAATATTATTTTTTCTTGAACGTTCGCTGGTGTAAATCTTAGTTTATCAATCTCACATTAAATATTTAACGATGACCAGTGCTGTCGGATGATGTGGTATTGTTATCCTACACAAAGATAAGGTAGTTTGATTTTTTTTTTTTAGTTTTTAATAGTTTTTTTTTTTTGATATGGTTTAGAAACAAAAAAAAACAATTCCTACCGATTATATATTATGATGTAATAGACAATTTGTTTCTATATATTGAACATAAACACCCACACGTTTGTTATTGTTTATTTGTTTTACAATCACAATATTATATATTTTTCTCACAATTGTTATGCATTGTTGTGAATTGCAATAGAATTGACTTCCATATCATTTATATTTTTTTTTATATTTTTAAAAACGTTCTTCAAAAAGAATCTTCGAGCTTATAAGTGAATTTAATGTAATTTGTTTCAACATAAATGTTTTTGAAAGCCCCATGATCAAATTGGCTATTAATGTTAATTTCTTTTTAGTAATGAGCATGAGCAACAATTCAATATGTATATTTATTATTATTTTTTTTTAATTAGGCGTATAAACTTTATACATATATTTTGAAGCATTTTTTCGGACCCAGTAACTTGGTTTTTTGTAATTTTGTTTATCTTTTTTCGAAGACTAGTATGTAGCAAAATTTTTGACATCACCTGTAACCCAGAGAAATTCTGCATATCAAGTCGGATGATCCACAATGATGATTTCTATGTTTTTGTCGTACAAACCGTTTATTTGTACACTTATGAACCGATAAAGTTAAACAGTCTTATTACCCACACGTCATGTTGGCCATTTAATATCATAAATATTAAAATCTGTTAAAAAACTGATAGTATGGCAACAGAGAGTTACAAATTTCAAAATAACTTGTCACTGCATTACCAGCTTTCATAGCTTTCACGTCTTCAGTAATCTTGTCCCTCAACTCCGAACATAGAGCAGAAACAAATCTCCACGATGTCTAGTTAATTTTTGTATTTTCTCCTTCCTGAAACCGACAATTGTTATGATCTCGAATGGGACCATAACTCCCCTTCACCTTTAAACTTTACTTTTAGCGCCCGCCGTTTTTTTTTTTATTTGTATTTGATCTCTCTTTAATGACACCAGTGATCTGCAGTCGTGTAGACGTAGAAACTTGCATGTACAACTTGCGTGGAAAATTAACTGTTAAATTATTTTATGCTCACCTTGGTGTTCATTTCCTACTGATGTGATTTCTCCTTTAGTCGCCCTAGACAAAAAGCCGGCGTCGCGTCGGTGCCTCTCTCCGAGAGTTAATTATTGTATCTATGGCTATGATTTATTTGTGTAGTCCCTACCTACAGTCCGGAGTGGACCTAGGCCTCAACCAACAAGTTTTTTCATCCTGCTAAGTCCCTAGCTATCTGCCTCAAGTTTTGCAAGTGAAGATTATCGAGGCCCTCTTCTACTTGCGTTCGCCAAATATGTCTCGGAATTCTTTTACTGCGTCGTGCAGGTGGAATCGAAGATTTTCCTGATCGGAGCATTGACGTCTATATGAACAAGCCATCTGAGACGTTGAACTTTTTCTCTTTTTGCTAGATCTGTGTCGCTGTGCAGACCGTTCCTCATTGTATCTTCTACTACGCTCGCTATTAATGCATACGGGACCAAGAATCATCCGGAATTTTTTTTTCTTCAAAGTAACCTGGGTCCTCTTCCACTTTTGACAATTTCCATTCGTCTGCACCATACAGTATGTCTGGGATGATGAAGGTCTTAAAAAGGGTCAATTTAGTTGTCGGGAAGAGGGAATTGCTACTTAATTGTCTTCTTATATGCGGTCTCTACCAGCGATGAATTTATTGAGCAAAAACCGAAAACAGAGAGCAGAGAGCAGAAGAACTGTCAGAGCCCCGGTAAACAAAGTCCCTAACAACTTCATAGTTATAGATGCCTATCGTGATGTTTTTTCCAAGACCTTGATCTTAGGTGTCTCTTCTTGATGACAACCAGTACTTGGATTTGCCCTCATTGACTTCTAAGCCCATCTTTTCTACTTAAGTCTCAATACTCACAGAAGCGCTGTTCCGCCGATTATGTCAACATCGTCGGCGTATGCGAGTTCAGTAATTGGAAGGACTTTTGAAGAGATCGTATCTCTGGTGTTGGCGTGAGAGTTCTTCAATATTCTTTTAAGTATGATGTTGAAGAAGTCACATGACAGCGCATCGCTTTCTGTAAATCCTCTTTGACTTCAAAAGTGTCGGTAATGTCTTGAACAGCTTGCGTTTTCCATCATTTCGCAGAAGCAGATGAGTTTTGTAAGGATACCAAATGCGATGTTGAGAAGACTTAAACTATGTTATTGGCACATTTCAGATGGATAAAATGGTTCATTTTGCATGTCAGCGGAATTCGATTCGTCAACGCCGTTTTATAGTCTGCAGAAGTGTTTTTTTCATATACTCAGCTCGTGCCGGCAGCAGTTCTATTGTTTCGTTGCAGCTGTGCCTTGTATGATTCCTGTTTAGCTGCATGTGCTGGGCGACACCGTCAAACCAGGGGTTTCGTTGTGGTGAAGTGTAAAATCCAGCCCTTCAGAGGCGGCCACTGATTCTCAATACCTGATGTTGACGGAGAAAGACTGCTTTAAATAAATATATAAATTTACTGGCGCGACAGCTTCTTAAGGAGCCAAGGCTTAGTGACTTATACTCTGAACCATTCCTGTGTGTTGTTAATCTAGAAAAATAAAAGGGACCTACAGTTTGCCGCCGAGTCCGAACGGCTACATGAGATACACTTTTTCGAGAAAAATTTTACTCTTGGAGGTTTTGTCAGCTCCTCGCAAGAGGCAGTACCCCGGAAAAGAAGGTGGCTATGAGCGGGAGAAAGACTCATTTAGAGTATATTATAGACTCGATCTGAAAACGACCTTGCGATTGGAGTTTTCCGACGTCAAAAGATGTATTTTGCTACTTTCATTTTGCACTTTTGAGAAGGAAATGTTTCATAAATTAAAAATGATATTTAAAATTAGGACGAAAAGAGATTTGACGAACGACAGAGTGGGCCACTATTTTTTTTTTATAACATACGCGCGCAAAAAGGATTTGTGTGTTGCCTTTATAGTGTTAAAACGCACTGCGCGAGCATAGGAAGATTAGGGAGGAAGGGAAAGAAGGTGTCGATTGACATTGGTTTTGAATGCTTGCAAATCGAAATGGCAAGGGAAAATCTCGCCGGGTAAACCATTTCAAATTCGTGTTGTTCGGTTAAAAAAATAATCCCTATATTTCACGGTACGTCCGAAATTGGGCTCAAGGGTGAACTGGGAGAAACTTTTAAGGGGAGGAATGCAGCTGGTTACCTCGAGTGAACATTTTTTTATGAAAGAAACGGTAAAATAAGGAAAGACATTAAACATACTCTTCTAGTCTCTAGTCTATTGTTATATACTGACCGTCTGTGAAACATGCCTTTTGACACTGATCTACACATCCTATGCAGCTCACTAATATTAGTTAATAGGATAAATCACCATAGTTCAAATAAATTAGGTTTTCAAACTGATCTTTCCTTGCACTATGTTAGTCCGACAAAACAACTTTTTAAAATCCACAAACATTAAGTAAACGGTAACAGAAGTTCAGCGGGCTGATCTAGAAAAATTCAATTCTTACCTTAGTCCGCTCTAGAAAGGTAGTTGCAATTAGGTCAAAAATTAATGAAAAATTAATAAAAAACAACTAATGTTTTTCTTTTGTCCCGACGTTTTTCCGGTTTTTCGACTTCTTCAGAGAATTATTCAATTTATTAGTCTTTAAACACTTTGTTTGTCCGAGACAGGGAGAGCATTGCTTCACAGATCAATCTTATTAGACCTGAAAAGATGAGATGAAAATAGTTATTCTTTGTTTGATCTCGCTGTTTCTAAGTTGATAGCGGACCTTACGTAAACAATGTCCCTAAATGGGTGTCTCATGGCAGAATTATATGTTCAAAGAATAAACTTACAACATGACGTATAGTTTTATTAAAAGTTTCTAAAGACAGAGTAAAGATGTGAATTTCATTGTTTTAATTATGTCATACAAATGTTTTCCACCGAGCTACACACACTGTTCAAAACGAAGCCTCGTGTTCCGTTCCAAATGCTGTAAGCATTTTTTTTTTTTAACTCCAAGATAGTTTGCGGAGTGCCTGGGAGATGCGACCGTGGAATTAAACACGTAAAAAGACCATGCAAAAATATTTGTAGACCCGTCCTAATGAAACTAGATGTCTTCCAGCTTTGAGCTTTATATGTGCCAATTCAGGCAAGAAAACATCATAGGTCAGGTAACGGGCATGTTTTGTTTTTTGACGCAGCCACTAATGAGAAATTGTACCTCGTGAAAAAAAAAACGAAAACGGCCCGAGCCCACGCTGTAACTTATGTCTGACTACAAAATCCTCAACAACAGTTCCTGGACGTAGAGCTGTAAATGATGGACGTTCTTTCGTGATTCGTTGAGTAGAAGGTCTCAGAATACCAATAGCATCTGTCTATTTAGGAATTAAACGCTTGGAAGATTGTTCTTTAGCAGTTCTCGAACCCTCTTGTTGAGTTTGAGGTGAAGACAGTTCTCTGAGATCACTTCTTATCGGGGAGGTATTATCGATCGTAGTCAGGAACTCAATCGCGAATGAGGATAGGGTGGTGGGCGAACCAAGGTACACTGGACAAGAATGATCGAGCGGCGCGCGGGGTTTGAACAGTAGGTTTCGACATAAAGAACTCATTGTTGAACAAACCACTTCATCTTAGAGTTAAACAAAGTGTTAACTAACATTCTCAACGCCCTCTGAAAGAGGAGTCAATGGTGTTTTCTTTAAAAGAAAACAGTAATGACTTTTTTAACTCACAGGTATACCGGGTGCCAACCCTGTATAATTTTGTATTCAAACAGTGAAATAATCCATCTCGTTTTCGACACGTTGCTCCTTAAAACCCTCTCGATCTCGGTAGCGCCGATTGCGGTAGCATTTATATCCGAGTCTACCTATTTCGGGTTTTTTATTACATTTTGTTTTTTTCTTTAACAACAATTTAGAAATTGCCGGTACGGGTCAGCCAGTGTTGTATAGAGTTTCTCTTATTTATAAGTTTAAATAAAAAAAGTATTTGTTTTTTTTTCTTTAAAATTTTATATTTTTCATTAAAATCTTTAATCGTTTAATGCTCAGAGGTGTCCAGCCCAGTTTATTTTAATTCCCATTTTAACTTCTTTAAAAAAAAATCTTGTTAAATGATTGTTTTAAATATTTATATACACAGTTACAATGATAAACAAAATGATTGTTTCAAAAAGTTTGAGTCATTAAAGGTCTCGAAAACTATTCGGAATCGTTATAACGACTTTTGTTAATAAAAAAAAAACGAAGAATTAATCTAAATGTGAATACAAATATGTTTTTAAAACGAAACCAATAACTCAGAAGACATAAGTACATGTAAATTGATTATTCTAACACTGAACAACAACAAAATGCATAATGCAATAATATGTATCATAATTTTAAATAAATCAGAATATTTTTACATTGAGCAGTTTTTTGTTTCCTTATATATGACTAGAAAATAAAAGTAATAATTTAGAAATACAACTAAGCAGCTAAAGAGAAATTGCAATCTCAGAGAACAAAAATAGTTTTAAGAGACGATAAACTCATTGAAATTATTTAGAAAAAAAAACAAACAAAAGATTCCATTCGAAAATATACTTGTATAATTATTTAATTAATATTTTATTTAGTTTTTTTCTAGCCTACCTGGCTGTGATATGTAAAAAAAAGAATAACTATACAAAATAAAATCAATTTGAATTGCAATTTTAAATACAAAGAATATTATATTTTGTTGTATCTTTAGGATTCATCGTCGTCTATTTGCTCGCAATCGATGTCACTGCACTCCTCTGAATCGGTTGGACTGCGTCGGCAATCGGTGTCCTTTTTACTAGATAAAGGTGGCCCACAGTTGGACTTGTGTTCCAAGAAACTTCCATTCGAATCACCAAAGACTCTTTCTAGTTCGGCCAAACCATTGGATGTGTCACTCTCTTCGCAATTATGAACGGAGTTGTATTTTAGCTGAAGGTATGTATCAGTTTCGACAGATGATGTTGGGCTGCGGTATGTTGTGGGATTTTTGGTTTGAAAATCAAACTTGGAGATATCGTTGTAAGGTAAAGTTTTGGGATTGGCAAGGTGATTAGTAATCGGTGGAACTCGTGGGGATAAATATGCCGATCCTGGTGAAAATTGTGGTGAAATTGATTTGTTGAGGGAAAATGGCAGACCAAAGTTTAAAGGCTGACCACGGGAGAGGATTGCGTTCCTGGCACTTTCCATGACGCTGTTTGTTGGCGGTGGCGGTGGTATTGGCTGAGATGATGGTGGAAATGAGCGAAGGGCAGGATTTTGGGTTGGTGGTATTCCCATGGCTGATGGAGCACCATTTAGCATGATTGATTGAATCGGTGCTGGACCGGTAGGTGTTTGACTAAAGAGCCATAGACGATCGCCTACTACCATTGGACGTGCCAGCCCTCCAATTCCTAGTTGGGCATAATAGTGTGAAGCTAGAGTTTCTACGTCCGCTGTGTATTTGCGTTTCCATTTTGTGCGTCGATTTTGAAACCAGATTTTTATCTGGAAAAGAAAAAAATGTCGTTAAGTTCTTTATTAAACTGTGGAAGCTAATTCAATTCAAGTTTATAGTTTTACAAGAATTGCCATTCTTTAGTGGTAAGACTCTTAGATAGATTGTGGAGTAGTTGTTAAAAAAAGAAAAAACTAAAGCTTACCTGCGTTTCAGTTAAATGGAGCTGTTTGGCCAATGCTGTTCTCTTAGCTACTGATAAATATTTTCCACGTTCGAATTCCGTTTCCAGTGCTTTAATTTGTGATGCAGAAAACGCAGTTCGCGGACGTTTTTTACGATCATCGTTGAGATCTGGAAAAAATATTTTTTTTTAAATTTCAATATCATTCCGTACGAGGGTAGAGTGATCTAATCAGTAGTACATACATATTTAGTTGTGGGTTATGTTTTGGTGAAAACAAATTAAGATTGTTAGCTAACAGTTTTTAAGAAACCGTGATAACGATTTTGAAAAAAAAAATATTTATTTATATCCTGCTAATATTATAAATGTGAATATATATAATACTAGCTGACCTACCCGGTGTTGCTCGTGTTTACCAAAGAGTCTGAATACCGATCAAAGCACCATATATCTTGTCCAATTATAGCTAAAACCGCAAACATTATCATGTTAGTATACAAACACACAAAATGTTTTCAAAATCCGTCAAGCCTTTCAGGAAAATCAATAATATAATGACTGCCCCCGGCCTTACTTAAAACACAACACATTTTCTGGATCCCGACGACAGCTTCACCACTTATCGGGACGAAACTATACTTTAAAATAAGATCGGGAAAAATGTTCATGTTTATACTTCATACAGGGAAAACTAAATGTTTCATAAATATCTTCACTTCAAGGCTGTCTATCGGATCCAAGCTGTATACAGAATCATTCGAAGGCTCAGTTTAAATTTTAAGAAAATTTCGACAAAATCAATCTCGTCGTACGGTGCATTGTTTATAAAGCACTAAGTCAGGCAGGTTTTTAAAAAAATCACAGACAACATTAAACAAACAATAGCTTTGTTCGTTGAACTTTAATTTTAATTTTAGTGGGGGCAGCACCCCCATTTATTTGGCTTATTTAAATCTCAAAAAACACAAACGGGCTATCAATTAAGTTACTGACATATCATAAAAAGGGGAATGAGTATTCGCACGTTACTGGTCAACCAGTTTCGCCTGTACCAAAATAAGAATGTATATTGAAATGATTATTAAAAACAATAAACTCACACTTGCATACTTATCTAAGTACATAGTATCATATTATCGACCGATAACTTTTATACATTTACTTTTTTGAAAAACAAATCACAGACAATATGAAAAACATATACTTTCGTGATTTACAGTTTAAGTTGACAGTTGTTGTCATTTTTTAACTTGAATAATTCCAATTCAAACGGGTTAAAAAGTATCCTGTGCCCGTCTCCTAGTTCTAAGCTACCTCCCCACCAATTTTCAGCCAAATCGCTTCAGCCATTCTTGAGTTATAAATAGTGTAACTAACACGACTTTCTTTTATATATATAGAAGATGTATGGATTATGTTTGGATTTTTGTTCGGCAATCACGCCTCAACGACTTAATGGATTTTGATGAAATTTGGTAGTTAAATGAAAAAGATGCTGGATTGAAAAATATGCTATATTATCCCGGAAAAAGGCATGGTTCCAGTGGGAGAGACTTAAGACTGGAAAGGACAATGAGACAATGACCATTTTTGAGCCCAGTGCATACGCTAATTAAATAAGTACCAAATAAAAGCTGATGTTAAGCTGAATGCATGTACTAAATAATCGGCTGAGGAGCAAAAAGTTGTAGGATATTTTGCTTACTACAAGTTGGAATATTTTAAACTGATTTTGCATTAAATTGCACCATAAACGAGTTATAATCCAAATAGTGAACAAAGAACAAAGATTTTCAGTATTTTTTTCTTTGTTGTGCAAGGGCGGAGGGGGCGTGGTTGTAGGAATGTGTCTTTTGATATCTACCGGGCAATCCAAAGATTACTTATATCCACTAGCCGATCTTCTTGTAGGGTAAAACATCCTTAATTTATTGCACTATAAAGCACTTTTAGGAACCCTTTGCAATAACGACTTGCTGTGATATGCTACATTGTTTTGGTGAATTTTTAGCAACTGTTAATGATAAAATAGAAGTTATGTATACAGTTCGAAAGGGAAAGTACATAATAAAACTTCAGATATATTTAACAGATCCTAAGTTATTTAAATGTATACAAAAATCTTAATAAAAAAAAAAGATTTTAGCAAAGTTTCGAATATTTCGGGTATCATGACCCAAAATGATGTCAAATATACCGTTAGAAAGCAGTATTAGCCGCCATATTGGTTACGTCATCAATGCCGCTAGAGGGTACTCAGATACCCATGTACTATCTAAATCCAAAAGGCGCATTGGTTGCCAGATGTGAAATTTTTTTCATCTATTTGACCCCACTATAACGGCTCATTGAATTTCTATAAAATTTTATATTTGAAAATTAAATTAATTCGGTATACCAACATTTCACACATTAAACGACTTAGGAATGGAATCAAGTACATCCTGGTTGTGAACATCATGCGTTCGCCTTCTAGCCATTTTTTTTTTAGAAACACGATTCTTACATAATCACTCCGCTGAAAATTTTGTTCACACATCAATCGTGATGGACCGATTGTGCTTAATTCATTCCTGGGTACAGAGGTCCTTAGGTTATGAACATTCCACACACGGCTTAATTAATCTGCAAGGACTCCCGAAAACATAAATTCGTGGAACAGAGATTTCAAAGTGGAAATGCATTAGGATGATTTAAAAAACGAAAAAAGAGCAGCCTCATCGGGACTTCCAAGATCTAAACAAGATTAAATGTTCCATGCATTACTACATTTGCCTGCCTGCGTATTGCCATAAAAGAGCTCCAAAAGACTTTTCGAACTGGTTCCTCTTCGTTGATATGAGCTAGATGCCTAGACAGATCATAGTCTTTTAAAGAAACAGTTTAGTTTTAATGGTAGAAATCGCGATATAAAAAGCCTTGACAGATTATCGTAAATTTGTTTGCATATTAGCGCGTATTTCTTCCTCATTTTCAAGATAATTAAAGGATAGCATTGCTTCAAATTCATGACTAGCCTGATCGTTGCACCAACAATGCACGCATTTTACCCAGTCTCTTTGCTATTATCGGCACTATAAGGCAAGTTTAGGATTAGAATCTAGACAATTCTATTAACGATACCTTTCATATGACTTTTTTCTCATTTTCGACTTTCTCAGAAACCGCTCATTGAATTTCTTTGAAATGTTTTTTTTTTTTTTTTTTTTTTTGAAAAGATCAAGCTTGACAAGTTAGTTCTGCATACCAACATTTTGAATACAATTTTTAATTCAATATTTTCAAACTAATCAATACATTTTATTTTAAGTTTTAAGATAAACTGTATATTAATAAACTCTTAAAAACTGAATGCCAAATATAAAAAAAAATATACATATAAGAACAGGATTTTAACAAAATCCGTCCTTTAATTTTCGAAATACTTTTTTCATAAATTCTTTACTACGTAAGGCGTGTGATGACGTACTTCATTTTTACTAAAAACCGTTAAGTCTTGTGGTTTTTACCCTTTCTATAAGTTCAGATCGTGTGATTTTTTTACGTTAATGTTGCATGTTCTTGGTTCTTGCCTTCCAACATGATGTTTGTTTCCCTACTCACCCGAATCTGCCCAAAAACTTGAATTCAAAAGTCTGTGAATCGATTTGTTTAATTTAGTTCGTTTGGTTATATTGTTAAACGCTTTGATTGTTAATGCTTTGATTTTTTACTTGCGATTATAGGTACTATAATGCAAGCTATGCATTCGTGCAAAAAAAATGAGATAACAATCAAGCATAACATTACGATGATAGAGAAACATATTTGAGTTACTGGTAAAATTCTATCCGTCTGTCTGTACGGATGTATTTTGGACTGTAGCCTAAACGGTTGGGCCAATCGTCTTCAAATTTAGAACTTTTTTTTTTTTTGTTTTTATATAACATGCAACAGGGATTTGTGTGTTACCCTTATAGCGTTAGAACGCACTGCGCGAGCATACGAAGATTAGGGAGGGATGGAAAGAAGGTGTCGATTAACATTGGTTTTGAATGCTTACAAATCGAAATGGAAAGGGAAAATCTCGCAAACCATTCCTAATTCGTGTTGTTCGGCTAAAAAAAAGAATCCCTATATTTCACGGTAGGTCCGAAATTGGGTTCAAGGGTGAACTGATGAGCATTCCTTGCGAGACGAGTATTACGTGAGAAACTTTTAAGGGGAGGAATGCAGCTGGCTACCTCGAGTGAACATTTTTTTTATGAAAGAAACGGTAAAATAAGGAAAGACATGAAACATTGCGCCGGTGTTCGAGAAGAGCAATTGTGTCAGCGGCAGTTCTATTTCCTATTAATCTTACCGCTCTGTTTTGTATTCTATCGAGCAGGTGAAGTGATGCTTGAGGAGCACCTGCCCAGAGGTATGAGTTATACTCAAGTTTTGGACGTATAAATGCTTTATAAATTGTAGCCAGATCAGAAGGGGAACAAAACTTCCTACACCGATATTTATATTTATTTATTTTTTTTAAAAGTTGTTAAAATAACCGTTTTATTTAAACCGCTCCTACAATTTTGAAAAAAAATTCACTTTCTTGACAACTGGTTAATCGATTACAACCAAAATTGATATTCAGGAAGTTGTAGGTAGCCAAAGTAATTTCAAATCAAAATGTTGTTAAATGTAGATTTTTAAGGCTTAAGTTTGTTTTCTTGAATTATTAAAAAAAAAAGTTATTAAAAAAACCGTTTTATTAAAAAACCGTTTCTGCAATTCTGAAAAAAAATCACACATTTTTTTTACATTTATTTTTTAAAGAAATAAAATAGCGTTTGAATTATTTTGCTGAAAACTATTACGTACTTTTTTCTAACAATGAAATCACGAAAATCGAATAAAAAAATTTAATTTAATTTAATATTTTTCAAATTTTATTCGACATTATGACCGCCCATAAGAGCAAGTGCGTGCGATGTATTTGTGCAATTTATTTAAAAATGCCAGCGGCCAGGCGCTACTGCCTCTTCCAAAGAAACGACAAAACCTCCAATAGTAAAATTTGTCTAGAAAATGCACTGACGTAGCCGTTCGGACTCGGCGGTAAATTGTAGTTCCCCTTCGCTCCTGCAGATTTAAACATGCTTAAGTTCTTCCAAAGCCGTCATTTAAGTTATTTAAGTTCGTCTCCGAAGCGCATTTTATATACAAAAGTGTTGATTCCTGGGTAACCAAGATTATCCTTCCTCTATATATATAGCTTAAAAGCAATTTGTCTCAATCGATATATTTCCCAAATACCATGCAACTCCCCATTTATATAAAAAAAAAAAACCAAAGGCTTGTCGTCGGAATTTGCATGTTTACTGAGACACGCATTGGGCGTGTTCCTTTTCGGAATAGATGCACTCGCATTCAGAAATGTTAATTGCAGCCACATGCCGTCGCCATCACCGACCGTCTATAGTTGCATCTGCGATCGCGACACCCAAAATGTATCGCACAATGTGATAAGCTACACAAGCGTTGTTACTCAAAATCAGCCGTAACGAAATAAATGTCGTACAATGGACCATCTATAAGGACAACAAACTTGTCGGCCAAGTGTGGCGTTAAATGACAGCAAGCATCCGCGCCATTGTCGTTTCGCCGTGACAATAAATCTTCCGTACCTGACTAATTGTCGGCAATGCTGTCGAATTAATAAGAATTGTTCGGGTTTGTCAATTAATTGAAACAATTAGTTGAGCCCGAGTGCCAAAAAATTTTGCCAATTTGAAATGCCATTTCGTTTCGTTTGTACAAATGTCACAGATCGTTATTTTTTTACGTGGGGATTTAGAAATTGCTGGCTCATTGGTTCTTCTAATTATAGAAACACGCGCTTTTCTAATTGGTTTGTGTTTTTGATATTTGAGGCAAGTAATGAAGCAATATATTTTCATCGATAAATAGGATTGTATTAAAAAAAGTCACATCAAATTAAAACTAAAAATTATTTACTTTTGAAAATATCACAGAAGCATACATATTTTAAATAGAATTTTTTAAAACTAGCTTTTTAAATAATTTTCTCTAAGAATTCTGCTTAATTAAAACGTTTTTTTAATGTTCTAACAAATCCTTAATTTTTACTTTCGATTATTACTACTATAAAGCAAGTTATGAATTCGTGCAGACTTAAAAACTGCGATAAAAGTCCGATGAGTGACAAACATAATATTTAAGTTAAAGGCAAGATTCTGTCTGTCTGTCTGTATGGATATATTTTGGACTACAGACTGAACGTTTGAGCCAATCGTCTTGAAATTAAGAACATATTTTTGTCATATATACTTATTTTTTAACTCAAATATTAACGGTCCTTTTTTTCTCAAAAACGCTCTAAGAATTTTAATAAAAAAATCAGTGTACATACTTTTTGAGGTGCTTATTATCTTTTGGTGAAAAAAAAATTATATATTTATAAACGCGTTACGACTCTGGAACTCTCTACCGAGAGATCTGAGAAATCTGGATAATTCAATATCTTTAAAAAAAAAAATTAAAAATCTTTTTGTCATCGCAATAAAGTTTTTACCAAGAAAAAAAAGAAAAAAAAAAGAAAAAAATTAATAATAATAATTATATTTTTAATTTTACCTTTACTCTTTTAAGTCTATTGTTTGTTGACCAACATATAATTCCTAGTTTTTATTTCATCCATATTGAATTTTAACAATCGTTAAGTTATCACTTTATTATAAGATAATAAATGAAAAAATGAAAAAAATGAAATGAAGTGGCCTAAAACCGGTAACTTCAGACCGTTTTTTTTTCTTCGACACTCTCGAGAACTGGTTAACCGGTTACAATCAAAATCGATATTGAGAGAGATGTAGAAAGCCAAGTTATTTCGCATTCAATTATGTATTTTCTAATAACGTTTTTTTTTTTAATGTTGAATGTGTAATTGAAACAATTTTGTTTTTTGAAAAATCAAAATTTTGAAAACGTGTTGATGAATATATTTTTAAATTTAGTTTTTAAATGTGTGTTTTTTGTCGTGTTTAAGTTTGCATTTTTGAATTATTTTTTTTAATTTTTAAAAAATGTAAAAAACTTTTTTAAGCGAAAGAAATTGAATGACGCTTACATTATTCCGTGGAAAACTATTTTACGTACTTTTTCATACTATCAAATGGCCAAGTAGCTTAATTTTTCTTTTGAGTATACCTACTTGATTTTGTACCTGTGCAGAAGAGGATCCTTAAACCAAATTCAGCTAAAAGTATGTTGGGGTGATATCGATAACCAACGAATGGATTAAGGCCCGTTTGCTGATACGGTACTTAAATATTTATGTTCAACTTAAGCGCTAATGTGACAGTTTATGTAGAGGACAAAGTAGAACACAAGCTTTTAAGTTGAACATAAATATTTAAGTATCGTATCATAATAACGGGCCTAAGCGCTCTTAAACCCATTAAATACAAGTAGTAAATGTTGTTCATTATCAATTAATTTTTGTACTTTATACTACTTTCTACTTACAAAAAAAATGCACAACATAACTACAGTATTTTACGGATATAAGAAATACTCAAATAAGAACAACTCGCATATAAGAAACACAATGGAAAACACCGTGCCTTTTCTTAAAATTTCCTTCGACATTAAACGTAATTATATAAGGAAATCGCATACATATGTATAAGAAAAACGCTGTTAGAAGAAAGTTTTTCTTACCCACTAAAATCAATTTTTAGAACAAAAACGTACGCTAATAAGAAATTTACTTAATCAAACAAACCATTGCCAAAACCTTTTTAGCCAGTTCAGTGAAATTTGAACACAATTTCTCAGAAAAAATCTGAACTTTGCTATAAAAAAATGTATCCTAAATGTATCGTTTGCTCAATTTTAGTTATTTAAAGAGAACTATGTTAGAAGGAAAGAGATACAAAATGTTCAAATAAATTTTTCAGTGACTGAGTAAATTTCTTGAGAACTTCGAAATCTAAAGAAATAAAAAAAAACTTTATTTTGAGCGCCAAAGTTATCATACTCTACCCGAAATATGCAAAGAGAAAGACTACGTCCTACGTAAATACCAAACAAATTATATGTTAGTAAATTGCATGACTGGATCACACGTACTTGCTCATTTGTGCGGTCCATTCTTCGAATAAAATATAAAAAATAAAATAATACATTAATGTAGAAAAAGAACACTATCTGACCTTAAAAAAATCTATCAAAACTACAACACTTAACGGTTTTTTGTAAAAATAGAGTACGCCATAACACGTCTTGTATAATAACAAATTTATGAAAAAAGTATTTCGAAAATGTATTGTAGGACGGATTTTGATAATTTTTTTTAATTTTGGTATGCAGTTCTTTAGAGTTTATTAATATACATATGATTATAAAATTTCAAACAATTTTTTTTTTGATTAGTTTTAAAAACATTAATTTTAATTTTTTTTGCAAATATGCAGAATTAATTTGCCTATTAAGATCTTCTCAAATATAAAATTTGACAGAAATCCAAGGAGCCGTTACCGAGAAAGCCAAAAATTAAAAAAAAAAAACGTTATATGAAAGGTAACGTTAATAGACTTTTTCCGTAAATTTGGTTCTAATCAAATGATTGCCAATACCAATACGTTATTTTTGTGCTTAAGTTTGTATTCATGAATAATTTTTTTTTTTTATTTTTTTTTTAAAGTTGGTAAAATAAATCGTTTTATTTAAAAACGGGCTCCTACGATTTTGAAAAAAAATCACACTATTTTACATTTCCTAAAGAAATAAAATGGCCTTAAATTTTTTTCACCCAATACAATTTAACGTACTTTATTCGAACAATCAAAAGTCACAAAAATCAAATAAATGTTTTGATGTTCACTTTAATTTTATTTAATTTTATTCTACAATGTGACTGCACATATGAGCAAGTACGTGCGATCCAGTCGTGCAATTTATTTTCTAAACCCTGCCTAAGCGGAAAGATATAGACCCTCTTCCATAGTAAAAAAATGTTTGTATTGAGTTCCTCTGCAAGATTCCGTTATTAATTTAAGGCGGCAAAGTTATCGTAATCTCCCCGATTATACATATTTTTGAGATACAAATACAGTTCCTGCACATTTATATGTACCATGTTTGCATAGAATCCCAATATTTTGTATAATTTTATTATATGTACATATTACATATTTATTATTATTTTATTTTTTGTGACTTGTTTTTATTAGTTTAGTTTTTATATGTATTTTTGCTTTGTTGTATTTATTTTATTTTTTTAAGAACATGCAGTCGTCATTATACAAAGTTTGTATGGCCTACTCCATGTTTATGAAATTTTGTCATTGATTTTTATAAGAATTTTTTTTCTTATATTTGTGTTCCTCATATAAGAAATCTTCTTTCTTATATCCGATGTTTGCCTATAAGAAAAATTAGGATATAAGAAAGATATTTATTGGATTTTTAGACCTTCTTATATCCGTGTTGTACTGTTTTGTTTTTAGCTCTGAATTCACTGGTATCACACGAAAGGTTTTTGAAAAACCTGGACATGGTCAGGGTCCTGTCGAAGTATTTTTCGAATTGCATTGTAATCGTACTTGCTCTTATGATAAATGTTAGTTTTTGTGACCTTTATATTTATCAATTTCTAAACTTGCTCTTATGTTTATAATCAAATTGCAAGGCTCTTTGAAAGAAATGTTACTTGTGAAAAGTGTAAAAACCACAATACTTAATGGCTTTTAGTGACAACGAATTACCCCATCACACGTTTTAAATAATAAAGAATTTATTAAAAAATTGATTTCCAAAATTTTAGGGACAATTTTGGCAAAATCCTGGTTTTATTTTAATTATTGACCAACTTATAGCCAATACCTTCAAAAATACTCCCAAAAATATTCATCAAGATCGTTGGAGCCATTTCAATATGGTAGGTAACGTTATTTTTCGCTTTAAAAATAAAATATCAATTTCCCCTCTGAAGAATGCCAAAATTTCACACATACCAAATTTGAAGGTAATAGCTAAGCCGTTTGGGCTGCAGACAGATAGGGAAAAAACAGACAGACATAGAGACATTTTTTCACAATAACTTTGTTATGCTTGTCTATGATCGAAATGTCATGTTTGATTGTTATCTCAATTTTTACTTGCGATTATGCAAGTTATGCATTCGTGCAGATTAAACATTTTAAAATAACAATCAAACATGACATTACGATGATAGAGAAACATATCAGGGTTAATGTCAAAATTCTGTCCGTCTGTCTGTCTGTCTGTACGGATGTATTTTGGACTGCAGCCTAAACGGTTGGGCCATCGTCTTCAAATTTAGAACTTAAGGATATTTTGTCAATTCTTTTATCTCAAATATTAACGGTACCCGTCATATAACCGTTATGTAAAAGCTTATTTTTCTCGAAAACGGCTCCAAGAATTTTTATGAAAAAAAATCAGTGTATACTGTAGGTAAGCATTATATTTTGGTGAAAAAAATTAAATATAGTGGGCTTAGAACTGTACCTCCTCGGTTTTGTTTTCTTCGACTTTCTCGAAAACTGGTGATCCGATTACTATAAAAATTGATATTCAAGAAGATGTAGGTAAGTAATTTCGCATAAATTTTTTTTTAAAAACCGCTCTTACGATTTTGAAAAAAAAATTTAGACTTTTTTACATTTCTTAAAGAAATAAAATGGCGTTTAAATTATTTCACTCAATACAATTTAACGGACTTTTTTATTCGAACAATCAAAAGTCATAAAAATCGAATAAATGCTTCGATGTTCACTTTAATTTTCTTAAATTGTATTCTACAATGTGACCGCACATAGGAACAAGTACGTGCGATCCCAACCTAAACCTAAAGTTGCCTTATATTAAGTACCTGTAATCGCAAGTAAAAATATCTTAATAGGGAGAAATACGGCTCAAAGAATAAAACCAGTTTAAAGAAAGTTTTGAAGCATAAAACCGACAAAAAATAATAAGAATTATAACTGTACAATGTTTGAAAAATTCAACTTTTAAATTTTATTATTTAAAGTTATTTTCTATATATTCAAAAATATTAGAAATGCTTTTATCCTAGAATCTGATGTTGTCCTGTCCAGTGAAAAGAAGCTTTTGCAATATGTTTTAGATGGACATCCACTGGAACGTCTTGGGTCAAATGAGAAAGAAAATCCGACGAAGTCACCACATTAAGAACACCATCTTTGACAAAAATACAAAACTACCAACTTAGCTGGTACTGACATGTAGAAAGTATGAATGCTCTGAAAAGTGAAAACCTAGTTAGGTAAAGAGGTAATAGCATGACAAGCAAAAAACTACTGTATGAAATGCAACAAAACCTGCATTTAGTTGGCCTCAAACTTAAAACAATCCAAAATCGAGACGCCCGCCGCCGCGCCGCCCACCGTTTTCTGAAATCATTCTGGTAATTCACCTGCTTAGATCATTTTTAGTAGGAGGCTTAGCCGTATGGTTAAGCTTGATATAAATACATTCAAATCTAAGCGTTTTTGTAAGAAAAATGCTAAGAAACAATAAAATAAATTATGGAGTAGTCTTTGTCCTCGAAAAAAATCAGTTTCTGTAACAAAAGTAAGAGTAATTTAATTGAGGCTTCTGAAAATTTCCGTGGCACTAAAATTTTCTTCGATTCGACTTTTATAAAAATGAGCTTCATTATAATTGCATTAGCTCGGGGAGATAAGATAAGTGTTATCCTTAATCATTTAGAGTTAAAAGATCCGTTTTAATTGAAGTTATCGCTTTAAAAAAATAACGCTTTTGTTTTAAGTCTGGTTTTAGAATTTTTGTTCGACTTATTTTGGGTTTAAAAAGACCATTTTCCAACCAGGAACCTTATGTATCTAACTTCCAAATTTTGTCCAAATCCGGAAAGTCGTTTAGGCGTAATTCAGGAAGACTTAATATAAGTAGGATAAAACAAAGGTTATTAATAATAATTAAAACTTTACTTACTGTTGCTATCCTCGGAAGTGGCTTCGCTACATTCGTCTGCATTTTCCTCGGTAAAGCTTGATGCCGGGCTCGATATCCGAACATCACGGGTAGAAATGTTTTCAGAAATTGAAGGAGAAGATATCGCATCAGTATTATAATTCCGAACTATTTCTACATTCACTTCATGATTCTCACTAACACCATCACTATCATCCAACCGCTTTACAGGTTTTGATAAAATATTCTCAATTGAAAAACTATTTGGAAAACGACGTACCGAATGTGTTTCCATTTTGATATAATTCTTTACCACTTAAAACACTTGACACTAGATAATCCTCGAATGATCGCAAACGCCAACGACATGCATCCGCGATGTTTCTTAAAAAACTGATCCCAATGAAGCACTTGGTTTTCAAAAGCCAAATCATCAAATGGGATGCAGTGTTTCAGAGATTCTGTATCTCTGAACTACCCATTCCAACAACACCACTAACATACGTTCAAAAAATATTATTTATTTTTAACATGTGTGATTTTTGAACGGCCTATGATGTGTTTCGAGGGCGTGGTAAGTGCCCAAGGAATTCTAACACCACACGCTCCTCTATGCCTGTGGGTTGTTCCAAATTGCTATTCGCATTTGCAGACATTTTATTTTTCATTTCGGATGTTTTGTTTTTTTGTTTTTTTTATTTTTTTCGAAAATTCATTGCTTTTAACGAGAACATTAAACGTATAACAAATAAATTAATGCAATGTATTTAGCTGAGCTCCTAATTTATTATTAAATTGTAATTAATTTTGTCTCGTTTCGAAAATAGCAAAATGTGTGACTTGTACTTGTAGTTGTAATGTTTTTTTTTAGGAAGAAATTGAAGAAATTTTGTTTTTTTGCAAGTATGTGGACTGCTTGAATTTTATATTTAGTTTTGAACATTTCACTTCATTAGTTTTTTAAATAAAAAAAAAACATTTTGTTTTTTGTGGCATATGAAAGTAATAACATTTAAATGAAATATGCTTGGGGCGTGACGTTTTTATAATTTGAAGATATTCGTTAATTATGTTTTTGAAATATTATTTGTTATAAGTTATGTCTAGAGAAAATGTTTTCTTATTTTTTATTTTAATTTTATTAGTATTTGACAAAAAATAATACAGAATGTGGGTGGAAGAATTAATTTCTCTAAATGAAATTTTTTAACGACTTCTTCGCTTTCGAGTAAAAACAATTAGTTATTAGTAATTAATTCAAAATCTTTTACTTGCTTTCCTCGATGAGCTAGTAGGTATAATATAGTTGAAAAATATAAACTTAAGTCCTTTCTATTACATAACTTTTTTTCTTTTTAAAACGTCCAAACTGATTTTAATAAAATATTTTTGAGTGTACCTATTAGGTCCGTTCGTCTACTTTTTGTGTTGTTAATTTTAAAGAGTGGGGATGAAAACTCTCAGAAAATAATAAATTCTCTCAAAAGAAAAAGAACGCTTTTGCACAAAACAGGGAAACTTTTTTAACCTAAAAAAATAAAAATTTAGCTAAACGAAATGGGAGAATTTAAATTAAAATTAAAATTAAAATTGTGATGGAAACCATTTTATTGGGCCATTATATTATTTATTTTGGATTTAACTTTTAAAAATTTAATTAATTTAAAATTCTTCAAATACGAATTTTGAATTTGACATAATTCTCATTTCTCTCCGAAGAAATAGTTGAGTTTAAAATGGGGAGTTAAGGGGAAATGTTTTGCTCTCTCACAATCTCTCTCTTCTCACGAAAACTCTCAAAAATATGTGTAAACGAACAACATTTGTGTAAAATTGTTCAAAATAGTCTGTTTTAGGGATTAGACGAACAAAGCTTTTGTGTTATCAAGACGGTTCTAAAATGTAATTTTATTCTGGTTTTGAAATCTAGAAAAATCCTTGTTCAACCGGGAAATGTTAAAGTCTTTAAGAAATAGTTTTGTTGAAAATTAGATAGAACTTATTCAGTATTTTTTTAAATTTTTATTTTCAAAATTCATTCATAGGGAATATAAGGCAAGTTTAGGATTCGTGAATATAAAAAAAATGAGATAACAATCAAACATGACATAACGATCATGGAGAAGTCTTAAAAAGTCATTGACAAAAAATGTCCGTCTGTCTGTTTGTCTGTCTGTCTGTCCGTTCGGGTGTATATCAATCTACAGCCTAAACGGGTTAAGCGATTGCGTTCAAATTTGATATGGCCGTATCTCTTGGCATTCCTCAGAGGGGAAATCGAAATTTTATTTTTAGGGCTAAAAATAACGGTACTTGCCATACGACCGTTTAGGAAAAGCTTATTTTTCTCGAAAACGGCTCCAACGATTTTGATGAAAAATTCAATATTCTTAAAACTAATCAAAAAAAAATAATTTTAATTTTATATTCACATTTATATTAATAAACTCTAAAAAAACTGCATACCAAAATTAAAAAAAAAAAATTTTTCAAAAAACTAAAAATAAAAAACCTGTTTTTATCAAAATCCGTCCTACAATTTTCGAAATACTTTTTTCATATTTTTTTTGTTATTTAAGACGTATGGTGGCGTACTTCATTTTTACTAAAAACCGTTAAGTATTGTGGTTTCGATAGGTTTTATAAGTTCAAACTGTGTTACTTTCAACGTAAATGTTATTTGTTTTTGTCCAAGATCATGCCTTCCAATGTAATTAGGCACATAAGAGCAAGTACGTGCGACCCAGTCGTGCCCATTTTTTAGCTTGCAATGGTACAAAAACAATTTATGTATGTTCATTAGTGAATACGAACAAAATGGAGATAACAATATTAAACGTGGTATTACTATGATTGATAAGTCTAAAAAAGTAAGTGTAGAAATGGTTCTCCGTATGTATGCATAAATCTATATGAATATACACATAGTCAATTTTTTTTATTTCGCTAACAAAATTCTGGACATAGACCAGCCATTGGCCTTATTTTTACTTGCGATTTATAGGGACTATAAGGCAAGTTATGCATTCGTAAAAAAAAAAAAAAAAAAAATCTAACAATCAAACATGATATTACGATGATAGAGAAGTCAAAAAAAGTGGGTCCGGAAATTCCGTCCGTCTGTCTGTCTGTCTGTCCGTATCGATATCTACAGCCTAAACGGTTGGGCCGATTTGATTCAAACTTGGTATATAGTATTTTTAGAGTGCTCTACCCGACAGTTTTTGGAATTGGCATTCTAGCTCCAAAACTAACGGTACCTGCCATATAACTTTTATTGAAAAACTTATTTTTCTCGAAAACGGCTTCTACGATTTTGATAAAACTTTCACAATGATGTTTTCTGTGCAAAATCTATCTTCTAGTTTTAATGGATTTTTCAGAAAATGTTTTATAACGGTACCTCCCATATGACCGGTTTTTAAAATCAGACTTTCTCGTTAACTAATTGACGGATTTTGATGAAATTTTCAAAATATGTAGTGTTTTATGATTTAAATAATATTGTTTATCAAAATTTTCAAAAACATTTTTTTTTAAATTTTAATATTTTTTTTTTTTTAAATATTTTGTTTTTTTTTTGAATATTTTGAAAACGGATCTATAGATTTTTTTTGAAATTTTTCTCCTAGTATAAACTATAGATTTCTTAAAATTGACATACTTAAAAAAAATTTAAAATATGTTTTCGAAAAGTTTAAAAAAAAAACATTTTTTTGAAAAAACTGGTCGAACGATTTTGAAATGAAAAATTCATAAAATAGAAAACAGAAAAAGAAATAAGATGGCTTACAACATTTTTTCCAAAAAACGTTATAAATAGTGTTTTTTTGATTTCATAAAATTTTTTCCCCAACATTTTATTTCATATTGCTCGGCTAATCCCTAGCCATTAGTCAAATAAAAGAAAGTGACAACCTACATTACATACATACTTACGTATTTTAAAGTATTTTTCATCATCATAAAAGCACAGAATAAATAAGGAAGCCTTTGATAAACACACAAAAACAACTAACAAATAAAAAAAAACTATTCGATTACTACTGAATGCAAAAATTTCAATCGAGAAAACAAAAGTTTACACCTTCCTATAAACAAACAAAACCACTGTGTTAACTTTTAATATTGTCTCTATACCTACTCGCTTAGCAGTAGTTGGAACGCGTATCTTAATATTAGTACCTACCTTCCTTCCAACCTTATTATAGGTACCTAAATCCTTTATAAATTCCATTGGTCCCATATTGGGACGTATAAAGGTCCCTTTACCTAGCATTATTGCCATACTGCTGATTCCGACGAATCTTTATGCCAGATGTTCAAATTTTTCCATACCAAAATGAAAATTTAACTGAAAAAAGTCCTTTATATCTTTCTATTAGCAAATTATATTATAAACAGTAAGCAGCAAGTGGAAAGATAATACACTAAAAAACTCCAAAAGCTAACAATCCTATATATTTATGTGTTTATCTCTTTATCGTGACGCATGTTCGTTCGAGCTTCAAACCACAACGATTCTAAGGAAGTTGCACGTCAAAAAAACATTAAAATTAAATCTTTGTCAAAAAGACGCCTGTACCTAAAAAGGATTAGCACACGGGAGCAAGTACGTGCGACCCAGTTGTGCCTTTTATTTCAATAGTGGTCAGCATCTCTGAAAATCGCACACAAATCGCAGCTTTGGAAGTTGTGATCATCTGGTTCCTTCAAGATCATGGACCTATCCGGAAAATTGAGCACTTGGTCCAGCGCTATTAAGTCTTATTCAGTGTTCATATATGTTGCCTACCAAAACAGCATGCGTCAAGATGTGGGCGCGACCAGCCCTGGCGTACGCATTTTCTGTTAACACTGTTGGTAGCATAAATTGTACTGAATAACTCATTCAATTCCATTATATGACATTAATAAGTGAAATCCACCTAACCTATATCTCTATATCATTATATATCTATATCGCTGTATTTCTACATCTATATATCTCTATTTCTCTGTATCTCCATGTCTCTGTATCCTTATATATACCTTAATTTCTATATCTCTAAATCTCTATATCTTTATATCTTCATATCTCAATATTTCTTAATGGTATAGTGCATCCTGTAACTCTTCCGTCAACCAAACTTCACAAATTCATGCAGTTGTTAAGGCATGGAAGCATATCAAACAAACTTCCAGCATTGCAGTATTTCATATTTAAGCCTCTCCCACAGGAACCGTGCATTTTTCTGGATAAAAAGTATAGCCTTTGTCTCAATCGAGCACATTATTCATCTATCTACCAAATTTCATCCAAATCCGTTTAGCCGTTGAGGCGTTATTAAGGAACAAACATCCAAACATACAAACATTCACATTTATAATATATAGTAGGATTTGCTAACTGAAAGATATAAAGGACTTTTTTAGTTTGGTTTTCATTGTGGTATGGAAAAATTTGAACAACTGGCATAAAGATTTATAGGAATCAGCAGTAGGGAAACAAGGCTAGGTATAGGTATCTATAACAATAATTTACTTTTTGAAATAAAATGAAATAAAATAGCTTAATTATGTTTGATGGAGCTTATTAAGGATTTTATGTACCTATAATAAGGTTGGAAGGAAGGTAGGTACTAAAATTAAGATACCTATAAATATAAATATGAGATACTGCGGGTGCGTATAGAGTATACCAAAATATAAAAAATTAACACTGTGGTTGTTTATAACAGGTGTAAACTTTTGTTTTCTTGATTGAAATTTGTGCATTCAGTAATCGAATAGTTTTTTATTTGTTAGTTATTTTTGCGTGCTTATCACAGGCGTCCTTATTAATTATCTGTGTGATGTTATGATATTGAAATTTCAAATCGTTGACCAGTTCTTTCAAAAAAATGCCTTTTTAAAAAAAAAAAACTTTTTGAAAACATAATTTAAAATTTCCTTGTATGTCAATTTTACACTAGTAAAAAAATCAAAAAAAAATCTATGTATTCATTTTCAAAATATTCAATAAACACTTTTTTTTTTTTAATTATTAAAAGATCAAAAATTGGTTTTCAAAATTTTAATAAGCAATATTATTTCAAATCATAAAACACTACCTATTTTGAAAATTTCAACAAAATCCGTCAATGGTTTTTTTTTATATAATTTGCACACGCTAAAGGGGTTTGGGCAAGCCTTTTGATGTCGGTGGACCCAGCGCGATCTTAGGAAAGGGTAGCTCTTAGGAGTGGGTTTAATAATTGGTGGGCATTCCTGGAAGCGCGAGTATTATGGTGAAACAGTTTAAGGGGAGGAATGCAACTGCCCATTTCTCTAGAACATTGACCGTAAAAATAACGGTAGAAAAGAGAGAGACATGAAACATTCCGTCGATGTTCAAGAGACGTGAATGTTCTAATGATGATATCATCTCCAATCAACTTAAAAGCTTTTCTTTGAATACCATCTAAAAGACTCAAGTGAGTTGATGGAGTTACCGCCCAAATACTAGTCTTGGACGAATGTATGATTTGTAGATAGTAGCCAGATCAAAAGGGGAAAAGAATTTCTTACATCTTTGGAGGAAGCCCAAACATCTTGATGATCAGCTTCCATAATGTAAGTACCACTCATGGATAATGGCAAATGGGGTGTATTACGCTTTAGAGACAGAAGACAGCATTGTGTTTGGGACGCATTCAATTCTACACGATTTCTTATTACCCACTTGATGATGCTGTCAAGATCAGAATTTAATGAGCTTACCATACGTTGCAGTTGAAGATCCACATCCGAAGACCGCGGTTGTGACTCTAACAATGAATATGAAAAGCTGAGTGTACTGTCATCAGCGAAGCAGTTTATTGGATTAGAAGTTTAAGACAGGAGATCATTTATAAAAATGAGAAAGAAAGTCGGAGACAAAACGGAGCCCTGCGGCACACCAGCACCAGCACCAGCACCACACCATTTTGAAGATATCAGATTTGAACCCATCCAATACAACTTGTATTGAACTTGTATTTTTCCGAAAGGTAATTTCTAATCCAGCGAAGAAAAGAAACATCGAAACCGAAAGCACGTATTTTCGACAAAAAAGCCTGGTGCCAAACTCTATCAAATGCTTTAGAAATATGGAGTGCAATAATCTTACTTTCTCCGAAACGAGGTAGAGATTTGTTCTACTGTTCTGTGAGATAAACCATCATATCACCAGTGGACCTATTGCATCACCAAAGCGATGTAAAGATTTGTTCCACTGTTCGGTGAGATATTCAGATTACCAGTGGAACAGTTGCTGCTAACGGTAAATCCGCACTTCCATGACCTTAGAAAGAAGGTATGTTAGTGCTATGGTTTGGTGGAGGAGGGGGGATGGGTCACCTTTCTTAGGGACAGGCTGGATAAATGCTGTTTTCCATCTTCTATGAAAGATTCCAGAAGAGTAGGAGCGATGGAAAAGCTTATGCAGTGGTTTTGCCAGTGTGGAAGAACACCTCTTCAGAAGAATCGGGGGTATACCATCCGGACCAGCGGATTTGTGTGTATCGAGATCTTTGAGAACTCTTGCTACTGTACGAGTGCGTAAAAAATTCTTTCCCATGGAAAAAATTATATTCTCAAGTACAGAAGGCTATGGGGACCCTCATACCCCTGTGTTTTGTGGCTCATTCGGATAGACCTGCAACTACATAAAACTCCATAAGAAATCTTCTAACCAGTTTACATTACCTCTATCCTATCCTGCTGAAAACCCGAATTTTGTCCCGACGTAAAATTCACCAAGTTGTGGTTTGGGAAAGGCTGATGAGTTCTTGTGAGCCACGTGAAATCGACTGACTTGGATTCTTCTGCACACTTTTATGGACAGCGGTTATGTTTTCGGCAGATCTTGTGTATTTGATTGATTGTTAAGTGAAAGAGTGGACTCAAATTTAACCACCACACTACGAATAAATCGAATGGAAAGGACGATAATGTCCGTAAAATGGCCTAAGCGCGCGGAACGTTGCCCGAACAGAACACCTTTTTTGATTAAACAATTTAATCATTTGCACACATTTTTTAACGCTATATCTGTTCATGGAGGTTTGGTAAAACGGACTAAATAAATGACAGCCAATTTGAAAGATATCGCTGTCAACTGTCAAAGTTCGAAGGTCCCTATCGGAAAGCTCTTTACAACACGAGAAACCATTAAAAAAGTTTATACTTTCTTAAGCGATTCGGGCGATTTGATTAATATTTGTAAGTTAATATTTCAAAACAAAATTTACCTAATAAGTTTATTTGTATAGTTTCCAGTGAGATGTTTCCGATCTATTGCGTACCTTTCTAATCATTCTAACTATAGTGTCTTGCACTATTTAGGGTGCCTTACAGACAAATATAGTTAAAATATTAAAAAAAAAACAACAGTTTTTTTCAAAAATGTTCCTGCATTTTCGATGTAACGAGTGCATCTAATATTATACTCTCTTTGAGTTCTAACTTATCTTCGACGGAAGAACTCTATAAATCAACAGAATCAATATCTCATTAACGAACTTCGTCGTTAATTGTTCTCCATGATCACCTTAAATGTGCAGGAATCCTGTGCCAGGAAGTAGACTCTAGACTGCAATTAATGATTATTCGTTTCAGCATATTATGCTTTAAATAAAAACCAAATAAATCAAATTCAAAAGTAACATGAGAAAACGCCTCATAGTGCACACAGCACATTTAATGTGGTGCAGGAGTCAAAGTCGATCCCCGAGGTTTTTACTTTCCTCATTGATGTCCCACAACACACGCTTTTTATTTAAAAAGAACTGCGCCAACAGCCAAGCAAAGTGTGTGACAGTTTTCGAAATCAGTTTTGGATGTTGTTTTTCTGGGGATTTTGCTGGATGCTGCATTCGACTTATGGGTTGATGCAGAGCATCCAGGCCAGACCTTCAAGAGAAGCAGTGTAGAGCACTGCATCCAGTGTCTGTGCTAGTTCCAAATAATTCAAGAAGATTTCTCAGAACTCAACGAGAAGGCGTCACTCATGGAAGCCCCATAAATTACAACCAATTATCAAATTAGAAAATTACAAAGCGTGTTTAACATGACTCCGTCTTTCCTTTTGAACTGCGTGAAGAAGAAATTAGGCGCATAAATTTAATCGGTCTTCAGATGCTAGAGAGTTGATCTTGATCAAGGTATGCGTGGCGTATAGCAAACAGCTAATTATGCATGAATCTTGTTCTTATTCTTTTTTTTTGTCGAAATATGAATATGATTCGAAATTATGATTACAAATAGTGCAAGCTACTTATGTATGTATGCTTTCTTTTCTATCATAAATGATAAAAATAATATGAAGGGTTTCGAAGAATCAAATTTAGCAGATATTTTAGATGGTATACATCTATACACATAAATAAAAATGAAGTGTCTTGGTGTATACAAAAGGATATACAGTACTTATAACAAAAACACCATTTAAAATGTTTTTGTCTGTCTGTCTGTCTTTCTGTCTGTTTGTTCCGGGTAATCTCGGGAACGGCTGCACCGATTTTGACGGGACTTTCACTGGCTGGTAGCTGATATCCTAAGGAGTAACTTAGGCTATGTTAATTACTCACTAGGTAGCGCTGGTGTCCTTTTTTTCGAAAATTCTTATTTATGGACCGATTTTGACGGGACTTTCACAGGCAAGGAGCGGACGAAGTCGCGGGTAACAGTTAGTATAATAATATTATTACCACGAGAAAGTGTGTTAATGTGTCTATGTGCCTAATTACATTGGAAAGCAAGATATTCGACAGAAACAAGCAAGATATACGTTGGAAACACTTAACAGTTTTTAGTAAAAATTAAGAACGCCATCACACGTCTTAAATAACAAAGAATTTATGAAAAAAAATATTTCGAAAATTGTACGACCGGTTTTGATAAAATCCCGTTTTTTATTTTTAGTTTTTTGGAAAACATTTTTTTTTTTTTAATTTTGGTATGAACATTTTTTTTCAAAAATTAATTATAAATAGAAAAATATAATTATTCAACATTTTGGTATACAGAATTTATTAAGTTACTTAGCTCTTTTCAAGTATAAAATTTTGTTGAAATCCATTGAGCGGCTACCGAGAAAATCGAAAAATAAAAAAACGTTATATGAAAGTACCGTTAATAGACTTTTTCCGTAAATTTGGTTTCTATAAGATGGTAGCTAATATATGTACCTACAAAAAAATTTTAAAAAAATTTCATGAAACCCTTTGAAGCCGTTTTTGAGAAAAATAGGCTTTAACATAACGGTTATATGACAGGTACCGTTAATTTTTGAGCTAAAAATTGAAAAAATTCCTTTGTAGAATGTCAAAATAAACTTAAGTTTTAAATTTGAATACAGTCTCCGACTAGCTCTCGTGCTATACGCATCTCTGTTTATTCGGCTGCTTTCTTTGTACTTAGTGCAATAACAAAAAAAAAAACCTTTTCATTTAAAACAAACATTTATTTTCCTTCTCTCTCACTCTTTCTCATTTAAGTGCGCATCTCTTACCCACCGCGTGTGTAGTGATTTTCCATAAAAGCACATGGGCTTAGGCCCGAAAATGAAACCTGGGTGCCGTTTTGGCGGACTTTCTGAAGTCTCGCTATCGGAACCCAAACCAAAAAAAAACAGAAAAACCTATTCTCCCATTGAAGACTTCCCTGAACTCCCTACAAAAACCAATTCCAAAAATCCAAAGTTTATCGTTATCGCCCCATCAGATGAAAAAAAACCTCTTTCCTCAGTCAGTATTTTTGCACTCAGAAAAGCAATAGACGCTATCAGTACAGAATACGAGCAAATTTCTCAATTAAGAGATGGTAATATTCTAATCCTAACCAAAAATATAAAAATTGCCGACAAATTTATTGCCATCAAAAATCTTTCAGGATTATGCGATGTATCGATCACGATGCACAATCAACTTAATTCCTCGAAAGGTATTGTATACGCCCCATGCCTCATAAGTGTCTCTGAATCTGAAATAGTGTCTGAAATGAAGTCACAAAACGTCACTGAAATATACAAATTCACTAAAACTGTTGACAATATATCCAAACCTACAGGATTAATGCTCTTTACCTTCGATACTTTCCAACCACCTGAAACCGTAGAAATAGGTTGGTACAAAACAAAAGTGTCTGAGTACTTCCCTAATCCCATGCGGTGCAGGAGTTGTCAACTTCTCGGACATACCAAAACAAAATGCAACAATAGCCCATTATGCCCCGCGTGCAGCCTTCCACCTCATTCCGATACTGATTGTACCAGAATAATGTGTGCAAACTGCCTCTCCGACCACTCATCTGATTCTAAAAACTGCCCAAAATTTATTCAGTTGAAAGAAATTTTAAAAATAAAAACAAAAAAAAAGTGCACTATGGCTGACGCCAAACGCCTGTATAAAGAACAAAACCCCACAGTACCAAATTTAAATCAAAATTCGTTTGCTTATGTAGCAAATTCATCTAGCTTACCTCCTAAAAACGCAAATTCATCCCAAGCTCCACGTAATAATGGCACCATTGCCACTCCCATTTCTCCTCCCACAACCTCAAAAGACATTAACACGGAAACACCGCTAGAAAAATCAGTACCAACTCCAGCAACACTCTCTGTTTCCTCCCCAACCAACAATGAAAACTCCAAACGATTAAATTCAAACGTAAATCTTACTCAAACAATAACCAAATCCTCAGATACTAATCAAAACCCCAATTCAAACCTCATAATCTCTCATATCAATACCGAAACTAATCTGACTCCAAACTCTTCAAACTCTCAAACTAGTATCCAGAACCCTTTTATTAATACAAAAAAAAAATTACCATTAACCTCAGAAAACTCTCAAAATAATATTCAAAACTCTCATATTAACACACAAACAAACTTGACAACAAACCATTCAAACTCTCAAACTTACTCTACTAACTCACCTATTTCACAAACAACTCAAAATCTTATTAAATCAAAAAACTATTTTATTCACAACTCCGATACGGAAGATGATGAATCTATATAAACAACACAACAGTATCCACAACCCAGACTCTGCTGCCTTAAGGTTGAGTCACCCAGGCTTCTTAGGAAGCCTCGGTGCCTCAACTTTTAGACAGCAGAGTCATGCAACCTACCACCCTCAAACTACAACCAACACAATTTTAGAACTTCCAAACTATTTTACAGCTCTCCAGTGGAATATGCAAGGTTATATTAATAACTTCGACGAGCTCAATATTCTGATCAAAAAAAGATCGCCATGTGCTTTATCTCTTCAAGAGACACATTGTGCGTTTCAATCTACTCCAATTATTCCGAAATCTTATTCGGGTTATTTTCTCAACTTTCCTCAAAATTTAACCGGAAAACAAGGCATAGCTCTTCTTATCAAAAAGAACATACCCCATGTGCAAATCAATATCAACTCAAACATTTTAACACTTGCTGTACAAGTTAATTTGGCGATTAAATTTACTATCGTCTCTTTTTACATATTACCCAAACAAACTTTTTCTCAATCTGATCTTGCAAACATTATACAACAGATACAAACACCTATCCTTTTATGTGGTGATGTTAACTCGTGGAGCGTTCTTTGGGGCTCACCCGTTTCGAACCACCGGGGCAATATTATCGAAGAATTCTTATTTTATTCGGATCTAATGCTTCTAAACGACGGATCGCCAACACACTTTTCAACAAACAACACTTTTACACATATCGACATATCATGCTGCTCACCCACCCTTTTTCCATTAACGTTATGGAACGTCTTAGAAGACCTACATAATAGTGACCACTTTCCTATTATAATCCAGCTACAAACTAGCCCAAACAAGTCCAAATTTTATCCAAACCCAAAGTTCAAAATCGACTTGGCTGATTGGGACCGTTACCAAGCTATAACCAAAAAGTACTTAGATAAAAAACCCCCATCTTCAAATATAAACAAAGAAGCCGCGATTTTACAAAAATCAATTCGTTACGCAGCCAACATTTCAATTCCGCAAAATGGTCACACACCCACCACCAGAACGGTTCCCTGGTGGAATCCTGTTCTCAAGGAACTGAGAGATAGAAAAATGAGACTTTGGAGACTTTTTAAAAAGCGCCCTCTAATTCCTAACCTTATAGCTTATAAAAAATCAAACGCTTTATTTAGAAAAGAAATGAAAATAAGCAAAGCTAAATCACTGGAAGAATTTACATCAACAATTAATCCAAACTCTTCCGTCGCCAAAATGTGGCATAATATTCGGTGCCTCACTGGCAACTATGTCCCTCGTCCAATAAGATGTCTAGTAACACCCACGGGTACTCTGTCTTCGACTTCAGACATAAGTAATTTCTTCGCTTTCTCTTGGTCAAACCTCTCAGACGACAACAACTTCTCAGCATCCTTCAGGTTTTTGAAAGCAAACAGCCTTTCCAATACACCACCTGACATTTCTGTTACTTCTTTAGCGGGACAAATTGAAGGTAGTATAACACATATTGAATTGGAATGTTGTTTAAGCATGTTGAAAGGCAAAACACCAAGTAGAGACCGCGTATCCTATCCTATGATTAAAAATCTCCCCTCCAATGTAAAATCTAGACTTCTTACACTTTACAACGAGATATTTAACACCGGCATCATCCCACAAACTTGGAAAACTGCTTATATCATCCCACTGCCAAAACCAAACAAACCAATAGACTCTATAGACGGATACCGTCCAATTTCCCTCATCCCGTGCATGTCCAAAGTTTTGGAAAAAATTGTTGCAAAACGCCTTTTTTGGTTCCTAGAAAATAAAAAGTTAATCAGTGCAAACCAAGTTGCCTTCAAACCCAATAGAGGCTGTTCAGACGCCTTGCTACATATCGACCATTACGTATCCAATGCCTTGTCTTCACGCAATCACGTATCAATACTCAACCTGGACTTCATGAAAGCTTTTGACAGAATAGGGATTCACTTCATATTAAACAAACTCCTTACTTGGGGTGTTGGTCCTAAAACCTACGGATTTATCAAATCATTCCTGTTGAACAGGAAAATATCTGTGAAAGTTAACAACTCCTTTTCTTCTATACAACCTCTTAATAATGGCATACCACAAGGATCACCTTTGTCGGTGGTGTTATTCTTGATTGCTTTTAACGACATTAGTGCCATTATTGACAAATATCGTATTTTAGACCATAGTATCTACGCTGATGACGTCTTCATTTTATGTAAACACAATGATTTAGAGATAACAAAAATTAATTTTTCAAAAGCTGTAAAAGACATTGTAAATTGGTGTGATAACTCTGGAGCTAAACTCTCTCTCAATAAATGTAAACTCTTACATATTTGTAAAAAATTGTCTTGTCCTAAAATTGAATTAGCTATAAATAATGTAAATATAGAAAATGTAGAAAACCTAGACATTTTAGGATTAAGATTTAACCATAAATTTAATTGGAAGCCACATTGTATAAACCTGAAAAAGAGCCTAGCCGCAAGAAGCAACATAATTAGCTACTTATCCAATAAAAAACTTAATATTCATGTTAACACCTTATGTAATATAACTAAATCTTTAGTTTTAAGTAAAATAGATTATGGTCTTTATATTTATGGTAAATGTCCAAGCACTACTTTAAATCTTCTCAAATCTACATATCACCAATCGGCCAGAAGAAGCATAAATGCCTACCGCACAACAAGAATTGAAAACATCATGGCGGAAGCTGGTCTTCCCACATTGGAACAGCGCCAATCCGAAAGTTTATTAAAAATCATCGCTAAACTTGTCTTTTCCAAAGACTCGATCATTGACAGTGACATTGATGCAACTTGCTGCTCAAAAATGCAAAGACGTCTTCCATCCACAATCAACAAAGCCTTATCTAAGGCAAAAGAATTGGGCTTACCCTTCAAACGAGTTAAAGGCTACACTCCAAACCTTCCACCCTGGAAAATAAGCCAAAATTCTTTGCAGCTAAACCTTGCAGAGTACAATAAAGACAACACCAACAGAATAGTATATTATTCTAACTTTGCAGAAATAATAGGAAATCTTAAACATGAAGGTTGGACTCCTTTGTTCACAGATGGGTCGAAATCCGCTTATAACACTTCCTTTGCGGTAACCGATGCAAATGGCACTTTACTGAGGGCAGGGATATTATGGGAGTTCTCATCAATTTTTACTGCTGAAGCATTAGCCATCCAAGAAGCTGCTAAAACGATTTCACTATCAAGCTACAAATTAGTGATATGCACCGACAGCCTCTCAGTTCTCCGTGCCATATCCAACGCAAACCACAATAGCAAGATAATAAACAACATACGTGACCTTCTTATAAGGAACCCCAATAAACTAAAACTTATGTGGGTGCCTAGCCATATTGGCATACCGGGCAACGAATACGCTGACAAAGCCGCAAAGTCTTGCAATAGACTACCTGTCTTCACTTTCGACATATTTTCGAAAAAAGATCTTCAAAGATACATCGAACAAATCATTAAAAAGAATAAAATCCTAAAATGGAGTGGCTACGAAAATCACTATTCTAAAATTAATACCGATCTTCATACCCCCATCTACCCACCATCTTTATCCAGAGCAACAACATCAAAATTCATCCGACTTCGGTTAGGTCACACTACCTCAACCCATCAGCACATCTTAAGGAAAGAGGACCCACCTTTGTGTCCAGTCTGTAACAACATCATTAATACCTCACATTTACTCGGCCTTGCAGCATGCAGTATCTCTCAACAAATCAATACCATTTTGCCTTATAATCAAAATATCTATTCATTTTTAAACACTATTAGTATCGAAAACATTTTAAAAGTCGAAAAATACCTTAATATTCATAAATTAGTTATCTAAACAAATACATTTTTCTTTGAGTGGAAAGCCTTTGCAGCTAGCGCTCTTTCTTTCTATTAGCATGTAATTTTGAAATTGTATGTTAATAAATAATAATAATAATAATAATAATAATAAATTTGAATACGATTGGTCCAACCGTTTAGGCTACAGTCCAAAATACATCCGTACAGACAGACAGACAGACAGACGGACAGTTTCAATTGGGTCCTACGTACTTGCTCTTATGTGCCTCATCACATTGGAAAAATTCATAGAAATCCTATGAGTCGTTAGCGAGAAAGTCCAAGGTAAAAAAAAAACGTTATAAGAAAAGTGGCCTTAATAGACTTTTCGATGATTTTGGTTTTTGTTAAAATGATACCAATCGAAATACTCTCAAAAAAGTTTTATGAAAATAAATCGGTTTACTTTGTAGATGTGAACGTGTGAATTACGAAATTCATCGAGCCGGTTTCATAAAATATTATTTTTTTTAAGTTTAAAATATTTAAAATTTAAAAAATCGTTAATCCGAATATCCGCATTTTATTTTCTTCTTTTTTCATCATTCAAGCATTCCTTGCGGAAAGAAGAAAATGAAATTCGGATATTCCTTTCCGAATCTCGGATTTCTGAGCATCAATTATCCGTTTTCTAACGATTTAACTTTCGAATCGGATTTCAGAGTAGGGCCCAGGACAGAAAAAAGGCAGAGAGGACAGGAAACACATGTGCACAGCACGCAGTAGGTTTTCGGACGGTCCCCCATCCGACTACTAACTACGCGCAACAATATTTTATATCGCTGATCTGAAGGGAAGCGATTCTTTTTCAGAGCAAAGAACGTTGAGTCGGAGGAGTTTTAGGTAGAGGATGCTGAGCTGAAGTTAAAGTCGAAACAGTTTTCAATCGAATTAACCCTCTACAGCATACGGGTGCTGGAGCCATAAGAGGTACGGTGAGTAGGCAGAAGAAGAGGCGAGGATTTCTTAGGTTACGGGAATTTGTGCTGAAGATGTTGTACAGTGTTTCACAGTCGACGGAACCTGAGAGGAGTCGATGAATGAAGAGAATCTCTGTAGTTTTTCTGCGTTCTTTCAGGTTAAAGGTTTATAACTTGAAGGGGTTTTTGATAAGGGGCAACATAAAAGCATAGTTCCAGGACAGACCGCAAGGGGCAAATCTAAGGATCACATCTCGATATGTGAATCTGTTGATGAAGGGACCCGGTGCATACCTGGCAGGCGTAATCAAGTAGCGTACAAAGTAGAACTTATAGCGATAGTGACGTGGTTAGAGAGTTCTTTAGACCAGCGTTCCGCAAAGCCAAGTGCCAAGATGGCCTTAAAGATGATGATATGTATGTATCGATATGTGCCAAGAAGTTGAGCTCTCGGTGACATAACACGCCAGGGTCGCGAATCGAAGCCACGTTAAATATCGTTTGATTATAGAGAAGGTAGATACGTGCCCCGTGGCTTAGTGGTTAGTGTGTCGGACTGCTAAGCGAAGAGCCTTCGTTCGAGTCCTGCTCATAACCAACTTCTTTTCCGGGGAACTGCCTCTTGCGAAGAACTGACAAAATTTCCAAGAGTCAAAATTTGTGTCGAAAAAGTGCATCTCCTGTAGCCGTTCGGGTTCGGCGGTAAATTGTAAGTCCCTTCCATTCTTGCACATTAACAAAACATACGCAGGAATGGTTGAGAGTATAAATCCCTAGGCCTCGGCTCCTTAAGGAGCTGTCGCGCCAATAAATTTTGTTTTTAGATACGTGAAGAAGACCTTATATACGTTTACGTGATTAACTGATTGACTGAAATTTGACAATACTCACTAGACTGTATTGGACAGGGTAGATCTATACTATGGGAGTACAACACTTGTTTCGGAGAAATAATCAGCCAAAGGAAACATAAAAATGTATTAAAACACCTGCAACTGTTTTATAAGAACACTTAGTTTTATATTTAAATTAGGAGAAAAACCATCTATAAATTAAGATAACAATTTCGACATTTTTTTTCAAATCATTTGATGAATGAAAATGTTTGTAACATCTTCTGTAATATGAAACTCTTCAAAAATTAATTTAGTTAATTATTCCTGCCTGGATTTTGTATGAAACAATTTTTTATCTTATTTGAGTGACGAACCATAAAGAAAGAAAATCTTTGTATGAACAACTTAAACTAATATTTAATCATGGGATCATATTTCGGTCGAATTTGTCAAAGGCTTTCCCGATTTTACATAAATTGGTCTACGGCGACGGTCAACCAAAGATTGATTTCAAACAATTTTAAAACAGCAGAACAAAGGGAAAAGTGTGAGAACAGCCATTTATTATTTTAATTTTGAAAAAAACTATCCACAAAGGGTAGGCGTATGAAAGGGGCATACGAGCGAGGAACTTCAAGCAATTAAATAGTCCAGGAATGCACTAAACGCACAAACCACAAATGGGCGAGTCGGTGTACATTTTCTGACATTTTCATTTTTCCTCTGCTCCGACGTGTATCCTTAGTCATTTATTTCCATCTCCATTCCATATAGAATCTATGCTGCCTGAGAAGAGAGGCAAAGACTAATGCTCTACCATGCCAAAGACAAGGGTTCCCCGGGGAACCCATCCCAGCCCAGCTCACACAACCAAATAAGGGACGACCTAGCGACGAGATTTATGAGTGTTTGGTGACAAACACTGAAATGTGATGATTTATAATGAGGACGTATTAATTATTTTGACACTGTTTTGCTCCATTTAAATTGAATTGTTTCGGGGAAGGCTGGGCCGGCCGATCTTCTCGGTTCGGCTATAATTACGACGCAAAGGTGCAAAGATCTCGTTAAGTGCGCTCCTCGGAAAAACCACAACCAAAATCGAATGAGTGCGGATGAGCCTTCTCAATTGAATTCCGCCCAAGTGCGCGATGCGCCGAGCAATTAATTTTAGCAATTATTCAACCTTGTCACTTGATGCGCCGGAGGAAAAAAACTGCGGAATTTTCTTCGGTCGGGCTGTGGAGGAACATCCAAAAAGTAACGATTTCGGAATTTTCTATTTAAGTTTTATTTAGGAAATGTAGGATTTCAAGATTCACTTCGTTGCGAATTTAAATGATAACACATTTGATTGCACTTGTCGTGGAGTTTATCGGTTCTTGGAATTGAAAATGGAACCGGAGGAAGTACTCACTGCGCCTGAATCTGAATGTGAAAGTGATACACTAATTAGGATGATTTTGGAATGTTTGGTCTGAATTCATGTGTTTGGTGTGCTTGCACCCCTTTTAGATAGGGAATGGTGTTGCAGTTGCATAGTCGAATCAAATGTGATAATTGTGGTGGCAGATTTATGGCCCTGAGTGATGAGCATATGTTTTAATTAATTTCCAGGAAAGTGTACGATTTTGTGTAGTGGAAGGATGTTATACTATATACTAACATATTCGTATTCACTGCAATTTGATGCTTAATTTTCGTTGACGGCTGTTTTGTAGGTCTTACGTAATGCTGCATCATTGTTGAGGAGTTGAGATGCAGTTATGTTAACAAGCAATGTAATCCAGTAATGCAATCTGAAAGCCTTATCAGATATGTATGTCTTAAAAATTGCTGTATGGAAGGATTCTGAAAGAGGAAATAATTTAAAGAATAGTAAATAGATCTTGCATACTCGTCTCATAGATTTATTAGCTAATATATCTATTAAGGAATGAATAGTATATGGCCTGAAAATCCCCGAAAGTCAGGACTGGAACTACTGAGGTTTTTAAGGCACCATATGCCTCCTATAATACCGTTTATGTGATTGTTCCAAGTGAGAGTTCGATTGAAGCAATTTCCTAAGGTTCCTGGCCTTAGCCGTATGGGCAAACTCCACGGGGTTATTATTCAAGATCACTGTACGAAAACAAGTTAAGCCAAGGCAAGGAATTTTTGTTTTTTGGCGGTTTAAAACAAGAACTCTGAAGATACTGGACATCGTCGGCGAACATTTGCACATTTCCGTGGCGTATGCGACAAAAATATCGTTTATATAAACTGAGAACAGAAGTGGTCCAAAGTCCAAGAATAGATCTTTAAGGAACACCACGCAATTATAGGAAATAAATTAAATGAATAGGAAGAATAAATATTGTTTTACCCATAGCAGGGCTCACAAATCCATAAGTTTACTTTGCCTCATCATAGTAGCTATTGCAAAACAATATAATCTAGAAAGGCATTATAAACACAGAATCATAATAATTTCACAACAGAGTACACCCGACAGTGTGCCATCAGAGAAGATTTTTTAAAGAAAAAGAAAATAATAGTTTTACTAGAGTCATTTGAAGCAGATTCCAGTACCTTCAAAGTATCTACAAAGCAAGATTTACAAATTTTCGTTAATCAATTAACAATCAGTTTGACTGAAATAATCAGTTATCCTGCTAATATTCAGTTGGAACTCACACTGACCAACAAAATCAATTTGCACTAAAACAACATTTTACAGAAAAAATTGCTTCAAAGTCATAAGCTTCTTCAGAAGAATTTGGAGATTTCTGCAAATTGGTGCCAAAAGAAGACTTCCCTGAAAGAACTGATCTGGTTTTAGTAAATAAACTTCCTTAGACTCGCTTGGGTGGTATGCATAAAACCGAAGTACTTACTTAAAGTAAAAAGTTCAAGTAAATACTGAAATTTAAGTAGAAGCTCCGGTTTTCAGTATGTTTCGTATGCATAAAAAAAAAATTTACTTGATTGCAAATACTTTAAGTAAATACTGAATTCATTCAAGTAAATACTTAAAATTCATCGCAAATCATAGTAAATACTTATTTTTTACAATCTAATAATCAATTGTTTTGACATAAATTAACGGTGTAACAGTTACACATATATGTAGATTATTTGTTATGGTAACGTCCATCAACTTGAGGTTTTTAGTCATTCATAATTGTTTTTTTTTAAAGAGAAAAGCAAATAAATGAAGGGAACAAAAGAGCATGCAAATCTGCCTATTAGCCAAATGCACCTTGATTTGTGCAAATATTAAAAGTGCATTCTGTTTTATTGAACAGAAGGCAGAAGCCTTAGAATTATTCATTGAGGAATATAAAAACTTAACGGGTGTTAAAATGAATGCAGACCAAATTAAAAAAAAAATAATAATTTGAAGAATGAAATAAAAAAAAGACAGATTTGAAGAAAACGGAAAATAAGCCGATCAAACTTAAGGAATGGGAGACTATTTTTCTCGATATATGTACTTAGCGCCAGTGAGAATCCAACGATCACTTGTATTCGTTTTAAGTATTAAAATAAAAACTATAAATGATTTTTTATTAGCATGTCTTTTATAAAGTTGGCTTATCTGTTGGAGTGGATGATGCCAACCAAGGAATGGCGGATAAAGATGCAACTAACTGCTCAACCTCTACAAACGAAGCATGCAGAGGAGAGACGGAAGGAGTTCCAGCACCAAAAAAAGTACGAAAGTTTAACGAAACACAGGAAACAAAAAACCTTACAAAAAGTGATCTCAAGCGTTTGGTTTTGCTGGAGCAATTATAACTCATTTGAATGCAGCAAGAAGAAATTGAAAGAAAAAAATACAGGGACATTGAAGTACGAAGAACTTGCTCTTCTCATAGCTCCACCAACGTCGTAACAGATAGTGGATCAACTTTTTTCAATTTATAAAAATGAATTTTTCGAATTTAACGGAAAAAAAAATTTGTTTTTGCATATTTATTTCTGTTTAAGTTTATGTAACGAAGACAATAAATATATTTTTACAAATTTAAATTACTGTGCGTATACTTTATCATTTGAGTGAATTCGTTTCTTTTTATTTGGCCCAGTCTTCGAATTTGAAGAAAGTTGTTCGATAAATGTGCACTTTCACCAAAAAATTAATTATTTTCTGTTTCTTCAAATGGTTGGAAATTTTAGTTGTCCTTTAAATATTTTGCAACGTTGTGCAAGACTCTTCTTTCTAGCTGCCCGAAACATCTTTCTATTACAACTCTCTTTAAAGTGGAGTTTATTAAATGTTTTTTCCTGATTTGTCCTCGCATTTTTAAAAGGGGTCATAAGCCACGGTGTTATTCCATAGCCTTCATCTCCGAGCAAAACAACGTCCGTTGAACTTCGCATAATTGATTCCACGGCGCTATTTCTCCAAATTCGGGAATCATGGACTGAGCCTGGCCACTGGCAATCAACGGCAGTAAAATATTCCAAAGCATTGTCGCTTGAATATTTATGGAGGCGTAACCTTTTCGGTTTATGTATCCTTCTGGATGGGAACGGGGTTTCAAAATTTCTACATGAGTACAGTCTAAGGCTCCAATGCATGTTGAGAAACGATATGTGCCACTCCATTCTTGTTTTGCTCTTAACTGTTGCTCATAATTCGATGGAAATTTTATCCAATTTGATCTTTGATGAGTTCTGCAGCATAGTTAATTGTTCGAGAGACAGTACTCTGGTGCACGCCTATATCTTCAGCAACACCAGTTTGAAATCCAGGATCTCCAATGTACCGCAAAAACATCCGCATCTTTTCGAGATAGGTAGTTGCACCTCCTCTTGTTTCAGTTTAAACACCTTTGAAAATAAAAATAATAATAATAATAATAATAATAATAATAATAACAATAATAATAATAATAAATCAAGACTTATAAGACTTACCAATGAAATATTCACTTAACAACTCCACATTATCTCGTTCAAAGCGATACAGTTGCTTGAAATTTGAATCAGCCCCCAATCTTCGTTCCTTATATATTTTTATGGAGTCAACACTTATAATTTCTGCCATTCTGATTAGAATACAAACTTTTATTTTACAGATTTAAGTTATTTTACGAACTTATTCGCTTGAAACTCTATCTATGACTAAAATCTCTTCGTATTGCAAACTGAAAAATTTACAGTATTTGCTGCAAAAAACAAATAACTTACTAGTTTTTATGCATTTACTACAAAAATTCATCAGAAAAAAGTATATGCTTCTACTTGAAGTAAATACTTATTTTTTAGTATTTACTCCAATTTCATGCATGCCAATCTTAGTATTTACTTAAAAAATACCCAGTAAAAGCATTTACTACATTTTAAGCATACCACCCATTTATTTCTAAGTGCCATCAAAACACCACCTCCAACTACTTTATTTATATCAGCATGACGATCTTTTCTGTAAACTAGGAGTTCTTCCTTAAAAATGTCGGTATCCAAAAAGCTTGATTTCAGACAGGTTTCTGTTTCTGGTACTTCTCCACCACTCCAAAGCAATCAACACAATTGGGCACAATATATCAGCCATGTTTTATTATCACCAATAATAATAAAACGATCTGGGTTGTAAAAAAATATATTTTGATGATTCTTTATGACATACAATGGGCAGCCCTGGTTTAGATCATGTTTTGGTGAAAAAGAAGATGTTGGTAGCCTTAGTAATTTCAAATTAAAATATTTTCGAAAACTTTTTTTTTGTATTTTTAATAGTTTAATATTTTTTTTATAAATGAATATTTTAAAAACGTAGAGGTGATTTGAAGTTTGAAGTTTGCATTCTTGAATTGTTTTTTTTTTATTTTTCAAAAAAAGTTGTTCCCACGATTTAAAAAAAATCACACTTTTTAACATTTTTTAAAGAAATAAAATGGCGTTTTAATTATTTCGCTCAATACAATTTTACGTACTTTTTTCGGACAATCAGAAGTCACACAAATCGAATAAATACTTTGATGTTCCCAGGATTTGATGGTCTTAATAAAGTACTCCTAAAAGATCTTCCTTTAACAGGCGTTAAATTCTTTCATAGCCTTTTTATGGCTTGGAAAACTTACAAAAATTATTCCAATTCAAAAACCCGGAAAATGTCCTTCTACCCCTAGCAGTTATAGACCTATAAGTTTACTTAGTTCTCTGAGCAAATGCCTTGAAAAATTGATCAAAATAAAATTCTGATTCAATTGAATACGCATAATGTTCTTCCGGTGGAACAATTTGGTTTTAGTAGTAATCATAGCACTGTTCACCAAGTTCACCGCATAACTAATGATATTAAGAGTAATCTTGTGTTAGGAAAAAGCACTGGAATGGTTTTATTAGATGTCGAGTAAGCATTTGACACGGTATGGCATAAAGGGCTCATACATAAACTTCTAGTCCAACTTATATGATATAGTTGTGGGTGTGCCCCAAGGATCAGTTCTTGGTCCATTTTTATATATCCTATACACGTATGATTTTCCGCGATTAACAGGCTTTAAATCCCCAATTTTTGCAGATGATACCTGTTTGTATTCATCAGATTCGGTTTGTTTAAGCATTGAAACCAACTTGCAATCTGCATTGAATACAGTGCAAATGTATTATAACGATTGAAAAAATTAAAATTAATGTTGGAAAAACTCAAGCTATCTTTTTTACAAGAAAAAGGAAAGCTTGTTTTTTACCTAGTAGAAGAATGCTTCAAATCCAATGGTATACCAACAGAATAGAATTCCAGGACTATTTTCTTAGGAGTACATTTGGATAAAACATTAAGTTTTGGAATTCATGTTCAGAAAATAATGAATAAGGTATAAAAATGCTAATCCTTTCATCAATAGAAAATCGAAGCTTGGTACCGAAAATAAGCTTATAATTTTTAAAGTCATCTTCCAAAGTATAATGCCATATGGCTCGCCTGTTTAGGGTAAATATGTGCCAATAGTCATATACTTCGATTACAAAGAACTCAAAACAAAGTACTAAAGATGATGCTTAATCTGCAATGGCATTATTCTACCGAAGATCTCCACGAGTTGCCCAACGTCGAAAAAGTTGCGATTAGAATACAATTTTCGTTTGATCGTTATAATCTCTCTTGTAGTTTATCCGAAAACTACTTGATCTCAAATCTGGCTGTTTAAAAAAAAGGCAAAAAAATAGTTAAATGCTTTATATTTATTTATTTATTTATTTATTTATTTATTATTTTTTTTTTTAATTTATTAATTAATTTATTTATTTATTTATAATTATTCATTTATTTATTAATTAATTTGTTTTTTTTATTTATTTATTTATTTATTTATTTATTTATTTATTCATTTATTTATTAATTTATTTATTTAAATATTTATTTATCAATTTATTTATTAATTTATTTATTTATTTATTGCAACATATTTATATGTAACTGTGTTTGGTTTTAAATGTTTCTATATATTTATTAATATACATATTTATTTGTTCATATCTCTTACTTTATGTTTTATTGAAGAAATTATTAAATTGTTAACTATTTATTTATGTACCCGATTGATATTTTAACTTAATGTTAATTTTCTATATGTATTTATATAAATTTATATTTATTTTCCAAATATTTACATATAAATAGGTACTTTTTCAGTTTTTCTAGCTTCCCATTCTCTCCTTTCTCGGATAATATGATATGACAATTTAAAGAAGGTTTTTTCCTGTAGCTTTTCCTTCAACTTTCAATTTCTATATTATAATTAAATTAAAAATGTTATTATTTTTTTAAAAAAATAAAAAAAAATAATTCAAGAATACAAACTAAAGCACAAAAATAACGTACATTTAAATTTTTTTTTTTTTAAATTCACCTACCCATTTTCAAAATATTGATTTTTCAAAAAAAAAAAATTAAAAAAAAATTATTAAAAATGCAAAAAAAAAAGTTTTCGAAAAAAATATTATTCAAAATTACTCAGCCTATATCTTCTTGAATATCAATTTTGATTGTAACCGGATATCCAGTTTTCGAGAAAGTCGAAGAAAAAAAACCCGGTCCTATGGGAAGTACCGTTTTTAGCCCACTATATTAAATTTTTTTTCACTAAAATATAATGCACACCTACAGTAGTACTTTGATATTTTTTTATGAAAATTCTTGGAGCCGTTTTCGAGCAAAATAAGCTTTTACATAACGGTTATATGACAGGTACCGTTAATTTTTGAGTTTTAAGTTTTTTAGTTTAAAATTTGAAGACGATTGGCCCAACCGTTTAGGCTGCAGTCCAATATACATCCGTACAGACAGACAGCCAGACAGACGGACAGAATTTTGCCAGTAACTCAAATATTTTTCTCTATCATCGTAATGTCATGTTTGATTGTTATCTCAAATGTTTTAATCTGCACGAATGTATAATAGTTTTTAGTTAAACGCCATTTTATTTCGTTAAAAATGTTAAAAAGTGTTTTTTTTTCAAAATCTTAGGAACGGTTTTTATTAAACAACTTTTTTTAAAAATTAAAAAAAAAATAATTCAATAATGCAAACTTAAACAAAAAAATTATTTACGTTTAAAAACAACATTAAGAAAAAAATTCACCAACCCGTTTTCAAAATATCGAAAAAAAAAATTATTAAAAATACAAAAAAAAATGTATTCCAAAATATTTGTATGTCGAATTGCTTTGACTATATTCATGTTCCTGAATATCAAATTTGATTGCAAACCGATTACAAGCAGTTCTCAAGAAGTCGAAGATAAAAAAAAACGATCCTATGGGGGGTGCCATTTTTAGCCCTCCAACTTACATTTCTTTATCACCAGTACATATACCACACCCAGAAAAATTCACAGATTTTTTTCATGAAAATTCTTGGAGCCACTTTCGAGAAAAATAAGCTTTTACATAACGGTTATATGACAGGTACCGTTAATTTTCGAGCAAAAAAAAAATTAAAAAACTCCTCTGTTGAATGTCAAAATAACCTTAAGTTCAAAATTTGAAGACGATTGGCCCAACCGTTTAGGCTGCAGTCCAATATACATCCGTACAGACAGATAGACAGACAGACGGACAGAATTTTGCCAGTAACTCAAATATGTTTCTCTATCATCGTAATGTCATGTTTGATTGTTATCTCAACATTTTTAATCTGCACGAATGCATAACTTGTATTATAGTACCTATAATCGCAAATAGTTGTAGGTACCAAAATTGTAGTTTATGTAATTTTACAGCTTTGAAGAAAAACGGTCGCAAACATTGGGTTATAGTACATTTAGCTAAGAATATTTAGTAAATTTATGTTTTCGAGTGGGGATATTTGTTGTATTTTCTTATGTTTTTTTTTCAAAAAACCTAGTTTCGAGTAATTTCGAAAAAGTACCTCCTTCAAATATGCTTCTCTATCATCGTAATGTCATGTTTGATTGTCATCTCAAAATTTTTAATCTGCATGAATGCATAACATTATAATACCTATAATCGCTAGTAATAAGAAATGGGATCGTTCAGTCTATTACATCATCATCGTGATCCTAGATCAAAACATAAGAATAGATAATATTTTTGAATAAAAACATGGCGAACACCCAACTAGAAGCACCACGCCACGTCACTGGTTATACCATATCTCTGTAAATTATGCAAAATAGCCTTAAGGGAGAAAAAAATGTAAATAGTCTTAGCTACAATAAAATAATTTCAATTTCAATTTCTTTGATGTTCCTCTAATATTTTTCAAATTTTATTCGACGATTGACCAGTAGTGCAATTTAGGGGTGGGATGTAACGGGTAGATTACCAACGAGCCCGTAGTCCTTCGAGGTTCCAAAGTTCTACGAAGGGACACATAAATTACTATAAATACTTTGATTTTTCTGGGAAAACTGCAATTTTTTTTAAAGGGGACTACCATCGGGCCCGAATATTCTCTCGGCGGCCCTATATTTAACTATTATAATATCGTTCGTAAAGATTAGAGAACTGTAAGAAAGCGTTTGAAAAAGATTTGGTAGCTATAATAAAAGCTCTTGCGTATGGCTAAAACAAAACAGAGTAAGCGAAACAGTTGACATTTTTGAATAAAGAATCCTTAGTGCATCATCAATCGATTTATTTATTTCTGAAAGTCAGTTTTCCGAAAGTCGAAATAATACTCGATAGTTTTGGGAGCATAAGATGGTTAATATGACAAAAAAGAAAAGTAAGGGTGGGTGAACATTTTTGAGAGTAGATAAAAGTTGAGTTGTGCCCCGTGGCTTAGTGGTTAGTGTGTCTGACTGCTCAGCGAATGAGCCTGGGTTCGAATCCAGCTCATAGCCACCTTCTATTCCGGGGTACTGCCTCTTGCGAGGATCTGACAAAACCTCCAAGAGTAAAATTTGTCCCTTCCATTCTTGCAGATTAACAACACACACACAGGAATGGTTGAGAGTATAAGTCACTAGGCCTTGGATCCTTAAGGAGCTGTCGCGCCAATAAATTTATTTAATTTATTTAGATAAAAGTTGATCGCATCCAATATCCATGTATAGTTATGAGCAGGATGGGACGGAAAGATCAGAGGTCAAGGTGCTTATGAAGGGTGTTGTGTCACTCCGCTCACCTGAAAAAGACTAGAATCTGCAATACAATCTAAAAAAAAGTTTTTTTTTTCAGATTTGGCGTTGGTTGGATAGAAAGAGGTGCCTTCATAAGTGAGAGACCACTTAATGAGTGGAAGATTGAAATCACCCATACAGATGGTAATCGTCTTTAGTGCCAGCGATGTCAACAAAATCTATTGTGTCCAAATTACACAGAAGCTCCGAGATGCTATTTTGATTTTTACCGCGATATATTCGAATTCGGTAAAGATTGGGTCAAAGTGGTACCTTTTGGTATAGTGATTAGTGTATCGGCTATCCTGAATGACAATTTGTTTTCTAGTGAGCGCTGCTGAGCAAAATTAAAAATTCTTCTACATCAAAGTTTGTCTCGAAAAAAGGTTTTGTATACCCGCTAAGATGTTTAGATATATATACGTAATTTGTGTATTCCTCTTTCTATCTTCATAAACCTTAATGTAAACAACCGGTTTTTTTTAAATTAATAACGACTATAATAAATAATATCAATTAACCCTTTTTTATTATATTCAAAATTAAAATACAAAACATTCAAAAAGTTGTTAAAATTTGATTAAATATTTACCTGACACATAAAACGGATGCCAGTTTATATTTCTTTTGATTTATTTTTAAAATAAAAAAAATCAACCTCTCAGGCCATATGGATGCTTCTTTGCTCCGCAACACTGCCCATTGACATTCGAATCCACATCTGGGCATGTTCCATGTGTCACAAAAAACACGATTCATAATCATCTATATGACACTTTCTTCAGCAACAACAACAACACTATCCGACTCCAGAATCCGGAGGCGCTACGCTAGCTCAAATCCAAATGCAAATACAGATACAGATAGAGATAGAAAAATTGTTCAATCTAAGACAATATTTTTGGATTTTTTCTTCTCTCTGATCACCATCACCACATCCAACAGATGTGACATTTTAATCGGCCCTAAGCGGGATGCTGGTGCATCAGGCTGGAATATCACCAAGATTAATGCCGTGAGGAAAATCATAAATTAATTAGAGAGCTACTCGAGAGCTGTGTTTGTTTTTGTCTATGGTGATCCGACACGAATTAGTGGCATTTAGCTGCGATTTATCGTTCAAAGTGTTGGATTTGAAATTTATGACATGCAATGGGAGATGTGGATGACGATATATTGTGGTCGTGAATGGATATGCAGGAGGAGTGACACTTCCGAGGTGAAACGATTTACAGGTGGTGTCATCGTTACGACTATTTAATTGGGTTTTAGTCTTATGGTTTGGTTTTCATAATGAGAAATGAGTGTCATGGATTTTTGGGGGAACTTAATAACTAAACTGCAACATTAGATAAAAAGTCTGCCCCACCATGATATTTAAGGTTAAATAACTTCGAAGATTTTTTTTCGGCAGCAATTAGTGTGGCACTGGCGCCGTATCGACGGTTTGAAATTACATTCTTCGCGCCTGGCAAAGGATATCGACAGAATTTCTGAATCATTTAGTCTACATTCCATATTGGATTTGGGAACTAGACAAGTCCTTTGGAGATACGAGAGAATACAGAATAGAAAATTATTAGTTATCCTTGAAGATGGAACCGGAAGAATATGGCGCCATCACTTAATAATTGTTAAATATGATGTGAATTAAAATTGCTGAATGGAGAAAGATTAAGATGGAAATTACGGAAGTTAACAGCGGTACTTATTATGTCATTAGATTTGAGACAAAAGGGGACTGCTTTTACTTTTTGAAAAACCTCAATATTACAAATTAAAATTCTGTAATGTTTTCGTGCTCAATCTTCATGCGGAGTATTTTAGAAAAACATATTGTAGGATTATATCTTGATTTATTTGAAGCATATTTTGGAGTTGAAACTTGCAGTGATAAAGGGAATTCGCGGTTGTTTGGATGCCATTTGGGTGTTAGAGGAAGACTTTGGCAAAAGGTCTACTCGGAGCACTATCTAGTTGGTACTAAACTTCGTGTACGGTTATCCATGGAAGCTGTTATAGGCAATTGACAACCACACAGAAAAGATAAAGAAAATTCCTTTTTGGACGACGTCTATCGGAAGACTATGCCAATTCACCCACTGGTAATATGAACCCCGCGAAGACCAATGGGAATTATCTCAACATACCGAGAAACCCTTGGTTCGACTCCAAATGTGCTCAGGCCAACAAAGCCAAAACAGGTCGACCTGCACCAGTCAATCTAGATGAAAACCAAGAATTACATCCACCCGACCAAAATTAAATCAAACTAGTCATTGCCTATCTAAAAACGAACAAAGCAGGTGGTGCCCATGGGATACAAGTGGAAAATTTTAGACAAGCTCAAGATGACTCTGCAAAATATTGTCCGAGGAAAGTATGTCAGTAAATCATCTACCCGATACCACAAAAAAGGAGATCGACGTCCACCATTTTATTTGAACGTCTTTAGCCGTTTCATCTGGTCCGAGCTTCCTTCAACAAGTTCTTTCATACATCCCGATTACTGGCAGACGTCATCCAATTGCGCACCCCAAGGCTTTGGGAACCCTGTTCTACGCCATTCTTCCAACGCAAGCAAGGTCTGCCACGTTTTCTTCTACCATAAAAAGAACTGCAAAAGACTATCCGAGCTGGTTCCTCCATATTTCATACAAGCCATTACTCTTCCGGAATTGTCCTCCTCACATACGGGGCCAACAATTTTCCATAAGGCTTTCCTCTCTCTAATGATAAGAGGTCAGGGTGCCTTTTTGTAAGCACCCAAGCCTCGAATTCGTATGGGAGTACTGGTCTTCTACAGCAGCAGCTTGGTTTTATAGTACGGTTTCTAAAATTAAATAGCTTTGACTTTCCTTATTTTATCGTTTCTTTTACAAAAATGTTCACTCGAAGTAGCCAGTTGCATTCCTCCCCTTAAAAGTTTCTCCCGTAATACTCGTCTCACAAGGAATGCTCATCAGTTCGCCCTGGAGCCCAATTTCGGACGTACCGTAAAATATAGGGATTCTTTTTTTAGCCGAACAACACGAATTTGGAATAGTTTACCCGGCGGAATTTTCCCTTGCCATTTTGATCTGCTAACATTCAAAACCAATGTTAATCGGCACCTCCTATCTCTCCCCTCCCTATCTTCGTAATGCCCGCGCAGTGTGTTATACATTAAAAGGGAAACACATAATCCCTTGTGCACGCGTTAATTATAAAAAAAAAAAAAAAAAAAAAAATATAAAGGGTCCGCCAAATAACTTCTTCTTTTTTGAAAATGCTTCATCAACATCGAGTGTAGCTTCGGCTGTGTGGCACGTAGCGCCGTCTTGTTGGAACAAACCAAATGTTGCCAATATCCTCCTCTTCAATTTTTGTAAACAAAAATTCGTTCAACATGGCCCGATAACGATCGCCATTGACTGTAACGGCCACTCCTTGCTCATTTTCGAAAAATGGCCCAATTATGCCTCTGGACCAAAATCCGCAACAAACAGTGACTCATTTTGGGTGTATCGGCTTTTCAATTTTTTCCTTTCCGGTTTTCTGTGCCCCAAATGCGACAATTTTCCTTGTTTACATACCCGCCAAGGTCAAAATGGGCTTCATCTGAAAAGATGATTTTTTTTTAGCAAAATCGGCATCTTCTCTAAGTCGATCGCAGGCAGTAATGTCGCAATATTTCCCAGCGTATACACAACCATATTCGTTTAGCGGAAGGATAAAACTAATTATCTGTCAAATCAGACATGAGCTAAGTGTTACCATTCACGAAATAAGCACCAGTTGAAAAAAAAACGTTAGATGGCGGACCCATTAGTAGGTTCTGTTTGATTTTAGCTGCCTATAGTTGGACCACTCTCGCAGACGTGACCACCATGTACTTAGTTTTTCCTGCATTAATATGCATCTCCAGCTTTTGTGACGCCAGCTCAATCTGCTTAAAGGAGTTTTGTACAGCTTTTGGGCTTCTGGCGATGATATCGATGTCGTTTGCTTATCTGGCTTAACTTGGTGACGATAGTCCCTCCAGGTTGAAGAGGATGCAAGTAAGAACATCCCCTTGTCGGAGTCCTTTGAAGATAAAGGATTTGGTTGATCTGGACATCAAACCGGCTACTTTTACTTGTTGTTTACTATGACTTCCTGAATTGGTTGATGTAAAATTGGCCATCCATGTTTGGTCAGATTGGCAGTTATGATGCCATCTGTTATTTCTGAGCCGATTAATCGCCTTTTGTATCTCTTCAATGCTTGGTGGCTGCAGCATGAAGTCTTCTTCTTGAAATTGTGGAGTCTCCATTTCTTCGGTGAGCTGACCGTTCGACAATTCATTAAAGTACACTTCTCACCGCTCCAGAATGCCTTCAGGATCGGTGATAAGATTTCCCTCTTCGTCCTTACAGTATGTGCAGCATGGTGTATATTGCTACATGTTACCGACGTTGTTGGTGGAACTTTTTGACTAGTGCCGACCTCGCATTCTATTTCTTCCCATTTGACAAACAATGTTTTTAATCCAGGCTGCCAGTTTTTTGTCTGTGAAGTCTTTTGTTTTTTCTTCTCCTGTATTTATCGGTACGCAGCATTCTTACGTTAACACCACACGGAATAAAACATTGTGTTTGAAATTGTAGTACGGAGTATCTAAGCCAGTACGTCATACATTATCTTTAATAAATCAACTTGGGTTTGGTGATGAAATCGATATGATAGAAAGAACCGATGTTTTTACTTCGATAGATTCAGCAGCAAGTAACAAGGGACTGAACGAACGAAAACAAGACGAAGAATATGCTTTCATTATCAAAAGCCCAATCCCACCACCGAATTGCACAGAACGTGGGCACTGTTGTTAACACAGGAAGCAGCATCGGGCGGAGATTTAGTGTAGTCCATCTCTTTACAAGTAAATAAGTAAAACTGTCAAAGCAACAGAACTCGAACTGAAGCTTGCAAAGTCGATCTACGGAACTTCGACAATATGGCTCTTCTGCAGACTGTAAATTGGCGATGATGAACTGAACTGAACTCGGCTGTCAGCTAGAATAAACTATTCTACAATTCTACAATTTTGCCCACTCAATCTGGATGAAGTAAAACTGGCTTTATCTAAGCATGAGTAATTATACCGCCAGAGCCGACTCTTCAAAGTTACACATGATTGACTTGGCCAGAATTATGCACTAACTCATAAGCAAGAAATGGTTAGGACAAAGCATACCCAATGAATGGAACCTCAGCATTGCTTGACTTATCCTTTAAAGAAAGGAGACCTTGTGACTTGCAGCCTGCGAATGTATCAGTCTTCTCAACATCGCTGGTATATAGCTATCAGGTTTTTTCTTCAATAACCTGATTGCTTCTTACCAGTGCTCCCAGGAGAGTCTACTATCGACCAAATACTCACATTTCGGCAGCAAAAAGCTCGCAAACTTGAAATGCAGTTTGTTTACTTTTTCAAAAAGTGTCAAGAGTTTTGCCAAATTACTCATTTAATAACGTTGTAATGCTGGAATTCTTTAATTCATTAAATTGCTTCTACCACAACAATCCTTAAATAAATCACCAATTTATTTCGGCAACAAAAATATCTCCGCCAAATGCCAGGTATGCTCGACAATTCGCAAGTATTCATTATCTGCAATTAAGAAAATTAAGATGTCATCTTCATTTGCGGATATAAGGCAGCACTCGGCAAATTTGAATATTAAATTAAGTACGCTTGACAATGATGAGTTTCACGAGAAGTGTAACCCATCAGCCATCACGGCATTGCATTCTAATTAACTTTAATTTGTATCCAATCCTTTGAGTACTCGCGTGGATGCTTGGGTTTGGTTGGGTTATAAAATTGGAGGACTCCTTATGCCACTTGGTTCACAAACATAGGCGTGAATCTGTCCGATGTCGTTAGGATCTTGCTGTAAGCATTGGTTTGGCTGTGAGCCAAATAATTCACACTTTGAACGATGAAAATGTCGTCTCAAATTAGTTGGTTATTTTGGTTTTCTTGGTCTGTAAAGGATGACAGCGGGAATGCTGGGGGGAGATTGAATATGGCTCGTTGGGAATGACTCAAGAATTATGATTTAATAATTTATATTTTAATGATATAGTTTATGAGTACTAAGTGTTCATTAACACAGAAATGCTGGCATCCGCCGAGGATTTTTAATTAGTTATTTAAACAGTTGGAAATGTTATTCTGCTTAATTTTTTAACATAAATTATTTGGATCAGTTATGTTATGCTTTTTAGTATGAAACAAGAAATTAAATTGCTGACTAAATTTATTTTAAAACGAAGCATGAAATGTTTTTTCCAAAAAACTTCAGTGCTTTCGTTAGTAACATACTCTTGCTTAGCAATGTTTTTTTATGATTTATTTTTAAAAGTCAGTATCTACATATTTATAAAAACACACATTTTGAAAAATTTGAAAAACGATGTATTCTCGAGTTCGAGTATAACTTGCCTTTATATTATCTACAGGGTGATTCTCATAATGTATGACAAAAAGCTAAAGCATATAGGTTGAATGCAGACAGTAAAAATAAATTGCACGACTGGATCGCACCTACTTGCTCTTATGTGCGGTCACAGCTTGGAATAAAATTTGAAAAATATTAAGGGAACTTCAAAGATTATATTCGATTTTTCTGACTTTTGATTGTTTGAAAAAAGTACGTAAATAGTTTTCAGCGGAAAAAATTAAACGCCATTTTATTTCTTTAACAAAATGTGAAAAAGTGTGAACTTTTTTTTCAGAATCGTTAGAACCGTTTTTAAATAAAACGTTTTTTTTTTAACAACTTTTTTTAAAAAATTAAAAAAAATAATTCAAGAAAACAAACTAAAGCACAAAAATAACGTACATTTAAAAACAAAATTTAAAAAAAAATTCACTTACCCGTTTTCAAAATATTGATTTTTCAAAAAAAAATTTTTTTTAAATTATTAACAATCCAAAAAAAAGTTTTCGAAAAAAAAATTATGCAAAATTACTCAGGCTACCTACATCTTCTTGAATATCAATTTTGATTGAATTCGGGTCTCCAGTTTTCGAAAAAGTCGAAGAAAAAAAACCGGTCCTATGGGAGGTACCGTTTTTAGCCCACCATATTATGTTTTTTTTTTTACCAAAATATAATGCATACCTACAGTAGTACACTGGTTTTTTTTATAAAAAATCTTGGAGCCGTTTTCGAGAAAAATAAGCTTTAACATAACGGTTACATGACAGGTACCGTTAATTTTTGAGCTAAAAAAAAATTGAAAAAACTCCTCTGTAGAATGTCAAAATAACCTTAAGTTCAAAATTTGAAGACGATTGGACAAACCGTTAGGCTGCAGTCCAAAATACATCCGAACAGACAGACAGACAGACAGACAGACAGAATTTTGCCAGTAATGTCATGTTTGATTGTTATCTCAAAATTTTTAATCTGGACGAATGCATAACTTGTATTATAGTACCTTTAATCACAAGTAAAAAGTAATGAATGTGGGTACATTTCACCCGTTTAGACATATGGGTTACTTTTTAATTAAAGGAATGGAAACAATTTTAACAAGGAATTTTCATTACAAACATTACCGAATTTGTCTGTTAACCCGTCAACTCATCAAGATGTCAAACTATTCACTCGGGAAGAGTAAGGGAACGACGTTTTTGTTTCAAAAAGGGGGTACAGTATCGAAAGAGTGAAAGATCATAATATGTACTGTTCAAAAAGTTATTTTTCTGACATCTGTCAAATTTGTTGTTTAGTTACTGATGTCAAATCATGGCAAATTACACTATTCAACAGCCACATCCAAATGGCTTAACTTTTTTATTTAATTTATTTAGAATAGTACCCAAATTTTGGCCAACAAATCAAAACCCACGAGGTCCTAAAAAGTTACCGTTTGGTGTAAGCTTTATGCCGGTGGCATCATTGGTCCGCACTTTCCATCGCAATAGCGAGCCCTATATAACGATGAACCTCAATTTCTTATGGTCCAAATTGAATCATATGGACCTCGACGACATGGCGCTACATGCCACCATGACGCCAAAATTGAAAAGATCTGAATGAACGATTTGAGGGTAAAGGCAACAAGGTCTGGTGATTTGACCCTGCTATAGACTTTTTTTTGGATTTTCTGAAGCCGTAGGTCTATGCGAATCAGCCACAACTGAGCAATGTCTTTAAGGTGAATATACTACAGGCTATTACTCAAATTCTTCTGGATATGTGGAGAAGAATCATTGAAAATTGTACCACTCCGATCTGGGCCACCGTAAGATGCCGACGAGGACATTTTGATTATATCATATTCCATACATAATGACATACATGGGATTTTCAAAAATTGTTCGACATATTTTGATAAAATCCTGTTCTTTATTTTTAGTTTTATGTTTTTTTTTTTTTTTTTTTTTTGATATTTTGGTATGCAAATTTTTAGAGTTGTAAGTTAATTGTGTATACAGCTAATCACAAAATTTAAAATATATTTTTTGATTAGTTTTAAAAGTATTGAATTTAAAAAATCAAGTATCAACAACTATAAATAGACAAAAATAATTACAAATTCAAACAAATATGTAGAATTAATTTGGCTACATAGATCTTTTCAAATTACATAAACGACAGAAATCTAATGAACCTTTAACAAGAAAGTCGAAAACCTACATTAAACCTTAATATGAAAGGTATCGTTAATAAAATTCCAGTAAATTTGTTTTTAATGAATGATTACCAATACCAACCAAAACACGTTCAAAAAGGTTCATCAAAATCGTAAGAGCCATTTTCCAGAAAAAAATTGATTTTCCTTAATGGTGTTATGGTAGTCACCGTTATTTTTTGCCCTACAAATAAATTTTCAAAAACCCCTCTGAGAAATGTCAAAAGAATCACACTTTAAAGTTATTGTGAAGTCAATTATGACCCATCCTACAAGCTCCGTTAAATTTAAAAAATCAACCACAGTATCGAAACTCGAAAATATCATATAAATCGTGTTTTTTCAAAGGTATAAAACTTTAAGTTAGCAACACTGTTTTAACTGGCGGCCGTTTTGCCAGTGATTAATTTGTTTAGTTTGGTTTGGCATTTCAACATTAATAGACTTAGACTGACACCTGATCAACGCTTCCAAATTGTGCAAATATATTTTGAAAATCATGGTTCTGTTCGAAATACGTATCGCGCACTACGTCCATTTTATGGTCAACATAATCGTCCTCACTTTTGGTTGAATAAACCAAAACTGCCGTATTTGGAGTGATGATAATCCTCAAGTGTATGTTGTTGAGATACAGTTACATCCACAAAAACTGACTCTTTGGTTGGTGGAATAATTGGTCCGTACTTCTTTAAAAACGATGCTTCCCAGAACGTTACAGTCAATGGTGACCGCTATAGAGCCATGATTACTGGCTTTTTTGTTCATCAATTGAACAACCATGATGTGCAGGAGCTATGGTTTAAACAAGACGGCGAAACATGTCACACAGCTCGTGCCACAATTGATTTATTGAAGGAAACGTTTGGTAACCGCATAGTTTCACGTTACGGTCCAGGGAAATCGTGCAATTTAACGCCACTTGACTGTTTTCTATGGGGATATGTGAAATCGCTAGTCTACGCCGATAAGCCCGAAACGATTGACCGCTTGGAGGACAACATTCGCCGCGTTATTGCCGATATATTGCCACACATGTTGGAAAAAGTCATCGAAGACCTCCAGATTAGACTACGTCCGAGCCAGCAGTGGCGGTCATATAACAGAAATCATATTTAAATTATAATGCCAGAATATTATTTTCCAAATACAGTAAATTTCATGTCAATTTAAAAAACTATCTTTGTTTTATTCCATTTCAAAATTGTATACCTCTAAAAAAACACAAATTAGAAGTTCGTCGAGTTTTTATTTCATTTCAATTTTATTCAGAATTTTTTAAAAATTAAATTAATAAATAAAATGCTTTTCAGCCAAAAACATAAAAAATTATTTATATCTTTCTATTTGCACCGCTTTTTGCCATTTGATGTCACTGTAGTCCAAATGGGAGCTTGCTTGATCAAAAAATTGTACTAAAATATTAAATACTCGAACCCAATAGATAATGCAAGAAACAACTGACTCATGTGTAAAATCTTAACATAAGATGTCACTAAAGTCTAATTAATTTGTTTCTTGCCAATACACGAACCTCACCATCATAAGAAGAGCTTTAAAGACTTTTTGCCTAATAAAGCTTTTTCCGTTTTGGCTTTCTATTTCTATCTCGTTAAAAATGCGAAATTAAACATAAATTTAATTGAATATATTACGCCTTACTATTATAGTTTTATTTTCCATATCAGATAAGTTGTGTATGTATTTTTATTCCCCAAAACATTGTATATAAACTGATTTTCTTGAAAATGGTTCCAAAGATTTTGATCAAACTTTCAGGATGCTATTTTTTTACAACAATACATCTTTCAGTTTGGATGAATTTTTCGAAATTTGTTCTATAACGGTACCTCTCATAGAACCGGTTTTTTCAAATGCGGTTTTATCGTAAACTATTATCCCAATTTCAATAAAATTTTGCACACAGGAAGTCATTTATAATTCAATTAACATTGCATTCAAAATTTTTGAAAACTTTTTTTATTCAATTTTCTAAAAAAAATTGGTTTTCGAAATAATTTGAAAACGGGTTGATTAAAAATTTTTCGAATAAGTTTCCCAGATGAAAACTGCAGATTTCCTTATAATGACATACTTAAAAAAAAAATTTTTTTTTGAACTTTTTCAAATTTTTTTATTTAAAAAAAATTTATTTTTTCCGCATCACCCAAGAGGTAAAATACAAAATGCGTTTTTTTAGTTGTCCCCAGCAGGCCTATTCCTCATTACAAAATATTTTTTAATACTTAATTTAATTTTAATTTTTATAAATAGCACTTACTTATATATAATTAATATAAATATAAAAATAAATATAAAAATAATAATAAAAATATATAATAAAAATAAATAATAAATATTTTCCTAAACAAAATAAATAAATAACAATCTTACCTTACACTTAACACAACACAAACACACTAAGTTAAAAATACAATTTAATGTTTTTTTTTTACAAACAAATACCACCAATAAACTTTCAATAAACTTGTATGGCTTCCTTTTGCCACAACACAACGCAATTTAGTTATTTATATATTCAAATTTAATGAAAAATTGATTATTAAAAATAATTTCCAAACAACCGCCAAAACTCACAAAACACAAATTTTACAAGTGTTTTTCCTATACCAAATTATTGGATTATTCATAAATACACCTACACATACTTACTTTATTGTCTGCTACTATATTTTCTTATTAGCATTGTATATAAACTGCACAACTGAACAACTGTCCAAAAGTCATAATGATAGTAGTTACTATAGTAATTCATATACAATGCTTATTAGCAGTGTATTTCTTATTAGCAAGGCAGTTTATATACAATGCATACAGTGGATACAATGATGATCAGCTGGAAAATATCGTTTGAACATGCATACATAGAACTAACCAAACCTACTTCGACTTCCGTGTAGTAATGTATATGCAATGTATACAATGCACAGCACAGCAACCGCAACCTTCGCAAAAAAAAACAAAAACAAACATCGTTCATCTGCCCAAAGAATATAGGGCAGAACATTGTATATAATAATGTACGAAAACAAATCCAACATCAGATATATGTATTCATGTCAACATTGTATATGAACTGCATATCAACAAATTTTTTCTTAACCTACCCCTCATAAATTACTTATGAATAAAGTTCAATTCAGCGAGTTTCTCTGAGAATTCTCTTTATAAAAGAACCGCCATTGTATATGAACTCTTTGTTCGCCTCTTCAATTTACCGAGTAATCTTTTTCCTTAGAGCCGCTTGGAACGCCACCGTCCACCGGTCGTCATGATAGTACTATAGCAGTCAGTCTATATACAAAGCAAAACACATAAACTATTAACCATTCAAAATATTGGTAAAAATGGGGTAAAAATCCACGCCTCGAGTTGAAACTTTCATCAGAAAATATCAAATTCCGCAAATCGTTCAAGTGATTGCTGCCATCAGTGTTCGAAGCCATAACTGATCTCGCAAAACTAAGCCGCTTTTATTTTCGATGTCTGTTAAGTGGTATTTTTTTTTAGTCTTAAGCGCTTCAGGTGTCCGACACTCTCAATTGCTCTAAAATATTTCTTTAATATTTCTTAAATAACTTTTAACTGTTTTTTGGATTCGTTCAAGTTTTTTGGCTATAACGCGATTAGGAAGATTTTGTTAAGTCTCTGTTTTAGTAATTTCCGTTGCATTTAAAGATTTGTTCTTCTATTTAAACTATTAAACACAAGAAATAAACCGATTAATAATCCCGATTTTTTTTTTGATGATGGCGCTGCTAAATTTTCCCTTGGGATGAGTAAGGAAGCTAGTTGATGCTTTTTCAATGTTGCAAAAAATAATGCATATATATGTACATATGTATGTACATATTTCAATGAACGCATACAAAACTATCTCAAAAAGCCCCGTTAACTCAAAATATCTTAAAAGCTCTCTTAAAGCAGAAACGCAAACACTCTTTACAACTGATTTTGACAACTGGAAAAAGTTCAACAATACAAAATTCGTATAAATTATCACATTGCGGCTTTCTCTCTAAACGCTGCATTTGACGTACGTAAGGATAACGTAACAAAGCGAGCGATATACAAAAAAGTTCGAATTGACTGAACTTTTGCTCGCTTTCTGACATTTAACTCAATGAATACTTTCAAATTAAAAAAAAAAAACAATATTTTTACTGTAAGCAGTAAGTACTCAAAATTTAGATACACATTCACGATGACAGAAGAGCGCGTTGAAACTTTGGATGCGTAACGGGACACAAAATGCTCAACATTTCTTTGGTTTTCTATTTTTAATTTTTTTGCATACGTTCAATAATAAAAGCGTTTAGTACATTTTGTAAATAATTAAATTTGCTACAATATTTGTATGTCAATTTGCTCTTAGAAAAAGATAATTTTTTCAAATTTCCTTAAAAAACTGCAGATTTTTTACCTCATTGCTTATGTTATACTTAAGTTATTAGACGCAGGTATTTTTTCGGGAGATTTTTGGTATATAAATCAGGTAGCTGGACTCAATATCTATTTAACAGTGTAAAAACTACTAACCTAGAACTTCTGCATAACGAGATATAGACATGTGAAAGCTTGAGTAAAAAAAATATTTTCTGAGGCGCGACCCTTCAATCCGCTCCTGGAGACGCAGTAATTTTGTCGGATGAATTTTGGTGTATGGATGGATTGGTTATGCTTAAATGAAAGGAAATTAAACTTTCAACAACTTTTTCCGTAAAGCAATTTTTTAGTGGGATGATCTATGTATGTATTACATAATGTTGCCAATATTTAGATCCGGACGGCAGCAAAACTGAAAATTGTCAATTTTCGATAAAAATGGACCATTCCCAATGAGCCAAAGCTCGGTCTGTATAGGGTCTATAGAGCTGTAGTAAGACCTAAATTTTTGTAAATTTAATGGACTCATAAAAAGTATTCAATTTTGTTTGTCGGAAAACGCAAAGTTTATGATTTTTAGAGCAAAAAGTGAAAAAACCAAAATTTTCCATTTTTTCGCGTGCTGCGCAACGAGCAAATTTATTTTTTTGCAAATTTAGATTAACAATACTCAAACTGGTCCATTCACAGTACCAAAAATCCAGAACTACATCTTGCTTTGCGATTTTAGACTTTTTTAGTGTCGATTTCTACTGGGCTATGTAAGGTGTGGGAGAATTTACGTAATGGTTTGTGGTGTATTTTCTTGGCTAGCAGCCACAAAATGAGTATAGATAGACAAATTCCCCCGACTAGGCAAAGAAACCTGAGGATTTAGAGGATATTTTTTAAACATAAATAGGTCTGGGATAGTATACTACCTCCTAGATGCCGCATCCTGATCAAAAATGTACAGGAAATATTGGCGGTTCTCTTTAGCGCGGATCCATCTGAGAGTATAAGAACCAGGCTTCTGCGAATGTTTCCTTGACATTTTAGAAGCATCTAACCGTGTTTCAATGCCTGTTAAGAGTTTTGATGATGTCATGCTTGAATTTTATTAGCGAATGCCGCGTAGCGTGTAGAGTATCTTTCTCGAAAATATCATGTCCATTTTCAGAGTTTTGATTGCAAAACCCTTAAAGTTTCCGTTTAATTACACCTTCCAATACTTAAAAGAAATTTTTCAAAAGTGAATTTGGCCTGTAATTCGATGCCTAGTAGCTTCCTTGTTTACATATGTCAATAATCTTTGAGGTTTTTCACGTATAAAGGAAATAGCAGTTGTCAAATGAGTTGGTGAGAATAATTGTCAGAAGTATCATCACTGTATTGGAAATTTCAAGACATTTTTGGAGAGATATCCAGTAACTGTCTGGATTGCTGCGCTTAATCAGCAGATGGAGTTGCTCTGAACTTTTCTTCGAACTACAATGTATGTAGCTCTGTACATATATGTATGTGTTTTTGCTGATAATTGTCTGAAGGATTATTAGCTGCTTTCCCATAACTGTTGGCTTTATTACTGCCCACTTAGTGGGAACTAAGTCCACTATTAAAAATTGGACGTTGTTCTCATGTAAGGTGGGAATTTACTCCCAAAAAAGTCGTGTGGTATTAATTCCCTTTATATGTGAAATAAATTCTCACTTCCATCAAGAAGAAGTAAAACAGCAATTCAATTATTTTGCATTGATAAAATAAAAATACATTTTTGTTTAGGAAAGCTTATACATTATTGGTATATAAGTCTTAAAATCTTATATGGTGTAGTAAGGTTTACGGTATAAAGAGTGAGATAGGTATGAGGGAGCATGCTGCCCCACTGCAACCCCCCTAACATGAGTCACTATAGGATTTGGATAAGGTGAGAGGTTGGTATATGAAAAGTTTCCTTATATCCGAAAGATTCCTTTAATACAAAAGTAAGTACATCAGCGCCGCAATTTTCTTTGATTTTTTTTTCGAAATTTTGTAAACTAAATTTCGCAGATTTTCTTTGGGTGTTTTCAGCATCTTGAAAAGCAGCAGACCAAAAAAATGTTGAGTAAATTCCCACCTTCTTCTCCTTCTAGTACTTCGGAAGCGTAAGTTACCGGGGACTTATTTCCCTGCAGCGTGCTAATCTCCATTTCAAACGACCCTTCGTCGTTTTTACTTGCCATTTCATGTACTATTAGGTAAGTTAAGAATTTGTCAACATAAAAAAAAATGAGATAACAATCAAACATGCAATTAAGATCACAGAGAAGCCGAAAAAAAGTAAGTGACTAAAAATGGTGTATAACAAGCTGCAGCCTTACATTCAAATTTGGCATGTGTGCTTCTCTTGACATTTTGTCATAATATTTTATTGTATTTTTAAGGCCAAAAATAACAGTATCTACCGGCATAAGGAAAAGCTTATTTTTGTCGATAACGACTCCAACGATTTTGATAAAATTTGTTGAGAATATTTTGGTAAATATTGGCTATAATTTTATCAAAAACAAATTCACCGAAAAATTCTATTAAAGGTAAGTACACATCAATTGTTTTTAAATTTCGACTTTCTCGGTAACGGATCTTTGGATTTCTGTAAAATTTTATAAAATAAATAAATAAATTTATTGGCGCTACAGCTCCTTAAGGAGCCAAGGCCTAGTGACTTATACTCTCATCCATTCCTGTGTGTGTGTTGTTAATTGAGCAGTCCGACACACTAACCACTAAGCCACGGCCCACGGGGCACTAATTGTCAAATTTTATATTTTAAAAGATTCAAAGAGCCAAATTAAATCTGCATACCAACATTTAAAATATTTTTTTTTTCTAAATAAATAAATATTGCTTACTTACTTACTTAGGTGGCGCTACAGTTCGGGACGAACCTGGGCCTCAACCAACATGCCTCTCCAGCCAACTCGTTCTTTGGCTAGCTGCCTCCAGTTTTGCACTCCAAGTTGGTTGAGGTCGTCCTCCACTTGAGCGCGCCACCTAAGGCGAGGTCTTCCTTGACTGCGTCTACCCTCTGGGATGGAATCGAAGATCCTGCGAGCCGGAGCATTGTTGTCCATTCGCTCTACATGACCTAGCCATCTTAAACGTGATATGCGTATTTTTTTGACCAGGTCAATGTCGCTGTACAGCTCGTATAGTTCTTGGTTGAACATTCTCCTCCAAAGCCCGTTAACGCAGATAGGGCCAAAAATCTTCCGAAGAATCTTACGCTCGAAACGACTAAGGATATCTTCATCCGCTTTAGATAGAGTCCATGCCTCGGCGCCATAGAGCAGGACTGGGATGATAAGGGTCTTATACAGAGTCTCCTTTGTCTTTCGAGAGAGGGCTTTGCTACTCAATTGCCTTCCTAGCCCATAGAAACAGCGATTGGCAAGAGTAATTCTTCGCTTTATTTCTGACGAGATGTTGTTGTCAGATGTTATAGCGGATCCGAGGTACACAAAGTCCCTAACTACCTCAAAGTTGTACCTGTCTATTGTGATGTTTTGTCCAATCCGCCGGTGTTGTGTGTCCCTTTTTGTGGACAGCAGGTACTTCGTTTTGGCCTCATTGACTGCTAGTCCCATCTTAGCCGCTTCAGCTTCAATGCTAGCAAACGTTCCAGTGACAGCTCGCCGAGTTCTGCCAATGATGTCTATGTCGTCAGCGTATGCTAGCAATTGCACAGACTTGAAAAAAATTGTCCCACTACAATTGACTTGCGAGTTTCTTATAATTTTTTCAAGTATTAAGTTGAAGAAATCGCACGATAGCGCATCACCTTGTCGGAATCCTTTTTTGACGTCAAAAGCTTCTGTGAGGTCAGAACCAACCTTGACGGAGCAGCGAGAGTTCTCCATCGTCATCCTGCACAGTCGGACGAGTTTTGTGGGAATGCCAAAACCTGACATGGCTCTGTATAGCTCGTCTCTATAAATGCTATCGTACGCGGCCTTAAAATCGATAAAGAGGTGGTGGGTATCGATTTGGAATTCTTGGGTGGTTTCCAGGATCTGCCGTAGCGTGAACATTTGATCGATTGTGGACTTTCCTGGTCTGAAACCACACTGATAGGGGCCAATCAGGTTGCTGACGAAAGGTTTCAGGCGTTCACATAGTACGGCAGAGAGGATCTTGTAGGCGATATTCAGGAGACTTATTCCTCTATAGTTGGCGCAGTTTAGAGGGTCTCCTTTCTTGTGAATCGGGCAAACGATGCTGAGGTTCCATTCATCAGGCATACTTTCTTCTGACCAAACTTTAGAGATGAGTTGGTGTATGCACTCCACCAGGTCATCTCCGGCCGCTTTAAAAAGTTCGGCGGGTAATCCGTCGGGTCCAGCAGCTTTGTTGTTTTTTAGTTTAGATATTGCTATCCTTACTTCATTTTGGTCAGGTGGACGGAAGTTTTGTCTGTCATCATCCATGTTGAATGGTTCATTCTGCCTGACAGCGGGATTTTGGCCTTCATCGCCGTTTAACAGTCTGCAGAAATGGTCCTTCCATGTACTCAGCACCGACTGTGACTCTACTACGAGGTTTCCATTCCTATCTCTACAGGCTTCTGTGCGGGATTTTTTTCCTTGGCATGTTCTTTTTACCTGTTGGTAAAACTTCCGCATGTTGTTCCTGGAGTAGCATCTCTCAATATCTTCGATCGCGCGCTTCTCATGCTCTCTTTTTTTCTTTTGGAGAAGCCGGTGTTCTTCCCGTCTTTTCTGCTCGTAAAGCTCGCGAGCAGCTCTCGTCTTTCTTTGCAGCGTCGCTTTATATGCCTCTTGTTTGGCTGCATGGGCCTGCCTGCATTGGTCATCAAACCAGAGGTTTCGTGGTGGTGGTCTGGTGAAACCTAGCACATCAGTTGCGGCATCTCTGATGGCTTGTTGGCAGTGTTGCCACTGATCTTCGACACTTGATGCTGGCGGTACTGGATTTCTTGAGAGGTTACGGGATATTCGATCGGCATAGGTTCTGGCGGTTTCTTGCGATTGCAGCTTTCCGACGTCATACTTCCTCACACTATTATTCCGTTGTTGTGGAGTTCGGGTTATTCGCATTCTTACCTTTGCTGCAACAAGGTAGTGATCCGAGTCGATGTTAGCTGCTCGGAAGGTGTGAACATCCAAGATACTGGAGGCGTGTCTTGCATCGATCGGAACGTGATCAATCTGATTGACGGTTCTTTGATCTGGGTGTCGCCAAGTCCCTTTGTGTATATCGAGATGAGGAAACCGTGTGCTTGCAATGGTGACGTTATGTGCCGCTGCGAAGTCAATTAGCCTAAGTCCGTTTTCAGACGTTGTGTCGTGTAGGCTATGTTTTCCGACAGTCCTACCAAAGATTTCCTCTTTACCTATTCTGGCATTAAAATCGCCTAGTACGATCTTAACGTCGTATTTAGGGCATTGCTCATAGGTTTTGTCGAGGAGCTCATAGAAGTCATCCTTGGTGGCGTCATCTTTGTCCTCTGTGGGGGCATGAGCGCATATTAGGCTAATGTTGGCGAATTTAGCCTTGATACGGATTGACAAGACTTCTTGCCTAAGTCTACCGCTTATGACGAATCCGCACCCAAATAAACGCTGTGGTCTTCTTGCGCAATCACCGTAGTACACGTCACAGTTTTTCATCCTCCTTTTGCCCGGCCCATTCCATCGCACTTCCTGGATGGCAGTAATTCCTGCTCTGTAGCAGTCTAGGGCCTCCGCTAGTTGTTTGGATGCACGTGGTCTGTTAAGAGTTCTAACATTCCACGTGCAGATCCGAAGGTCGTTGTCCTTGATTCGTTTTTCCGGGTCGTCAACAGTAAATCCGTCCTTTTCCGAGGCTATTGGTCGCTTCGCAACTTTTTCTTTTTTCCGTGGCAGGGTTGTGAACCCCACGCACAACCCCCAACCTGGAGGGCCAGGTCCTTTGTTGGATTCCTTGGACAAAAGGAACCGGAGAATCCGGAATCAGTAACCCACTTCGGGGATATGAGCGCTGCCGTTGGCCCATTAAGGGTTCATCCGCCACCATCTCTAATAAAATAAAATAAATATTGAGGCCCAATAAATTTTAAATTTTTTTTCGAAAATTCAATAAATTTAACTAATCAAAAAAACTATTTAAAATTTTATTATCAATTGTTCATTAATAGACTCTATTATACTCAATACCAAAATCTTACAAAAAAATTGTTTTCAAAATATTAATAATTTTTTCAATCTAGGTTTAAATGAAAAAAAAATATAAAAATTTTAGTTACAATAAAGATAAAGTAAAGTATAATTTTTTTCAAAATCCGTCCTAACAATTTTGATAAAACTTTTGCTATTTTTTACAACAATATATCTTTCAGCTAAAATAATTTTTTCGAAATTTGTTCTAAAACGGTACCTCTCATAGAACCGATTTTTTTCAAATTCGTTTTTATCGTAAACCATTATCCCGATTTTAATAAATTTTTGCACACAGGAAGTCATTTATAATTTAATTAATATTGCATTTCAAAATGTTCAAACAAATTTTTTTTTAGATTTTTTTTTAATTTCTAAAAAATTTTTTTACGAAATATTTTTTCAAAAAAAAGAATTTAAACAAAAAAAACTCGTCAAACGACAATATATTTTTTCCTTGAGAGACATTTAATTTTCAAATTTTATTGCATACTTAGTTTTTCCGAGAAAACTCTTAAACTAATTAAAAAAATTAAAGAATTTTCGAAAAAAAAAATAATTTTTTTATTTGAAAATTAAAATATACAATACATATGTACATATGTAGCCACTAAGTAATTATCTAGCATAAGAACAAGTTCATGCGACCCAGTCATGCAATTTATTTTAAGTGCAGATAGTTTTATTTTTCGACGTTAATGTTACATATTTTTTTTTAATTTTATTCGACGATGTGTGATCGCACATATTTTTGACTAACTTTTAGTGACAGCTTGTCGTTCAATGGATTCACTTTGACGAAAAGGTAGTTGACTAAAAATCAGGGTATGCACACGCATTGAACGTGCCCATTGACAGTGGAAATGCTGTTTAATGGCAATGCTTAGTGAAACAATTGTCGCAAAATATATGTGTATGTGTAAATGATGCTGTTTCACCGTCATACCTGATTCGTTGGATTTGAACCCCTTAATCTACGTCACTGTAGATTGCCAACTGTCATTTGATAAAGTGGCGGTGTGCTGGTGGAGGTTGGCATGACAATGCCATTAAAAAATTAATAAAATTTAAATAACGCACAAAAAAATATTTCGCGCTTTCCTTTAGATTTTGATATGCTTTGTTCATAGTGCGGTGCGAATTTTTTTTTTCTGAAGGTCCCTGCCGATTGAAATTCAAAAACGCCTAGACGTGATAAGGCCGCCGACTGTCTTACGAACTGACATGTCATATAAAGCAATGAACAACCAGCAATAAAATCATCATCGTTTCATTGAGCTTTTATTTGCTATTTTTTTTCCTTTTGTTTTTATGAATTCCCAATAGAGAGGGTGGGTGAATAATAAATAATTTGTTGTAAGAAATGACAATAATCGTTTCGAAAGCTGTTCGAATACGAGCTTGGGGATAAGGGGGTTTTCTATTTTTGACTCAATTCCGAGCTGATTATTGTTTTCCGGAACAAAATGTGTATTGCGATCACGGATCATGGCGTGTCAAGAATGACATAAATTTAAGTGTCGTTGTAAGAGCGCGATTAATGGTAGGTTCGCTTGGAAAAAATTATAATAAATATATGAGATCACGGCGATGAACCCTATATTATTCACTAGTAGTAGAAAGATAGATCAAGGTATTGGCAAATCGTGATAAAAGGGAGTATTTTTAAGTCTACACAGTGATTTATGTATTTAAACATGAGAAGGCTCGGTTGAAGTTTCGAAGGAAGCAATGAATTATGATCAAAACGAAAAAGAGTACTATATTTATTAAAAATAATAATATGAAATAACTGCGATATTCTGGCAGGTACAAGACGTTTCTAAAATAGTTCAAAAACAACAGAAACCTAGTGTGACCAGATTAGAACAAAAGGGAAAGAAATTTAAATAAAAAAACAACGATGAAATGTGAAGTGGAACACACCTTATTTGAAAACAATTGAATCAAAATCGAAAAAGATTCTATAACAAACGTCAAAGTTGACATTGTAAAAAATTAAAGAAGAAAATAAAAAGGTAAGAGGGCACGACTGGGTCGCACGTATTTGCTTTATGTGCCTAATCATAGTGGAAATCTAGTTATTTAAAAGAAAACAGTTAAGGTTTACGTATAAATAATAGACTGGCAAATATACATTTCTTGTCACCAATTTTCTTGGGCTTCTCTATGATCGTCACTTCATTTCAGATATGGCGCTAGCATAGCATTTCAATTAAGCTGTAGCACGCATAAAAGCTTTTTCTGCATTGCCGCAGTATGCATTAGAAATCGTCTGAAGCTAAAAGTCAACAGAGTACCAGAGTTACCAACGTTATAAGTAAACTTAAACAGTAGCATTAAAAAAAAAAACTAAATAAATTTAACAATGACACACCTTAATGTTTGTTGTTCTAAAACCTCCTTATCCTTGAAGCTTTTACATCCTTCTCTACTGCTCTAATGCTCGCACGTTGGTTTAACATTTTAAGGGTAGAAAAATAACCCCACTCTCGCGCGTGTTTATTATATACAAACAAAAAATCACAAATAGCCAAACTTTTTTGACTAAATGTCCACTTTAAGTCAACTAACATTAAGGGGCAGCTGACTAATCAGGGAACTATAGTCTGTATATTATCACGGCACTGAATTGAGAAAACTTCTCCAGAAAAAGTATCAAAACCACTGACTTATCTTATAATCTCTTAAAAAAAAACTCGTACAATCCACCATGACCGATCTCTCACTTCTCACCCTACCCTGCCCACGCTGTGTGAATTGAAAAACTACATATTCCACCAAACGAGTTACCTTTACCAATTGAAAACAGTACTATATAGCTTTTTCATTGGTTTTTATCATATTGGGCTTTTTGGGCTTTCGGTTTTAGAGCTTTTGAGAACAAATTTAGTAGTGTGAGAGGGTAGGTGTTGTGGTATTTTTGTATTAATAGTACTCATTCATAGTACGAAAATCGTTAAAATAGAGTTACATCTTTTGGTATTTTAGTAGAAAGAAGTTGTTTCCTTGAAGTTTGCAAAAGTGCATTACGTGATGATATTAATTCGAACAAATGTTTGGACGTGATATTAACTTATAATTAAAGTGAAGTGGTATTTTGATTAAGAAATATAAATACATACTGTATTAATAAAGATAGCGAACAGAAATTGGTTGACACTTTGTTTTTAAGTTTAAGTCTGCGCTGGGTGAAGATCATCGTGGTTAAAACTTGAAAACCGTTGGCCAAATATGATACTTTCTTCTGCAGGTGTGGTCGAAATTGCTCCGCGAATGTTTAGACAAATAAAATTTGGAAAATTCTCAACAGACGGAGCTGTAGGTGCACATTGCGCTTCTCACTTCAATTCAAAATTCTTATTTATTGACCGATTTCGACGGGACTCACAGGCATATTGCTAATGATGTTAGGAGTAATTAGGCTATTTTTATTACCCAAACGCGACGCTTAGGTCGCTTTATTAAAAAAAAATCTTATTTATAAACCGATTTGGCTCAAACTCACACCACATACTATTTATAATCTTAAATAGATAAATAAGACTGAAGTGTCTGTATTTAATATCAAAAAACATCTTTTAATAAGAAGCAAAAAACATTTATAATTTTAAATTTTTTTTGTCTGTTTTATTCCATCTAATCTCAAAAAACGCTGCACCGATTTCGACGGACTTTCACTGGCATAAAGCTGATGTTGTAAGGAGTAACTCAGGTTATTTATTACAACTAGGTGGCGTCTGATCGCCTTTTTCGAAAATTCATATTATTTATTGTCTGATTTGATTCAATATCACACCGTACAATAATATTCAAAACATTACATTAAAATAATTAAAAGAAACTCTTTTGTCAAAGTGTTGATCCGAAAGAGTTAGCTTATTTCCATATAAACATTATTATTTATATTATCTATAATAGAGAGTATAGGATGACCGAGACTTAGGTGACGCACGTAAGTAGCAGAAGACCTTAACCAACTTTACTTTACTACAACATTATAAATCAATTAAAGAGGTAATAGAGTCTTAACATCAAGACTCCTCCAACTTCAAAAATGTTCATTGTTCTTAATTGTTCATATCTAGTGATGAGAGACCCTAGGCCATAATTCTCTGGCATATTCACCTTTGATTGTGATAGTTGATACATTAATTAGTCTTCAAGAAAATTAAAAACTATGTAGTTATAAGAGGTTACACTACACACATTATCATTGTTTTGTAGAAAAAAGAGTTGGTTGTCTGTAAAGTCGCTGTACGGACGATAATTTTACGTGATAACATCATAAGGAAACATTGATGGCAGCAGCACCAACATACAGCTCATTAACTCACACCATATAAAATTTCACTTATCAGGTCAAACAAATCTAGTACTAAATCTACTTCTAAGTACTATATCTAGGACTAAGTCTAGTAACAAATCCAGTACCAAAATATAATAGTACTAAATTCTAGTACTAAGTACTAAATATCTAGAACCAAAATACTATTGTACCAACAACCTAGTACCAATCGGCATCAGATTTTTATTTAACTAGCGGTAAACGGTGAAATGCGAAAATAATGCTTGCGGTTCCAAACATTCACAGGAACGATCCCTGGACAAAACTATATTTACCATGTAAATTTCATTAAAATCAGTTGGGTATATACATACAACTGATGTTCTGAGCCTGGTGCTCAGAATACGTTTGCGATTGATTTTTGATGTCATAATTCAGGCCCGGTACACACTTAAGTCATTTTTACGCTTGGCGGTGACGCTTTTGCGTCTTACAGTGCTCACAAATAAATAGAGTTGTGCACACACTTTTTAGATGCCGCCGCGTCATTTATGAGTAATGTACGACGAAAAAGAGTCCCCGTTGCGTCAAAATGACCCACAAACCGTCTCGTTAAATCCACACACACGCCCCAATATCTACATCTACTTTCTACTTTAACAAAACTCCGCTTATTTTGTATTGCCTTTTCTCTAGCCACGATATCGCGGTTAGCAGCATGCATGAGTCTTATCAGCATGAGTCATGTTATTTCGTATGTGTAGCCTGTCATCGATTATAAGACGTTATCGCGTCAAAAACGAAAGCTTACAAGAATAGCTTTTTAATTTTTTAACCGAAATTTTGTGTTAATTTGTTTCTTCCTATTTCAAACGTTCTTTTTCGAGTATTCCTCCATTCTCCAAAATTGGAACATACAAGACATATTTTAAATGCTAAAACTTTAAACCTGTACTTAAAAATCTCATGATAAAATATTCTTTCCGCGTAGTATCTATAATGCTTACAAAACATTAAACAACCCACCCGATCCGACATTCATTACCAGCCATAAAAATCTGTCTGGCATAATCCATCCAAAAGGGAAACACTCATAAAAAAAAACTAAATTATAAAACAAATCACTTTGTGACATAACCTATAATAAAAAAAATAAAGTCCAATGAACTGCAGCCTCAACTACAAAAACAAGTCACAAAATCACTTAAAAACTTACTGCCAAACTCACCAGCATTATGCCAAATGTGACCGGAATTTAATAGCAGCGCGTTTAACCAGCTTCAAGCTTCAACATATAACTGGCAACACGTCTGTCAAGCGTTTTATTTAAAAGTGCGTCACAATGTTGCAATGCCATACACACTCTGTTAAGTGCCTGGGCAGAAAAAGAACGCCTCAGCTTAGCCCCACTTTAACTTAAACCAATCTTCAGCTGTTCAGCCAGACCAAAAGCTTAATCAAGTTTTAGCTGCGTATATGCCCGTGAGGTACGTGAACTTTTTTTCTGTTCCATTTTCTTAGAAGGGGTCTTTGACAGTCTGAGCTGAATAAAAGTCATAGCATTAAAAAAAAAAAACATAAAAACACTTTCACGAGACCTCCACCTTAATTTTGTATTTTGTTGTAGTTACTTTGTGTTGCATAATAGCCGAGGCCCGCAGAAACTCTTCAGCGCGTTTTGCAATATGCCAAACTTCAAAAAAGGGTGTAGTTATGTGTTGTTAATTAATCAAGATCAATGCTTTATAAGTTTTAATTACATTATCACAAAAAAACACAAGAAACACGTTTGTTGCATAATTATGTTGCTATTTTTATTTGCTTTGTGATTGACAGTCATCGAGCGATAAATTATAATGTACTTAGTTATAACAAAATTAAATTCGATAATTAATGTAAATTGATTAATTCCTACCTATTAACAATAGTTACAAAAAAATAATTGGCACCTTGTTTCTTAAATTCAATTAGGATAACAGTTTTTTTGATTTTTGTATAATTTTTACAAACATTCATCATATTTCTTAGAATACTTTTTATTTGTATGGACTTTGAAATAAATTCGTTTCTTTTTTTTGTAATAAATTTAACACTTAAACTAACTTATACAATAATTAAAACAATTTTTTAGCCAAAAAATATGTTATAACAATTTCACAATTTATGTATGTATAAAATCAAAAATATCTAAAAGAATAAAGAACACAAAGATACTAAGAAACTAATACAAAAATAAACATTTTCATGTTAAATATTAACAAAATTCATGGCCAATACATTTGCGCACTTAATTAAAAAGAAGTAATAAAACCTACGATTAACAGTTATCAGAGGCAGCATTCAAGTGTTTCCCTCTGATGGCTCCCAATCCTTTATTGGTGGGTTCTTTATACACGAACGGGTGGGCATCGAATTATGACCTGGAAATAAGAATCAAAATTATAATTCTTCAATAAAATCAAAAGTATGTATATAAAATAAATACAGTTTTTTTTTATTAAAGTTGGCCAAAGCAAAAGGGTAAGGAGGTGAGAGGAGTATAACAAGGCTTGATAGCATAAAAAATACTCGAAATTAAATTTGGAGAGATCAGTTTCATTATGAAGAATTTTTAAAAGGGGTTTGACAACAAAATATCTTTTTTTTTTCTCTCAATTAGTTCAATTTTTATCAGATGCAATTATAGCTAACAGTTGTCGGGGGTATTTTACAAAAAATTTAATCAAAATTGCTCAAGCCGTTAGGATATGATGCTTCCACTTTGCATAGACTTTGTGTGATGAAAAGAGAAGTGATTGTTTACCAAAGAGGAAATATAAAATATTATATATAAAATATTATATATTATATAAATTAACTAATTCCTCTTTGATGCACACAAATACATATAATTAAAGCTATAGCAAAAATAATAATATTAATTTCATCTGACGCATAACTAACAATCTTTTTATGTTTAATGTTAATAATGAATAATTTTGTTATATTTATCGTTTAACTTATCAAAACATTATTTATTTGCATTGATTTATTACTTCATTTTTATTACATTTCATTGAATATATGTGTCAATACAATTTTGACTCACTGTCGCTGAACAAAGTAATCTAATACATGAGGTTATTGCAGTTATTGCACATTGCAGTCGTTATTTTTATAAATTGCAGATGTGCAGTTTAAACTTTCGTTTTCTCTGAGTAAATTTCTAACAGTACACAGTAGTGAAGCTTATCATAGAAATTGAATAAATTAAAAGCAATAGGTATATCGAATATGCTAATTTAAAAAAAATCATTCTGCTGGGGTGGCTGATCTTTTTTTAATCGTTGACTCTTCGCAATTCAGGATTGTCCCCGTGAAATAGCTATAACTCCAGCCGAAGAACTTGGTGTTAGTACACAAAAGTTTTTTTTCTTTCATTGAAAACCTACAACTGTTTAGCAATATAAAACAGCAAATATGAAAATCATACAATGGGTCTTGTGAATAAAAAAAAAGCTAAAGCTAAAACTTTGATTTTTAAGGAAAAGCTGGGTTTTGTGTGAATAAAATGCAGCTAAAGCTAGCTAGAAAAAAAATTTTTTTCTAGCAATTGCTATTTTGAAATAGCAAACGCTGAAATCATGTAGCTTAAGCTTGTTTTTCCAGCTTAAGCTTCAATTTGTGTGAATAAAAATAGCTCAAGCTAAAATATTTAAGCAAAAGCTACAAAAATATCAAGATTCCACACCCCTGTCTATAAACCTTTGACTAGTATTTATTTTAAGAATTCTCTTTGGTAAGAGTGCGAACATGGCAGAGTTCATACGTGTATATGTTAATGGGAAAGGCTTCTAATTTAGAAGCAACATTCAATGCAATGCAGCTGAAAGTTTACAAGAGTTCACCCTTTTCCTTGGTTCCAGCGATTTCGTCTGTGTGGATTTCAGATTAAGTTATTGTTATTATTTAAATCAAAACTCGCTAAAAAAAATTATTCAGATTTCACCCGCAGGGAAGGGGAATTTTTCAGAATAAAAGTATCCTGTATAATGAATCCTGTAACTCTTCTGTCTGTCTGCACAAATTCGTGCAGTTGTTTCGGCATGGAAGCATATCAGACAAATATACTAATACAAATATACAATACATTTACATACTAATACATCTTACTCAATATTTTGGACGGTTCTTAAACAGGTCTTAAAAGGCTTTGTAATCAAATATTGGATATGTGATTTCTTATATTACCTAATAAAATCCATTAAATAAGGTTTTCAGTTTTAGCTAAAGCTGACTAATCCAAGACATGTGAATAAAAAAACAAAAGCTGAAAATCCGAAGCTTAAGCTAGAATTTTGCAGCTCAAGCTATTTAGTAAAATCTTTTTTTTATTCAAATAAAACAAAGAATGTGAATGGTAACACTTAGCTCATATCTGATTTGACAGATAATTAGTTTTATCCTTCCGCTGAACGAATATGGTTGTGTGTGTATACGCTTGAAATATTGCGACATTACTGCCTGCGATCGACTTAGAGATGATGCCGATTTTGCCGAAAAAATCATCTTTTCAGATGAAGCTCATTTTGATCTTGGCGTGGCCGTTACAGTCAATGGCGATCTTTATCGGGCCATGTTGAACGAATTGAAAATTGAAGAGGAGGATATTGGCAACATTTGGTTTCAACAGGACGGCGCTACGTGCCACACAGTCGAAGCTACACTCGATGTTGATGAAGCATTTTCAAAAAAAAAGTTATTTGGCGGACCTGTTAGTATATGCGACCTAGTGGTGCACTAACATTTTTTCAATTTTCTTGTGTTATAGTCTGTTTAACAAAAATTGCCAGTACTCAGGGAAGATAGGACGTTTGCATCTCATTATAAATCGTCGCAAATAGAAGAGCAACGTGCCACAATATTTTTCAAAATTATTATAATCACGCAATGCACTTGCAAACTTCGAGAAAATAACTTCTTTCTACCGAACACAAAAAAAAATAAACTGCATTTTTACTATTAGTACTAACAAATAAACAATACAACAAAACCCACTCTGTCTCTCACACTACTAAATTTTGTTCTCAAAAGCTTCAAAACCGAAAGCTCTGTGATAAAAACCGATGAAAAAGTTTATAGTATTGTTTTCAATTGGCAAAGGTAATTCTTTTAGTGGAATATACGTTGATGAAGATCGGTTATAATAGAGTGTGCGAGTTTTTTTCTTTTCAGAAAGAGAAACACACAATTCATTTACGGTTGTCAGTGGCTTAATATCTTTTTTAGTTGAAGTTTTCTCAATTCAGTGTCGTGATAATACACATACGATGTTTTGAAAAAAAACTCGCCCGTAAGCTCTGTACTGACAATTTTTCTTAAACAGACTATATACTCTGTTGAATTTATATTATCAGTATAGGCCTTATTGAAGAGCTTCCAAACACTCTGTTATCTGCTGTCTTTTGCATCGCACTCAATTTAAATTAAAATAAAAAAACAGAACCCCTCAGTTATATTGAAATTGTTTATGTCATATTCCAAAACCTTCGTGCTCGTATATTTCATCATGACCTGTCTGCTTCCCGCCTCCCCGGCTGTATGTGTGAGGAGACTGATCACCAATTCGCCTTTTGATTACTGAGTTTTTTTAACACTGATTCAGGGTTACCATTCGTACGTTATTGGAAATTATACCTTTTTCCTTTGCTTTTTGCTATGGAGCTTTTAGAATTAAAGCTTTATTAGAGATTTTGGGAGCATAGATATTAAGTTTAAGGAAACAGTTGTTGTCGCTGTGTGTTTTTTTGCTTTGAAAAATCGGTTAAAATACAGCTATACAATATTTGTTGGCTATTTTTACTTGCGATTATAGGTATTATAATGCAAGTTATGCATTCGTGCAGATTAAAAATGTTGAGATAACAATCAAATATGATGATGATAGAGAAACATACTTGAGTTACTGGACAAAATTCTCTCCGTCCGTCTGTCTGTCTGCCTGTCTGTCTGTATGTCTGTACGGATGTATTTTGGACTGGTAGCCTAAAACGGTAGCCCTAAACGGTTGGGCCAATCTTCAAATTTAGAACTTAAGGTTATTTTGACATTATACAAAGGAGTTTTTTCAATTTTTTGTTTAGCTCAAAGATTAACGGTACCCGTCATATAACCGTTTTGTAAAGCTTATTTTTTTCAAAAATGGCTCCAAGATATTTAATGAAAAAAATCAGTGTAAGCATTATAATTTGGTGAAAAAAAAATTACTATGGTGGGCAAAACGGTATCTTCCATAGGACCGTTTTTTTCTTCGATTTTCTCGAAAACTGGTGATCCGATTACTATCGAAATTGATATTCAAGAAGATGTAGGTAGCCTTAATAATTTTACATTAATTTTTTTTCGAAAACTTTTTTTTTGTATTTATTTATAATTAAAAAAAAATTTTGAAAAATTAATATTTTAAAAACGGATAGGTGAATTTTTTTTCACATGATAACGTCTTATAAATCGATGACAGGCTACACATACGAAATAACATGACTCATGCTGATAAGACTCATGCTTCTAAAAAAATTGAAACACGCTGCGATACTGTGGTTCTTTCAACCAAAATCGATCGCAAGCACCAGGCGAATATGAAAAAGAACAGGCGCAAATTCCCAAAATAATTCCACTCAGATTCAAAAAATACAAGAAGAGAAAAGGAAACACAAAATAAGCGGAGTTTTGTTAAAGTAAAAAGTAGATGTAACAATGGTGTGTGTGTGTGTGTGTATTTAACGGGTTTGTATGTCATTTTTTCAACCAAAATCGATCGCAAACGTATTCTGAACACCAAGCGAACATGAAAAAGAGCAGGCGCAAATTCCCAAAATAATGTATTTATTGAGGTGTGTGTGTGCATTTAACGAAAGGATTCGTGGGTGTGACTTAACGGGCTGTTGGGGTTACTGCAATCAATGTTTTCTTATAACGTTATCACGTAAAATTATCGTCTGTAAACCGACTTTACAGATAACCAACTCTTTTTTTATTTATTTTGTAATGTTGTAATGTATGTTATTTTTGAGCTTAAGTTTATATTCTCAATTTAGCGTTTTATTTAAAAACCGTTCCTACAATTTTGAAAATAAATTACACTTTTTTACATTTCTTAAAGAAATAAAATGTTTTTTAAATTATTTCACTCAATACAATTTAACGTATTTTATTCAAACAGTCAAAAAAGTACGTAAAATGGTTTACAGTGGAATAAACGCCATTTTATTTCTTTGAAATATGATATATAAAAAAACTGATTTTGTTTTAAAATCATAGCAACGGTTTTTTTAATTAAAATAAAGTAATTCAAAAATACAAACATAAGCACTCAAATAACCTACATTTTAAGAAAATCACTACCGTTTTTTTAAATATTAATTTTTCAAAAAAAAATTTAAATACAGTTATTCGAAAACATTTCAATGTGAAATTACTTTGGTTATACCTTTGATTGCTATAATTTTGATTGAAATCGTTTAACCAGTTCTCGAGAAGGCGAGATTTTTTTTCATCAAAACATTATCCACACCTTACATTACTTTTTGTTCATAAATATTCAGAATTTCAGAATTCCTATTCATGCGTCCATAATTCTTAATATTGACATTCCGCACCGAGTCCCGGACTTTTACAAAAAAAAAAAAAAAATGGTTCAATCATTCCAAGGTTTTTGATGGTTAAGTCGAGGGTAACGTGTTTTGGGGAAATGAGCCACTTCGCTATAAAAAATGCGAAAACGCTTCCACGTCGCTTCACAAGAAAGTTGCATTAAACTCCATAATTCGTTTTCTTTTAGTTCTTGAGCCATTTGATTTTCAAAAACATGGAATATCAAATACTTTTTCTAAATTTCATGGATAATCGCTCTTGGAAGGCCCAATTGGGCTGGCTTTTTCATATTAAAAGTTGTGTATGTAAACTATGTCCTATCAGTTTAATGATGCTCAAATCTATGTACCCAACATCGAATTAAATTCACACTCGATCTATCACTTTTCACTTAATAGTCGGGTATTGAAGTGTGAACAAAATTATTAAAGAGCGAAAAATGTAAGAATCGTTGTTTTTGAAATTTTAAATTTAGGGATTTAATAATATTGGTGAATTTAATTTTTTTTGTAGGTTTGGTCTACAATATGATTAAAAGGCATTTTACCAGACAAATCTATTTTACCGGTATCATTCATAAAAGTGTTTTTGACTTTTTTGGTAACATCTCATTGGATATCTACGACATTTTTTGTTTGAAAAGTTGCCACATTTCTAATAAAATAAAAAATATAAACTGGAATATTTTGTTGTTATTTATAATAAATGTTATATAAACTTTATTTAAATTTTCGAAAATTTAAGACAGACCATTTTTTTATTTTACCATTTATTTGAGCAATTGATATGAACTGCACACCATAATCTTAAAATTTTTAATTAACGTAACTGAGCACTTAACGTCCAAATCCACAACCCTTATACTAAATTTTGATCCTTTATTTGAAAGAAAGAAAAAATATTTTTTTCTTATTTTCTTAAACTCTATTATTGTCTAAAACTTCTTAAACCTTTAAACCTGATTTAAGCAAAAAATGTTGATTTATCTAAAGAGATAAATATTTTTTACATACCTATATCTTGTTATTTAAAAACACATTAAGCCTAACGATATTTAAAATAATAAAAATCTCATTAAATTCGGATTAGAACACTCGAAAACTGCTTTAACTTTAAAGTGATAAATAATAAGTCTGTGCTATTTTTCACAAAACCAAAAAGTAAGTTTCTTAACAACGTTTTTTCAGCTCACCTGTAACTTAATTCGCACACGTTTTCAACAATTTCTCCCATTTCGTTGTCTCTCATCCCAGTGCTCAATTCACAGGCGCCACAGTTTGTCCAAATTTTCTTGCCCTCGATCCGAACCCCTTGCTGCCATCGGGACCAATTGGTGTCCGCACAACATTTTCAGCTTTGTGAGTTGCAGCCAAGAAGCTACCCGTTCTCGATCTTGGTGATCCTTCGAATTCCCCAACTCCACCGTTCTTAAAGTTATTCAAGAAACTACCCGTTCTGGATCTGGGTGAGCCCTCAAAATCCGATCCAAATGAACATCTTCGATCGTATCCAGAATCAGTGGAAATGCGTCTGCCATTGTAATACTCATAGCCAGCCATTTTGCATTTAGGATCGAAATTATTCGAGAATCTACGATATGTATGCTCATTCTCAATCAGCATTCCTGTTGTCGAATCCGCCGAAGGCTTGCGAGTGAAGTTGAAGTCATTCGATGGACGGCGAGGCATCATCACCATTTCATTACTGGCATTCGAGTATTGCCTTTCGAATGGGAACGATCCGTTTGAGAATCTACGTTGACTGCAATCAGAGTCCGATCCGTGAGAAAGTTTACGATATGGCTCAACATTCTGTGATCCACGACGACTGTTCGAACATGGGCAATTTTCTGAACATCCTGAATCCCGTCTCATTTCCGAACCATCGATGGAACAATTCGATGGACGGCGTGACACCTCTGAACAAGTGGAATAGCCATCATTGGAACAAGCTGAATATCTTCTAACTGGCGCCACCATCTCGCCTGTATTGCTAAAACGACGCGGCGATGACGCATAGAAGTTCATATTATTCGGAGCTGCAGTGGAATTGGCATTCTCTAGTGAGTTATTTCTCGACTGGCTATGGTAGTGAGTTAGTGCGTGATGTGCATATTGTTGTTGCTGCGACAGCTGTTGCTGTTGTTGTTGTTGATGATGACTGTGCGAATGGGTATGATGATGTAAGCTGTCACCCTTGACATGGAAGTCCGAATGGTTCCGACGCAATCTAAATCTCAGATCAGTCTCATTGGGCAGTACATTTCCACTGAAACTGCCACCTCGCGAGCGTTCGTAGGTGTTCTCGTAGTTGTAGTTCTTGTAGTTTTCAACCATCTTCACTACCGGGGCACCTACAGCTTTCTTTCCGGTCTTCTTTTTCGGTGCCACCATATCGAATACCTGGAAGTTTCCAGAAAGATTTTTAGCATTCCTTGCTGCAGATGACTCGATATATTCCACCAAAGCACACTCTTTTTGTTGCATCTCAGGATACTTGTTCATGAATTGTCTCACATCCACTGGAATAGCCATGCCAGGCTTAAGAATCCTAATTAGAGCGATTTCGCCGCACTTCGAAAATATATCAGACACTTTTTCAATACTTAGCTTATCCATGGGCAAATCACACGCCACAATTGTCCTCGACGGCATGGTTTCGTCAAAGCTCGGCAAAGGATCAATACGTCGAACCTTAGTGCATTCGTCGTTTAGTTCGATATGTTTTCCCTTCCTACGAACAGCATGTCCCACAACTCTCCAATCCTTGGTCAATTGTCGAACTCTCTTGAAACTGGAAACCAGCTTGAGGCTGACAAAACCTTCCTTATTTCGACGAACATGCTTCAAAAGGAAGGCATCCTTCAAGATGCTATCATTGGAGAAGTAAAACTCTACCTGCTCGACGATCTCTTCGGATAAATGATCGTCGGGTATCTCTGAGGCACTCAACATATCGATCTCGATCACTTGACTGTCAAGTTCATTGTCAAGGCCGTCATTGATGTTCTGATACTCCTTGGCCTGCATTGGTTCGATCTTGCTCTCAAACGAGCCACGCCTGTGTGACTGATCTTCTCGCAGATGATATTGAAGATAATGATGCGGCATGGTATGGTGATGATGTAAGCCATGGTGGAAGCGATCGTTTGTGATCTCATTCAACACTGGCTGTTGGTGTTCTTTTGGCAGAGGTTTCAGCTCATCTTCCTCTTCCGACACAGACTCCATGGAGTCACCACTATTTCCAAGATCAATGAGATTCTGCTGGCGATCGTGCTGCTGCTGGCGATCGCTACTTATCGTGTATGATTGCATTCCGTTTTGCGAAACTGCAATCACATTCTGTTGCATGGGCTGTCGACGTTGGTGCATCTGAAGGCGTAAAAGTTTCGACGGTAACGATGATGAAATCGGCACGATTGCCTGTGTCGATAAGGCAGAGCAACATACCGACTCTTCCCTTCCATCAGAGCTGTGGGATAATTTTCCTGCCTCACTTTCACTTTCTTTTACCGCACAATACATCACGCTTGAGTCATTTTCGTATTCTCTACACTTGGTGTCGGACATAATTTTTCCTTTCTTTCCACAAAACACAACAGAAAATGTATCTATAAACCCAAAACGGAAAATTCACTGCCGACCAAAAAAGACGAAACAGTATCTTTGAAGTTCAACAAGACACTGATACCATAGGTAGTTTGCTCTTGAAACCACGACTGGAAGTTTAATTTTTTTTCAAAGGCGATGTAATGTAACCGTTATTGTTGTTTAGGTTTTTTTTTCTTCTGTCGTGTAATAGAAGAAATTTCACTTTCACTTTTCAATTGTTTGTACGAGCAACGAGTATCGACGACTTTAGATACCTGAAGTTGAGAGTATCTGCTAACTATGCGCGTAATCCGTTTTTGTATCTTAATTTCAGAAATGGTATTTATAAGACCGACGGGTTGAGTGTTTTGGGTGGTGGACTTGTTACGATCCGTAAAGAAAGCATTCACATTTTGTGTTTCGAAATCGTTTAATTAATATAACGGTTTTCTAGTTTGTTGGTTATTCAGGGGAGCACTTGAGGAGTAATTAGGTTTTAACTTGGGTAATCCTTTAGAGGTTCTTGTTTTCAAGACACGAAAGTTAATTTCTTTTTTTATTTAGTCAGAGACGGAAAGCTTGTGCCGAACGGAGTACGTTGATTAGACTGAAATCGCAAATTGATTTTTAGCCGGTTATATACCATCCGTTGTGTCTGGTGTCTGCTTTGAGAATCGTCTAAAAGGTGTGCGCACTGTCGACATTCTCCTTTATTTGTTGTGTTTTGCGCCGATGTATTGGTGTAGATACTTTTCGTTCTGTATTTTGTATCTGTAGCCCTCGTGAGCGATCAATCGAATAAATTCAAGCTAGCTTAAAGATTCAGATACAATAGCGAGGCGAGCGTTTACAATGAATGAAAAAGCTTGGTGATGTAGAGAAGAGCTTTGAGATTGCGTGTCGACACGCAATGGTAGTAGTGGTCCACCCGCTAATGGATTGTAGATAGTTTTTTTGTTTTTAGTATCTGGCGGATACGCACAAGGCGAGATGTTTGTTTTTTTGGTCTGAGTTGCATTTATGAACTTATTTAGAGCCCACGTGGTAAGTATCTATCGAGCACCTGATGAGAAAATGAATATGAAATAGATACATTAATGTTTCGAGATAGATTCGAAAAAAAATAGATATGAAGCAAAAGAGGAAAAGCAAAACCTTGGCAATTTATGTAGTTGGTCATGCTATAAAACTTTCCGATGGTGTTAAGAAAAACTGTTGCTTTTTGAGTATATATTTGCAAAAGTTAATTGAATTGGCAATCAAGTGGGATGATGCATGCTTCTGAGCGTTGCAATTGCTGTTATGTCAGAAGAACTATAGAACTATGTTTGATAATGTAGGCACCCTGTCGTTCTGAAAGATTTGAACTATCAGAAGGAAAGTAATGCCGCGAGATTTTAAGTTTGTAATTGAATAAGAGATGAATTTTCGTCAAATGTATTTCAAGCATGGCATAATTAAAATGTTTTTTGTATAATATAAATAATTTTCATTTGGAAGAAGAATATTAGAAAATTAAAAATGAGATCTTGCTATGAAATTTCTTGCATTTTTTCTGCATTAAAATAAAGCTTTTCAGAATTGAATTGAAAATGAAACTCTTAATAAGTTTTTTTTGACCTGATAAATCTTATAAATCGATGACAGGCTACACGTACGAAATAACATGACTCATACTGATAAGACTCATGCTGATAAGACTCATCACTCATGCTAACCGAGATACTGTCATTCTTTCAACCAAAATCGATCGCAAGCACCAGGCGAACATGAAAAGGAACAGGCGCAAGTTCCCAAAAATTCAAATTCAAGACGAACAAGAAGAGAAAAAGAAATACAAAATAGGCGGAGTTTTGTCAAAGTAGAAAGTAGATGTTGATATTGGGGTGTGTGTGTTTGGATTTAACGAGAGGGTTTGTGGGTGTGAGTTAACGGGCTGTATGTCGGTGTTGCTGCCATCAATGTTTTCTTATAACGTTATCACGTAAAATTATCGTCCGTAAGCTGACTTTACAGACAAACAACTCTTTTTTATTTTCTGTAATTGAATAAGAGCTTCCAGATTTTTTTAAATAAAACACATAAAAATCGGTTGAAGCCATTTTATGTTTAAAGATAATTTCTTTTCAATGTTGCCAACAACTAAATCTTAAAAGGTCAACTCTTTCAAGCCTATCGGTCGGTGTTCCATGAATAACATGAGTTATGTTGGTTTCTAAAGCTTCAATCGTTTCAGGTTTATCGACGTAAATAAAAGATTTCACATATCCTCATAGAAAGTAAGTAATCCAATGGTGTCAAATCACTAAATCTTGGCGGCCAATTGATTTAACCATTGCTTGAGGTGATTTTTATATTGATTTTTTTTTTTTTTAAAAAAGCTACCCCAACGCCACCATAGGTAATTAAAATAGACCTATTTTTCTTATACATTTTTAATTAAATAATATTTGTTAAATAATTTAAGAGATGGAATAATAATGAATGCTTTTGATGAAGAAACAAGGGTTCAAATGCTGATGAAAAAGCTGTATATATCAGGCCAAAGGACTTCAAACATGATACACAGACGCATACAAATCGCCATCTTGATACTTTATGACGTCACATTCTTCTTTTATTATTATTTTATTTATTAAGTAAAGATTATTTTTTAAAACTGAAGGTTTAAACGATTTTTTGTGTTATAATAAGAGCAATGAACATAAAAAACAATAATTAAATCGGCATTTATTTACACTCTCTAAGAACAAAAATCAGAAGAATGTGATGTCACACGCATAATCAGCCCAAGCGAGCATACCTTGTATATGATGTATAAGGAATTATAATCTTAACGGATTTTTCAATAAGCGATCGGCTATGTACTGATTTCCAAAATGAGAGAGGAACACCGAGCTTGGTAGAGTGTGGATGTAAGGAATGCAAGTGGTTATTAAATGGTCCAGTCGACAAGTAGTTTAAGGTCGACAAAGGTCGGAACTTAATGAAAGTTTGGGATAAGGTATGGGAATGGTTAATTAACATTTTCTTAGGTTTTGGTTTTCGTGGGGGGAGGGGCGCGAAATTTTCGACTTTTCATTGATTTTTCATTACAACTGGAAGTTGAAAAAAGTATGATGATGAGAATATCTTACGGACTATACGAATAAAAAAACTTTTAAAAATCTCGACATTTCAACAATGTTTCACTTTTCGTGGTCACGAGATGAAATGTCAAAAAAATTGTCGAAACCTTAAACGTTTCATAAACTTTAAAAAAAAAAAAAAACTAAAACGTTGCGGGAGTATCACACGATCAGAACCTTATACAAAATTGACATTCTGTTTCCATTTACTTTGGTATAAGCAAGGAACAGTGCGTTGCACAAGATAATGACAGTTTTATTTAAAAAAAAAATGCCTAAACAACCGAGCATATAATTATAGTTTTTAATCTATAAATAAATAGTGATCAGGAATTATTTGTTGCTTCTTCGAAAAAAAACCTTAAGGGTCCTACATATACATATATTTGGGACTGATTTTCTAAAAAAAAGTGTTCTGTGATGCAAAAACCGTAGTATAGAGGCTTCTTTCGCATTAATGACAAAATGCGGCATTGAGTTTTAAGGAATAAACAATTGAGTTATTCCGTCAAGGTACATCCACTGTAACCCAAAAATATTATTTCTAAAATTTTGAAAAAAACCGCTGAAAATATATTTCAACGTAAAGGCAGAGAAGAAATAACATTACTAACTTTTACGGTGTTTTCTATCACCATTATGTCATGTTTGTTTTCTATCTCCTTATTTGTATTTTTCTATGCGAATTTAAAATAAGCTCCTTAATTGTCATATCACTTGTAAGAATATCTTATTCTACTAAAAGTATAATTCAAAACGTTAAACAAATATTTCTGGCTTGATAAATATTTATAATTATTTCTTTTAAATGGAGCTTTTTTTCGATTATAGGGACTATAAGGCAAGTTTAGGATTCGTGAATATAAAAAAAAATTGAGGTAACAATGAAACATGACATTACGATCATAGAGAAGTCTAAAAAAGCAAGTGGCAAAAAATGTCTGTCTATCTGTCTGTCTGTCAGTATGTATAACGAGCTGCAGCCTAAACGGCTTAGGCGATTATCTTCAAATTTGGTGCGTGTGATTCTTTTGGCATTCCCCAGAGGGGAAATTGAAATTTAATTTTAAGGCGTTATGCCTGCCATATGACCGTTTAGGAAAAGCTTATTTTTCTCGAAACGGCTTCGACGATTTTGATGAAAATTTTTGATAATTTTTTTGTTGGTATTGGCAGAACCAAATTTACAGAAATAGTCCATTAACACTACCTTTCATATAACGGTTTTTTATTGTTGCCTTTCTCGGTAACGGCTCTTTGGATTTCTGTCAATTTTTTTATTTAAGAAGGCCTATATAGCCAAATCAAATCTGCATATAAAAAATTTTAATAACATTTTTTTCTAATTAAAGTTAATTTTGAAATTTCAAAATAATCAAAAAATATTATTATAAATTTTATAATTATACATGTATATTAATGAACTCTAAAAAACAGCATACTAAAATTAAAAAAAAAAATTTAAAAAAACTAAAAATAAAAAAACAGGATTTTATCAAAACCAGTCTTACAATTTTTAAAAAACTTTTTTTCATAAATTCTTTGTTACTTAAGACGTATGATGGCGTACTTCATTCTTACTAAAAACCGTTAAGTGTTGTGGTTTTGACACTTTTTTAAAGTTCAGATAGTGTTATTTTTATACGTTAATGTTACTTATTTTTTAAATTTATTCGACGATGTGATCGCACATATGAGCAAGTACGTGCGATCCAGTATTGCAATTTATTTATGTTTGTTGTTGTAAAGGTAATAAAACAATTAAAATTTTATCAATTTGTCTTCCTTAATTTAATTTACAAAAATAGGCCACCAGACATCTGGAAGATAAGAATTTGATTTTCATTCTGGAAAATTTACAGATTTAATCAAATATTTTGAATAATCTAAATGAAACTGGATTTTAGAGATAAACTAAATTTATTCAAAACGTCTCGAGACGGGTTTTTCTGTCATGTAAATTTATAAGTTAGAAAATAAGGTAACATGTAACTTTGTTTGTTTCTTTACACATTCACCAAGTTGGATGAAAAATGTGATCTCATTCGGTTCATCTGGTTTAGCGGATAGGATAACTTAAAATGTAATTTTTTTTTTATTTGCATAATAGTCAACTCCAGACATTTTAATTTCAATATTGTACTATAACAAATTTGCAAGGTATTTTCAAGGTTTAGTTTCCAAAGAATACCTGTTGGTTCACAATTTGTTTTTTAGCTTTTTTGGGTCATTGAAAAGTTCTGATTGTACTTATTTTGACAATAACCTAAATTACCAAAATGTTTGTTCCGATAAAAAACAATAACCAATTAAGACTGAATGTTTACAAAGTTTTCTTCTTGAATACCCGTTCTTATGAATATTTGTAGTAAAAGTTCAATATAGTTATTTTGAATTTGAAGGTTTAAGTTGATCCCCAACGGGAACGGATTTATGAATTCCGCGTTCATTGACATTTTCGTTATTTAACCCTGAAGTTCTTTAAAAAAAATGAAGTTTTGTTTTTGTTGTTTTTATTGTGAATTACTAACTAACTTGAGAAGATGGTTTACAACAACAAAATATTTTCCAAATAAAAACAGAAATTATTGAAATTTTATTTTATTTGTTAATAGTTATATCTATAAATAAAATTTAGAAACTTGACCAGATCAACAATACATAAATACACATCCAATTGATAGTAAGTTCTAATTTGGAAATAATCTTAACAAGCTATGTATATGTATCTGGACACCAGAAATATTTTAATTGAATATTTATTAAAGTGTTTTTGATAATACATAAATTGTGCAATTACTTATTCTTAAAAATAATATGTGCCCTCCCAACGTTGCTTGAACGGTTGTGCAACTGTTCTTAAGAAAGCATACGATATGGATACTCCGCACAGTGGTCTGAGCTACAGGGAGCTACAAAACGGATTTTAATAAAATTTTGTAGATTGTTCTTGTAGATGCTTTGTCAAAAAAGTTATTGACATTTTTCAAAAATTTGAGGGTGGTGCGCGGAAAAAAATTATTAAATCTAAACTACAAAACGAATTTTAAATGTTGCACATATGTTAAGATCAGTCTTATATATATTTGGTAAAAAAATCAATACAAAAAAGATATTGACATTTTTTAAAAATTTTACGATTGTACTGAAATAATTTTTTTGTTAGTAAAATCTGAACTTTTTATTTTGAACAAAATATTGAAAATAAATATAACTATTTTAAAGAAAATTAAAACAAATACTTCAAAAAATGTATAAAGAACAACTTCGCAAAATCCGGAAATAAGGCATTACTAATCCTTAAAGACCATAAAAAATTAAGTAATACACAATAACAAAATTATAAAACTAGAAACAACATTTCACAATCGTTTGTTTTTGATTTATTTGAAAAACCAAACAGTTATTAGGAAATATGGGTTTTTCAGTCAAAAATTATAAAAAAAAACCTTTTTTTAATTTTTAACCTTGTCCTACTTTTTGTGATATTAAAAAAAAATAGGATTCTCTCTAATTCATTTGTTTATTCTTTACTTAGCTATAACACATAATTCAAATTATCATAATATTATAATATTCTTATATTTTTTTTTCCAAGAAAATGGAGTGAAAAGTTGAAAAAAAAATTCAGGCAAAACATAATAGGTTCGTGAAATACCGAATTTCTGAAAATTTGGTCAATGTATGAATTTTATTTTATTTTTCTAATAAAGGTACATATTTTTTCTAAAAATAATGGGTTCAACCAGATTTTTCTAATAATAATCACCGAAGAAATTATAGGTTTTTGATATGTACCACCGTCAAGATCGAGTTTTTTGGCAACCGACCAGTGAGACAAACTTGAACATAACTACGAAAAGTGCAATAAGTGCAGCTGATTTTTTCTGTGCAGTAACTCAAAGGTATATAGCACACGTTGATATAAGTCATTACGTGTAAGCAAGTGTAGCTTCATTTGAAATTCAAAAAGTTTTGAAATTCAAAAGTTTTAGTACCAATGCTGAAGGCTACTTACAACTAGAACGCTTGGTTGATGAATAATCATTTTTTTATATAATCAAAAATAGACCTTTAAAATGATTTAAAAAATGATGATAAAGTTACTGAATTTATTTAAAGCGATTATAAAAAATGACATCTAAAAATTTGTTGAAAAATGGGTCACGACTTCAAAAAAATATTGTCTAACTTTGAGAGCTTGTAAATATGTATACATACGATAAATATATTGAAAAATACTTCGAAATCATACGCTCGGGTTATCTAAGAGTACTTAGACGTAAAACTTAGAAAACTAAACATGACTTTCTTAAAAGAGCTTCTTCCGCGCTCAGGCCACTGTGCGCCGCCGAAGTGCCATCCAGTGGTGAGTTAGGTGAACTGATTTGACTACTGAGGTCGTTTGATTTGACCTATACTGTTTTCTTGCAGGGTTTCGCGAAGTCGCAAAATAAACTTTTAGGATCCGTGCCACCGTAATAAGCAGAAATACGCATTTGTGCAATACCATATTTGATGCATAACGGCGTACATTGGAAAACATCATTTGTCCCCTGGCTCAAGAATGACGAATTTTCTTCACCATCATGCTATTTCATATTGTACTTGTTTCCAATATCAAAGCTGATTAACTATCAGCTTGAGAAATATCCCGAAAAACAAAACCAGTAAGCCTTAATAGTAATAGGTTCAATAGGTTTCTAAATATGGATTTAATCTTAATGAATCCCTAATTCATTGGATAAGTGATAAATTGTCGGCCCCTTCAATATAAACAGCTGCCTAAATGGATTAAAGTGTTCATTAGTGATGTTCCCCAAGGTTCCGTTTTGTCTCCGGCTCTTTTACTTATTTTAAATAATGACCTCTAAAACGACTTTTACATTGAACTGGTTTACTAAAAATAGTACTATTAACTTTTAAAATTTGTTTCCAAATTCACCTTCGGATGTGGACTGAAACAGTGTAAGAAGAGTTCATTAAAATTCTGATCTTGACAGCGTTGTCCAGTCTAGAATAAGAATTTATTGCTTCTAAGATTAGTCATGAGCGTCTCAGTTCTCGGGGGGCATCACAACTGCAACTGAATAAGTTTACTTCGAAGATTGAGAAATGTTTCAAACCATATCATTTCGGTTATTAAAAATTATATTCTGATTTTACCTGAGTTCCAATATTTATTAATTTCTTTTTTTATACAAAATACTAGCATTAAAATTTTTTTAGTTTCCTTCTTGGCCTTCTACGACATCAATACAACTTAAACCTGTTGGTTTCGAATTTATTCGTTGTTCCCGACTTCTGACTTCCTACAACTTGTGCACTAAAATTAACCTCATTACATTTTCGAAGGTTTCCATAAAAATGGAATGCCCTTCACCACATCATGTCTTAAATAAAGTACGATTCACATTGAAGGGCACCAAAACCTAAAGTAAATATCCCTTTGCTCTCTTTAGGTATTTTATGGAGTTTCAATTCCTGATTAACGATGTGTATCTTGCTTCAATTAGCAGTCTGTATCTTGTATCCTTGATTAGCAAAAAAAAAAAAAAAACTTATCTTGTAGTTCGTCTGGTGTGAATGTAATACCAGGAGTAATACAATTCCTTAAACAAGATAAACCCAAACTAATATATTAGCATAGCTGCAATTTACTTAATTTATTATTCATTATTAATATTCATAACAAGCTCATTTTATTCGTTAATATTATTGCGAATTAATAGTTTGTTTTCATTCATTTAATATTATATGAATTATTTGGGTCATTTTAAAAACAAGTTTGCTGTTATTGTTTTTTTTTTTATTTTATAAAAAAAATAAAATAAAAGTGACGAAGATACAAATGCGAAATAATGTATTCACGTTTTGTTAATGAATGAGTCAATTGTGAAATATCAATACAGATACTGTATCTATACGACCAGTTGACTGCCTGTGAGAAAAGATATTTTCCAGTCATTAAAAGTGTGTTATTTGAAGTGATTTATATTTAATGGTTCATTAATTTAACTTAAGACCCATCCTTCCCTTTTATGACATTTTAAATGCTGCATTCCAATGTCTTGGAGTTTTTTGCAATTATAGATAAACAAGATTGAAAATAAGATTTTATGCAAATATTTGTTGAACTACTAACTATGATTTCTTGGAAAAATTGTTTAATGAATATATCTAGTAAGATTTTACAAATGTTTATCGAAAAATGCTGCGTTAAGGCCCTCATACTTTTCATGACAGTTTAAATCAAGCCAGGGAAAACCTTAAATGAAAAGCAGTCTAATAGGCCAAAGTTGTTATTGCCAATAATTAAAATGGTCATCAATAAAATACATAATTAAAGAACAAAAATGGCTTATTTCTGAGCCAAAATTTGGCTCCTTGAAATAACCATCAAACAATAAGCCAGTTATTTATAATGACAAATGAAACTGTGAAATTCTTAGAGGAGAACAAAATGTTAAAATGTGTTTCTTGATATTTCTCAAGCCTTGGACAAGGTCTGAAAGTAGAAATTGCTTGTATAAAAGCAAGGGCTTAAGCTTGCATGGACGCATAGAATAAGACTTTGGAATTGTTTATTTGTTTATTTTTTAATTGTTTTATTATCTATAAGTATTATGGATCCCTTAGACTAGACTTAAATACGTGCAATTATTTATTAACAGTAATTAGTAAAACTTTTTTTAAATTTACAGAATAGATTTACAAAATACTTAAAAAAATAATGGATTTAATCGAAATCGATAACATTTGTATCTTGACTGAATTTATTTATTTTAACTATATATTTTAATTTTTATTTGACCATAATTTGTTCCATGTCGGGAATGTAAAAAAGAGCATTATTTCTAGGGTTAAGGTTCTTGAAGGTGCATTTAAGCATCTCTTCCAAATACTGCAGAATGATAATTAATTCTGCAAGATAGAGGCTTTAAACCAATAAGTAAACATCTACAATCATAAAAAGCCATAGAAAAAGACCAATTCAATTTACGAATCGCATACTTTGTAAATCGTTTTTAAACTTTTTCAATACGATTTAAATCTTTTTAAAAAAGCGGAGACCAAACAACACAACAATATTCTAAAATAGGACAAACTAAGGCAACGAAAAGAGCTTTTAATGTATAAGGATCCCGAAATTCGTGAGAGTTCCTAAAGAGAAAACCAGACATCTTATTTGCTTGTTATATAATATAATCAAAATGAAGATTAATAACAGATGTGGATCTAAATTGACACCCAATTCCTTTTGACTTTGAACTCTTTGTAAGATTACACCAACCATTTTATAATCAAATAATAAAGACAAGACAGATCTTTAATAGACAGACTTTTTAATATTTAAGTCTAAGGAGTTCATAGAACAGCAAACATTTAAAATATCAATATAAACAGTCACTAACTGATTCAATTGACATGTATGTAGATCTTAACATCGTATGCGAACATAAGACAATTTGAAAACTTAATGATTGTTGGAAGGTCATTAATGAAAATTAAGAACAACAAGGGTCCAAGATGAATGCCTTGTGGCACACCCGAGTAGTTATGAATTTTAAATGATAGCTTTGATCCAATTTTCACGCATTGTGTGCGATTACATAAGTAATTACCTAATCACGTTAGGATTGTAGGGTGAAAACCTAAAACGTACAGTTTTTTTTAGTAAAATTTGATGCCCCTATCAAATGTCGGTAAAGATAAGCATTGTTTGACATCTATTTTCCATATTTTTCAAGAAAAAGTTTACAAAAAGAGTGAAATTAGTTACAGTCGAACGTCCTTGTTGTTTTAAACGGATAAATGGTTTGTCAGTGCTTTTATATATTTAATTTTTTACAATCGATTCGAAAATCTTTGGAATCAGTTCCAATTTTGCTATGGGTCTATAATTTTGAACAATGTGTCTTGGACCTGATTTGTAAATGGGAATAATATATGAAATTTTCCAAGCATTTAAGAACTCATTACTTCGAAGAGACAGATTGAAAATGTAAGCTAAAGGTTTGGACAAATTACATGAGCATTCTTTAAGAAACTTAGCGATAATTTTAACCGGCCCAAAACTTAAACTAACATCCAAACAAACAAACAAAGAACATCAAAAACTTCATCTTCAGATATTTTTTATTGAACCCATGTCAACAACATCGGAATACGTAGGCAAACCGTTATGAAAGAGCCATCAACAACAAAATTTGATTGAAAATAAGTTGCAAACATTTCACAGATTTTTGATATATCACTACCTACATCACTTGTAATTCATATTTGTAGGATCCAATCGAATTTCTTTTTGAATGTAAAATTTCCAAAAAGATTTTGCGTCATTTTTAATCTTGGTTTCCATAGACCATACATACTGGTTATATAAAACTTTTTTTTTAGAAAGTATACTGTTTGAGCAAACCGCAGTAATTACTTCGAAAAATAGAATTGATATTACTTCTTTTTTGAGCCTTAAGTAAAGCATTTTTTAAATGAATTAAGCTTTTCGAAAACCATATCGGCTATCTAATCTACGCTTTATAGTCTTCTTAGGTACGAAATTATCAATAAGCTCTTGGATTATATTAATAAAAGCAGAAAAACAAGAAAAAATCGTTGGTAAATATAAGGAAGAGAGTCGACACAAAAGAAAGCCCTGGGGCACACCAGCATTTATGTTGTGAATATCAGACTTGGATCCGTCCAACACACCTTGTATTGAGCGGTTCGAATTGTAATTAATAATCGAACAAAGAAGAGTTTCATCGAGTTAAAATATATAAAAGGGTTTGATGCCAAACTCTATCATATGTCTTAGAAATATCAATAACTTTATTTTCACCAAAATGATGAGGAGATTGATTAAATTTTTCGGTAAGATATACCATCAGATCACCAGTGGACTTATTGCTGCTAAAGCCGTACTGCCGGCCATTAAGAAGCTTTCGATGTTCAAGATATTTATTAAGCTGAACATTTATCAGAGATTCAATGACCGTAGAAAGAAGGGACGTTTTAAGTTTGACGAATTTTTAATATTAAAAAAAATTCTTTTACCATTACCATTTACCAGGCATTGCAAAAATCCTCAGGTGATAATTTATTTTTTTGGTAGGAATCCTAAAAGTTTAAATATCAGATTTACGACAAGAAAGTTACTTATGAAGAAATAAATATTGAAGATTTATTTCATCGAATTGAAAGAAAAAACCTGATGTATTAATTTTTTTTTACGGAAGCCAAGAAAACATCAGAGAATTCACTTCCATTGCTATAAAGTTCGAATTAAAATAAACTTGCTTTAGTTATATCGAAGGTCTCGAAAACAAGCTACAGCAAAATGTCGATGTGGATCGCCTTGCAACCGCCATTTGCATTCATAGTCTCTCAACCAAATATCCTTCAATTAAACTCTGTTCTTATGGAAAACATACTGTGTCTGTGTTTTTTTTTCTATACAAAAACTTTCGAGCTTATATTAAACAAGTTCCAAGCTTAAAACATGAATCGTCAACTCCTACCACGTTTATTATCCATCTTATCAATGCACAACAACCATAAAACCTTAATCGCCAAATTCCAATGCAATCCAACCTACACCAAACGACAAAAACTCCAAAATCTACGCATATCAACACACATAATTCGCACCCAGTTTTGCAAAAAAGCAGCTTACATAATGATCCATTTAAAACAAAACTTAACTATTAACCACTTACACGCTCAGTTCGCCGAGGTAATTTCGAGCAAAATTCATTTAAAAGTGCAACGAGATGTGCAAAAAGAAAAAAATATCCATCGTCTTAACCCAATTCTGTCCCTTTCAATAGACTCTGTGGTAATTCCGATAACACACGCACACACCAGCCTACCGACTCCAAAGCTTTGATTAGTCAAGCGTTGGAGTTGGAACTGTGGAATACAAGATGTGGCACTTGCTGCATTCAATCAAGTATGTTGACAAAAAAAAAAAAAAGATTGGAAACATATGTGTCTCGAAACTCGTTCCGATCTGGTCTCAAAATGACCACACGCCAGGGTATATCGATAAACAAAACGCACCACCAAAAGGCTGCGAATCCATGGGAATATTCGAAGTGATCAGCGCCTGCGTGTATGCGTGTTATAGAGCAACCCACGAACACATGCGGGTCCAGATACCGTGCCGCCGTCATGGTTGAAACATCTAGATACAATATCTGCATTCCTTCCATCAAATACATTGCACTAATATTTCACAGTTCCACAGCCGCTCACCGATGCATAATGTGCTTGGAAGGCGTGGTAGGCTCAAGAAAAAAAAAGTACGCACCGAATTCGATAGTTTCGAGTTGACTTGATTCTGGTAACAGGATTTGAAAATACTGCCTCGAGCTTCAGAGGAAAAACGAAATAAATAAAATCGAAAACCTATGAGCCTCCAGCGGGGCTGGCTGGGGTCGTGACAGAAAAGCTGTTATGGATCTTAGACAATGTGTCATAACATTTTGTGTGTCGATAACTTGCCATGTGTGCAGAGATTTTAAGAACTTTTGAGTGGATCGTCAGAGTGTGTTGTACGATATGCACTTGAGATATCGACTCCTAGGTCTACTCGTTCGACTTTATCTTATTTCATCGATTGTTTTTGCGACAACGAGTCTTGAATGCGCAGCTACTGAATGGCAATGCCAGTGTTCACGACATGTGTATGGCTATATGGATAGGTATACTCACTCATTAACTTCCATTCACCGATTGTTTCAAGGGTCTTCCATTATCTTTGAACCTGCAACCTATTCATTTTTTGTTCGTGTTGTGAGGCGTTCAAGTCACGCGACCCAAATTTAACACCTCATTAACACGTATTGTATCAAAAAAATACAATAAATTAAAAAAAATACAAGCAAAATTTATTTTAAGAAGTTTTTTTTTTAGTAAGCCAGTAGGAATAATTCTTTAATGAGAAAGAATAATGTTTGTAATAATAATAAATACTCTTGTGAGCAAGACGTTCACTTGCGGAAAATTATTGCAAAGATATTAAAGAACACATGGTGATTAGAAAGGTTAAATAATTTTCATTGTTTTGGTTGTCAAATATATTGGATCATAATCTGTCCATTACAGTAGTGCCCGGTTATATGCATCAAACAAAAACTTGACAACCCATTCCAAAATCCATATGTCAACGCCTTTAGAAGTTTTTTTTTGGGACCGGCATTCACAAAAAACCTCAGTTAGCTGTATTAATAGTCGCCATTTTAATACAATATGTGCCTTCACTCCATAAATTTAGAAGAGTATAAAGTCTATTTATAAAATATTTGAGATAGCTGAATAAATATCTATATATACATATAATATATTTTTTGATTGGAGGTGCTTACGGAAAGCTCAGTAAGTGTCAACGGGTTAGTGGCCTTCTGATGCTAAGCTTAACTTCTTTTTCCAACTTACGCGAGGGTTTGGTGGGTTACTTAATCTCAGGGACTCGGTTCACTTAGGGCCGTTTTGTACACTATTGTTCAACTCGCTGGTAAATCCAAAGTTAGCAAACTTGGGAGTTGATCTCAACTCGAGAGTTAAACGGCAAGTCGAAAATTGGTTTTGAACTACATATTTGAAATCCAACTTGCAATTTCGAAAAATAATTCTCTGGGATATTTGTGACAGATGACACATAATATGTCAAACTTTAATTTTTGGATTCGTTTTTGTTGGGCTTTGTTTACATTATTCCTATTTTCAATTGTTTTTTCAATCTTTTTTTGACAAAAATGGTAAGGAGTGTAGAAAAGTAGGAGGAAATAAGTAAAGAATGAAAGAATGAAAAATTCAAGATTTTATTAGGTTTGAGCTTTGACGTTTCTCGTTTGAGAAAGAAAAACTGAAAAAACAACTTTTAAATTTAAAACAATTCCCAATCATATTTTTTAGTGCTAATTGTTGAATTCAATTCAACATAAAATTCATTAAATTAATAAAAACCTTTATTTTTCGAAGATTTGAGCTGCTTCTGCTAGCAGAATTTTACTGTTCAGGAATATTTTATTTAATTTTAATTTCACATTTTAATAACTTATAAATTATTTTTAGTTTAAGATTCAATGGCAGTTTGATTGGTTTATAGAAATACCCTACATTTTGAGATCTTCTTTTAATGGTCAAAACTTCCACTTCAAAGTCTACATTTATAATAAGTTCTTAAATTTTAAGGCAAAAGCCAAAAATTGTATGATTCAAAAAAGGAAAAAAGGCGCGAATACAAAAAGTAGATGAAACAGATATATATTCGTTTTACAATTATTCGTCAAGCTTTAGATGTAAATTTCATTATTTCTGTGAAGCCAAGTTCGCTTACAGTAATGACGTTGTACAAATATTCTCTATAGTACTTTCATGGCCATCTTCACGGTTGTGCAGTAACTAACTCTTAAAAGTGAAGAGAAGAACATTTACGGGTAATTAATACGCTTTTGTTGTTTGTTTTTGTTCGATATTCTCACCAACTGGCGCCTTCAGCGCCACGCAATTAAAAAGTATGCTTCGTGAGAGTATTATTAAGAATGTACATACAATTTGATTGATTTTTTCTTCAGAGTTTCGCAGTTTTCATTGGAATAAAACAGCACAGTTTATATGAAAGTATTAGAAATATTCGGGGTAATCTTAATCAGTATAAACACCAACATACATACGTGTATGTATGTCCAAAAGAAGAATGAAGAAACAACCGAGAAGAAGAATCATGTAAGCAAGGTCTTAGTGTGAAACAAAGTTTTTAATAACAGGAATGCCATGCTTTATCTTTAAAGTGTGAAACTAAAAGCTCTGAGATAATGACAGTTCGCTATCACAAAACGCCATTTTTAAAATAAGACTACACACAAACCTAGCCTAAGTCCAATAACAATAAAATTACCTAAAGGTCTCACTTTCAAATTGTATATTAACTAATACGAGGTTATATTTATAATTGAGGACAATTTATTGTAGAACTAAACATTGTAAGTAGTGCCAAATTAATGTATTAAAAATAGGTTATTCTATTCGGCTGTTTCTTCATTTTCCTTTTGGAACAGACACCAACGTTGGTGTTTACACTGATTTGAACTACACCGAATATTTCCAATACTCTTATATAAACTGTATTTTATTCGAATGAAAACTGCGAAATTCTAAAAAAGAAACAATCAAAAACTATTCATTGCAATTCAAAAACACGATCGGGTATTGCATTTTCTTTTCAAATGAGGAACGTTAAGAGGTACGTCAAAACTCAACACTAAAAAAATTTAAATTTTTCATTCCTCCTACTTTTCTACACTCTTTACCATTTTTATTTTTTAAGAATTAAAAAACAATTTAAAAAGTAATAATGTATTCAAGGCCTAAGGCCTAAGAAAAAATTAAACAAATCCCAATGTTTCCGTTTCAACTTCGACTATTTTGGGAAGTTTAGAAATTCAGAAGTTTATTAACTCTCGAGTTGAAAAACGAAAGCTGGAACTGTGAATTTTGAGTGAAAAAAGCTAATTCACAAGTTGGAAAAAAGAATCTTCAATTTGTATTCAACTTTGAGTGAACAAAACGGCCCTTAGATCACTCATATTGCCCACTTTTCAAATATTTGGCATTTTTTTCATTCTTTAACTCAGAGAAATTTATTGGTTTATATTTTTTGTTCATGATTATCTTGGGTAAGTCGAGTTCTTCCCCATGAAGAACTTGAGATTTACTGGCTATTACAAGCTCTGCTCTACATTGATCCATTAAATAGTTTGGTTAACTTCGTTATTCTGGCCAGACTACACCCGATAGACGGTATGTTATGTATGCTTATCAAAAGGCCCACCTATATTTCTGACATTGTGGGTTAAACCGCCAATACACTACACCTGTTTCTTACCTAATAAATTTATTGGCGCGACAGCTCCTTAAGGAGCCAAGGCCAAGTGACTTATACTATCAACCATTCCTGTGTGCTTGTTGTGAATCTGAAAGAATGGAAGGGACCTATAATTTACCGTCGAGTCAGAGATGGACTTTTTCGAGAATTTTTTTTTACTCTTTTCAGTTTCTCGTAAGAAACAGTACCCTGGAAAAAGGTGAACGTGACGGGAAGTCGAACATCGAACCTTCATTTAGTAGTCCGACACACTAACCTCTAACCCACGGGGCATACTACCTGTTTCCGTATAAATTTACTACTGGAGTTTAATCGCCTCTAAGAATATCTAATCATTGTGTCATTTCTACAATTTTCTCATATCAACAAGACACAGTTATTGGAAAAGACCGTACAAGAAAGCCAGTTGCGACGATGTCAATAATTTCTTCAGGGTCTTAAACTGGTCCCTATGTTTCTTCGATAGTGGTGCAGACTCTAGGGCAATGGAATCTAATATTGTTCTTTTAGGAAAATGAAATTTGATTTCGAATACATAGATCAAACAAAAAATACCAAACCTATCGGGATAACTAATCGTTTAATTCGAGCTAGCAGGTTAAGAAATGTAAGTGTTCGTTGTTATAAAACCACCATCGAGGAAAACTGGAAAACTTTCAAGAAGATTTAGCTCATTTTACGAAAGGATCTTGGTCTGCACCTTTAAAGGATAAAAAATTAAATCCACCGATAATATGAAGTGATTTACGTTCTTGGATTAGGTTCTAGTCAATTAAATCGTTATAGAAACATGTTGCAACGTTATTACTATAGTGATTATGTATTCGTCAATTCCCTTATTTTCAAACTATGTTGTTACTTCTACTGGCTATTACTACTTGCTGATGCAACTAAGCACGATACGTATAAAAGTCTGACTTTACAAATTATTGTTGTCATCATTCGATGTCACAATTTATTTTACTTGCAATACTTAGAGTTAGAGCCTCCTCAGATACAATTAGTCACCGGAATCGGCAAACTATAGAATTAGCCCACCACGTTCTTTACTTGAATAATGAATTTCAGCTAGGTTCATATAGACTACACGCAACGCAACCATGCCAAAGTACTACGATCATCACACCAGTAACGCTAGCCTCCGAAATCCGAAATATATTTTTTTCTTAGATATTTATTTATTTAAAATTGCTCACGCATTAAGATAATAAAAACTTATATTTAGTGTAAAACTTTTCAAGACCATAATATTTCGGAAGAAAACAAATCAAAATATATGAAAACGCAAATAAGTAAATTTATTTTATAAGTTTCAACGAAAGTATTCAAAAATAATAAATTAAGAACAAATAATTAATTTAAGCAATTTTTATATAAGCTTAACGGGTGATTGTATGTAATTATATTTCTTTATTGAGCTTCATACAAACGGATACATATGTACAAATGTATGCTTAAACGGTATAAATAATACTAACCGTAAAAAAATAAAAATAATTTAAGGTTTTAAAGAAAGATGTTGAACAGAATTATACTGAGAAATGAAGAATTTATGGAGAAGTCCAGGATATCTTATACAGAATTAAGATCACTGAAATGGCCAAACGAAATTCTACCCTTATTTAAATTTCCCTTGTTTATGGACTACTTATTTACGTATTTGCAAACAAAAATGTTTTCATTAAATTTGTTTTCAAAGTTACTGGGAGCGTATGAGTGTTATTTTTGTTCACAAAAAAAAATTATTGCACGACTGGACCGCACGTACTTGCTCATATGTATGTGCGGTCATATCGTCGAAAAAAAATTAAATAAAATGCACGACTGGGTCGTACGAGCTTGTTCTTATGCTAGATAATTGCTTATTGACTGGATATGTATGTATAATATTAAAATGCAAACATTTATTTTTTTCGAAAATTCTTTAATTTTTTAATTAGTTTATGAGTTTTTTCGGAAAAACTAAGTATGCAATAAAATTTGAAAACTAAATGTCTATCGGGAAAAAAAATATTGAATATCGTTTGACCATTTTTTTTAAAAGTCGTTTTTTTTAAACTTTTCGCAAAAAATATTTAAATTTTTTTTAGTACGCCATTATAAGAAAATCTGTAGTTTTCATCTGGGAAAATTTTTCAAAAAAAAAACAATCCACCCGTTTTCAAAATATTTTAAAACCAATTTTTTAGAAAATTTAAAAAAAATCGAAAAAAAACGTTTTTGAAAATTTTAAAATTTATGGTTTACGATAAAACCGCATTTGAAAAAATGGGTTCTATGAGAGGTGCCGTTATAGAACAAATTTCCAAAAATTCATTCTTACTGAAAGATGGATTGTTATAGTAAAATAGCACCCTGAAAGTTTTATCAAAATCGTTATAGCCGTTTTCGAGAAAATTTTTGTTAAGGATTATACGTCAGGTACCGTTATTTTTCGACCTAGAACAAAAATCAAAAACCACCCCCGCCGAGATACTACCAAATAAATAAAGGGTATTTTTTTTAGGTATAGAACTTTAAGTTGGCAACACTATTTTAACTGGCGCTATTATTGTCAGCTGTTAAGTGATATTTATTTTTAGTTTGGTTTGACATTTCATCATGAATAGACTGACGCCTGAACAACGCTTTCAAATTGTGCAAATTTATTTTGAAAATCATGGTTCTGTTCGAAATACGTACGGCGCACTACGTCCATTTTACGGTCAACATAATCGTCTATCAGAGTAATTAATTCGATTAATTATGAAACGTTTTCGCACCATTTAGAGTAAAATGATAATATGTATCCACAGACACTTCGTAGAGTGCCTACAGAAGAAGTCATTGCTGTTTTAGAGCGTAGCGTAGAGGAAGACCCGAATCAGTCAATCCGCCATCGTGCACAGGAATTAGATATGTGTCCACCCACTTTATGAAAGATTTTGCGGAAAGATCTTGGTTTGCGTGCTTAAAAAATCCAGCTCGTATAAGAATTGAAGCCACAGAATCACCTAGCAAGGCGTAGATTCGGTGAATGGGCCTAAAACAAGATTGCCGTTGATCCCAATTTTCATAAATTTTGTTTAGCGATGAAGCTCACTTTTGCTTGAATGAATACGTCAATAAACAAAACTGCCGTATTCGGAGTGATAATAATCCTCAAGTGTATGTTATATCCACAAAAGCTGACTGTTTGTTGTGCTTTATGGGTTGGTGGAATAATTGGTCCGTACTTATTTAAAAACGATGCTGGCCAGACCGTTACAGTCAATGTTAACCGCGTTAGAGCCATGATTACTGACCTTTTCGTTCATCAATTGAACAACCATGATGTGCAGGAGCTGTGGTTTCAACAAGACTGCGCAACATGTCACACAGCTCGTGCCTAAATTGATTTATTGAAGGAAACGTTTGGTAACCGCATAGTTTCACGTTACAGACCCGTGAATTAGCCTCCATAATTGTGCGATTTAACGGCGCTTGACTATTTTTTGTGGGAATATGTGAAGTCGCTAGTCTACGTCGATAAGCCCGAAACGATTGACCACTTGGAAGACAACATTCGCCGCGTTATTGCCGATATACGGCCACACATGTTGGAAAAAGTCATCGAAGACCTCATGATTTGACTACGTCCTAGCCAGCCTTGGTGGTCATATGCAAGAAATCATATTTAAATTATAATGCCAGAAGATTATTTTTCGAATAAAGTAAATTTCATATGAATCTAAAAAAATCATCTTTGTTTTATTCCATATATATACCTCTAAAAAAACACCCTTTATTAAATACCAAGTTTGAAGCAAATCGGCTCACCCGTTTAGACTGTAGAAGTGCGAACAGACAGACAGACAGATGGACGGAATTTTCCGGACCCACTTTTTTCGAATTCTCTATCATCGTAATGTCATGTTTGATTGTTAGAATTTTTTTGCAGGAATCCATAACTAGCTTTATAGTACCTATAATCGCGAAAAAAAAAGTTGTGTCAACCTTAAAGATACTGTGATTAGATTGACAATCATGGGTGTATTTATTTTTTAAACTACACAAGTAATCAAACAACAGTTATCCTTAACTACACTCCCTGTAAAAATTGATATCACCTTCAAAATAAAAATCAATGATTCCGATGACAGCAAACCATAACTTTTGAAATTTAATTGGCAACAATTTAATTGCTTGAATCAAACTTCATATACAACAATAACACGACGCAAAAAGCCACTGACTTTTTATAAAAATTCATGTGCACTATTCAGTCGCATTTCGTTCAATATTTCTTGTCAAAGATACAAATACAATTACAATTTTCGTTCAATGCAATACTCGACAGTGAGATTAAATAGATCAATCCATGGCCTTACATTGAGAGAGAGAATTTTAAATTATTTTTATCATTTAATTAAAACAAAAATCAGCTTTTATATTATAAAATGTTGTTTTTACTGTTTGCTTTTCATCACGAATGTATAAATAGGAAATTTTATTGCCACTGTCTTACTTCCTGACAAAAAGCTTTGAAACAATTAAATAATAATTTTATCACAAAAAGAAGCAATACAACTGAATAGTTGAGTTTTGTTTTGTTATTTGTTAAAAAAAATAATACTTATCTTAAATATTTTGTTGATATAAGAATCAGAAAAATGCAATTTTTACATACAAGCACTTTACTGATTTGTTATATGTAAACCTATGTGAAAAAGTATTTTCATTAAATTTATTTTTAAATTCACTGGGGCGTATGAGTGTTATTTTTTCACAATAAAAACTAAAAGCCTTTGCAGAGTTTATTGTGGAACATTTCAAATTATGATAGCGATCTTAAACAAAAATATTATATTTCTACACACAAAAAATTACTTTTCAACATAGCAAAACAACGTTAAACCTCGTTCTATTTACCTAGCCTCAAGATAACTTATTATTAATTGTTTGATAATTTTAGGAAATTCGCTTTTTTTATTCTTTCGTTCAAACATAGTCATTCACTTTTTATTATGTCTTTCGTTTGATTTATTTGTTTATTGGATTAAATGAGGCGTCTCTGTTTTTAGTTGGCTAAAGTTGTTTATGCAAACTTTTTTATGATAATAACTTTGAAAATCATTTCAAGGATCTTAGAACTTTACTAGGTCAACACTTATGGCACGATGAATTGGCAAGGCTTATGCATTAGTTTATTTTTTATTTAATACAAAATTATTATTAGAGAAAACGGTAAAGAGTTACATTAGTTTTGAAGTTCTGCATATCAAAATGAGAGGAAAAAAACAGAGCCAGGCATGAAGTTGAAGAGAGAGATGTCAAAGAAATAGTCGTGTTTTTGATCAGCTCCAAACATTCTTAAAGTTAAATCCCTTTTAATCCGTTTTTCTTGATCAAGGTAAATTATTAAATCCATTAAATTGTTGTGGTCAAAGAGTTCATATTGGTCAGATTTAATCTCGGTCTTTGAATTTGCAAGGGGTGTACCTCAAGGTTCCATTCATTAACCGATATTGTTTTGCCTTTATATTAACGACCTTCCTAGTGTCTGTTCAAATGTGCTCTCGCATCCTTATGCGGATGCTGTACAATCTCGCAAGAAGATTTGGCGTGTAGACTTAATGAGGATCTCACTGCAATTTCCAATTGGTCGCTTCATAATGGTCTTACACTTAACCCTGCAAAGTCTCAACTTATTGCAATTTTCAAAAAAGAACATTAATACCTCTTCTCTGCCTCCAATTTTCTTCTCCCAATCCCAGCTTTGTTTTGTGCACACGTAACCAGTCTTGGTATCAAGGTAAATAAATCGCTCTCTGCTGAATATCATACCAACTATATAATATTAGAAGGATTAACACCGGCCTGCGTAAGCTTTGGCTATTTTCTGTCATAACTCCAGTGAACACTAAACTACGGCTAATAAAAACACTACTTTTGCCTTTAATAACATATGGCAATATCGTGTATTGTAGACCAGATTCCCATTCCCAACATAAAATTCTCGTTGCTTTTAATGACATGGTTAGATACGTGTATGGTATTCGAAGATACAAACCCATATCGCATTATCATCGGCTTGTCCTGGGATGTTCCCTTCAGGAATATCTTGATGCTAGGTGCTTAATTTTTCTTCACAAAATTATGCGAAGTAAAACACCTGTTTACCTATTTGAAAAACTTAGATTTGCTCAATCCTCTAGATCATTAATGCTTTTGGTGCCAACATATTGCTACTTAAACTCTTCGCCGCTCTTCTTAGTCTACGTAACGAATCTATGGAACTCTCTACCAGTGGCTATTAAAAGTATTTATTATACTTCAAATTTTAAAAATGCAATTGCTTCTTTCTATTTCTTATTTTTCTTATATTTTATTTTCTATTTCTATTTTCTAACTTATTTAATGTAAAAATTGTCAAATAATGCAATTTGTTAGCTATTTTTACAAATTTGTTGAGTGAAACTATAAATATTTATTATACCCAATGTTAGGTACTATAAAAGACTTTTGTCTTACTTGTACATTTGTATCTTAATAAAAATTGAATTGAATTGAGTTCCACATTCATGTGGTGCAACTTAACCAAAAATCTCTGTACTTAACAGAAATCCGTAGTTTGGCTCACGGGTAAACTGATGGACATTCTTTTCATGCTATTTCATTGGAGTACTTATTGTCAAAAAAGCGGTAAAAGAGTGAAAGATATGTTTCATTAAGTCAGATGCAATGGAATCCTGTCACCTATCAACTGTAAATCTCTTTTTTTTTGGGTATGATACAAAAAACTAAAGACTTGGAAGAATAAAAGCTATATAGATTATAGATTGATCAGATGGGGTAAACAATTCTTGCATTTTCTAAGGTAACTTAAATACTTCGCAGCGATGGTTTTTATTGCACATTTCGAGAACTGTGAGCTGTTCGGTTTTTTTCCATGCAAGTTTTACTCATGAATAGTAATATGGAGCCAAGTTTCGCTCGGATGGGAAAGAACAACATGGAAATTCTGTCAAAATCAATATCAAATGATTTTTTTTTGGATTAGTAAAAGCATAATCCTGGTAAATAACAATTTCCCGATAGATCAGAAAAATCAAGCACCATTGTGCGTGGTTAGTATAGTCGGATGACCATCCGAAACCCATTTAATGGACGACATCAACTCAGACAAGGTTCACCAAGTGGCATTGTATTTTTTTGGTTTAGATTTTCGGCGGGCCGCGTCACTGGTCAGTACTTTTCGAAAACGACGACGTCTTGTATGGTCTCTTGAAGTCACAAGCCGCAATCGACTGATGCCCTTAACCGCTCAAGTTCAACTGAGCCTCTTTTGAAAAAAAAAGAATCGGAGACAAAATGTATCCCTGGTGCATACCAGCATTCAGTTTTGTAAATCTCGTATTGAGCGCATCAAGGGATAATTAATAATTAAATGAAGAGGAGTTACATCGAATCCAAATGCACGCAGTTTCGTTAAAAGCGCTATAAGCTCTTTATCGGTAAGATATACCATATCAGACTATCATGAAATCTTAAATTAAGGTTTGAAGTAGAAGGAGGATAAAAGGATCTTCCCATGAAAGGCCAAAAAGAGCGAAACGAAGAAATCGTTTCTGAATGCTTTCGATTCTGAGAATATTAACTTGAGAAGCATATTCAAGGAGAAGTCTAACGACAGTTCGAGTTACAAAAGGGTTGCAGAATTTTGTAGACTTTAGTTAGACCATAATTTTTGAAGCCCAGTGCTTAATTGTGTGTAAGTACATTGTGCTAACGAACACGATGAGAATGGATTCGTTGTATAGAAAATAGTAACTGGGAGGCAATATTATCCGCTAACGTGTAAAGGTTATCGATTGTCATTTATCAACTTTTAACCTCAGGCAATTTTCGCTACGACGAATTGGAAAAGCTGTCAAGATCTAATTGAATAAGGTATCAATGTTAAAATGATTAGTAACCAATTCAATGCCATTAACGGTGAAAAGGAGAGGGCCTAAGTGACTTCATTGGGGGACACCGGAAAAAAGCCAGAAATGGGCTATAAAAGTACATTCCTGAAACGAACACTAAAGGAACGATTTCCAAGGTAAGAAGATATCCATTTCAAAAAGATCGATTCAAAGCCAAGTTTCTTAAGTTTGAGAAGTATCAGGCTATGTGAAATTTTGTCAAAGGCTTCTTTACTAAATCAAGTGGAGATAACATCGACTTCTTTCACCGCCTCTAGTGCTGAGAGGGCAAAGGAAACCAATTCAAAAAGGTTCGTGGTAGATGATCTATTTGCATTTGAGAAAGAAGATTGGTCTCATATAATCATTATCGCTCTCAAGTACAGGGGACATAATAGCACCTGCTGACAGCCTTGAGTTTTCGGTAATTCAATCTGCAAGCGAATTGGCTTTTTCTTGAGAGCTTACAGCAGAAGTATCATTAAGGACGAGGGTAGGAACAGATGATTTTGTCTCAATAAAAAATAATATATTGCACGACTGGGTCGCACGTACTTGCTCTTATGTGCGGTCACAGCTTAGAATAAAATTTGGAAAATATTAAGGGAATTTCAAAGTTTTTATTCTATTTTTCCGACTTTTGATTGTTTGGAAAAAGGACGTAAAATTGTTTTCAGCGGAAAATTTTAAACTCCATTTTATTTCTTTAAAAAAATGTAAAAAAGTGTGATTTTTTTCAAAATCTTAGGAGCGGTTTTTAAATAAAATGATTTTATTTTAATAGCTTTTTTCAAAAAAAACAAATTATTTAAGAATGCGAACCTAAGCAAACAAATAATCTTAATTTCAAATCAAAATGAAAAAAAATCCAAAATATTGATTTTTGAAAAAAAAAATAAGAAAATTATTCTTGTTCTATGGAGGGTTCCGTTTTTAGCCCACCATTTTGAATTTTTCACCAAAACATAACTTACAACTACAATAGTACACTTCATAAAAATTCTTGGAGCCGTTTCCGAGAAAAATAAGCTTTTACTTAATGCTTATATGACAGATACCGTTAATATTTGAGCTAAGAAAAAAACTTTAAAAAAGTCTTCTGTAGAACGTCAAAATAACCTTATGTTTACGGTTTAGGCTGTAGTTCAATATACATCCATACAGACGGACAGACAGACAGACGGACAGAATTCTCCCAGTAACTCAAATATGTTTCTCTATCATCGTAATGTCATGTCTGATTGTTAGATTTTTTTTACGAATGCATAACTTGCCTTATAGTTCCTATAAATCCCAAGTAAAAAAAAATTGTGATGCTTAATAATAATTAATAAATCTAGTTATTCCATAAAAGAATTTAATACAAATCAAAAGAGGGATTACCGAGATATTCATATATGAACACTTAAAGCTAATCGGTGCAGCCGTTTGTGTTCAGAAGTGAAATACAACCAGACAGGCACAAATATATTGCTAATATATGATCTTATATTTATTTATTTAGCATAAAGACAATATTACTGTATGGGTCATTAATGATTCTTCTAATGAATGATGATTGTGATCTCCTGTTCTGCATCACACATTACAGGTAAATGCAATTTCAAAACATTATTCCATTTCATATTTTTTTTTCTGAAGGACAAGGACTTTTCTTACTTATAAGTTATAACATACGATAAACCTTCGTTTTTGTGAAAAAGCGAACCGCAGACGACATCATGTTCACCTTCAAAGTTTGCCTCCATTAAGGGTCCATCGATGCTAAAGGATATGATGAATGTTGAAATAAAAAAAAAAAAACATATTTTAACACTTTAAAGGAAATACAAACCAACCAGATGATCAACTTTTCCTAACCAAAATAAGTCAAGTTCAATTTTTTCGTTATGATCAATTATATACTTCACTGATCTGCAACCTTAGGTCATTGCATTACATGCAAACCAACTCTTAAATTAATCACCATGACGATCGCCCCAAATGAATACGAAACCACTGACTTGACTTTTATGCAATTCCATTCGGTCCACTTATAATTGGCACGCAATCTACAAGGACTACTGGCTGTCATCCCATGAAAAAACAATATTGGATCAAAACATGAACCTTCTCTCAAGTCATTCCACCGGTTGCAATCAGTCCGAAAATTGCCCACACTGCGTGTATCATCAAAAGGCTCCCGACAGCAATTCGAAGGCGAAGCACCCAACCAACAGGTACACTCCAACTGAATTGAATTAAATTATTCCTACGCTACCCGAGCGGCTCTACTTTGTCTCGAAACGTCTGAAGGTAGTTCAACTTGAAATAAATATGCAACCTCATGCGTAGAGCAACGCGTCGTTTGGGATGGGCACAGAGTGTCATCCTTGCACTGCTGTTTCCTGTTTAACTTAACCCAAAAACAATATATTATGCTTCCAAAACCTTACCAACCACGACAACTTTGAGACCAACGAAATCGAATATCCTTCGCTGTGAAATCGACAACCTTGTAATGAGACTTGGGCTCGCCTCAGTGATTAATATCGTGCTCTTCCACTTGTTCCCCAAGAGCGTGGAGACTGCACGATGTGAGGCAAGCTGCAAGATAGCATCTGAAGCTGACAATTAAAGCAAAAAAAAAACAAAAACTGCGCATCGAAAGGCATATAAATGTAGGTGAGTGACTTGGGATGACCTTATGAATGGGCTGTGCTGTTGTTGCTCGCTGGACGAGACTGCAAGTGAATTTCATAATGAAGTGGGTATCTGATTGCACTAAGGATTACTTTTCGAACCGGAGGTATTTTTTTATTTTTTTATTTTTTACTAATTGCTGTAACTTTAGTGAATTATCACATAAATTGACGTCATTAAGCCTGATAGTTGTGTTTGTTTGGCTAACCTTTAAGGGTAAACTACCGAGACATACATATACTTTTTGTCCCAAAAACTCTATTGGCATTGACAAGTAAGTGCAATGCAACAATATAAATAAAGAAATTAGTTTATTTTATTTGATTTCTCCACTATAAATTTAAATAAAAACTGATAAATCCAATTGTTGTTGAATCAAATGGCGCTTATGCGTGTTATCATTTTTAGGTCAATGAGAAATTCTAAGTCATAAAGCTGGTGTGAAAAGTTCCTTGTGTTCTAGTTTGTAAAATAATGAAATTATCTAGGCTAAGGTTGGTACTAATTAGATATCGATATATAAAGAAATGAAGTCCCAAAAAAAATCAATGATCTTAAAAAAAATTGTTATTTTGTTATTAACTGTCGGTTAGCGTTTTATATGAACAGAGTTGACTTAAATTTTTATGATTTCGAGTTTTCACGAGTTATATTGAGGAGTAAAGTATTGTGGTACCACAAAACCTTTTGCCAAGTTAAGCGGTATTACAATAAGTCTTTCATCAAAAATATGCAAAATAAATTGCATGACTGAATCGCACGTACTTACTCTTATGTGCGGTCACAGCTTCGAAAAAACTTTGAAAAATATTAAAGGAAATTCAAAATTTTATTCGATTTTTAAATAAAATGGTTTTTATTTAATAACTTTTTTAAAAATTAAAAAAAACTAATTAAGAATGCGAAATTAAGCGCAAAAATTACTTACATTTAAAAACAAATTAAAAAAAGCCGGTAAATGGCCGGTAAATATTGATTTTTGAAAAATAATTAAATTGAGAAAATTATTAAAAATACAAAAAAAAGTTTTCGAAAATATTTTAAAATAAAATTACTTAAGCTACTAACATCTTCCTGAATATCAATTTTGATTGAAATCGGATGACCAGTTTTCGAGAAAGTCGAAGAAAAAAAACCTTCTATGGAAAGTGCCGTTTTAGCCCACCATCTTGAACTTTTTTCACCAAAACATAACCTACTACTTATACTGACATTCTACAGAGGTGTTTTTTAATTTTTTTTTTTTTTAGCTCAAAAATTAACGGTACCTGTCATATAACTGTTATGTAAAAGCTTATTTTTCTTGAAAACGGCTCCAAGATTTTTTATAAAAAAAAAATTAGTGTACTACTGTCGGTATGCATTATGTTTTAGTGAAAAAAAAAATTAATATGGTGGGCTAAGAACGGTACCTCCCATAGGACCGGTTTATTTCTTCGACTTTCTCGAAAACTGGAGATCCGATTACAATAAAAATTGATATTCAAGAAGATGTAGGTAGCCTGAGTAATTTTGCATTAATTTTTTTTCGAAAACTTTTTTTTGTATTTTTAATAATTTTTTTATTTTTTTTTTAAATCAATATTTTGAAAACGGGTAGGTGAATTTTTTTTTAATTTTGTTTTTAAATGGACGTTATTTTTGTGCTTAAGTTTGTATTCTTGATTTTACATTAATTTTTTTCGAAAACTTTTTTTTTTGTATTTTTAATAATTTTTTTATTTTATTTTTTAAATCAATATTTTGAAAACGGGTATGTGAATTTTTTTTTAATTTTGTTTTTAAATGGACGTTATTTTTGTGCTTAAGTTTGTATTCTTGATTTTGCATTAATTTTTTTTCGAAAACTTGTTTTTTGTATTTTTAATATTTTTTTAATTTTTTTTCAATATCTAACTATATCAATATTTTGAAAACGGGTAAGTGATTTTTTTTTTAATTTTGTTTTTAAATGGACGTTATTTTTGTGCTTAAGTTTGTATTCTTGATTTATTTATTTTATTTTTTTATTTAAAAACGGCTCCTACAATTTTGAAAAAAATCACACTTTTTTACATTTCCTAAAGAAATAAAATGGCGTTTAAATTATTTCACCCAATACATTTTAACGTACGTTATTCGAACAATCAAAAGTCACAAAAATCGAATAAATGCTTTGATGTTCACTTTAATTTTTTTTAATTTTATTCTACAATGTGACCGCACATATGAGCTAGTACGTGCGATCCAGTCGTGCAATTTATTTATTTTTTTATTTTGATATGCAGTTTCTTATAGTTTATTAATATACATGTAATATAAAATTTAAGATATTTTTTTATTAGCCTTAAAAATATTGATTTTTCAAAAAAAAAATCAAAAATTAATTTTAATTAGAAAAAAAAGTTATTCAAAATTTTGATATGCAGAATTAATTTGGCTACATAGATCTTTTCAAATATAAGATTTGACAGAAGTCCAAAGAGGCGTTACCGAGAGAGGCAAAAATTAAAAACCGTTATATGAAAGGTACTGTTAAAAGATTTTTTTCCGTAAATTTGGTTCTGATCAATGTTAGCCAATACCTAAAAAAAATTCTCAAAAATTGTTATCAAAGTCGTTTAAACCGTTTTTGAGAAAAATAAGCTTATCCTAAACGGTCATATGGTATGTCTATTTTTAGGCCTAAATTTAAAATTTCAATTTCTCCTCTGTGGAATGCCAAAAGAATCACACACACCAAATCAGTTATTGTGAAAGTCCCGTCAAAATCGGTCCATAAATAAGAATTTATATAGCTTTGCTTAATTTTTACAATATCAGTTATCTGCAGCCCCGTCAGAATTCGTCCATAAATACGAATTTTCGAAAACAAAACGACCCAACGCCAACTAGTGAGCAATTTAAATAATCTACGTTACTCCCTAGAACATTAACAATCTGCCAGTGAAAGTCCCGTCAAAATCGGTTCAGCCGTGCTCGAGATTACCCAGAACAAACGGACAGAAAGACAGACGACAAAAATTTTAAAATTTTGTTTTTGTTAGAAGCACTGTATATATGTACTCTCATATGCATCTTGTAAAAAGCTTGTTATTTTGATATTTAAAACCGACACTTCATTTTCATCTACATATGTATGTGTTAATCATACAATATAATAATCATACAAAACAGACAAACACCCAAAAAAGAAGAAAACAATCGGTGATCCTTAATAAAAAAGAATTATTTATTTTGTATAAATAATGTCAAATAAAATTCCGATAACACATGAATTATTGTCGTGGAACTTCAAGCTATGACCAGAACAAACCGAATTGATAAATCAATAAAAGAACTCCAAAGACTTAATTTCGTCAACAAATGCGAAATGCCTAAGATATTTTATTGTTTAAATTCGTTGCATCCTACTAAATTAGTAGTCTACGTTTGCTTTAACATTCTGGGAAAACCTATAATTATTCAGCTGGCTTAGAGAATTTGGCTTAACATAAGTTTGTTCGATTTTTTTTTCATTTACACACTCTACTACATTTTTCACCTAAATCAATAAAATAGCATAGAATTGTTCAAAGTTCAAATTTTACGAGTCATTTAATTATGTGTCTGTGTATGTGATGTATTTAAACTTTGTAGGAGGTGGGGTTGCAATCTTTTTACAAAAAGGTATTGCAGAGCTTGATGAACTTTTCGAATGCTTAAACGTCTAACCTGAGCTCGCTTGAGAATTATTATCTCATGGCCGGGAACTGGAACGCTAAACATGCAGATTGGGGAAACCAAACACGATTTTTATTTTTACATTTTAATATAAATAAATAATATAAAAAAATTGAGAGAGAATCATTTATTTAATTGGATGGGTCGACATAGTGTTGAGTATGATGTCGATTTTTTGGTACATAAAGACACCATTGTTTCCGAGGAGCGGAGCTTTCCTTGATCTACTACTGTTAGGCTCAAGACTGACAGTAACTGGCAAGAAACTGTTTATAAACGGTCGAGTGCGAAAGTGATCACTGCAGGCTTGCTTGCGTTATAGAGCTTCCAAACGAGCTTACAGTGTTGCATGAATTTCTGCCTGCGCACTTCTACAAAATTTTAGTAAGAAACACTGGCCACGTTTCTCCAACTCCTTTTGACAGGAGAACATCGTTCGAACCACATTTCGGCTCCAATTCATAGGAATGTATCTAACCATGAGATCCATGGATACCTGCTTCAGATGAATGGACTTATAAAACGAACGATGGAAAACAATCGCACGATACAAAAAACAAAATGCAACTGCCACTTCAAACAACGCTACAATAGAAGCACTACACAGACATAAAAAGTGGCCTTCTAACCATATTAAAACTCCTGTACAAGCGGTTACTGACAGAAACGACCTGGAGATTAGGACATTACAGTCGTCAATCAAAAATGTCTACTCGCTCATTAAACAAAATTACAGATTGTCAGATACTGGGACAATAGAATTCAAGCCGGTAATTCTAGCGACCCGAATATGATTCCTGAAGTAAATAAAATCTTAAGAAGAAACAATCACAACGGGCTTTCGTGTCTTAAGAGTCAGAGAACGAAAGACAATGAAAACATACTCCTGACTGCAGGAATAGATCTGGGGCACACCTGGACGATGATTTCTTTGTGATTGAGAATTTTCTGGAGATGGTTCTGCTTTTGAGCAAGTGTATAAGATGTATAAGATGAATGAGTCCATTTGCCGAAACCACGATCTGAAGAAACGAGCTCTGCTGAATCACTTTTACCTTAGAAAAAACATCACGCAATGGCGATCTGCGAATCTTGGTTTTACCGGGTTCAATGAAGAAAACTTGGCAAACGCCACCATCATCGCCGAGCAAAATGGGCCAAGTTCCCTTCTCATCTCGAAGGTCGAAATCCAAATAATCTTCGCATCATTAAAGAAAAAGAAGTCAGCATGAGTCGATGGTATACCCAATATAGTACTACGACATCTCCCTGAGGATGCAATAGTCATATACACAACACTGTTCAACAAAGCATTGAATAATGCATATTATCCAGTGAGTTGGAAGACAACTGTTGTACATCCTCCACCGAAAAAGGGAAAGGATAATTCCAATCCGGCGAATCGGTTCAAAAGTTGAGGTTTTTAGAATTCTCTTGCAATGTGACTTCGATCAGATTCAGCAATCCTGTAGTGATTGGGAATTGAATATTAATTGTTAATTTCCAGAAATGTAAAACTATCCTATTTAGAACCCCTTTGTCTAGGGCATCTGGGGATACGAACTGCACAAGTAGCATGGCATTACTTAAAGAAAGATTTAAGAATTCTAAAGCACTACTAGCATTCTTTTTTAAGAAGGATTTAAGTTCCTTTGGAGAAAAGAATGACATTCCTCTAAAATCTATCTTTACTCCTTCTTAAATCGGTATTAAATTTACTTTGCCTTAAAAGGTATTAATCCTTTTAACCCTGTCTTAGAAAAAAAAATTTAATTATAAAAAATTAAAGTTAAAAAAATTATGATATAATAAAGATGGATTAAAGAAGTATTGAAAAAGCCGTAAATACACAAAAGAAAATACGAAGAATTTAAGAGAGATTATTTATTTATTAAAGTAGAAGGATGAAGTATTAAATAAACAAAAAACTTTGATTTAAAAAATTCCGATTGGTAATGTCTTATAAATCGATGACAGGCTACACGAACGAAATAACATGACTCATGCTGATAAGACCCATGGTGATAGGACTCATGCTGATAAGACTCATGACTCATAACTCTTTCAACCAAAATCGTTCGCAAGCACCAGGCGAACATAAAAAACAACAGGTGCAAATTCCAAAAATAATTCCACTCAAATTCAAAAAGAACAAGAAGAGAAAAAGATATAAAAAATAGGCGAAGTTTTGTGTATATTGTGATGTGTGTGTTTGGATTTAACGAGAGGGTTTGTGGGTGTGAGTTAACGGCCTGTATATTGTTGTTGCTGCCATCAATGTTTTCCTATGACGTTATCACGTAAAATTATAGATTTAATACTAGTTTAAGTTATTTTTTATTAAGACAGAGTTTAATTTAGAGTGTCAGCATAGAGTATTAAGTTAGGTAAATATAAGTAAAGAACAAAATAAAAAACCATACAAAAAATGGAAATTTATTTATTACTAGTCTTTTTAACCAAAGTTGTCAGTACAGGGAATATAGGATGGTTGCTTCTCATTCCCGTTGCATTGGATTACATATTTCCGTTTCAAGTAAAAGCTCTAAAAGGGTTTCCGTACTTATCATTATAAATTATCGCAAATCGTAAAGCAATGTGCGTAGGGTTACCACTTGTTGATTACAATACAATACATTACTTTTAATTTAAACAAATATATACATGCATTCACTTTTTATAAAAAAACATTAGAATTTTAGAGTTTAAATACAATTCAAACAAAATTCAGTTCACTATATTGAATAATACTATATACATACATTTATTTTTATTAATCACAATATCACATCATAGCCCGGTTAAAATAGACATTTCAAATGACAAAAATTCCGACAGAGCTAAATTTTGGTGGAGACCTTGAGTACACCATTAGAAATAAAGTGTCAAAAGCCCCCATCGATCCCATGTGGGCAAAAAAAGATATTTGAGATCAAATGTCACAAAAATGTTTTTTTTTTTACAAAACGGTTAGTTTTATGATAAAAACATCTGAGGCAAAAATGTAATCATGTAATTCGCTGTAAAAGGTGTCCTCACACTTTTTTTCCAATATTCGCCATTTCTGAGATAAAGCGATTCTAAAATTTACTAAAGAATGAGGTAGTGCACTAGGCGAGGTTTTTTGCAGTAAGCCTACTCCACGACCTTATCCAGTAAATAAACAGGTTTTACCCTACAAAAGGTCAGGAAGTTGTGAGCTTTTGATATGATGTTTGCGATGCCCGGTAGATACCAAAATAATATTCCATAACCACCTCCCATTCGCCCTTTTCGATCCCTTCACAATCAAGTAAAAAAGACTGAAAATCGGCACTTTTTTCACTCTTTGGCCTGTAACTTACTCCTTTCTGTTGCATTGTAAAGCAAAATGACTCGTTATGACAACTGGTAGTAAATAAGATTTCCCGCAAGTGGTTTATAAACTTTGTTGTGCAACAAATAGCAACGGAGCTATGAAGCAAACCAAAAATGGAAAATTTTCATCCTTATTAACCTTATGCTGACAATTTTTTACTGAACAGATTATAGCTGGAACCTGGCAAGTTGCTTTCGCTCTGTTCGCTTGAATAACATGCTATTTATGATTTTATAGAAATCAAAATAGCCGTTACCGAGAAAGTTGAAAATTAAAAAAAAACTTTTCCGGTCAATTTGTTTTGGTAAAACGAAAGCCAATGTCTACCAAAAAACTCTCTAAAATGTTCATCATTAACGGTTATACGACAGGTACCGTAATTTGTAACCCTAAAAATAAAACCTACAGAATACCATGAAAACCACACATACCAAATGTGAAGGTAATGCTTATATCACTTTAGCTATTCAGTCTGCAAATAGTTATAAATATAGATAGATATAAAATGATTTTTAACTATTTTTTTTATTTATTTTTCGCTATTGAGAACATTGCAACAACGCTTTGTTTGTATTACTATCAGACGGAAATCTAACAGAAGAATCTATTGCATGCATTACTTTTTTATTGCAGGATTTCAATTTAATTAAAAACAAATACATTTTCCAACTCATTTAACTAATTCACGATTGTTTGTCAATTCCCATCGATCGAATTGATCACCTTGAAGGCTTTTAATCATGTGGTGTTTATATATTCATGCAGTCTCTATATCAATTTATATATTGTGCGTAAGAACCAATACTTGCATTAATCATACTCATACAAATATATCTGGCAACATTGCAACTAAATTTAAAAATAAAAAAACACTAAAAATAATATGTTGTATCTATTTTGTTATGGTCAGGGTCGTGATACAGAATCAATGCCTGCATAAAATCATTGACTAGGTACCTACATATGTTTGTTTTCGTGCGTTGAATAGTTGACTTTTTGTTTTGGTTTGATTAATTTGTTTTTTTTTCTTTTTTTTTTTTTTGATTTGATAATAAATTATTTTGCAAAATGCGTTCACCTTCATTTGGCTTAGAGCAGGCTGTCAGACATAATCATAAATTACCATTTGAAACTAGTGCGACATAATTAAAATATAAGTGCAAGCTTATGGTGGGATTAGGGTACACTAATTTCTTATACAGGGTGGTCAATACATTTTTGTAAATAGCAACAATTGATTTCATAAAAACCGATAGAGGAAGAGGCGCGCGATTGGCCGGGAACTGTGCGACCAAGTGAGTGTCCAAGTGTTAATTTAATCAAAGCTTGAGTCAAGAAGTTCGAAAGGCATCGACAACGAATATTAAGCAAAAGGGGCGGCCGCGTTCAAGAAGAAGCGATGAGAACATTCGGGAGGTTGAAATTTCCGTAAGGAACGATCACAAATCATCAACGTTACTGTGAACTCAGTGGAATGCGCGAAGATATTGCGAGAGTTTTTAACACCACAGTTACATGAAGTTGAAGGACAGAACAGCAGTACTTGGATGCAACAAGATGGAGCAACATGCCATATATCTAATGTGACTTTATCGCTGATTAAAGAAATATTTCCTAACAAATTGATGGCCTCCGAGAAGCCTGGTCCTTATAATATGCGATTTTTTTCTTGTTGGAATACCTGAAAAGTGTACTTTAATAAACCGACGACCATATTTTTCTCTTTTTTTATAATTAACGCTCCATTTTGTATTCCATCAAGAAGGTGAAGCGATGTTCACGAAACACCTGGCCAGAGGTGGAAGTTATGCTCGAGCTTAGGGCGTATAAACGCTTTATAAATTGTATCCAGTTCAGAAGCGGACAAATACTTCTTACACCGATACAGAAAACACAGTTGACACATACCGAGTACTGAGAGCTTTTCGGTTTCTTCGATGCAAGTGCCATTCATGGACAATGGCATTGAGGATATGTTTAGCTTTAACGACAGAAGACAGCATTGAGTTTTCGAAGCATTAAACTCCACACGATTCCTATTACCCCATTTGACTATGTAATACAACTTGTATTCAACGATCCAGAAGATAGCTACTAATCCAACGAACAAGAGTATCATCGACGACAAGAGAGCTTCATGCCAAACTCTATCAAATGCCTTGGAGATATCAAGAACAATAATCTTACTCTCACCAAAGCGATGTAAAGATTTGTTCCACTGTTCTGTGAGATATGCCATCAGTGGAACGGTTGCTACGAAAGCCATATCAAATTAAGAGAAAACATCCAGGAGGAGATGTTATGATATGCTTTTTAATCTAAAATCATATATTTCACCACAACATTGCTTTCTGTGTGATAGATCCATTGTTTCAAATTTAATGGAGGTAACATCAAACATATCAACTGGATTCGCAAATGGCCAACAAACTGATGTTGGTTAATTTGATTTCGGAAAGGCATTTGTTCAACTAAACCATTGTATATTGATACAAAAATTGAGTCAACATAGCTGAGGTAATTATTTTTAAGATTGTTTTCTTTTCTATTTGAAATCAGAGACCAACAGCAATAAACGTTACGTCTGGAGTATCCCAGGGAAGCCATCTAGGGTCTCTCCTTTTCTTGTTATACGTAAATGACTTACCACATAAAATTCAGCATTCAGCATAAGATTCCGCTCTATGGCGACGATGACAATATTTTCGACGTATTCAAATCCTGAAGAATCTCAATATCTACAAAGTGATTTTAACACTCTTCTCGAATGGATAGCCATAAATAAGCTATCATTTAATATGCCAAAATGCAGGATCATGAACTGTTTTCAGTTTGTATGCCAAATATGGTCACCCATATATGCTACCCACATTCAAAGGATTGAATCTGACCAAAAACAATTCCTGTTATTTGAAGTTCGTAGCTTAAACTCACTGGGAAAATCATTTTTCGTTTCCACCATACCGTCAAAGACTTACTTCTACAAATCAAAATTATCAACGGCGAAATTTCGTCGCCATAGTTACTGTCGTTAATTAAATTTAACGTACCTGTTCGTCGTAATCGGTACTATATACCTTTAGATTTAAGCTTCCAGAGATGTAATTTCTTAGCCAACGAGCCCTTCCGGAGATGTTGCCAGATTTTCAATGATCTCTATTTTGTTTGCGATTTTTCTTTAAGTGTTCGTCATATAAAATCACATATGTTTAATTATTTTAAAATCAATTTTCATTAGTTAAATTCTTATTTAAATTAAGCTTAACTGTTAGTTTTTAAAACTGTAGTTAATTACAAATAAAAATAAAATTAAAATTAAAATACACGCTTCAGTCCAATTCCGGAGGCACCCTGAAATGAAATACAGAGATTCTTTTTTAGCCAAACAACACGAATTTGGAACAGTTTATCCGGCAAGATTTTCTCTTACCATTTTAATTTACACCACGCTGCACATACTGTTAGGACGGAGAGGAAAATCTAATCAGCGATACTAAAGGCATTCTGGAGCGATAGGAAGTGTACTTTAATGAATTGTTCGGTCAGCTCAAGGAAGCCTCGGGAGCCGATGGCATACCTGCCGAGCTGATCAAACATGGAAGGCCAACACTACACCAAGCATTTCATAGAATCATGGCACACGTATGGGAATACGAATAAATGCCAGAAGACTGGCGAATAGCCATCATCATATGTCCCAGACATAAGAAGAAAGATATCACAAAGTGCATTAATTATAGGGGTATAACATTGTTGAGTACATTCTCTAAGATATTCGCCTCTATCCTGCAAGAACGGATAGCTCCATACGCTAAAACCATAATCAGCAAATATCAATGTGGTTTCATACCAGGCAAATCAACAATTTATCAGACTTTTATCCTTAGGCAGGTGATGGAAAAAAGTCTGGAATTTAATATTCTAACATACCATCTGTTTATATACTTTAAAGCCGCCTACGATAGCATAGCCTGGGTAGACTTTGTAAAGCCATAAGAGAATTCGGCATCCCAAATTAATTAACACGAATATGTAGGCTGACCATGACCAACATTACAAGCCAAGTAAAAGTAGGCGGTTTGCTGTCCAGACCAATCAACATATTTAATGGACTCCGACAAGGGGATGGTCTGGCTTGCATCCTGTTCAACATGGCGTTGGAGAAAGCAATGCTTGACTCTGGCGCGTCAACAAGAGGGACTATCGGCACCAAGTCCAGCCAGATATTGGCTTACGCAGACGAAATCGACAACATAGGCTATCAAGCTGTACAAGACTCCTTTACCCAGATCGCGCAGGCGGCACAAAACCTGGGGCTACATATTAATGATGGGGAGACTAAGTACATGTTGGCAACGTCTGCGAGAAGTGCTGGTTCAATTATCAATTTAGAGGAGCATGAATTTGAAGTAGTGCAATCCTTTAACTACCTCGGGCTCAAAAGTAGAACCCGATATTAATAATATTTTATAATATTTTAATATTTTAACTATACAGACACATAGTTAAAATATTAAAATATTAATATCAAAATTTTATTATTATATACAATGCCTTTTAGAGAATGTTGCACGACACTAGTTAGAAGAATTAGAGAGATAGGAAAGATTTTTTTTCGGCGCAGTAGATTGAGAATTATGTAAATTGTTCCTTACTTTAAACTCACGGATGGCTCTGGCTTGGGCTAGGACTTAGAAAAACTGCTTCCCAAACTGAGACTCAAACTTAGGATCTCTTACTTGGCAAGCAAACATCTTATCTACTGCACCACTGCCGCCCGCACATATATAGAAGAAGAAATACGTGGGCGGCTGTTAAAATCCAACAGAACCTACTATAGTCTTTCAAGGCTCTTTAAATCCAGAAACCTTACCATAAAAACCAAACTTCTGCTGTACAAGACTATACAAGGCTATAGTCTTACCAGTACTCAAATACGGATCCGAGACGTGGGTGCTGACAAAAAGGCACTCTGTTCTCTTATCCGCGCTCAAGAGGAAAGTCTTACGGAGAATTGTTGGCCCCGTGTGCGAGCCGGGACGATTCCGGAGAAGATACAATCATGAATTGTATGAAAGCTACCTCGAAGCAGATGTTGTGGAAAAAATAAAGCTCGGTAGACTCCGACTGGCTAGGCTTCTAGCTCGCATGAGGGAAGAGAAACCACCTCGGAAAGTCTTTTGCAGTTCTTTTTATGGTAGAAGACAACGTGGGAGACTTTGCTTGCGTTGGAAGGATGGCGTAGACCAGGGCGACCGAAGCCATGGGGTGCGCAATTGGATGGGGTCGGCCAGCAATCGGGATGAATGGAAGGACTTATTAAAGGAGGCCCGGACCGGATCCCCGGTGTTGCGTCGATGATGATGATGATGGTGATGATTTCAATTTACAAGCATTCAAGACCAATGTTAACCGACAACTTCTGTCCCACCCTTATCTTCCTAATGCTCGCGCGTGTGCTTACATTAGAAACAAATAATCCATTGTGCTCGAAATTATATATAAAAAAATATTCCTATTTGGGGCAACGCCAACCCAGATTAAGTTCACCAGTTGACAATGCATCCTCAATTGGATTGGATTTTGTTAGGTGGCCCCGTGTCGACGGCTAGCTCTACAAACAATGATAACCGAATTCTTATGGCTCAAGTTGAACCATATGGACCTCTAGATACGTGGTTTCAACAAGACAGTGCTACGTTCCACACAGCGGACACCACAATTAACATTAATACGTGAACAGATTGAGGGTAAGGTTATTTCTCGCAGAGGTAACGTGTAAATTGGCCACCAAGATGTGCGATTTGACCCCACTAGACTTTATCTTCTTTGGTTTCCTGAAGTCGCAGATCTATGGATTTAAACCACAATCGACTGATACCTTAAGGTGAACATAACACAAGCTATCATGATGCATCGCTCAAATTCATCCGGATCTATGCGGAAAAGTCATTGAACCACCATAAGAAATCGGGGTGGGCATTTGAACGATGTCATATTCCGTTCGTAAAATTGTTCGTACTGAAAGAACGAATATGATTTTATACGTTTTTTTAAATTAAGTGCTCAGTTTTCTAAATTTCCGTTTCAAATAATCATTTGTCAAGCAGTTCCTCCAAAAATCAATTTTCATATACCTTGTCGTATCCAATTCATAAGAATATCATTTTAACAACACATCAAGGATCCTTGTTGATCTTGAATTCTCTGACGTTGAAAACATTTCTCCGCGAAAAATGAAAATATTTTCCTTTCATAACTTCAAAGCCAATTGACCATTCATTCTTCGATTACCCTGACCGAAGCAAAAAAATTCTCAACAAAAACATTATTTTTAGATCTAATTTTGTATATTTAGCATTCAACTTAAAACCATTGGACCTTCTTTAATTTAAACAATCTTCTTATGTAATTTAATTCGAAGATAAACAATAAACTAAGTGCATGCGATAGTACTCTCCCCGGTGGCGGTATCGTCCTCCATCATCGCCCCAAATAAAAACAAACGAAACATTTGCAATTAAAATAAATCATCGAAGCTTCCGAGAGGCATGCATCCACTGTATACGCGCAGGTATTTTTGAAATTTGTTTCAGATGTGAGGAATTAGGTGAAGGACACCGCAAAGTATACATTTTTTGGTTCAGCTTGCCAAAATCTCAAGCATAGCCAATTAGTTAGAGAAATATAGAAGTGTTTCCTTAGTAACAATTTAGCTTAGATAGCTTGGCAAGGGTGACGGTGACGGTGGTTAGTGGCTTGACGATAATCTCAGATCACTGAAGGCCGCACAGTTACCAAGCCCCGAAGCCGCATAAAGACCAAATTGTAATGGTTAACCTATTAAAGCAATTGTCATGATCATTCAAAGTGCGAACTTGCTGTTCCAAATATTATCTTTCTGGCCACGAGACCCAACATCTACTCAATCATATCTGTAGCAAGATTTAAAAAAAAAGATATTACTTATAACTACATAACTTGGTTTTGTTAATTCTTTTTTTTATTGCCTTTTGTTGAAACACAGTGAATCAGCTTTTTGTTAAGCTTCGATTTAATTTGACAAACGCTTAATGATGAGCAGATACTCAGATCGTGTAATTCCTTTTTCAACCACATTTTATTAAAAATGCCATTTTAAATCGACGAAACAAAAAAAAAAAAAAAAATCAGTGTCCTCGAATCACAAATGATTTTCATTGTTTGTTTGCTTGGGGAGAATTGTAAAAAATAAAATTTCCCATAAATAGTTGTAAATAGTCATGAATTGTTATTAAAATAGAATTACTAATCGAAATACATTGCACAGTACACACATGCTGGAGTTATTCAAACAATAACTGTATGTACGATATAACGAACGATGTTGTGAGAGTATCTTGTATCTATAGAGCTATAAGCTGCTATAACTGATGGCGGACAGAAAATGTTGTTTGCCTCAATGATAATTGAGAAAAGCACAACGACCTTGGCCTTAGTGAATTTTATTATTTGTTTGTTTGGTTCTGTATTAATAAATGTCGAGTTGTCTGAGCATTTGTTTAGTGACAACAAAAAAATGCATTGTACAGTAGCGGACTTACAGAAAAGTTGTATATGCTAGGGAAGGGCGCGCTAACCAGATATCAAACACTTTTTAAAAGAATGAATCTAGAAGTTTTCATCGAAGTAAACTTAATAAACGATGTGATTATTCATTAGATATGTACATATATGTTCATACATAGGTTATAGGTTCTATAAGGGGAAATAACGGTTTCGTTTATATGATACAAATAATACGATAATATGATAACATTTACCCATGGCATTAAAGATTCTTCGAAAGTTGTGGCAAACATAATCTGTCTGCTTGCATTTATTGGCTTTGTGGAGTTATTTCCTGGGCTAATTTCCTTAAAATGTTGTAGGTACGTTTTTGAAAATGTACTTTTCTCTAAAAAAAGGCTTATTCAGTTTTATTTGTAGAATAGTGTATTATTTTTATATATATATATATATTTTATTTTGATACCTAACTTAACTTAAAGACTATTTTAAGGTCTATTTATCTTCTACTATATACTAGCCTAATTTTTCCTTTTTTTTATTTTGTCTTAGGTACTATCTTAATTTAGCTCTTAGGTACTATCTTAACACTATCTTTTTATACTAACCTACATCGTTTACGATGCAATATATATTGTTAATGAAAACGGAAATCATATAAAGCTATTAGATGATTAGGTAGTTAAGTAATTTGATTATTAATATTATTTCTTTTCCTTTGTATATTTTCATAAAGTCTTGGGAGTGATTTCGGTTTCGGTGGAAGTTTCAACAAAAAATAAAAGGCACGACTGGGTCGCACGTACTTGCTCCTATGTGCTAATCCTTTTTAAGTGCAGGCGTCTATTTGGCAAAGATTTAATTTTAATGTTTTTTTTTGACGTGCAACTTCTTTAGAATCGTTGTGGTTTGAAGCTCGAACGAACATGCGTCACCACAAAGGAATATAAATAATATAAATGATATAAATATATAGGATTGTTAGCTTTTGTAGTTTTTACGTGTATTATCTTTTCACTTTTTGTTTCCTGTTTATAATATAATTTGCTAATAGAAAGATATAATTGCCTTTTTTCAGTTTAATTTTCATTTTGGTATGGAACAAATTGAACAACTGGCACAAAGTTTTGTGGGAATCAGCAGTAGGGCAATAATTCTAGGTATAGGGACCTATAGGTCCCAATAACAATAATTTACTTTTTGAAAACGAATTAATTAAAATAGCTTAATTATGTTTGATGGATCGATAAACGTATGATGGTAGGTATTAATGGAATTTAGTAAAGATATTAGGTACCTATAATAAGGTTGGAAGGAAGGTAGGTACTAAAATTGAGATACACATTCCAACTACTGATCAGCGAGTGGGTATAGACAATATAAAAAGTTAACAACAAAAGTTTGTTTATTTATAGGGTGGTGTAAACTTTTGTTTTCTTGATTGAAATTTTTGCATTCAGTAGTAATCGAATAGTTTTTTTATTTTTAGTTGTTTTTCTATGTTTATCATAGGCTTCCTTATTTATTCTGTGTGCTTTTATGATGATGAAGTGCTTTAAAATACGTAGGTATGTATGTAGGTTGTCACCCACTTTTATTTGACTAATGGCTAGGGCTTAGCCGAGCAATATGAAATAAAATGTTGGGGAAAATATTAAACAAATAATTTTTTTATGAAATCAAAAAACACTATTCATAACGTTTTTTTGGAAAAAATACTGTAAGCCATTTTATTTTTTTTGCTGTTTTTTATTTTATGCATTAAGCACGTTTTATAAATTAATACATACATACATACATACATACATACATATGACGTCAAAGAAACTTACAACAATTTCCAAAGATTTAAATATTCAGTTTTTAAAAACACATAGTTAATAAGATAAAAAAAAGATTTAGCAATTGGAAAAGAAACGTCCAGTTGCTTAATTTTTTTTTTATTGACTGTGTTTTTTTAGTAATCGGTTAACCAGTGCTCGAGAAAATCAAAGAAAAAAAGCTGGTCCTATAAGAGGCACCGTTTTTAGCCCACCATCTTATTTTTTTCACCAAAACAAAGTTTTTACCTACAATTGTATCTACACTGGTTTTTTTCATAAAAATTCTTGTAGCGGTTTCTTAAAAAAAATAAGATTTTCTTAACGGCTGTATGGCAGGTACCATTAATATTTGAGCTAAGAAAATTAAAAAAAGGCCTCTGTAGAATTTCAAAACCACAGTACACATATCTAAGGTAATATATTGCGCAGGTTGTCAAAATCTGATCTGTCACTTTGTATTAAAAATGGCAGTTCTCAGAGACCTACAACAAAAAAATGTATGTATGAACAAAACTACACACCTCTCGTTTGTTTTATATTTTTCTTATTTTCTTGTTTTGTTTCTAATGGTCTCTGGCGGCCGCTATTTTACTTTGATTTTGACAGATGCGCCGAAGATTGCAAAAATAAAACCTATAATGATATTACGTTAGATATGTGTACTGTGTGTAAAAACATTCCCCTGTGGGTGCGGGATAAAAGAATAGGCCCACGGTACGGATATGGCTGCAGTAAGAGTCTGCTAAAATATCCTCCCCTATAGGTTGGGTTTAAGAATTATTCTATGGCTGGGTTGTCGGAAGTTAAAGTCTTCCAATACCTAGTCTAGTTTAGTTAAGCAACTACTTCTCGATTTCGCATGGAACGGTTGTAGTTACCTTGATTCTAGACGGACAGCAGGGAGTGTCCAAGTTTTCACCTTGGTTGATAGGATTTCTGAACTGTTGTCTTACTGGATGGTGGGCTAGCGACATTATGGTGTCGAACCACAAGTGCGTCTTGTAAGAGACGGGCGAGGCCTCACCTAGGGTCTAAAATTAGGTACCATGGGTTAACAGGAGCCCCGGCTGATTACACGAGCCTAGCCCGGTAGTAGCTGTCTGTTAAAATTGAAGTAGGCCCCCTTGTGGGAGTTTCATGGGGGCTGTGGTTATTCCATATGCGGAACCGAAAAGGTATCTTTGGTTTCTGGGAGGATGGCACGGCTTCGAAAGAAGTGTGTGTTCATTGTCTTATTTAACTTTGATGCTAAGGGTGCTTGATAGGCCCTGCTTCTCAGCAAGGAGAATGAATTTAGCATAATAAATTCATTATTTGCTACTAGAGTGGCTTGGCAGCCCACTCTCCCACCTCCTGCACGGATGCTTAACTTACATTATATATATATATATTACCTATAATCGCAAGTTGAAACTAGATTTCAGATAGTGTTTTTGTACACTCTTAAACACCTTAAAAATAAACTTGAGCTTAGAGCAGCCGCAGCCAGCAATTAAATATTTTTTGTGAGTTTAATAGGTATATTTTTTCTTTTACATTTTTAATACCTTAAGTACACGTTCAATTAAATTCAACAACATCGACCCTTGGGGTACACCAGAATTTGCTAATTCATGAGAGCTTATAAGGTTCTCTAATTGTATTCTATTTTTTCAATCCCTAAAATAAGATGTTAGCCAGTTGAAGATCAAACCTTAAAGTTGTATGTACACATATCATTTAGTTAAGTTTAAGGCTCGGTGCACACTTGCGTCATTTAAAATTTTAAATAATTTTTTTTTACAACTTTTAAAAATATTGAACTTCAAAAAAAATCAAAAATTAATTATAAATAAAAAAAAATATTTTTCAAAATATTAGTATGCAGAATTTTTTACAAATATAAAATTTGATTGAAATCCATTGAGCCGGTACCGAGAAAGTCGAAAATTAAAAAAAACCGGTATATGGTTTCCATAGATGGTATTTTCATCAAAATCGTTGGAAAAGGTCATATATGGCACGTACCGTTATTTTAAGCCTTAAAAATAAAATTTCAATATCCCCTCTGAGAAATACCAAAAGAATCACACACACCAAATTTGAAGATATTCAAATTTGGTGTGTGTGGTTGCAGCTTATACATACTGACAGACAGACACACAGACAGGCAGACAGACAGAAAGGCAGACAGACAGACATTTTTGCCACTAACTTTTTTAGACTTCTCTATTATCGTAATGTCATGTTTGATTGTTATCTCAATTTTTTTATATTCACGAATCCTAAACTTGCCTTATACTCCCTATAATCGCAAGTAAAAATTGATGTCGAAGAAAGTAAAAACTGACACATAATAATCCAAAATTTGAAAAAGGATCACTTAAAACAATCTCTCTCCTGACATAATCCGCCTCTGGTGTCAAATGTTGTTTTGTAATTGCCACAACGATATCAGACAAGGAGAGCAAACAGCGGAAATAAGGAAGTGAATTGAATAAACTATCATTTAATTGCACAAAGATAAATGCTAGTTGCACCAACTGTCATTAGAGATAAAAGCTTCAACGAGACGACTGACGAGTAGGGGCATGCTGCATGCAATATACATATCACCCAGTCATTTATTCATATTTCTTTGCTCGCGTGTGATCACAGTGTTCTTGAACGCTGTCTCGCCTCAAAAAAATCTGACTGAAACTGCATGCAACTGCTCTAACTGATCTAAACTTAGTTTATTTAGGTGCAACAGACAAACCACGAATGAGGGGGTGGACAACTGTCTGGGAGAAAAAGATACAATTAAACAAAAAAAATCATAAAAACAACAGACAACTTCCTTATAGACATTCAAGTTCACCGTCGTCGTCGTCGTTTCGTTACATTGATTGTGTCATGGAGTGGAGTACAATGACTACAACTAGTATGACACTGTCCGCCCCACACTTGGGCATACCCACCCAGACCCAAGCACACACCATTTCGCTTCCGATCGCCCGTTGCATGCGTCCGTTGATAGAAGCTTAAGGTGACCGCCTGTAATTTTATTGCTTAAATCGGAGAAATTACAGAGCTTTTCCGCACTGTTTCCCTGCTTTTGTTGTATGTCGTGTAATAATATGTGCAGTGCATCAAGCACACACCAGTAGTTCTATTTTTGTCCGTCAATGTCACTTCCGCTTCGTGTTTTATTAATCAAGTGCGTTACATTGAAACGCCATGCCAGAGCGATAATTCTATTTCTGCGATCCCCATTTTAATCGTCGGTGATGTTGTTGTTGTTTTTGATCGAAACTGCAAGGTTCTACCGTGATAACTATAAAGAGTGTCCTCGACTGTTGGCATTTATATACATATGTATGTAGTTGAAGGTGTCTATGCCCTTATAGGGTCTATAAAATAATGTTTTATTTGAAATATTTTATCGAACGTTGCTATCAGCTCCGTTTAATTGGATGTTTGAAAGCTGTGTTGACAAAAAATATCTCCTTCATCTATCTTTTTCATCATCACTATTCATTTATTCATCCAGAATAGACTATTAACAGTACCTTTCGTATAACGAATTTTTGAAAACGGTTTGGTTCGCCTTTTCATCGCAGCGTATAATGAATGAGGCATGCTTTTTGCCTTTCAGCCTCCTTGATCTACAACGCGTTTCGATAGAGAGATGTCCTAAGTGATTGCGTGCGATTTAATCTGCAGCAAGCCAGTAAATTTTATTCCAGAAATACATTTTTACTGTGGTTACATCTCGAATTATAGATTTGATATTAGAGGGTTCCTGGATAAGTACAACATCCTCCCCTTCTTGCGCAGTGGGAGAAAAAGGGAAGCCGAAGCCAATTAGGAGTGTTGAGATACATTTGAACTATAACTGCATCTTACTGGTACGTCTTCATTTGTTTTATCATCTGTACCCAGTAGGCATGTGCCGCCATAAGAGGGTACGAGAGCACCAAATGTTTTTTTTTCCAAACCCACCTCTGTCTCTCAACACCGTTCGGTGAACATCGGGTGTCTAGTACTCGTACCTCAACTGGAGATTGTGGTCCAACCTCTTTGGAAGGTTGTTGAAGGCAGTAAGCGAGACAGGGAGAGGGAGTGTTACCAATAAGGTGCTTCTCCTTGCATTCAAGCGGCAACAGAAGAATTATCTAGATTGAAATGACAGTGGCGTCAACAGTTCCAGTCAGGGTGAACTACTTAGTGAGAACACGAAGCTCAGACCTATTAGGAGCGATTTATTTGGCTCCTCGTCCTTGGAGATATATTAAGGATCTGCCATCCTATAGGCGGGGCGTTGAGGGTCATGCCGTCGTCGGCGTAACTTTCCGGTTTCACTGGCGACGAGCTTTACAAATCAAATAAGGACAACGAAATTTGGATTTGTACATTGGATGTACGTATATAAGGTCCATAAACAGAGAACGTGCAGTCGAAGAAGCAGCACATGCCGCCTACAAACATGATGACACCAGTTTTTAGAGCTTTTCGGCAAAACATATTAATAAGTGCCCTAGCTATGACACTAAAATATTCCTAAGTAACTTTAAAACTTAGCTACGGGGGGAGTGCATCTTTTGTGAAACAGTCCGAGAAAACACAGTCTGCAAGACACCACCGCCGATAATGGATTCAGGCTTATAGAATTTGCTGTGTGGCGAAATATTGTAATACATAGTACGCACTTCCCACAGCTCATCAACAATAAAAAAGAGAATGGGGATCTCCGGACCAATCAACTGTCAGCCAATTTGACCAGGTTGCAGTAGATACCATGGAGAACAGGAAATACAAAATAGGCGGAGTTTTGTTGAAGTAGAAAGTAGATGTAGATATTGGGGTGTGTATGTGTGGATTTAACGAGAGGGTTTGTGGGTCATTTTTTGGTGACTCTGAGGCTCGGTGCACACTTGCGTCATTTTGACATTACTCATAAATGACGCGGCGGCATCTGACGAGTGTGTGCACAACTCTATTTATTTGTGAGTACTGCAAGACGCCAAAAGCGTCAGCGCTGCGTTCATTTTGACCCAGCGGCGCTAAAATGACCCAAGCGTGCACCGGCCTGAATTGTGACAAAAACGATCGAAAACGTATTCTGAGCACCAGGCGAACAACAGATGTATGCATGTGTGTTTGCATGTCGAGTATGTACTCCTAAACCGCGCAACGGATTTTAATGCATTATTTTCGCATTTTACATTAAAACATGTTTTTTCTAGAGCGTAATAACGCGCCTCGGGTACCGCTAGTGTATAACCATAAATAAAAATGAAGTGTCTGTCTTTAAAATCAAAACAACAGCTTTTTACTTGATGTATACGAAAGGATATACAGGACAGATTTTGACAGGACTTTCACTGGCAGGTAGCTGGTATCCTAAGGAGTAACTTAGGCTTACTTACTCACTAGATGGCGCTGGTGTCGTTTTTTTGAAAATTCTTATTTATGGACCGATTTTGACTGGACTTTCACAGGCAGGGCGAGGACGAAGTTGCGGGTTAAAAATAAAACTGATGCCGCTTGGTAATAGGTTGTTGGTACTAGATTTTAAGTACTTATTACTAGAATTCAATACTATTGTATTTTTTGGTACTGGATTTGGTAATAGACTTAGTACTAGATTTAGTACTTGTAGTAATTAAGCCCAATGGCCACACTGGTATTTGTGCAATACTATATCCCCTGTATAATTGTCCCCCTTATGTAAATTTCCCTAGCGAATAAGTAAAAGAAAGAATAAAGAAAGAGTCAGTCTTTGAGCGGTCTCCAAACAACTAAGTTGTATTCATTTCTACTTATAACAATTAAGTGCCTAAAGTAGTAGATAAAGTACTAGATTTGTTTGACGTCATAAGTGGAATTGTTTATGGTGTGAGTTAACGGGCTGTATGCTGGAGTTGCTGACATCAATGTTTTCTTATGACGTTATCACGTAAAATTATCGTCCGTAAACCTACTTTACAGACTTTACAACCATGAGGCCATGTCTACACCGGACTGTAGCGCCACCTAAGATAAGGCATATTTTGTCTAGACGATTCTTTGTTTTTTTTTAAGATGTACTTTCAAAGTTTTTTCATAGGTATGGTGTCTAAATACTTCCTCGAACTAAATGTCACAAAATGCCAAGCTATCACCTATTCTCGTGAACGAGAATCCTCCTTTTCTGCCTATATCGTTTGTTAAAAATAGCTTTCAAGTATCTATAGTAGATTCTCCTTCCAATATTGGAGTTCTCTGTGATATTTGGCTCAATATTCGGAGCCACATAATACCTTTATTTCTATAATTAAATCCAGATCAGCACTTGGTTTTCCAAAACGCTCGCTGGTGCAAAGAATTCTTTGATCCTTACATGATAAGTATCTGTACTCAGCGTTCGTTTGACTTGTTCTTGAATACGAACACTAAGTCGGGTCTCAACATTTTCTTCCATACTCCCGCGTCCCGTCTCATTGAATCTATTCAATGAAGGTTTGTTCGTTTTGCCCTTACGAGTATTCTTTGGAACAGAAATTCTTGTAATGCGAAATTCTTGTAATGCATATTGATATGCAATTTCTTAAACTTAGGTGTGGAACATATTTTCATCTACTTCTAAGTAGAAAAATTATTGATTTTAGCACGGAGGACACTCTTTTTCTTCTTCATTCGAATCTACACATGGAGGAAGAAAAGCCTTTTATATAAAATAAAAGATATTTTATGATTTCATTTTGTAAATTACTATTATTAATGCATAAATAATATCCAAATCATTTCCATCTAGAGCAATACAAACAAGGTTGTTTCTTTGATTGATTGACTCTGACAGTCGATGGAGGTCAACCATCTACATCATGCATTTGCACACGCTGATCGAGATCACCAGAATCCACTTTTCCGAATATACATACATATTTCAATTCTAAGGTGATTTAATTATTGAACGATGCTCATTAACTTTTGCGTTTAATAAACAGGCAGAATATTTAACACAGATTATTTGTTTACCTACATTCCAATTCTTTCATCAATAAGAAGTAAACCTAATTAAAAGAAACTAAACGCAACTTCGATCAATTTTGGTGGATAATCTTCTTTTAAATGGAAATTAATGTTATCTTAAAATTTCATTCGGGATTTGATTGGGTACACCATAAACTCCTGATGATCTCTTTTTCTTTAGTGTTTCGAAGTTACTTGGAGTTCCAGCTTCGAAATGAGCAGGCAAATTAGCGCATTCTCCTTGGCGATATGGTGACATTTTTACCGAATTCTCGACATTGAACATTGAAATTGGTGGTTGGGTGTATGAATAGGGCGATGAACAGTGATGTAACTATCTCGTACGCATCAATTGTGCTTATTTTACCTCCCCGCGGTAACCACCGGGTACTGGTCTGACCATCCGTACATTCCCTGCAAGTCAGGGCATTGAAATAGAGATGATGGCGGGCGAGCCCTTAATGGGCTAACGGCAGCGCTCATATCCCCGAAGAGGGTTACTGACTCCGGACTCTCCGGTTCCTTTTGTCCAATGAACCCATAAAAGGTCATGGCCCTCCAGGTTGGGTTGTGCGTTGTGTGTTTTTCCCTGCCATGGAAAAACAAAAAAGGAAAAAACGAATTAAGGACAACCACCTTCGGATCTGCACGTGGAATGTTATAACTCTTAATAGACTAGACTTAGGAAAGAAGTCTTGGGCTTTCGAGACGTAACTGAGCGACTTGTGACAATCTGTATCAAGGCTAAATTCGCCTATATTAGACTAATATGCGCTCATGCCCCCACAGATTTTAACTCCAAAATAGGTAAAGAGGAAATCTTTGATAGGACTGTCGGAAAACATTGCCTTCACGGCACAACGTCTGAAAACGGACTTAGGCTAATTGACTTCGCAGCGGCACATAACGTCACCATTGCAAGCACACGGTTTCCTCATCTCGGATGTTTTACCAACAGGTAAAAAGAACGTGCCAAGGAAAAATAACCGCACAGAAGCCTGTAGAGATAGGAATGAAAACCTCGTAGTAGAGTCATAGTCGGTGCTGAGTACACGGAAAGACCATTTCTGCAGACTGTTACACGGCGATGAAGACCAAAATCCCGATAACAGGCAGAATGAACCACTCAACATGGACGATGACAGACAAAACTTCCGTCCACCTGACCAAAATGAAGAAAGGATAGCAATATCTAAACTAAAAACAACAAAGCTGCTGGACCCGACGGACTACCCGCCGAACTTTTTAAAGCGACCGGAGATGACCTGGTGGAGTGCATACACCAACTCATCAAGAAAGTATGCCTGATGAATGGAACCTCAGCATCGTTTGCCCGATCCACAAGAAAGGAGACCCTCTAAACTGCGCCAACTATATAGGAATAAGTCGCTTGAATATCGCCTACAAGATCCTCTCTGCCGTACTATGGGAACGCCTGAAACCTTTCGTCAGCAACCTGATTGGCCCTTATCAGTGTGGTTTCAGACCAGAAAAGTCCACAATCGATCAAATGTTCACGTTACGGCAGATCCTGGAAACTAACCAAGAATTCCAAATCGATACCCACCACCTCTTTATCGATTTTAAGGCCGCGTATGATAGCATTTATAGAGACGAGCTATACAGAGCCATGTCAGGTTTTGGCACAAAGCTCGTCCGATTGTGCAGGAAGACGATGGAGAACTCTCGCTGATCTGTTAAGGTTGGTACTGACCTCACAAAAGCTTTTGATCAAAAAAGGATTCCGACAAGGTGATGCGCTATCGTGCGATTTCTTCAATTTAATACTAGAAAAAAATATAAGAAAATCGCAAATACTTTTTTTAAACGGTGCTTAACATTTTGAAAAAAAAATCATACTTTTTTCGGAAAATCAAATTTCACAAAAATCGAATATGCCAGTAGAGTTAAACATTCAAATCGGAAATAATTCCGACAAATGAATTTCTTGTTGCGATGGCTTTGTTTGTGATCCAATACGAATATCCTAAGTTTTCCTTTTCGACAGAGCTGCGCTAAGGGGAGGGGGTGGGGGGTAGAATGTACCCCAAAAAGGGGTACTTTTGTGGTTTTTCCCTTTTTTATTATAAGCTTATCAATATTTTCAAATATGGTCTAAATAAAAGTTGTAGCGTATGATGAGACCAAAACCATGTTTTTTGGACTACCAAGTACCAAACTACGTTAGGTCAATTTTGGGCCAATTTTCCACATTTTTCTGTTTTTCTCAAATACTTTGTAAATAAACTCTTTATCATTGAAACAGTGAATATAAAAGTTGTAAACTTGAATTCCGCGTAGTTGAAAATGGAAGCCAGGCTGGAGGCACGCCGTTAGGTGTAACTCCCGTGCCGATAGCATCATCGGCTGAGGAGTAAGAAGCTATTAGCAATTAAAAGGGAGAGAGTCGGAAAGAATGAAGAACCTTCCACTCATTTCACTCTTGGCCGTGCAATAATTATTTTTCCTCGCCTTATTTTTCTGGTGTATTGAAAGCTGATAAACGGTGGAATCAATTTCAATTTAACAGTGCGAGACCAACTCACTTAGGTCCTCAAAATAACGAGATATAGGCGCGGAAAGCTTGAGCGAAACATGCATTTTCACACACGTTACCCTTCAATCCGCTCCTGGAGGCGCAGGTATTTTTTCAAGAAAATTCTGGTATATGGATCAGGCAGCTAGACTCAATACCTATCTGGCAATACAAAATATACTTAGCTAGGACGTCAATGTAACGATATATAAGGATGTAAAGGCATGAGTGATGAAATGTATTTTCTGACATGATGCCCTTCAATCAGCTCATGGAGGCGCAGTTATTCTTTAAAGTAATTTGTGGTATATGAGCTGAGTAGCAGGACTCAATACCTATCTGACAATGCAAAACATACTTAGCCAAGATTTCTACACGAGATATAAGCATCTAAAAGTTTGAGTAAAAAATATAGTTTCTGACACGAAGCCTTCAATCCGCTCCTGGATTGAATATAAAACATATAGGGTTCTAAAGGTTTGAGTCAAAAAAATTACTTTCTGACTCGCCACCCAGAAAAATGTGGAAAATTGGCCCAACTTTGACCTAATGTAATTTGGTAGCGAGTAATCCAAAAAACTTGGTCTCATTTGACGCGGAATTAAATACGCCACAACTTTTACTCAGACCATTTTTGAAAATATTGATAAGTTTTGAACATACAAAGGAAAAACCACAAAAGTACCCTTTTTGGCAGTACATTTTACCACCCCTCCCTTTAACACAGCTCAGCCCAGGGGAAAAACTTTTGGTTTTCACTAACAAAGCAGTTGCAACAAGAAATTCTTTTGTTGGAATTATTTCCGATATATGTAATTTTTGTGTCTAACGCTACTGGCCTATAAAAACTATTAAGTTAAAATTTTAAACATCGAAAGGCTTAATAAACTTAATTGGCGCTGTGATTTCGATAATTCATTTCACAATGGGCAGAGAAATGTAATTAATTGAAAATTTAAAAAAAATAATGCCCCGGGTGAGGATCGAACTCACGACCTTAAGATTATGAGACTTACGCGCTGCCTACTGCGCCACCGAGGCTGTGAAAACGTTACGTCAAATGTTTACAATAATTTAGTATACATACAGTATACTACAAAGCACACATTCACGACTGTTTTGAAAATGTTAACTTAAAAAGCTTTAAAGTTTGCATATAAAATCTTCCTAAATTTCATATGCAAAGCTTTGAATTTTAACTTAATGTACAACACATTTTAGCTTAAAAATGTATTCTTAAAATCATTTTAAGAATAAAATAAATAAAATTATATTAAAGATTTTATACGCAAAGGAAAAAACTTATATTAATATTATATGAACATTTACAAAGGGAAAACATATTTAAAATATGAAGAGCTCCTTAAAGGACGTGTGGTTTTTGTCCAGGAAAAGTTGTCCAATCCGAATTCTGAAACAGCTTCTATCGGCGTTGTGGGTTATTGTTGGTTTCAAAGTTCAAACTGTTAACTGTTACAAAATTAAATATAAAAGTCACTCTTTCTTTTGTGCAAAGTTCTTTAAGCAAACTGAGTGTAATTTTAATTTTATAGGTACATTAGAATTTCTACTAAACACTAAAGATGATAGCTTAACTTAGGAAACGTCCTTCAAATTGTTTACTATCATCATTTTGTGAGTAGTTCTAAGGCTAAAAGTTAAATTAACTTAATTTTATACTGTAACTACAACACACCTACAAAGTGATTCAATATTAAACATTTCTTTGCAAATAAAGATTTTTAGGACATTTTCTAGTTAATATGCATGTAAAACAAACAGTTTAAAGGGCAATAGGATACGACGTTCCAACACTATCCCTGATATAAGACAGACAGAAAAACTCTTGGATCAACATTCTGGATTAATTTGGTCGACATGGAAAAATCGAAAACAGAAGACCTGCCTACATTATGTAAGTAGATCCGGCCAAAGCCCCTCAAGTTGAAGCCTTAAGGTGTAGCAGTAAATTGCGAGAGTTATGATTCTAGTCGATATGTTAACAACCGTCGGTTAAAGGATATTTAATCGGTAAGTAAGCTTTGATTCTCAAAAACGGCTTTTGATTTTACTATTTTGGGAGTAAGTTATCCGAGTACCGACCGTATTTTATCGCGCTCTACTGTATCTGGCGAAATTTCTTTGATAGTATTCTAGTTCTTAATCGTCGCTCTACGCCGAGACTGTCATTTCTTCGGGTTTTTTCCTGTCGATCGTTTCGTATTTCGTAACAGGGCCCCAGTTTGTCAGTTTGAACAACAAGGTTTTGACTTGGCCATTGAACAGAACAAATATAAAAACTGCATTAAAAAGCTTTGGGAAGGTTTTAACAGAACGAACTTTCCAGAACCTAAACATATAACATGGATTTAGTAAGAACGTCATCAATTATTATTATTAACTTAGGAACTTTAACTTAACCGTAATGAGTATGAACATTATGTACATATTTACATGCAGTACAATTATAAGAAAATTATTATTAATTTTTATTTACAAAAAAAAATAAAGTAAAGATCATCAGCAAAACCAATATTTATTTAACTTTAGATATTTCGTATTTAATTAAAAATGTACTCCATTTACTGCGGTGCATATTTAACTCTTCGATTATTCTAATGACTCTGGAAACTTGGAAAAACCAACAGTTCAGACACTGCTGAATTCATCGAACTTATCTGAGCATAATCGTTTTACGGACCAATGCATTTACAAGTTTTTTTCAATATGGCTTAAACTGCATAAAGGATGCACAGGATGCAGCGCTCAATGAACCAACAGAGCTTGAAAATTGATATTAAGAGCATTTTAATATTCAATATACTGTGTGCAGTAGTGAGATAAAAACTTTATGATTGTACATTTATTTAATTAGTGCACGTGCCACATATTCCTATCGAATTTTACTTGTTTGTATTAATCTCATATTTGAATAGAGTTTATAATTATACCATCATGACCCCTAGACCCTGAATTATATGCATTTAATAATGTTATATTAATCTATACCACTGAATTGAAACATTAAAAAGCATAAGTTGCTATTAAATTCCAATAAATATCTATTGCGGTACTTGTTTTATATTATTTTGTTTAAACAATGAAATTAATTAATTAATATGCGGTAATGGTGTATGGTACACAAGTTTTAAATGGAGGAGTTTGGCAAAAATATTGCTAAGTTTTATTTTGAATGTTAAGTTAACTCGAAAACATGACTAAGCTTAGGAAATTACCTAGGATACTTAAGAAATATAAATTCAAATAAATGTGTAGAGAGGTTTAATAATGAATCTTGGGTTTCTATTACGAAACCCGAGGAAACGATAGTCACGATGTAGAGCGATTATAAGAAACAAGAATGCTGTCAAGGAAATGTTGCCAGATACGATTGAAAAAATTAATTTCTGGTGAGAACGTGACAAGCCTTGGGTCTTCTTCAGCGGCCTTTATTCGGCCATCTATTCGGCTTACCACCACATTTTAGCCCCGCCCAAAACGAGATCAAATTCATAACAAAACAACGAACCCAAAACGATAGCTAAAACTACTCGTTTATGAAGTATCGAGTATTGTTTTTCGTAATGGCGATTTGTAGAATGCGCTGTATTTTTTTTATAATTACCGCGCGAATAATGCACTATTTGTTTCCCATTTAATGTACACTACGCGAGCATTTAGGTAATAGGGAGAGGAAGGACAGAAGGTGTCCATTAACATTGGTTTTGAATGCTTGCAAATCAAAATGGCAAGGGAAAATATCGCCTGATAAACTATTCCAAATTCGTGTTGTTCGGCTAAAGAAAATATCTATATTTCACGGTACGTCTGAAATTGGGCTCAAGGGTGAACTGATGAGCATTCCTTGCGAGACGAGTATTACGGGAGAAACTTTTAAGGGGAGGAACGCAGCTGGCTACTTTGAGCGAACATTTTTTATAAAAGAAACGATAAAATAAGGAAAAAACATGAAACATTGCGTCGTTGTATTCTATCAAGCGGGTGAAGCGATGTTTGCGAAGCACCTGCCCAGAGGTGGGAGTTCGAGTTATACTCGAGTTTAGGGCGTATAAACGCTTTATAAATTGTAGCCAGATCAGATGGGGAAAAATACTTCTTACAGAAAACATAAGCACTTAGCAGCATTTTTAACTATCTCGTTCCACGGGAGGTCGTCGTTGACACACATACCGAGTACTGAGAGCTTTTCGGTTTCTTCGATGTAAGTGCCATTCATGGACAATGGCATTGGGGGTATGTTTAGCTCAACACGATTCCTATTCCCCATTTGACAATGCTGTATAAATCGGAGTTTAATGACCGTTGCAATTGTACGTCCGAAGGCGAATGACGTGAATTATCGAACGAATATGAAAAGCTGAGGGTAGAGTCATCAGAAAAACAGTAAAGTGGATTAGAAGTAACGGACAGAAGATCATTGATAAAAATGAGGAAGAGTCGGAGACAGAACGGAGCCCTGGGGCACACCAGCATTTATTTTGTGGGAATCAGATTTGAATCCGTCCAATACAACTTGTATTGAACGGTCCAGAAGATAGCTTCTATTCCAACGAACAAGAGTATCATCGATAAGAGAGCTTCATGCCAAACTCTATCAAATGCCTTGGAGATATCAAGAGCAATAACATTGTGAGGTATGCCATCAGATCACCAGTGGAACGGTTGCTGCGGAAGCCATACTGACGGTCATGGAGAAGCTTTCGATCTTCGAGACATTCCTTAAGCTGACGGTTAATCAGCGTCTCCAGGACCTCAGAAAGAAGGGATGTTAGTGCTATGGGTCGGTAGGAGGAGGGGAGTCTGGACAAATGCTGTTTTCCAACTTCTAGAAAAGATTCCAGAAGAGTAGGAGCGATGAAAAAGCTTACGCAATGGCCTTGCCAGTGTGGAAGAACACCTCTTCAGAAGAATCGGGGTATACCATCCGGGCCAGCGGATTTGTGTATATCGAGAACTGTGAGAACTCTTGCTACTGTACGAGTGCGGAAAAAAATCTGTCCAATGGAAAAATTGAATGTTTTACATGATAAGCCCCCTGCAACCAAGTCGTCTATATATATGTATAAGGTAGGCGGCGTTATGTGATCATCTGCCTCACTAATCTATGTTGCAATGCATTGGCAGAAAGTTTTATTCAAGCTTAACATCTGTCAGTTTCCTATTGCATAACGCTTCAAATAAAAACTTAAACTCGAAACCTTTATCTACCTCTTATTGAACGCTTAGTTTTCCATTGAAACATTCTAAAAGCGAGACCAGGGAGTGTTTGTTGATCTAATAATTAGAATATCCCAACAAAAAACTCGACAAAGTACCATGTTTTGAAAAAATTCAAAAAATTACCTAATTGATTAAATATAAGTTAAAACAAGTTTTTTTTCTAAAACATTCTATTTTATTTCAATTGGTTAATATTATGATTAAAAATGCGATTAGTATCTTAAATATGGCTTATTTACAATTACGTCATGTAATACTTCCATTAAAAATATATATATTATATAATTTAAATTTATTAAAAAATCGTTTGTAAAAAAACAACGAGCATTTCTATGTCGAAATTAAGTAAAATAATTTGTTCGAATTGTAGTAAATACGATTGCCAGATGTTAAAATCTGACTTTGAAATTAAACACAATACTTAGTCAGCCGAGTTATTAGATAACTGAAATACTTGTCAAAAATACTTGAAACAGTTTTCAGTGCCTTTAGAATACACCTATTTCCACTACCTTCCTTATTATTGCCTAAGTTTAAGATTTATCTCTTGCCACACGACAAATTTATTATTGTGGTGGCACTCCACCCCACGCTCTAAGCAGAGTCAAAGCTTTGTTAAAGTAAGCACACCATTCTTCGCGTTCCTCCTTTGTGTCGGCAGACAATAGCTGCCTCACGATAGTCATATTTCCCTTCGGTACCACTAGCAGAGATTCAACATCATCATCCCTTGCCGGTCGTTGGCATTCCAATAGCATTGTGTTTAATCGTGCACAAATATCTCTAGGGGCCGTTGAAACTTTAGTCGAAGAGCAAGTGTACAAATCAATGGAACCCATTGGTGCCTTTTTCTTTTCATCATCCGGATACTTCCAGTAGTTTACAACGTGTCCATTCAAATGGCACCATCTTCTGTGCCAGGCTCCGAAACCGGAAATATCTTCGAACATAGTTAGGAAGCCTTTGTGTTCTACAGAAACAGACAGTTCACAGTTGACTTTCATGTGTACAACACCTTCTAATGGGCTTACACCCAAAACCTAGAGAAATAATCGATGACTCTTAATTGCAGATAATGGAATCAATTTGTAAGTTACACATACCTGTGTTAGGGACCAGGTAGTTCTTTGGATTTCTCGCAGTGAGAATATCGCAAATCCGTACTGAACCAGAGCTGGTGTGCGGACAACATGTGGACCACCTGATGACTGCACAATCGGCATTACAAGGCGATTATCATTAGCCTTTTTCTTGGGCGTCTTAACGCCACCCTTCTTGTTTATGTTAATGTGATATTTTACCTCATGTGGTAGAACTTCACGCTGAGCTGTCATTCCGTAAATTTCAAGTGTAACCTATAAAACAAAACATAATATATCCTATGCAAAAGTATGAGCCAAATTCTCATCCTTACTCTAAAATCAGCATAAACATTATTCAGTTGCAGGATGTCAGGAAATTTAACAGCAACCAAGCCAGGCAGGGTAGGTACGGTTTTGGTTGCCAGAACGTGTTCGTTGTATTTTAATAGGCAAACTAAATGATGCCCAGAAATAGTGTCAGCAGATAGCTTTCGTATGTAATCTTGCCTCAGGGGGATGGTTATCTCCTTGACGGTGAGACGACCTTTTTCTTTTGGTGCAGCTAATGGCCGTAGGCTGTTTTCAACACGCAGTCTTTGGATTTCATCCAGAGAAGCTTGTCGACGATGGGCTGTTGGGTAAAAAAAACAAGAAAAACAATTTTTTGTTAACATTGCACAATATGATAAATATGTAAGCAAATAAATTACATGGATTTTAACACATGACCTTGTACCACATAATTTTTTAAAAGTGTGGTATTTTATTTTTTTTTATATAAAACGCATGTTTGAAGTTGCTTGTAGTTTAATGGAAACGTCATTTTAATTAGTGATGAACAAACACTCTCGGCAGAGGGGAATATGTTGTTTACCGGTTAGAGGGGTTCATCCATCATGTATATATGTGTATATGTATTTCACCCCTAGAAAACCGTTAACACGTTTTATGTGTCGTTATAAAAGTTTTCCATTCGATCAGATTAACAGACACACAGGAATGGTCACTAGACCTTGGCTCCTTAAGGAGCTGTCGTGCCAATAAATTTATTTATTTATGTACATTTTTTTTCAGGTTAAGGTTTACTTGTGTACACATAGATGCAAAAATCCAGTTACCACTTACATCTTATTTTTATGGAATTCGAGGAAGAAAACAAAACAAAATTTTGCACAATAGGGAGTTCCCTGATCATTCGAAATTTTACTTTAAGTAGGTAAGCCTTATTATAGCTGTGGTACTGAATTTACTCAGACTAGCATGCGGCACAAAACATTAGACTGCATATTAATGAAGGGAAAACTAAGTACATACATAGTGACTCCGTCTGCGAGAAGTGTTGGTCCAACTTTTAGGGAAGTGGAGCATGAATTTGAAGTAGTGAAAAGTAGCAGCCGATAATAATATGAGGGAAGAAATACGCGGGCTGCTGCTAAAATCCAACAGAACCTTCTATAGTCTGTCGAGGCTCTTTAAATCTAGAAACCTTATCATAAAAACTAAACTGATGATGTACAAGGCTATGGTCTTACCAGTACTCAAATATGCATACGAGACTTGAGTGCTTACTAAAAGGCACTCTGATCTCTTATACACGTCCGAAATAGTAGTCTTACGGACAATTGTTGGCCCCGTGTGCAAGGGAGTTCGATTCCGGAGAAGATACAATGATGAATTATGTGAAATCTACCTCGAAGCAGATGTGGACAAATTAAAGCTCAGTAGACTCCGCTGAGCTGGGCAACTAGCTCGCATGAGTGAAGAGGAACGACCTCGGAATTTTTTTGCAGTTCTTTTTATGGTAAAAGACAAGGGTGGTTGCTTGTGTTAGCTTGTGTGGAAGGATGACGTAAACCAGAACGCCCAAAGCCTTGTGGTGCACTCTTTCACAGATGCAAGAATTTGTCCATCCCGTCTGATCTGACTACAGTCTATAAAGCGTAAATTCGTCCAAATCTTGAGTATAATTCCCATATATGGACAGGAGCTTCAATTACTCACTTGAGTTTCCATAGACAGAATTAAAAAAAGAGCATTAGAAATGATAGGCGACCTTACAATAACAGAAACATTTACATCTCTTGAGCACCGTCGTAATGCTTCGTGCCTTTCGTTATTTAATCGCTATTTCTACAAACAATGCTCTAGCGAAATAACCAGCTGCGTTCCTTCCCTACTAGGAATGCCCATTAATGTACTTTTGGCCCCAACTTCGGACGTACAATCAAATACAGGGATCCTCTCTTTAGCCGTACCCCGCGAATGTCGTATGCTTTGTCAAACTCTGTTTTTTTCTCTCATTTTGACTTGCAGAATTTCAAAACAAATGTGCATCGGTATCTCCTTTCACAAGTTCTTTAGATTTTATAAAATTATTTATTATATATTTTATAAAAAGAACGCATTGAGCTTGTCTGCGGCTTTTAAAAGCTTTCAAATCTAAGCACTAACTCACTGTTTCTTGAAAGTGGTTCGATTCCAAATTTATAAGTATGCCTAATGGGGGGGTTAACGTTCTGCAAGCGGTACAAATTTTACATTTTTATGTATTGAGCTCGAGATGGTTATGTATGTACCAATCGAAAAACAAGTTAATGTCGTTTTGAAAATGTACACAAGCAGTATGCGGAAAAATTACACTATACAATTTTACATCATCAGACAGTCACAAAAAATAAGAGCGCCAGGAATATCATTAACAAACAAATTGAACAAAAGTGGACCTAAGTGACTACCTTGTGGAAGATCGGATTTCGCTTCAATAAAAATTGAAGTAAGATCATCAATTTGGAAAACCTGTTTTCGATTAGACAAGTAGACCTCAACCATTTCAAAAAATCCATATTTAGTTCCAGTTTTAGGAGTTTATGCAATAATAGTTCGTGATGAACCCCATCGATCGCTTTTACAAAATCTGTGTATAAGACATCAAGTTGCTTTTTCTCCTTCATAGATTTTATACAAAACTAGCAGATACGGCCACGCGTTGCTGTGGCTCATTTAATTTGCATATCTGCCTGTGAAAGTCCCATCAAAATCTGTCTAAAAGTAAGATGTTTCGGGAAAAAATGACCTCAGTGCCTTCTGGTGGATAATTAAAATGGTCTAAATTATTCCTTTTTGTGAAAGTCCCCTCAAAATTGGAGCAGCTGCTCCCGAGAAACATCTCCTTTTTGTGGACAAACATTTTTTTCTAATTTGTAAAGAAATAAATAAGTCTTTGAAATAAATTTGTTGCCATCAGGTTGTAAAATTTGCTAAAAAACTTCGACTTCCGTGGGACGGATTTTCATTTTTTTTTGTTTCTAAACCATCTACAAATGGTCCCCTTTATTTAAAAAATAATTATAAAAATGCATCCAGTCGGACTCTAGATATGTATATTGTATAATGTGCCACAAAAAATTGAAACTCATTTTTATATATAGATGAAAAAGAGGCACACATTTTGAAGGAGTTGATCGGCCACTAATGAAACCATGTTGTTTTGAGGTTGTCGATTCATTGAATGCGAAAAATAGCCTCGCTACCATGGAATGTTTTGATATTGGCCTTTAGTTTTTGACGAGGTGTCTCAGGCCACTTTTGTAAATTGGGTTGACAAACGATAACTTCCAATCGTCAAAAAACACCAGTTGATAATGAATTATTAAAAATAAGTTTAAGAGCATAGCAAAGTGTCTGGGCACATTCTAACAACAAGACCGGTGGAATTTTATCCACTCCCGCTTTTTTTGTTGAATCGAGTTCACTTAAACCATCAAGAACGTCTTGTTCTGAAAAACATTTTAAATTGAAATCTGTAATGGTAAAATGTTTGAATATAAGTCATTAATATTTGAAATGATATCAGAATTATAATTTGATTGAAAATATTAAGCACAAAGATGGCAAGACGATTGTATTTTTTATATTGACTTTTCATTATCAAGTTCCATTGACCCAAAGGGATTTACTATTCTTTTTAATTTTGCTTTCAGCAGCACTTATATGCTGTAATACAAAAATTTGTTTAAAAAATTAAATTCCCTCCTAAGCTGAAATAATAGTGCTTGCTTTCTGTTCTGGTTTGCTTGATGTTTTTAAACGTTTAATGCTTTATTTATTCATGTTTTTATTTTATCTCTTTTTTTTTGCTTGCTTTTGTATACATTGCTTTTTTTATTCATAATAATAGTAATTTTTCTACATTTTAAATATTCCTTTTTTTACAAACGGTACTTTCAGAAACAACTTTCATGAATTTTGTAATCTCTTTCCTTGGAAAAGTTCGTACGCGATCTAATAAAAAGAATAACCACACATACGTATCGATCGAATAGTATATAAAAAAAACTTGCAATATAATTATAACCATCGTAGATATAATAATGTGAACAAGAAAGGATAATACATTTCAACTGATAAAAGAATCTACAACACGATATTCTGTAAGCTCTAACTACCCTATACATACCTTAAATATGAACTTTGTCTGTCATGTTATTGCGATTATTATAACATGCTCTGTTCTCAGTTTGTTGTAATGCGAACTCGAAAGAACCATCCTAATTCTGATTTGCCGTCGGCAAGGGAAACCTAACATTATGATGTTCGTTTGAACTCTTGTTGCCGCCATTATTGAGCAGGATGTATACTACAAAATTACTATGAAATGAAATGAAGCAGGGCATGTTCAACATTCAAACAGTCAAAACCACACACACAAACACTAGAAGGGACAAATTAAATATTACACCATTCCCAAAGGTTAACCAGAAGGGGATTTCGTTCCAGTGGCTCACATTGTATGGTTTTCCTATTCATTTTGCCGCTAGCTGCGTTGATGTCAATTAAAATTTTAATGGAATTTGAGTAAATGTTGATGATTTAAAATATTACGGACACATATATTGTGCTCGATAGTGAAGTAGAATGTTTTCACAAAAAGAACATTGAATAACTTGTTTCATTGCAAAGTGTATTAGAAGTAATATTTTTGTAACGTGTGCATTTAGAAAGTTTATTTTTTATGAAATATACATAGGTGGTTCATATTTAATTAGGATAACTTATAAGAATAAATTGAAATCATTCATATCCGACGCTTTTAAATGTTTCGTAATAATTGGACCAACAAAGCTGGCTTGAAACATAAGTATTTAGGTTTTACCTAAACGCTTAAATAAATAAAATTTATTGGCTCGACAGCTCCTTAAGGAGCCAAGGCCTAGTAGGCCTAGTAACTTATACTTTCAACCATTCCTGTGTGTGTGTTGTTAATCTGCAAGAATGGAAGAGACCTACAGTTTACCGCCGAGTCCGAACGGCTACCCCGGAGAAGATGGTGGCTATGAGCTGGATTCGAATCCAGGCTCATTCGCTTAGCAGTCCGACACACTAACCACTTAGTCACGGGGCTAAACGCTTATGGTTTACTTTTATGTTCCAGCAGTAAGTCTCATAAATTGCTTATAAAATCTTGCCGGCTGTACTATACTAAATCCTTAACAACGACATGATCAGTCCCCTCAGTGTGGTTTATGTTAAGACAAGTCAACCATTGAACAAAATGCGCTACAACTTTAACTCAGACCATTTTTTAAAATATTGATTAGTTTGAGGACATACAAGCGAAAAACCACAAAAAAGCCTTTTTATGGGTACAACCCCTACCCCTCTCCCTCCCCAACGAAACTCAAAATTTGACGAAAACATTGCAGATTTTGAAGAAAGTTTACAGGAGAACTCCATTGCGAATAATAACAAATCGAATTATGCCTAGTCAAGCAGACAACATTAGGCAATGCTTAGTGTCGTTGACTGAGTTCAAGAACTATCGAAGCAACTACAGCATAAGATCATCTACAGTGACGAAGGCTAGTTTTAATGGACAAATGGTACGTCAAAAAAATCTGTCAAAAATGCCAGATTTAGAAAAATCAAAAATCACTATAAATCCACCCAATAGCAATGAAATATTGTCATTTTATATACAACATTACAGACAGACGAGGTAATGTAGTTTTAGCATTCCCCCCAAACTCGTCCGCCTGTGCAAAATGACAATGGTAAATGCAAGGTACGTAAAAACCTTACTGACATCTTTGGCAGGGCCCGCAACGAAGTGGAGACCGAGTGGATTGGTAGTGGCGTGGTGACTAAATGGCATGTGCCATTGCTAAAAATTCAGCGGCTCAAAAGATTAGATCTGGTCAAAAGTATGGACAATAACGCATCCAACAATTGCCAATCTATCTAGGTACGAATTGATTGGAAATTAAGCGATACAAACTCAAACAAACTGAAAAAATATCTTTTGTTATTGCAAATTTGCAACATTAACAAAAAAACACAAAGCGCTAGTCCATGAAATAAAATAACCATGTTTCAATAAACGTCCCTTAATCAAAAAGTTTCTACTTACTTGCAACCAATAAATGCCGTTCACCCTCCACAGATTCTGTCGAACCGGAAAATTCGATTGTCGAAGCACACAAGTTCAACGCCTGACTAGTTTGTCCAATAACCTGTTGTTGTTTGCAGACCTCGTCTAAAAGTTTTTTTATTTTGTCCTGCACCAGATAACTATCGTCTGTTATCTCCGGCTCTGAATTAGATTCATCCTCTTCTGAATAACCCTCTGTGTCGTTATGATTATGCTGTGACTGATGGTATTTGGGTTGCTTTTGATATTCATTGTTCTCCCCACCAGCAGATCGTATATTTTGCTGTTCCCGGCAGATTTTACGAACTGGTGTGGAATTGTTACTCTACAAGGGATAAGAGGGAGAATCACATTTTTCAATTTCATCTTCAGTGCAAGAAAAACATTTATTTCATTTTTTCAATTTTTTTTTGTTTTCAACTTACATTTGAATTCTGCTGACGACGATAGAAGCTAACTGTATGAACCAATGTGACCATGTTCTCATCTTCTGACTGATTTACGGTCAAAGCTGATTTAACTGGTGTTTGAAAGGGTGTAACCGATGTTGTTTGATAGTCATCACTTTCTTCTGATATCGGCATACAATGTGTGTATTTTTTGGGAGTTTTCTTAAAAGAGAAACTATTCGATGCTGTTGTTCCTTTGCTCTATTCGATGAAAACAAAAAAATTAACAGATTTATTGAAATTGCTTCAACCACAAACTGAAGGACTTTTACCGATCTGGATGCTTTGCTATCGTTTTGTTCATCTGTATCATCGTCGTCATCGTTACTGTGTCCGTAGTTATCCACATCTTCGCCTAGGGCTTCATCGAGGTAGTCATCCATGCCCATTGAACCTTCTTCTGAAGAATTAATTGAACTGTCACCGTAGTACAGGTCCTTTTCAGCGTATCGTACTGCCTTCGAAAACAATTATACAAAACAAAATTAATTGTTATTTTATAAAATATGAAACGACAATAAAACAGGCATTCGGTGATCAATCGAGAGAAGCTGTTTTTAAATAATAATTTTTAATTTACCTTTTGACCTACGGCAACGGTGTTGTTTTGCTGGGATTCATTTGAATGAACAGCTTGCATAATTTCACGACCCAGGCTAACGTTGCAAATGCCAGCGGTGCTGTCCTCTTCAGAGTCCATGTAGCTGCAAAGGGAATAAGGAATGCAATAAGAGAAAAGTTCAACTCGGAAGAAAAAAAAATAATGTTCGTTATTAATTCTGAAATTAAAGATACCCAAGTCACTACTTGGAAAGTTTATTATTTATCTCAAAATTAAATTTAATCAAAGGATATTTATGTATTTCATTGTTTATTTGGATTAAAGGATTTAAGTTTTCACAAATCTTTCAAGGAAAGCATATGAAGTCATGAAGTTGCATCGCCTATGGAACATGGGACGCACAAAGATGGCTACATAGTTAAGTAATGCTTCCAATGACCAATTAAGGATGCAAAACCAGTTGTGAGGTAAAGAACATAAATTATGTAGTTAAATCACATAGATGAGGTTATTCCCATAACATTAATATTGTGTCACGTGTAAACTAACCATTTGCTCTGAACAGAGATAGAAGCACTCTATCTATGATTATGTTGGCGTAAGGAGTTGTGAGTTGCAACTTCATGAATTATGTTACATGTAAATGTGTAGGGTTAAAATAACCCTAGATTTCAATGTCTTTACTTCAGTTTCCCAATTTATTTGGCGATATGTTTGAATTATGCGTAAGTACATATAAGAGAATTTATTTGTTTGTTTCTGTGTATAGCGCATATTATGTATAAACCACTGGATTGTGAAGGTTGAGTTAAACGATGGCGACGCCACCCTATATTAAAGACCAAAAGGTTCATGGATTTCAACTAACTTTGCATTAGAAACTGCAAACCTTTAGATGGGGAACAATTGGTCTGGAGAGCTTGTTAGTTGGGGATCTGTACTTTCGCGGACCGTAGCACCAACTAAGGTTAGTATCTGGAATTGAACAAAAGTTTTACTTCTCAAGTGCAAATGTCTTTCCAGGTATTTGTGCTGTGGACAACTATTGGGGTAAGATAGAATGCTGCCGAGACATGTATATATTTTATTTGTTTATGATTAAGGCATAAAGGATCATTAGCCTTGTTTTTTGGCAAAGCTATCCGCAGTGCAGTAGAATTAAGAACACACTACAAATACAACCCACTACCGATAAAAGTAGAAAGGCCAAATCCAGCTGCGGATAAATATTTCTTGCAAAATTTCCTTTTTATTTGATTTTATTTGTCACAAAATGAATGTCGGTACCAGGCTGCTGCGAATGCATTTTTTAGTGAAATCCCACTGCACTGCGGGAAACTTTCCAAGAAAAAACTTCGCAACGATTCTTTTGTCTCATACACATACACATATTTCTTACCATTTGACAGAGACTCAGCAGTAATGTTTTTGTCATTTTGCTCAAATGATTTCGATAGATTTGTCTTTACTCTTACTAGTGTTTATCGTCGAATAATTTAATATTTGGAGCTTACTCAGAACCATTTGCAACCCCAATCAAAATCAATACAAGTGAAATTGAAACGTTAGATCAACCTACCACCATCAAGCTCTGTGTTTTGTGGATTTGATGGCAACCATTTACAAACAGAAAGGACAATTGAACTATTCAAAATTGGAATTCTTGAGGTATTAAAGTAAATGCTTAAAGTACCGCAAACATTCTACACTGGGAACCTTACGGAAGGGCTGGGATGGAGATATTGTATCTGAGGGCATCAAACTGAACAGTAGTCAAACAGGGCTGCCTTCTTAACTTCTTTTTAATCTCGCTGTTCTTGGATGATCTGACTATCTACCAGGAGGAATCGCATATGTTGAAATCAAGTTTAAGCTTTGACTGGGCGCTGATAATACAGTAATACTGGATGAAAATCCAAATGTCATGTAATTGATGATCAATACACTCTCCAAACTCACATTTTACGTCGTGGAATCTTTATCTCCACCACTGCAAAAAAAATCGTGATCTACAGAAGCGAGAAATCGATCGGATACGACAGAAATAAGAAAGTCAAAGAGGGTGACCGATACGTGGTTGTTCCCAGCTATCATTTAGGAAATGTCTCCAAGAAAAACTAAGCGAATCAAAACGTGCAATAAACTACAGCTGCAATGGAGTTTAAAAACCATTGCCCTGTGAGGGACAAGATATAATATTCCCGCGCAGCTCATCAGTGGCCGTAAAAGTCGACAGCATCAGCTTTGTTTTGATGGTTAAGTTTATGGATTTGAAGAGCCTCGACAGACTATAGTGTTCTATATGATTTTAAGAGCCGCCGCATATTTCTTCTTCCAGTCCATGTAGTACTTGGTTTTTCCTTCCTGGTATGAAATCACATTGATATTTGCCAAATATGGCTTTAACGTATTGGGCTATTCGTTCTTGCAGGATATAGGAGAATATCTTATAGAATGTACTCAAAAATATTATACCCCTTTAAATGCTGTACTTTGTGATATCTCGCGTATTATGTATGGGACATATGATGCATTTTTTTCGTATTCCCATACGTGTACTATAATTTCTACGGAGATTTCCCTCTCCATCCTTGCAGTATTTACAGCGTGGTGTATATTGCTGCATGTTTCTGGCGGATTGATAGAACTTCCGCGCCTGGTGCGGAGTTCGCTCTCTTTTTCAGCAGTACTAATGACTTTGTTCTTAAGGCGTGACCATTTTTCATCTACGCTCGACAGGATTTACTCTCACCTCACTATGATAGCCTATCTGAAAACCGGCTTCTTACCTAGTATGGCGTTGAAATCGTCGGATGATTTTAACGTCATAACTTGGGCAGGCATTGAGGTCCGCTCTACAAGTTCGTAGTAGGCACATTTTTTCCGTTTTCTTCGAACTCCTCAGTTAGTTGGTGAGTGAACGTTTATGAAGCTGATGTTATTAAATTTATTCGCACGCGAAGGATGCATAACCTTTCGTTCATTGCATGGGTATTCACTGGTGCCTTTATTTTTTGCAAACATGGCCACGCCGTCTATATAAGGAATGATGTTCAATATCAACTTCAGCCAACTTCTTAAAACTTGTTTTCAACTTCCTTCATCGGAGAAGTTGAAAACAAGTTTGAAGAAGTTGCAGCCTCTAATATTTCAGTCACCAACTTTAATGAGGACAATCCTGCACTGGACCAACTGGAGATGCTTTTACTTTCATCGAGGAAGTAACTGACATAATCCACGGAGGAAATTCTAAGAAGTCAGCAGGAAATGATGGGATTTCTAACTTTGTGCTTAAAAAGCTACCAAATCTCGCCATCCTACTGCTGATGATCATCTTCAATGACTGCCTGAATAAGAATAACAGCTACTTCCCCGAAACATGGAAAACGGCAAAAGAGGTGCGCGTTCCGAAGAAAACCAACAGGACTAGCGTCGAGGGATATCGGCCGATTTCGCTTCTATGCTATGTCAGCAAAATCCTGGAGGGACTTATCTTGAGAAAGCTTCGTCATTTCTTCAGGGAAAAGGAAATCATACCTGAATGTCAGTATGGTTTCCGAGCACGACACTCAACCATCCATCCGCTTCTTGGACTGCACTCCGACGTGACACACGGACTCAACAAGAAAGAGACAGCAGTCGCCTGTTTACTGGACATCGAAAAGGCCTTCGACACAGTTTGGATAAAAGGACTAATATTCAAACTGTCCACGGCTAGGACTACCTGAACACTTGGTAAGATTAATCAAAAATTTTCTAACCCATAGATCCTTTTATGTACAGGTAAACAAAGAATATTCACGAAAAAAGACGATCAGCGCTGGAGTTCCACCAGGTTCCAAGTTGGGCCGCATACTATTCAACCTTTATACAGTTGACCAGCCTACCAACATCCCAGGGACGAAAACGAAGCTATATGCCGATGACTCCTTAACATATGCAACATCCATTTCACCAGAAATTGCAGCCAGGAGAGTTGAAGATCACATAAGAGACTTGTGGGACTACTATCTTAAAAAGGGACTAAAGATAAATAACGATAAGAGCGAGCTTATCTGCTTCAGAACCCCAACAACAGCAACAAGCATTTTATTTTTAAGCATTTATGCTTAAGAGAGCCAACTTCTCCCTACATCTGGTCCACCCGCTTCTTCGAAGAAGAAACGGACTAAGCACAAATACTTAGCTCTTCATCTATAAACAGCTGATCCGTCCCGTTCTGACGTACTTTTGTACTATTTCATTCACCATATCACCAACATATATGAAGGAGATCGAATTTTTTGAAAGGAAGATACTCCGTGGCTGTACAGGTCTACACCGAAACCCCATTACAAGGAAATTTGTCCCAAACAAGAAGCTATATGAAGACACCAAACTGATCCCAATAAATCAGTTCATGACACAGCTCTCCAAAAATATTTTAAGGAATTTGGAGGATCGCCCCAACTTGGAAATCCAGCAACTACTCCAGCAACCACTAGAGCCAAACCATCGCTACCTCAAAATTCCAGCCATCACAGACGACCGATTCGAGGATATAATGAACAATAACGGAGCCCCGTTCTACGAGAGAACCAGCAACGAACACAAAAGAGGATAACAATACCGCATCCTAACCCCAATTTTTAAAATCAAAGCAGACAATAATTTTAAATAAGAATTTCAATTAAGATTATGAAAACAAAAATATGATATACATAAGTAAAAACATAGCATTGTGTAGTCATCTGAAGTACGTCTGGCCCCTGTTGTTGAGCAGACATGATTTATTTTAGTTATAAGTTAGTTGAATGCCAATTGCACATAAATTTAAAAGTTTCTCCCGTAATACTCGTCTCGCAGGGAATGCTCATCAGTTCACCCTTGAGCCTAATTTCGGACGTACCGTGAAATATAGGGATTCTTTTTTTAGCCGAACGACACGAATTTGGAATAGTTTACCCGGCGGGATTTTCCCTTGCCATTTTGATCTGCAAACATTCAAAACCAATGTCAATCGGCACCTCCTATCTCTCCACTCCCTATCTTCGTTATGCCCGCGCAGTGTGTTCTACATTAAAAGGGAACACATAATCCCTTGTGCGCGCGTTAATTATAAAAAAAAAATGTAATAAAAATAATCTAATCTAAAAACAAATCTAATTTGTTGTTAAAGCGGAATATATCCCCAATGCCACTATCCATGAGTGGCACCTGTATCGAAGAAACTGATCACTTCTCAGTTCTCGGTATGTGCATTACAGACCACCTTCTGTGGAATGACGCCATATTTGATGTCGCTAAGAATGCTGCTTGGTGTTTAGGTAAGAAGTTCTTCACCTGGTCTGATATGGCTACAGTATATAAAGCATATATTCGACCAAAACTCGAGTTTGGGCAGGTCCTCCTATAACGCACTGGATCGCATCCAAAAAAAGAGCTCTAAAATGAATAGGTGATAGAAAAATTACGGTGGTTGGGTGGCGTCAACCAGGCAATGCACAGTGCTGCAACTATCTCGTCCGCATCAATTGTCCTTATTTTACCTCCCCATCCGGACATTCCTGCTAAACTTATAAAAGCGAGTGTTGAACACAGAAAAAATAGCAACACTATAATGCTCTGCTTTATTGACTGTTCTGATCGATTCGCAGAAGTCTTGCACGAGCCCCTCAGAAAGAGGACGTACGGCAGATGAGCCCAACCAATTTGACCAACGGTAACGTCAACGGTCAATGAAGCAGATGCCCTAATGAGCTTATTTGACGTATTTGGAGATAAGGTCATTGGGTCAATTCAATGCAAGTCAGGGCATTGAAATAGAGATTGTGGCGGATGAGCCCTTAATGGGCCAAAGGCAGCGCTCACATCACCGAAGCGGGTTACTGACTCCGGATTCTCCGGTTCCTTTTGTCCAAGGAATCCAACAAAGGACCTGGCCCTCTAGGTTGGGGCTGTGCGTGGGGTTAACAACCCTGCCATGGAAAAAAAATTGCATTCCTCCCCCTGAAACAATTCAACCGTAATACTCGCTCTGCTAGGAATGCCCATCAGTTTACCCATGAGCTCAATTTCAAACGTACTTTTAAGTACAGAAATTCTTTCTTTAGTCGAACCACACGAATGGGGAAAGCTCTACCTGGTTCGGTTTTTTCCCTCCCATTAAGATATCCAGAATTTCAAAACTAATGTCCATCAACATCTGCCTTCCCTTCTTCCCTAATGCTCGCACGGTCTTTTTCGCGCATGCTTATTATAAAAAAAAATTGCATTAAAGCCGATGATGATAGACTTAATTTTTTGGCTGACTAGGAAACACATCTGGCACATGATGTTTTGTGTGACCGTAGTATATGTAGTATATGTTTTTTAAAGATTAAACGCACAAAAAAAGAGCTGCGCGTATAGAAAATTCAAAATAAAAACGTGAAAACCATAGGGTGGAACCATAAGGCCAAGCAGTGAAGTGGGAGTTCCGGCCACCTAAAGTGCAAAATAATCTGTTACTTTAGTCTTATTAAGATGATTACAACTGAATTAAAAAAAAAGAAATCCAAAAACTTTATTATGAAAAATTAAAACAAACCATTACACAGACTTCCTCCCTATAAGCTCTTGTCTACCATTAATTTACCTTTCATTAAGTTGATCCTGGTGGCGCTGGTTTTCATCTGCGGAAATTGTTGCAGTGGTGCAATTATCGTTGTCCGATTCATTCGATTCAAAGTCAGATAAAGCAGGATATAATCGATTTCCAGTGGTTGACGGTGGTTTCATTTCGTTTGACTTTCTGGCACGTTTTATTTCATCAACTGCATTGCCAGCTAAAAAGCGACAAACAAAAACTTTAATAAATTGCTTTCAGCTAGAGAAAAGGATTAAAATAACGTACGACTTCGTCTTTTGGTGGCATTCGTATCAATGGGCATTGGAGGTGGTGGAGGAGGTGGTATCATCGATGAACTCTTTATTGTTTTATCTACTTTCTGTTGAACTGCACTTGTAGTTGCCTTATCGACATCGTCATGGTCGTTATTTCTCGTGCTGTGCTGTTGGAATTGCTCTTTCTGTCTATTAAAACGATTTGCAATAACTTGCATATCCTCCTGCCGTTGCTTAGTGATTTCGGCTTTGATTCTATTTTCAGACATAGTTGATGATGCATTCGCCACCAAGGCCGCCACTTTACCCCGAACTTTACTATCAACGTTGCTTTTGACAACGGCAACGGGTGCTGCAAGGAAAAAATACACAAAGAATTTACAATTAATTTCACTGAACCGTTAAATTAAATAAAGTTCAGTAAAAAATTAACAACTGAGTGGTTTCTTTTAGCAAAACAAATGTATTGACTTAAATGAACATCAATTTTAAACCGAACTCAATTTGATTTGTTTTTCTTTTTTATTTGAAATCAGTGAAACTATAATTGGATATTGAAATAAAGGATCTAATTAGAAGCAATTTTGTCACCTTTATTATATTCTTCGACAGCCATTTTGGTAGCGGCAATGGTTTCAGAGACTTTCTGGTCCTGTCGAATTTTACTGATAGATGGAGCCATTCCAAAAGCAGCCTTTGGTAGAAGTGCTTCTCCTTTGTTTTTCTCAAACAGGTTCATTCGTTCTTTCAAGGACAATTCTGTTGGATCCTTTTGTGGTTTGGATTGCACTACACTCTGGGCTTTATTTTCAAAAACAGCAGCCCTTCCTGACACTAAGCCAGTTTTTACAGCTGAATTTTCTTGTTTTCTCTCTAAAGCTGGTATTGTTTTTGGAACTACCTTGTCTGATTTTCCGTGCGATTTGGAATTTTCATTGTCTTTTCTCTCTTTGTCTGTGGCAGATGGTTTTTGATATTCGTACTCTAGTCTTGGATTTGTCGAATCTCTCCTTTGGAAACCTTGAGCTTCCAATTTGTCCATTACTCTCTGGTCCCATTTTAAATGTTTGGTTTTGGCTGGCGATGCTTTGTTATTGCTCTCGATTGAAGATTGAGGCTTTTGCTTAAGTTGATGTTCAACAATCTGAGGTTTGCGTTGTGGACTTCGTCTAGAATCCGTTTGAGAAATAGATTTTTTTGGTGATGGTACTTCGACCGGTTTTAATTCTACAGACTTAACATCGATATGAGCAGTATTGTCTTCCCAGTTGTTTATTGAATTTGCCAAAGCTGCAAGTTTACCAAATCTTTGTTTTGGTTTTTTGGGACTTGTCTCAGGGACATCGTCTTGGCCTTCGTGGAAATTGGCTTCAGTGCGATGAATTGGGGATGATATTTCATTGTTCGAATACAATGCACCTAGTCGCTGAAGTCGATTACGAGAAGTATCTCGAAGTTTTGCCGTGGGTTGAGATGATTCAGTAAGGGATTCGCTGTCATCGCTAGTTTCTTGTTCTTCAACTTGTACCTGGACCTAAAATAACATAAAAATATATTTTTTTTAGAGAAAGAAATACAATGTAACTACATAATTTATGGGTCGCTTTATTTTTTGTTTTTTGTATTGTTTTTTTTTTTTTTTTTACTTGCGCAGATGGTGGCCTACACTCACCACACGCTACCTTACGTGGGAACGTTTTTTTTTTCAAAAATGCGCAGCCAGCTGGATCTGCATGATGGAATCTTGTAACTTAACTTTTTCAATGCAACCAGCTCGTTGGGAAAAAGAGCACGATGCCAGACACAATAATGCACGGGCAATATACTGCAACAACACCAACTGAAAAAGCAGAAGCCCTCGCTAAGCATTTTGAAGAGACCTTCAAGGATCGCCCGCCCAATCACCTTCCTGAATTCATCGAAGAAGTTGAAAACAAGTTTGAAGAAGTTGCAGCCTCTAATACTTCAGTCACCAACTTTAATGAGGACAGACCTGCACTCGGACAAACTGGAGATGCTTTTACTTCCATCGAGGAAGTAACTGACATAATCCACGGAGGAAATTCTAAGAAGTCAGCAGGAAATGATGGGATTTCTAACTTTGTGCTTAAAAAGCTACCAAATCTCACTATCCTACTGCTGACGATCATAATAATAACTGCCTTAATAACAGCTACTTCCCCGAAACATGGAAAACGGCAAAAGTGGTGCCCGTTCCGAAAAAAACCAACAGGACTAGTGTCGATGGATATCGGCCGATTTCGCTTTTATGCTGTGTCAGCAAAATCCTGGAGGGAATTATCCTGAGAAAGCTTCATCATTTCTTCAGGGAAAGGGAATTCATACCGGAATGTCAGTATGGCTTCCGAGCACTACACTCAACAATCCATCCGCTTCTTGGACTGCACTTCGACGTGACAAACGGACTCAACAAGAAAGAGACGACAGTCGCCTGTTTACTGGACATCGAAAAGGCCTTCGACACAGTTTGGATAAAAGGACTAATATTCAAACTGTCCACGGCTAGGACTACCTGAACACTTGGTAAGATTAATCAAAAATTTTCTAACCCATAGATCCTTTTATGTACAGGTAAACAAAGAATATTCACAAAGAAAGACGATCAGCGCTGGAGTTCCACAAGGTTCCAAGTTGGGGCCCGTACTTTTCAACCTTTATACAGCTGACCAGCCTACTAACATCCCAGGGACGAAAACGAAGCTATATGCCGATGACTCCTTAACATATGCAACATTCATTTCACCAGAAATCGCAGCCAGGAGAGTTGAAGGTCACATAAGAAACTTGTGGGACTACTACCTTAAATGGGGACTAAAGATAAATAGCGATAAGAGCGAGCTTATCTGCTTCAGAACCTCAACAACAGCAACAAGAGGTCGAAGACGTTTCGCATCACACTGTGATAATATCAGTATCAAGCTACCAGACAACACAGTGATAAGGACAAAGACAACAGCAAAATACCTTGGAGTGAATTTCACTAACCGCTTCCAATTCAATAAGCACGCTTCATTTATGCTTATGAGAGCCAACTTTTCCCTACATCTGGTCCACCCGCTTCTTAGAAGAAGAAACGGACTAAACACTAATACCAAACTCTTCATTTATAAGCAGCTGATCCGTCCAGTTCTGACGTACGCTTGTCCTATTTGGTTCACCATATCACCAACATATATGAAGAAGATCGAAGTTTTTGAAAGGAAGATACTCCGTAGCTGTACAGGCCTACACCGAAACCCCATTACAAGGAAATATGTCCCAAACAAGAAGCTATATGAAGACAGCAAAGTGATCCCAATAAATCAGTTCATGACACAGCGCTCCAAAAATATTTTGAGGAACTTGGAGGACCACCCCAACTTGGAAATCCAGCAACTACTCCAGCAACAACTAGAGCCCAGCCATCGCTACCTCAACATTCGAGCCATCACAGACGATCGATTCGAGGATATAATGAACAATGACGGAGCCCCGTTCTACGAGAGAACCAGCAGCGGACACAACAGAGGAAAAGCAACACCGCATCCTAACCCCAATTTTTTTAAAACCAAAGACAGTAAATTATAATTAAGAATTTCAATTAAAAGATTATGCAAACAACAATATGATATAAGTAAAAATAAAGCATTGTATAGTCAGCTGAAATAAGTCGGGCCCCTGTTGTTGAGCCGACATGATTTATTTTAGTTATAAGTTAGTTTAAGACCAATTGTACATAAATTCTAACGAATATAATAAAAATAATCTAATCCCGGTTTTTGCGCCAATGATTATGATGAAGCTGTTGTTAGTTCTACACGACTATGGTCACAGATAATAGAAGTTACATAGATATAGCATCCAGTACAGGAAAAAAATGTCAACTTTTTCGAATGAATAAAAAAGAAGGGATTGGTTGAGTTCAGGTCAAACCAGTGGGTTGCAATCCAAAGAAACACATTTTTTTATTTCATAAGATGAGTATAATACATGTTCGAGCCAGAGAAGACAAAAATGCAAAATAAAACAACAGGGCACAAAGAAAAGGGAAAGCGACAACGAGCTTCAGGAACTAACAAAATTTGAATCAAAAACATGTCGCTATATGTATCAAACAAGCTGGATCGAACTGGGACGTACGAGTAAATCCCAGGCGATGTAACTATACAATCTGGGCTATGGTCTTCGAGACTTTGGTATAGCTTACTAAAGAAGCACTCTGATATCTTATCCGCATTCGAGAAGAAGTTCTACGTAGAATTGCAATCCCCGTGTGCGAGGGATGATTCTGGAGAAGATACAATCATGTATTCTATGAAATCTACCTCTAAGCACATGTTGTAGAAAAAATAAAGCTCGGTAGACTCTGATGGGCTGAGAACCTACCTCGCATGAGTGAAGAAGAACCAGCTGTAAAAGTCTTTTGCAGTTCTTTTTATGGTAGACCAGGACCATGTAGCAATCGGATGTCGTCGGCCAGCAGTATGGAAGAACTTGTGGAACGAGGTCCAAATCCCGGTTGTTATGCCGATGATAATGATATCATTCAAGAGATGTCAGAAGAAATCGTTCGTGCGTGATAAAGAAACAGCAGATTTCTTAGCATCGGTGTGAGAAATTCCTTTCAAATAAGCTGTTATTCGGATCGTTTGATTGTTATGAATTGAAAGAAACATGAATATGATGTAAGATGTTCGAATTTAAATGATGAAACATCCGCAGACTTATTCTTGCGAATGATACCTTGAAGAAATTGCAGCACTATCGCTTTGATATATTTGTAGGAACTGTTTTTAAGCATGATAAGCCTTGAATTTATGGTTCATCCACAAATTCAATACTTCGGTAAAGAGCGCTATATTGAGCACCGACTTTCACCTACTGGTAGGCAAAATCACATCGTTACCCACATGTGATGCCCACTTGATAACAGAAAGGTGAACTAAGAACGGGCGTTAGTTTGCTTAAGCTCAAGTCAATTCGGCGATGACAAAGGGGATAAATATCATTTGGATTGATGAGAGCAAAATTATCGTGTTATTTGGTGGAAAAGGAGCTGAAATCAACCCCAAATGCACACCAAAAACAATCAAACATGGAGGATTATGCATAATGATCTGGGGCTGTTTTTCATATAAGGTGCTACGTTTTTGACGGCAGCAATATATCCGTGGAACGGAAGCTATTAGGCGATCAACAACCATGCATACAAACATACATTTACATTTATTGGCGCGACAGCTCCTTAAGGAGCCAAGGCCTAGTGACTTATACTCTCAACCATTCCTGTGTGTGTGTTGTTAATCTGCAAGAATGGAGAGGAAAATAAATCAGCATCTTATTAATATAATAATATGTCTGTTCCCAATCTGCGATTTCGTACAAATTTTCACGAATTTCTACTAATTCCTGTTCGCGTACACCAAAAATTCGTAGAAATTCGCAGAAGAAAGAGATCGTGAGAGAAAATATCCCCACCCTTCGAATTTCTGCTCAATACATTTTTGAAGGCAGAAAAAAATAGCAGCCAAACGTCAGTTTGACAATTGAAAAAAGACAATAAATAAATCAAATTTCGACACGTTTGATAAAGATTGCAGTTATTTTTAAAAGTTTATAAAAAAAAATCATAAAAAATCGGTGGTTCTATGAACTTTTCCATGAATATTGTTGACGAAGCTTCGGTACTTGATTTAGTTCAGGGGTCAGGCAATTGTTACAGGGCAGTGTGAGTTGAGTCCTCTGAAGCCAGCTGTTTACAAGAAGAAGTAAAGAAGAATTGTAGAATCGTGGAAGCACCTACAAAACTACTAATTGTTTTGTTGGCGGAGCTGATGCAACAAAAATAGGCAAAACATTTTCCTTGAAATAATAAACAAAACATTTTGAAAATCGTTTATAATAATCGCAATAATTGTGTTTCGACCAATCTTTTGATATTGAGTAGTGATGCTTAAACATCCGAGAGTTTATCGATAGTATAGATAGTGAAAAATATCGGCTACATCGATAGTTTAAAAAAACAATCGAAAAAACAATACTATATGCTTAAACGATTATCAGATTTTCGATGTGAGCTATGGGAGTGTCAAAAAGGTCTTGCTGCACTGACAGCCAAACATTTTCAGGCAATAGATAAAATCTTGCAGCTTCCTGAGTGCTTTTAAAGTTTTAAATGCTTTTTTATAATTTGCCTTTGCCTATTCATAGAATCGCTATTATCGATATTTTTTTCAAAACTATCGATAATATCGGAAATAAATACTATCGATGAATAAGCAACACTAGGAAAGGAAGGAATGCTGCAAATTTTTGGTTTAAAGCGTTCCCGTACTTTTTTACGTAGAAATCTCTTAGAGAGAAAATATCCCCTCTACTCACCCTACGACCCCAAAATCGAGAAAAATACCATTTTCGAACGCCCACCCCCAACCCCGGCTGAAAAAAAATCTGCCAGACGGTTGAATTTGGCATATTGTTGCCTATATCAACACATACATGTGTAAAAATTTTTGGTTATCACTCTACTCCCAAAATTTACTGCCGGCTCTTAGACTATTTGGACGGTTGTTGGTGGCAGCAAACGAGAGAGGAGGAGGAGTGTTACCACTAAGGCACTACTCCTTGCATTCAGGCTAGCGGAAGAATTTCCCAGTCAGGCTGAACTACTATGAAAACACCTTATATGGGCTACTACAAAGTTTCGGAGGTCAGGGCTATAAGGAGTGATTTTTTAGTTAGTTGCAAAGCAACTAAAAGCCTCGGATTCAGATTTCACTGATGATGAAATCTGCACAGAAAACAACAACAACGAACTTCGGTACGTGGAATGTTAAGTATCTTAACAGAGAACGTACGTACAACCATCTACCGAAGTCCCTGGATTGCTGTGAGGCAGACATAACCGCTATTCAACAAATGCCATGGGATAGGCCAGATAAAAAGAAACTGCGATTCTTATTATGACAACTGCTACAGACAAAAAATTATTATTATTTCGATGTAGATTCGTCGTTGGAGGCGAATTCAGGCAAGAGGTCTTGAGTTACTCATTTAGAACGAACAATTCACGACAACCCGCATCCAGGCTAAATTCGTCAACATAAGCCTTATAAAAAAGTTTATGAGACCTTACATTATTTTTATTAAGCTCCTGGACAAAACATATAAGCAGTGCCCTAGCTATGACATTAAAACTTTCCTAGGCGACTTTAACTGCAAGGTATGGAGTTTAATTTAGGGGGTGCTGCTCTCTCGCATGCCCAACATGCTTACATGAAGAGTAAATCTGATGAGATAGCTCTCCATGAGGTGGTTGGTACTATTGACCAATCAATTCAGTTCAAAGAATTTACTTTAGGTGCATTCCTTGACATTGAAGGGGCCTTTAATAACGTCGAATACAGTGCAATTGGACAAACCTTTGACTCAGTCAACATCAATCCACTAGTGTCTAACTGGATAGACTAAAAAGTGTAAAACTTAATATAAATATAAATTAACTAAATATTTTGGGATAGTAATATATCGTAAACTAAACTGCAAAGAAAACATCAAATACAGAGAGGAAATTTTCAATAGCATTTTATACTTGCAGTAGAAGTTTTGGTAAGAGATGGGGTCGTAGCCCAAAAACCTCTCATTGGATGTACACAGCCATCATCAGACCAATACTGACGTACGCATGCTTGGTTTTATTGCCAGCCCTAGACAAGGCAATCAATCTCAAATTCTTGACAAAAATTCAAAGACTAACATGTATTAGTACGACAAGTGCCATAAAAACTTCACCAAACGCAGCCCTAGGAACAGTCAAGTCCTTAGCCCCAATAGACCTATTCACAAAGTAACTATCGGCCAATAGTGCGTTAAGATTAAAACACACAAATAACTGAAATAAGGACCATTATGGTCACAAAACCATAGAGAACTATATAGACATGGAAACCCAAACCGACTATACTGTACCGCACTTGGATTTAAAAACGCTGACGCTAACAGACTTTCCTAAGAGTGCTAAAAGGAAAACCGGGTCATATCACATCTCGGTCTATATAGACAGTTCTAAGATGGAGGCAGGGGTAGGGTTCGGGTATCTTCTCAGTAAACCCACCAATAAGCAGATTAATAAAGCTTCCAAATTTTAGCAGTGTTTTCCAGGCATAAGTGTTTGCAGTAATCGAAGCTGCAAAGCAACTTCTAAACTAGAATCTGAAGAACAAAAATTTTGACATAATTAAACACAGCCAGGCGGCAATCAAATCTATATCCTCAATTGTTTCTAAGTCCAAACCGCTGTCTGGACTGCGACTAATGATCGGTGAAACAAATTTTTTGTTGGCTAGGCTTATATCGCTGTGCACCATAAACATAAATCGTAGTACTTGGTTTCTTGCCCTGAAGTTGTTGCTTGTGTTCACAGCAGTGCCCAGGTAGACAAATTCACTGACTGCCTCGAAGTTATACTTGTCAATCGTCACATTCTGATTGAGACAATAACAAAACAATTGTTTACTCTTCAGAGAGGGCCCTTTCGCTGCCAGCTCCACGCTGCCTCACATCAACGTTACCCCTCCTGTACTTGAGAATGTAAATTTTTCCATGGGACATATTTTTTTCCGCACTCGTACAGTAGCAAGAGTTCTCAAAGATCTCGATATACACAAATCCGCTGGGCCTGTTCTTTCACACTGGCAAAGCCACTGCGTACGCTTTCGCATTGGTCCTTCTCTTCTGAAATCTTTCCTAGAAGATGGAAAACAGCATTTGTCCAGCTTGTCCCTAAGAAAGGTGTGCCACTCCTCCTACCGACCCATAGCACTAACATCCCTTCTTTCTAAGGTCCTGGAGACGCTGATTAACCGTCAGCTGAAGGAATATCTCGAAGATCGAAAGCTTCTCCATGACCGTCAGTATGGCTTCCGCAGCAACCGTTCCACTGGTGATTCGATGGCATACCTCACAATGTTATTGCTCTTGATATCTCCAAGGCATTTGATAGAGTTTGGCATGAAGCTCTCTCATCGAAAATGCGTGCGTTTGGGATCGATGATACTCTTGTTCGTTGGATTAGAAGGTATCTTCTGGACCGTTCAATATAAGTTGTATTGGACGGTTTCAAGTCCGATTCCCACAAAATAAATGCTGGTGTGCCACAGGGCTCTGTTCTGTCTCTGACTCTTTTCCTCATTTTTATAAATGATCTTCTGTCTGTTACTTCTAATCCACTTAATTGTTTTGCTGACGACTCCACCCTCAGCTTTTCATATTCGTTCGATAATTCACGTCCTTCGCCTTCGGACGTACAATTGCAACGGCACCGTATATCAAGCTCATTAAACTCCGATTTATACAGCATTGTTAAATGGGGTAATAGGAATCGTGTGGAGTTTATTGCTTCGAAAACTCAATGCTGTCTTCTGTCGTTAAAGCTAAACATACCACAAATGCCATTGTCCATTAATGGCACTTACATCGAAGAAACCGAAAAGCTCTCAGTACTCGGTATGTGTGTCATCTGTTCACCTTTGAGCCCAATTTCGAACGTACCGTGAAATATAGGGATTCTTTTTTAGCCGAACAACACGAATTTGGAATAGTTTACACGGCGGGATTTTACCTTGCCATTTTGATCTGCAAGCATTCAAAACCAATGTTAATCGACACCTCCTAACTTCCCCTCCCTATATTTCTAATGCCCACGCAGTGTGCTCTACATTAAAAAACCAATAGTCCGCGCGGGAATTATAAAAAAGTCCCATTCTGCTCACTTCTGACTCCATGGAAGTGAGAGAACGGTTTACTGACCGCTTGGTTCTTCCTATCAAATCAATGTCGTCAGCAAATAATATTTTTTTTATAATATTTTAACTATGTGTTTGTAAGGCGCTTTGCCTTTTAGAATACAACATGACATTGCACGACACTAGTTAGAAGAAATAGAAAAATTGGAAAGAATTTTTTGCGGCGTAGTAGATCGAGAATTATTCGACTATTTTCTCATTTAAAACTCATGGATGGCTCTAGCTTGCACTAAGAGTTAGAAAAATGTCTTCTCAACCCGAGTATCGAACTGTCGACCTCCGCGTCAGAAGGAAACATCTTATCTACTGTACCAACGCCGGTCGTATTGCATGCGTTGATTTTGAAAGATATTGTCTGATATGCTGGCTTCGGTGTTGCGTATAGCTTCAACCAATTCACTTGGCCATTCTACTGCGCAGCTCTCCTCAAATTTCCTCGTCTCCTAAATTTTGAAAGATACACGCAATCACGTTCCAGGGATGGACTTTCTTTACATGAGGTATAATCATGGCTTATTGAGCAGTTTTCAAAAAGTATTTCACCTCTCATCTCTCATTAAATCTCTTGTGCGCCGTTTTTGTTTTCTTGAATCCTCTCTCTGCACAGACCGTTGGCCAAGTTCAAGCTATATCTTTTCAAGCACAACGTTGAAAAAGCTGCACGACAGTGCTTTACCTTGTCGCAACCCTCTGGTGGTATCGGAGCAGCGAGCATTCCCCATTTATCAGGAATTCCAAAACTAGACGTGGTTTTACAATGTCATAGGCTGCTTTAACATCGATGAAAAAAACAATTCAACTATAGTTGCGTAAATAATTGCAATAATTAAGAACACGCTATCAAGAAAAGATACCTAACACCTATAGACAGTCGTATCAGGTTTCAGGGAACAAATATCGAAGTAATAGTATGCAGTTTTTTTTAAGTTTATAACAAATTTGAAATTGTCGCCATCTGACTCGGCATTATGGACTGGAAAATGTCGTTAGGAATATACCTAGTAAGTAGTTCAAACTCCTTTTCGATTCATAGAATGGTCCTTAAATTCTAATTGGAAAGGCAATAAATACTTTTCGCGGGAAAATTACACCTAAATACTATGAATCTATAGACTAAGGCTAATAGGAAGCAAACTTAGTTGGGGTCTGATCTTGTAGGCCATGGCCCACAACATCCTTAGGAGCATTGATATTTTCCCGCCTATTTGACGCTCTTATTATAAAACTACCATTTCTCTGGAGCAAAAAAACTTATTGATGTGGGAAAAAATTGTAAATATTTTAAGGGCACTTAGGTCACATCTTTAACTTACGTGGTAATCTCATACTTACGTCAACATTTTTATCCGTAGTTATGTTTATCTCGATGCCCATATCCATGTTTTCTTTGTCCACACAAAACTGCCTACGAACTTTGTCTAGGGACATATCATTATGTTTTTCATTAAGATTCTCTACCTTCTTTTGGACAACGTTTAATCTGCTGTTAGCCGATGAAGATGAAAAATTACTTTGTTGCAAGGGCGTCGTCGAACTGCTTGTAGACACCAAGGACGACTGGTGTGTGGGCTTCTTGAAAATCTGAGTTGAATTTTCACTTTCAGGCAAGGCAAAGTTGGTGGCCTTGCTTATACCAAGTGTCTTGCTGCGTTGTTCGGCTTTTTCAAGCATACGCTGATGAGATTTATTTAATTTAAGTAAATAGAACATTTTTCTTCTTCACTAAAAATAATTTCAGCCATACCTGAGTGAAGGGATCCATTGCTCGTTATCGTTTTTATGTTTAGTTTGATGTTCAGTGATGATGATTTTATATAATCCTTATTTTTTATATATTTTTCACAATTTTTCACAATATTTTGTCGATATTTTGATATTATTTCTTAGAGAAAATTAAAAAAAACTTTTTCAGCAAGACAAACAACGCGATTACTTTATGAATTTTTGCAGTTGAAGTTTTTTGAATCAAATTGATGATAGTGTTGGACGTACGGCGCTAGTTGCAATAAGAAGTGAATTATGGTTTTTGTATTGGATGCTTAAGTACCGTTCACATATTCCCTTTTATATTTGTGTATTTAGAGGAAAATTTCATTGATATAAATTCATTGCAAAACAATATGCAATAAAAAGAAATTTAAATTTAATTGTTAAACTTTCCGGTATTTATTTAGAATAAATTGTATTCCCAATGCACACGGAGCAACTTGATAAAAACTAAACCGGTTGGCAATTCGGGTTACAGACCAGTTACGGACTCAGCGGTTACTTGACTCATCACCAATCGAAATCTCTAGTTCGTTCAGTTTCGTAATGGATACCGGTGGTGAAATGGCTTCGGAGGACTCGAGCGATGATGAAAATATCATGTTGTACTATTATCTCAGGAAGAGGACAAGAATAGTAAGAAGGTTTTGGATTCACCCAAACCTTCAATACAAAACTTATAGGAAACTTTTGGAATGGCGTGCGTTTGCTGTTTTTTATTGCTCTATCCGCGTCCGAAATTCTTAGATCGTAACAGCAGTCATCAAAGCTTCTTGCGTTCGTTACAATTTTGTGAAAAAAATGAAAAGGACTGCAGTAGGTATAGGTCAAATGATGCAAATGTTGATGTAGGTGCAGAGGCAGGCTCCTCTTCCGCAGAGCCTAACCATAAACAACAACTCTCGAACAGGTGATCTCAGAGGCTATCAGACCAATTATATTTTAACCTCACAAGCTTCTCTGCACTAGCAATGGAAATATATGACACAGTAGATTGGCACTAATCACATCCACATTCGAGTCAAAATAAAAAACATACCCGTATATTTTATGAAATTTTCTATTTCTATCCACGCCTTCACTATTTCATTTTTATTTGAATAGCCGGGAAGGCGATAATTATATAAAATAGATGTTTTTCCAACTCCTGCACCAGCATTAGGTTCGCTCATCTTCGACAAACTAGAAACTGAAATCACTAAGCAACACGAAATGAAAATCAACAGACGACATGTTACAGACTTTTTTTGTGAATCGCCAACGAGTTTTCAACCAGTAGCGTCTTGTGCGTCCTCCCATTTGATTACACAGGTTATGACTCAAAGCCAACTAGTTGCCAACTCGCATCGGTAATTAGTTTTTTTTCGAGTTACTCCGTGAGCACTGGCCTAAGGTTTTTTTTTAATTAATAGCAGGGCTGTTATATTTTGTGATTTTAGAAAGTTTGATTAAGTAAAATTGCTAAAATTTAAAAACATTTTTCCTGCAGACCATTTATAATGATGCCTTCAAAAAAAATGTTAAATCCTCTTAGTAGAACTTATCAATAACGTGGAAAAAAACAGTTCGTAAGCGGTAAAATATGGCATCAAAAGAACTACGTGTCATTTAAAGTTATCATTAAAATGGATCTGTGAAATACAAATCAGTGGAACTGTTCTCATTTTTTTGACAAGTCAGCTCAGTTATTGTTTTGTTGACAAATTGCTGTCAGTGGAAAGCCCCGTCAGTGAAATCAAATATCATGCATGCGTTTTTATTCCTTTCGAATTCATTTTCGAAATCGATTCCAAATTTTGAATACGAAGGTAGGTAATAGAAACCAAACAAGGAAGGACACTGGCAATTACGAGCTAACAAAAACAGAAACATAAAACTATAAGCAGATATTTCAGTTTTTCTTGCGATTATAAATATTTTAAGGCAATTTTAGGAATCGGATATACGAACAAAATTGTGATAACAATCAAACATGACACTACGATCACAGAGAACCGGTTTTTTTAATTTTTGACTTTCATTAATGGCTTATTGGATTTCAATCAAATTTTATTTTTTAAAAGCCAAATTAATTCTGCATACCAACATTTGAATCAATTTATAATATTTTTTTTAATTTTTATTATTTTTTAATTTTTATTTAATGTTCAATATTTTTAAAACTTATAAGAAATGTTATTTAAAGTCTTATGATCAGTTATTTTAATAAACCAAAATCTCAAAAAAAATTAAAATAAAACTAAAAATATAAAACAGGATTTTATAAAAAAAAAACTGGGTTCTACAATTTTCGAAATACTTTTTCCATAAATTCGTTATTATATAATTTATATTATTATATATTATTCCGGTGCAAAAACAAACAACGAAGATGGTTTGCCAACACATGAATAGGCAACGTACCAACGTAATTGACCGTGCGAAAAACAAGGTGCTTACCGTTGCACAATTTCGGATGATTCAGATTCCATGATTATGATCGATCCACATTCAGCAGTTAATTATGGGGCGGATTTCCTGGCACATCAAGTGAGTTTAAAAATTCCGTCAGTATCGATTTATAATTTGTTTTTAAAAATACACAACTTTTTAAAACAATTATTCGACAGTAGTTATGAAGGTTCGATTCGAATAATTTATGCTTACCTATACAGGTTAAGAATATTTCTTACTTAACTATTCCGAAAGACAACCGAGAAAATTAAAACAGTCTGTAGCAAGTGTCCTTCCATAAGTAACCACACCTTTCACCAGTACAAAACGTTGATATGGAGAATCCAATTAAAAGTCCTTCCTAATTCAATGAAATCCAAAAAAATTTACTAAATTTTTCATCTCACCATAGCAGATTAATTTTTTTCTTCTCGTGTCACTTTTTATTCTTTTTCCCTCTCCTTACTAAAGTCTATTAAAAAACAACCTAACCAAAAGGCCAAAACGCACGTACTTAATAATTTCTATATGTATGCCAGTTACCTACTTTATCCTGCGTTCTCCAAAGTCAAGGCTGCCGGATAGCGAAACAGAAAATGCAACCAGTTTCTGCCCATTCGAGTGTAAAATCTCAATTTAGTTAGATACATTTACCTCCTGCTTATGTGATAAATTGTTGTATATACGCAAGTATGGATGCCCACACGTTTTTTTTTTTAGTTTTTTTTAACAAATAACAAGACAAACCCGCAAAAAGACAAGTACTTTAGAAGGATTCAAGTAAAAGAAACGCAACCGATCGCAGCATAAAATCTTGCTCAAGTAATAGGGTGCTATTCTTTAGATTGACATTTTTCTGTAAATAAAAAGCAATGAGTTTCAAAACAGATTTACTTGAACAACAATTTACTTTCCCAGATTATTTAATGTAACCGACAAAAGCTTACTTTTCACGAAAACGTCTCTAATATTTTTTATTAGTAGTCTGGAAGGCTCTATTACCGGTTCCTTTCAAATTACTTTTTTTCGACTTTCTCGGTAACGTCTCTTTGGATTTCTACCAAGTTTTATATTTAAGAATATCTAGGTAGCCAAATAAAACAAATTTATACACATAAATAAAAATGAAGTACCTGTTTTTAAATCAAAATAACAGCTTTGTATTTGATGTATACGAAATTATATACAGTACTTACATGTAACAAAACCACAATTTAAAAAAAATTCTTCTGTCTGTCTTTCTATCTTTTTGTTCCGGGTAATCTCGGGAACGGCTGCACCGATTTTCACTGACAGGTAGCTAATATCCTAAGGAGTAACTTAGGCTATGTTAATTACTCACTAGGTGGCGCTGGTGTCGGTTTTTTTTCGAAAATTCTTATTTATGAACCGATTTTGACGATACTTTCACAGGCAGAAATATCCATAAGTGGCGCTGGGTTTGCTTATTTTTCGAAAGTTATTATTTTAGAACGATGAATTGAGTAAACAGTTTTTGATAAGTTTCAGGCGGACGAAGTTGCGGGTTAGAGCCAGCCATATAATAATAATAATAATTAAAAAAAAAAACTATTTATTAAAAACTAGTTCTTATTTATAACTAGCTTACCCACCCGGCGTTGCTCGAGTATACCATACATTTTCGAAAAAATTAACCCGGCGTGGCGCCACCTAGAAATCAAAACAGCTTTAGCTACTTCTTACAAAATAAGCTATCTGCGTGTGAAACGACCCCAGCGGCACCAACGAACGGGTGATTAAAAAAACCTTAGTTACACCTTACTACATCAGGTATCTGCCTGTAAAAGTCCCGTCAAAATCGGGCCATAAATAAGAATTTAAAAAAACACCTCCAGCGCCATCATCATCAATTAAATATACCCTTACTTAATCCATACAATATCAGCTTTCTGCCTGTGAAAATCCCGTCAAAATCAGTCCATTAATAAGATTTTTCCCCAAAAATATTACCCCAGTGCCACCTAGTGGGCAATTTAAATATCCTAAGTTATTCCCTAGAACATCAGTAATCTGCCAGTCCGAGATTACCCAGAACAAACAGACAGACAAGAATTTTAAACATTGTGATAAGTAGTTTCATATTAAAGACAGATATATAGATATAGATAGTTTTAACATTTTATTTAATGTTTAATATTTCTTATAATTAATTGCTTATTTTTTTTCAATTTTGTGATCAGCTGTTTATTGATAAACTCCATGAAACTGCATACCAAAATCTAATTTTTTTTAAATTTTTTTCAAAAAACTAAAAAAAACATGATTTTATGAAAATCGTTCTTTCAATTAAAATTATTGATATATGATAGCACACTTAACTTTTACTAGAAACCCTCAAGTGTTGCGGTGTTGCGGTTTTGACACTTTTTATTAGTTCAGGTCTTGTCATTCATCTAAATACTTACATATTACTTGTGTCTGTCAAAGATCTTAGCTTCCAAGAATATAAGGTTTATGAGAGCAAGTAACAAGTTGATTAATTAATAAAATTATAATTTTATTTCGAGGACCACCTTTGTCACATATATAAACAAAATAAAAAAAATAAAAACTTTTTATATTATTATATTTTAACTATTTTTTTTTATTAAAATTGAACAATTGTTTCGGTATTGGCATGATACTATCATCAGTGATTTTATTAATAAAAAATAAATAAAAAATAAAACATAAAACAAAATGAAATAGTATATAAAACGCAACAAAAAAATGTAATAAAAGTGCCTATAATTAAAAGAAATAATCTAAAACAAAACAAAATAAAATAAAAAAAAGAAAATAATTTAAATTAATTTAAAAAAAAATATAATAAAATATATATAAAAAAAGATGAAATTTAATTATAATTAACTAAAGTTAAATAAAATTTAATAAAATAAAATAAAGAAAATCAAAAGAAAGAAACTAAAAAATACATAAAATTAAATTAAATAAGTAAAGAAAAAACCGATTAAAAATAAATAAAAGGCACGACTGGGTCACACGTACTTGCTCTTATGTGCTAATCTTTTTTAAGTGCAGGCGTCTTTTTGACAAAGATTTTATTTTAATATTTTTTGTATGACGTGCAACTTCCTTAGAATCGTTTTGGGGTGAAGCTCGAACGAACATGCGTCACGACAAAGGGATAAACACATAAATATATAGGATTGTTAGCTTTTGCAGTTTTTTAGTGTAGTATTATCTTTCCACTTGCTGCTTACTGTTTATAATATAATTTGCTAATAGAAAGATACAAAGGACTTTCTTCAGTTAAATTTTCATTTTGGTATGGAAAAATTTGAACAACTGGCATAAAGATTCGTCGGAATCAGCAAAAAAATCAGGAAAAAATTTATGAATTCAAAAAAACACTACTTTTTTGGAAAAAATGTTGTAAGCCATCTTATTTCTTTTGCTGTTTTCTATTTTATGAATTTTTCATTTCAAAATCGTTCGACCAGTTTTTTCAAAAAAATGTTTTTTTTGAAAAACTTTTCGAAAACATATTTTAAAATTTTTTTTAGTATGTCAATTTTTAAGATATCTATAGTTTATACTTTGGAGAAAAATTTAAAAAAAAATCTATAGATCCGTTTTCAAAATATTCAAAAAACAAAATATTTTTTTAAAAAAAATATTAAAATTTAAAAAAAAATGTTTTTGAAAATTTTGATAAGCAATATTATTTAAATCATAAAACACTACATATTTTAAAAATTTCATCAAAATCCGTCAATTAGTTAACGAGAAAGTCTGATTTTAAAAAACCGGTCATATGGGAGGTACCGTTATAAAACTTTTTCTGAAAAATCCATTAAAATTAAAAGATAGATTTTGCACAGAAAACATCATTCTGAAAGTTTAATCAAAATCGTAGGAGCCGTTTTCGAGAAAAATAAGTTTTTTAATAAAAGTTATATGGCAGGTACCGTTAGTTTTGGAGCTAGAATGCCAATTCCAAAAACTGTCGGGTAGAGCACTCTAAAAATACTATATACCAAGTTTGAATCAAATCGGCCCAACCGTTTAGGTTGTAGATATCGATACGGACAGACAGACAGACAGACAGACAGACAGACAGACAGACAGACGGACGGAATTTCCGGACCCACTTTTTTTGACTTCTCTATCATCGTAATATCATGTTTGATTGTTAAAATTTTTTTTTTTTTTACGAATGCATAACTTGCCTTATAGTCCCTATAATCGCAAGTAAAAAATGTATTTAAAAAAAAAAGTTATATAAAATTAAATTGACATAAAATAAAACAAAACGAACAATAATAGAATAATCAAATTGAGGTTCTCATCATTAAAAAATATTAAACAAAATAAAAAAAATAATAAAATACAATATAAATAAATTAAAAATGATGCATACAATTAAATAAAAAAAATGAAAAATTAAGAACAAAAAAAACATAGCAAAACGAAATAAATTCAAACAAAAAAAAAACTATAATAAAATTAAACAAAAAATAACAAATCATAAAATTAAATTAAATCAATTAAATAAAAATTAAAATAAACAAAATAAAAAGAAATAAAATAAAAAAGAATGAAACTAAAAAAATACATAAAATTAAATGAAATAAATACAAAAAAAAAATATTATTAAAAAAATAAATTAAAACAAAATAAAAAAACTAAATATTTAAATGAAACAAAACAGTTATAATATAATTAAATAAAATAAAAAGAAAAAAGAAAAATTAAAATAAAAATGACTGTTTCATAAAATTATATTAAATTAAAATAAAATAGTATAAAGTTCTACATAATTAAATAAAATGAAATTTAACTAATTAAAACAAAATCAAAAATAAAAAATAGAAAATTTTAAGAATTAATTTAAAGAAAAAATTATATAACACAAATGAAAACCAGAACTAAATTTAATTACCTAACCACAATAAAAAAAATATTAATAAAATAAAACAGCTATCAATGTTTTAAAATAGGTAAACAAAAAAAAAATTAAACTTAATTTCTGGCCTTTAAGTCCACTAAAAGTTGGTGTTTCGTCCCGGAAACTCACTTGGACTCATCAGTTGACAGTGAGTATCTTTGTCAAGACGCAACTTTCGATTTTGATGAGTCCAAGTGAGTTACCGGGACGAAACGACATTTTTTGGTGGACATAAAGGCGGTAAAAAGCTATTTTGAATCAATAATTTAACAAAGTCACAAAATTAGTGCTGAGTCTTCTACTTAGTTGTTTTTTAATCTTATTTCCTTACAATGTAGTATATAGGAGTTTGTATTAAAACCTTCAATTCATTAACTAAGTCTGGGCCTGGACATAAACCTCTTTCATTCCAACTTAATGATTAGAAATTTGATCTTGTTGGATATAGTTCACATTAAGTTTTTGGCAAAAACTTTACATATGTTGAACTGAAAAAATCGAAAGCTGCGTCTTAACAAAGGTACTCACTATCAATTGATGAGCCCAAGTGAGTTACCGGGACGAAATGCCAATTTTTGGTGGACTTAAAGGCCGTGAAAAGCTATTTTGAATCAAATTAATTTCATGAAATAAAATAAAATTAAATTCATTTATTTTAAATGAAACTAAATTTAAATTAAATTATATTTAAATAATTTTAATAAAATAAAATAAATTAAATATATGTATTTAAATAAAGTAAAACTAAATAAATTGAAACATAATAAAAATAATATTTAATAAATAATGTAAGATATAGTATAAACAAATAAAGTAAAATGTAATCACATTAAAATGAAATTATAAAGATAATTAGTAAAATTATATTAATTAAAATAGAATGGTATAAAATTAATATAATTAAATTGAAATGAAGCAAATGTCATTAAAATGAAATAAATAAAAATAAAAAACAAAATAAAATTCAATAAATTATAACTCACACAAAATTAATATGTACAATAAAATCAAATAAAAAAGGTGAAAATAAGGGAAAAGAAAAAATGTATATTAATTAAAATTAAATCATTTATATTAAATCATAATTAAATAATTAAAAAAACAATAAAATTCAAAAAAATTAAAATTGTTAATTAAATAAAAATGAAAAAAAGTAAATAAAAATTAAATATGTAAATACAAAAAAAATAAAAATAAAAAAAATTAAATTAATGAAATCAAGTAGGTAAATCAATGAAAAACGTATCATCAGTTAATCGACAGAACTTATAGTATCATCGTATGTTTTTTCTTATAACCAATTTGATTCTCTTCCAATGTGCGTAAGTACATTATAAACACATACGCTCCAGCATGCCAAAAAAAATGCCATGCCAAACAGCAGCACAAGCAACACAAAAGGAACCAAAGAAGACGAAGCTTGATTCTGGATTCGATACGCAACACAAGTGCAAAATTATATTTTCATAGTCAGTCCGCATCCCGGTTCCCAATTCGCGGTCGTTGTTCTCCAAATAAAGCAAAATTGTTTTGTATCTAAAAATGGAGATACTTATTATTTATTGAAGACTCAAAACTTACAACCGGAATTTGTATAAGAATCCTATATCTATTATTAAGAATCCGTATCCGTTTTAAATAACATTGCAATCGCATTGCGGGTGGTGAATCCGTTTTTTTATGTTTTATCAATATCTAGAGCTACAACAGCTCTACTCTTCGCTCTCTATAGAATCAGAAGATTTCTACAGTGTATGTCACCTTTAACAATTCCATCCCATTCTATCGCACTTGGCTCCCCATTCTTTCTATCTGATGCATACTTTTCCGTCCCCAATTAATGTTCGTTCTGTTGTACAATATTAAAGTATCTCTTGAGCACAACCAGTAGCAGTCTATCTCCAGCTCTTCGATTCCGAAGCTAGGGCCAAGCCAAGTAGTAACTTTTAAGTTCAAGTACTCTGTACGAACGAACTAGACAGGCACAGGCAGTGCTGATTAAGAGCAGTTGGATTAAACTACCAGACCAGTAAAGTGTTGTATGGACCAAGAAACTTTATTGGAGTCTCCATGGTGTCATTCTGTGCGTTAATTTCTGTGCTTGTGTTGTTTTTGTAATTGAATAGTCAATGACCACGAATGTTCTATTCTGATTGAGGTCTCCGGCACAGAAAATTTAATAATAAAAAAAAGATATAAAGGAAAAGATACTTTTTTTTTGTTTTTGTTTGGAATTGCTTAATTCAAAAACAAACTGTGTGTGCATTTCTGTTTCCTTTTGTGTAAATTTATTCAAAATTTGGTCAGAATATGACATCAAAAATGCTTTTGAATTAAAATTTATTAAAAAAAAAACAAAAGTTGAAAAAACACGACTATAAATAACAATTTTCTACCGGAAAATACAAGTGCATATCAAATTTTCTTTTTTTAACTAATAAGACAATAAAAGATACAAGATACTCGATATTCTTCAAGAAGATGGATCACTTCAGTTGGTCATTAAATTCGTATTGATTGACAAGAATGTAACTCATAGTTTATTGTTTCTCTTTGTATAGTTAATTGAACGGAAAGATACAAAGAATCTCTTGTTCCCAGTTAAACTATCCATTTGCAGTCAGAAAAATATAAAAAAATCTTTTCTTATTAAAAAAAAAAAAAAAAAACTCTCGGAAGACGTGTGTATAGTGAACCCGGCTATCTACCCTATCGCCTCAGTGGGAGGGCATATTTAGTGCATGATCAAATAGACACAAAAGTATCTTTTGTGTCTGTTTCCATTGAAAAAAACTATCTCACGATACAATACCGCATCTAATGGTGCTTTAATATGTGATCATTGAATAGAAATGTTAATATCAAAGCAAATAAGAAAAATTGTTCTAATTTTGGAAATAATTATTTAGTACATTAACTAGATAGATACTTGTGAAACACAATTAGCAGTGGAATCGTCTGTCATTGCCAAACACGCACCCGCAGTTAATATGGATTTAAACAGTCATCGGATTGAGATAGAATTATTTTTATATGGTAAGCATGGTTAATAAATTTCTATCTTTTCGAGGAAAAATGTTAAGATGAAATAATAGGATAACTGCGAAATATCTTGAGGTTTTTGAAACCATAAAATTTATTTAAAAAAACGGTAAAATTTGACCAATTAAAGAAAGCAGGCACGTATGTATGGGGGTATTTAAACAAAGGTAGGAACTCCAGACAACAGTTGAAGTAGGTACCTAGCATACCTCGCAATCCAACAGAAGCCTCACTTGAAGAAGGTTAACTTGCGGTCTATGACACTATATGGCTGGGTTAAAGTGAAATTCAAGAAGTAGATTTCTCTAAATCGGTTTGATTTACGAACTAACTAGTGACTGTGTACAGAGAAGGTAGGGCAGTTAATAATAGTATAGAATTTTATTTTGAGATATGATAGAATGCCACCACAGTCTGCACGCATTTGTTGTTTTTTCCTTTTGTAAATGTGCATTACTTACTTGGGAGAGGGAAATGAACAATACAACAACAAACAACCACTTCCGGCAACAATAATTATGTATGAAAGTTAATTACAGGTCCGGTCGGTCATTGTGATGTTTCGTGGAAACAGAGATATAGAAGTTCACTTCAAATAGTGATTGAGTTCTCTTTTTACTTGCGTTTATAGGTACTATATGGATTCGTGCAAAAAAATTCTAACAATCAAACATGACATTACGATGATAGAGAACTCGAAAAAATTGGGTCCGGAAATTATGTCCGTCTGTCTGTTTGTCTGTTCCCACCTCTACAGCCTAAACGGATGGGCCGATTTGCTTCGAACTTGGTATTTAGTATTTATTAAATAGTATCTCGGGGGATGTTTTTTTTTATTTTTGCTCTAGGTCAAAACATAACGGTACTTGCCATACAATCTTTAACAAAAAGTTTGATTTTCTCGAAAACGGCTCTAATGATTTTGATAAAACTGTCAGGGTGCTATTTTTTAAAACAATACATCTTCCAGTTAGAATAATTTTGTCGAAACTTGTTCTATAACGGTACCTCTCATAGAACCGGTTTTTTCAAATGCGGTTTTATCGTAAACCATTATTCCGATTTCAATAAAATTGAAAAGAAAATATTTGTTTTTTAAACTTTATTGCATACTTAGTTTTTCCGAAAAAAAACTTAAACTAATTAAAAAAAATAAAGAATTGTTTTTGATTTTTTTTTTAATTTTTGATTGTTTTTTAAAAACGGTTTGTTATGATAATAACTACCAGCTGCTAGATGTTGACATACATACAAAATTGGTATATGTTTTCGAAAAGTTTAAAAAAAAAACCGTTTTTTTGAAAAAAACTGGTGAAACGGTTTAAAAAAAAAATGTTTCCTTAAAATTCAAAACTGTGAAAGAAATTAAATGGCTTACTTAATTTTTTTCCAAAAAACGTTTTAACTAGTGATTTTTAAGTGATTAACAAAATTTCTAATGATTTTTTACCTCCTTTTTTCAAAAATCTCAAGCACCACTGTCGCACACTAGAGCAAGTTCGTGCGACCCAGTCGTGCACTTTATTCCTGGAAGACTTTGAAATGACAACAGATAATTGTTTCTTTAATAGTTATCCATATCTGCTCTTGTGAGTGATGTAATTCCCGAAAAAATGGAGTACAATATGTACTTAATTAAATGTATGTACAATGCTGATCATATATTACGTATAATGAATATCTTCATCTTTCTTAATTGTTATGATCTCGAATGGGCGACAACTCGCTTTATTGCTCCGTCTGGGTTTACCGGGTTGACCTCATCAGCAAGACTCCAATTTACATGGAAAACTTAATGTAGGTCTCGTTGCATTTTTGTATTCCAGTTTTTTGTCTGTTTTTTTCGCGGTAGGGTTGTAACCAGAAATGGTCGAACTGTTCATTTTGGAAAAACTACATTAGTTTACTTATGCTACAGTAGTTTATGTAGTTAATGTAGTAAATGAAACAAATTGTAGCAGATGTACATTTGATACAATTTACAGTTATTTTCCTTTTATAGACAAAAAAATAAGAAAACTTTGACTTTCGTTTCTTCCTTTTGGCGGGGTATAAAGTGAGAGAAGCAAGATACAAACAAAAAAATGGGCATGACTGGGTCGCACGTACTTGCTCTGATGTGCCTAATTACATTGGAAAGCAAGATTTTTGACAGAAACAAGTTACATTTACGTTGAAAACAACACGGTTTGAAGTTATGAAAAGTATCAAAATTACAATACTTAATGGTTCTTTAGTAAAAATTAAGTCATCACACGTTAAAATAACAAAGAATTTATAAAAAATGTATTTTGAAAATTGTAGAACTGGTTTTTTATAAAATCCTCTTTTTTATTTTTAGAATTTATTAATATACACGATTATAAAATTTAAGATAATTATTTTTTGATTAGTTTTAAAAATATTGATTTTGCAAAAAAAAAATCAAAAATTAATTTTAATTAGAAAAAAAAGTTATTCAAAATTTTGATATGCAGAATTAATTTGGCTACTTATATCTTCTCAAATATAAAATTTGACAGAAATTCAAAGAGCCGCAATAAAATTAAAAAAAAAAAACTTTATATGAAAGGTACCGTTAACAGACGTTTCCCATAAATTTGATTCTGATCAAATAATAGTCAATACCAACAAAAAAATTCTCAAAAAATTTTATCAAAATCGTTGGAGCCGTTTTCGAGAAAAATAAGCTTTTCCTAAACGGTCATATATCAGGTACCGTTATTTTTAGGACTACAAATAAAATTTCAATTTCCCCTCTGGGAAATGCCAAAAGAAGATAATCGCTTAAGCCGTTTAGGCTGCAGCTCGTTATACATACATAAACGAAGTTTTTTTTTGATAATTTTCATTTACTTTATCATTTTTTATGATTTTACTTGCATGTAGTTAGACGAAACAAATTGTAGGAAATTGGACGTGTAGTTTGTTCTATTTGCTCCGCGTAGTTTTTGACGTAGAAAAAATAGTGTAGTTAATTCGGCCAACTCTGGTTGTAACGTAGCGTGCTATACTTCAGCTATGAAAAGCTTATGTCCCGCTTCGTTCAGAGAATACATGAAGCCTACCAAAATATATTACGTACGCACCTAAGGAACACCATTTTTGTCGTAATTTTGCACATACAAATACTCTTAACGACAATGGATCAACTCTGTAGGAAATTGTGGGTTAAAGTCAAGAGCGTTTTTTGTGAAGAATGGATCTTAAACGGTACCGAGACAGTTAAGGGCTAGAAATTTGTTGAAGTTGCACAGGGCCGCCGAGAGAATATTCGGGCCCGGGGGTAATCATGTACGCCCGTCCTTTCTAATTGTAAATAAGACTCCACCTTATAGGCAAAGTATTGCTAATCCTGATACTCTTTTTGGGCCGCATAGGAACGATGACAATTTTTGATCCTTACGATTAACTACTGAATACTGAGATTGGTAATGTACCGAATATTCGAAAATATTGGAAAAAGTGTGCTCAATTTCTTCGAAGTAATGACAATCAAAAAATTTTTTTGTATGCCAATAACAACTGGAATAAGGGCTATTACGGTCATAGAAAAGTGCATAGACATATGGAAACCGAAATGTACTCTACCGCACTCAGATTTTAACACAGTGGCAGACTTTCCTGCAAGAGAATGCTGGAGGCATAAACGAAAATCCTATATCGGTCTATACAGACGGTTCAAAACGGAAGCAGGTGTAGGATCTGGTATCATCGCGATAAACCCACCAATAAATGGATCTATAAAGCTGCCAAACTTTTGAAGTGTTTTTCAGGCTAAAGTGCATGCAGTTGGCGAAGCTGCAAAGCACCTTTTATCTTTTAACCTGGAGAATACAAATATTGATATTTTCATTGACAGCCAGCCATCGTCTCCAAACTGATTGACAGCTGTTGTAACGATCTGCGACAAATCAATGAAACAAACCTTGTTACCCTCCGATGGGTCCCCGGACACTGCGACATTCACGGAAATAAAAAGGTAGATGAACTGGCCAAAAACGTTTTATCCATGGTACCAAGCCAAACTGTACCTTGGGTACTTGAGCCAGTGGCAAGTAAGAAAAATAGAATTTCCTCAAAGTCGCCAGCGAGAGATGGACAATACTCGACAACTGTCGGGTCACAAGAAGTGTTTGGCTAAACATCTCAAAGAAAAATACAGAATACATTCAAAAGCTAGGTAGACCTCAAGGGATAGCCCTTTTGGTTGGCATTCTTACGGGTCAAACCCACATGAGCAGGATGCGCATTAGCACATCAAGTCTTATGCAGGGGGTGTCAAAACGTTGATGCAAAAGAAGGCCCATATTAATTTCATTGCGAATGCCCCAGCCTAGCTCAGACCAGAAAAACAGCCCTCGGAGAATACTTCTTCGACGAACTGGGCGACGTTTCAAAAAAACCATTTAAAAACATTCTGAAATTCATCAACATTTCAGGATGGATAAAGGAGGCACCCAACAACTATTTTTAACAGTAATTTGTTATTCTTAAGTTTAATATGGTTTGGCCAATGGCCGTCTACCAGATTGACAATTTGCTTAAACTAAATTATAAAATGAACTTAATTGTTTATTCAAAAGTCTCCTTCGCGAATACGTTGTCTATATAAAAGTGCGGTTGACGTATATTTATATAATGTTTCCCAGCCTAATTTTCCATTCAGGACTTTCGAGGTTTCGTCCCATACCATCGAATTAAGTCCAAAGTACCTTTCCTTGAAATTGCATAGGTCACATAGGATCGGCAGATCGGGTCGATGTGGAATGTAGTTTAAATTTAATAATTCGCCTCTAACTTTAAATATTAAATTTATCATACTTATGGGGCAGCGGTTGAGCAAGTATGTTTGTTCTCGAAGATCCAAATTGAGTTGACTGTATATCATTCTATGTTGAGAAGATTGTGCTTCATGTTTAAAATTTGCATACTCGAAGTGGCTTAATTTTTCTAAAATTGAATTGAATTTCCCTCTCAGGTCTGAAATGCTTATGTCAGGTGGAAACTGTACGCTTTCACCTAAACCCAGAGCTAGCTCCTCCCACCTCTCGACTAAGTTACTCCTTGTTGACAACATTTTCTTAAGAACTTGCTTTGGAAGTCTTATTTCATCCATTTCCATCACCTTCATAATGTAATCAAAATGCAGTTTTAGGCTCCTTAAAAATAATGGAGGCTCAGTTGTTTCCAAATGCAACATATAGTTTGGCGTGCAGAGTGGCAGCCGAAAAATGAGTTTTAAAAAATATCGGAGCAACCTTTCTACCTCATCGTATTTGCAAAATCCCCAAACTTGTGCCCCATAAAGCATTATAGAGCCTGCAGTCGCGTGAAAAATTTTAAGCTTTGAGCTATGTTCGATGTGTTTGTTGTCAATACAACGTGCCCACACTGAAGAAACAGCTCTTTTCGCTTCCGATAGCTTGGATTCAAAATGTTTTCTCATATTGAGATTTGATGTAATTATTACGCCTAAGTATTTGTACTCTCGAACAATTACAACATATTCTCCCTTATACATCCACATTTCATTGTTTGCATATCTGCCACTTCCATCTCTAAATATCATGATTTTAGACTTTTGCAGATTAACGGACAGGTTCCAGTTTTCGCAGTAACTCTCCAGTCGGTTCATCATTCGCTGCATTCCTTCTACCGATTCAGATAGGAAAACAATATCATCTGCGAATATAAGGCCAGATATCCGGTTATTTCCAAAATGGATTCCTCCTCCTATCTCCTCCACGATGTCATTGATGAACAGAATAAACAGTATTGTGATCAGGACGCAACCTTGTTTCACTCCCATTTGTGTTGGAAATTCTTCAGATGTTGACTCCCCATCCCATACATAGGCAACGTTATTGTCATACATCGCTTTCAGCAAGGCAACAATTTTTCCTGATATACCCAATTTATAGAGCTTATAGAAAAGTGCTTCTCGGGCTATCGAATCGAACGCTGCTCGAAAATCAACGAAAAAGGCATACAGTTTCTTTTTCTTTTCGGAAAATCTATGATTAATTCCTGATATGGCTGAATCAATTATTATGTAAAAAAATATTTCTCTGAAATCCGATTTCTTCTCATCCAGAATTGTATTTTTCTTCAATGTCGGGTAAGCACCTGAGTCTCGGTCTTCCTCTACTGCGCCATACCCCTGGGGTGGAATCGAAGATTTTCCGGGGCGGAATCGATTTTAATCCGCTCTTTATGACCCAGCCATGAGCCATCTGCAACATAGAACAGGACTGGGATTATGAGTTTCTTATAAAGGGACAATCCATTTGCCCGAGAGAGGGCTTTGTGTTTTTCTCTGAGTTAACAGCTTTGAAAAGTTCGACAGCTAGGCAATCGGCTCCAGTGGCTAAAGCTCAGATATAGCTAGACTACTTAATTCAGGTGGACTTGGCCGAATTGTTGTTCTACTTCGCCCAGATAGAATTCGTTTCGTCATCGCCATTTTACAGTCAGCTAAGGTGTTTTTTCCATATTCTCAGCATTGACTGCGTTTCCACTACGATGTTCCCTTGACTGTCCTTGCAAGTTTCACTTCAAGGTCTGTAGATTTGACAGTTTCTTTTTATCTATTGATAAGACTTTCGAACTTCATTCGTGCAGTATAACAGCTCTCTATTTCTTCAATCGTGCGCTTCTCAGATCACTTTTTACTTGCGACTATAAGGAAAGTTTAGGATTCGTGAATATAACAAAAAATAAGATAACAATCAAACATGACATTACGATCATAGAGAAGTCTAAAAAAGTTAGTGGCAAAAAAGGTCTGTCTGTCTGTGTATGTATAACGAGCTGCAGCGTAAACGGCTTAACCGATTAATTTCAAATTTGGTGTGGGTGATTCTTTGGGCAGGGGAAATTGAAATTTTATTTTTAGGCCTAAAAATAACGGTACCTGCCATATGACTGTTTAGGAAAAGCTTTTTTCTCTCGAAAACGGCTCCAACGATTTTAATGAAAATTTTTGAGAATTTTTTTTTTGGTATTGGCTATTATTTGATCAAAACCGAATTTACAGGAAACGTCTACTAACGGTACCTTTCATATAATGATTTTTTTTATTTTTTGGATTTCTCGGTAACGGATTTCTGTCAAATTTTATATTAAATTTTAGAAAAATCAATATTTTTAAAACTCATATTTTAAAAATATTTTATATTTTATAATCGCATGTATATTAATAAACTCTAGGAAACTGCATACCAAAATTTCAAAAAAGAAAAAATAAAAAAAAATAAATAAAAAACAGGATCTTATCAAAATCCATCCTACAATTTTCGAAATACTTTTTCCATAAACTCGTTACTATACAAGACGTGTGTTTTTTAATAAAAACCGTAAAGTTTTGCCGTTTTGACACTTTTTTTTAAGTTCATATAGTGTTATTTCTCTCAGTTAATGTTACTAATTTGTAAAATTTTATTCGACGATGTGACCGCACATATGAGCAAGTACGTGCGATCCACTCGTGCAATTTATTTACTAGTGATTAGAACTATATGCTTTGTATACTATGCAGTGCCCCGTGGCTTACTGGTTAGTGTGTCGGACTGCTAAGCGAATGAGCCTGGGTTGGAATCCCGCTCATAGACACCTTCCTTTCCGGGGTACTGACTGCCTCTTGCGAGGAACTGACAAAACCTTCAAGAGTAAAATTAGTCTCAAAAAAGTGCATCTCATGTAGCCGTTTGGACTCGACGGTAAACTGTAGGATCCTTCCATTCTTGCAGATTACCAACACACACCAGGAATGGTTGAGAGTATAAGTCACTAGGCCCTGGCTCCTTAAGAAGCTGTCACGCCAATAAATTTATTTTTATTTATTTTAGTACTACATGCAAGTTATGAATTCGTGCATATTAAATAAATTGCAAGACTGGATCTCACGTACTTGTTCATACATATGTATGTGCGGTCACATTGCAGAATAAAATTTAAGAAAATTTAAGAAAATTAAAGTGATGATCGAACCATTTATTCGATTTTTTTTTTACTTTTAATTGTTTTTATTCGAACAATTAAAAGTAAAAAAATTGTATTGTAAAATGTAAAAAAGTGTGATTTTTTTTTCAAAATCGTAGGAAAGGTTTTAACTTTTTTTTTAATTAAAAAAAATAATTCAAGAAAACGAACTTAAGGACAAAACAACATACTTTTAAAAACAAAATTAAAATTAAAATTCACCCACCCGTTTTCAAAATATTGATTTTTCAAAAAAAAAAAATACAAAATTATTAAAAATACAAAAAAAAGTTTTCGAAAAAAAATAAATGCGAAATTACTTAGGCTACCTACATATTCTTAAATATAAATTTTTATAGTAATCAAATCAGTTTTCGAGAAAGTCGAAGAAAAAAAACCGCTTCTATGAGAGGTTCCGTTTTTAGCCCATTATTTTACATTTTTTGTTCGCCAAAACATAATGCTTACCTACAAGTAGTACACTGATTTTTTTCATAAAAATTCTTGCAGCCGTTTTCGAGAAAAATAACGGTTATATGACGGTTATATGACAAGTACGGTTAATTTTTAAGTTTACAAAAAAAATTAAAAACTCCTCTGTAGAATGTCAAAATAACCTTAAGTTCTAAATTTGAAGACGATTGGCCCAACCGTTTAGGCTACAGTCCAAAATACATCCGCACAGACAGACAGAATTTTGCAAGTAACTGAAATATGTTTCTCTATCATCGTAATGCCATGTTTGATTGTTATCTCAAAATTTTTAATCTGCATTATAGTACCTATAAACGCAAGTAAAAATTGAGATAAAAATCAAAAATGACGATACGTTGATAGAGCAACATATTTTAGTGGCAAAATTCTGTCTGTCTGTCTGATTGTCGGTGAATCTGTCTGTCCGTCTGTCTGTAGGGATGTATTTTGATCTACATCAACGGTTGAGCCAATCGTCTTGAAATTTTTAACGTAAGGTTATTTTGACATTCTACAGAAGACTTTTTAATTTTTTTGTAGCCCAGAAATGATCGGTACCTGCATTATAACCGTTAAGTAAAAGCGGCTCCAAAATTTTGTATGAACAAAAATCAGTGTTCAATTGTAGGTGTGCGTTATGTTTTGATTAAAACAAATATGTAATTTGGTGAGCTAAAAATGGTACCTCCCAATAAGGCAGTTTTTTTTTTGTTTTCTTCGACTTTCTCGAGAACTGGTTAGCCGATTACAATCAAAATTTATATTCAGGAAGATGTAAATAGCCAAAGTAGTGTCACATTAAAATTTTTTTAAAAACTTTATTTTTGTATTTTTAATAGTTTTGTTTGAAAAATCGATATTTTAAAATCGGAAGGTAATTTTTGTATTTGGTTTTTAAATGTTGTTGTTTTTGTGCTTAAGTTTGCATTATGGAATTATTTTTTTTTTTAATTTAAAAAAAAGTTATTTATCGGAAAAGTCTATTATTTTTTTTTAATTTAATTATTTAATCATTAATTATTTATTTTATATTTTAAGATCAAGCGTATATTAAAAAGCTCCAAAACACAGCGTACCAACATTTTAATTTTAATTTTCAAAAACCTAAAAAAGTAAAAGGTTTTCATCAAAATCGATCCTACAATTTTTAAAATACTTTTTTTCAAAAATTCGTTATTCGTTCCCATTTTTTTTTTTTTAAATAATATTTTTAAAAGGGATAAGTGAATTTTGTTTTAATTTTGTTTTTAAATGCGATTTATTTTTGAGCTTAAGTTTGCATTTTTTAATATTTTTTTTTATTTAATTTTTGTAAAAAGGAGTGCGATCCCAACGTGCATTCACTTCTTTCCTCTTCGGTTCGTATAGGCTGCAAGCAGTTCTGAGTGTTCTTGTATGCTTTCTGTTAAGCTGCATGTGCTTGCTGTCTGTAGGGATGTATTTTGATCTACATCAACGGTTGAGCCAATCGTCTTGAAATTTTTAACGTAAGGTTATTTTGACATTCTACAGAAGACTTTTTAATTTTTTTGTAGCCCAGAAATGATCAGTACCTGCATTATAACCGTTAAGTAAAAGCGGCTCCAAAATTTTGTATGAACAAAAATCAGTGTTCAATTGTAGGTGTGCGTTATGTTTTGATTAAAACAAATATGTAAGTTGGTGAGCTAAAAATGGTACCTCCCAATAAGGCAGTTTTTTTTTGTTTTCTTCGACTTTCTCGAGAACTGGTTAGCCGATTACAATCAAAATTTATATTCAGGAAGGTGTAAATAGCCAAAGTAGTGTCACATTAAAATTTTTTTAAAAACTTTATTTTTGTATTTTTAATAGTTTTGTTTGAAAAATCGATATTTTAAAATCGGAAGGTAATTTTTGTATTTGGTTTTTAAATGTTGTTGTTTTTGTGCTTAAGTTTGCATTATGGAATTATTTTTTTTTTTAATTTAAAAAAAAGTTATTTATCGGAAAAGTCTATTATTTTTTTTTAATTTAATTATTTAATCATTAATTATTTATTTTATATTTTAAGATCAAGCGTATATTAAAAAGCTCCAAAACACAGCGTACCAACATTTTAATTTTAATTTTCAAAAACCTAAAAAAGTAAAAGGATTTCATCAAAATCGGTCCTAAAATTTTTAAAATACTTTTTTTCAAAAATTCGTTATTCGTTCCCATTTTTTTTTAAATAATATTTTTAAAAGGGATAAGTGAATTTTGTTTTAATTTAGTTTTTAAATGCGATTTATTTTTGAGCTTAAGTTTGCATTTTTTAATAATTTTTTTTATTTAATTTTTGTAAAAAGGAGTGCGATCCCAACGTGCATTCACTTCTTTCCTCTTCGGTTCGTATAGGCCGCAAGCAGTTCTGAGTGTTCTTGTATGCTTTCTGTTAAGCTGCATGTGCTTGCTGTCTGTAGGGATGTATTTTGATCTACATCAACGGTTGAGCCAATCGTCTTGAAATTTTTAACGTAAGGTTATTTTGACATTCTACAGAAGACTTTTTAATTTTTTTGTAGCCCAGAAATGATCAGTACCTGCATTATAACCGTTAAGTAAAAGCGGCTCCAAAATTTTGTATGAACAAAAATCAGTGTTCAATTGTAGGTGTGCGTTATGTTTTGATTAAAACAAATATGTAAGTTGGTGAGCTAAAAATGGTACCTCCCAATAAGGCAGTTTTTTTTTGTTTTCTTCGACTTTCTCGAGAACTGGTTAGCCGATTACAATCAAAATTTATATTCAGGAAGGTGTAAATAGCCAAAGTAGTGTCACATTAAAATTTTTTTAAAAACTTTATTTTTGTATTTTTAATAGTTTTGTTTGAAAAATCGATATTTTAAAATCGGAAGGTAATTTTTGTATTTGGTTTTTAAATGTTGTTGTTTTTGTGCTTAAGTTTGCATTATGGAATTATTTTTTTTTTTAATTTAAAAAAAAGTTATTTATCGGAAAAGTCTATTATTTTTTTTTAATTTAATTATTTAATCATTAATTATTTATTTTATATTTTAAGATCAAGCGTATATTAAAAAGCTCCAAAACACAGCGTACCAACATTTTAATTTTAATTTTCAAAAACCTAAAAAAGTAAAAGGATTTCATCAAAATCGGTCCTAAAATTTTTAAAATACTTTTTTTCAAAAATTCGTTATTCGTTCCCATTTTTTTTTAAATAATATTTTTAAAAGGGATAAGTGAATTTTGTTTTAATTTAGTTTTTAAATGCGATTTATTTTTGAGCTTAAGTTTGCATTTTTTAATAATTTTTTTTATTTAATTTTTGTAAAAAGGAGTGCGATCCCAACGTGCATTCACTTCTTTCCTCTTCGGTTCGTATAGGCCGCAAGCAGTTCTGAGTGTTCTTGTATGCTTTCTGTTAAGCTGCATGTGCTTGCCGAATGTCGACAGTTATCGTCAAATTATGGGTTTCGTTGTGATGGCCGTGTAAAACCCAGCAGTTCAGACGCGGCATGGATTTTTTTTTTATTTTAGTCAATTGATTTCATAAGGCAAACATTATTCAAATCGTGTTTTTACAATTTCGGAGTAAATCTTATCATGGGATTTAAGCCGACCGACGTCAAACTTCCCTATAGTATTACCTCTTTTTGGCGTTGATCGGGATATCCGGAGACGTACCTTGGCAATACAACGAGCTTTTTTTGATCCGAATCAATTGTTAATTAAATTAATTAATTAATTAATTAAATTAAATTAATAGTAAAAAAATTACAATATAGATTACATATACGCAGTGTATAATTAAATTAAAATTAAGATGGAATATTAAACTAAGTTAAATTTCTTTATAACACGTCTGACGGATTTAGGATTTTCGCGAGAATCTCAGTTTTCAGTTATGTTGTCTGGTCTGTGCCCCGTGGCTTAGTGGTTAGTGTGTCGGACTGCTAAGCGAAAGAACCTGGGTTCAAATCCAGCTCATAGCCACCTTTTTTTCTGGGGTACTGCCTCTTGCGAGGAACTGATAAAACCTCCAAGAGTAAAATTTGTCTTGAAAAAGTGCATCTCATGTAGCCGTTCGGACTCGGCGGTAAACTGTAGGTCCCTTCCATTCTTGCAGAGTAACAACACACACACAGGAATGGTTGAGAGTATAAGTCACTAGGCCTTGGCTCCTCAAGGAGCTGTCGCGCCAATAAATTTATTTATATAAATTTATTTTGTCTGGTCTGGAGATGGATTTATTATGGCCAAATATAGGACACTTCACGAATATGGCAAATTGATAAAGCTGTTTCACAATTCAAGCATTTCATTAAGTCCATGATTTTATGCATTCTTCTCTAACAAGGGATTATAGTCTAGTGCTAGTCGACCGGTAGTTTTAGATCGACAAAGGTCGGAACTAAATGAAACTTTGGGATAATGTTAAGGGATGGTAAATTAACATTTTCTCAAGATTTGGACCTCGTGGACCCTGTGCAAAAAATGTAGGGGGGGGGGGCTGCAAAAATGTTCGGCCTTTCTTTGGTTTTTCATTAATAACTTTTTTGCTTACGTCCTACGTTAAAAGCGTTCAGGTATATTTTGTTGATCATAAAATTCCTGCAATATTAATGATTCAAATTATGTTTATATGTTAATTCGTTACCAACTAACGGCGCTTCGAAAAAAGCTAATTTTTTAAATTTCCCTAAAAAAATCCAAAATTTGCAGATTTTCCCCTCACAGCTATACTGGAATTATGATCAATTGTGAAAATAAACACATTTTACACACGACCCTTCTATTCGCAGCTTTTGCCGTTTTATTTTTTCGGGAAATTTGTGGTATGTAGATCGGGTAGCTGAACAAAATACCTATCTGAAAATGTAAAATATACGCAGCTATAGGCCTTCCACATAACGAGGTATAGGTATGTGAAATCTTGAGGGAACAAATTTATTTTCTGACAGGCGACCTTTCAATCCGGTCCTGGAGGTGCAGCTTCCTCGTAATGTGGAAGTCCAAGCTAAGTATGTTTTGCATTGTCAGATAGGTATAAGGTATTGAGTCCAGCTACTTGATCCGTATACCAACAATCTCCCGAAAAAAATTCATCTCATTCTCACTCAAGCCTTCGCATACCTATATCTAGTTATGAAGAAGTCCACTGGGTACAGTGAACACACTGTCAGATAGGTATTGAGTCCAACTACCGAACTCCGCCTACAGGAGCGGATTTAAGGGTCGCGGTCAGAAAATAAATTTTTCACTCACCCCTTCAAACGCCTATATGGCGTATTTTTTTTTCTTTTACTTATTTTGGTATTTTGAATTACATTGATAAATATTTCTCTCAAAACCGTCTGTGATAATTATGTATTGCCAGAGGGGGAAATCTATCCGAATAGTAACTAAAATCAATACCAACATGATATGAATATGGTTAATTTTGGTTGGTGGGTGTTGGTTGCGGTGTAAATTTAATATTCATTATTACAACAACAATTGATCATAATTCGAGTAGTATAATAGAAGAAATGAGGGGAAAATCTCTAGTTTTTGGCATTTTTTTAGGGATATTTGAAAAAATAATCTTAATCATATATCTTGGTAACGAATTAATATACAGACATATTTGAATAGTTAATATTGTAGGAAACGTTATGCTCTACAGAATATACCTAAACTTTTTTTAACGTAAGACGTGAGCAAAAAAAGTAATTAATGAAAAACTAACCCCCACATTTTTTGCACAGGGTCCACGAGGTCCAAAACTCGAGAAAATCTTAATTTACCATCACCAACATTATCCCAAAGTTTCATTAAGTTCCGACACTTGTCATTCTAAACCCGTTTTTCCGACCTGTCGACTGGACTATTAACTATACCGGGTATGGGATTTAAAGGATTGATGCTTTCGAGAAAACTCTTAGAATTTTTTTCCATGAGTTCTTCTCTTTGAAGATGAGTGAATGTTTTCCGCAAAAGTTGGGTTAATTTAGTATACTCAACGGTTAAAGGGGTAGCGATTGTGGCATTGCTTAAGTCCATGATAAAACAGATCACTTCATAAGATCACCGCATAAGAACACATTTTTATTTGTATAATATAATAATTATTTTATTGTTAAGTTAAAAACTACTTTTATCTATTATTTAACTGCTCTTAAAAGTTACAAAAAAAAAACAACTTTATGTTTGCAGACCTTCGAGATCACTTAAAACACTCTATTGAACCAACAGAATACGAAAACACAGTTAATTTATTTGGCGATAACGCAGAGTACCAAAATCGTAAATTTCTCGAAAGATGCGAAAAAATACTGATGCTGTTCAGTGATTCGTCGAACAATAACGACAAAGTCGAAAACAACGTATCTTCTAACGCGGAAAAGCCAAATAAAAGCACGAGAAGCTCTATGGCAGACCTAGCTGATTCAGAAGAAATCTCGTATTTGGAAATGTCGTCAACTCCTCCAAAAAAGGGTCAGTATGCATAAACATTTTTTGAGTAGCTCAAAAATATTTATTTTATTTTTTTGTAGCAATTTCGACAGAATATATTGATTTTCAGGAGCAAAAAATAATTGAAAATCCAATTAAACCCGCCGAGCCCGACAATGAAGAAGAAGAAGATGACGATGCTAACGAAGAGAATAAAATCTTAGACAAAGGAATATATGATATTTGTAACGAGTCACCTCAATCCGATGAAATCGTGAAAGCTAACTTAGATGTGGATAGCAGTATAGTTCACGATTGTCCATACGCTGGACTTCCTGCCTCCCACCTGTCTATTCAAAAATCCACCAAATTCGGTCAACTCCAGCGAATCGAAAAGAGGCTATTCTTTGATCAATGTAAGAAGTGCTACTGTGGTATTCTGTCCGACTGGCTGCTGTGCTATTGTGATGGAATTGCATCCCTACGTCCATCGTTTAGTGTACATTTAAAAGCCCATGGTGTCGAAGTCGAGCACTATGGTGAAGGAAAGAGGCGTGAACTTTGTTTCCAAATAACAACGCCAGACCCAAACAAAAAACATGTCTTCCAATGTAATACAGAAGTAGAAGCTAAAGAATGGATACATGCGATTGAGGCTGTCATTCGTGGAGACTCTGCTGCACATCTATCTGCTGGCAAAAGTCCTCGTAAACTGCCAACCCCACCAACACGAAAGAAACCGTTTAATGATGATACAAGTTCTAGAAGCGATAGCCAAATTGATTGTATTTATGAAGAACCCTCCCCTTTGTACAACATGCATCAACCAACAGATCTCCTTATCGAGCGAAGCAAGGACGAAAATAAAATGTTACCAGAAATACCAGAAAAACAAAAATCCATTACAAACATGGCCAGGAAATTTGACTACGATATACCAAAGTCACCACCGCTTCCGCTGAATTCCGAGTCTGAAACAGCAGAACTCTTAGACATATCCCGCAACAATAGTGACTTTCAATCAAAAGTGAAAGATGTTCATAATAAACTATCGAGTCAGCTGTCCACATCAGGTCCCAGCCCGGAGCGTCTAAAGAAAATAGTCAAAAAGACACTATCCTCAGACTCCGAGACTTCTGTTGTTTCACCACAACAAACTCCTACAACAAAGGAGCAAAAAAAAGCTGTTAAAAGTGCACAAAAACAATCGAAATCACCAAACCAAGAGAAGTCTTCTCGGAATTGGTTTTTGAACCGTCTAAATAAGACAACATCTTCCACAAGAAGTTCCACAGCATCGCCCACGAAGTGCAAACAAAGCGAGAAAGAGAATTTACTGAATAATCTCGAGATCTGCGATGGCTATGAGGGTGACTTCATAAGTCCTAGCAATGGGTCGTCAACTGCTGTAAAGGGTAGTAAGGTTAATATGATTATAAATCAGTTCGAGGCAAGTGGCCATCTTGCTATGTTTAGCGTGGAAGCCTTCAATGGAGGAAACTCAGAAGCGAAGCTAAGTTCCTTCTGTGAGAGCGACTGTAATAACTATGAACCCATTATGACCGGCCCAAGTAGTTTTATGAAGAAGGTGTAATATTATATATAGACGAACTGAAGGAGATTTGTATGTTTTTTTTTTAAATAAAGTATTTTGTATAGCTAAGACTAAAAGCTTTTGTTTTTTGCTGATTGATTGACAGGTACATGTTCATAAGGTGGGGTGAGTAGGTTATTTGTATAAGGCAGCCTAGTTATACCCATCTTAAACCTTATTAATTAATACCAATTGGAAGGAAAATACAATATTTCGGAAAAAAAATAATTTTCGATTCGGATTTTTTTAATTAAACTTCAGAAGCGGCTTAAATATATATTTATGTATATTTATTTTCACAAAAGCAACAATAGAAAAAGAAAAAATAATATTTTTACAAAATTTCGTATAACATTAGTTTTAACAGTATTTAAATGTTTGAAAGCACTAACACATGCGTTAAGTTTGCAATCTTTATCCCTCTCAGCTTTATGTAACAAGACAATGAATATATAAAAATTCAAATTATTTTTGAGGTAGATTATATAAAAAAAGCAACAAATAATAACAATAAATTAACTGCAATTATAAGGAAAAGGAACTAGTATAAGATCCATGGTAAGGTACACATTAATTATAAGGTGATTAAAAATATATGTGATCCAATTAAAATTTATATTTTTTAAAAAAAGCTCTTTGAAGATATTTTATAAAAAAGTCATGGATAAAAAAAATGATTTTTCGAATGAATTATATGTGTGCGTAAAACTTCTTGGGCAGCTTCCGTTGTGTTCGTTTTGTTTATTTAGCTTTATGTCCCCGTTCGAAGTGATTCCATAATATTAGCTAGGTTATCACGACGAGCTCTCTGGGGTATGGTTATAACTTTACGTTGAACTTCTGATGATGAGAAAAAGCCAAGCATTTTTTTGTTTTCTTTTCTAAGAATGATTTCTACTCCACGATCTGATGAGGCTATCGATGATATCTCGTTCCAAAGGTATGTCCAATGGATCTGGAAATAACCGGGTCATTGCAACGTTTTTACGAATAATTTAAAAAAAACTTACCGTCCATGTGCCGAAGAGATCATTTTTAGTTGCATAGATAACTCGGTGATTTGATACTAGCACAATTTCTTGATTTAAGATCACTTCTTCGCAATGGGCAAAGGAATCTGTGCTGGCATATTTGCCTTTTTCAATTTCCCTAAAATAAATATCATATATTAAATTGGACGAAAAAAAAGCACAAAGTCCCTCACTTCAGCAATTTATTTCCATTAGCTTCTGATAGACTGTACGGTCTAAGAACGCTATCAGGGTGCATGAATCTAGGTGGTCTTAGCCGGTTTGTATCTTCACTACATTCAGTTGCTCTTTTGACAGCTTCAAAGCTACCACTAGCAAAGTCAACCACGCCAGCAGTTGGGCGGGCAACCAAACCGATTGCACCTTTACCTAAACCTTTGAAGAAACCTTCAACACCTTCTTCTTTGGCACCAGATATAGGTTTGGTAAAGACCCCACTCACACCGTCCGCGAAACCCTTAAATCGATCAATTTTTAATAAACTATCAAATACTCCAAAATTTTATATTCACCATGACTAAACCTTTACCACTTCGGGCAATTCCCTCTTGGAAGTTAGCAGGTTTCTTATTTAGGGCTTGTCTTCGTTTCTTTTGGTAGTCTTCGTCAAATGTCAAAGCAGCTAGGCCTTTGCCCATAGCTCCAGTTATCCTTAAGAAAATTAGATTAATACAAATTTCTAGTTGACATTCCTCAGCACTATCTTACTTGGACACTGCACCAGCAGCTCCTCCCACTGTATGCCCGAACAACGACTTAACACCGAGTACGAGCCCCTCAGCGAATTCACCAGGACCTTGAATTGCTCCCTTAAAATTAAAAATGTTACCTGAGTTCCCATATTTACGAACTTATATGGAACATACCTGGAAAGGTTCATAAAACAAATCCTGCACACCGGTCTTTAATCCCACCACTAAGCCATATGGATTACCTATGACATCTAATCCCAAAACAAGCACATACAGCTGTTTCAGAGCTTGTCCAGTATAATGGGCAGTAATTTCTGATATGAGTTGCCTCTGTGTAAAGAAACCGAATTCACGTTCGAAGAAGGCCAGCTTAAAAACGACATCGTTGACATCAGTTAAAGTGACCCCAACACCCTGGACAATTGTCGACAAAAGTCCTGGCAGAGCTGTAGTATCAGAACCAGCCATTGAAAAAGATACGTGTATCTTAAGTGGACCTAAATGCAGGTTATCATAGAAATTCTTATGCTCCTGTGCCGAATGTATTTCAACTAAAGCTGAAAGGGGGTTTTCAATAGCTTCTACATCACCGTTAAAGAGTTTTGCCTTTAAAATAGAAGGTCATTTTAGATATGGTCGGGTAGAACGATTAACAATAACTTACTGCTTGCTCATCGCTGAGATCTGATGTAAACATTTCTGCAATAGCACTCAGGAACAGGATGTCCACTTTGAAATGGAATTCCTGAATTAACATGGTACAGTATTTGAATTGGTTGACTGTAGAATTAGGTACAACGCGTTCGACAATACTGCATTCGATGAATGGTTTTAGTGCTGTTTAACAAAAAGTGTTTTTTAACAGATCCTTTTAAGCTTAAAACAAAATTTGAAGCACAGAATCAATGAACAAACTCACCAGAATTAGCCGCAATACTTTTTGGTGGCGGAATCGGTGCCAATACAACAGGGAATATACAGTCAGCCAGTTGATTATCGATTTGGATCTTATTGATTTTTGCATGCAACTGTGTTTGGAATGGAGAAGTTTTCAAGTCCAACCAAAAGCCTGGATAGAAGGTTCGTTTGATAAGACGATCGGTTGATTTGTGGAAAATCATATTATCGAAATCCAACTGTAAATAGAATTCTTTTGTCATAAATCCATAAAGTAAACATTTTTGTTTTGTTACTTCGTATTTCTGATCTAAATAGAACTTCTTTTCTTCCTTGACATGTTTAGCTAGTAAGTACGTTTGATATTGTTCTTCAATATGAAGTGAATCGGCAAGATTGAATTGTTTGAAACGCTTCTTGCCTTCTTTCTTTGATTCCCATATTATGCCAGAGCTTTTAATACCCAAGTACAGTATATCAACTCCAGTTAAGTTATTAAGTACTGATAAACCAATGCCATGGATGCGAATTTCGATTTCTTGGTTCACCTATGCATGGAGAAAATATATTTAGTTACATTTTCATAAATAGAAATATAATTACTTTTTGCATGTCAGAACTTCCCACCACTTTTTCAGCTATACTACTCATATCAGTAAAGAGAATAACACGCTGAAGACCATCTAGGAAAGACACCCAGTACGCACTCTCTCCTCCGTCGAGTCTATTAGAGATGATAAAATTAAGAAAGGATAACTGGTTTTCAGGAAAAATGAGTTCATCTCTTTCTAGATAAAGCATTTGTATTTGAACATTATTTGCTTACGTTATCTGTCCAACTCCGTCACGCCGCAGATCATTTTCTACCTTATCTTTACCTAAAAGGAGCAATCTATTACCTGCTGGTTCAGCCCAGGTGAACAAAAGCTTTTCGGATGGACCTAAGATTCTTTAAATTATAAAAAAAATTGCAATTAAAAAAATGCTAACCAAACATAGACAAATGTTAATCTTACTTTTGATTTGCATTTCCTTTTTCGAGGAAACTTATCGACTGACTAGTATGATTTATCAAGAGACCTGGTGCATCACCGGCATTGTATTGCGTAAATGTTAAATAAGCCCCACCTTCCGTTACTTGAACATCAACATTGATACCTCCATACTATAAGACCGTCATTTTAACTTTAGGGGACCGATTTTAATAAACAGAGATTTACCTGGTTGTTTTCCAATTTCAAAAGAATACACTGAACTTCAGAGTAATCAAAAGGTACTGTCGTTTGTCCAGCTACTTTGAGTATTACTTTCTTAGCTTCAGATTTTGGCCAAAATGGTATGCATTCATTTGGTTCAATCTTCAGACAAAAATAATTATACAAACGTAAAAAAAAAACAAGTTAATACCAACTTACCTTGGTCCAAGGATCACCTGGCCTGCTATGTTCCTGTAACTCAATCAAAACATCACATTTGTTTGTTGCAATATAAAATGGAATAAATGTAATTTGTTTGGTCAGTGAGTTCTGGGTTAGATGGTTGTGTACTCCAATGTGATACATTTGATCATTTGCATTGCATGTAACTTCTCCTGCAGAACCAGCTACATCTAAAGGAATTTTATCACTCCATTCACCATTGTCCACACGAATAGAAGCTCTTTTCTTATCAAAAAAGAACTTTTCACGGAATGAGAATAATATAGGTCCATTGTACTCCGGTGGGTGATACAATACATTGACAGATTCTGTATTTGTCTAAAGAATCGGTTCGATTAGCTTGCTTATTCATGTCAGACAATTTATCGCATACCTTATAACTAAGCATCAAGCCAGTTTTGTTGATCATCCAAAATGGACTGTATATGGTGAGCATAAGACTTCCATAACGGTCTTGGAATCTTTGGAGAAAAAAAATTGTGCAATTTTAAATGAATTGCATAAGTTTCGGATACAAAAAACTACTTACCTAACACCTAAGTCCATTTCCATTTTTGCTGCAGAGTCATATGAGCTAAACGTCCAGGTAGCATACTCCTCGTGGTCTTCCGAGATTTCTGTTGTGCACGACCAATCTTTTTCTAAATATTGAATAAGCTGGAAAACCACACAACATTGAAATATAAACCCCTAATAACCTGATTTCCAAATGACAAGACTTACTCTAACAACGACATAACTCTTGGCTTTATTGCGTCTTCCCGTAAGTTTGACAGTCGGCAGGTGTAAAACATCGCCAGGTTTAACATCTTTCTCTCCATAGTCAAGCATGTCCTCTTTAATGAGAGACTTCGACTTGTCAATATCATCAGATTCATCCAATTCTGTTGCTTTGCTTACATCACGAACGGTACAACCAGTCACCGAAACCTTAATGTCAATGGGAAGCGCGTTTCTCATATATAATGGAGGACGAAGATGAATTGTGTAAAAGGCACTCATAAGCATAAATTTCGTTGTACTCTCATGGAAGACTTCGGTCTTCTGACGCACAGCATTGATGTAGAGTGGTTCGAATGTATCAACTGGGTCACATTGTATCTGGCGTTGGTAATTAAAGTCTGTTGGACAGTCATTCCATTTGATGGCTTGAACAGATACTTTATAACCCTGAAACAGTTATTTTGTAAGTTTATCTTTAAATGAGATTTTTAAACTATGAAATCCCTTACAGGCAATGCAAAGAACAGATCTTTTGATTCTGCATAGATTGCATGCAATGGAACATGGAAGACTTCTCCGGGAGTAACATCACCAACTAAAACCTTCTCTGTTGTACCGTGTTTATTCCTATAGACACTCACAGTCGTGGTAAAATGATTATGTACCTAGTAGAAGCAATGTAATAAAACGAATTTCAATTGAAATTTTTCATTTATACATTAACAACTCCATGAATATTAATTCGGGTAGTTCCGTATTCTGAAGTGACTTGTGAAATGATTCCCCATGGATCTTGATTAGTACCTCTGTACAATGGGAAGTACCTTTGGTCTGATTTTGAGACCGGCAGAGTGACTTCTTTGTTGATTCCCACAACCTTTAAAACGTTATAATGAAATGTTTGTTTCTTTTATAAAAATAAATACAATTGCATACCACACAATAAATATTATAAGCTTCATCCTCAGCCGATGTCATTTTGGACAAATCTTTTGTTTGTAAATATGCTCTTCCTCCGGGTGAAATTGTACAATCTTTCACTTGTTCTGGCGATAGATCAGCATCAGGAACATCGCATTGGAACACCAAAGAACTATTCAATATATCACTGCGAGAGCTTGTATTTGGCATATGACACTCGTGCAGCGTGAATATACCTCTAGTTAGATTCAAAGAAATATCAAAGCCAGTGTCATTTTCCACAACATACGGTGCAATAACTTCCGGCTTACTGAGACCCTTAGCATCGATAGCATTCGAAAACGCTTCTCCTAAAACTTGTAAGGTATCTAAACACGTTTTACTCATTGTTATTTCAAGCATTTCTTCGGATTCGATTTTGATTTTTGTTGTTGGTTCTTCGATTTCATCATCGATTTCTGATTTATTTGGTTGAATTTCTAAGCCAAAGTTCAGTTCCCATGGCAGGTATTCGATCATTCCAGATTTATCGGGTTTTTCAAGTTGTTCGATCAGGGGTTCCCATACACCCAGTGCATGGTTAAAATAATTCATATAGAGATTTAATGCACCTTCTATTTTCATCTGGAAATAAAATTCATAATAATGATTTTAATCTTTTCTGTGAATAGTTTTGAAGAATTCTGAGAATGCCTTTGAACTTGGAAGCTAAAAAGAAATATGTTATCCGACTTTGCACTTACGTTTTGACTCCAATTGACTACGGTTGCATTAAGTTTTGTCTCAATGAACAGCATTGGCGTGGTATAGTAACCAACCCCAGTTTCCACAACTAAAGTTATTGAAGGCACTTCTACAATACATTTCTCAGTCTTTATTATTTTCGTTTCGTCTGGGATATCTGGCATCTCTAATGCATCATATGCTTGGTCTATGTAAAACAAAACTAAATTCATAACAAACAATTTTGATTTTTAATTTCTCAGCCTACCAACTAAAAACCAGTAATCTTTCTCTGTAAATTTCTCCACTAGCCAGACACGACTATGATCAATCTCTTTTGTTAGCGCTGCAACTTTCTCTGTTCGCGAGGAAAGTGTTACCATTGCCTTGTTGATAAGTTCAATGGTAGCGGGAGATACATTTAGAATAATGTCAGTCAAATTCAGACTAATGTGAAGTCCTTCTTGGTCGGGAGTAGATCCTTGCAGGCTTATCACACACGGATGCAGGATGAAGTGCTTGGTGGCCTCTCTTCTTTCGGGACTAAACGAACACATGTACATTTTGAGAGCATCTATTTGTCCACTGATTAGTTCTTTTGTACCAATCGCTCGGTAGTTTAGTCGAACTTGTGCCTACAAAGAGAAGAATTGAAGGGAGAAACTACGCCGGCTTTGAGTTGATCTTACATTAAATATAATAGCATTGGTGTTAACATCTTCTAGACTTTCAATCAAAATGATATCTGGTTCTTCGACGTATAGCAAGAGGTTAAGTTTCTTTTCAGATTCATTTTCCGTTATAGCAGCAGTTTCTAATAAAAAAGTCTTTTTTGTTAAAATCTAAATATCAAAACGTTGCTCTACATACTTTTCGGAATTTTTTGGGCCGCCTTAGCTTCTTCGGTTCTGACGATCATAGTCTTCTCTTCTATTTCTTCTGGAGTCTCAGATTCGGGAAGTGTAAAGAACTCAGCAAGCTTCACTAAGAAATCAATGGTGATGATCAAATCAAAACCACAAACTCGTATTTCAGCTGAAAAAAGAACAGATTTTTTATAGTAAATTCTATTCCAAAGAAAAGAGAAATGTGTTACCAAATGTGTCGTTTTCTTTGACTATTGCCGTCAAGTCTAACATGAAATTTTTGTCCGCTCTAAGACTGTCACTGAAATCGCTTCTGTTGTTCAAAGAATCCTTTTCTCGTTTCCATTCTTTGCGACACAAGTATCTTAAATCATTAAAAAACACATTTTAGAATTGTGACACTTTGGACTTTACATTAAACGCACTTTGTTATTTTACTGTTAACATTTGGTCTTATGTCGTCGATTTGGATGTCACACAAAACAACAGATGTACTTAGAGTTCCATCGACTAGAATATTCCCTTTAACAGAGAGGAAATGAATACCAAATCGGGCTAAACCTTCCTGGTTAGCTACAAGATTGCGAGATAGTTATTTTAAATATATATACTGAAGTTTTGAAATGCTTTTAAGATATTTACCTTGGAACAAATTCACAATGACACCATCAAATTGAAAATTAAAGCGGAATTGTTCATAAATGGTTTGTTTTTCAGTGGCGGTTGTAAGAGCCTTAGCAGATGATGGTTTATGACGAGGGCTCTTTCCTTCCGACGATAGTCGGTTTTCTAATCAAATTATAAAGAAAACATTTTATTTCATAAGTTAAAGTGTTTTTGTTTTTGTATTTGCTTACCCGCTTTTTGGTGAACCTCTACAATAACATCTTCCGGCTTTTGTACCTTAACAGGGGCTGTTTGGAATTCTGTCTGTCCTTCAGATAAATTTTTGTTTAATATAGACATGAGAAGAGCATAGTCATCCGTGTACAAGTTCAACTAAAATTTTAAAGAAAGAAGACATTTTATTCAGTCATACAATTTAATGGATCAGTAGTTTCAGACAAGTTGTCGTTGATTAATTTTACAAAACCCTGGGGCTACTTCTTGTATTGAGCCATCCGAAAGGTAATTTGTTCTATTTATTGAGTTCCTCTTCAAGAAAGTCACAGGAAAAGTTCTGTTGAGTGGATTCCGATCGTTATTTATCAATTCCGTTTGAACCCAGAAGAGGAAAAACGAGGTTCAGGTGGCGCACGCCAGTCAACAAACTTGGCGTGGGAAACGATATACAGCTCACTAGAGAGAAAGTAGATGGAGCAGATTTTTGTTATCCAACGCGAACTCTTGCGCTCCAAGGTAAAGGAAGGTATTAGGCAAAACACAAATTTGTGAAGCTTAGAACAGTCTTTCACTTACAAAATCATAGACTTACGTGGTCTTAAACAACTAAGAAACTATAGCTTTAGAGTATGAGTATGATGAATTAAGAAAATGATTAATACTTGCCCCCCAGGCAAGGTGGGCAGATAATTAATACTGACGACAATTCTGTATTTTATGAGGCTAGTACTTAAGGAGATAGTGTTGTCCGTTTTTACTTTGTGATTCTCTAGCATCTTTAAAAGTAGGATTAAATATTTAAAGAGGTTAATGCATTGAAAAATTCCTTGAACCACCGTTTTACGAAGTCTGGGTTTCCTTTAAGAATTAATCATAATATTATAGAGTTAAAGATAGTTTGCAATAGGCACTGGTAGATTGAGCATGATATTTTAGTGACATCTGTCAAATATGTTGTTTATTATTCAGTTACTGATGCCAAATCAAAATGGCAGTTACACAATCGAACAGCACAGCACAGGACCATCTGTTGTGGTGGCCGGGTCGATTGAGACTGCCGGCATTCTTTATTATTTTATTTAAATAGTGTTAAAAAGGTATAGCGTATAGGTCAACGCATTGACTTTCCGATGGCCTTCGATTACAAAGTTTTCCCAAAGTCAAGTTTGCTGACTAATTTAGAAAAGTGTGAGAAACAAAAAACATCGAAAAATCCCCACCTGAAAACATGAACCCCGAAGACCAATGGCTTGCATGTTGCATGTCAACAGGCCATAAGAAATGCAACCCCAGAGGTGTTCTCACAACCACCTCCGAGAAACCCCTGCTTCGACTCCGAATGTGCCAAGGCAAACAAAGCCAAAACGGAGACATACAGATCGTGGCTGCGCAAAAGAACTAGAGTATCTTATAATCCACCAACGTGAAGCCCAGTAAATGCAGAGGTGATTGAATAGGAAAGAGTGGCGAAACTTCTACGGAAGAGTGAAAGCGTCAACATCTGGCTTCATTAGCCATCCTGGGCCCTGCAAAGATGCGGATAGAAACACCCTAGTAGATACGCAATCGATGTAAACCATCTGGAGAGACTACCTCAACTAGTTGTTGAATGGCGATGGCATTCAATATCCCGCCAATGATCGACCTGGACCAGTCAACCTAGATGATAACCAAAAGCTACACCCGCCCCCAAATTGAGATCAAAGTAGCCATTGCCAGACTTAAAACCAACAAAGCAGCTGGTGCTGATGGGCTACAAGCGGAACTTTTTAAACACGCTAGAGATGGCCTGGTCAGGTGAATAACCAACTTATCTGAAAATATGGTCGGAGGAAAGTATGCCCGATGATTGGAATCTCAATACCATATGCCCGATCTACAAAAAAATAGATCGACTACGCCGCACCAACGTCTTAAGCCCTTTGCTGACGGAATAATAGGTCCTGACCAAGCCGGTTAAAGCTTGAGAAATCTACGATCGATCAAATTTTCACATTGCGCCAGATCCTGGAGAAAATACAAGAATTCAACATCGAGACCCACCATCTCTTCATCGATTTTAAAGCAGCCTATGACATTGTAAATAGGGACGAACTGTACCGAACCATGCCTAGTTTTGGAATTGCTGCTAAACTGGTACTTTTTATCAGTATGACGATGGAAAATGATCGCTGCTCCCTCAAAATTGGCAGGGATTCTACTAAGACCTTCGTCACTACCATACGGTTACGACAAGCTGACGCACTGTCGTGCAGCTGTTTCAACAATGTGATTGAAAAGATAGTATGCAACACGCAAGCCAGCACGACATTAATGTTATAGGAAGAACCATGATGAAAGCTCCCTTGGAGTATTCGAGAGAAAAGAACTATGCGCGATTTATTTACCATCTGGCTAAAACCGAGTGGCGAAGAAGATATAACAAGTTGTACAGCGACAGCAATGTAGAGCGGATGAACATCGACGCTGCCGGGGGCAAGGTCTTCGAAGCTGTACCTGAGGGAGTCAGAAGCAAGGGTAGACTTCATCTCCGATTTAGCGATCAGGTAGAAGAAGAACTCCGTCTGCTTGGCAGACTAGAGATCGAGCCAACTGGAGGTGCATATTAAACCAGGCCCAGGAGGACCACGCTATGTAGCGCCAGCAAGAGTAAAGTAAGTGAGCTAAAAGTATGATGAATTAAGGAGATGGTGCATAGAGTCCTCCCAGGCATAGTGCGCGGGTAAATAAAACAGGCGAATTGAAAGGCCAAAAAACTTTAGTGAAGTCTATTAATAATGATAAAATGTCCATTCTTACGGTGCGTTGGTCTAGCGCATTTGAAGGTAGGATTAAATATTTAATTCAGAGTAAACACGAGGAAATCATAAGAATCGAATTTGAATGCTTCTGATTCTTGAAAAAAAAAACAATTAATTAAAGGAAGGGACGAGGAAAGACTTATAAAAGGTAGTTGAGTTCTCTTTCACATTATATCGATCTCGTAAATATCTCTAACAATTAATATTAATTATCATCGAGAAAACTTGCAAAAAGATTATAAGAGTTCAGCAAATCTAAAGATAGTTTTATGTGTGGGTCGACGATGTCGGGAAGAAAGAATGGTAAAAACCAATGAAAACGTAAATAAAGGATAGTAAAACTTAAACTTAATTAAGTTTTTTTAGGGAAGAAGAAACATACATACCTCAATTGATTTCAAATGACCAGAAACATCCACTTCAGGAAGATCTTTATACCATGAACTAGATAAATTTCTTTTTACCGCCAAATTAAAGCTTATGGGATCCAACATATTTACGTGTCCTTTAAGTCCATATAATGTAGCTGTAAGTTGAGTAAATAGTAATAAAAGTAAATGTAAACGAAAACTGGACGTACAATCATCCAATGACAAGGCAGCATAAGATTCACCATCTTTAAGTTGTTGCTCAACAGTTTTTTCAGAAGGACAATCAGCTTGTGTTATTTTTACTTTGGAAAGTTTCATGTCTTTGAGTTCTAGTCTGATTTCATCCAATATCGCTGGACCATGTTCATTCTAAAAAAAAAAATCAATTAAAAATAATTTAATTTTTTTATTTTTTTTAGAAATTTTCAACTCACCCCAACAACAACAATTTCACTTGTAACATTCGACAAGCTCAACATACCCAAATCCAAGGAAACACCATCTAAGCTAAGCGAGTTAACAGGAACAATAATAATTGGAGCTTTAATCTTAATATTCAGCTTCATTCTTGTTGCTTTTTGGTATGCATCTATTGCATTTTGTCTAGCTGCATCTGCAGCAGCAGCACTTGCATTTGCCAAAGCTTCTTGGGCTGCTTGGAAATTGTTCAAAAAGCTCTGAAAAAATATGCAAATTTACAAAACAAAATAAGAATTTATTATAAGGAATTACTTACTAAAGCAGAAGTCACGAACCAGTTAAGGAAAATTATTCTCACACAACCAATATTGACATCGACTTTCAGATCATCTGAGTTATAGTTGGCCGTTTCTTCAAGATTATACATAACGACTTGACATTTTAAGGCATTTTCACCAACAATCGATAAGATCTGAATTTTTAATAAAGGATTAAAATACATTATGAAGGACTTTTGACTTTTTTTTTTCTTACAGTTGGGTGGATAGTGACTGGATTTAAATCATAGACTATAATATTCTTCAGAAGAAGGGTTAACTCAGTATATGAAGACTTCATGATGACACCAGCAAAGAAATTTTGAACTTTAAGTAAGACTATATCTCGCTTCCGACATGTTAGGCACACTGAGACCTGTTCCAAATTAGCCATAATTTTAATTTTGATGCTGTCAACAACTTTTCTTTTACTTCGACCTACCGAAATAACGAATGGTTAGTCAAAACTCGAAGTTTTCCAATTATTGGTCATATTAAATACTCACTTTTTTCCCTTCTAATTTTGACACCGTCATCTAACTCCACTTCTTCAACAATTGTGGTTAACTTAGTTAGAATACTTTCGGTGTCTGTAGTAGCAACACGATCTTTTGGTCCCAAAGATTTGTTGAATACGTCAAGTTTTTGTTGCAAGTTGCAGCCGATCTATTTTAGAAAAAAGAACATTTGATTTTAAAGACACAAGTGAAAACAGTCTTACAAACCTCCATTAGCTTCAACAGACATTCCTGATGCAGTGTCAGTGCCAATTTGGCAAAATTAACAACTATTAGTTGCTCAGTTGAGTTATATTTCGTACTAAACTCGGGCGTTGTTTTATTAACCTGCAGAGAAACTATAATTAAGAAAACCGCAAATAAATGTCTTTTTTTAACTTAACCATAGTGTATTCAACTGTTAAGAGGTATTCTTTTTCTATATTGATTCTAGGTGTGTCAATTATACTTAGCGTATTCATCTGGTCTTCATATTTGTCGTACTGAGTTAGATTTATAGCTCCTAACCTGAAGAAAAAGGTTGTGTTTAAACTATGACTTAGTTTTGAAAAAGTAAACTAACTTTACTGTGGCTACTAATTCATATGTACGCTGTGCCATATAACCTTCTAGTTGTAGCACTTTGAATGATAAGAGCTTATCCTCACTATTCGGAACGCCAACAAGTTGATTTGTACAATCCTCGAAGCCATTCGGGGCCATTTCTTCAACAGGAGTTCTAAATTTGTCAGATGGTGTCTCATCAAATGACCTTTGATGTTCAACACTATTACTTTTGTACAGAGTTATTCCAAATTCTATCAAATAAATCAAATCACAAAAACGAAATTTAAGTGTATGTAATCTACTCACCTTTAAGCGTGAAATTCATTTCCAAGTCAGTGTATTGAACTATTTCAGTTGATAATTCTTCCGGAGTTGGCTTTTTAATTTTAACTTTGAGAATTTCTTGGTCGATTAAACGTGATACAGAAGCTCTTGATGTAGCGAGTAGACTTGCGCTTTTTTTCAAAGAGTCCACTGGTTCTTCTGATTCGGGCAAAGGAATTCCCGTAACAATGTTTAAAGCCTCAAAAATTCGATCCTCAGTGATGTTGAAATTAACCGATGGAATCAAAACTTTTTGAACAGAAATTAATTAGAAATGAAAATATTGATATCAGTTGGAAAAACTTACTTCCTACTTTTGTTTTGGGCAGGCGTGGATCATCAGTAATGACACACACTTCAGCAGTGACAATAAGCGAGGTGTGTTGCAATACATGCATTTCACATAAATGCCCCTGTGTAAAAACATTTTGCCAGTCTTCCTTTGGCTTCACTACCAGAACTTGAATATCCTCCAGAACAACTTGGAATTTATCATAAGACTTGGCCATCATTGACTTCAGGATTGCATCAGAATCGTGACCAGCACCATGCATATTGGCAACATCTCCTGTACCGCCTGACCGGGGAGCTGATGATATTCGAAATTCGCCAAGACTCAGAACAATCAGCGATGTATTGCCACTTTTTGTAAGACCAATTAAATTTAAAAATTTGAAAGGTTATTCAAATAAGCCATTTGAATTCTATATATGTATACTAACGGAACATATTTGCCTTTAGCTGGAAGTATGACTATATTTGGCATGAATTTTATATCAACCTCGAGAATTTGGTGTTTGTCAACAATGTATTGCATTCCGGTCGCTGATCGTTCCTTAAAGTGAGACATTCTTTCTGAAGCTGCACCTTCAATTCTTAAAAGATACACAAAAGAAAAAAACATTTATTTAATTTAAAACAATTTTTTGTCTTTCTTTTTCAAAACACTTACCTATGTAAATGTGCATATCATCATATTATATTGAAAAATGATAATTTGTACTTACTCTGACAAATTAACCGATTTTGATGGAGTAAAGGCTTTTGCCAGTTGCAAAATAGTATCAGAATCATAAATGATTTGCAGTGGCCTACTGTAAATCTTCAATCTTTGGTCACATTTCTATACAGAAAGAACATACGAAATATTAAGTCATGTTCCTTTGAAGCCAACACACAATTTTTATAAACCTTATCTAATGGATTTGTCTCAAACAAAACATCAAGAAGACTAAATTCATCGGTAACTTGAGATTCAATCAATGTAGGAACATAATCGTCTTTCTTAAGACCAGTTAGTTCCATTTCTTTCACACGTGCTGTGACACTAATCAAATGACACTAATTTTAAAAATTTCCCAACTAAAATCATCAAACTTATACCTAATAGCGTTTGCTGAAGGTCTCTGCACCACGTTACATGTGGCCAAAGTAAAGTTCATACGCATAACTGTTGTTCGAGATGCAGTCACAAGAGCTGTTCCTGGCGAATTCGCACCCGAAGCTACGATATCATCGTAAACACCGATTTCTAATGCTTCTAACTTGAAATTCATTTTGATTGCCTCATAGCCTTCAGGAACGGCCATGGCAACAGCATCTTGCTGATATCCAATGGCTTTGTAAAGCTTTTCTTTTTCTGCGTCTGTCATTGCCGCTTCGATTTTTTTTACTAATATAAAACAAATAAATGAGTTGTCCATATAAATTGGTTAAATATGAAGTGTACCAATATTATTGGATGAGTCTTCTTCATTGGCTTCCGCTCCACCCCACCAACCACTAAACCATCCTTTTTTCTGACTTGCTTTCTTTTCTTCTGCTTGTTTGACTTTATCGACCTTAAAAGGACGTTAAATGTTTATAGTTATATATAGACAGCACTAAGGACAAATCAATCTACAAACCTCTAATTGAACTCGGTTGTGAATTAAAATCAAATTGAATAAATCTAATTTCTGTTCGCACAAATTGCAGGTTTCAATGAGAGCTGCTGTTGGTTTTTTGCATAGTTGTTTCTCTTTCAGTGACTATTTAAAAATTATTTAATTTAAATTTAAGATTGATTTTTTGATTGAGTAAAAATTTACCGTAGCATATGTGTTGCACAGCTCGCGGTGTTGTTTTATATACTCCCAACACCAGTACCGAGTTTTCCTCCGTATATCTTCTTCAAGAATGGAAGTTATCGCAAACTTCCACCATTCCTTGTAATGTCCCTTGTATGCTTAAAAAGTGTATGCAATTATTAATAAAGATTTAAAACAGTCAAAATTGTTTACTTACGTTTGTTAAATGGACGATGCTTTCTATAAGGCTGTCCCAGTTGCATTCGATTCATAGAATCACCCAGTTTTAAGATATCCTGCAATGATAAAATAATAACATTTTTGTTTTTTATCTTAAAAGCAAAAAGTAGCAATGGAACCAGAATCCAATCCTTTAAGAATATGGAAGATCATTTTGCGATTTGTAAAGCAGCGACTAATTCAACACCATCACAAGAAACATAATCTTTCACAACGCTGATCAAATAACTAATGATGCCGATGATATTGCACAATTGGAATTGGAACAAAACAGCCTGCGTAACCAATAATAATGCCAATAATCACAAAAGAAGCAATGATGTTTATTTAGTGATTATTGGGGTGGTAGCAATGAAGATGATTTTTTTAGTCAATAATTTTAATGAGTTGACATGATGCCAAACAGTGACATTTTTTCCCTTGGATGGTAGATGGTAGGGGCTGCTTCCCAGGAAGTGTATAAGGGGAACGAAAGTATTCACCCGAATGACGACCTGAATAACAGAGCTCTGTTGAATCACGTTTGCCTTCGAAACAGCATTACTCAATCGCGATCTGAGAATCTCCATTTTCCCAGGTTCAATGAAGAAAAAAATGGCCAAACGCCATTATCGCCGAGCGAAACGGACCCAGTTCCCTACTCATTTCGAAGATGGAACTCAAAATCTTTTTCTAATCATTAAAGAAAATGAAGTCTGCAGGAGTCAATGGCATACCTGTACCTAGCATAGTCTGCGACATGTCTCTGAGGATGCAATAGACATATAAACAACACTGTTTAACTACGCGCTGAATAATGCATAATATCCAGTAAGTTGAAAAACAGCTTTTGTACATTCGCTCCCGAAAAAGGGAAAGGATAATTCCAATCCGGCGATAAGTCTTCTTCCAAGTATCTGCAAGGTATTCGAAAAAGTTCTCAATAGAGTTCTGTCCAACACAAATATAATTCCAGACAGACAGTTCGCCTTTAAGGTGGAACATGACAGAATTCATGCCGCGTCTAAGCTCGTATCTGATGTTCAATGGAACAATGCTAAGAATCAATGATTTGGAAAATGCTTTGGACACCGAAGATCATTATCTGAATCTAGCCAGATGTGACCGACTGTTATGTATGCTTTACGACATGCTTAATAGTAGGAAGTTTGTTGTCAAACAGGAAATGTGACTTTCTACCGCAATATTTGCGGGCGGCAGTGGTGCAGTAGATAAGATGTTGCTTGCTAAGCGAGAAATCGTAAAAACAAAAATATGATATAAGTAAAAATATAGCATTGTATAGTCAGCTGAATTACATCGGGCCCCTGTTGTTGAGCCGACATGATTTATTTTAGTTATAAGTTAGTTTAAGACTAATTGTACATAAATTCTAACGAATGTAATAAAAATAATCTAAAAAAAAATAAATCGTAAGTTCGACTCTCAGTTTTAGAAGCAGTTTTTTAAATCCTACCTAGTTCAAGCTAGAGCCGTCCGTGGGTTTTAAGTAAGAAAATAGTCACCTAATTCTCGATCTACCTGCACCGAAAAAAAAAATTCCTATATCTCGAATTCTTCTAACTAGTGTCGTGCAACATCCATTTACATTCTAAAAGGCATTTTTGTCTTACAGACACATAGATAAAATATCAAAAAAAAAAATCTCTGCAAAGAGCGGTGAACTCGACGGTTCTCTTCAACATTTATATTAGCGATCTCATAGATATGCTGACGATTTAATCGCGTACAGAACAGATCTAAGAGTTGAGGTTATCAAAACTGTCTTACAGCGTGATTTCGACAAGATTCAGCGATATTGTGATGACTGAAAGTTGAAAATTTACTTCAAAAAATGTGAAACTAACTGAAACCCCTTCGTCTAGAGCTTCTAGAGATCCGAGAAAGAACTGGCGTGATCGTAGGACAACATGGGCATTCACTGGCAAGTAAGTGCATTAAAGTATCTTGGCATCTATCTGGACTAGTTTCTATATTTCAACTGGAATGTAGAGACTGCTCTAGCAAGATTTTTGGAGAATATTGAATTTCTTTCACGTGTACGTCTACACTGTTCAATACAGGCCAGCTGTTTTGGCATTAAGTGAAACCCAGGTTGGAGTAAATACTGATTTATCAGAATTTGCTCTACATGGGTATAGATTGGTGCCATTACTCTTTTCCTCATCCGAAGGAAGGTATGTCGAGCTCTTTGCCGGGTTACGTCACCTTACCCAACTGATCGATGTGCCAACGCGTATACCGGATGTTGCTGGGCAAGCCGCCCATACTCTTGTCTTGTTTCTTACTTCTCACCCTGATAAATATAAGATTAGTGTAACTTCTCTATTTGGCACTTCAGACCATTGTGTCATTTACGAGAAAGCCAACTGGGACGGTCTGAATATTTTTTTCCGAAACTTTAACTGGTCACTATGCTTTCCCGATAGTGACATTGATGCCAGTGCTGAAATCACATTTTTGATCCTTCTAGGGATGTGTGCTTTTATTCCTAACAGAGTAAAAAGCTCAAGCCTAAAGGAAAGTCTTGGTTTAATTCTGAGTGTAAAGAAGCTATCAGGCTCAAAGAAGTAAGTTCCCGATCCTACAAAGCCAACCCTGCAGAGGAAAATCGGAAAAAGCACAAACAAGCAAAGAACTCATGCAACTCCGTTATTGAAAGAACCAAATTTTTGCATGACCAAAAATTACGGCAAAAAATTCTGCAGTGTCCCAAAGGCATTTGTAAAAAATATTAAAAAATCCTCAACATCTTCGGTTCCAACGCTCATCGACAATAACAAACCAATTGTATACTCTTCAGAAAAGGCAAACTTGCTCGCCGCCCATTTCGCTGCCAGCTCCTTGCCCCTCCTGTACCTCAAGTACATTGTAATGTAAATTTTTCCATTGGACAGATTTTTTTCCGCACTCGTACAGTAGCAAGAGTTCTCAAAGATCTCGATATACACAAATCCGCTGGCCCGGATGGTATACCCCCGATTCTTCTAAAGAGGTGTTCTTCCACACTGGCAAAGCTACTGCGTAAGCTTTTCCATCGCTCCTACTCTTCTGGAATCTTTCCTAAAAGATGGAAAACAGCATTTTTCCAGCCTGTCCCTAAGAAAGGTGACCCATCCTCCCCCTCCTCCTACTGACCCATAGCACTGACATCCCTTCTTTCTAAGGTCATGGAAACACTGATTAACCGTCAGCTTAAGGAATATCTCGAAGATCGAAAGCTTCTCCATGGCCGTCAGTATGGCTTCCGCAGCAACCGTTCCACTGGTGATCTGATAGCATATCTCACCGAACAGTCTTCTTCTTCTGTCTGTTACTTGTAATCCAATTAATTGTTTTGCTGACGACTCTACCCTCAGCTTTTCATATTCGTTCGATAATTCACGTCCTTTGCCTTCGGACGTACAATTGCAACGGTACCGGCAACGGTATGTCAAGCTCATTAAACTCCGATTTATACAACATTGTTAAATGGGGTAATAGGAATCGTGTGGAGTTTAATGCTTCGAAAACTCAATGCTGTCTTCTGTCGTTAAAGCTAAACATACACCCAATGCCATTGTCCATGAATGGCACTTACAGCGAAGAAACCGAAAAGCTCTCAGTACTCGGTATGTGTGTCAACGACGACCTCCGTTGGAACGACCATATATTTGAAATCGCTAGGAATGCTGCTAGGTGCTTAAGTTTTCTGTATCGGTGTAAGAAGTATTTTTCCCCATCTGATCTGCCTACAATCTATAAAACGTTTATACGCACTAAACTCGAGTATAACTCCCACCTCTCGGCAGGTGATTCGCAAACATCGTTCTACCTGCTTGATAGAATACAAAATCGAGGGTTAAGATTGATAGGAAATAGAACTGCCGCTGAAACAATTGCCCCTCTCGAACACCCACGCAATGTTTCATGTCTTTCCTTATTTTATCATTTCTTTTATAAAAAATGTTCCTCTCTCGGGCGAAGGTACAGCCAACGGAAAAATGAGGCAGATGATCCATATAGTGCGATTGTTCATCAATGCCAACAATACTATAGCGTGGAAAATCTTTGAATTCACCCCTGAAAGGTGACGAAGGAAAGAAAGACACATATTTTAATCACACTGCAAGTGGGGAGTACATTAACCCGAGCTGAGATTCCTAGGACGGCTAGCTAGGGACGAGTGGCAAGATAATTTGTTGGTAGATGGCCAAGGAGTGAACGATTTATCAGTAATTCAAATTTCAAACTTAATATGATGGTTAGCACGCTTAATAATAGTTAATAGTCTAGAATCTCGGTTCTTAAACTGCGTTTCGTGGAATTTTGGCTTGAATTGTGAGCTACCCATAATTCAAAAACAACATAAAGTGTGCACGCGTGTGAGAAGAGTTTGCTCATAACTTTTAAAAGTTTCACACTATCTCACAAAGAATGAACATTTGACACTAAATTGCATGGATACATGATATTTGGCCTCAATCAAAAATGGCCCCAAACGAAAATGAAAAATGATCCCATTTTTAAATTGAACAATGTTCCCAAAGTTTATGAAAAGAAGACACAAAAATAAAAAAAAATTGAAAATGAAAAAGGTCCCAAACATTTATATTTATATACACAAAACAACAATTTTTAAAGAGTAGGTTTGGGGAGATTTTTCATACATATTCTCGAAAACGGCTCCAAGAACTTTTATGAAAAAAAATGAGTGCACTTATGTAGGTGTGGTATATGTTCTGCTGAAAAAAATGAAAAAAAAATCTAAGACCGATTTTTTCAACTTTCTCGAGAACTGCTTAACCGATTACAATCAAATTTAATATTCAGGAAGGTGTAGATAGCCATTCGACATAAAAATATTTTGGAATAACTTTTTCTTTGTATTTTTAATAATTTTTATAATTTTTGAAAACGGGTAGTGAATTTTTTTCTTAATTTTTTTTTAATGTAAATAATTTTTGTGTTTAAGTTTGCAATTTTTAAAAAAAAGTTGTTATATAAAAACCGTTCCTACGATTTTGAAAAAAAATCACACTTTTAACATTTTTTTTAAGGAAATAAAATGGCGTTTAAAATTTTCCGCTGAAAACTATTTTACGTAATTTTTTCAAACATCAAATGTCAGAAAATCGAAAGAAAAACTTTGAAGTTCCCTTAATATTTTTCAAATTATATCGAAGCTGTGACCGAACATAAGAGCAAGTACGTGCGATCCAGTCGTGCAATTTATTTCTTTATGAAATTTGGTCCAAATGATTGTAAAAAAACACCCCAATTCAACAAAATTGTCATGATTTTCGTTTCGACTTCAGGGCAGATGAATGCGGGACATTTGGTATTTTGAGTCTACAAAGATCTTTGTTAAATTATTTTCCAGAAACAAATATTGACATCGAATGGGTACAGAATCCATTTTAATTGAAAACCCGGACACTAAAAATATAGGAAAGCAAATCTGTCAATGGTCGTAAATCTATGGAGTTCTTCCTCGTCAATATATGTATTTGATTCTGTACCATTGAAAAAATTTGGTGTTGGTGTTAGGAAAGGAGTGAATACCCTGAACTTGCCAAGAAGGCTATATTGAATTTGATCCCTTTTGTCAGGTTTTTCAGCACATCCTTATAAATAAATTTATTGGCGCGACAGCTCCTTAAGAAGCCATGGCCTAGTGTTATACTCTCAGCCATTCCTGTGTGTGTGTGTTTTCTAAATCTGCAAGAATGGAAGGGACCTACAATTTACCGCCGAGTCCGAACGGCTACAATGACATGCACTTTTTCGAGACAAATTTTTACTCTTGGGGAATTTGTCAGTTCCTCGCAAGAGGCAGTACCCCGGAAAAGAAGTGGCTATAAGCGGGACTCGAACCCAGGCTCTATGCTTAGCAGTCCGACACACTAACCACTAAGCCACGGGGCACTACTGCGGCAGCGTATACTTATGCAAACCACAAATACAGATGGAGATTGGACGCTGCTCCAGATATGCGCAAACAGCTTTCGGACATAGAAGTCAAGAGGTTTCCTTTTAATATGACTATGTATTATACAACGAACATATTGTTGATATGTGCTTGCTGGGAGCGAAAAGCACTGATGCGAAAATCATTAACGCTTAAGAGGTTGTATACAAAATTATCGGATTTAAAATTAACTATATAATACATAATTGGAAACATGATCTAACCGAAGCTTGATATAATGTCATAGAATAAGAAATATGGAGACTGGCGGAATACTTCACTTAAAAAATCATAAAATCATAAGAGATTGTACATTGCACGAACTATGGTTAGTTTCTTTTTTGTCCAAAGGTTCTAAGAGCCCTATAAACAAATCTCTGAAGCAGTTGTTTATCTTCAGGAATGCAGTACACCTTAAATTTTTCATAGAATGTGAGAAGCTGCAAGTTATACACTTTCTCCAACGAAATTTGATGTTAGACGATCTGTCACTTCGTCTAAAAAACGTGTCGCAGACAGGGATTGAAACAAAAACCTATGGCTCAACAATCCAACAAACTAACCACTAAACCACAATCAGCGCTACAAATATAATCTGTTTCATTACATTTTTATAAAATCTTCATAAAGCAAAATAATGCTGGGAAAATACATTTCCAAAAGTATTGGTTATTTTTACCTGAAACTGAGTGCTTGTAATACCAATATGTAATTTCTCCATTTCCAATGAAAGATCTATTTTAGGTATAACAAACGGTGGGTCATCATACTCTGGATTCATATTAAGCTGAAGTTTAGCCATCGAGGATATCGGTCCAATAACTGAAAATGTAAAGCTTCTATTTAATTTCAAGACACTTACATTTTCCATTTCTAACTCACTGTAATTGTATCTCGAAGGTATAACATCCCTTCTAGCAATATTATTTCTAAACAAAGTCGATATCTCATCGATATCATTCTTTTTGTCTGTAAAAAGATCAGCATCGCAATTCATGTACACAGACAAACTGTCCAAATTGGCTATTTTATAAACACGACTCGCTTGCTCCGTCATGTAACATTTTAACCAATTCAAATCGGTGGTATAGAGTTCTAGTTCGTTAAGGGTAATACCAAAAGCGAATGGTTTGCCCGTCGTTGTGGTATCCTCGTATCGTATGTGAACATTTGCAATTTTCATTTGCAAATTGTTTACAATTTGTGCAGTTAGTTTTTCTGTAAACGATTGGTCTGGTTTGGGTTTGTCTGTAAGTGAAAGTTTTATTTTGAATATGGATCAACAAAATATCTAAAGAAAACTTACCTTTCTCAAGTTCTAACCGTTTTGCATCTTCGAGTTTTTGTAAGGCGGCTTTTTTAGCTTGCAAATCATATTTGGCTTCTTTTTCAGCATTGTATTCAATGGATTGCTTTGGTGAGATAAGAATGTAAAAGTCTTCGACTTGTGCTACAACGGGTTGGCCATAGAGATTTTTCCATGGAATTTTCAGCACTAATTTACCTAATAAGCATAACATTTCGATTTGGTATTAAATAAATTTTAACTATTTGGTTTTTCTGATTTTTACCAAGGAAGCCGGAAACAAGTTGAACGGGAAGATCTAGGTCGTCTAAGGCATTCTCACGTAATTTTAAATTGTTTAATACGACGTCACCTGAAATAAAATAAAAGTATTTTAGAAAACTGTTTTAATAGCTACACTATAAGTTAACAAAATAGTAAAAGAATATTTAACCTGCAGCCAGCGGATTGGACAAAACATCACAATATTAGACAGGTACAACTTTGAGGTAGTTAGGGACTTTGTTTACCTCGAATCCGCTATAACATCTGACAACAACATCTCGTCAGAAATAAAGCGAAGAATAACTCACTGTTTCTATGGGCTAGGAAGGCAATTGAGTTCAAAGCCTTCGCTCGAAAGACAAAGGAGACTCTGTATAAGACCTTAATCATCCCAGTCTTGCTCTATGGTGCCGAGGCATGGACTCTATCTAAAGCGGAGAAGATATCCTTTTTTTTTTTTTTTTTTTTTTATAATTAACTCGCGCACAAGGGATTATGTGTTTCCCTTTTAATGTAGAACACACTGCGCGGGCATTACGAAGAAAGGGAGGGGAGAGATAGGAGGTGCCGATTAACATTGGTTTTGAATGTTTGCAGATCAAAATGGCAAGGGAAAATCCCGCCGGGTAAACTATTCCAAATTCGTGTCGTTCGGCTAAAAAAAGAATCCCTATATTTCACGGTACGTCCGAAATTGGGCTCATGGGTGAACTGATGAGCATTCCTTGCGAGACGAGTATTACGGGAGAAACTTTTAAGGGGAGGAATGCAACTGGCTACTTCGAGTGAACATTTTTTGTAAAAGAAACGATAAAATAAGGAAAGACATGAAACATTGCGTCGGTGTACGAGTGGGGCAATTGTTTCAGCGGCAGTTCTATTTCCTATCAATCTTAACGCTCGATTTTGTATTCTATCAAGCAGGTGAAGCGGTGTTTGCGAAGCACCTGCCCAGAGGTGGGAGTTATACTCGAGTTTAGGGCGTATAAACGCTTTATAAATTGTACCCAGATCAGATGGGGAAAAATACTTCTTACACCGATACAGAAAACCTAAGCACTTTGCAGCATTCTTAGCGATCTCAAATATATGGTCGTTCCAACGGAGATAGTCGTTGACACACATACCGAGTACTGAGAGCTTTTCGGTTTCTTCGATGTAAGTGCCATTCATGGACAATGGCATTGGGGGAATGTTTAGCTTTAACGACAGAAGACAGCATTGAGTTTTCGAAGCATTAAACTCCACACGATTTCTATTACCCCAATTGACAATGCTGTATAAATCGGAGTTTAATGAGCTTGACATACGGCACCGTTGCAATTGTACGTCCGAAGGCGAAGGACGTGAATTATCGAACGAATATGAAAAGCTGAGGGTAGAGTCGTCAGCAAAACAGTTAAGTGGATTAGAAGTAACAGACAGAAGATCATTTATAAAAATGAGGAAAAGAGTCGGAGACAGAACAGAGCCCTGGGGCACACCAGCATTTATTTTATGGGAATCAGACTTGAATCCGTCCAATACAACTTGTATTGAACGGTCCAGGAGATAGCTTCTAATCCAACGAACAAGAGTATTATCGATCCCAAAAGCACGCATTTTCGATAAGAGAGCTTCATGCCAAACTCTATCAAATGCCTTGGAGATATCAAGAGCAATAATCTTACTTTCACCAAAGCGATGTAAAGATTTGTTCCACTGTTCGGTGAGATATGCCATCAGATCACCAGTGGAACGGTTGCTGCGGAAGCCATACTGTCGGTCATGGAGAAGCTTACGATCTTCGAGATATTCCTTAAGCTGACGGTTAATCAGTGTTTCCATGACCTTAGAAAGAAGGGATGTCAGTGCTATGGGTCGGTAGGAGGAGGGGGAGGATGGGTCACCTTTCTTAGGGACAGGCTGGACAAATGCTGTTTTCCATCTTCTAGGAAAGATTCCAGAAGAATAGGAGCGATGGAAAAGCTTACGCAGTGGCTTTGCCAGTGTGGAAGAACACCTCTTCAGAAGAATCGGGGGTATACCATCCGGGCCAGCGGATTTGTGTATATCGAGATCTTTGAGAACTCTTGCTACTGTACGAGTGCGGAAAAAAATGTGTCCCATGGAAAAATTTACATTCTCAAGTACAGGAGGGGCAACGTTGCTTTGAGGCAGCGTGGAGCTGGCAGCGAAATGGGCGGCGAGCAAGTTTGCCTTCTCTGAAGAGTAAACAATTGGTTTGTTATTGTCGATGAGCGTTGGAACCGAAGATGTCGAGGAGTTTTTTATATTTTTTACAAATGACCAAAAATTTTTACTGCCTTTGGGACACTGCAGAATTTTTTGCCGTAATTTTTGGTCATGCAAAAATTTGGTTCTTTCTATAACGGAGTTGCATGAGTTCCTTGCTTGTTGTTTCGAGCGTAAGATTCTTCGGAAGATTTTCGGCCTTACCTTCGTTAACGGGCTTTGAAGGAGAAGTTTCAACCAAGAACTATACGAGTTGTACAGCGACATTGACCTGGTGAAAAAAATACGCATATCACGTTTAAGATGACTAGGTCATTAAGAGCGAATAGACAACAATGCTCCGGCTCGCAGGATCTTCGATTCCATCCCAGAGGGTACACGCAGTCAAGGAAGACCTCGCCTTAGGTGGTGCGCCCAAGTTGAGGACGACCTCAACCAACTTCGGTGCGAAACTGGAGGCAGCTAGCCAAAGAACAGGCTGGCTGGGGAGGCATTTTAGTTGAGGCTCAGGTTCATCCCGAAATGTAGCGCCCCCTAGGTAAGTAAGTAAGTAAGGCAAACAGCACTTTTGCGTGGACCAAATATCTAACATGAATTTAGTTAATGACGAAGATCTTTAGAGTTTTATAGCCAGTAATGATCAGAAACTTTATTGGTCTTACGTTAAATGAGTGATATTATACGATTTTGAAATAAGGGACAGGTCTGAATACATAGGCATTTAGAAGAGTTAATATATCTAAGCTCCAAATAAAAGGTTTACACTTTCATTTTCAGCAATAACTTTCAATAAAGGAACGTGATTTACATATCCATATGTACAAGTGATATAAACAAGAACATATTCAATTTCATAATATAATTTCATTTTAGGTTGTTTATTGTTTTCTTTTTTTTTCTTTTAAATTGGCGCAACCAACCATAACAGTCTTTGTGCTAATTTATTAGTAAATAAGGTTTTTTTAGTTCTCAAAATGAGCTCATTCTATCTGATTGTTCGTCTGTTGATTGTATTTCTCAAAAAATAATTTGCTGGCACTGGAATGGGTGGATCAGTCATTTTTGAATTAACCACAATGAAGTTGTGGTGAAACTTTTAGAATAAATATATGTACATTTATAGGCCTAAAAGTTATTTATAAGAACAAAAGAACATGTTCTTTTATCTTAAGAAAGGTTATTAACGTTTGGAAGTGAATAACCTTGGATTATATTACATCTGGGAAGCAACGTGAATGGCCTGTAATCAGTTGCTAATTTGTATGCAAATGAAGGTATACATTTTTTGTTTTGCTTGGAAATTTTGAATGGGACAACTTTTCTTTATTATTAGTACACAATAATGGGAGAACTAAATAACAGGATTTTTGTGACAATAGTATCTCAGGAAAAGGAATGTTTTTTTTTCTTTTTGCTAAGACCAAGCCTTCTTTTTTACTTGGGATTATAGGGACTATAAGGCAAGTTTAGGATTCGTGAATATTAAAAAATTGAGATAACAAAAAAAACATTGCGATCATAGAGAAGTCTAAGAAAGTGATCGAGAAAAAATGTCTGTCAGTATGTATAACGAGCTGCAGCCTAAACGGCTAAGCCGATTATCTTCAAATTTGGTGTGTATGACTATTTTGGCATTCCCCAGACGGGGAAATTGAAATTTTATTTGTAGGCCTAAAAATAACTGTACCTGCCATATGACCGTTTAGGAAAAGCTTATTTTTTCGAAATCGGCTCCAATGACTGATGAAAATTTTTGAGATTTTTTTTGTTAGTATTGGCCATCATTTGATTAGAACCAAATTTCCGGGAAAAATCTATTAACTGTACCTGTCATATAAGGTTTTTTTTAATTTTGGGCTTTTTCGGTAATTTCTGTTAAATTTTATATTTGAGAACATCTAGATAGTTTAATTAATTCTGCGTATCAAAATTTCTTATAACTTTTTTGTTTTAATTAAAATTAATTTTTGATTTTTTTTTGAAAAATCAATATTTCTAAAACTAATCAAAAAAAAAATATTTTAAATTTTATATTCACATGTATGTTAGTCTAAAAAACTGCATACATAAATTTCAAAAAAAAAAAAAAAATTAAAAAAACTAAAAATAAAAAAACAGGATTTTATCAAAACCGGTCCTACAATTTTTTTGTTTGACGTTTGTCAATGTTGTTATTTAAGACGTGTGATGGCGTATTTCATTTTTAGTAAAAACCGTCAAGTATTGTGGTTTTAATAATAGTTCAAACTGTGCTATTTTCTACGTAAATGTTACTTGTTTGTGTTAAAGATCTTGCTTTTCAATGTAATTAGGCACATAAGAGCAAGTGCGTGCGACCCAGTCGTGCCCATTTTTTCATTTAGGTTAAATTTTTGTGAAACAACTTGGTGTCAGATTGCAGCTGCGGTTATTTTAGTTAGTAGGATGCTTACTGTTGAATAGTACTGTTTATGAGGTGGAGTGGAGATCTACCTTTGTAATCAACAAGCAACTTGCCCCTCTGTTTGCTTAGCGATTTTAGCGTTTGCCAGAAAGGTGCTATTGAGTCGGATTAAATCATGTTTCTCCCAAAACTGTTGCACAATTTCATTTCCAAGATGAAAGTGATGAAGTTAGGCATTGTTCTCCAAGTCGTCGTTTGTTCGAATGCTAGCATGGAAAACAGCTTCTACTGTCTCCACTTTTTCCTTCGGATCTTTTATAATGAAGAAGTCATCATCAAAGACGGCTTCGTCTAAATCTATTTGTTCTGACAAGCACCATCTGTTGTTCCTTAGAGTTTAAGGTACAGAACGTCATTTTGATGGTTTTTTCTAGAGATTTTATTAATTTGCAGGAACATACTCTGGTCGTTGCTTGCATGCTTATTTCGTGAATGGTAACACTTAGCTCATGTCTGATTTGACAGATAATTAGTTTTATCCTTCTGCTGAACGAATATGGTTATGTATACGCTGGGAAATATTGCGACATTACTGCCTGCGATCGACTTAGAGAAGATCCCGATTTTGCCAAAATTTTGCTTTCAGATGAAGCTCATTTTGATCTTGGCGGGTATGTAAACAAGCAAAATTGTCGCATTTGGGGCACAGAAAACCCGCACGCATTTATTGAAATAACTGAATCTTGTCGAAGACACGCTGTAAAAGAGTTCTGATGATTTCAACCAATGAGATCATTGGCATACGCAATATAATATAAATACTGACAAAAATCTGTTGTTTATTTGAAACATTATGGTACGCTACAAGAAATATGGAAAAAAACAAACAACTTAATACATTAAACGTTAAGAAAAGTTATCATATTGTTTTCGTTATTTAAAACCAAATTTGAACTGCGTCGTCTGGGTTCTGTTCAACCGAACAGTAGGGACATTTAAGTATGGGCCCATTTCTTAACTTGACCAAAGCGTCACTAGATATTACATGGCCACACGTCAACCTCTTTGGCGTGTTATCCTCTGAAGTTTGTTTTCTCAATATTGGGCACGCGAATATGGAGTGGTAACGATATTCAGGGTCCAGGTCAATTTCAATGGGTAGCTCGTCTCGTGAACTCCATATGCTGAACTCTTGTCGCGAGAGCATAAATTGTTTTATGTTAAGAAGAGCAGGCAAGGCAGTGCATCCAGCATTGATAACAACAGACAACGCAGAGTTCTTACTAATGCCAAGTGTATGGCAAGCGTCCTTTAAAAATATATTAGATGCCTCTGTCCACATCTCGGGGGAAATTAAATGCTTGTAGGGAGAATTTTCGATACCATTTGGCAAGTAAATGAATGTTCCCATTAAAGTGGGAATCTCACTGCCAAATCGATCGACAAATTTGTTGAAGTTATTTCGAGCATAGGCAATGGCTTCAGCCTGAGCTTCAATGCCACGTGAAATGATTTGAAAAAAGGATAATTTGTGTAGCTTGAACTCCAGAGATGAATTTTTTTCAATTAATTCGTTTGCGTATCTTGCAGTCCATTCAAGTGCTGGTTGTAGATCATGTTTCTGAATTGATTTCCAGGTTTTATAGATTTCCGCAAAGCTCCTTTCCGATTCGAAGACTTCTCGTGCTACATCTGGCTGCATTTCAGATTCCTTGATCAGTGATTGAGCTACCTCTTCCATTCCATGGTGAAAATAATGTTTTGCCATGACTTTGTTTAGAAGCAGCTTATTTTGTTCGTCTTGCAGGGCATCGGTTTTTGTGGTGGCAGTTAAATCGGACACGAAATTCTTGTCAACTACTTTGCCAACTTTGCTTACGGCGCTATGCAGTTCCCGATGCTCTTCGGATATACGTTGTAGTTTTTTATTTGTTTTGTGTAAGGCATCAGTTATGGTTTTAGCTTTGTTCTCACTGAGGATCGTATCGTTTGCCTGGCCATCCTCGTCAAGTGAATCTCGGATGTCGGTTAGGAGCTGAACTACATTGGTGATAACAAGACCACTATTATCACGAATTCCTGATAATTTTAGAATAACCTGTTTAAGTTCTTTTTCGACAGCTAAACAGGAATCCATTTTCGTAGATATTCAGTTGAATGAAAAGTATTCGTTTTGATGTTGTGTTGAGTGCCTTTCTTTACTTGGTTTTTGTGGTTTTATTCCTTTGTCGTAAAATTGAACGAAATACTCAGGAATTTTTTTCGTGTGAACTTTAATGTTTTATTTTTATTATAATTTTTTGTGAATTTTGTGTGTATCTACTTGCCAATGACTTGCTTGGTAATGACTTACTTGTGGCTTGCTACCGATTTATAAATTAAGAAAAAATGTTGTCTGGAATAATGTTCTTTTCTTAAAAGATAGATAACACAAAGCAATAAAACATTGCCACAATAAACTTTCTATCTTTGAGGATTATATAGTTTAAATTAACAAAAATGGGATACAAAATTAAACTCAGTTACAGGAACCTATTATTTATTTAATCCCTTTTACTTCATTTCACAGTCTTTTCTTTAAAAAAAAAAACAATAATCTGCACTGGTTACCTACAATAATTATGAAGTGCTTATTTAACACTTAATAACGAAGTGCTTATTCAGGTAGGCACATAATGTCACTTGCGTCTGTGTGTGTGTGGTCTAATCGTTTTCTATGTATCTCGTTGTAGCCATAGGCGCCCACAGGGTAGGGCAAGGGGGGGGGCGCAAGTGCCCCGCTGGGTAACGGACGGACCATGAATAACCATAACTTTCCGAAATACGCACACTTTCGCACCTATTCTCAATTTTAGGTTTTGGGAAAAGTTTAATTAAAAAAAATCTGCCCCCCCCCCTACGTGACTTTTTTATGTAGTCACGTACACTTTTATATATTTTTCGCTTTTGTTCGTTCGTTATGTCCTCTATCTATAGGGTATGTTGTTGTAGGATCGGATCTAACATATACAAGAATTGTTTACCTATGCCAATTTTGGATAGTTAAGATATCGTCCATCTACCAATACCCTTATCAACTCAATATTCCAGGCAAACTAAGCTTGAAAACAATAAATAAACAAAGAGTCCATGTAGTTCCAATTTTTGCAGGAATGTGTAGGGAGGGGTCCCCTTTACAACCAACAAAAAATCACCGTTAATCCAAGTGCTGCGCGGGGTGGGGGTAATTTAAAGGGACCTTCCCACGTTTGCCTCCGCATATCTCGAAAACGGTTCGTCGTAGAAAAAAATAAATTCCACGAATGGATCGCACGTACTTGCTCTTATGTGCGGTCACAGCTTGGAATAAAATTTGAAAAATATTAAGGGAACTTCAAAGATTATATTCGATTTTTCTGACTTTTGATTGTTTGAAAAAAGTACGTAATAGTTTTCAGCGGAAAAATTTAAACGTCATTTTATTTCTTTAAAAAATGTGAAAAAGTGTGAATTTTTTTCAAAATCGTTAGAGCCGTTTTTAAATAAAACGGTTTTTTTTAACAACTTTTTAAAAAAATTAAAAAAAAATAATTCAAGAATACAAACTTAAGCACAAAAATAACGTACATTTAAAAACAAAATTTAAAAAAAATTCACTTACCCGTTTTCAAAATATTGATTTTTCAAAAAAAAAAAAAATTAAATTATTAAAAATACAAAAAAAAGTTTAAAAAAAAAATTAATGCAAAATTACTCAGGCTACCTACATCTTCTTGAATATCAATTTTGATTGTAATCGGATCACCAGTTTTCGAAAAAGTCGAAGAAAAAACCAGTAGCTCAAATATGTTTCTCTATCATCGTAATGTCATGTTTGATTGTTATCTCAAAATTTTTAATCTGCACGAATGCATAACTTGCATTGTAGTACCTACCTATATTCGCAAGTAAGAACTCTGAAGGTAAATTGAAGCTGATAAAATGTCCTACAATTAACAATGGCAATTTGAAAAATAAGAACTCTTTGAAAAATGGAAAATTTTTCAAGAAAAATATTGTTATTTTTTTAATCAAAAAGTTATAGAGCGATAAGTTGCAGAAAATCTAATTTCCTACAAAAATATATGCATACGTATTAATTTATCATTAACAGTTCAAAACATACAGCAAATTTAAATGTTACGGTAAATGGCAAAACTTAGCCATAAAATAACAAAACTTATATTTCGCAATAATTCCCTTTTAGGCCAGTAGCGTTAGACACAAAAATCACACAAATCGGAAATAATTCAGAGAAAAGAATCTCATATAAAATGCATATCAAAGTTATAAAATTGGAGTCTGCATCCTTCAAAATGAAAGCTAGTCAGTGGTGACTCCGGTACCGATAGCACCAACGCACGGCTGAGGAGTTATTAGCAATTAAAAGGGAGAGATTCGGGGCATTAACCTTATTTCTGGTGTATGGATAGCAGTTAGCAGGTGTGCGGGTAGCTGGAATCAGTAGCGTTCGGACAGTGCCAGAACCACTTACGTAGGATGTCAAAATAACAAGACATAGGCGCGAAGGCGAAAGTCTTGAGTGAAAAAATTATTTTCTGGCACCTGACTCTTCAATCCACTCCTTATAATCACATGCATATTAATAAACTTTAAAAAATTGCATAGAAAAATTAAAACAAAAAACTAAAAATAAAAACGGAATTTTATCAAAATCTGTCCTACAATTTTCGAAATACTTTTTTTTATAAATTCTTTGTTATTTAGGGCGTGTGGTGGCGTACTTCATTTTTACTAAAAACCGTTAAGTATTGTGGTTTTGATATAAAAGTTCAAATTGTGTTACTTTCAACGTAAATGTTATTTGTTTTTGTTAAAGATCTTGCCTTCCAATGTAATAAGGCACCTAAGAACAAGTACGTGCGACCCAGTCGTGCCCATTTTTTAATAGCTTTTTTGGCAAACATTTTAATATGGAACATAAGTATTCAGTTAAGTATTTTATTTAGTCGTTATTATAAAAAAATGAGAAGATATTAGCCTTAAATTAATTCATTGACCTCAATGTGAAATGACGCCAAATAACGCCAGTTTGTATATATTACATTGTACACTGAATCATGGGCGTTGCAAGACAGTCCGACAACAATTCTTGAGTTGTTTCTACCTCCTATCCTGGCAAATACTCCATTTGTGTTTTATAGTTTCTGGACACGTCTGAGCATTATGTCATTTTTATTAAACTTCTATTTGCACAAAATCCAGTCCAAGAGAAAAAATCCTAACAGAGCCGTTTGGCAAATTGAAAAAGACACCTTAGAAGGTTTTGATAATTTCTTAACGATCTTTAACTAGTAACTATGATTCCTCAATAGTATCGTAGTAGTTGTTGGAACAAATATAATCCTTTTAGATATGAGGAAGCCAGAAAGACATGTTTAAGCTAGGACAACCAAATTGTTGCCAAAAAGTACAGCAAGAAATATTGCAATGTTTTAATGGTCAGTAAAATTTGTTTATACGCATGGAATTGTGTGTCATCATCGATTTCAACAGTCGTTTCCATTGCGGCGAAATCAACGCTGTAAGCAGGTATTGTCTCTTCTCCTTCTGTAGTCGAGAGAGTAAATGATTTTATTGGACCAATAATTCGCACCCTATCATTGAAAAATGATGTTAGCACGCGCAAATCCGCTATTTCGGATAGTAGCTCTTCTATATTTATGACGAAATTTTCTCCAAAGCTAACAAAACTCCCCTAGTGTCTAGTAAATTCGTGAATGAAAAGGAAAATTTGTTCAGCCTGCTCTGTTTGAGAACAGGAAAAAGTCTAAACCTTTTACAAAAATATAAAAACAAAGGAGGTTCTCTTTGTCCGGTCTTAGAGAACCACAACTACAAAAGGGCTGAAAATTATTCTTAATCTAAAATTCGTTTGCCTATTTATAGAAAAATCCTCAGTAATATGATGTAATGAACAGACCAGCTGTGAAACACAAGTGCCACCAATAACAAGAAAGACGATAAAACACCTCAACCTGCCAGCAACAGCGCCTCAACCACTGTAGAACCACGCGCCACCTTGATGCCGCCAATTGTATGTTTTGGACTCAACGTAGCCAAAACTAACAAGATCCTAAAAGAACAAGAAGTTGCTTTTAGGATTCATTACATTAACATGAACAAATCTGTCATTACAACAAAGACGAAGGAAGACCATCAAAAAATTCGTAAAATGCTGAAAGAGGGAAGCACAGAGTTTAATACCTACACGGCCAAAGAAGACAAAAAGAAGCTGCTAGTTCTTAAAGGTATACATTATAGCCATGATGCCAATGAAGTCAAAGAAGAACTATCGAAGGAAGGAATATCTGCTTTGGCAGTAAGCCCATATAAGTCAGTAAAAAAATGCAACAGCTTCGTGGTTGAAGTAGACAAGACAGCGGATATCCCTTCCATATATGGTAAAACTCTCCTTATGAACCAAAAGGTTTACTGGGAGAAATTTAAAAGTACCAGCATTTCTCAGTGCAAGAATTGCCAAAAATTCGGTCATGTAGCTAGCAACTGTGGAATGAAGTATAGGTGCGTCAAGTGCAAAGATGACCATTTGCCAAGCCAATGCACAAGAACCAGCAACGGCATAACGGACGACAAAGTTTACTGTGTAAACTGCCAGCAGACAGGGCATCCAGCAAGCTACAATGGATGCCCAATGAGAAAGAAGAAACTTGCCGAGAAGGTAAAATCTGCAGCCCAAAAACAAGACAAACACGCTTTTGCAGTCCAATCAGCAAAAGAACTATTGTTAGCAGTCTTTCGTACGCCAACATAGCAGCAGCAGTCGGGCCAGCCTCCAAATCCGTTGGACCAATACCTACGAAACCAGCTCTAAAGCCAGGAAAAAAGCCCTCACCACAACTTCCAACACAAGCCTTACAGAAGCCAACAGCATCAAAAGCAAATTATCATCAAAGACCATCAACAACGAACAATCAGATGCCGAAAGGATCAACGTCATTCAACATCTTCGAGGATACCGAAAGACTGTTTGGAGCAGATCTCTTCTCCCTTCTCCAGAAGGCTAAAGAGATAATTCCAAGCAACTACGGTACTTTGGATGATAAAGATAAGACAAATATATTGGGTCAACTTATATTCAAATTATGTATATAAAAACCCAACTTTCAATTATAACATATAACGTTAATTCTATTTATTCCACAGCCAGACGAATTTCTCTATCTATGTTTTTAAAATCAAAAAAACCAGACATTATTTTCTTACAGGAAACCAACATCACAGCGAAGAACAACTTTAAATCAGACTATTACACATTCTACAGAGGACAAAGGAGCGAGCGGCAGAGGAACAGCAATTCTTCTCAAATCGGACCTCAGGAGCGAAAAGAAAAGAATAACTGGACTTAGATGCATGGAAACAACGACAGTCGTCACTAAACTGACCGAGTCTGAGACGCTTCTGCTAGTCTCAGTATACATCAAGTGCAACTCAACAAGATGCGACATACATCACGATCTCCACATTATCAACAGCATTGCTAATCAATACACATCTTGTGTCATTGGAGGAGACTTCAACGGTCGGCACCCTCTATGGATGGATACCGCGGAATCTCACCAAGGCAAAGCCATTGTTGACTGGCTACAAGGAAATCCCGAGCATCACTCTTTGGTTGTCGTGTCTCAACCAAAACCAACATTCCCTAGAACTCCATCTCATTTGGATTTCTTTCTGGTTACGTCGAACTTCATCAACATCCTACCTGAACTATGGAACTACAATTGCGTAGCACACGATAGTGATTCCGACCATCTGGCAGTAGAAGTTAGGGTACGACCTAATCAAAGGATATTCTGCGAACAACCAGAACAAGAGCTCCACATAAGGTATAACAGGGTGAACAGGAGAACATTCCGTACCGAAATTGAAAGAGATCTCCCGGAAGTCCCAACCAGCAGCAATCTCTCAAACAGCGAAATTGATAGTGCCATACTCCAATTCGAGACAACAGTTACCAACGCCTTGGAAAATCTCAAGAACGCAAAAACCAGCAGGGACCGATATGCGAATATGCCGGAACATAAACAGGCCATATATGCTCACAGACAGACTCCGCAAAAAGCTTCAACGGATATACCACAGGTTGTTCAACAGAGAGAACGACGAGTATAGACGCATATACTAAGAACTTCAATGCACCAACACCATGTTCAACCGTGTCGATCCTAAGCTCGTAGAGGACGGATGTCGAGGTGCGCGAACGAATGGTTAAACAAAAGCCAAACAAATAATTGTTGAGCGTTGTTATCGCGAGTGCCTTAAAAAAAAAAAAAAAATTAATACACACTCGTTAGAGAAATTGAAAAAAAACCCCTCGCGTGTGCTGTAAAAAAAAAAATAATAATATTCACTCGCGTCGTAGGATGAATGATAAAGATGCCCACTCGCGCTGAGAAAGAAAAAAAAATAAATAAAACGCATTCGCATAACAAATTATCCTCTAATCTGTCCCAAGACCTTTGTGCTTAACTGCCTCTTTCTTATCTACTGTAGGCATCGTATGACCATACAATGCTTGCGGTAAATAGATAAGGGCATCTGAATTTGTCTTATTGTGCTGAATGTTTAAATTGATTTTTTGTAAACAGGCTGTCTTATGGGCATAACACCTAAGACAGTTTGATTATTACAGAAGTTAATTTGGATTTTCACTGCGCAGTTCGACTTAATCAGAGTTGTGTTTTGTATGTAAGTATTTTTAAATGGTAAGTGATTTTTGTGTTGTGTATTCAAATGTTCGTGGTTTAAGAAAGAATTTCTTTCACGTGTACGTCTTCACTGTTCAACACAGGCCAGCTGTTTTGGCATTAAGTGAAACTCAGGTTGGAGTAAATACTGATTTATCAGAATTTGCTCTACATGGGTATAGCTTGGTGCCATTACTCTTTTCTCATCATGGTCTCGTGGTCTATGTTAGGAATGATATTGCTTGCCAGAGCCTTCCCCAATATGGGCAATGTTCCAACACGGACTTTAACTTCTTATGGCTCAAATTCACTGTCCGCAAGCATGTCATTCATTATTGTTTTATTTACAGGAGTCCAAATTTTGACAGTAATTCGACTTGTAACGAGTTTGATGCACTGTCTGATTCCATCTCGAAAATTGTTTCCCTTTGTCCTCGCACTGAAATCGTTATTGCGGGCGATTTCAATGTACACAATTCCAACTGGCTCCGCTATTCTGGTCAGACAACACCCGAAGGAAGGTATGTCGAGCTCTTTGCCGGGTTACATCACCTTACCCAACTGATCGATGTGCCAACGCGTATACCGGATGTTGCTGGGCAAGCCGCCCATACTCTTGACTTGTTTCTTACTTCTCACCCTGATAAATATACCATTAGTGTAACTTCTCCATTTGGCACTTCAGACCATTGTATCATTTCAGCTAATTTCTCATCCCCCACCCATCCAGTTAAAGAAAAACTTCCCACCAGGACCGTTTAGCAATACGAGAAAGCCAACTGGGACGGCCTGAATTTCTTTTTCCGAAAGAAACATCACCAGGAGGATGAATTCAGGAAAAGACTTGCCAAAATCAAACCGGGACCCGATGCCTTCAAGAAAATTAACCAGCTCGTTGGGAAAAAGAGCATGATGCCAGACACAATAATGCACGGGCAATATACTGCAACAACACCAACCGAAAAAGCAGAAGCCCTCGCTAAGCATTTTGAAGAGACCTTCAAGGATCGCCCGCCCAATCACCTTCCTGAATTCATCGAAGAAGTTGAAAACAAGTTTGAAGAAGTTGCAGCCTCTAATACTTCAGTCACCAACTTAAATGAGGACAGTCCTGCACTCGGACCAACTGGAGATGCTTTTACTTCCATCGAGGAAGTAACTGACATAATCCACGGAGGAAATTCTAAGAAGTCAGCAGGAAATGATGGGATTTCTAACTTTGTGCTTAAAAATCTACCAAATCTCGCCATCCTAATGCTGACGATCATCTTCAATAACTGCCTTAATAACAGCTACTTCCCCGAAACATGGAAAACGGCAAAAGTGGTGCCCGTTCCGAAGAAACCCAACAGGACTAGTGTCGATGGATATCGGCCGATTTCACTTTTATGCTGTGTCAGCAAAATCCTGGAGGGACTAATCCTGAGAAAGCTTCATCATTTCTTCAGGGAAAGGGAATTCATACCGGAATGTCAGTATGGTTTCCGAGCACGACACTCAACCATCCATCCGCTTCTTGGACTGCACTCCGACGTGACAAACGGACTCAACAAGAAAGAGACGACAGTCGCCTGTTTACTGGACATCGAAAAGGCTTTCGACACAGTTTGGATAAAAGGACTAATATTCAAATTGTCAAGTCTAGGACTACCTGAACACTTGGTAAGATTAATCAAAAATTTTCTAACCCATAGATCCTTTTATGTACAGGTAAACAAAGAATATTCACAAAGAAAGACGATCAGCGCTGGAGTTCCACCAGGTTTCAAGTTGGGCCCCATACTTTTCAACCTTTATACAGCTGACCAGCCTACTAACATCCCAGGGACGAAAACGAAGCTATATGCCGATGACTCCTTAACATATGCAACATCCAATTCACCAGAAATCGCAGCCAGGAGAGTTGAAGGTCACATAAGAAACTTGTGGGACTACTACCTTAAATGGGGACTAAAGATAAATAGCGATAAGAGCGAGCTATCTGCTTCAGAACTCCAACAACAGCAACAAGAGGTCGAAGACGTTTCGCATCACGCTGTGATAATATCAGTATCAAGCTACCAGACAACACAGTGATAAGGACAAAGACAACAGCAAAATACCTTGGAGTGAAAATATAGCATTGTATAGAGTCAGCTGAAGTAAGTCGGGCCCCTGTTGTTGAGCCGACATGATTTATTTTAGTTATAAGTTAGTTTAAGATCAATTGTACATAAATTCTAACTAATATAATAAAAAATAATCTAATCTAAATGTGAAACACAAGTTGGGGAAAATACCGATCATTCGGAATTTTTCTTGCATGGGTATTCACTTGTGCTTTTATTCTTTGCAAAACATGGCCTCGCCGTTTACATAAGGAATGATGTTGCATATCAACTTCAACCACAATACGGTCTGTGTGTTAACACGGAATTCAATTTCTTGTGGTTAAAATTAACGATAAATAAGCGCAACAGTCATATATGTTTTCTTTATAGAAGCCCAAATTTAGACAGAGTTTCAACTTCTAACGAATTTGATGCTTTGTCTGACTCTATTCAAGGAATTGTTTCCCGTTATCCTCATACTGAAAGGCAGTAAAACGATACTCATGCTGTCAGTTCTCAAGAGAAAGCAGATCTACTCGATGCCCTATTCGCGGCAAACTCAACACTGGCCACAGCTGTCAGAACTTCTCGAGAGCGTAAATGATTTTATGGGACCAATCCTCTTTCGCACTCTTTCAGTCGCAAGAGTATTGAAAGATCTCAGTAAAATAAATCCGCTGACCCGAATTACATCCCCGCTATTGTTCTAAAGAGGGGTTCTTCAACGCTGGCAAAACCTTTGCGTAAGCTTTTCCATCGGTCTTATACCTTTGGACTCTTCCCGAGTGCATGGAAAACAGCATTTTTCCAGCCTATCCCTAAAAAAGGCGAATCTTCTGCACTCTCAAACTACCGACCAATTGCACTAACGTCCCTTCTTTCTAAGGTCATGGAACGCTGATTAATTTCCAGCTTAAGAAATATCTCGAAGAACGAAAGCTTCTTAATGACCGGCAGTACGTCTTTCGTAGTAACAGATCAACTGTGGGATCTGATGGTTTATCTCACCGAAAAGTGGAACCAATCTCTCCATCGTTTTGGTGAAAGCAAAATTATTGCACTTGATATTTCTAAAGCATTTGATAGAGTTTTACATCAAGCCCTTTTATCGAAAATGCGTGCATTTGGACTCGATGATTCTCTTTTTCGTTGGATTAGTAATTACCTTTCGAACCACTCAATTCAATTTATATTGGACGAATTCAAATCTGATATTCACAAAATAAATGCTGGTGTGCCACAGAGCTCCGTTTTATCTCCGACCCTTTTCCTTACATTTATCAACTACTTATTATCTGAAACAAATAATCCAATCAATTGTTTTGGTGACGCCAGTACTCTCAGCTTTTCATATTCGTTTCCAGATTCCCATCCATGTTCTTCGGATGTTGAACTGCAACGGCAGCGTATGATAAGTTCATTAAATTCTTATCTTGACTGCATTGTACAATGAGGAATAAGAAATCGCGTGGAATTTAATGCTTCCAAAACTTAATGTTGTCTTTTGTCGTTAAAGCAAAACATACCTCCAATGCCACTATCCATGAGCGGCACTTGCATTGCAAAAACAGAACACCTCTCAGTTCTCGGTGCATTACAGATCACCATCTGTGGAATGACCACATATTTGGCATCGCAAAGAATGTTGCGAGGGGTTTAGGTTACCTTCGAAGATGCAAGAAGTTCTTCACCCCGTCTGATCTGGCTACAGTATATATAGCACATATTCGACCGAAACTCGGTCTAACCCACTTGAGTTTTCTAGATAGAATTCAAAAGAGCTTTGAAAATGATAGGCGACCGAACAATAGCAGAAACATTTACATCTCTTGAGCACCGCCGTAATGTTTCGTGCCTTTCGTTATTTATTTTTACAAAGAATGCTCTAGTGAAATAGCCAGCTACATTCCTCCCCTGAATTCCCATCAGTTTACCCTTTAGTCTAACTTCGGACGTACTGTTAAGTATAGAGATTCTTTCTTTAGTCGCACCACACGAATGTGGAATGCTTTGCCAGGCTCTGTTTTTCCCTCCCATTTTGATATGCAGAACTTTAAAACTAATGTGCATCGGTATCTCCTCTTTAATCCCTCCTCATTTTTCTAATGCTCGTGCGGTGTTTAAACATTTTAAGGGTACACACAAACCCCTTTCGCCAAATGATTTGGCTCGAGCTATATAAAACTTCACAGATAGTTCCGAAACGGATATTGGTTTTGGTGCTTGAACTAGCTCATTCAAACAGAATCCCCGACTATAGCAGCGTCTTACAGGCTGAGATCTTGACAGTGACAGTCGAGCAGCGATACAAGCAATTTCTGCAATCAAAATAAAATAGAAGCTTGTAACTTGCTGTCGCGAAAAGCTAAGGCCACAACGGTGTGCTAGAAAGCGAAAGAGTTGATGAGTGGGTCTCTAGTACAATATGGTAAATATTCCGACCTGTAACATCAAACAGAGGATTGGGAATAAAGTATTTGCTATAGCATTGACAGATGGTGCTCGGTCGCTAGACTCTTTTGCCTAATACAGGAAATGTTGGCCTTGCTTCAACAGACAGAAAACATAGAAGATTGTTCACTATGTACAGCTGATTTACAGAAATCGCTTCGTTCCCCTATGAGTAGATATACTGACCGAGGAAAATAAAATGGTATACCATAAAAACAAATTAAAACACGGCAAACACGACCTGTGCAGAGGATGTGGCGTGGAAAAGTATCGGTTTTTATACATCAAGAACCGGGATGTAGTCCGGACCTCACCAAACAAGTTTTTCCATACATCTCGGTTCCTGGCCGACAACGTCATCTAGTTTCGCAGCCCAAGGCTCCGGGTGTCCGGGTCTATAGCATGCTTCAAAGTTCTGACTTAACCAAGTTCTGCCACGCTGCTTTCTACGATAAAAAGAACTGGAAAACTTTCCAGTAGGTGCTCAGCTTAACATAATGTGCATAACAAACATAATGTGTAGGAAACCAAAAGATCAAATATTGGTCAACTGGCATTCTTCTTGGCAGCTACTGTTATAAAAACATTAAATATAAATTTTAAATGTGAAATGCACAAAATAGAGCAACGTAAAGCAAAACATTTCTTTTCGTAAATTTTAACCAGTTTCTTCCAAAACTAACATGCTTAAACTAATTTTCCTTACTCCAGACACACTGATTTAATTTTAATACAGTCTTAAAATTAGGATTTAATCCAAGTTATAACTTCCTCTTATAGACAACAAGCAAAACAAACTGTACTAAACAATCAATTTAAATGACTCTTGACAAAAATATACATCGCAATTGCATTCACTGAAGTAAAAACTATTCAAAAGATTTCTGATTAATTTTATTATTTTCCATGCAACTCATTTAGCTGTGAACTTATGTATGTATGTGTCAGTTCGCAATAGAATAGAAAGAACGTACAACACAACGTTTATCACTTGTTGAACTAAGCAAATATCGATTTTTAGTCAAAATGATAAAAAATAAACCACCTTTTGTCGTCAAATGTTTAATCAGGAAGCTTTTGGCTTTATTATTATTGAAGTAGATAGACTAAAAGAATATAATTGACCATTCCGTTAGATTAATAAATTAATATTGCTTTCCGGCCGTCACGACGTGTATCTGTATAAATTATCCATAGACAGAAACTTGTCTTCATTCTTAATTGATTGTGGCTAACATTAAAACGGTAAATACACCGAAAATTCTTCCATATGTTTGAAATGAATAATATTGAGGTCAATAAAATTAGCAACCCGATTGCTATTTCCAATTAACCTTTAATATAATTTTAATAAAGACATAAGAACAAGAAAGTGACAGCTTTGCACATTTTCTGAACCTAGCACACACCACACAGTGCATATAAAATAGAATAGGGTAGGCACTGTGTTGTAACTATCTCGTACGCATCGATTGTTCTTATTTTACCTCCCCGCGGTAACCACCGGGTACTCGTCTATCTATCCGGACATTCCTGCTAAACTTATAAGCGCGAGTGTTGAACACACAACACTATAATGCTCTGCTTTAATGACTGTTTTGATCGATTCGCAGAAGTCTTGCACGAGTCCCTCAGAAAGAGGACGTACGGCAGATGAGCCCAACGAATTGGACCAACGGTTGCGTCAGCGGTCAATGAAGCAGATGCCCTAATGAGCTAATTCGACGTATTTGGAGATAAGGTCATTGGGACAATTCAATGCAAGTCAGGGCATTGAAATAGAGATGGTGGCGGATGAGCGCTCATATCCCCGAAGCGGGTTACTGACTCTGGACTTCCCTGCTCCTTTTGTCCAAGCAGTCCAATAAAGGACTTGTACATATGTACATATTTTATAGAGAATATGTATGAATATGTACATATATATGTACATAGAGCAATGTCCAGTTTGAAAACCTCGCCAAACTCGCACGGCTACATACATACATATGTCGAATGACAATGGAAAGCTCTGCAAGGTTGCTCAAGATCTCATCAACACATCGATATAAAAAGGGATTAAGATAAAGCAATATTCATTTCTTCAACACCATACTTGAAGCAATAGGGCAGAGCTCCAACGCCAACACCAAGGGCATGATCTTACAAAATTCCTTTTAATTACTCGCATACCCCGAGGATATAATCGAAACAGCAAAGCGCGATGTCAGTAGCGCTTTTTGAGTATTGTAAAGATATTGGCAGTCAACGGGGGTATAACCAAGTTAATGTTGTCACTTATAAGAGACACCCAACATCGATGTCTTGGAGAAAACATCTTGATCGACAGCTATAAGTTTTAGGAAGGTAGTTAGAGACTTTGTCTACATGTGCTCCACCAACAAATCATGCCTAAACAGCGACTGGAGAAGTGCGGGCTGTACAGCGATAACCAACAAAGCAAAGGCCCAAAGTTTCGAACGGCTATGTCAATGCGTCGGGTCGAAACATATTCGATTCCAAACCCTGATGGGACGGCGCAGTAAAGCAAGACCAAATATTAGTTGCCGCAAGCAAAAGTGGAAGAGGTCCAACTTCAAGCGCAAATCCGCGGGCAGCCAGTATGCTGGTTAATCAGTGTTTCCATGAACTTAGAAAGAAGGTATGTTAGTGCTATGGGTCGGTAGGAGGAGGGGGAGGATGGGTCACCTTTCTTAGGGACAGGCTGGACAAATGCAGTTTATATTAATATCTTTGAGAACTCTTGCTACTGTACGAGTACAGAAAAAAATCTGTCCCATGGAAAAACGGAAGATGTTGAGTAGTTTTTAATATTTTTTACAAATGACCAAACATTTTTACTGCTTTTGGGACATTGTAAAATTTGTCGCCATAATTTTTGGTCATGCAAAAAATTGGTTCGTTCAATAACGAAATTGCAGGAGTTTCTTATTTGTGTAATACAAAGCCTTATCCGCCATCATCAAAAGGGAAAGCAATTCAGCTATAAATAGGTTTGAATATTTCTACTAGTGAGTACATATGTAGACACCTATGAATTCTTAACAAAATGAATCAATTCCACCGTAATAAAAGAAATGGTGACAAAACTTATCTCATATCAGCCAAACAAAGACATTTAAAGATAAAAACTCAACTTCAAAACAAAGCAAAAAACAAACATCCACACCAAAACCCCAGATGTAAACATATGGCAATCAAAACAAACTCGAATACTGCGTTCTGGTTTTTCGTTTTCTCGTATTCCATTGAATGACGAATTTAACCACTAACCAGTACCAGCCTCTGAGGCTATAAGAATCTAGTGCGCTTGCACTGTTTTTTCGCACAGTAACCATTCATAGATGCAGATGCATCTACTATGTATATATGTTGCTCTCCTCACGTATGTACACACAATTTAATTGGAATACAAAACCTAGTTGTAAATAAAAACAATTTTATGAGCAAAGGGTGGCAGCCTTGACGGCAAGGCGATGAGTTCATACAATCACGCAATATTCCATTGGCCTTAGACACCGCCTTGAAAAACAGAAAGATCCCACAGAAGTCCAACTCACCTCCCCATATTCCAATTTTCAGCTGCGTCCGATCCAAGTTCTCCACATAGTCGCCGAGAATTTTGTTGAGAACATCCGTAACCACAGATTCGAAGACCATTTTCTGGCTTCTATGTTGTAGATGGGTAGTTAATTAGATTAACTTTTATTCAATAATCTGTTGTCCCACTTTTGCTATCAGCAACTTTACCAACCACTGTAGAAGCAGCTTCTTGTTTTTTTCAGCTGCTTTTTATTTAAAACAAACACTATTTGGCTTAACTCTAAGTGGATGACATCATCTTTGGAATGCCGATACTTGATTTCACTTCAAAAAATACCTAGACACTCGAAGAGGCAGATTGGGAAGATTCACCAAACCCAATTGGGGTGAAATGAGAAGAAATCCACAAAGTTGAGGAATCTTTGGTTATTTGCACTTGGATCACTTGGATGAATTTGTTTCAATTATTTTTTAAGATTGATTTTGTTTGGGGAAATTTCTTCCAAATCGAAAGACTTTTTTGGGAATCCAAGGTTACAAAAGTTACACTTTGCGCATATTTGTTTCGACACCCGTTCACGATGACAAAAAACTCGAAACTGAGGAAGGAGTAAAATCTGTCAGCTGTCAATTTTCACTTTTACAAAGCACTGTTCACTATAGTTTGTTGTTGGATCTTAAACCTTGGATTGTTTTGATTAGAATTAATGGTAAACACTACTTGTTATTATGGGCATTCGAATCGGTTTTATTAAAACAATTATGTATTAAAGATTTTTTGTGAGATTTTCCATGTAATTGTTGAAACATCAAGACTTTATTTTTGTGTTGTTTTGATTGTTGTAGACCGAATTAAACAGCTGTCTGCTCTCTATTTTGTGATAAGAAAAAGGGGTAAGGTTGGAAAATAGAGAAAAGTTCAATACACAATAGAGAATGTATATTCACAATTGATTTAGCTAGTTCAGGACCCTGTTCTGTAATTATCGCATCGATAAAAATGATCGAGAAACGTTGAAAATTGGAACAAAATTCATTTTATCGTATCATCCTGGTTCTGTAACTTTGACAGGCGATAATTTTATCGATTGGAATATATCGGAATGAAATACTGGAAGAATGCGATAAAATGGGGTTCTGCATCATTGTATATGAATAAAAGGCAGTTTATATACAATGTTCTGCATCATACACAGAAATACAAGGTATGCTCACTTCGGCTGATTAAGCGTGTGGCGTCACATTCTTCTGATTTTTGTTCTTAGATAGTGTAAATAAATGTGTTAATTTGTCGATTTTGCTATTCTTTTTTATGTTTATTGTTCTTATAATCTTTAAAAAAAATCGCTTAAACCTTCAGTTTTAAAAAATAATCTTCACTCAATAAATAAAATAATAATAAAAGAAGAATGTGACGTCATAAAATATCAAGATGGCGATTTGTATGCGTCTAGTGAGCATACCTTGTGTTTCTGTGTATCATGGGTGTTCTGTATCTCTCAAATGCCATAAGTTTTTCCTTTAAAACGTCAAATTCTATCATTTTATCATTGACTGAAAAAATGGAATTAAATAGAAAGGTAACGAAAATAAAAACAGACAAATATCTTTTTGTATGTAATTTATATTAATTTTAATATTTAAAAGTCTTCAAAGGCACAAAAATCAAATCAATTCGTAAAAAAATATGTATCTCTTCCTAATTGTCTTTGAAGGTATGTCCACACCAAGAAAACATTTCTTAAAAATTCAGAAATTTTATTTAAATGTTTCTGAAATATTTATTAAGCTCTCGACGCTTCGCGAATCTTTTCTGAAATCATAATTGTCGTTTTTAGGTCTCCAATTTCAAACAAAGAAAACAAGAAAAACCAAGGGAAGTAAAGAAAAAATATATCAACAAGTGGCAAAAGCAGTACAAATACGCCTGATGTTGGTGATGGATATAAAATTTTCGGAACGCAAAAACCAAAAATAAAAAAAAAATAAAAAGCTGAAAAAGTCGTGATTCTTGGGTAAAACCAAATCAAAGTATATAATAAATTACCCTGTTCATTTTCTTTTATTATTATTTATTTCATACATAAGTATTTCTGAAATGTTTATGAGATATTTCTCTTCATTCATTCCGAACGTAAACTTTCTTTATAATTCAAGGATTTTAGTCTAGCCGATAATAAAACATGACCTATGATCTCAAAAATATTTCTGAAATGTTTCTTAAATATTGCAGATATGATATAAGATAGATAAAGCCAACACCTTATCTGCTGCCTTACTGGCTGAACACGATGCAAAAACGGAACTGCATTACGGAGACGGAGTACGGAACAGCTGTCAAATTTGTCGTACGTACCAATTTCAATCGGAACACAATGCACGTACAGTAACTTTGACATTTAAATTCAAAAATGGATGGAATACCAAAAACAAATGATTAAAAAGGGAAGAAACTCTTATACAACGAATTGAAATATCATTAAGAAGAATGGAATCATCTGGTGTTATTTCAAGTATGCTAAATAAAAGCGTTTGGGAGGGACAGACGTACGAAAGATTGTTCTCTCTTTCATAATTTCTCTCTGCATTAGATGAAAAATACAATTTACTGTACGTAAAAGTTAAAAGTTAACCAACCTTTCCGTAGGCGTATTGCAGTTCCGTATGCAGTAACGTACCACCATTGTGTTCGCAAAATACAGTTCGCGTGTATTCAATGTTTGCAGTTCCGTATGCGTATTCCAGTTCCGTCGTCATTGTGTTCAACCAGTTAGTAGTGTATTATTTGATCATAATTCATTAGTTTCTTTTAAAATCTTAATAAAATCAGCAATATTTGAAGAGAATTGAACATAAACTAAAACCTCTTTTTTCTACGAGATTTAAAAAAATCCCTTTTTCTTTCTAGTGCTTTTAGCTTGTCTTAGGCACAAACCAATAAAAAAGGAAGTTGTCACAATCTAAAAGAGGCAAAATACCAAAGATGTCGTACACTTTTATGGATGGAATTCAAAAGTGTCAGTTAGGTTTTACCGGTAAATGCGACTTTTTTGAATTTTTAAAAACAAATGTCGCGAGCTTTTATGTCAACATTTTAAGTAGTTATTTATTTTTCCTGAAGTGGATTCAGGAGAGCTAGCATCGCAGTCTCAAAGACCTTGTGTACATGATTCCTTTTTTAGGTTGTTTCTTCATTCTTCTTTTAGACAGGCACGTACGTTGGTGTTTACACTGTTTTGGATTACCCCGAATATATCCAATACTTTCCTACAAACTGTGCTGTTTTATTAATTTTTTTTTTAATTTGGGAAATCCTAAAAAAAAACTTTTAAAAACCACTCGTTACCACAAAAAACATGATTGGGAATTTCCAAATAAAATCTGACTTTGACACTTCCACTCCAACTTGCTTCCCTTTCATCTACCTCAAAAGCAAGTGTAGAAAATCTTGCTCTAACTGGCTGAACACAATTTCATCAATCAAATTTGTCGTACGTACCAATTTCAATCGGAACACAATGCACGTACAGTAACTTTGACATTTAAATTCAAAAATGGGTGGAATACCAAAAACAAATGATAAAAAAGAGAAGAAACTCTTATACAACGACTTGAAATATCATTAAGAAGAATGGAATCATCTGGTGTTATTTCAGGTATACTAAATAAAAGGGTTTGGGAGGGACAGACGTACGAAAGATTGTTCTCTATTTCATAATTTCTCTCTGCATCAGACAAAATGTCAAATTTACTGTACGTAAAAGTTAAAAGTTAACCAACCTTTCCGTATGCGTATTGCAGTTCCGTATGCAGTAACGTACCATTGTGTTCGCAAAATACAGTTCACGTGTATTCAATGTTTGCAGTTCCGTATGCGTATTCCAGTTCCGTCGTCATTGTGTTCAGCCAGTAACTTGCTTTAGAAAATGTCAATGAACAGCAAATCCAAAAAATTGAGAACAGCTTGGAGGGGAAATTTCCTTAATGAACAGCAAAATCTAGCTTTTTCTACCTGGAGTGATTTAGGGCAGACTCATGGAACATGAGTTTATATGAAAGTATTGGAAATATTCAAGGTAATTCAAATCAGTTTAAACACCAAAGTTCGTGTCGTTCAAAAGGAGAATGTAGAAACAGCCGAATAGAATAATCATGTAAACAAGGTTTTTTGATCAACACAAGTTTTTATCTTACATTTTTTTTCGCGGTCGTTTTTCGGTAAAAAGAAATGTTTTATTTCAAAGAAAATAGCAAAATAATGACTAAAAAATACTAAATTATCAATTTTCGGAAAAAAATATCTGTCAGACATTTTCTTTTTCAGATGATAATGACGTAAGACGTAGTCAGTCAAAGTTCGAATACCTTATTAAATTTCAATGTATCATATGTGTTGTGGTTTGGAATTTGGCGTTACAAATGTCAACTTTGAAGCAAAAAATAATGGCATTAACTTGACACTACTTAAAATGTTAATTTCTGCAACAAATTGTTCTCAATTATAAACATAAGCCTTGTACTAGTTAATATCAAATTTGAAAGTGATAACTTTAGGAATTTTATTGTTATTGGAATTATTCTAGGTGTGTGTGTAGTCCTATTTTCAAAATGGTGTTCTGTGAGTGCGAACTGTCATTATCTCAGAGCTTTTAATTTCACACTTAAAAGATAATGCAGGGGATTCCTGTAATTAAAAATTTTGTTTCACACTAAGACTTTCTTTACATGATTCTTCTTTTCGTTAGTTTCTTCATTCTTTTTCTGGACATACACTTATTTACATTACCCCGAATATTGCAAATACATATTAAAGTATTGGAAATATTCGGAGTAATCGGGGTAAAACTGTGCTGTTTTATTCGAATGAAAACTACGAAACTCTAAAAAAAATCAATCAAAAACTATTCACTACCATTGTATGTACATTCTCCTTAATACTCTCATGAAGCATCCTATTAAATGAGTAACGCTGAAGTCGCCAGTTGGTGTGAATATCGTACAAAAACAAATAACAAAAGTGTATTAAAAACCTATTAAGAGTTAGTTACTGCACAGTGTAGAACCGTGAAGATGGCCAGAGGCAAAATGAAATCCATGAAACTACTATAGAGAATGTATATACAACGTCATTACTGTAAGCGAACTTGTGAATCAATAATGAAATTAACAACTAAAGCCAGACGAATAATTGTAAAATGAATATATATCTGTTTCATCTACTTTGTGTACTAGCTCCTTTTTTCCTTTTTGAATCATATCATTTTTGCCTTTAGACTTGGAAGTTTTGACCATAAAAAGAAGATCTCAAAATCTAAGGTATTTCTATAAAGCAATCAAATTGCCATTAAATCTTATACTACGTTTTCATTAGGCCACATGAACTAATCTCGTATCAAATTTCGAAATTTGATTCCAAATCATCTCATTTCCCATACAAAATCACATTTCAAAATCATCTCATTTCTACCTTATTTCGACGAAATTAGGTTGAAATTTGTGTAATGTGAAGTCGAACACACCTTATTTGAAAACAATTGATCACAATTGAACAAGGTTCTATACCGAACGTCAAAGTTGACATTATAAAAAGTCAAAGAATAAAATAAAAAGGTAAGAGGGCACGACTGGGTCGCACGTTCGTACGTGCTATGTTTTATCATATTATTTTTTAAACCTTTAAATATCTATGTAGTGCCCCGTGGCTTAGTGGTCAGTGTGTCGGACTGCTAAGCGAAAGAACCTGGGTTCAAATCCAGCTAGCCACCTTTTTTTTCTGGGGTACTGCCTCTTGCGAGGAACTGACAAAACCTCCAAGAGTAAAATTTGTCTCGAAAAAGTGCATCTCATGTAGCCGTTCGGGCTCGGCGGTAAACTGTAGGTCCCTTCCATTCTTGCAGAGTAACAACACACACACAGGAATGGTTGAGAGTATAAGTCACTAGGCCTTGGCTCCTTAAGGAGCTGTCGCGCCAATAAATTTATTTATTTATTTAAATATCTATTGAATAAATTGCACGACTGGATCGCACGTACTTGCTCATATGTGCGGTCACATCGTCGCATAAAATTTAAATAAAATGCTCGACTAAGTCGCACGAACTTGTTTTATTGCTAGATATGCATTCAGTAGGTAATCGAATATTTTTTTATTTGTTCGTTGTTTTTGCGTGTTTATGTGTTTATCATAGGCGTCCTTATTATTTATTCTATTTGCTGTTATGATCATGAAATGCTTGAAAATAAATAACGATAAATAAATAATAATACAAATAACGAAGTTTGCTTTCATTAGACTAGTGGATGGAGCTCAACCGAGCAATATAAAACAAAATTTGGGGAAAAATATTAAACAAATAAAATTTTTATGAAATCAAAAAAACACTATTCATAACGTTTTTTGGAAAAATGTTGTAAGCCATCTTATTTCTTTAGATGTTTTCTATTTTATGATTTTTTCATTTCAAAATCGTTCGACCAGTTTTTTGAAAAACTTTTCGAAAACATATTTAATTTTTTTTTTAGTATGTCTACTACTCTAGGAGAAAAATTAAAAAAAAACATCTATGGATCCGTTTTCAGAATATTCAAAAAACCAAATAATTTTTTTTTAAAAATTATTAAAAATTAAAAAAAAATGTTTTTGAAATTTTAATAGCAATATTATTTAAATCATAAAACACTACATGTTTTGAAAATTTCATCAAAATCCGTCAATTAACGAGAAAGTCTGATTTAAAAGAAAACCGGCCATATGGGGGGTACCGTTATAAAACTTTTTCTGAAAAATCCATTAAAAATAAAAGATAGATTTTGCATAGAAAACACCATTCAGAAAGTTTTATCAAAATCGTAGGAGCCGTTTTCCAGAAAAATAAGTTTTTCATTAAAAGTTATATGGCAGGTGCCGTTAGTTTTGGAGCTAGAATGCCAATTCGAAAAACAGTCGGGTAGAGTACCTACTCTAAAAATACTACATAGGTACCAAGTTTGAATCAAATCGGCTTAACCGTTTAGGCTGTAGGATACACACAGACAGACAGACAGACAGACTTTTTTCGACTTCCCTATTATCGTAATGTCATGTTTGATTCTAAGATTTTTTTTTCTTTTTTTACGAATGCATAACTACATATTACTATAAATCGCAAGTAAAAAAATTAGGTATTTCAAACTCAGAATTTCAGAAAACAAAAAATAAAATATGTAATATATATACATTATATATTAATAATTACGAAAGAAAATTTTGGGAAAACCCTCCACCTTTTCTTCTATTTCGACATTGTATAGGTATGAACTGTCTCCTTACTACTTACTATACAAATCTAAAATCAATTTACAAACTATATTTTTAAATGAATTTCTACCCATAGTTTACACTTAATTTGTACCTATCTGAATAAAAAGTAAAATTCAAAACAACAATCCATGTCATCAAGGACGTTTGTGTACATATCAATACCCAGCAAGAAGCAAGTTTGTGTCTAAATTTCCAGAATGTATGTGTATATTTTTTCAAAACGTGTATATTTTTTCATAATAGGTAGTAAACAAAAATTGAAAATCCTAAAGAATTCGAATCTAAAGTCTGCTCAATGATGTAGGTATGTATTTATGTACCTATATGTACAAATATGACAAATGTGTATGTACATAAGTAACAGTGCTCGTAAAAAACTTGAAAATCCTAAAGAATTCAAATCAAAAATCTGGTCAATGACGTATGTAGGTACATATGTATAAAAATACGTATTTAAGAACCAGTTCTCGTTCATAAAAAAAGTGTAAACAATGAAAATGCTGGATCGTGTATAAATCCCAACAAAAAAATATTCGCCTCAGCTAAGCGAAACAAGATACTTAATTATTTTATATTCGCCGTCTTTTTTTTCCTGCCTCACATTGCACACGCGCAGAAAGCCAAGCACAAAACCAAAAACCATGCTCTTATTCTCTTTCTCACAAATAAAATACCCCTACACCAGCACTCCAAGCGGCATGTGTTTTCTGTTTCACGTCTCATGATAGTACTATAGGCAGTCTATATACAATGATTTTGTATAGGAAATGAGATAATTTGGGATGAAATTTCGAAATTTGATACGAAATAAGCTCATTTAGCCTAATGAAAACGTAGTATTAGATTCAAAATTACCTCATTTTTAAATTTGCCGAAAAAGAGTTTTCATCTAAGTTTGCTAATTTCGTTTGACTCTTTCTTACTTTTTCGATTACCTTGCTTGTTTGTTTTTTTTTCTGAACGAACAAACACAACCAGATTGGTAACCTCTCAAAATTCAAAGCAAAAGGCTACGTTGACGAACGTAACTTTGAGATAGGTTACCTTGCTTTTGTTGTAATTAACATAGTTAAAAACAGCTGTTTTCCAGCTGATTGAAGAACATATGGAAACAGAGAGAAAATCCAAAGGTATCCTAAAGTTTGATGGATACTTTTCTCAACACGTGAACAGCTGACTGTGTTTGTCTTTTGCTTCGAATTTTGAGAGGTAACCTATCTGGTTGGATTTGTTCGTTCACAAAAAAAAAACACAAGCAAGGTAACCTACTTAAAAGTTACGTTCGTGAACGTATGCAAAGAGAAACACTGTCAGCTGTTAATCAACTGTCCACGTGTTGAGAAAAGTATCCAGCAAATTTTAGGATACCTTTGGATTTTCTCTCTGTTTTTATATGTTCTTCAATCGACTGGAAAACAGCTGTTTATAACCATGCAAATTACAACAAAAGCAAAGTAACCTATCCGAAAGTTACGTTTGTGAACGTGCCCTATGGTATCGTATAGAACAGCTGACCACGAAATCAGCTGGTTGTGCAAATGTAGTACGTTTTGATATAAATTGTTACCTATTGGGTTTTATGCGTTCAAAAACGCACATATTTCAATAGCATTATAACACAAATCTATACGAAACAAGCCCCTGTATTTCTCTTTTGCTTCGAATTTTGAGAGGTAACCTATCTGGTAGGATTTGTTCGTTTACAAAAAAAAAAAAAAAACAAACAAGCAAGGTAACCTATCCAAAAGATACGTACGTGAACATACGCATTATGTGTCATGTGTCAAAAATATCCCAGGGAATTTTTCGAAACTGCAAGTTGGCCAACTTGAGGCCAACTGAGTTCAAATAGTTAGCAAAACCAATTTTCGACTTGCTGTTTAAGGTTTAACTCTCAAGTTGAGATCAACTTCCAAGTTGGCTTACTTCGGATTTATCAACGAGTTAAACAAAAGTGAACTCAACGGCCCAAACAATGTCTAACAATAAATCTGTCCAAAATGAAATGATAACAATCTCAACAAAGTCTAACAATGACACTTTAACCAAAATTTTTGACACAACAACGATAATTAATAAAAGAACGCCCTTCAGTATTGTGATTTATCCTTATATATTTGTGTATATTTGAACTTTTACAAATTGTCAAAGTCGGTTGTTCGGTTGTGCGTGATTGTGTTTCTACTTTAAAAGTTACACAAAATAAAAGTTACACAACACATTCCGATTCCGCCTTACGTTCTAATAAAAAATTAATATTCGAAAAATGAAAATCTGGACATCAGAGCATATATTCAATCATCCTTGGGAGACGGTAACACAAGCAGCATGGCGAAAATACCCAAATCCTATGACCCCATCGATTATTGGCACAGACGTCGTTGATAGAAAAGTCGTAGATGGCGTGCTACACACTCACCGTTTGGTACAATCGAAATGGTGCTTCCCGAAATGGACTCACGCGTTAATTGGAACAGCTAAAGTATGTTTTGCCAGCGAAAAATCTGTAGTTGATCCAACTCGCAAACAAATGATTTTAAAAACCATGAACTTGACTTTTTGTCGACATATTTCAATTGATGAAGTTATGTATTATGTCCCACACCCTACAGATTCATCAAAAACACTTTTAAAGCAAGAAGCTCAAGTAAGCGTACAGGGTGTTCCCCTTAGTCATTATATGGAAGACCTAGTAACATCTACAATTAGTATGAATGCTGGCAAAGGTCGTCAAGGTTTAGAGTGGGTTATAGAGCGCATAAACTCTGAGGTAAAAGGCATTGCTGAGAGCGCTGCCAAGAGCACAGATGATCTTCTTATGACAACCAAAAAATCTTTCGACGAAATGGCTGAGAGCGCAAGAAAAAGTATGGACGAACTAGCAGCGCAAGCTGCCAAATTTCACATCTAACGAAATTATTCCGAAAATTAAACAAAATGTAACAGTTCTGTTGCTACTATTCGTCAAAAGCAACATGAAAGGATAAAGTGTAAACGTGATGACGAAAAATCCAAACATTCAACCAACAGGCATGCATAGTGCAATGCATATGAACAACAAACAGCAAAGGGCAGCGGATAAAAGTAAACTTTATCATGGCGAAAGAAGATTAGTTCAGCATTAATATTACCCAAATAGAAACGAGTTCAACAGATAAGACAACATGTTAATATTTCTTTGAAATAATTATTTAGATAAAATTTGAAAAATACAGCCAAGCTTGTGGCCACTTTACAAACATTTTGCTTAAAAAAATACGATCAATAAATATCTTTACAAATAAAACAAAAAAAAAGGTACCAGTGTGTTTGAAATTTTTCTTCATAAAGCCTGTACAGAAAATATAAATTGAACAATGTATAATGAGCACCGGTTATAAGTGGTTTAGTCAAAACCATACATCCCTCCCTTTAGAAAACAATAGACCTAAGAATGCACTGGATGCTTAAAACACAAGCCATTTCATTTACAACTTCAGTTCCATTCCAACTTTCCTTTTAGGAATAGAGATAGAACCAGCATTTCATCGTTTGCAATAGCATTCATGTCACCCTCATAATTGTACATGTACGCATTCAAATATTTCTTTTAATACCCATGAAAGGACCTAGTTCCACAAAAACGATAACATTTATTACAAAAAAGTTTCTTCATTATTTATTTTACACACATTTTTCTCTTCACCAATATAATAAACCTATAACTCAGTTTTCGAGCCCTTATGTTCTCCAGGATATTCTTTATTTTCAATTGTTACACCTTTGCATCGTTCTTGTTGAACCAAAAAGTCCTTTGCTTCCCACGCTTGTGCCCCATCTTTGAATAGGAAAATTGCTCTATCATCATCGACCATGTATCGTTCGGCTTGAATATGATTGTTCCATAAACTAGTTTGCCACAGCTTGGTAATAGTTTCGGCTTCATCACGGGTCGGCTTCCCAGTAACACTTACGAATGTCATTAACGTACGCCCTTTCTTTGTGAGTTTTAGCAAATTCTCGGGATTTTCGGTGTTCAATTTGGACATATCTAATTTCGGTTGTGGTCGCAAATGTTCTGGCAACTCGTCCGGTTCAAGTGGATCATCATCTTCCTAGATTCATAAATTTAATTTAAAATGGGATTGAAATTTTAATTTCAGTAATTTATTCAAACCTCCCACTGTTCAAGTAAACGTTCCATATCGGCATCGTTGAAGTCTCGAATGTTTTTTTTTGCCCATTCGGGCTTAGATGCTTCATCGGATTTTTTGGCAATAAATACTGGCACAAATAGAAGCAATAAAATTAAAAGATTTAAGTTCATTTTGTACATTTTAATTGCAAAATTGCAATATACGGAAGAATAGAACGTAATGCAATTCCAGAGAAACTCTAAAAAACAAAAACGTCACGTCAAAAACCACAACCACTGACTTTTGACAGTGAAAACCAATAGGTATGTTCATTTAAAGTAGATTTTTTTAACTTTAGAAATATGTAAGAACTCGTTTGATTTTTGACTCAGGAAAATGTAGTCTTTTATCATTCGAGGAGTAGGAGGAGAGGCCATAAAGAGAGAAATGTTTTTCTTTGTTCGATCCATAGAAAAAAGAAAAACGAACTGCGACCCATGCCGACCTTGCCCTGCAAACTCCGAAATTTTGTTTTGTGTATGTGAATACGTGTGAGATATGTGCGAGAAGCAGCCTACAACTACACATTTCCTTTTCCCCAAATTGCAGACGTATTAGTATTAAAAAAAAAAAATACAGGGACCGGTACACATAATATCGCTGACGGGATATTTTTCAGTTTGTAGTCGAGGCGAAGCGAGAATTATCCTCTCAGTTGTCGTTCTTTTATTTTCTATGGTTTGACGTTTGATCAATACCAAAGATAGAGAGAGGCAAACTCTACGAACAGTACAATTTCAAGTAAAACATACATAGACATATTATTTATGTATGACCTTGTGTACATGATTCCTTTTTTCGGTTGTTTCTTCATTCTTCTTTTGGACAGGCACGTACGTTGGTGTGTACACTGATTTGGATTACCCCGAATATATCCAATGCTTTCCTACAAACTGTACTGTTTTATTCTAAAGAAATTTGCGAAATTCTAAAAAAAGCTATTAAAAACCATCTTTGTATATAGAACCTATAGTACTACCATCAGTGTTCGAAAACTAGCGCCATCTAGTGCGTCTACATCTCCCTAAAGATTTTCTCTGAGTGGAGGCCGCAACGTAGACTTTTAGTCGGGGAAATGTACTCAACACATATGCAATGTTAGAAAAAGACAGAACGACAAAAAGTAATAGCAGTCAGAAGGAAACAAACCATGAACACTTTTTCATGTTATTTCATTACCATTTTCTTAAAATAAGCGATAATGAGAGAATGAAAGATAGTTGTTAAGACAGGTATGTGCGGAGTTTTCATTTCTGCCTTGAAAATACACTGTTCTTGGTAGGGTTTTTTTTATAGATACGGCAACAGGATGAAATTTACCTATTTAACGATTTTTGTTGAAATTTGATATTTGGTTTGGTTTTTTTGTGTACAATTTTGAATGTTTACCATGTTTGATTATTATATCAATTTTTTTAAGTCTGCAAAAATTTAATTTAAGTTGAAGTACCTACCTAGTTAATTATTTTACAAATAAAACACATTGTTTGCATATGTTTGTAACTATGTTATTGCTTTAGAGTATATTCACTTATCACGTCAAAAAATCTAGTATTAAATATACTACTAACTAAATCTACTACTTACTACAAAATATAGTACTAAATATACTACTAAGTACTAAATCTAGTACCAAATATACTACGATAGTACTGAATTCTAGTACTAAGTACTAAAAATCTAGTACCAAAATACTATTGTACCAACAACATAGTACCAACTGGCACCAGTTTTATATTTAACTAGCGTTCGAAATTGAACAATATATATTAAAACTTTAAAAAGTCGAATCCGAATATGGCAACATTGGTAGTTGACTTTGGTATAAGAAATACAGAAAATACAGAAATAACAAAATTTCATTAAAAATGCAAAATTCCAAAAAAATTATTGAAGACGCACAATCTTGGTTTGTTTACGAAAAATCAAAGAGAAATCCACTAATTTTTGTTTCCCTTACTCAACCATACCATATGGTCTAGTGTCACTTTTTGAACCTTTCACTCGTACTTATTATTCATTATTTCTGCCTATTCTTGTACTCGTTCTAACTAAAGACTTTTTTCAAACAAACCATACAACCTACTCTTTCATCATTATATTTCTTTCTACTCTCCAAAACCCATACAAATGAATATCGTGTTGACAGAAAAAGCTATTGCAGCGACGTTGCGGCTCTACCTCGCTTAACTAGAAGCTGCCTCATGATACTACTATAGGTTTCATATACAAGGAAACCATCCATTACCACTAAAAAAATATGATTGGGAATTGTTTTCAATTTTAAAAGTTCTTATTTTAAGTCCGTGCATAGTATTTTCCTTCTCAAACGAGAAACGTCAAAGTTTAACCACAAAAAATCTTTAAGACCTTGTGTACATGATTCTTTTTTTCGGTTGTTTCTTCATTCTTCTTTTGGACAGGCACATACGTTCGTGTGTACACTGATTTGGATTACCCCGAATATATCCAATGCTTTCCTACAAACTGTGCTGTTTTATTCTAAAGAAATTTGCAAAATTAAAAAAAAGCATTTAAAACCATCCATTACCACTAACAAACTTGATTGGGAATTGTTTTCAATTTCAAAAGTTCTAATTTTTCGTCCGTGCATAGCATTTTCATTCTCAAACAAGAAACTTCAGAGCTCAACCACAAAAAATCTTAAAATTTTCATTCTTCCATTCGTTACTTCATTCCCCCTACTTTTCTACACCCCTTACCCAATTGTCAAAAAGAAAGAATGAAGAAACAACCGAAAAAAAGAATCATGTACACAAGGTCTATGTTTTCTAACTATTTATTTCTTAATTATAAACCTTCATTTTGCACGTTGTACAGAGCAGATACGTTTTTCTTTTTTTTTAATTCGATTGTAGGAGTTAATTTCGATGCAGGATTTAGATTTGACTATGCTGTCAAATTGACAAGAGACCGATAGCTGTATTCGGAACTAAAAAAGAAAAACGCCTATTGTATTTTATTTATTGTAAGACATAACACATGAAACAAAATTTGTATACTGTGAATAAAATTAAATACAGTGACATACGCACAAAAAGTGAAAAACAGAGCAAAGTTACAGAAATGGTAAAGGGCATAGAGTAAATATATTATCTATGGTAAAGGTAGTGGACAAAAGTAACGATTGGAAGAATACAAATTTCAAGATTTTTTAGGGTTGAGCTCACATCATGTTTCTTCTTTAAGAAAGAAAATGCTAGACATGGACTAAAAGTAAGAACTTTTAAAATCGAAAAAATCCTAATTATGTTTTTTTTAGTAGCAATGGATAATATGGATATGCAATTGATAATTTTTTATCTAGTACAGTTTATATAGAAGTAATGGAAATATTGACGATAACGAAGATCGGGGTATAAGGTCCAGTTATTTATTTTATTTATTTGTATAAAAGTTCTTATTTTAAATTTATTTTAACTACATTTTAAATTATAGTGTTTTAATTTTCCATATTTGAAATTTCACCACAAAAGTTCCAAATCACCTAATTTTTTGTCTATATAACTTTTATTTTATTTGTTTTGTTGTTTCCTTAAAAAATAACCTTAACTTGTTTTATACTTTTACTTAAGTAATTCAATTTTGTAATCTCTTCAAGAAAAACTAAGATAAGCGGCAGACGGCTTAGTAGCCATGCTATAAAATCTTTATCTAAATTGTAACTATTTATTTATTCTGTGTACAATCAATAAAGATTAAATCTAATCTAATCAAATCTAAATTACAAAGTAATGAAGTGTTATAAGAAAGGGGGAATATGTTAGCTTTTATTTATTTATTATAAATTAAAGTATAATTAATTACAAAATAATAAAGAGGAGGGGAAGAATTAGCTACCAGGACTACCGGCTTGAGGGTACCATGAAAAAAGTACTTCGCATGAGTTTAAATAATGCTATATAGGTGGCGCTACGAAAGAAATGTTGAAAGTGTGGAAAGACATAAATTACATACATATGTATATCCTAACGAAATAGGAAATAGGAATTTATTGTATATGGTGTTTGAAGCCTGGAGGTAAACTTCGTTTGTTATTGCTTAACAGAATGGGTCTATACTCAAAATTCCACTATCCGATATTATAATGGTTTTTGGTACGTCTTCGCACAAAATCCTAACGCTTGTTGGATTGGGCATGACAAACAGCCGTGAATTCCTACTCATAAGATTGAACCAAACTTCTTGCTGAAGCGCAAATATTTTTATTTCACAAGTAGCATAACTTTGAATTCCTGATATTATCTGTATTATACAGTTGTCAGTGTTATGGTTGTGTACCACAAAATTTTGCTCTATTTAGATCTTCTGTATTCAAAAATATGTATCGCCTATAGTTTTCGTTTATTCCGACAAATTCACTACATACTGAGACATAGCTGTATGTGCTCTTTTTGTATTTAGCTGATAGTGGTGTAAGTTTTACTAAATTAAATTCTTCATCTAGCAGTGGAATAGTAACTTCTATCATAAGGTTCTGATTTACGAAAATTGGAGTCGTTGTTGTGATTTTATTTATAATGGGAAGGTTCATTCTGGATATTTTTACTGTAAATCTTATATTGTGTGAAAGTTCTAATTGGATTTGTTTTAATGTAGTAATGAAAACTTCTGAATTGAGGAATCTACTATACCACCTAAAGGTGTGTCATGAAATTCGTATATAATATTTTTGATTTGTTTTGAATTTGAAACTTCGATAATATTTTGACTTACTTCTGGTTGTTCAATAGGCGAGACTTTGTTATGACTTCGCGTTATCACTTTGACTTCAGCTACATTCAAACGAGACAAAGCGTCTGCATTTGGGTTAAGATGACCTGCTTTATGAGAAACTGTGAAGTCATACTCTTCAAGTTTAATACGCCAGCGCATTATTCTCGAAGAAGGATCTTTAAGGTTAAATATCCACACAAGTATCTTGTGGTCGGTAATTACTTCAAAGTGTCTTCCGTACACATATGGTCAGAAATGCGTTACTGCCCAAACAAGAGCTAAAGCTTCTTTTTCTATAGTGGAATAGTTTTTTCTGATTTATTTAATATTCTACTAGCAAATGCTATAGGTAAATCGTTTTCTTTGTTGTCTTTCTGTGACATAACTGCACCTATAGCTTCATTGCTTGCATCTGTTGTTATATAGAAAAGTTTTTTCGAAACTAGGATATTGTAGAATAGGGGGTTCGATAATTGCTTGCTTTAATTGATTAAAGGATTCATCGCAAAATGCATCCCATTTAAAGAGTACATCTTTACGCAAAAGTTTGTTCACGGGGTTAGCTATCTTAGAAAAGTTTTTTAGGAACTTTCTGTAATATCCTGCTAAACCAAGAAAAGGTTTAATGTCTTTTTGGTTTTTGGGAATCTCTATGTTTTGAATAGCCGAGATCTTTTCTGGATCAGGTTTTACTCCTGATTCTGAAATAACGTGTCCTAAATACATCACTTCTTTCTCTAGAAACTTACACTTCTCTAATTGGATTTTAAGATTGTATTTATCTTCTTCTTAGGTGGCGCTACTGTCCGGGGTAAACCTGGGCCTCTACCAACAAGCTTCTCCAGCCAGCTCGGTCCCTAGCTAGTTGTCTCCAGTTTCGCACGTGAAGTCATTTGAGGTCCTCTTCCACTTGTGTGCGCCACCTGAGTCTCGGTCTTCCTCTACTGCGCCGTCCCTTTGGGGTGGATTCGAAGATTTTCCGGGCCGGAGCATTGATGTCCATCGGCTCTATATGACCCAGCCATCTGAGACGTTGAATTTTTACTCTTTTGGCTAGATCTGTGTCGCTGTACAGCCGGTAAAGTTCTTCATTGTATCTTCTTCTCCACTCTCCGTTTATGCATATGGGACCAAAAACCACCCGGAGAATCTTTCTCTCGAAACAGCCTAAAGTGTCCTCATCCGCTTTTGACAGCGTCCATGCGTCTGCACCATAGAGCAGGACTGGGATGATGAGGGTCTTATAAAAGGACAGTTTAGTTGCCCGAGCGAAGGCATTTGACAATGCTGTATAAATCGGAGTTTAATGAGCTTGACATACGGCACCATTGCAATTGTACGTCCGAAGGCGAAGGCGTGAATTATCGAACGAATATGAAAAGTTGAGGGTAGAGTCGTCAGCAAAACAGTTAAGTGGATTAGAAGTAACAGACAGAAGATCATTTATAAAAATGAGGAAAAGCGTCGGAGACAGAACAGAGCCCTGGGGCACACCAGCATTTATTGTATGGGAATCAGACTTGAATCCGTCCAATACAACTTGTATTGAACGGTCCAGAAGATAGCTTCTAATGCAACGAACAAGAGTATTATCGATCCCAAAAGCACGCATTTTCGATAAGAGAGCTTCATGCCAAACTCTATCAAATGCCTTGGAGATATCAAGAGCAATAATCTTACTTTCACCAAAGCGAGGTAAAGATTTGTTCCATTGTTCGGTGAGATATGCCACCAGATCACCAGTGGAACGGTTGCTGCGGAAGCCATACTGACGGTCATGAAGAAGCTTACGATCTTCGAGATATTCCTTAAGCTGACGGTTAATCAGTGTTTCCATGACCTTAGAAAGAAGGGATGTCAGTGCTATGGGTCGGTAGGAGTAGGGGGAGGATGGGTCACCTTTCATAGGGACAGGCTGGACAAATGCTGTTTTCCATCTTCTAGGAAAGATTCCAGAAGAGTAGGAGCGATGGAAAAGCTTACGCAGTGGCTTTGCCAGGATGGAAGAACACCTCTTCAGAAGAATCGGGGGTATACCATCCGGGCCAGCGGATTTGTGTATATCGAGATCTTTGAGAACTCTTGCTACTGTACGAGTGCGGAAAAAATCTGTCCCATGGAAAAATTTACATTCTCAAGTACAGGAGGGGCAACGTTGCTATGTGGCAGCGTGGAGCTGGCAGCGAAATGGGCGGCGAGCAAGTTTGCCTTCTCTGAAGAGTAAACAATTGGTTTGTTATTGTCGATGAGCGTTGGAACCGAAGATGTTGAGGAGTTTTTAATATTTTTTTACAAATGAACAAACATTTTTACTGCCTTTGGGACACTGCACAATATTTTGCCGTAATTTTTGGTCATGCAAAAATTTGGTTCTTTCAATAATGGAGTTGCATGAGTTCCTTGCATGTTTGTGCTTTTTCCGATTTTCCTCTGTAGGGTTGGCTTTGAAGGATCTTCTTCTTTGAGCCTGATAGCTTCTTTACACTCAGAATTAAACCAGGACTTTTCTTTAGGCTTGATGCTTTTTACCCTGTTAGGAATAAAAGCACGCATCCCTAGAAGAATCACATTTGTGATCATTTCAGCACTGGCATCAATGTCACTATCGAGGAAGCATAGTGACCAGTTAAAGTTTCGGAAAAAAATATTCAGGCCGTTCCAGTTGGCTTTCTCGTATTGCCAAACGGTCCTGGTGGGAAGTTTTTCTTTAACTGGATGGGTGGAGGATGAGAAATTAGCTGAAATGATACAATGGTCTGAACTCTGAAGTGCCAAATGGAGAAGTTACACTAATGGTATATTTATCAGGGTGAGAAGTAAGAAACAAGTCAAGAGTATGGGCAGCTTGCCCAGCAACATCCGGTATACGCGTTGGCACATCGATCAGTTGGGTAAGGTGATGTAACCCGGCAAAGAGATCGACATACCTTCCTTCGGGTGTTGTCTGACCAGAATAGCGGAGCCAATTGGAATTGTGTACATTGAAATCGCCCGCAATAACGATTTCATTGCGAGGACAAAGGGAAACAATTTTTGAGATGGAATCAGACAGCGCATCAAACTCGTTACAAGTCGAATTACTGTCAAGATTTGGACTCCTGTAAATAAAACAATAATGAATGACATGCTTGCGGACAGTAAATTTGAGCCATAAGAAGTTAAAGTCCGTGTTGGAACATTGCCCATATTGGGGAAGGCTCTGGCAAGCAATATCATTCCTAACATAGACCACGAGACCATGATGGGAAAAGAGTAATGGCACCAAGCTATACCCATGTAGAGCAAATTCTGATAAATCAGTATTTACTCCAACCTGGGTTTCACTTAATGCCAAAACAGCTGGCCTGTATTGAACAATGTAGATATAGCTAGCTTTATTTCATTCAGATGTGGTGGTCGGAATTGTTGGTCTACTCCGTCCAGATAAAGTGGACCATTCTCCCTGACAGCGGAATTCGTTTCGTCATCGCCGTTATACAGTCTGCAGAAATGGTTTTTCCATATTCTCAGCATCGACTGCGATTCCACTACGATGTCCCCTTGATCGTCTTTGCAAGCTTCAGTTCGAGCTCTGTACTTTTGACAGTTTCTTTGTAACTTTTGGTAAAACTTTCGAACTTCATTCCTGCAATAACAGCTCTCCATTTCCTCGATCGCGCGCTTCTCATGTTCCCTTTTTTTCTTTCTGAGAAGGCGGTCTTCCTCTTTCCTCTTCTGCTCGTAGAGTGTACGGGAAGTTCTGGACCTTCTTTGCAGCGCCGCCTTGTATGCTTCTTGTTTAGCTGCGTGTGCTTGCCGACACTCATCATCAAACCAGGGGTTTCGTTGTGGTGGCCGTGTAAAACCCAGCACTTCAGTCGCGGCTTCCCTGATGGCATTTTGGCAATGTTGCCACTGGTTCTCAATACTTGATGCTGGCGGTAAAGGACTCCTTTGGAGGTTATTTGAAACTCGATCGGAAAAGGATCTGAAGATTTCTTGCGATTGCAGCCGTCCGAAGTTAAACTTCCTCACTGTATTACCTCTTCTTGGCGTGGGTCCTGATATCCTTAATCGTACCTTGGCTACAACGAAATAGTGGTCTGAGTCAGTGTTTTACTCGGAAAGTTCAGACATCCATCATACTGGAGTAGTGCCCTGCATCGATCGCTTTGTGGTCAATTTGGTTGAAAGTGGATTGATCAGGGGATCTTCATGTCCCTTTGTGATTGTTGAGGTGTGGGAACTTGGTACTTGCTATTACAATATTTCGCCCCGCAGCAAAGTCAATTAGCCTGAATCCGTTATCGGAGGTGGTGTCGTGCAAGCTGTGTTTTCCGATTGTATCACCAAAAACATCTTCTCCTCCTAGCTTGGCGTTAAAGTCGCCTAGGACAATTTTAATGTCATAGCTAGGGCATTGCTCATATGTTTTGTCCAGGAGCTCAAAAAACATTTCTTTGGTGTCATCATCTTTTTCCTCTGTGGGGGCATGCGCGCATATGAGGCTAATATTGGCAAATTTAGCCTTGATGCGGATTGTCATGAGGCGCTCGTTCACACATTTGTAACTCAAAACCTCTTGCGGGAGCCTGCCTCCAATGACGAATCCACATCCAAATAAGCGCTGTTTTTGTCGTGTATAGCAGTTGCCATAGTAGATATCGCAGTTTTTCATCTTTTTTTTGCACGGCCCGTCCCATCGCATTTCTTGGATGGCGGTTATGTCTGCCTTACGGCATGACTGCCTCCGCTAGTTGTTCGGCTGCATGTGGTCCGTTAAGGGACCTAACATTCCATGTACATATTCGAAATTCGTTGTCCTTATTTCGTTTGCAGGGTTCGTCATCAGTGAGTCCGTCCGTATCCGAGGCTTGTTGATGCTTAGCAACTAGTTGTTTTTGGTGTGGCCGGAAAGTTACCCCGACGGCACAACCCCCAACCTGGAGGACCAGGTGCTTATTGTGACTCCAAGGACGAAGAGCCGGATAAACCGCTCCTTATAGGCCTGAGCTCCGAAAACGTCGTAGTAGCCCATATAAGGTGTTCACTAAGTAGTTCAACCTGACTGGAACTGTAGACGCCACCGTTGATTCCATCTAGAGAATTCTTCCGCTGCCGCCAGGATGCAAGGAGTAGTGCCTTAGTGGTAACACTCCTCCCCCCTCTCTCGTTTGTATTTACCTAAAGCTTGAAATACTTCAATTAGTTTTTTGTTATGATCATCGAAGTTTTTTCCATATATCATTATATCATCCAGATATACTAAACATTTTATGCTTTGTAGTCCCGTGAGGAATTTATTCATCAACTGCTGAAAAGTGGGGAGAGCATTACGTAAACCAAAAAAAAAAAAAAAACTTCAATTTGATGAAATCCACTGGCTAGATCCAATGTTGTGAAGTACTTCGAATCACCCAGTTGTCCGAGGATGTCTTCGATATTTGGTATTGGATACGCATCCACGATGGTCACTTCTTTAAGTTTTCTGTAATCCACTACTACTCTCCACTTCTGTTTTCCTTTCTTGGGCACGACTAATAGAGGAGAATTCCATGGACTTGAACTTGGCCTAATTATTTCATCATGCAACATTTTGTCTACTTGATTCTTTATTTCTTGAGTATGAATTTGTGCTAAACGGTATGGTCGAATGTTTACTGGGAGTATATTTGGGTTTGTTTTTATTTGATGTGTAATTCCAGACGTAGTTGAGAGGGTATCGCCATCGAGAAAAAATAGATGGTTGTAATTTCGGCAAATATCCACAATAGATTTCTTTTCTTTACTATTCAGGTGATCTAGTCGGAGTTGGTTTCGGATCTTACTCAATCTGTCGTTTATAACATATTGAGTATCAAATGAATTTAAGTTATAAATGTAATAGTCATTACTATTTGCAAATTCTAAATTAAGATCTTGTAGGACGACATCTTCATTGTTGGCGTTTAACACGGATATGTGTTGGTTCTGTCATAGCAGAAGAGGTATAGACTTGAGAACGAATTTCTTGTGCGAAGTATATGCGGTTCGAGGGATCGTGAATAGGACCATATTTAATTATTCTCTCAGACCTAGCAGGTATAGTAATAGATTTTCGTTTATTAACGAAGTCTATGGTGTAACTCTTATTCTTTTAATAGTATGTTAAGGTATTGTCTTTATAATTTAATATAGCGTTGATATTTCGAAATAGGTCTTCACCTAAAATTCCATCTTGGGTTATGGGGAAATTTTCGGGCACTACATGAAATAAATATCTTAGCTTTGCTCCTGTTGTTATTTCTATATTTAGAAGAATTGTGCCCAGTGTCGACGTATGTTATATTATTGGTATGAACATAAAGTTCTTTGTTCAATTTATTTATTTTTATTAAACTCAGGCTTGCACCCGTGTCTAAAAGCATAATGATTTTGTTGGAGATAGTATCTTTTAAATTTATATTAATTTCACTCTTGAAATTAGAAGCATTATTTAAACAGCCTAAATAGCAACGCATTTCGATTTTTCGTTTTGATTTAGCATACTTTTAGGGTTTTGAGAAGAAGTGGAATTTATATCAGAGCTAAAAGGTTCCTTCAGAAAATCTTGTAGATTATTTATTTGTGTGGCACTTCTATTTTGCCGGTGGCTTTGAGTTAGTATAATATTTCTATTTCTTGTAGAGTCATAGTTATATCTAGGATTTTTAGATACGTTGTCTCGTTTTCTATTGAAATTTGGCAACTCAACGTGTTCGTTTCTAAATTGGTTTGAATTTGTATATTGTTTTAAAGTAGAGTTTTGAGTTGAATTTATATTTGAATTAGAAGATATAGAAATTTGAGACAGATTCAGTGATTTTTGTTGAGGAATTTTTCTCGCGTTCTAAATGAAAAGAATTGTAATTTTATAGATACAGTGGATGCGATTTAGATTGATTATTAAGTTTCTTATTTTGAGACAGTAAACAAAATGTGAATTTGATTTTTATGTTTTGAGACAGAGGATTCAGTGGGTTTGATTTGTTTTTATGAGACACTGGATTCAGTGAATTTGATTTTTTGTTTTGAAACAGTGGATTCAGTGGATGCAGTGAGATTGAATCTTCATTTTGAGTTTGTTGATACAGTGGGTTAAACAATTTTTTCTTTATTTTGATGAATCAGTGGATACATTGGTTTTAGTGATTTAATATCGTCTCCACACCTTAATGCATGTGCTTTACCTGACTCCGGGTGTTGGACGGGCCAGGTCTTTGGTAGTTTCCCGAACTTTGTAAGGTTCCACGTTGACGTGTATTGTCTTGCCTACTGTTGTTGAATTGCCTTTTTCTGCACTGGTCTATTTTATGACCCAGATTTTTGCAATAGCGACATGTGATGGTATTTTGTACATTATTAACCCTCACATACTGATTCGTATTAGAATTCAGTCTATTAGTTCTTGAATTGTTAAAATATTTGTCCGTGTTTTGCTGAAAGCGACACGCTATTGTGTTGTGTGTCTTTGTTCGACAGTTGTGGCAATATTGGTTTTCAACAGTAAGAAGAATTTAAGTAAGAATTTTTTCTTCTTGCATTGCTATGCTTATAGCTTCATCTAGATCTTTGCATCTAGCGCAACCCTGTTTAAATAGGAAAACTTCGGTTTGTATTATTTGTACGGATCTAGTTTTTCGAAAGTTCTTTATCATTTTTAACGCTTCCCAGGCATTATAATTGTTATATTTTATTATAACATTATATGCCCGGCCGGTTAGTTTTGATTCAACTATATCAATTAGTTCTGCTTTTTCGGGTTCGGTATATGATACTCCTGTTGTCAGTTCTCAAGAAAAAGCAGATCTGCTTGCAGCCCAATTCCCTGCTAACTCAACGCTGCCAGCAGGTGTTTGTACTCCTCCTGTACTCGAGAGCGTAAATGACTTCATGGGACCTATCTTCTTTCGCACTCGTACAGTCGCAAGAGTATTAAAAGATCTTAACATAAACAAATCCGCTGGCCCGGATAAAATCCCCGCTATTGTTCTGAAGAGGTGTTCTTCAACGCTGGCAAAACCATTGCGTAAGCTTTTCCATCTATCCTATTCCTCTGGTCTCTTTCCGAGTGAATGGAAAACAGCATTTGTCCAGCCAATCCCTAAGAAAGGCGAATCTTCTTCTCCCTCAAGCTATCGACCAATTGCACTTACGTCCCTTCTTTCCAAGGTCATGGAAACGTTGATTAATGTTCAGCTTAAGAAATATCTTGAGGACCGAAAGCTTCTTAATGACCGGCAGTACGGCTTTCGTAGCAACAGGTCTGGTGATTTGATGGGATATCTCACCGAAAAGTGGAACCAATCTCTCCATCGTTTTGGGGAAAGCAAAATTATTGCACTTGATATTTCTAAGGCATTTGATAGAGTTTGGCATCAAGCTCTTTTATCGAAAATGCGTGCATTTGGACTCGACAAATCTCTTCTTCGTTGGATTAGTAATTACCTTTCGAAACGCTCAATACAAGTTGTATTGGACGGATTCAAGTCTGATTCTCACAAAATAAACGCTGGCGTGCCCCAGGGCTCTGTTTTGTTTCCGACTCTCTTCCTTATTTTTATCAACGACGTATTATCTGAAATTTAGAGACCACCTTCTGTGGAATGACCACATATTTGACGTTGCCAAAAATGCCGCGAGATGTTTAGGTTTCCTTCGAAGATGCAATAAGTTCTTCACCCCGTGTGATCTGGCTACAGTATATAAAGCATATATTCGCCCTAAACTTGAGTATAACTCCCACATTTGGGCAGGTGCTCCTGTAACCCACTTGAGTTTTCTTGTGCTGTTATTGGTGTTTCTGATGTCGTTGATGTAGTTGATATATTGATTGCCTCGGCTTGGCAATTTCTTCCTTCCTTGTTGATTGCCTCGGCGTGGCAATTTCTTCCTTCCTTCTATTTTTCTCGACCACAGGAATCAGATTTCTTCTGTGGGATATATTATATAATTTTTTTTTTCACTTTCACTTTTGATCACTTTTGATCTGGTCTTTGATAGGGCTTTTTTTTCTTTTTGACTCTTTTTAATTTTGTTATTTTTTTTCACTCTCACTCACTGGCTTGTTATATATTTTTTTTCTTTTGGGTTTGGATTTTGTTTTTGAACTAGTAATGTATTTTTTTTTTATGAAATGTTCGGGAGTAAAGTCAGATGCTTTAACTTTAAATATCCCACCGCTGCCACTAAATGTTGTATTTTGTAGATGATAAATAAAAACAACTTCTCCGTTTTAGTCTTTGAATCAGAGTGTCCGGACTTCTACTCATCATTTCCTACGCTACCTCTTCTATTACCTAAATCGTCACTTCTTCCAGGTCAACCACGCATTCTATTTCCATTCGCTTGACACAGTTTGTTTGTTTAACAAATAATAACAAAACAATAGTGCAACATCAACATATGTCACACTTGACATAGTTGCACTACGATGGGTCAGTATTGCAATATGATCCCTTATTGTATTGTGTTTATTTAGTTGACATAGTTCGATTGCCGTTCCTATGATATGCAATAAAACGAATTTGGCAAAACAATGATACCCACATTTTAACTTGCGATCAATCAACAATTAACATCGATCATAGAGAAGCCTAAAAAAGTTGGTGACAAAAGATGTCTGTCTGTCTCTGTCTGTCCGTGTGTATAACGAGCTGCAGCCTAAACGACTTAAGCGATTTCTTTTAAATTTGGTATGCGTTGTTCTTTTTAAGGGCTTAATACAACGGTACCTGACATATAACCGTTCAGGAAAAGCTTAATTTTCTCGAAAACGACTTCAACGATTGTGATGAAAATTTTTGAGAATATTTTTGAAGGTATTGGATTCCATCCTATTCCATCTATTAACATTACCTTTCATATAACGGTTTTTTTTTAATTTTCCACTTTGAATCTGTCAAATTTTATATTTGAAAAGATCTAGTTAGCCAAATTATTTCCCCATACCAACATTTTAAATAGGTAATAATATTTTGCTTTTTATGTATAATACATTCTTTTATTCAATATTTTTTAAAAATGAAAGAAGTATCGTTGGATGGCAGACCGTCCGAAAACCAGCTGCATGCTGTTGACATGTGTTTTCTGTTTTCCATTATCTCTCTTTCTTCTGTTCTGTCTTGTATAAATTTCGTCTTGTAATTATATCTTGTAGCTTGTAGTGTCTGAGCCGATGACCTGCCTCAGTAGCCAGTGTTCGTGTGTCTACTATCTACTTCGTAGATTTATCTACGGAGTGAATTAAAATGTATATAATGTCATCTTTGTATATAGAATCTATAGTACTACATCAGGCAGCATCTAGTTTAGCGAGATACTGTCGTAATAGCGCTGCAGTAGTACTTTTTATGCATTTGTATGGGTTTTGGAGAGTAGAAAGAAAAATAGTGATGAAAGAGTAGGTTGTATGATATATTTTTAGAAACGTATGATTTAGCAGGAATAATGAATAATAAGTACGAGTGAAAGGTTCAAAAAGTGACACTAGACCATATGGTATGGCAGAGTAAGGGAAACAAAAATTAATGTATTGTGCGTCTTCAATTATTTTTTGGATTTTGCATTTTTAAAGAAATTTGATTATTTCTTTATTTTCAATTATCCAATCCAATGCTGCCATATTCGGATTTGACTGTTTAAAAAATTAATGTATAATGTTTAATTTTGAACGCTAGTTAAATATAAAACTGGTGCCGATTGGTACTATGTTGTTGGTACAATAGCATTTTTGGTACTATATTTGTAATACTTAGTATTAGAATTTAGTAATATCGTAGTTTTAGTACTATATTTAGTACTACATATAGTACTTAGTAATATATTTAGTACTATATTTAGTAGTTAGTAGTAGATTTAATACTAGATTTGTTGACGTGATAAGCGAATATACTCTTAAGCAATAACATAGGTACAAACATCTGCAAATAATGTGTTTTATTTGTAAAATAAGTAACTAGGTAGGTATTTCCACTCAAATTAAATGTTTGCAAACTAAAAAAATTGATATAATAATCAAACATGGTAACCATTCAAAATTATTCAAAACAAACAAACCAATAATCAAATTTCAGCAAAAATCGGTAAAATGGTAAATTTCACCATGTTGCCGTATCTATAAAAAAAACCACCCAAAAACAATGTATTTTCAAGACAGAAATGAAAACTCTCCACACCCCTGTCTAAATTTCTATCTTCCATTCTCTCATTATCAGAAACTGACAAAGAAATAACACGAAAAAGACTTGATAATTTTCTTCCCTCTGGCTGCTAACACTTTATATACATCTTTCCCGTTCTGTCAATTTCTAACGTTGTATATGTGTTGAATTCATCTCCCCGACTAAAAGTCTACACTGAGAAATAGTGAGATAGCGAAACTAGATGGCGCTAGGTGAAACACCCATCTTGATAGTACTATATATTCTATATACAAAGATGTCATGTAAAATTAAAGAAATCATTTTGAATTTTATAATCAGCTGTATATAAATAAACTCTAAAAACCTGCCGACCAAAATCTCAATTTTTTTTAACCTCCGAATAAAAAACGCTTCATTATTTGATCGTAATTTCCCCACAACAATTCTTTTTACTATTTCGGTTACTTTGGATTAAGAAGGTTTTGAGTTTTGACAGTGATTTGTGTGTATGTTCTCAACCAATTTTCAACACTCATTTTCTTTCTTTCACTTTTACTTGAAGATTTTCACTTTTCTCTACAATTAATATTGGATATGGTCAACCTCTATAGCTTGAGAAATTTGACCGCATGTATTCGAAGGAGGTATTTTATTTCATTTAGTTGTGAAAAATGTATACTCTGGCTAAGTTAAATCGGCTATCGCAGAAACAATAGCGTTCGAGTGTGTCCAAAAAATGTGTTTAAAAGTTATTTGAGTGTACCCTTTCTTTAGTCACATATATGAATCTATGTATGATTTGTGTAGGTACTACTTTACTTCAGATCCGTCTTTTTTCCGAGGAACTGCCCCACGCGAGCAAATGTCAATTTCTCTTGGAGTGAAATTTGTCACCTGATGTAGCCATTCAGATTCGACTGTTATTTATAGGTTCACTCCGCTCCTGCAGATTTACAACACACATACACAGGAATGGTATTAATTATAATTTAATATTAATTTTAGTCACTTTACTTTCGATAAAACGTTTCCATAAAATTACAGTATAATAAAATAAGATTTTTCTTTAAATTTTATATTTCTTTATTTATTCGGGATGAAAGGTATCCATCCTTAAAGAATCATATTATATTTTACCTTATCTGCCCTCTACGTCGAAAACCTAAACTATACTCTATTCAATTTATATTTTCAGTGCAGGGAAGATAGGATATTTGCCTTTCACTCTTACTGTTATGGATTTCAATAAGCTATCACCATTTCAAAGCTCTCAAATGGTTGCCATACTGGGCATTACAAATTGTATAATTCTCACACAAATGTAGGTATGGTTACCAACTGTTTATTCAAATTTTATGAAAACAGAAACATGTAGACCGTAAACTAAATCTAAAAAAAATAAATTAAATTAAATCTATCTTTTTCCACACCACCTAGAGGTAAGATAGTAGGCGCGTTTTTTTAAGAGTTTCCCAGAAGGGATATATTTTAAAATAAAATTATTTAGGCTACCTACATCTTCCTGAATAACAATTTTGATTGTAATCGGATAGCCAGTTTCCGGGGTACTTAGTTTTTTTTTTGCCAAAATATAAACACACCTCCAAAAGAACACAATTTTGTTCATGCAAATCCTTGGAGCCATTTCGAGAAAAATAAGCTTAACTTAACGGTTATATGACAGGTACCGTTAATATTTGAGCTAAAAAAAATTAAAATAATTTATTTTTGACATTCTACAATTCTGTAGAATGTCAAAATAATCTTATGTTATAAATTTGAAGACGATCGACCTGAACGGCTTAGGCTGTAGTCAAAAATACATCCGTACAGACAAACATAATTTTCCAGTAACTCAAATACGTTTCTCAATCGTAATGTCATGTTTGATTATTAATAATAAAAAATAAAGTACCTCTAATAGAAAGTAAAACAAATGCCAACAAATATTGCATTATGTATCTTTATTTTAACCTTTTTTTTAAGAAAAATAAAAACGAAAAGATGTAAGCGAAAAAAACATAGCGACAATACCTTCTTCTTTAAACTTAAACAATGCTCTCATTCGCTCTAATAAAGCTTCAATTCTGGAACTTTCATAACAAAAACCAAAGAAAAAGGTATTATAATTTCGATTAATGGCGAATGGTAACTTCGCAGTAGTGTTTTTTTTTTTTAAATAAACACAATAAGCGAGACCAAGAGGCAAATTGATAATCAGTCAATCAGTTTCCTTTCCTCGCAGCCGGGGAGCAGACCAGACAGGTCTTGGTGGAATGTACGTGAATTAACTGAAATATTACAACAACAATTTCAATAGATTTTAGGGTTCTCTTTTATATTTAAGTGGCAATTTCTTAAGTTGAGTGCGATGCAAACACTTGCAGGTACCAGTGTGTTTGAAAGCTCTTTTTCCATAAGGTCTGTACTGAAAATATAAATTCAACAGAGTATAACAGTAACGAATTGTGATATTTGGTGTTTCTGAAGATGTGAACTTTCGAAGAATCTCGAATCCACATATTTTGATGATATTTTTAATGTTCACTCTCTTGAACAAGCGTTCGCATTTGCATCAATGATTTATTTATTAATGTTTTTGAATTTTTCACTCATCGGATATTCATTAGCAAACTTGATAAAATATTTGTTTTTATGATTTTGCCAAATAAATGAAATAAAAAAACACGTTTACGAAAAGCATGTTCGTACATAATACACGTTAAAAATAAAACAACTTCCCTTATCAATTTCAGAGAACAAAATTTAATGTGTGCAACATGATCCTTCATTAGGATAAAATGTTATCGCATACACTGTGACTAAGAAACTCTCGAAAAAAGTATACGCGTCATATACATATCATATTCTTTATAATTGCTCACTAAATTGCATCTTTTATATTTTAGTATTTTACTTTCGATTCTACAGCTCGGTGCCTTCGGTATTATCGTTAAAAACAAGTAACATACAAAAATTCAACTTTAATTTTGATGTTTTTTTCTGAAATCTGTTTGATGCTCATTAATTTAATTCACAAATTTATTTTACAATACAAATTTTTTGTTTCTTGCTAAGAAATTAAGTACATTTTACAAGTTTTGAAGAAATTGTAAGTAACGTTTATTAACGGGAGAACATGTTGATAAAAATACATTTTTATTAACTTACATTTTATCGAACATCTTAACTTGGTCGAGCTGAGTGAAATGTTACCAAGTTTTTTTTTTTCTTGAAACACGATTAAGCCGAAGTTACAAAACTTATATTCTTAAGTTTGACTCAAAGTAACGCGTTTATACTAATGACATAAATTTTAATGAAAATATTGTATTAATATTTATTTCATACATCACACAACTTAGAGACCAAAAAACAACAAATATGACTTACACGTTATCTTTTTTTCTTGTTCGGATTTCGTTCGGAGCCTCTTTTTTAACGAAAATAAGCAATTTATCGTAATATACTGTAATATACCTGAGTATAATCTTAAATTTATAATAGATAAAATGATATCAAAGGAAATCAGATGTAGCAACATCCATACTCTGTAAAACTGAAATTGTCAGTAGAGAGGATGTTTGCCTTTCATTCGCACTCTTTCGTTTTCATATAGGTACTATTCTAACAAAAGCTCTTACAGAGTTGCCGTAGTTAGCATTCTACATTGGGAAAAATTTGCATGTAATTTGTGGGTAGGAATTTTTGATTAAAAATTATTTAATTTTATGGATAAAAATATAAAACGAAAATATCTGAAACTAGGAATTGGAAGGATTTAAGTATAATGATTAAGCTACATATCTACTGACATTTTTTTAATGTTCAGAGTGTAAACTTAAACTATTTGTTAAAATAAGTTGTATGTTAATTGATAAGAGGTAATCATGTTCACTATTTCTAAATATAAATTCATGTTTTTTTTAGTAAATTATAAAATGAAAATGATCGTTTTCTTTTAGTTCTGTTTTGATGATTTTTTACGTGACGTGCACAATTTATTAAATAAGGATATCTTTTAGGAAAATACAAAAACCGTTGAATTAAATATCAGTGTACACCAAAACAAACCGTTATATTCTTTTGGTAAAAATAATGATGGGCTGCTGTTTATCCGAACTTGAGAAAAGAGAGAGACAGGATACGCAACTAAGAGATAAAGAACAAAGACAAACTAATCGGAAAATTGAAAAAATGTTAAAGCGTGAAAAAAGTGAATCCTCCTACAAGTTCAAATTATTGCTTCTCGGTAAGTTTGTATGTTTTTCTGGAAATAAGTACATATGTATATGAAAATAAGTTTGCAAAGTTATGGACTATTAAATATCGAAAAATCCCAAAATAAAACACAGAGCAAGTTATAGCAAAAATGTCATTTGTTCATTTAAATGTTTTAAAAAATAAAAAGGAATCGTTGGTATTGATAAATGTTTTTTCAAAATTATAAAGGACTTGTTCTAGGATTTGTCGATTGTTTTGGAACGGGGTTTTATAAGTTCCATAAAATATTTATATACATATGTACATACATGGACGTATTATATATGGACTGCTAGTCTAATGTCAGCTTCATTCAACAGTTGTCACTAAAATGCATGAAAATAAAGAAAGATTTCCGTTCGGGAAACAGATAGACATTTCAGAAATGTTTCGCGAAGCGTCCAGACTTAAATAAACATTTCAGAAAGAAAAAAACATTTGTGAAAAGTGATTTAAATGTTTCTTAAATGTTTAAAAAAATTGTTTCTTTGGTGTGGACACAGCTTTTTGTTAAGAAAAAAAAATAGCGAAAATTAGAAATAAAACTAAATGTTTTCTTTTTTACATTTTCAATTATAATATTTCGTATTTTCGCTATTTTTCTTAAAACTCGACAACATAGAGGCAGAAACAAAAACTTTTTTTTGTTAAGTTTGCACTATGACAGTCCAAAATTGCAACAAAGTTTAGGTTCTAAAGATTTTAAGAACTTGTAATTTACCTAGCTGATAAAAAAAACTAATTTCAATATATCCATGCGTGTTTTTTTTTTGTATTTATTACTTGGTGGATTAATTGTGGGATATTCCAAAACGGGGAGAAAAAAGGAAATGTTAACATGCCAATGTTGGAAAACCTGCTACCAAAGTCTGGGAATGGATGAAATGTCAAAATTGAGGTTTATTTTTTTCCCGCTAGTGCACTCAGGAGGGCTAGTGTCGCCCAAAATAACTGAGACTAAAATGGAACCAACTTGAGGTAGGCAACTAGCAGTCTATATATAATATGTCCATGCATAAATACATAAATGTTTTCGACGTGAAGGCGTATCTTTGAAATGGAGTTTGGGCATAGTTTAGACTTTAGTGTGTTTATTAAAAAAAATAAAACAGTATTTTGTAGGTACTGGTGAATCTGGAAAATCAACATTTGTCAAACAAATGCAGATCATTCACGGCAAGGGATACACTAATGAAGATAAAAGAAACTATGCAAAGTACGTCTACCAAAACATATTGATGGCCATGCAATCAATGATAAGAGCTATGGAAAAGCTGGACATTCAGTACAAATCGCTGGGCATAATGGTAAGAATGTAATAGATTTCTCACCAATTTTGATAAAAATACGATGAATTACAAAACAATTTTTTTAAAGCACAATTAATTTTTTTGCAAAAGGGTGTCACTTCCTTATAATAGATAATTAAATAAGTAGCTTCCACGACTACTCCATGATGAACGAAACTTTGCTCGACTATTACCCAACAAATGCTTTGTTTTTTTAACGGCTGGAATACAGTCTTAACCCTTTAGAATTATTAGATCAGATCTATAAGATTTATTTTTAAAAAAACCTATTCAATTTTGTTTATGTTTATAGGATTGTGTAGAACTAATTCGGGATGCTGATCATCAATATCTTGAAACCTTAGAATGTAAATATTCATCTGCTTTAAAAAAGCTTTGGGCTGATGAAGGCATTCAAGAATGTTACCGTCGCAGAAGAGAATATCAACTTCTTGATTCAACTGAATAGTAAGTTTTACGCATTAATTTTTAGATTATTTGTGAGTTAATTTTAAATTTCATTTGATATTGCAACTTGATATTTTAACTTGTTTTGTTTATCGATTAACTGGCTGAACACAATACAAAAACGGAACTTCATTACTGAGACGGATTGCGGAACAGCTGTCAAATTTATCGTTATTTTTAATCGGAACACACTGCACGTGGGGCGTTCTTTTCTTAATTATTGCAACTTAATATTGTAACTTGTTTTGTTTATCGATTAAGTGGCTGAACACAATACAAAAACGGAACTTCATTACGGAGACGGATTGCGGAACAGCTGTCAAATTTATCGTAATTTTTAATCGGAATACAATGCACGTGGGGCGTGTTAACTATTTGTCGTTCCAAAATGCCAAAGAGTTACGATTCGTACCGCTCCGACCTTTCGGAGCTTAAAATTGGTCTTTCTTTTTCTTAGCATGTTCAGAGCGCACTCTGTCAGTTCAGGATAAAATAGCAGAGTAAACGGTGTAAACTGCTGAACGCAACATTTGATCGGGAAATTAAAAAAAAAAGTTCAAAACCTTTTTTAAGTTTGACAGTTCTAATTTTTAATTCATTACTGTTGTGCTCAAAAAGACTGTTTTTAAACCTTGCGACTAGACCACTGCGACTTTCGTTGATTCTCTTTTGTTGCCTGTCCTTGTCGCAGAGATACTTTTAAACGTAGCGATTGTGTTTGCAACTCTTCACTATGTCATTTCTTGAATCTTTTTCATTTCAAGTTTCCAGAGTGAACATTTTCAGCTGCTGTACTGTTCCTACGTGCTACCTGCTACAAAAAACATCACATTACTCGTTCATGGCGAATAAGCAATGAAAGGGATTGACAAAAATGAATGATTTCCCGAATAAGCACAAAGAAGAAAGACCGATAATCGCGCGACTCGAGCTACTCGTGCGATTCTGTCTACCCCGGCCACCACATAGACTGTTTTTAAACCTTGCGATTCGTTACTTTGCTTCAGCTTTTAGGAGAGAGACGTATGTGGTAGCCGGGGTAGACAGAATCGCACGACTAGCCCGAGTCAGAGTGATGAGTTGCAAACACAATCGCTACGTTTAAAAGTATCTCTGCGACAACGACAGGCAACAAAAGAGAATCAACGAAAGTCGCAGTGCTCTGGTCGCAAGGTTTAAAAACAGTCATACGACTCTCTCCTAAAAGCTGAAGCAAAGTAACGAATCGCAAGCAAAAGTCGCAAGATTTAAAAACAGTCAAATTGTTTCATATAATATCTAAAAGCTCTGAGTATTCTCCACAAAGAACTTTACTCTGTTCGCAGTTTTCAGATTTGTTTTTTATTAAAAAAGTTATAATTTTTGCCCAACAGTTTCTTAACGGACATTGATCGTGTGGCTGATTCAAATTACTTGCCAACTGAACAAGATATTCTAAGAGTTCGTGTCGCAACAACGGGGATCATTGAATATTCAATATTTTTTGGTAAAAAAGAATTCAGGTATTCAAGTAAAACGTTTTTCTTGAAAATAAGATGCATGCTAATGGATGAAAAAAAAAATTGTTTTATATGACTAACCTTTGTAAGAAACTATAAATGATGTTTCATATAAAAAATAATAAAATAAAATTAACTTATTTTTACATAATTTATAAAATAATCATAAATTCAAAATTTTTGTTCTCAAAAATTATATACAAATTCGGTGTTATTAAATTTTTTTAAAGAATATTTCTTGCATACATGCATGTCTATTTTATTAACATACATTTACTTATACATTTTAACTTAAGCTTTCTTTATTTAATTTTTTATCGAACATAGAATAATAGATGTCGGTGGACAACGAAACGAACGAAGAAAATGGATGAATTTATTTGACGATGCTAATGCTATTATTTTTATAGTTGCTCTCTCAGAGTATGATCAAACTTTGTACGAAACTGAAAATGTGGTATGTAAATTTTAAATTAAACGATTTGAGCAAAATAAGACTTTTAATTTGACTTGCAGTAGTTTAAAAAATCTGTTTAAACCTATACTCTGTCCAACAAGAACTGTCAGTAGATACAGGGAAGATAGAACGTTTGCGTCTCAGTTCAGTTGTAGCATCTTGCATAAGTCTATCACATACAAAAGCTCTTGCAGTTCCGTTATTCCGTTATTTGCTAAATATCTTTTCAACTTAAGTGAAAAAGAACTAGCGTTGCCAACCTTGTAGGTGTAATCTGACAAAAACAATAAAAAAAAAAAAACATAATTTTTTTTATCTTTTTCAACACCACCATGAAGTAAGATAATAGGTGCGTTTTTGTAAGGGCACCCCAGTAGGCGTAATCCCTTTTCAATAAAAAAAAACACATATAATATCACTTTATTTATTTATAAAAAAAAATAATTTAACAATATAAAATAACGAAACATTTATATATGTTGATAATATACATATAATAAAATAAGATATAAATAATTCATTTAACAATTTAAAATATTTACAAGATATGTAAGTAAAACTCCATAAAAAACAAAAGACAAAGCGAATCAAAAACAAACGACAACACTAAGTGTCTAAGTGTCAAGTCTTGATATTTTTTTCGATCCTTAAAATACATAAAAAGTTTTAATTTTGAAAGCTCGTGCAGAAAACTATACAAAAAGTAGTAGCTATCTATTTTTCCACATTATTTTTTTTTTTTTACCAAACGCACCCTATCAGAATTTTCTCGACATTTTTATTACTTTTTTATATATATTTCCGATAAAACACACCTCCACCTATGCTAGTTATGGAAGCATGCTCTTATTATCTCAATATGCTTACTAAAAGTTTAATTGCAATCAGGTATGGTAATATGGCACCGCATAAAATACGAACGAACAAACAAATATCAATTTGTATTTCCAAGACTATAATATTAATTTTAAATACTCTTTTTATGAAAATAAATAACAATTAATTTTATTTTTTCAGAATCGTTTGGAGGAATCATGTGCATTATTTAAAACCATCATAAGCTACCCTTATTTCAAAAAGCGATCTTTTGTTTTGTTCCTAAACAAAATTGATATTTTGGAACACAAAATTTTATATTCACATTTGGCTGACTATTTTCCCAGCTTTGACGGTAATTCTTTTTTTTTCTAAACCATATGCACTAATATTTCATTAAACAGAAAACAAAAAAGATGTGCAAATGAAGAGTTTTTAATTTATAATGAAATTTTGATGAAGTTATCTCATGTAACGCATTTTATTTAACCAGGACCACCGAGGGACCCAATGGCAGCCAGGGAGTTCATATTACGTATGTTTCTTGAAACAAAACAAGATACTGATCAAGGAGATATTTTTCACCATTTCACCTGCGCGACAGGTGAGTTCTTGAATTAATAAACCATTTACATGGTAAGATTGCATATCATACAGTTATAATATTTATAAAATAGCATTCGCACATTTAATTAACACAATAGCAAATAAGTTTAACCGAAAAATAAACGCAAATATATTTACCCTAAACGCAAATGAAATAACCTTTTAACACATATATTTAAACCAATAGTAAAATTTCTTCGAAAAATTCTTTGCGTTTATATTAAATTTATTTGCTAAAAGGTTAAAGTAATTTGCGTTTTTGTTCAATTAATTTGCTTTTCGCTTAAGCTTATTTGCTATTGTGTTAATTAAATGTGCGAATGCTATAATATGTTTTTGATTCGAATGTTCAAATATTGAGTTTTTTTAACGTTGGTTAACTTAAACATTTTTTTTTTTTTAACGCTTGAACGGTTATGTCACCACATTTTTTCTTTTTTAATTTTATTTTCCAGATACTAAAAATATTCAGCGCGTATTTGACATTGTTCGAGCTACGATTTTGAAAGGAAATCTGGGTGATCGCCTCATTTTATAAACAAAAAAACAATTATTGGTTATTTATTTTAAATAGAAACATGCAAATTTATAAATCAAGTTCAAATCTAACATTTTTTAATTCCAATGTCAGATTATCAAAATGAAGAATCTTCACATAAAAAAAGGTTTTAAGTTGGACCTTTCGACAGAAGCTCCACAAAATTAAGCTAATCTAAACTTTAGATCATTTTTAATGCATCATTTCATAAACAAAATAAAATAGACCAAAATCTCGTTTGTTCATTTCATTTTGAATCAATTTCGAATCCTCGGTATATTAAAAAATTAAAAATTTTGATAGGCTATTTGCACACACACCGATTTTGGACAGCCAGAAAAAAATCGACCGATATTTTATTGGTAGCAGGTGCTTGCACACTCACCGGATTTTTTCACCCATTGCAAACGATGTAAGTATATATTATTAGCACGCACTAGTTTTAAACGTCATACATACCTACAATTTCACACAGCAGTCGAATGAAATGGTCGGTAAGTAATCGGTGTGTGTGTAAGCGTGTATTTAGTCACGTACGCTACTACTTCCCGGTAATGCCGGCGATACAGTGACAGTGGACGGCTGCTCACCGGAATTTTACCGGTACCGATCAGCGGTCGGCGTGTGTGCAAGGTCCCGTTCCCACATGTGGTTCACTATTGAAATTTGGACGACCGTCGACCGGTATAAATTCGGCCGTCCTATATCGGTGTGTGTGTAAGTAGCCGACGGCCAACGCCTTTTCTATACTCTGTCCAGTCCTATAAAGGTTGTGAGTACAGAAAAGATAGGACGTTTGCATCTCAGTTTTGCTGTAAAGCTAGCATTAGACGGTCCTTGTTATTGGTCACTGCAAGGACACTGTGACGTCACAATAAAATAGGTCCTACCACCGTCACTGCCGCGACAAAGGTCATCGTGTCACAGCTAGCTACAGTGACTATCACACGAATGACCCATGTCTGTCCTTGTTGTCCCAAAATACAAGGAACGTCAAAGTGTGTCTCTGTTGTCCCTGTATCTCGGTGTCACTGCAAGGACATGCAAAACAGTGACCATTACACGACGTGACAACTCTCAAACAGCTGATCGTTGGCGGTGAGCCTTAACTGCTATGACATTTATCATTTTAAGCAGTGACGATTACACGGCGTCACTCAAATGAGTCCCTGTGTCTTGGTTGTTTTGGTTTAATATAGACGTGAGTTTCTGAAGTGTTTCAATTACCTAAATTATTTTAATTAAAAAAAAGAATAAAAAATACATTTCCAATTATAGTGCTTAAAGGCAAAAGTGAAAAGTCAAATTAAGTATGTCCACACGAAATATGGTAGAGGTGACGATTCTTGCGGTCTACATATTAGAAAGCAGCAGTGACGATGACTCCGACAACAACGAAAGAATTCGTTCATTGTGGTCCAAAAATTTGGTTGTTGCAACGTGAGAATGAAGGTTTCTGCGCAAAACTAATGCAAGAATTAAGAACTGAGGAGCCAGGGCTATATCGTCACGTCAAACAGCCGCGTTTTGACGCCGCATTTTAGAGCCAAGTTTCAACGATACGTTGTAATATACAGCAATACATATCCCATGTCACAAAGAGTGCGTTTTCAACGCCGCGTCGAGTTCAACGCGGTGTCAATACGCTGGGTCAAGACGCGGCGTTGAAATAAATAACAAATTTTTTTTTTTTGACGCCACGTTAGAAAAGATTATTTTTTTGAGCATATATATATATATATATTATCTATATATATGTATATAGATTATCTATGTGTACAAATTGAGATAATAAATAAATAAATTTATTGGGACGACAGCTCCTTAAGGAGCCAAGGCCTAGTGACTTATACTCTCAACCATTCCTGTGTGTGTGTTGTTAATCTGCAAGAATGGATGGGACCTACAGTTTACCGCCGAGTCCGAACGGCTACATGAGATGCACTTTTTCGAGACAAATTTTACTCTTGGAGGTTTTGTCAGTTCCTCGCAAGAGGCAGTACCCCGGAAAAGAAGACGGCTATGAGCGTTGACATTATTTTGACGCGGCGTTATAAATGCGGTGTAAGAGAACGTCAAACAGAGAGCAGCACGTTTCACATTTGAATCTTGATTTTCATTTTTTCATCAAATGCCAATCAGGTAATTTTTTTCTATTTAAAACAAATTCAGAATAACTTTACCAAGCACAAAACAATTAAAAAAAATCTTTCTAACGCGGCGTCAAAAAAAAACAATTTGTAATCAATCACAACGCGGCGTTTTAACGCCATGACATGGGATATGTATTACTGTATATTAAAACGCGGCGTTGAAACGCGGCCTCAAAACGCGCTCTATTTGACGAGGCCTTAAGTCATTTAAATTATTGGTTTGATATTTGTTTTATACAACATGGCGTTGAAACGCGGCGTAAAAACGCGCTCTGTTTGACGAGGCCTTTAATCTTTGACGTAACACGTTTGTCGTTGTTTGAGAATACAAATTCTAGGAACGACCTTAAAATGTTTTTTAAAATTGAAAACAATTCAAAAACATGTTTTTTTTAGTGGTAATGCATATTTTTTTCTTGATTTTGTTTAAATTTTGCAAATTTCTTTTAAATAAAATGTTTTTTCATTATCTCGCCGTCAACTCGTGTTTTGGGTATACGAAATTGCAAATCTGATAGCACCATCAAAGCTATTCAATAAAAGTGTGTTCAACTCCGAACGCCCAACCGATACCAACAATGCCAACAGTTGTTGGGACACAGTGATAGGGCTATTACATGGTCCTTGTAATTTGTCACTGCAGGGACATAAAAGTGACGTGTCACTGTGCCTGTCACTGTTTTGGTCACTGCAAGGACATGCAAAACAATAACTGTTACACGACGTGAAACTTTTAGGACAGAAAACTACGTCATAGTGAAGTCAGAATGCATATTAAACTTTATTTTTCTCGAAAATGGCTCCAAGAACTTTTTATAAAAAAAAATCATATTGGTGAAAAAAAAATTAATATGGTGGGCTAAAAACGGTATCTGCCATAGAACAGGTTTTTTTTCTTCGGCTTTCTCGAAAACTGGTGATCCGATTACAATCAAAATTGATATTCAAGACGTAGGTAACCTAAGTTATTTTGCATTAACTTTTTTTTGTATTTTTAATAATTTTTTTAATTTTTTTTTTTTGAAAAATCAATATTTTGAAAACGGGTGTGAATTTTTGTTTTAATTTTTTTTTCAATGTACGTTATTTTATGCTTAAGTTTGTATTCTTGAATTATTTTTTTTAATTTTTAAAAAAAGTTTTTAAGAAACCGTTTTATTTAAAAACGGCTCCTATGATTAAAAAAAAAATGCACATGCATTTTCGTTACCAATAGTGTATCCTTAGCTGTCACAAAACACAAAGCCAACAAAAAAACGACATTCCTCAGTTTTACGAGGTTCATTTCACTTTACACGGCAAAATCATAAGATAAATTTATAAGGTTCGCATTCATAAATTCCCATACAAATTTTGATAGTTTATTTACGAGAATATAAATTCACGAGGTTTTTACGGTTTATGAGGGTTTAACGCGATTGCATGAATACCCCTATTATTTTAAAACTTCATATACGTATGCTAGATCTAAATAAGTCTTTATGGTAACGCTGTTTTCGACATTTACGCCACATTTACGCAATTATTTCTAAGGGCGTTCATGAAAATGCTCACTGAAAGTGAGAAATTTCTACAGGGCCGGAATTTATATCTCTACTGTGTGTGCTCGTCAGCTAGTGTTAATTTCGGAGTCCTCCGAGATTTCCGTTTTTTTCAGATAATTAAGCGATTTCTCAAAAAAAAAATCTCAATTTTGATGTGAAAAAATTAATTCTAAATTTATTTGGATTTGCTTGCTCAATTGGAAGGAAAGAGATACAAATTTTTTGTCTGGGGTTTGCTGGGAAATTGTGTTCAGATAAATTTTGTAGCTCCATCAAGTGACGGAGGAGATTTCTTGAGAACTCTGAAATCTTACGAAACTTGAACTCTCTAAATACTGAATGAATGAATGAATATTTATTTTAGTCTTTTAGGTTACATTTGCTGCCTTATTCTAAAATTACATTCAAAATTGTCAGTTAATAAATGGAAAGATAAGCGTCTATAATGTATGGCCTGCTCTTTCGATTGCTTTGTATTATATTTATACAATGTTCGCCTCATGGCATTCGGTTATATGATTGTTCTGTTCTTGCTCAAAAAAGAGAGATAAATACTGTTTCTTGTGGATGTTTTTGTTTCACTTTACATACTAGATGCATATAATGTATTACTCTGTAACTCTTTAAACTAGGTCTCAATACAATTCTATTCAATTCAAATCACTTTTATGTTTTTGTTTAAAAAAAATAAAGAATAATTTCATTTTTAATACTACTTTAAACAGAATCTATGTAGTTCGTAGTCCCAAAATACGTCATTTGCTGTCTGGAAAATTTCCGTTACAGATGATACAACTGCTATGTTGAATGGTTGTAGTGCCCCGTGGCTTAGTGGTTAGTGTGTCGGACTGCTAAGCGAATAACCTGGGTTCAAATCCAGCTCATAGCCACCTTTTTTTCTGGGGTACTGCCTCTTGCGAGGAACTGACAAAACCTCCAAGAGTAAAATTTGTCTCGAAAAAGTGCATCTCATGTAGCCGTTCGGACTCGGCGGTAAATTGTAGGTCCCTTCCATTCTTGCAGAGTAACAACACACACACAGGAATGGTTGAGAGTATAAGTCACTAGGCCTTGGCTCCTTAAGGAGCTGTCGCGCCAATAAATTTATTTTAATTATGTTGAATGGTTATTGTTGCGGGTTTCGAACACTATAATAGTTTTGTGCAGTTATTATTGTAGATGACTTTAACAGTTATTGCGGCTTCGACTGTGGCCACGTGTTCTTAATGTGATCCCATTGGGTTCAGTTACTATTGCTGCGCTTCTAAGCGCTGATGATATGCCGTGAAATTGACATCCTCCCCAAGTGACTTATCTTAACTGTTGCTGCGCTCCAGGAAATTGACCGGCGCGGAAATTGTATTTAATACAATACAAAATATTGTTACTGTTGCTGGAGTTGCTGCTTGGCAAGCACGTCCGCCCGTAAGGGCGGTCCAAACCGAACTCCTCTCTAAATACTACGAATAAAAATAATGACACTTACTTACTTAGGGGGTGGTTCGGGACGAACCTGGGCCTCAACCAACATGCCTCTCCAGCCAGCTCGATCTTTGAAAAAAAGACACAAGTTTCATTAAAAATTGTAAATCTCGATTTTAGAACAAATCTTTAAAAATTAAATGGAACTAGCTATATATTTAATTTGTTCTCTGTCAATGTTCTTAACTTTTGGCAGCACTTTAATAGGGTATAGTTGAATTTTCACCAACGTTTCAATTCACGAACTGTCACATTTCAAATGTCATAACAAATGATAAAGGCGAAAAATTCTCCAAACTGATTTCATCCATACGATTAGTTGTTTTTTGATATTTACTAATTTTTAATAACATTAACAAAATGCCTCTTCAAGCTAAGATTGGTCCATCAATTCTCAATGCAGATTTAGTTGATCTCTACAGCGAATCTCAGAAGTTGTTGGACAATGGAGCAGATTACTTACACCTGGACGTAATGGATGGCCACTTTGTTCCAAACCTCACTTTTGGGCATCCAGTCGTAAAGTGCCTTCGAAATAAAATCAAGGTAATTTAAAAACTCATCTATCCACCAAATTAATTTGTCTGTTTTTCATTGAAGACTGCATTTTTTGAGACTCACATGATGGTATCGAATCCTAGCCAATGGATTGAGCCCATGGCAGATGCCAATGTAAATCTTTATACATTCCATATTGAACCAGTAATCGACCAAGTCAAGGAAGTGTGTCGCAAAGTAAGAGAGTCTGGAATGCAAGTTGGATTAGCCCTCAAACCAGGAACTCCCGTTGAGAGTTTAGAACAGTACATTGACTTCGCCGATCTAGTGTTGGTAATGACCGTGGAACCAGGATTTGGTGGTCAATCATTTATGGCCGACATGATGCCAAAAGTAGAATGGTTAAGGAAACACTACCCAAACCTTGATATCGAAGTTGATGGCGGTGTTAGCACAAAAACAATCGATTGCTGTGCAAAGGTACATGTACATATATGATAAGAATTAATTTTGAAAAGTCACTCACCATAACAATTAATTTAAATTTTTCAATTTCAGGCTGGTGCGAATTTTATTGTGTCTGGGACAGCAGTAATTAAATCCGATGATCAGAAAAAAGTAATACACGAACTTAAAAGTTGCGTTGAAAGTTGTTTGCACTAATATTTTTTTTTTATATTTTTGTAATTAAAAGGTGTACTTGTTATTCAATAAAAAGCATTGTTAATGTTGAAACAATTGTTCAAAACTTTTAACCTTGATTAAGAACCGTACAAAACGTTCACGTCCTGAAGATATTTCTGTCTTAGCACAAAAGCCGATTGAATTGTAACTGAAATCCAATTTTAAATTCACTCGTAATGAAAATGAATGTCTTATATAGGTACCGATCATGGACCTATTATTACCTATAGGTAATAATTATTTTGAAAAATGGTTGCAGGCATCATAGAAAATAAAAACGAATCATGTGTTCGATCGAAATTCATAACACACAATTTCAATTTTTCTACAAAGTAAGTACCAGAACATTATACTAAACCCTTCAATCGCTATTAAGACGGCGTTCATATGGTACGTTTGCTTTAAGCTTATTAACCCTATAACTTTATACGCATGCAATATCACATTTTTTTATTTCAGTGGCAACGTTTTTTGATGCAAACTAATGGATTTTTGATGAAGTTTCAAGAATATGCTACTCCTCTCTTAAAGGTGTTATTTAAGTTGATAAAAAAAATCAGTATTGGTGGGTTAGGAGATCTTGCAGGCAAGTAAAAGTGTCCAATCCTTCCTGTCCAGAAATAACGTTACTCTTCATCTAGCCAGTTCTAAACTACACCATCATAATGGTTTCAAGCAACATCGTGTCAGAATATAATGAATCTATTTAATTCCGTGAAATTCTTTGCATAGGTTCCGGTAGACATTTCTAGGGATTTTGTTCACCTGTTATGCCCGTGTCCAACGTTATTAAGAATTTATCGAGTATGTGAATTAAACGATTCGTATCACTCGCATTGCTTCTTCTTCTTTAACTGATTGTTGATGTTGTGGTCTCGATTTATAGCATAACTCTGCATCTCCCCCTTCAATGCTTCGTCATCACGTCGACAGACCTCCCTGTTTCGGGATAATCTATATAATGCCTTTTAAACTTGAATCGTAGGGCATCATCTTTCCAAATTACAGTACCATCTAATTTGGTCATGATGTATTTCGTCCAAGATGGTATTCTTAATGTGGAGGCTTCTTTGGACTTTGTTGCTTCTTATTCGGTTATCTTGTTGTTGTTTTTAAGATTCCTCGTTTTTAAATGTAAGCCCTCCTTCAATACAAACAATTTTTGAGATTTCGCAATAAATTTTGCACTTCTTACCCAGCTTTAACTTGGTGGACAAGAAATGAAAGAGTCTTAAATCACTATGAGTAGGCTATCCACTTTTTATTATTTATTAGAAAAGTCCATTAATTGTTTTTATAAACATTTTTGGATCAAAGTTTATCTCTATGGATCAAAGACCCTAATATCAAACTCCAAAGTTGGAAAATTAAACTGCAACAATTTAATTTTCAATTTCGAGTATGTAAAGAGCAACAATGACGAAAGTGCAGATGGGTTACGCATTTTCGATAAAAGATCTTGATGTCAATCTCTATCATATGCCTTAAAAATATCAAGTGCAATAATCTTACTTTTACCAAAACAACGGACAGATATCCTTTGTTCAAAAAATTTTAACTTTCTTGCGTTAGTTAAAAAATTCCATAGAAAAAAGGTTTCAGTTTATCCCCAATTTTTTGAGGATCTTTTCCAATTATTGATTGCTTGCATGATATGCGTCAATTTCATAATACACAAATGATGTATTCGTACACAAATTATACTCAAATAGGCACTTTTTCTTGTCCATTTGGCGGTAAAATGGCCACTTTCGGTTGCGTTAATAAGTATGTAAATATATGGCTAAGTTTTGCATTGACTCGATGAGGTACATAATGTGTTCCTACGGCCGCCTCCTGGACTATATAAGACGATTTGTATATGCAATGCCATTTGTGTTCATCAAATTTGTGATTCAGACGGTTTGTGTATTTTTTTGACAGGAATACACAAAAGTATATACAAATATTTATGTATTAGTCGTCTGATCTAAGCTTAAACTTTGTTTATCAAGTACATACATATACATACATATTTATATAAACATAGAAACGTTATTGGAAAAAACGATTGTTCATTCAAGGTAATTTTCCCTAAGTTGAACGATTTCAACTCAAATATAGTTCATCGTGATTAGTTTGGTTACTTTTTGGTAACTTTGTAATCAAGGCATTTGCTATTTGGGTTCCGCTGTAAACTCGAAAAACTACGGGCCCGGGGGTAATCCACCCGTTACCCCCCTTTCTCGGCTGCCCTGGTAACATATCTCTAATGGTACTATCTATGAGTGGCAGTTACATCTAAGAAATCGAACGCCTATCAGTTCACGGTATGTGCATTACAGACCACCTTCTGTGGAATGACCACATATTTGACGTCGTCAAGAATGCTGCTTGATGTTTAGGTTTCTTCGAACATGGAAGAAATTTTTCACCCCAGCCGATCTGGCCACTGTCTATAAAGCATATATTAGTCCAAAACTTAAGTATAATTCGTTCCTATCTCTATAAGTCTTCTAACTAATGTCGTGCAACATCCGGTTGCATTCTGCCTTACAGACACATAGTTAAAATATTATTATTAAATATTCTCACAATTATGCAGGTGCTCCAATTAGCCACTTGAGTTTCATAGACAGAATTCGAAGAGCTTTAAAAATGATAGGCGACCTTTCAATAACAAAAACATTCACATCTCTTGAGCACCGTCGTAATTTTTCGTTATTTTATCGTTATTTCTATAAACAATGCTCTAGCAAAATAACCAGCTGCATTCCTCCCCTGAAAAGATTCAAGCCTAAAATTTCTCCTTGAGCCCAAATCCGGACGTAGTCAAATACAGGGATTGTTTCTTTAGCCGTACCACGCGAATGTTGAATGCCTTACCAATATATGTTTTTCCTCCAATTTTTACTTGCAGAACTTTAAAACAAATGTGCATCGGTATCTTCTTTTACTCCCTTCCCTAATTTCCTAACGCCGCTGCTGTGTTTAACCAACATTATAATGGTAGCCAAACCCCTTTTTTGGGCGGACCAATTATAAAAAAATAAAAAAAACTCAATCAAATAGAAGTTGATCTTCATCGACTTGGTGTATACAAATTTAAAAGGGCGGTCTAGAGATTCTAGCCGCCGAAGAGGCATATCAACTGAGGCCCATGAGCACCACGCGTCATCAAAAGTAAAGAAGTCCGTTTGTGTTGCTTAGAAAAAATAAAAATACTCAAGCCAAAATATACTTTTCTTCGTTTTTATTGTTTATATTAATCATTTATAAATTTCATTTTATGTGTATAATTTATAATAATTTTAGGTAATACAATTACTAATATACTCAAATGACCTTTTTTGTTTTCTTTTGTTTTGATAATAAAAAATGAAATTTTATTAGTATATTAATATTTATTAGACTATGTGTCTTGTATTAGCTTATATAAATTATTTATAGTTAATCTTAGTACATACAATAATAAATTACTTAACTATATTATATACTCCCAATTAAATTATATTTTAAACCTTGGATGATATAAACTTTTCTTAGATATTGTTTGTCAATAAAGCTCTTTTTAAAACATAACCTTCTAAGAAAAATTTATTTTGTGACTTCCAATTGAGTGAACAACAGGATATAGGATAAAACAACGGTTTTTGTTTTAAATAGTTTTTTTTTAAATATTTTTGTTCATCCCAATGTGTTTTATTTACATATCAATCCACCAAAATGGGCTCATTGGTGCAGTTATACATGTGTGATAGACATGTAAAGATGAAACACCCTGTGAACGATCAATCAAGAGGAAATCGACAAAAAAAATGTTTTTCTTAATTAATTTTTTTTTAATATTAAATAGAAGCGATTAAAGAAGTTTATATTATGTTTTTCGTAAAAAATTGTTATTTACTTATTTTGTTTTGTTTGGTTTTATATTTATGATGACATAATTTGTGTTTTTTTAAAGACATTATTTATGTTTTTATTAGGACTTGTATTTTTTTGTTTATTACTTAGAAAACTAACAAATTTTGTATCTTATTTAGTTGTTGTTTTTTTGTATTTATAAAATGTTTTCTATGTAAATGAGTTGTTCTTTTTTGAAATATTTTTACTTAAAGTAAAAATAGTATGTTTTTTTTTTACTAAGAAAACACATTTTGTTATAACAATTTATATTTATTATGCGTTACATTGTAATATAAGTAACCATCCAAGTATTTGGGAGCAGAGCAGAAATTAAAAAAAAATTATGTATTTTTTTATTTATTGTTAGTAAATACCATTATTATTTTTTTATATATCTGAAGATCATTGTTTCCTTTAGATCGTTAAGCAAAGTACACATTACACACATATATATATTTTTATTATTTCTTTGTTTATATTGTATAGTTTCAATACATAATGAATGAAAAAATCGTGAAATATCTTTGTTTTATGTCTAACCACGATTCATTGGAGTTTTTGTTTATTTAAAGGTTATATTCATTTTATATTTAATACTTAGAGTTAAATTTTAGTTTTTTTTTGTTGTTGTTCTATTTTTACAGGTGTTTCTATTTTTTTGTTTATTAGTTACACACGTACAAACAATATTTCCTAAGGACTTGTTAAGGCGTTAAGAGCTTGAATTTTTTTCTTATAAAATAGTGAAAATTATATCAATACAAATAATATGGAAATAAATCAAATTTAACATAAGCACAAATAAATCTAAATCGCAATTTATTTTTCAGAGTTTAAAATATATACAGCGATTTTAAGAACGAGAAGGAAACATTGAAATTATTACCTTTTTCAAGGGACAATAGTTGATAAGACTCCTTTAGTCCGAATCGGTTATTCCATTTTTTTTTTATTTTAATCCTTTTATCAATAAATGTAATTTTCCCCTGATACTTTTTTTTAATTTAAACCAATTTTTCAGTATACTAGATGTGGAAATCAATTGACGAAAAGTTACGCAGATGAAAGGAACATTTTAATACTCTGTTCAATGAAGATTCCTTGGAGTACCTAGTGCTGAAATAGTCATGCAATCCAAGTACACTTCTGGAATATCAAAACGGTCGAAACTTAAAAACAGTATAGCAAGGCTGGACTTGATGGCAAAACAGATAATTTTTTGAGAGCACAATACAGCTTGTGTAGTACTTCCTTTGATACAAACAGTTTGGGAAAACGAAATCTATACCAGGCAATGGAAGGACGGAGTTATTTTAAAATTTCCAAAGGCGAACTGAACTGCAACAACTGGTTTGGTATAAACCGTTTCATCTGTTTTCTTTCTTTTTTTCAAAGCTTATTCTTATCGTCGTCTTACATATCGGTTTCTGAATGTTTCAAATTTATTGCAAGAGAAAGTAAGGCAAGAGAATGCTTAACAGCCAATCCTTTATCCATTGGCGATTACTGATTGCCACTGCAGGTACTGCTCCGGACATTTTCTAGAAACTAGGTAGAGTTTTATAAGCCCAATCATATTATAAATGTCCCTGTCCTATAAACGAAATGCGCGGAAACTTCAGGAATATTCACACTGAACTTCCATTAATGGTCAGCTCAAATCAGCTGGGCTTGACGCCAAACCACAATACAGCTTGTATTGGGCAAAACCCCAATCAATTTATTTCTTTCAAAGCTTATCCCTATCCTCGTTTTGCACAATCGGCTTCCGACTGATTCGAATTACGAGAGGAAATACGACAAGGGAATGCTTAAAAAAAATCAAATGCGATCAAGTCCTTTTTTTCATATATTTTTTTCCGAAATCCTCCGACAGACATTAGTTGCGGAATTTGTGCATAATATGTACGCTTTGCGGAGAATGTTCCGTTCCGAACGGATACCTTGATAGGACCGAATAATTATGAAAGAAATCAGCCTTTCAAGTGTTTTCTACTGTCACATATAACATTACACAAAACAATCACTCCGATTGCAATATTTTGTGTAAGTAAATTTCTCTTCCGAGGAAACTTCATTGATTTTCAAATAACACTTTTGAAAGAGTTTTCACCAGAAAGAATTTTTTTTCCATGTATGGATTTTAAAACCTCGAGTGGTTGCCTATCAGGAACGATAAAAAGTGGTCTTGGGTAGATCAAATCTGAACATGAGACGTCGGATGTAGTGGATTTTCGCTGGTTAGCCGTGAACTTCCAATAAACTGAGGTTTTGTTTTAAGTAACTGTAAGCTACGGAGATTTTTTTAAGTAAAAATAGTCTTTCTCCTTATTTGTTTTCATCTTGGGCAAAAAATAATTAAAAGAATTGTCCCACATAACATAAACGTAGGCTAAAATAGTCAGCTTGCAAAATTTTAAAGAGTGAAAACTAAAACTGCAAAAATCTATGGGAAGGTATTGAACAAAAAAGTAAACCAACGTTCTATTTACACATCGAAACGAAGTCGAGAATGATACAAGTTTTTCATTCCAATTGAAAAATTGCTAACTTCCTTTTACTTTTCTTCTCGTCACGTTTGCAGTGTTTGGTGTTTGCAACAAAGCGGTTGAATGCGGTGGTCAAGTGCGCACCTTTTTCGTGAATGGTATCATAGTCCGCCCGTTAATTGTCCATTAAGTTTGTGGTAGCCTTAATACCCCAGCTGTACTTTTTCAAATTTTAAACTGTCGCAACATTAAACTGATTGTTTGGCGCAAGCAAATTTCTTGTTAAGAAATTCGCAGATCGGGACATATTTTACTATCTCGTGAGCAGGGCTGCAAATTTACTTCATATGAAGTAGATCTACTTCATTTATTTAATTTTATGCATCTAATACATAGCAACTTATTTCTACTTCGTTTAACTCGTTTTTTATGAAACGATCAAAATTTCATTTAAAATGTATTGCATTGATTTTTTTTCAAATCGAAAGTCACTGTTTGTCTCTGGATGTTTGTTCCAGCTAATCCCGGAAATGGTTAAACCTATTTAGCAGATAGCTGACGTTGTAAGCAGTAACTTAGGCTAATTTAATGACCCCTTAAGTGGCGCTGGGGTCAGTTACGAAACTTCTTATTTTTAGAACGATTTGTCAACATTTTGACCAGAAAGGTTGCGCTATGGTGGAGATATATCTATGAAAATGTAGTCTTGCCTGTATATCTTCATAATTTCTATTTCAACAGTATTACATTTAAATGAATTGGCCGATTTAAAAAATTTTTGTTGTATTAACATGTTTAGCTTCTGGTAACTTTAAGATATACTTGGATGTGATATAGGAAGCACATTGGGATCGAGAAAACGATGGCACATCTGAGCAACGCCGGGTGGGTCAGCTAGTATTAAATAAGATGAAAATAAATTACTTTTTTGTTATAATTTTTGTTTTCATTATCTGCTACATATTTAGCAAATCTGCTTCATTTCCTCGACTCAGCATTGCCATCCCTGCTCGTGAGCGTAGTCTTGTGGTGTAATATTCCGTCTACCTTCCTGCAAGTTTGGTCATCAAACACCTGTATTCCTATCCAAGTGAAAGCAGCGTAGACCAGACATAATTAGCCAAAATAACTGAATGCAACTAATGCCACGCTTTCATAAGCCACTGCGCGTAATATGCAAGCCATGCACTTTCCCACGTTAAGTGATTTTGCGTTGGCCAATCGCCACATTTACTCTTCCTAATGGTTGGGCAAGATTTGAACCTTGAACCGTGTTGTTTGTTTTCATTAAATGGAGTTTACCCAACAGTCTTTTAAAGCTATGACTTGTGTTTTCTGGAACTAGAACGCCATTTGGTTAAATTTCGCAGAATACCAAAATTCATAGCTTTGAGGAGGATGTGGAAGAAACCTATTATGTATGAGTTGCTTTGCTTGCTACTTTTTGGGCAAATTCATTTTTTAAACATTACCTGAACTGAACCATAAAACGTTTAAAATGCAAAAAATACAATTCAATAGAAAGTTTAAACAAATTTCGTATCGTCGAAATTTGGTTAAAAAAAAAACGTTTCTTTATCATAAACTTGGTCGATTGATCTACATTCAAGACTCCTTCTCTGACATATGAGAACATTTGAATCTTAACCAAAGAGTAAAATTAAACAAAACAAAAAATAAAAAAACAAAATTAAACGCAAATAAATTTGTTTTATTGACTATATATATAAATATTTATTATATATATTATATATACGTAAATATATGCATATTGTTTTAGGTGTACATAAATATATAAAGCGATAATCGAAAAAAATATATTAATAAATTGCTATACAAACTAAAAACATTATATTATTTTCTCAACTTATTGCAAAATACATAAAAATAGACATATAGTTATAAATATATAAATATTTATATAAGAATATAAATATTTTGAATTAATACAAAAAAATTACATAAATACGAACAAATAGTTTTTCTTCTTTTTCCAATCAAGAGTTATCTCTCTTTTTTCATACAACTTCTTGTAGTTTTTTTTTTAATATATTTGTTCTAGAACATGACGAGTTAAACAGTAAACAATTAAAAAATTAAAAAACAATAGAAAATAGGTAAAAACAATTATTTAATTACAATTAAAGTTAAACGATGTTTGTTTACAATTAAATATATTTAGTAATAGGGATAAATTTAATCTAAATATATATTTTGTAGAAATTTTTTTTTCTTTAAATTATTTTTCATCATAAGTAGTTATAAAATAGTTTACTATTCCATTTAAAAGAATTGTAATAATTAAAAATTAAAGTCGATTTTTTTACAAAGTACAAAAAAAATTATTTAGCTAAAAAAAAACAATGAAATTTCTAGAAAAAATTGGAAGAAAGGAGAATATAAAATTCTATTTATGCGTTTTATGTTTGCCTATTCTTAATAAGCACACTCGTACAATTTGTGCAACATTTTCTTTATAAAAATATTATATAGTTTTTGTTTTTTTAGCCGTGTGCTGGTGGTTTCGTGTAAGGATTTCGTATTCTGCTTTCCTTTTTTTTATGCAAAAAATCACTTGTTTGTGTTTTGCAGCAAGAAAAAAACATTAAAAAAACATTTTTTTCTTTTATTTTAAATATTTTTTTTAACATGCCTCTTTCACTTAAATAAGAATATATTACATTTTCCCCAAATGCAACGATTTAGCATTTTTTTCTAAATACGTATGTAGCAATATGAAACAAATAAAGACAAAAATATGAACTATATTGAATTGTTTTCCTAGTTTTGATTTTATTGAATGATAAAAATTATAAAAATACCTATTAATTTATTTAGAAATTATATAGATCGTACATATTTGAAAAAAATGTTATCTAAGAAATAATAAATTATAAAAATAAATAAAATTGCTTTAATAATATAATAATTGTGTTTGGTAGATTTATTTTATGTTGGGGATATTTTTTTTTATATTTTTACACCAAGCAAAAAGTTAACTAGCAGCATTTTTTCTTTAGTTTAATTTATATCTATGTACCTATATAAAAAAAAATATGGCGACGATACAATTATTGCATTACAAAAAAATATTAAATTGTTTTGATTTTATGCAAATGATGTGTGGACAAAGGAATGTAATGCCTTGGACTCCAGCTCCCTTTTTTAGTGCACAAATTAGTCGAGTTGTAAGTTAATTTCAGTCAGTGATCCAATATGCAAAATTTAATTCAGATTTAAAATCAAAACAATTGCATATTGAAAACCGTGTAACATCGGTCTTCCAACTGACGAAAGAAATGTAAAACAAAAACAAAGTGTAGTTTAAGTTTTTAAAACATCCACAAACACTAAAAAAGTAGCTGTTTTCAGAGCATATACATATTTTCATTTAAAAAAATTCCTTTTGAGATTTTTGTTTATTTTAATTATTTAAAAAAAGTTAGTAAATGAACAAATGAAACAAATTGGCAAGGAATGGCTCAAGTTAGAATGTTATTATTTTGTTACGAATATAAATTAATAATGCATTTGCTTATTTATTTGTTTATTTTTTCTTGTGTGTTGTATTTCCTCATTTGATCCATTTTTCGACGATGCAAGTATAGTTAATTTTTGTGTAAACAAAAAAAAATAATAATAAAAAAATATGTACGTGCAGATCGTGGAGCCAATTTATTATCCTTTTTGCTTCTTTTTTTTTGTTGACATTTTATTTTTATTATTCTTCTGTGTAACGATTTTATTTTATTTTAATAATCATCTTTGATTTATCATTTTTACTCGATTAATTTTTTCAACACACATTTTTCGATTCTTAAAGTGAATCTTGTATTTTTTTTTGTTATAGTTATAAAAAAGAAATATCCGAGCTTTAAATTTCCTATTGTTTTTGTTGTTCGATTTTTTTGTTAAACATATATATTTGTATCCTCAATTTCTTTGACAAATCGTGTTGTTTTTTTTTTATCTAATTAATATTTTTTTTACTTAGTTAATAATAAATGTATAATATATATATATTTGTTGTTATTTAATTCCTAGTTCTTCTTTAATTGTTTTGTATTTTTTTTTCAATTTTTTTTGTCAAAAAAATCATTTAAAATATAATTTTGTTGCGTTATAAAATTGTTAAATTTATATATTTTTTTCATTTTTTTATATTTTATTATATTTTAAATTTTTTTTCTTGAAAAAAAGGAATTATGAAAATATTATAATCACAAAAATAGTTTTAACGATCCAAAACCAGTTCAGACCAAGTTATATTCTTTTAGATTTGACTGCAGAATGGTGTCCTTTACGGCTGCGAATACAAACCTTATGTTTTCGGTGTCTAAATGGTAATTTTGATGAAGAAAACAAAATAAAATGTGTTAGAACAATAGTAAAGTTTATATGTAATATTTTTTTTGTTTCAAAATTGTTTTTTTTTTCAAACACACATGAGACACACCCTATCTAAGGTCTCTTAGTCTATATCTGAACTACTCTTTGAATGTTAAAAAAAAATTATTTCCCAAAGTAAAAGAAATCATTCAGAAAAAGGAGAAGAGAAAGATTCAAAGGGTGGTTCAGATCTTATTATTAACCATAATTTCACCCTAAAAAATAAAGTAACTAAACATGGTAAGTATAATAGCTCAATGAGCTTCCTTCACATAGGACAAAAATAGTTTGCTAAATCTATTCACTTCATAAACTCAGTATAAAAATATTTGCTTTGACAAACAATGTTCAAGTAATTATTTGATCCCCTATCTCCCGGTATGCTATGCCTATGAAATGATAATCACCCCTATCACAGATTCCATCGTAATCGAAAATGTTCTACGAATCTTGAAAAATCTATGCACCAAGCTGCCAAACTGGTATAGCCGTCATCTCCGAAAAATCTCAGCATAGCAATTATTCAAGGTGATTTGACCGCTGATTTCGAAATGTTTTGTCCGAAAATTACGGATTTTGAGACCACTAAAATAAAAAGACTCCATTATCTTTAAGTTAAAACACATATCTCCACTTGGAGGTTCCAACGAGTATCCCTGTGTAAACGGAAATAACACTTGCTGTAAGGTGTAGTTTACCGACCTAATTGCTACATTGATTGGTTAACAATGTTTAATCTTTTTGAAGGAAAATACGTTTTGTTTTGAAAATGTAATACTTTGGTTTGATCTGAATAGTGATATTTTCACTGATCATCATCATCATCATCGGCGCAACAACCAGAATCCGGTCCGGGCTTTGTTCAAGTTAGGTAGTAAGTTAGTTAAGAACACTTTATTTTAATTCATATAATCAAAAGTACTTATACAATTTTTTGGTTTTTTCAACTTAAGGTTAATTTTGGTTTGGCCCAAGGCCGTCTACCAAACTGACATTATCTTAGCTTAATACTGTTTTTAGTTTGCATAATAATTATTTTTTAGTTATTTTTTCTTCTTTTTCTTTGTTATGCTTTAAAAGTCTCCTTCAATAATTCCAGTTCTATATCTCAGTGCGGTAGATGCATATTTATATAAAGTTTCCCAAACAAGGCTACCATTCAAAATGCATAATACTTCGCTACTGTGAAGATTGCGCTTCCATCATACAACCTTCATACGTTGCGCGGCTCACTTTCTTCAGTAGTTCCTAAACAAACTCCTTAACTCTTCCGGTCCAATATCAGATTGAATACTTATTGTTTCACCGCATAACCCCAAATTTGTGCCCCGTACAACTATATGGAGGCTGAAGTCGCACGAAATATTTTTATCTTTGCACTGTGTTCTATGTACCTGCTATCCATGCACCGTCCCCAAACTGATGAAATAGCTCTTTTCGCCTCAGCCAGCTTCAACTCGAAATGTTTTTTCATGTTGAGATTAGAAGTGATCAAAACACCTAGATAGTTATATTCCCGCACAATTGCAAGGTTTTCACCTTTGTAAGTCCATTTCTCATTCCGAGCATATCTACCTCCTCCATCTCTGATGACCATATTTTTTGACTTTTCTACATTAACGGTCAGTTTCCAGAGATCACAGTAGCTTTCTAGACGATTAATTATTCTCTGCATTCCCTCTACAGATTCCGCAAGCAAAACGATGTCATCGGCAGAAATGAGACCTGGCACCTGCATTCCTCCGAACTCTATCCCTCCTCCAGTTGCTTCTACGACATCGTTTATAAATTTGCATTTCAAAGTCTTCTTGTTGTTTTCATACATCGCCTTTAATATATTAATTATTTTACTTCATATTCTCATCTTATAAAGCTTATAAAAAAGGGCTTCTCTTGCAATGGAATCAAAAGCGGTACGGAAATCCACAAAAAAAGTATAAAGCTTCTTCTGCCTTCTTTTAAAACTATCCGCATTGTTGACAAAAGTAAATATCTGGTCCAAAGTTGAGTGGTTTTTTTCTGAAACCGGCTTGAAACCCATTTAATATTCTTCCGTTGTCAACCCACTGCATCAGCCTATTATAAATCAGGGTATTAAATAACTTAACCGAAGTATTCAAAAATTAAATACCGCGGTAGTTCTCTGGGTTGCTAAAAGCACCTTTTTTGTGTAGCGGATATATTATTGCTTTTTTAAAGCTATCTGACACATTTGCTGTCTCGAATATTCTATTATATTCTTCAGTCAGCGCAGTCAAAAATTCAATCGAACAATTTTTGTAAAATTCCGCAGGTATTCGGTCATCTCCACGAGCTTTTCCGATTTTAGCATGTTCAATCACATTCATCACTTCAAACGATGTAAATGTAGAATCAAGGAGCTCATCTATGAAAAACGGTGCAGCATAGTGTAGAAGTGGCGAAAATCTGGGAATGTTGAGCAGATTCTTAAAGTAGTTCCGAAGTTCAAAAGCTTGCAGATATGATCCAATCTTGTTGGTTCTCCCATTATTATATTTGCAAGCTTTCCAGAATTCTGTCGAAGATCTTGCACTTTTTATAATTTCGAATGATCGCTGTTCATATTCCTCGTTCAATGAGAGTTTAATGAGCTTGACATATGGTACCATTGCAATAGTACGTCCAAAGGCGAAGGGCGTGAATTATCGAACGAATATGATAAGCTGAGGGTTGAGAGATTAGAAGTAACAGACAGAAGAGCATTTATTTTGTGGGAATCAGACTTGAATCCGTCCAATACAACATGTATTGAACGGTCCAGAAGATAGCTTCTAATCCAACGAACAAGAGTATTATCGACCCCAAAAGCACGCATTTTCGATAAGAGAGCTTCATGCCAAACTCTATCAAATGCCTTGGAGATATCAAGAGCAATAATATTACTTTTACCAAAGCGATCTAAAGATTTGTTCCAGGCTGGACAAATGCTGTTTTCCATCTTCTAGGAAAGATTCCAGAAGAGTAGGAGCGATGAAAGCTTACGCAGTGGCTTTGCCAGTGTGGAAGAACACATCTTCAGAAGAATCGGGGGTATACCATCCGGGCCAGCGGATTTGTGTATATCTTTGAAAACTCTTGCTATTGTACGAGTGTGGAAAAAAATTTACATTCATAGGCAGTGTAGAGCTGGCAGTGAAATGAGCGGCGAGCAAGTTTGCCTTCTCTGAAGAGTAAACATTTGGTTTGTTGTTGTCGATGAGCGTTGGAACCGAAGATGTTGAAGAGTTTTTAATATTTTTTACAAGTGATCAAAAATTTGTACTGTCTTTGGAACATTGCAGAAGTTTTTGCCGTAATGTTTGGTCATGCAAAAATTTGGTTCTTTCAATAACGGAGTTGCATGAGTTCCTTGCTTGTTTGTGCTTTTTTCCGATTTTCCTTTGTAGAGTTGGCTTTGTAAGATCGGAAACTTACTTCTTTGAGCTTTGATAGCTTCACTATACTCAGAGTGAAACCAGGACATTTTTACTCTTTTAGGAATAAAAATACGCATCCCTAGAAGAATCACACTTGAACAAGCGATTTAGCGATTGCGAAAGCCGACGTCCTACACATCGTACCATCGCAGTCACTTGATAAACCTGTACTAAGAACTGGTTTTGTTGGCTTATCAAGTTACATTGAACCGACTAGCATTTTTATTAGTTCACCACAGTTTTAAGATAAACCAACCTTCCATGCTTTAATAAGAATGGTAACCGTTTGCCATGTTTATCATGTCTTACGTCAAAACGACTAGTTTTTTTTTAACGCAACTTGGTAATTGAATTCACAACCACTCCGGCTTGTACTACTCGTTTCACGTTTGTTTTCGAGAATCAAAAATCATATTCATGCTCCACTTCCCTGGTTGTTGGATCAAGCAATCTCTATAGCTGATATAAAATCCATGTTGTTAAGATGTTGCCGCAGAAAACTTTGATTGGTCCCGATCGGATGGGAACTGTGGGAAATGAAAAGGCTGAATAAGAAAGTTATATGTGAAACTATAAAGAGCAAATTTGAAAAGACCTCACTAAACTAAAAACTATTGGAAAAAGGCATTGGTTTTGCGCGATTTAAGCCAGCCCTTCTACATTAACCCTTAAGTCTAGTCTACTTTTGTTATTATTTGCGTACAAAATTATAAACAATTTGATGGGGATAGCGTTGCGAAGTGGAGGAAGATCGAATGTTTATCTCAACCAAAGATGTTCGAAACCCAAGTCTTCCCCGAGCTATAAAAAAACCATTTCAATAATTCAGTTTTAGTATTAGGATATTTTTAACGGCGCAATTTAAAAACTTTGTAACAAATTAATTAAAAACAAAACTTGCAAAAACAACAATAATACCCCTGCAGTACGAGACCTTTAATCCTTTCTGACCAATCTTACTCAAAATCATCATTCACACAAAATTAAAATTAGATTATACTCCGTTTTTTGTTGTTTTCATTTAATTAATTTTATTTATAATCACATTCTAACATAATTTACAACAAATACAATTTTGTTTTTTTGTTATCTCTTGTGTAAAGTTGATTTTATTTTTTTATTGTGAGGTGTTTTTATGGATTTGATTAATTATAATGTAAATTATGATATCGATGATTGTATTTCTTTATTTGTTTATAGTTTTCAATGTTAAAAAATAACAAAAAAAAAAAAAAATAAAATGGTACATAAGGTTTAATTTCTCCTTATTTATTAGATCACGTAGATTTGCCTTTCGAGTTTAACCTAAGTTGAACTCCTTCAATGCGTTTTGCATTAGGGTATCTTTTACAGCGCAAAACACTAGCTTGATGTTTTCAGTATCTAAAGGTGGGTTGTTAGATTGTGGGTTGATGGGTTGTTATACGTTTAATTTGTTTTTTAGGTTGGAAGTTGGATATATAAAGTATTTAAGGGTTGAAGTAGCAAATCCAATTTTAAAGGGAAATAAATAAATTAAGAAAAAAAATTATATTAAATATAATTTTTGGAAATACTTTTTTTTTGCACACAAAGCTTATGCATTTTAAGCAAATAAACTAGCCACTTTATATAGGGTAATACAAATACCGCATTTTTTCTATATACAAATTATAAAACTATTGCTTTAACTTACTTCGTACTGTACACTCCTCTTACCCTATAGGTTAAAAAGTCTGCAAATGCTAGATTTTTGGGAAAGTGAAAACACACAGCTTAGAAAAAGAACTCACTCACAATTTCACAAATCCATTCACTCTTCTAATTTACAATTTTTGTTCATCATTTTAATTTATATAAGAACTTACCTGTAGCACAAGTAAAGTGAGAATAAATAATTTTTTCCGAATCAGGGTTCAAGTCTACAAACATACGAAGAATAAATTCTCTGGCTGCTATTGCATCCCTTTGTGGACCTATATTTTGAATGGATGTACAAAAAGCGGATCTAGCATTACAATACCATCTACAAGAGTGCAAACTTAAGATACAGTTTATTAAACATTCAAATTATTCTAGCAAATAATTAAGTTAAAGGTTCTAGCATACAGCAGCAGCATACATTTATCCTTTATTTAAATTTTATAAGTTAACCTGTAGCTGTTGTAAAATGGGAATAACATTGGCGTTCTGGATCGGGGTTTGCTGATAGATATTTATTCAAGATAAATGCTTTTGCCGCTGGTATATCACATTTGGCGCCTTTTTATAATTTCGCAAAAGTGGCGCAATTTGTTTGATATTGTTTTTTTTTTTATTTATTTTGTTTGCATTTTTTCAAAAATTAAAAATAAATTTACTTAATATTTTAGAAGAGGCATGCAAATGTAAAATGAAATTGAGAACATTTTGACAAATATTCTTACCGTCATACTCGGGGAAATAGTCTACCAAATGCGAATACATTATTTTTTCTTCTAACAAGTCTTTCTTATTTAAGAAAAGAATAACTGATGAATTCTGGAACCATGGGTACGTAATAATAGTTCTAAATAAAGCTTTTGATTCTTCCATACGATTCTGAAATAAAATAAAAGTATAATTTACATCGACTGATTTAGATTTTAACAAAACGAAACTTTGAACATACCTCATTTTCAGATTCGAATAAAATTTGATCATACTCTGAGAGAGCGACCAAGAAAATAATTGAAGTTACATTTTCAAAACAATGAATCCATTTTCTTCTTTCTGATCGCTGTCCGCCTACGTCCACCATCCTGTTTACATTATATCAAAAACACAGCATATTAGTTCAAGATATAAACAATTTTATGTAAGCACTGTTTTTTTAATACATATATATTTGCTAAAACATTCATGCAATTATAGGTATTAATAAGCAAAAATGAATGTTACTAAGCAAACAAAGCTAAACATTCAAAGCAATCACGAAACAAAAATATACCTAAGCATAGTTAGTAAAATCGAAAACAAAGAGAATTTCTAGCTAGAACTTATTAATAAAATTTTATTCAATTTATAGTCATTTTTATTACATCTGCCCAAACTTCTACGAACCACATATCTAGCTTTTAATCCATGTTTTAAAAGAACGTTTGCTTTTATTTATAGCAAAAATTATTAGAAATTTATACCTAAATACGATTCCATCTAAATCGAATGGATATTCTAGAATTCCTGTGGTGGGAACTCGAGCACGTAAAATATCTTGTTCAGTTGGTAAGAAATCTGGTTTCTCGATACGTGGCAGATCACTTAAGTAACTAATAAAGTAACAAGAAAACATATTTAAAAAAATAATATTTATAACAAAAAAAACATAAAACAATATTTCTATTTCAATTATTTAAAAATAATATGTCATTTAGTAGCAAATAAAATAGAAATCATCGTTTTTTTTAAGAGATTTCAGTTATGTGGCCTGTCGAAAATTAAACTCACCTAAATTTAATTTCTACACTTAAAATAAATATTTTGTCTTTTTAGCGAAATTTCAATGCATATCTGCGCATTCATACACAATTTAAAAATATGCAACTCGACATTTGAAGGAAAATAAAAACCACAATACATGAGACAAATTCTAAGTTGACATCCAATTTGTGATGAATGAAAAAGTGGCTCTAGTGTACTAAAGATTTGGAGTTGCTCATTCTAAAGGGATAAGCTCTGATATCAACTCATTTTTCAGGTGATTTTTTGATCTCATATGCATAAACGGTGAGTTTAACCATTGTATATGAATCTCATAGTACTATCATGAAGCACCATTTTTTAATTGCGGCACAGTCCGCAAGAGTGCCGCTGAAATCGCCAATTGGTGTGAATTATAATAAGAACAAAACACAAGTGTATTACATGTCACCAAATGTTCTCGTCTCCACAATTAAGAGTTAGTTAGTTATTGGCCGTGAAGATGGCTAGAAGTCAAATGGCATTCATGAGAATACTCTAGAATGTATATGCAATGGTTTAAGCGACGTGTTATGATCTGAAATTAATTCCACTAGAGAGGAAAATCGAGAATTTAATTGAGCACGCAAACAGAAGAGGGCTTCAGCAAAGTTTGTGAGGCAGTTGGATAGGGGTAGCTGGAGGAACTAGCTTGTTGATTGAGGCATGGACATTATAAAAAGCTTTTAAAAATGTTGTCTAGAAATTTAAGAGAAGTTACAATGAGTATTGTAAGCTGGAGAGCAATGGCTCGTTATTAAAAAAACAAGGCAAGCAAGCCGTTCAACTGACTGAACAAAGCTTGTGCTGACTTATTTAATGCATCCACAATATTTCAGATTCTTCAAATCTCCGCAATTTAATTCTTGCTTAGCCTGAAAAGCCCGCCTACCAATTCGAATTAACTGCAGGCATTTGCGAACCATTTTATCCACTCTATCACAGATTTGTTAAAAACACCTAACATCAAATCATGATTATATATTAAGTTGAGACAAACACTGTTGGATGTGGATGTAAAAAAGGCGAACAAGGAGAATACCAAGAACAACGTAGATATCGACAGTCTTAGCAGAAGCAAACTCTCAGAAGAACATTTTCCATAGTTTGTTATACTGCAAACAGACATTCAATTGATTGCTTTGGAAATACTTCCTTAATCGAGGTTTCCAAATTTTAAAGAATACATTCCATTTGAAGTGTCTTAAGCTGCAATTAGTAAGTCGTTATTTGGTAAGCTGCACAACAATTTTGGCTAAAATTTTGTTTAATAGTTTTAGCTATTTTTTATATAATAAAGCTAACAAAAAAAAAATAAAATTATCATATGCATATATTTTTATATGTTTATGTTCACATATTAATAAAACCAAGTGTAAAAAAGACAGACAATTAATATATGAGCGATGATATTATCATAAAGGAATTTATATTTTTCTTATATTTGATCTCTTAATTGATAATATCACCTCTAAGGCCAGCTCGACAAGTGACTTTGTAAAACGTTGGTCCAAAGAATTTTCCTATCCCTACATGATCCGATTCTACATAACCTTCGATACTTGAATACGCCTCCCAAGTACGGTCCCGGTCAGCAGGGTTCACATCTCGAGAATCGCGAGCACTCAAATTCTCTTAGATTTGCCCTTCGCGGTCTGTCCTGGAATGATCCATTTATCTTGTCTATTATCAAAATCGCCTTCAACTTATAAACATGAATCCTCTGAAAGAACGAGGTGAAACTGCAGAGATTGTCTTCATTCATCGACTCCTCAGGTTCCGTCGACTGTGAAACTCTTTATAATAAACTCTTTCATTCTCAGTTCAAATTTCCGTAACCTAAGAAATCCTCGCCTGTTCTATCTGCCTACTCACCACACCTCTTATGGGTTCAACGAACCTATTACTTGAATGTTACAGAAGGTAACTCGAATCATCCTTTCAATCCATTAGTTTAACCGTAATTTTCATAGTTTTAAGTTAGTTTAAGATATGAAACTTGTAGTTATTAAACTAAATTAATAGGGTTATTGTCCTCACCAAAATATTGATCTTCTTGTCATGTGCACGGCAATCCTACCTGTCGGGAAAAACGGTTATAGGATAAGACAAACCTATGCAATAAACCAACAAGTTTGTATGCCAATTCCTGTGTTGTCACGACTGTAGATCACCGGCGGTCCCATCGAACTATTGCATGTTTTAGCTTGAAATGTATGTCAGCATTGACCATAGAAAAAAGAAAAAAGAACTGCTACCCGTACCCACCATGCTCTGCAAACGCTGAAATTGTATTTTGTGTATGTGAATACGTGTGAGAAGCAGCAGTATTTTTTCAGTTTGTAGGCGAAGAGAGAATTATTCTCTCAGTTGTCGTTCTTGTTTCTTTTTTTTATGAACCTTGACATTACTTTCAGTTTCGTACGAGCTTGCATCTTTTTTCAATTCTTTTCGCTTTTTAGTAATTTCTGACAAGTGGATTTAACTAAATCAAATCAGATCGCTTTGGAGAAAGTAAGATTATTGCGTTCGATATTTCAAAACCATTTAATAGAGTTTGACATCTTTTATCAAAAATGCGTTCAATTGACGAGCCCCTTATTCGATGGATAAGGAATTACCTTTGGCACCGTTCTTTTCACATTGTTTTGGACAGTTTTCCGGCTAATAAACACAAAATAAATGAAGTTCATTAAATTCTTATTTTGCCAGCATTGACCAATTGGTGCTTAAAAACTAAATGCTGTCTTCTGTCGTTAAAATAAAACCTAGCCTTTATGCTGCTATCATAAGTGACATCCGGGAAACCTAAAACGATGCAATAAATATTTGTCCCCACTAGATTTGGCTGCAATTTATAAGGCGTACATTTCGCTAAAACTTGGGTATAATTGTCATACCTGGGCAGTTGGTTACTCACTTGCGTTTCCTAAATAAAATCAGGAAGAGTGAATTAAAAATTATAGAGATAGGAGCATGAAATAAACATTTGCTTTGCTGGAACATAGTCGAAATGTTTCCTGTATGTCCTTATTCTATTGCTATTTCTGTAAACAATGCTTCAGCAAAATAGCCAGATGCATTCCTCCTCTTAAAAAGTTTTCTTCATTGATGCCCATCAAATTACCCTTAAACAATATTTCGAACAATTTTTTTTCATCGCACTACACGAATGTGGAACTCTTTATCCGGCTCGAATTTGTCTTTCTATTATGGTTTATAGACCTTCACAACCAATATGCACCGGTACATTTCTTAGGTAGAACTTTATTAGGCCATGTGAGAATTTGGCATCCCAAATAAATTGACACGACGATGGCTGACCATGACCAACACAAGAAACCAAGTAAAAGTAGCTGGTTTGCTGTCCAGACCAATCAACATCTTTAATGTACACCGACATGCCTGGCATGCATTCTCTTCAACCTGGCGTTGAAGAAAGCAATCCGTGACTGTGGCACGTCAACAAGAGGACTATCGTCACCAAGTCCAGATATTATTACAGCTGCTGCTGTAGAGGACTATGGTTTCAATGGTTCTCACATACGGATCCGAGACTTGGGTGCTTTGAAAAAGGCATTCTGATCTCTTATCCGCGTTCGAGAGGAGTCTTACGGAGAATTGTTGGCCCAGTGTGCGAGGAAGAACTATTCCGGAATTGCATGAAATCTACCTCGAAGCAGATGTTGTGGAAAAAATAAAGCTCGGTAGATTCCATTGGGCTGGGCACCTAGCTCGCATGAGCGAAGAGGAACCAGCCTGAAAAGTCTTTTGCTGTTCTTTTCAATGGTATAAGACAACGTGACAGAACTTGCTTGCGTTGGAAGAATAGCGTAGACCAGGACGCCCGAAGCCTTGGGGTGCGCAATTGGATGGCGTCAGCCAGCAATCGGGATGTATGGAAGAACTTGTTGAAGTAGGCCCGGACCGGATACCGGTTTTTACGCTGATGATGATGATAACGAACAAACGAACGAACGAGGACGAAAAAAGACGTACACTAATTTAATTTTCTTAAAATAAATTTTATATTCATTATTATATTATATATTATTTAGTGCCCCGTGGCTTATTGGTTAGTGTGTCGGACTGCTAAGTGAATGAGCCTGGGTTCGAATCCAGGTCATGGCCACCTTCTTTTCCGGGGTACTGCCTCGTGCGAGGAACTGACAAAACGTCCAAGAGTAAAATTTGTCTAGATAAAGTGCATCTCATGTAGCCGCTCGGACTCGGCGGTAAACTGTAGGTCCCTTCCATTCTTACAGATTAACAACACACACACAAGAATGGTTGAGAGTATAAGTCTAGGCCTTGGCTCCTTAAGGAGCTGTCGCGCCAATAAATAAATAATATAAATATTCACGAATCACAAACTAGCAAACATTTTTTACAAACTAAAAAAAAATAAAGTTTGCTTACGTCCGTTTTTTGTTGGATGAATAAAATGTTTTTTCGTAAATTAAAAGAGAAATTTAGAGACTAGAATTAATGGCATTGCCTGTACAATTTGTCCTAAAATTAATACCCAATAGTTAAACGTTCGCCAGTATTCATAATGTTTAAAAACTTTTTATTTCATGTAACTGACTAAAAAATACCTCAACTAATTAAATTTTCTGTGTAAACGATTATATATCAATAATTATTTTTTTTAATTTAAATATATGCATATGCATATCATATGTATAGGTATATCAACAAAAAACTACAAACATAACACGTACACACAAAAATAGTCTAACTTAAGAACATGCAACGAATCACAGAGTTGGTAAGTCCTTTCACATTAAATAAATATTAAAATAATATAAAAACTTTCATCGCAAAACTGACTTCACTAAAAATCCTTCCCATTCGCATTCGGCATTTCCAAAATAAATTTAAATATAATAAACATGGCACATACACAAAATACACATAAAAATGTTTGGAAGCAAAATCATTCCATAAACAATAAGTCTCAGTTTAGTTTATTTTGTTTGTTTAAATGCGATATAGGCATCGACGTAGTTAATATTAAAAAAAAAAATATATATCACCAAAGCAGGCAAAACAATTAAAAATTATGTTCTGCTATTATTTTCTTATTATAGAAAACACAAATTGTAAACAAAAAGTTAGTTTTCTGAACTGAATAATAATATAAGTACAACCACACGCCATGCAAGTTTTAAATTGAAGAGTTAGTTGCAAAATGGATTGTTTTTTTTATGTAAATCGAAAGGATAAGGAAGGGTACCTAAATCGAATCTCTTCTAGATCAAATGGATATTCAATGATCCCCGTTGTTGGTACTCGAACCCTTAATATATCTTGTTCGGTTGGTAAGTAATTTTTTCCAGCCACTCGATCAATTTCCATCAGATAACTGTTGAGATTGAATTTTGTTATACATTTGTTTTTTTTCATTGAATGAAGTTGAGATAAGGAGGATTTTAAAAAAGGTCATCGCGTAGGTGTCGAATTGAAAAGATAACACGAGCCAATTTTTTTTTTAATATCAGAAAAAAATAAACAATTGTCTACGAAGATCAAATGGAACAAAATTAACTTACTATTTAGCTGAATCTGTGAGTTGGTATTCTCTTCTTCGGTCGTAACACTCTTGAATACCAGCGTCCGCCCAAAGATTTCTAATAGCAGACACATAGGGATCCTCGAATGTGGCGACTGTTTCGTAATCTATCCCTGTTATCAGCTCAGCAGCTTCCTGCAATAATTCAAAGTTGGTTATTTAAACATTTGTTTTGGTGACATATATAATATTTATTTTAATTTTAAACACTTACGACGTTGTCTGGCGCTCCGTATTGAATTTTTAACATATCCATGGCTTTTATCATCGATTGCATAGCCATGAATATGTTTTGGTAGACTAATTTGATAAAACCCCGTTTATCTTCGTCGGAGTATCCACTGCCGTGAATAATACGCATCTGTTTGATGAATGTGGATTTACCAGATTCACCAGTACCTATGAATAAAAGGAATAGTGTTACTTAAGCTTAATTGTTATTGGTAAAATAATGATTTTTGTATTCTTTGTCTAATTAGTTTCCAAAGTTTAGTTTATAAAGATTTCGTCAAGACTCGGGTTTGACATTAGCTAACCCGATGTTTGATGTACTTTTTTCGCCAGTAAGCCTTCTCAAAAATAAAGAACTAAAAAGTTGAGAAAAATATATTTGTATTTCAAAAACACATTCTTTTCGAAATTGTTAACGAGGGCGGTCTATTTTGTATTTCTTTCGACGTGTGCCTAGTGGCGTGAGGAACAGCTGAAATAATGTTTTCAAATTTAGTCCAAGTGGTTCTTTCAGCATTTCTAAGACGAGTTTGAAATTTAAATTGTCGGACTCAGAACAATCGTTCCCGCCATATAACAGATAATGGAAGCATTCTTTCAGGCTCTATCATTTTAACAAAAAAAAAATGTTGCCAGGACTAAAGAAAGGTATTATATGACGTTTAGAAGAACCTTTATTGTTATACTTTTTTATTTGTTAGGCATTGAAGAGATTTAGTTCGTCCACTTCAAGGAGTTCTTGAGTAGTCAGTTGTCAACCAAAAAATTGGAACAGACAGTTTAAAAAAGGTCATTATTTGTAGTTGGTCGTTCCTAATTAATTTAATTTTAACCTTTTAAGTATTTTTAACTGTATGTTACACGGTTTTTGTTTCGAATTATTAGATTAATTCTAAACTCGTTTACGGAGCTCTAAGCGTTAACGTCGAAAATATACATAGAAATGGATGTTGTCAAACAAATTTAATATTAACGTTAACGTTTTGGTAAGCAAAACATGTATTTTTCTGAGTTTGCTATGAAAATAAGCAGTAATTTTCTGGACCAACAGCTCAGATCAAACTATTATGGAACCAATTTAATTTTTTTTGCATTATTAAATCTTAGCAACAACTATAGTTGTTTTTTTGGGTTTGTTTTGGAGAAGTGTTCTTTAAATTATTTCAAATGAACACGTTATTTGGCTTTTACACAAAATAATTTTTTCTTTCTTACGACTTCTGCGAAGTTCCTTTCATTTTAATGTACATTAATATAGTATTTATATAGCAGTGCCCGTGGATTAGTGGTTAGTGTGTCGGACTGCTAAGCCAAGGGTCAAGGTTCGACTCCCCGTCAGAGCCACCTTTTACCGGGGTAATGTCCCTTGCTAGGAAATGAAAAATCCTCCAAATTTGTTGTTTTTTTTATAGTTCCTATAAAGAAATATCTGGTTGCAGAACCATTACATATATAACTGATTCTTCTATGCTATGGAGTATTAACCATTGCTCTGAATTTTTTTTTGATGCTATTGCATTGTTTGATTTAGTACAACTCAAATGTTCTATACCACTCTTTATTCATTTCAGCTTAGAATCAAGAGTCGATCACATATTGTATAGTATTTCAATTGCCGTGCAGAAAGGGGGTAGAATATTCCTGCAGCCCCTCCCCGCTTGTCGTAAAAGACGACTAAAGGAGAAATCACATCTAAGCACAGAACAATAAGGTGAGCTTAGCTACATTTAAACACCTAAAAACTTTTCAACAAGTGCTCATGCAAATGCCTGATTGACACACGCGGGGTGATCACCGATGTCGCAAGTCAAACATCAAACAAATGCTCCAACACCTGCGTTTTGTTGGTCCAGCGATGGATCAATCTAAAACCAGTAGGACCGCCGGCGTTTTCTGAGTTCAACCCGGTGAACCCCACAGGTGAAGCCTTGAGGCGAACCAGATAATTGGGAGAGTTGTAGTCCCAGTCGAGATCACAACGATAGTCGGTTGAGGACTATCAGAATCTGGACTTAAACCGCTTCCTTGTGGAACACCTGCGTTTATTTCCTTAACGAATATCCCATTTCTTGTTTAACAAGGAAAAACCTATTTTCTTTGTAGGATTTGAAAATATTGTTTTAGGGTGAATATTATGGCTAAAACACAATCACGCTTCAGCTTTAGCTTCGGTCGCGTTACATTTCACACACTTTTTGTTCGCTTTATGTGAAATTTGGTTTTTGTTTTTGCTTTTTTCTGTCAAGGTAAGCAAAAGTTCAAATCAGTTTCTACTTTCAGCTTTGAGTTTGAGTCACGTTACCCCATCTTGTACACGAACCAAACGTAACGTCGAAGCCAAAGCGACATTGTGAAAAAAGAAGATGAATAATCCTCCTCAGCAAATTACCCGCCGATTACACTTGTGATAAGATTATATTGATTTCCTAGGAAAAAAATAAATAAAAGTATATGATTAATATTTGAGATTTATCAGGGTGGAAAGTTGTTTTTACAAGAGAAACATTGAACTTGTATAAACGTCAGGCCAAACCGAAGCTAAAGCGTAATTGTGTTTTATTCAATTTCAATTTTATTTATTTAAATATTCAAAAAATAAAGTAACAGTTATAATATTAAATTAAAAAAAAAAATAATTTTTTTTAATTTAAATAATTAAGCCTTCGTGCCAGACCTTACCGAAGGCTTGGCAAAGATCAACAAAATATTTTGCTACGAGCTTATTTCTTAGACCACATTGATGATCAATATTTAGCTGTTTTTCATAAACAATCGGAAGCAGGAGTTAATGAGACTTTCACAACGCGTACTATGTGAACGCCTATGTGAACGCATGAAACCTTTCGTCAGCAACCTGATTGGCGCCTATCAGTGTGGTTTCAGACCAGGAAAGTCCACAATCGATCAAATGTTCACGCTACGGCAGATTTCTTCAACTTAATACTTGAACAAATTATAAGAAACTCGCAAGTTAATTGTAGTGGGACAATTTTTTCTGTCTGTGGAATTGCTAGCATACGCTGACGACATAGACATCATTGGCAGAACTCGGCGAGCTGTCGTTTGCTAGCATTGAAGCTGAAGCGACTAAGATGGGACTAGCAGTCAATGAGACCAAAACGAAGTACCTGCTGTCCACAAAAAGGGACACACAACACCGGCGGATTGAACAGAACATCACAATAGACAGGTACAACTTTGAGGTAGTTAGGGACTTTGTGTACCTCGGATCCGCTATAACATCTGACAACAACATCTCGTCAGAAATAAAGCGAAAAATTACTCTTGCTAATCGCTGTTTCTATGGGCTAGGAAGGCAATTGAGTACCAAAGCCCTTTCTCGAAAGACAAAGGAGACTCTGTATAAGACCCTAATCATCCTCCTGGTCTATGGCGCCGAGGCATGGACTCTATCTAAAGCGGATGAAGATATCCTTAGTCGTTTCGAGCGTAAGATTCTTCGGAGGATTTTTGGCCCTATCTGCGTTAACGGGCTTTGGAGGAGAAGGTTCAACCAAGAACTATACGAGCTGTACAGCGACATTGACGTGGTCAAAAAAATACGCATATCACGTTTAAGATGGCTAGGTCATGTAGAGCGAATGGACAACAATGCTCCGGCTCGCAGGATCATCGATTCCATCCCAGAGGGTAGACACAGTCAAGGAAGACCTAGCCTTAGGTGGCGCGCTCAAGTGGAGGACGACCTCAACCAACTTATAGCGAGTTTCATTCAAATTTCAAAGATTTGATCTGAAAATCAAGTTTTGCTCTTTTCAATGAAACTTGTTTCATCATTTAATCCTAGTATTGGTCATTCACTGACGAGCATACACAGTATTTGATATCACACACAAAATTACCAGGCATGTACAGTATATATATTTAAAATGCCATATTTGTATTTTCTCACTTCAAAAACACCTTTATTTGTTATTTTGTATATTTAATGGATATTTGTTAATTTTTTGACTAAGCACGGGCTAGCACAAGTTCACAACAAACAACAAATAACAAAATATTTTCCATTTGACGTTTGACCGAAAGACTTTTTACATGCATGTGTGCATTCAGATCAAATCTGCCAACCCATCAGAGATCAAATCTTTCGTGTTGAGATTTGATCTAGATTTGCTCTTTTTATTGCAATGAAACTCTCGAAATTGAAAAAGATCAAATCTTTTGACAGAAAGAGCAAATCTTTTCTTGAATGAAACTCGCTATTAGAGTGCAAAACTGGAGGCAGCTAGCCAAAGACCGAGCTGGCTGGAGAGGCATGTTGGTTGAGGCCCAGGTTCGTCCCGAACTGTAGCGCCCCCTAAGTAAGTACGTAAGTTCTCAAAGTTCTTGAAAATTATTTGTGATCATGAAATGTTGCTGTAAAATTTCTTTTAATTGAGTTTTTTGAGTTTTTTCCCTATTTTGGAACTTTCTATTGACGCAGTATCAAAATAAGATGTTTTATGGCTTCATCATTTTTCGAACTAGTTATTATTAGTTGTGTTCCTTTAATTTTTCAAGTAACTTTAGGCTGCTTAAAGTTACTAAAATTGCTTAAAGTTATTCCAACATTCCGTAAAAGAAAGAGACAATGACATTTTTTCTCAAGTAAGAGTTACTCTTTTGTCAATCAATTTAGCAAATGGATCAACTTGATGTTATACTAAGCACTTTTTCGTAATGTTAGGTTTAAGTGAGATAATTCATACCCACTACTTCATATTTGAGAGTTAACTTAAGGTTTCTTGAAAAAGTAAGGGTAATTTTGTCAAATTACATAAAACATGGCTTTCATACGTAATTTTTTCCTTGAAGAAATTCTTCAGTTTAGTAGTTATTTCATTGTTTTTTTTTTGAATTGCAAAATGAGTTTAAAAAAAGGCTATATAGCTTGGATTGGAGCGCAAGATTTTCTGCTATCATATTTTGCATAAATAGACCAAAGCCGCCTACAAAAGCATAGCCATGAGAGAATTCGCCATTCCAAATAAATTGACATGAATTTGTAGTCCGGCCAGGCCATGACCAACATTACAAGTCAAATTAAAGTAACCAGTTTGCTGTCCACACTAATCAACATCTTTAATGGAATCCGACAAGGAGATCGTCTGGCTTGCATCCTTGTCACCTATAGAGACTATCGTCACCAAATCCATTCAGCCGTTCGTATTACGCTGTAAATTGTAGACAGTCTAAAGAGCCCTCATTCGCAGCAGGACAGAGATGATGATTGGGTTATAAAGGGACATTCGTTTGATCTAACCGCAGGTGTTGGACTCAGAGTTGATATCGAAGCCCAGCTAGACAAAGTCCATTACTACCTAAAGCTTTAGCTGTCTATCGTGTTGTTTTGTCAAAGATACCGTTGAGTGTCTCTTCCCAATGTCAGCATGCATAATCTTGGGTTTGCCCTCATTGGTTGCTGGAAGGATTGTAAATGAGCCTTCGTATAATATAAAAGCGTTGCTACGGCGGCTCTATCCATTGGGAATAGAATTTGTTCGGAATAAAAGGTAAGCTATATTTTTTCGGTACCAGCAACATTGTGTGTATAAGAATTCATGATGATCACTTGTACCGTTAAGGCTTGAACGCATAACAATAAACTAAGATTAATTTGCAATATGTATTAATTAGGTGATTCAGTTATTTAAAGATCGCTGCCTATTTAATATAAATTGAAAAATTACCAGAATGACCGATTCCAATACAAATTTGAAGCTGAGCTGTGACTTCCGTCTTTTTCTTTAATTTGGTTTGTCTGTCTGTCTGTTTTAAAGTCCAGAATTAAGCTTAAAGAGCAATTTTGTCTAAGAAAAATCAAAGTTTTGACATTGTTTGACAAAACGCTAATATTTGAACATCAATTTCGGATAATAACACTCCTTGCATTACAACTCAACTTCAATCGCAGTTATCTTAAATAACACGGACATGAGGATAAGATGTATGACGGACCTCCAGGAGAGCTAACTAGTAAATGCAGATGTTAGTAATATTAAATCAAACTTACCCAGTAGCAGCAATTTAAGTTCTCGTCTGGCATCTCGTTTGTCGCGACGTAACTGCCTTTCGATTTCTTGATTGATGCGCTTCTGTTCCTTCGCCTCTTCAGATAAACAGCACTCCATGCTAACTGAATATTAATATACCGCTATCCCTTTGTATAAAATCGCCTCGCCAATCTGCAATTCCACTCTAACATGCACTCTGTTTTGTTTTCGGATGCCTTCGGTTGCAATATTATTCAGTTAAATAAAAATATCGTTTTCGATCCAAGATTGAGAAGTTTATTTTGTTCCACAAAAAACCACTTTCAATATTTTTTTTTTTTTTTTTTTGTAATTATGTACGTATATTTTGTATTACAACTAGCTTATCCTTTTTTATCACACTAACAACAAACACGATGTAGACGCACGTCGATTACCATTCCAGAACATCTGTAAGTATTTTTAAAACAGTTTTTTTTAATTCATATTTATTTTAACTGGTATTTTGTATTAAGCAAAATAGAAAACATTTTTTGGATTTCAGGTTTCTTGAGAGAAAAACAAAACAAAAGGAAATGCAAATCAAACCGAGATGTGTTTACTCGGAGACAGCGCGATACATTATGACAGAGCTGGTCATTGTTTTAAAACGACATTTTCTTGGGTAGCAAACAAAAGAATATAGCATAACCGAATTTGCTACCAGCTTACCGCTAGATAGGGCTTCCTACAGTCACGTCACGATAATATAATCCAATTGTTTCAATAGCAAGGTCGAGACACAGGAAATGGACGAAACACTCAAACGACCAAAGCAATGGGCCTGAAAAAAGGAATTCCTAAAAATATTGGACATTTTTGTATTTTTGTCTTTTAAACCACAACTCTGATTTCATAGATCCGAACATTGCAGGACAGGCAACTAGGGAAGATTAGCATTTTTTGTTAATTGTACAAATACTTGATCTAAGGCCAATTTGAGAATAAGGATGGTTTCAAGCAGAACATGCTGACTGAACTTTGAGGTAATTCAATATGCATGAGTATGGTTTGCCAATATTTTTTTTTTATTTTTATTTAGCTGGTGGTTTTGGGGGTAGCAAAGCCCAAAGCCTAAAGCCTCCTCGCTCTAAGTTGTGTTATTGCATATGCATACATATATCTAGCGTATGCTATTGATTTTTGAGTTTTTTTTTTCAAATCTAATTAATACTATGAACACAGCACTAAGCGCTTTTGTTATAAACAATAATTTTAGCACATTTGTACCATTGGCAACTAAAATCCATAATATTTAGTTGGTGTGAAAAACAACAGGAGTATATTTTCACTATGGTATTAATTATTGAAGAACTTTTGCTTTGTTATAAGAGACTGTATTTGTTGATTACTGAGTGTATGACTCAAAAGCAGAAAACCAGTAGTATAATAAGCAAATAATGAATAGCTAATTCTATTGCTTACTGCGAAGCAATATTTTGAGCGCCAAATCATAACAATGAGGTTTTTCAAGTATCAATTCTGGTCAAAACTCAAAAGCTTGAGTGAAAGTAATTCAAAACGATGGAGAACATATTGAGTAATAATAATAACATAGAGAAGGCGATGCACTGTCATGCGACTTCTTTAACATCATACTTGAAGGAATAGTGGAGAACTCTCACGCCCACACCAGAGGCACGATCTTTCAAAAGTCCGTCCAATTACTCGCATACGCTAAAGATATTGACGTAGTCGGAGGAACATAGCGTGATGTCAGTAGCAGTATTGAGTATTGAGTAATGAGTTGGAAGCAGCGAAAATGGGTTTAGCAGTCAATGAGGGCAAAACCAAGTACATATATGCTGTCATCAAGAAGAGACACCGAACATCGACGTCTTGGACAGAACATCCCGATATACAGCTATAACTATAAGGACTTTGTCTCCTGGAGAACAAACGAAGAATAACTCTTGCCAATCTGCGCTTCTTCGGGCTTAAAAGGCGATTGAGTGGCAAAGCTCTCTCTCAGCTAACTAAATTTTCCCCTTATGAGAACCTCATCATCCCAGTCCTGCTGACGCATGTACGTTGTCAAAAGTGGATGAGGACGCTTTGGGTTGCTTCGAGAGAAAGATTCTCCGGGTGATTTTTCGTCCGGTATATACAAACGGGGATTGGAGAGGAAACGAAGAACTGTACCGGCTGTACAGTGACACAATCCTAGTCAATCCTAGAAAAATCTTCGAATCCATCCCGGAGGGATGGAGCAGTATAGGAAAATCGAGACCCAGGTAGCGCAAACAAGTGGAAAAGGACCTCGACCGACTTCACGTGCTAAACTTGAGGTAGCTTGCTAGGAACCGAGCTGGCGAAGTAAATTCGAAAAATGTAAAATTGGATTTTGTCTTCAGTTGATCATTGATCATAATAACCCTGTGACTGCGTACAAAGCCTCTGATGTCGGACTTCGGGGTTTTCAAGCTACAGGTCATAGCAGTCACTCTAGATTAGGGTTTTTTGGGACTTTTTAAATTCTTCAGTTAATCTCTTCTAGAATATAGACTCAACCTCGGAAGGCATGGTCAGGACTCAGAAGAAAACGTGCCCGTTGAATAAATAATAGAGTCCCAAAATTGAGAAAGAAGACCCTCTGAACTGCGCCAACTACAGAACAGACTACAGATTTATTACGAATTAGTCTCTTCAACATGGGAGCACTACGAAATCCCGTCATTTAAAATCCCGCATTACAAATTGTCTAAATTGAATTTTTTTTCATTTTCAGTATGAGGTAGGTATGGGGGGCATGTTGCTTGGGCTCACTATAGGATTTGGAGTATCATACTGAAAATGAAAAAAAAATTCAATTCGACATTAGGTCCATCGACATTATGTCTATTTCGTTCATGGACCTTATGACTATTTCCAACAGTATGTAATTTTTTTGTATTCAATGATTTTTCTTTTCAAATTTAGGTCTTATGTCCCATTTAAACAAAAAATATTTGGGTCTTATGACCCATTTGGGTGGATCGTAACGCCCAAAATTAATTTGGGTTTTATGACCCGCTTAAGTGGGTCATAATGCCCAAAAAAAAATTGGTCGTTTTATGACTCTGGGCGTTATGTCCCTGCGCCACCTACTTCTTCATAAAAGCACGAAGAATTGGGTTTTTAATGATCATTTAGGTTCGGTTATTTTTGAATAAATTTTCAACAAAAAGTCCTATAACCATAATGTTTTTATGCGAGATTTTAGTTTGCGAGTTTTTGTAATTGCGAGATTTCGTAGTGCGAGTTTTTGTACTTGCGAGATTTTAAAAAGCGAGATTTTGTAATGCGAGATTTTGATTTGCGAGATTTCGTAACTAACCACTTCAACATCGCCTACAACCTACAAGATCATTTCTGCTGTAATCCTTCTTGATTTTGTGTGTATGTGCAAGCGTGGAGCGCTTAAAGCCATTCGTCGAAATACAGCTTGCTGTCGGAACAAGTTTTGTGAGTATTGAAACGGAGTTGGTGAAGATTATTTTAGCGATTACCAGTCAATGACGGTAAGGTTACCTTGTGTGTTTCTTTGGGGTTCGACCTGATTTAACTCTCTTTTTGTTTGCGATATTGCACACGTGTTGAAAAACCGTCTCCACTACTTGAGCCTCGGGATACGAACATATCGAGGTGCCAACATTGACTTGGACCATTAACTTGTTGATATTGTGTTCCGAGAGCGGAATTCTCTGCGAAGAATTATTGCATCCGCCGCTCAACAATGCTGACCTACATTCGCGCGCTAAGGCTCACCCGGGAAGTGTAAGTCCTGGGGACAGAGTGCCGGGCGTAGATGAAAAATGGTCAAGTCATTACTACTGCTGGCACCATCTTAGGCAGTTGAGATCGACGACTGGTTTGATAATAAATGCAAACTAGCGTTTGAACGTAAGAATGCTGCATACCGTCTCATAGAACGCGGGCACGTGGAAATGAATATAAAGAGCTCATAAGAATAGAGAGAAAAATTGACAGAGAAAAAGGCAGCCTGGCAGAAAATATCGTTATATACACCACGCTGCACATACTGTAAGGACGGAGAGGAAAATTTGATCACCGATCCTGAACCTGAAGGCATTCTGGAGTGATAAGAAGGGATTTTAATGAATTGTTCGAACGGTCAGTTCACAAAAGAAATGGATACTACACCATTTCAAGAGGAAGACCTCTCGCTGTAGTCACCAAGCATTGAGGAGATACAAAAGCTGATTAATCGGCTCAGAATATAGAGGGCCAATACTACATCAAACAATTCATGAAATCCTAGTACACGTACATACTGGAACACGAAGAAATCATATCCAATAAATAAGAAGGGAGATATCACAAAGTGCAGCAATTATAGGGGTACAACATTGTTGAGTACATCCTAGAAGATTCTCCTCTATCCTGCAAGAACGGATAGCCCCATAATTGGCAAATGTCAATGATGGAAAAAAGTCTGAAATTTAACATTTCAACTACCATCTTTGTATAGACTTTAAAACCGCCTACTATAGAATAGCCAGGGTAGAACTTTATAAGGCCATGAGAGAATTCGGCATCGCAAATAAATTGGCACGACTATGAAGGCTGACCATTACCAACGTTACAAGTCAAATAAAAGTAGCCGGTTTGCAGTCCGTTACTCTGGCACGTCAACCAGAGGGACGATCGTCACCAAGTCCAGCCAGATATTGGCTTACACAAACGACATCAACATCATCGGCAGAAGCTCGCAAGCTGTACAAGACTCCTTTACCCAGATCGAGCAGACGGCACAAAACCTGGGCTGCATATTAATGAAGGGAAAACTAAATACATTGTGGCTTGTGGGCACGTCTGCGAGAAGTGTTGGTCCAACTATCAGGGTAGTTGGAGAATTTTTGGCCTCGTGTGCTAAGGAGGACGATTCCGGCGAAGATACAATCATGAATAGTATGAAATCTGCCTCGAAAAAACAAACTCGGTACACTCCGATGGGCTGATCACCTAGCTCGCATGAGCGAAGAGGAACAAGGTCGGAAAGTATTTTGCAGTTCTATTTATTGTAGAAGACACACTGGAAGGATGGCAACACCTAAAGTTATGGGGTGCGCAATCGTCGTCGGCCAGCAATCGGGATGTATTGAAGAACTTGTTGAACAAGGCCCGGACCGGATCCCAATTGTTGCGGAAGGATCGGGCTACTGCCAAAAACATTATTCTAAGATAATATGCTGTTACGCTCTTAGATTAGTTTCATTCGGTGATTGTATACAAATATCGAACAGAACCTTTTTTTCCAAAAGTTAACGCATTCAATCAAAGAACATAGTGTGCAAACTTAAAGCTTTACATAGACATATAATATGAAGCTGTTGCGTTTTCTTCTTTTAGTCTTTTAGAAATTAAATTAATATAACAATCGGTATTTGTACGATATATCCAAAAATTCTCTCCGATCAAAACACTGGGTTTCCAAAGTTCATGTCTCAAAGGCATAATTGAAAACTCGAACATCCAAGCAAGACAAACGAGATAATTAAAGCCCATAGACCGATAACTCAAAAGTCATAATAGTCTAATCAAAGTACCTGCCTCTGTTATTTAACATATGTACATTAGTACATACATACATATTATTTATAATATTTTTTGCACTGTTTTTGATTTTTTCTTCAGCATTTTGAAAAAAACAGATAAGATTCAATTTTATACTAGGAGTTCAAACAATCACGACTTCTTATCAGTTTCAAACATTCAACACATTACTCACTTAATTTTTCACACAACATGTTTCAGAGAATGGGTCCGATAATCATCCTCCCGCTTTAAGAGATCACATAAGCTACGTGGTCATAAGTTCCACCATTTACAACTTTAGAAATAATATAACAATCTTTTTCAAGACTTCCAAATCCGTGAAGGGTGTCAAATAATACACTATATGTAGATAAACATTAAACACAAGTTTTCAACAACAACTTGTCACTTTCTCGATCATTAACACTAATGGCTATGTGAGGTCTCTAAGGGTTTATGTAATGAGCTGGAAACAAAATCTAATCTCTGCTGTTGCTTCCGACCAGGAAGCGTTTGGTGCATTATTGCACCATTCTTTAGCCAAACAGCAATGACAAAGGTTGTGAGAACAAAAAAAAAAACTTACCTTAACGTAACACTGGTCAAAGGCAAAAGAAGAGAAGCCATATTAGTGAAAATCGTTGCCACGAAGGAAAACACGTGAAAATGTTTTCCAGAACGTTGCACTGTTTGTACTAGGTTTGGTTTTTTTTCTTCTTGAGTTTGAATTCAATTGACATTCAAAGCCCATGATCATGATTTCTTTGCTGTTTACATTTCCTAGTGGCCTTCAACAGGGATTTCATTTAATAGCAAAGTAGAATGAGCTAGCTACTTATCTTGGAATCCAAACTTATTGCTTCGTTGTTGGTTAGAATTGTTTGTATTTCTTGCCTACAAGCTACAACGTTCAACAAATTGACTGACACTTTTATGTAGGTTCATAGGGGACCTACAAGTTGTCATCCGATTTTCTTGGTCGTAATTTTTTTTGTGAATAAAGTTGGTTTTGCTTTTGAATTATGTTTGTTTGATTCCTTAATTTTTGTTTTCATTGAGTCGAGAAAATTATATGCACTAAGTGGTCATCGCCAGAGTTGATGACCATTCGGGGTCCGATTTATGGCATTTTACATGAAACTTGCAAGTGCTCGGAAGATATACATATCCTCACGTTATAGACTGGTAGTCTCTTTGCAGGCTACTTTAAGAGCCTGAGGATTGTTAACATAGACTCGTGATTCAAAATGATTACAAGTAAAAAACACATCTGGAACAGTTAGATCGGGTGATCTTGCCGGCCGCAAAAGCAGAAAGCGACCCGGAAACGAACCCTTATGGAATTTCGGTTGTGGCTCGTGCAGTATGAGCCGTAGCTTCTGTAAGAATGTCATGTTCTTTACTCCCAATTAATCTTATTTAGGAAGGAGGAAATCGTCAAACATGGCTAAATAACATTCGCCGTCCAGACCGGTCATTTGACGATGTTTTCGAAAAAACAAGGTCCTATGACGCCTTCACCGTCCATTTCTTTCGAGTTTAATGGCTCTTCGTGGGTTCAACGCGGAGACCTCTGCGACTTCTTCGCCAAGCAGCCCCGCGTGCTATCTCATACTGTTCAAGTTAGTCGAGTGTTGGATGACCGCGAAATCTGCGTCAAAATTCATGTCAAGATTTGGATATTTAATGGCCAGTTTCTCCAAACCAGTTTAAACCAACGTTTTACTAAACCAGAACGTGAATTTAAACTTTTAGTTAAACTCGTTGAGTTTCACAGTGAAAATTAAACTTCCAGTAAACTACAACAGGTTTAGAGGCTCTGTTCCAGAGGGATTTTTGTTGTACATAAATATTGATGGGAAATTTATGTCTGTGTACGTGGAAAACATAAGTAGATTTAGAGGGTGGCTCTTTTTCTTCTTCCTTCTTCCTTTTTAACTTTACAATTTTTGCCCTAAGTGCACACCGTTTGTGAAATCATAACTTAGTTTTGAAATACAGTGTCGCACAAAACTAAAAATGGCTGTATCTGTGCTCTTTGACGCTAAGCGAAACCTTAAACATTGCAGTGAAGTCGTTTAACTTAAACGAAAAGTTAAACTCCACTTTCGGTTTAAACGAGCACTGTGAAACCCAAAAAATTGTTAAAGGAAAGTTTAAACCGAAATCAGAGATTTAACCTCCACTGTGAAACTGGGGGTTAGTGTATTTTTTTTACAAAATTATAGTTTTTGTTATTCAATCCATTAAAATATATGTTTTTTTTTAAATATTTTAAATATGTGTCTGTAAGGCACAATGCCTTTTAGAATGCAACCGGATGTTGCACGACACTAGTTAAAAGAATATTAGAGAGATAGGAAAGAATTTTTTTCGGCGCAGTAGATCGAGAATTAGGTGACTTACTTCTCACTTAAAACCCACGGACGGCTCTAGCTTGCACTAGGAGTTAGAAAAATTGCTTCCCAACCTAAGAGTCGAACTTAGGATCTCTCGCTTAACAAGCAAACATCTTATCTACTGCAAACCACTGCCGCCCAAAATGCTGAGGAATCTTGAACCTTTGAAGATGGGGCACACGACAATAAATTGGCAAGTATGTAGTAGTGGGAAGGAAGTATGTAGTAGAAGCCTACAGTATAATTACGAAAAGCTTTAGCATTTAGGTTCAAAAGATTGCTCCTTGCTTTGAAGATTAGATACCAATCATATTTCGTGGAAAATATAGGAGATTGAAATATTCGTCATGGTATTGCGACTGGTGTGCGTTGATGGTGAAAGCGACCCAGTCTTTTTCCAATAGTTTTTTTTAACAGCTATGGATGTGATTCCATTCTGAGCATAGAGCTTCGAGATCAAGTGAGTTACCGGGACGAAATACCACAATCGTAGATGACGATTACGTGGCAGTGACATTACTTTTCGTAGGTACGCTAGGTGTACATTTTATTTTGTAAGGAACACTTTTTGAAGACCGCTTTCAATATAAACTGCATCTCTTGACGAACAAACGTTGGAGTTTTTCAATTTGGACATGTTCTTTGTTTCCCCACACTTGCGCGCAATAGGGCATGGCTGCCTCATGCACTAAAAATGACAATTTCAAACTTTTCCAGATCAACGTCTAGATTCCATTTACTGCAGTATCTGCTGAAGCTCACAATATTCGTTTTCAGGCTATTAGGACTATCATAGAGAAAAACGAACTATGTCAACCGCGTATAAAAGGACATTTATTTCCAAGTCGTTTAATAAAAAGGCCGTAGAGAGAGTTCATAGTGAAAATCATCTAGGAATAAAATAAAAATAAGGCATTTAGTATGTATCCTTGCTTGACTTTGGTTGTCTGAAAGAAGATTGCATATTTTCCATCCCAAACTGTTGCGGAGGTATCCCGATACAAAGATCTTATAACGGAAACCATTTTTGTTGAGACACCTAGCCTCAATAGTTTGTGAAATAAATCTTCCGTATTGAAATTATCAAACGCTTCTGACAGATCAACGAAAAAAGCATAAGGCTTTTTTTCTGACTCAGTGTATTTTGTATGCTAGGCAGTTCACATTATTTCCTCAGTCTCTTTTGATGGAGCTAAACAATTTATCTAAACACAATTTCCCAACAAACGCTGAGCAAAGCATTTCATTACTTTCCTTCTAGAGTTCTCTTTGACAAATTGAAATTGAGCAAGGGAATCCAATATATATTTGGTTAAGATTCATTTTTTTCACAGAAAAGTTGATATTTTTTCTGTGAGGCTTACCCATGGTTTCCATTTGGAATATTCCAAACAATCAACTGCCTAATGCTGAAGCAAGGGCAATAGAAATTCTGCTCGGTTGATGGAAGGAAGGCATTGATTCCTCAAATTTCTCTGATATTTTTCTCTTTTCAAAATGGCTCACAATATTATTTAAAAACAAGTAATTGCCGGCAATGAAAAGCCCACACAAATTAAAAATTGACATCTTAATTTATTGATATTGGCATTGCTTCAAATATTGCATGGGACAAATCTGGACGCATAAGGATCTTCGCCGGTCTTTCTAGAATCGCCATGAGGACCAGAAACTGGACGAGCAGTTTCTGACCGCTTGCATAATTTCTGGAGGCCCGTGCAAGTATGTAATAAGGTATTTACTTCCTTTGGTCAAGTGCCAGAAGTAATGCCTCCGTGCAAATTGTTCCTTTACCAAGCCGCGGATTGCAGGAATTGCATAGTTTTGATGACATGCAAATTGGGAATAGTTTCTAAAGCGGGATGTTTTGGTGCGTGGAAATCCTTTTGCCGGAATAACGCCTAAATCACACCCGAATCATATTCAAAGGGAAATACTACAAGCAAAGAGAAGGAAGACTAACTTCTTGTGAATAACGACAATGTACACCAATAATGGGAGCAGTATTTTTATGGACGTTAACAAATTTCCCGGTTTTACTTTGTAATGGCTGCGCAATAGGTTTAAATAGAATTCATTTGCTAACCTTAGGAAAGCCATTGATCACATAAAGTTATATATGTAGATATTTGATAGCCAATGGTCGAGTCCCTCTTCCACTTCCGAGCGCCACCAAAGTCTCGGTCTTACTCTTTTGTCCCGTCACTCCAGCTTCAAATCGATGATATTTAGAGCCGAAGCATTGGTGTTCACCTTATTTTTATATGACGCAGCCATCAGAGGCGTTAGATTTGTATTCCTTTTTGGCTAGTTCTGTGTCGATATGCAGCCCCATACAGTTCTTCGGTGTATCTCCTTCTTCACTCGCCAGTGATACACCCTTAAGGTGTCCCTTGCTTGCCCGAGAAAGGGCTTTCATACTCAATTGCCTTCTAAACCCTAAGAAGTAGCAATTGGCAAGAATTATTCTTAATTTGATCTAAACTCTGGTGTTCTTCTCTGATTTGATAACGGAGCCCTGATAGAAAGAGTAAAGCTGTATATGGTGATATTTTGTTCAAGATTTCTTTGAAATCTTATTTATCAAGATCACAGACAGAAATTAGCATTACTTTTAAAACCATTCAAATAAGTTAATATAATCCTAAAAGGTACCTAATAATTGAATTAAGTTTAGCTCCTCAAACATAAACTTGAATGATCCGGATATAATTATTTGTTCAACAAGAGCACGGGAGTTCCTAGAAACAACCATTTGTTGCAGATAAAAAATACTTGACTCAATACCCAATTAAAACGTATTCTTATACTTAGTGCTATGGCTAAGGAATTTTGTTTTGGAAGGCATTTTGAAATAGAAATACCCCACAGGAATAACTGGTTCCAAAGAAGCCAAAAATGGTAGTTGTCTATCTACCTAAATGCAAAATGTCAGTACCAATTGGAACTCTTCCTACGGTTTTTTCAAGCTGAACTCCATGCCAATATAATTTGGCATTAAAGGTGCCGTCATCCAAATCTACTCTGACTTAAAGAAACCTCTTCTAACACTATGGATTTGAGGTCGGTCAGAGGCTGTTACGATGCTTTGCACATCCTAGCAAGGCACAATAACTGCCTGGACACAATGCAAAAACGGAACTGCATTTCGGCGACGGAGTACGGAGCAGTTGTCAAATTTGTCGTAGGTACCGATTTCAATCGGAACATAATGCACGTACAGTAACTTTGACATTTGACTTTTAAATGGATGAAATGCCTAAAAGAAATGGTAAAAGAGAGAAACAACTTTTGTGCAACAAATTGAAATATCACCAAGAATGGAATCATCGGTGTTATTTCAGTTATACAAAAAAAGGGTCTGGTAGGGACAGACGTAAGAAAGATTTTTCTCTCTGCATCAGATGAAACGTCAAATTAGGTGTACGTAAAAGTTAACTAACCTTTTTGAATGAAAATAAGCCCTCAACAAATTAAATGAGTGGGAGCACACTAATAGAAAACGTCCCCGGTATGAAACAAAGCAAATGATAAATCGAGCGGGCAGCTCACAGTTATCTTGTTCCTTTCTCTCTCTCTCCCTTTATTTTGATCGAATTTTAAACAAACTCTTATGAGATCAATATCAGTATTGCTTATGATTTGCGGAAAGAAAGACCTTTATATAGATACGGATACGGAAGGTATTACAAAATAAATATTTTTTATAGTGGTTTTGGCGATTGATTTTCCATTTACGTTTGTCTTATTTGGTTGTTATTTTTTATTGTTTTCACTTTCTTAAGTTTTCCGTATCAAGGAATACTACATAGTTAGTTTATAGGCCATTATCGTCTGCGCTACGATTTCTACTAAATTAGCATGAACACTGAGTGCAGGTTCTACAATGAATATGTGGAATTTTCAATTCAAATAATTGTGAATGCCCAGCTTTTATCTGGCTAACAAGGTGAATACTCTCAAAAGAGCTCTGCACTACAGAGGCAATTAAAAACACCTCTTAGAGAGGTGATAAGACTCTTAGCTATAGACTACTTCATAACATAACCCATGGCACAATAGATGTTATGAGTCGTAGACACATGGACCTTGGGTTCTTAAAAAAATAAATATACATATATATATAATTATGTATATTATGTATTTCAAAGAACCACAAAGCTCAGAAATATAAAATAAATATGTCAATACATATATAATTTATTATTTTTGTTTTGATATTTACCGAAAGCAATTCATTGTTTTCCATTTAAAAGTACTTGTGGTTTATATGACCCACGGGTAATCATCTAATTTGTGTTTGTTATCTTTTATTATTATTTTTTTATTTTATTTGTATAACTGTTCAGAACATGATAAAGATTTATTTCAGTGTATCTAAGTTTCATGCATTTTACCAAATTTAGTTAAAGATATGATTAATTATAAAAAATGACCCCCAATGCAGGAGCTTGGATTGCAATTTATGACGTATTGGTCTCGTGTGTGGTTAGATTACCTTTTTCTAGGAGGACCCACGCATAGAGAAGAGTTCATGAACTATAAAAATTAAACAAGATGCATTCTTTGCTTTTGTTTCTTCTTCCTTTATGTGTGTTTTATTTTTCTTTGCATTATGGCGATACATTTTAGTATTAACAGCACCGCTTCCTCGAAGCCCGAAGTAGTATTCTGTTTTCAAAAGCTAGTGGGTGTAGATACATTATATATGTACCCGAGAAGGTATAACATAATGAAAAGGCAAACGCCTCAAGGCTCAAGGGATGTGATGTGCTGTGCTGTACACGAAAGACTAGTTTGTGTTGAATTGACATCAAGTAAACCTTTGACATTAAAATTCTCACGACTTCTTTATTTTCATTTTTTTTTATATATAAAGTATCTTACCCTGAACGGAGAACCACCTGTAGTTAAGTTACGTTGAGATTCTATTACATCAACATTTCATTGCAAGACAAAAGAACTACTACATTAAATACTGGAAATACAAACATTAGCAATGAATAAAAGAATTCTTTGTTAGCGGGTTTTTTTAACTTTAACTTTTTTTTAAACTTTTTAAATCGTTTCTAGTTTGTTTTTTTCAGAACATAATGAAAGTTATTTGGTTTTGGATGGGATTGATGAAATGAATTTGATTGGAATTTGTTTCTATATCATTTTTGAAGATGTATGGAATCTTGTTTGCCCGATCCTTAAGAAATAACTCTCTGTACTGCGCCTGCTGAGGATCATCATCTAACTTCTCAACATCCCCTACAAAATCTTTTCTACTGTAGTGTGTGAGCGCCTAAAGCCATTCGTCAACAACCTGTGGTTTAAATCCAGGAACTTTGTCTATTTATGCTCCGCTATCAAATCAGAAAACAATAATAGCACTAGATTAAACGAAGAAAAAATAATGAATCCCTGCTTCTTCTGGCTAAAAAGACAATTGAGTAACAAAAGCGAAAGAGTTGTGAGATTGTGTTTCAACAGTGCACGACAATAACAGAACACCTATACTTTCAACCATTCCTGTGTGTGTATTTTAAATATGCAGGAGTAGAAGAGACCTACGAATTAGCACCGAGCCCGAATGGCTACATGAGATGCACTTTTTCGAGACAAATTTTACTCTTGGAGGATTTGTCAGTTCCCGGAAGAAATGGTTGTTCTGATGGAGAGTCGAAGCCTTTGCTTAGTAATCCGAAATACTAACCTCTAAGCCACAAGGCGTTACAGCAACGTGGGAAGCGTATGATAATTTGGAAAAACCTTCAGGCCTCCCGAAGAAAATGAGCACTACGAGACTAGATAACAATGCATCTGTCGGAGAATATGTAAACCCGATATTAAAAACTGCTCATAAGCTCTACAGCGTTGGATTGACCGTGGTCCATGTGTAAGGAGTGAATCGGGACGATGTTGCTAGAAAATTTATATGAAGAATCACAAATGAAATGGAAGAAATGGAGACTCAATCAATTAAAGAGGAAGATCTCATGCTGCAACCACAAAGCGTTAAGGAGATACAAAAGACGATTAATCGACTCAAAAATAAAACATGGGGAGCCGATGTCATATCTTGCGAGCTGATCAAACATGGAGGACCAACACTACATCAAGCAATTCAAAAACCATGATTTCATAGTTCACGTAAGGGAAAATGAGAAAATGTCAGAAGACTGGCTAAGAGGCATCGTATGTCCCGTACATAAGAAGGAATATATCAAAATGTGCAAACAATTATAGGTGTATATCATTTGTTGAGCATATTCTATAAAATATTCCTCAGTATCCGACAAGAACGGAGCCCCATACGTGAAAACCAAAATCGGCAGCAATCCATGTGGTTTCATACCAGGCAACAATTGATTAGATCTTTACCCTTAGGCAGGTGATGGAAAAAAGTATAGAATTTAATATTCCAACATAACATCTTTTTATAGACTTTTAAGCCGACTACGATAGCATAGACAGGGTAGAACTTTATAAAGCAATGAGAGAACTCGGCATCCCAAATAAAAGACGCGACGACGGTTTACTGCCCAGACCAAATAAACATCTTTAACGGACTGCAACAAGGGGATGGCCTGGTTTGCATCCACTTAAACGTGGCGTTTGAGATAAACATCCGTAATTGTGGCACGTCAACAAGAGACTATCGTCACTTAGTCGAGCCAGATATGGGCTCATACTGGCGACATGGCCATCACAGCAAAATTCCACAAGCTGTACAAGACTCCCTCCTCCAAATCATGCAGGCGGGACAAAACCTGGGGCGGCACATTAATCAAGGAAAACCAAGTACATGGTGGCTACGTCTGCGAAAAGTGTTGGGTCAACTATCGGGTCGTGGAGCATGAATTTGAAGTAATAGAGGAAGAAATCTGGTTAATTATAACAGAACCTAATATAGTCTGTCGAGGCTCTTTAAATCCAGAAACCTTACCTTATTTTATTACAGGCACATAATGCTAGAATTGCGTTCTTATTTCTTTATTGGATGTTGAGATTTTAGTTTAGGTTATTGTCGAAAATCAAATCAAGCTAGGGTAGTTTTGATATGCTATTCCTTCGGAAATAGATTAAGAACTTAATTGTTGGTTAGCTTTTAATTTGTGAAGATTCCATTCGATTAGTGTCCTTCCCTTACCTTTTCTTAAGTGGCGCTACAGTCCGGGGATCAGCAAGCTTCTCCCGCCAACTAAGTGTCGGCCTTCCTCTTATGTCTGTGAAGATTTTCCGGCCGGAGCCCGTCCACTAACTACCTTGAAGTTAAAGCTGTCTATGGTGATGTTTGTCCAAGACGTCGATGTTGGAATTCTCTTCTTGATGACAGCATATACTTGGTTTTGCCCTCATTGACTGCTCAAGCCATCTTCACCGCTTCCGTCTCAATTCTCACAAAAGCGCTACTGACATTACGCTGCGTTCGTCCTATTATGTCAATATCGTCGGCGTATGCGAGTAATTGGACGAAGTTTTGAAAGATCGTGCCTCTGGTGTTGGTCCTCTACTACAGTTCTCTACTATTCTTTCAAGTATGATGTTGAAGTGCAGTTCAGGAGGGTCTCCTGGGCAAATAATGCTGGAATTCCATTTATCGGGCATGCTTTCTTCAAACCCATATCTTGCTTATGAGTTAGTGCATCCTTATAACTAAGTCATCGCCTGGAGGAAGAGTTCTACAGCTAGGCCATCGGCTTCGGCGGCTTTGTTGCTCTTAAGCTTAGATATAGCTAGCTTTACTTCATTCAGATGTGATGGGCGGAATTGTTGGTCTATTTCGCCCAGATAAAATGGATCATTCTGCCTGACAGCGGAATTTGTTTCGTCATCGCCGTTATACAGTCTGCAGAAGTGGTTTTACCATATTATCAGCATCGACTGCGATTCCAATTCGATGTTATGTTGATCATCTTTACAAGCTTTAGTACTAGCTCTGTAGATTTGAAAGTTTCTTATTACCCTATTGGCAAAACTTTCCAACTTCACTTCTGCAAAAACAGGTATCTATTTTCTTTCCGCGTGCTTCTTATGATCCTCTTTCCTCTAGTCGTTCAGCAAAATAATAATAATAAACATTTGACAATGTTGCCACTTATTCTCAATACTTGATGTTGACGGTAAAGGACTCCTTTGCAGGTTATGAGAGACTTGATCGGAAAAGGCCCTGGAGATTTCTTGCGTTTGCAGCCGTCCAACGTCAAATTTCACAATGCACTAACTTATAGAAAAATTAAACCAAGAACTAGCTAGATGTACCTATTCGCAAAGTGGACTGGAACGTACAGGCTACCTTCATAGATATCATATACACAATTTTCTACTAGGACCCTTTCCACATTAAAACTAAACACAACACAACACAAATAAAAAATTATTCATGAATGAAAAAAGGCTCACATCCTCCACCCACCCACAGCCATATAGATTGAAAACAGTTCAATATCCTGACATGTAAGAAATCTATAGAGATAGACACCCACGACCCACACACATTGGTTAAACAACAAAACCGCATAAAAATGCATCTCTTCCCATCCATCACAGCTCAATCAATAGAAATTAATCTCACCCGCAAACATAAAGAAACCTGCCACCAAATCCCTCTCTCCTTACCACTTACAGAACACAAAAACAATTAAACGGCTTTACCACCACCACCCCTTCGAAATGCGATATATTTAACGAAAAAAAATTAATCTACCTATGAAAATCAAACAAACTATAAAGAATTATTTAAAATTTTATAAAAGAATACAAAAAAATCCGATGTCGTCGTCGGTCGTGGGGTTAGGTTTGGGTGGCACAGGATGAAACAGAGGAGCTATAGCGCACTCGGTTCTTTCCATTTCTCGTTGCTGCTCGACAAATGTCGGTTTTGTGTATCTACTCCGGGGATAGTGTAGTGTAGAATGCATTTTCAATTTTTGCAATTTGCAATGTACCTATGTACCTACTATTCTTGTTCTTCTTCTATATATGCACCTAGTAGTAGTTATTATACACATAGCTTTCAGCCAGTTCCACCCTTCCAATCTCATTTTCAAACTTTCCCTCAAAAAATAACAAAAAAAGAAAAAATGTTTTCCATTTAATTTTATTATTGCATTTTAATGTATGACTCACGTGCTGTCCTTTCTTGAATGTGGCACCAAGTCTGGCTATTAGTTTCCTCTCGAAGGATCACCCCACTTCGCATTCGCAGCACCCCACGCACTTGGGATTCGTCAAGACGAATATTATGAATTGAATCGGGAATCCCGTTCGTAATAACAATCAGAGCGATTTTGATAAAACAAAAAAAACTTAACAACAAAAATGAAACACTCGTTCCTTATTTGCACGGTTTATTTGTCATATCGGTAAATAATTTTAATTTATATATGTAGGTACTTCACTTGTTTCTTTTTGCTTTTTTTTAATACACTATGTGGAGAAAAGAAACGGCCACAATTTTTTTGTTTATTTCTTCGTTTTTTGTCGAAAGGAATACAAAAAAAATGTTTCTTTCGTCGAGTACCGACGACAGCCACAAGAAAAGGTGTGAGACGTCGAGAAACTACAACTGGAGGGTGGGTGGTAGTGATTGGGGTTTGGGGGTGGTTTTGGTTTCTATTCTATCTCGTTCGATGGAAGAAGTGTATCAGCAGAACAAAAACCGACCGTCCATAGAAGCAGCAGCGGCAGGGTATTTGGGATGAGGAGTCAGTAGAATGGTTCTTCTCAGTGTTTTACAGCTCGTCGGCGGCGGTTATCAATGGATGCGTGACGTATTGTGTATAGAGGTGTGTGGCTTTGCTTAGCTGGTGCTCCTGTTCAGCAGCGACGGACGAAGACGACAACGGGCGAAGGAAAGCGAAGACGACCGACACACCGAGCCGTTTTTTCTTTGCTATGCTCCTCTTCTGGCGCTAGCCTTTGTCTGTTGTTGAGAACGAGACCGATACTTCTCTATGCGTATATATGTGCGCAAAATGACAAAATGAACACACACACACACTAACACATGTAAAACGATGTATTTGACGGGCGAGGTCCAATTTGAAAAAAAATTATTAATGCACTGCCAGTGGAGAAAATATGAAAAATTTTCTTTGAGAATTTTGAAAAAAAAAATATTCAATTTTAAAAATCACACTTTTTCATAGAAGCGAAATCAAATCCAAAATAACAGAAGAAAATTCACAATAGACTATGAAGAAACAACGGCAGTCTCGTGAATTATACCGACGAGAATGTGAAAAAGTAGGAAAAGACGGCGACGATGGAAAAGCAATAATTTTTTTTGGAAAATTTCGATTGTAAGGACCGGCACTTGAATTGGGGGCCCCAACAGGCTATTGGCCAAGTCCTTTTAAGGAGGTCTGTTGCGGTGCCCCTTAATTTGTTATTTTAATTTTCAAAAATTACACAAAATTTCAACAAAATCGCAACCCGCACACAAAATCACAACATGAGAAAAGTTCATATAAAAAAGATCTACTGAGAAAAAATGACGAATGCCGCCTCCAATATGGCGGATTTCTCAAATATACCATTTGCTGCGGTAGTGTGAGGAGAACGAAAGAAGATTCGCAATTCGTTAAGTTATTTTCTTGGTATCGATATGTTTTTGTGGGCGAATTGGAAATGTCAAATGGGTAAATTGAGTGTGGCAATGCTTGAAGGCAACCGTAAATGGAAATGTCAAGGAGGCCGTTTATTTGTAAATGATGAGATAAAATAATAAATAAGATAGATTTGTTGCATTTCAATTGATAAAATTGAATTAATTTAGTTTATTCTTCATATCAAAATAGATTTTGTTTTGAAAAGAATTGGAAAAACAGACAATTATCCATTAGCCATCTGTTGGAAATTAAACAAAACTATAACAGTACAGTAGGAACGGACAAATTTTAGATTCTTTAATTTAAAATTAAGTTGGAGACAGAAGATTTTATAAATGGGATTAATCAACTTCCAATCGAATTGTTCTTGCATAATTTTTTTTGTATATAAACTGCCTATAGTACTATTACGGGACGTCAAAAAATCTTGTAGAATCAGCACGTTTGATGGCGCTAGATTTGTGAGAGAGAATTAAGAGCACGTCAGGCGGGAAGGAAAAGAAAAAGACCATGAGATTATTAAAGGTTTTTTGTTTCGCTTAGCTGACTTGAATTGATTTTTGTTAGGAATTTGTATATGATACAAACATTTTCATTCATACAAAAACAGTTGCTAGAAAACGGATTTTTTTTTTTATGTAGTGTTTTGGGCGTTGCTCGGATGAAAGCCTTAGCAACGGGTTTTTTAAGTAAACAATTATTTGTTCTTGGTAGGAATATGCAGTTAGGAAGGTAAACAAAACTGACAAGCATCTGAATTTTTGTTTATTTTCCTTTTTTTGTAGCTTTTGCATTGTATATGAAATCTATAGTACTACTATGAGGCAGCTTCTAGTTTAGCGAGATACTGCCGTAATAGCGCTACAGTAGTTTTTATTATACATTGGTATGGGTTTTGGAGAGTAGAATGAAATATAATGATGAAAGAGTAGGTTGTATGTTATATTTCAAGAAACGTATGAGTTAGAATGATTACAAGCATTTGCAGGAATAATGAACAATAAGGACGAATGAAAGGTTTAAAAAGTGACACTAGACCATATGGTATGGTCGAGTAAGGGAAACAAAAATGTGTGGATTTCTCTTTAATTTTTCGTAAATAAACCAAGATTGTGTGTTTTCAATTATTCTTTGGATTTTCATCTTTCAAGAAATTTTGTAATTTCTGTAGCTTATACCAAAATCACATACCAATCTAGCCATATTCGAATTTGACGCTTAAAGTTTTAATGTATATTGTTCAATTTCGAACGTAATAAGGAAATGATTTTTTTTTTGTATTTAAACGTAGGTAGGTTGCTATTAACATTTCTATTGAAGGAAAGAATAGTAAAAGTCAATGTTCATTCAAAACGGCATTTTACTGCTTATGATCGTATATAGATACGGTCTATGTTTCCGTGATTTTCTTTTATTAAAAACTTCGAGAATATTTTTCAATTTTTTCAAATTTCTATTTTACGGCTTGAAAAATATTAACTATTATTATTAACAATTAACAATTATGTTGCCTACCTCAAATTGGTTCCATTTTATTCTCAATTTTGACATTTCATCCAGTAATCCCAGACTTTCTAAACTGCGCCAACTATAGAGGAATAAGTCTCCTGAATATCGCCTACAAGATCCTCTCTGCCGTAGTATGTGAACGCCTGAAACCTTTCGTCAGCAACCTGATTGGCCCCTATCAGTGTGGTTTCAGACCAGGAAAGTCCACAATCGATCAAATGTTCACGCTACGGCAGATCCTGGAAACCACCCAAGAATTCCAAATCGATACCCACCACCTCTTTATCGATTTTAAGGCCGCGTACGATAGCATTTGTGCATAGTGCCCCGTGGCTTAGTGGTTAGTGTGTCGGACTGCTAAGCGAAAGAACCTGGGTTCAAATCCAGCTCATAGCCATCTTTTTTCTGGGGTACTGCCTCTTGCGAGGAACTGACAAAAACTCCAAGAGTAAAATTTGTCTCGAAAAAGTGCATCTCATGTAGCCGTTCGGACTCGGCGGTAAACTGTAGGTCCCTTCCATTCTTGCAGAGTAACAACACACACACAGGAATGGTTGAGAGTATAAGTCACTAGGCCTTGGCTCCTTAAGGAGCTGTCGCGCCAATAAATTTATTTATTTATACGATAGCATTTATAGAGACGAGCTATACAGAGCCATGTCAGGTTTTGGCATTCCCACAAAACTCGTCCGACTGTGCAGGGTGACGATGGAGAACTCTCGCTGCTCCGTCAAGGTTGGTTCTGACCTCACAGAAGCTTTTGACGTCAAAAAAGGATTCCGACAAGGTGATGCGCTATCGTGCGATTTCTTCAACTTAATACTTGAAAAAATTATAAGAAACTCGCAAGTCAATTGTAGTGGGACAATTTTTTTCAAGTCTGTGCAATTGCTAGCATACGCTGACGACATAGACATCATTGGCAGAACTCGGCGAGCTGTCACTGGAACGTTTGCTAGCATTGAAGCTGAAGCGGCTAAGATGGGACTAGCAGTCAATGAGGCCAAAACGAAGTACCTGCTGTCCACAAAAAGGGACACACAACACCGGCGGATTGGACAAAACATCACAATAGACAGGTACAACTTTGAGGTAGTTAGGGACTTTGTGTACCTCGGATCCGCTATAACATCTGACAACAACATCTCGTCAGAAATAAAGCGAAGAATTACTCTTGCCAATCGCTGTTTCTATGGGCTAGGAAGGCAATTGAGTAGCAAAGCCCTCTCTCGAAAGACAAAGGAGACTCTGTTTAAGACCCTAATCATCCCAGTCCTGCTCTATGGCGCCAAGGCATGGACTCTATCTAAAGCGGATGAAGATATCCTTAGTCGTTTCGAGCGTAAGATTCTTCGGAAGATTTTTGGCCCTATCTGCGTTAACGGGCTTTGGAGGAGAAGGTTCAACCAAGAACTATACGAGCTGTACATCGACATTGACCTGGTCAAAAAAATACGCATATCACGTTTAAGATGGCTAGGTCATGTAGAGCGAATGGACAACAATGCTCCGGCTCGCAGGATCTTCGATTCCATCCCAGAGGGTAGACGCAGTCAAGGAAGACCTCGCCTTAGGTGGCGCGCTCAAGTGGAGGACGACCTCAACCAACTTGGAGTGCAAAACTGGAGGCAGCTAGCCAAAGACGGAGTTGGCTGGAGAGGCATGTTGGTTGAGGCCCAGGTTCGTCCCGAACTGTAGCGCCACCTAAGTAAGTAAGTAAGTAATCCCAGACTTTGGCAGCAGGTTTTCCCACGTTGGCATGTTAAAATTTCCTTTTTTCTACCCGTGTTATTTATAGCGAGTTTCATTCAAGAAAAGATTTGCTCTTTCTGTCAAAAGATTTGATCTTTTTGAATTTTGAGAGTTTCATTGCTAGAAAAAGAGCAAATCTAGATCAAATCTCAACACGAAAGATTTGATCTCTGATGAGGTGAGAGATTTGATCTGAATGCACACATACATGTAAATAATCTTTTCTGCCAATGTCAATAGGGATGCAACATACAAGCGATACATCAATTTTTTGAGAAATCGATGTATCATTCATAAGCATCGATTTCTAAACATCGATGAAACCCACCTAAACATCGATACATCGTTTTTGGTGAACGATAATAGTGCCACGTGTTTCGAAAGGTCTGATCTCTAAAAAGGAAAACGTAGTGATCTCAAATTTAATGTTTGTTACTGAAATTTCATGCAAAACCATTTTTGTGTTGGGCAATTGACAACAGTTTTTTGTCTGAAAAGAAGAGAAAATCGATTCTATTCTCAAAGAATCGAAAGCACGTATAGTGGACGCAATTTAAAACTCAAAATAGTGAAATGTCAATTCTATATTAACCCACTCGGCGTTGCTCGGGCTTACCCTAGCTTTTCTTGATACCGAAAGCGGTCCAATCGTAGCCAAAAACCACAAACTTAGTTACAAAATGTTTTCAAAATCGGCCAAGCTTTTCAAATTTAGTGTTGGTTATATGAAAATATGTATATGAAATTCCATACAAAAATCAATTTTCGATTTTTCCAATTTCCCGACTTTTCCGGAGGGTTTTCCCAAAGTTTCTTACGTAAAAACCTTTTTCTGGTAATTACAAACAACGGAAAAAAATTGAGCCAAATCGGCATAGACCGTCTGAATTGATGAATTACTATACATTTTTCACACCATTTTTATATATGTAAGATTTATGAAATTGCGATTGTTTATATCCGGGAGATAATAACAGAATAAACACAAATTCCAAGAAAGAAATGATATAGAATTGATGTGGAATTTCACAAGCTACTCTAGGATAATTTTTCATTTTTTTGAGGAGGTTATTTTTCAACATAACCTGAAATATTATGAGATATCGGCAAAAAAACGGTCTTTCGATTATTTAGTTTGGCTAACTAAAATCGCATTTGATGTCTTACAAACGCAATGAATTAAAACCTTCAGAATTAAAAATAGCTGGATAGTTATTGTTTATGTTTTTTATTTTATTACTATTTGTATTTTAACTTAAGAAGTAACCGCTTATTGAGCATCAAAAAATCTGTTCATAAACATTTTTCTTAAACATCGCGAAAATATCGATATCATCGTCATAATATCGATTTTTTTATGAACGACGTTGCATCCCTAAATGCAAATGACAAAGGAAGAGTGACAGTCCTTCACCAATACTACAATTTAATCATAAAAGAAGTTTCATTGAAAAGATCAAATCTCGATTTTGAGATCAAATCCTTAAAATTTGAATGAAACTCGCTATTAGAATATCCCACAATCAATCCACCAAGAAATAAATACAACAAAAAAAAAACACTCATGGATTTATTGAAATTATTTTTTTTTATAGCTTGGCAAATTACAAATTTGTAAAATCTTTAGAACCTAAACTTTGTTGCGATTTTGGACTGTCATGGTGCAAACTTAATAAAAAGCCATAAGGTGTGTCCACACCAAAGAAACATTTTTTTAAAAACATTTTAGAAACATTTAAAAACCTTTCAGAAATGTTTTTTTAAATGTTTCTAAAATGTTTATTTAAGTCTGGACGCTTCGCGAAACATTACTGAAATGTCTATCTGTTTCCCCTTCCGAACGGAAATATTTCTTTATTTTCATGCATTTTAGTATAGTTGACATGTTTTTTTGTTTTTATTTGTTTGTGTTTTGTTCATGATGACAAAACCCGGCGCAATGATTGCTCCTTTTTTACATCATGAAGTACAGAACTGGATACATAAAATGGGAAACAAATAAACATTCAACAAACGTTTCAGAAATTCTGAAATGTTTCTGAAATGATTTAAGCAGAGGGGAAACATTTCAGAAATGTTTTTTTTTGTGTAGACACACCTTTAAAGTCGTCAGAAGGAATAGGTCTCAACCTCTGGCCACTTTGTCAGAATTTTTATTAACTTTGTCTTTTATCATTATTAATGAACAAATAGTTAGAAAAAAGAAATAAAAAAGAATGTTGTTCTTAAAAGACACATTGCCTTTTAGAACGGAACTGGAATTTGGACGTACTTATGTAGTTTGAAGAATAAAAATGATAGAAAAAAATGTCAAAACAGCTTATCTACTAAATGCCTTAGTAGTGTTTTATTTGATCATAATTCATTAGTTTCTTTTAAAGTCTTAATAAAATCAGCAATATTTGAAGAGATTTGAACATAACCTAAAACCTCTTTTTTCTAGCTTAGGCACAAATCAATAAAAAAGGAAGTTGTTCACGATCTAAAAAAACAAGAGGCAAAATACCAAATATGTCGTACACTTCTATGGATGGAATTCAAAAGTATCAGTTATGTTTTACCGGTAAATGCGACAATTGTTGTATGAAGCTGACATTAGACTAGCAGTTCATTTATAATACATCCATTGCAACGACTTATGCGATATCCATTTAACTGGTGTCAAATATGAAGCAATACAAAACTGGAAGGTCTGTCGAAGTTTAAGAAGAAAAAGATAAATAAACAAAAAAAACCGGAAAATTAATTTATTTTTATATTTTCCCCAAGGACATAAACAGATGATAATATAAAAATTGCCCCAAAATCTGAAAACCAAAAAAAAAAAATAAATTAAAATGTCAAGAGATTAAAATGGTGTTCACTCCAAGTCACCATATGTGTACATGATTCCTTTTTTCGGATGTTTCTTCATTCTTTCTTTTTGACAAATGGGCGGGTAAGGGGTGTAGAAAAGTAGGGGAAATGAAGTAACGAATGGAAGAATGAAAATTTTGACCTTGTGTACATGATTCCTTTTTTCGGATGTTTTTTCATTCTTTCTTTTTGACAATTGGGTAAGGGGTGTAGAAAATTAGGGGGAATGAAGTAATAAATGGAAGAATGAAAATTTTAAGATTTTTTGTGGTTGAGCTTTGAAGTTTCTCGTTTGTGAAAGTAAATGCTATGCACGGACTAAAAATAAGAACTTTTGAAATTGAGAAGAATTCCCAATCATGTTTTTAGTGGTAATGGATGGTTTTAATTGCCTTTTTTAAAATTTCAAATTTCTTTAGAATAGAATAGTACAGTTTGTAGGAAAGCATTGGATATATTCGGGGTAATCCAAATCAGTGCACGCACCAACGTACGTGCCTGTTCACAAGAAGAATGAAGAAACAACCGAAAAAAGGAATCATGTACACAAGGTCAAGAAGCTTCACGTGTCAAAAGTTACCTGTAGTATGAAAAAAAAATTGTTAGATTTGACAAACTAAGGAGTTTCTACTATTGCGTCGAAATCTAACATTTTTAATTTCTAATATCGATTTTTTTATGAACGACGTTGCATCCCTAAATGCAAATGACAAAGGAAGAGTGACAGTCCTTCACCAATACTACAATTTAATCATAAAAGAAGTTTCATTGAAAAGATCAAATCTCGATTTTGAGATCAAATCCTTAAAATTTGAATGAAACTCGCTATTAGAATATCCCACAATCAATCCACCAAGAAATAAATACAACAAAAAAAAAACACTCATGGATTTATTGAAATTAGTTTTTTTTATAGCTTGGCAAATTACAAATTTGTAAAATCTTTAGAACCTAAACTTTGTTGCGATTTTGGACTGTCATGGTGCAAACTTAATAAAAAGCCATAAGGTGTGTCCACACCAAAGAAACATTTTTTTAAAAACATTTTAGAAACATTTAAAAACCTTTCAGAAATGTTTTTTTAAATGTTTCTAAAATGTTTATTTAAGTCTGGACGCTTCGCGAAACATTACTGAAATGTCTATCTGTTTCCCCTTCCGAACGGAAATATTTCTTTATTTTCATGCATTTTAGTATAGTTGACATGTTTTTTTGTTTTTATTTGTTTGTGTTTTGTTCATGATGACAAAACCCGGCGCAATGATTGCTCCTTTTTTACATCATGAAGTACAGAACTGGATACATAAAATGGGAAACAAATAAACATTCAACAAACGTTTCAGAAATTCTGAAATGTTTCTGAAATGATTTAAGCAGAGGGGAAACATTTCAGAAATGTTTTTTTTTGTGTAGACACACCTTTAAAGTCGTCAGAAGGAATAGGTCTCAACCTCTGGCCACTTTGTCAGGATTTTTATTAACTTTGTCTTTTATCATTATTAATGAACAAATAGTTAGAAAAAAGAAATAAAAAAGAATGTTGTTCTTAAAAGACACATTGCCTTTTAGAACGGAACTGGAATTTGGACGTACTTATGTAGTTTGAAGAATAAAAATGATAGAAAAAAATGTCAAAACAGCTTATCTACTAAATGCCTTAGTAGTGTTTTATTTGATCATAATTCATTAGTTTCTTTTAAAGTCTTAATAAAATCAGCAATATTTGAAGAGATTTGAACATAACCTAAAACCTCTTTTTTCTAGCTTAGGCACAAATCAATAAAAAAGGAAGTTGTTCACGATCTAAAAAAACAAGAGGCAAAATACCAAATATGTCGTACACTTCTATGGATGGAATTCAAAAGTATCAGTTATGTTTTACCGGTAAATGCGACAATTGTTGTATGAAGCTGACATTAGACTAGCAGTTCATTTATAATACATCCATTGCAACGACATATGCGATATCCATTTAACTGGTGTCAAATATGAAGCAATACAAAACTGGAAGGTCTGTCGAAGTTTAAGAAGAAAAAGATAAATAAACAAAAAAAACCGGAAAATTAATTTATTTTTATATTTTCCCCAAGGACATAAACAGATGATAATATAAAAATTGCCCCAAAATCTGAAAACCAAAAAAAAAAAATAAATTAAAATGTCAAGAGATTAAAATGGTGTTCACTCCAAGTCACCATATGTGTACATGATTCCTTTTTTCGGATGTTTCTTCATTCTTTCTTTTTGACAAATGGGCGGGTAAGGGGTGTAGAAAAGTAGGGGAAATGAAGTAACGAATGGAAGAATGAAAATTTTGACCTTGTGTACATGATTCCTTTTTTCGGATGTTTTTTCATTCTTTCTTTTTGACAATTGGGTAAGGGGTGTAGAAAATTAGGGGGAATGAAGTAATAAATGGAAGAATGAAAATTTTAAGATTTTTTGTGGTTGAGCTTTGAAGTTTCTCGTTTGTGAAAGTAAATGCTATGCACGGACTAAAAATAAGAACTTTTGAAATTGAGAAGAATTCCCAATCATGTTTTTAGTGGTAATGGATGGTTTTAATTGCCTTTTTTAAAATTTCAAATTTCTTTAGAATAGAATAGTACAGTTTGTAGGAAAGCATTGGATATATTCGGGGTAATCCAAATCAGTGCACGCACCAACGTACGTGCCTGTTCACAAGAAGAATGAAGAAACAACCGAAAAAAGGAATCATGTACACAAGGTCAAGAAGCTTCACGTGTCAAAAGTTACCTGTAGTATGAAAAAAAAATTGTTAGATTTGACAAACTAAGGAGTTTCTACTATTGCGTCGAAATCTAACATTTTTAATTTCTAATAATAAGTGTGTTCATTATCGTTTTCAAGTAACTTCAAGTTATTTTTCAAATTTGGAGGAGTGACATGAATACTCTCACAAAAAGCAAAAACTACGAAAAAGTAAGGGAACGGTTTTGTACTCGTAGTAAGTTTAAGCAACCCAACTGCAGATGAAAGAAACGTCAAATAAAAGCCGAAATTAATCGATATCGAGATTGCATTTAAATCATTCTAAATAGTAATTGTAAATACATATTTGTTTGTTCAAATTCGTTGAAAGGGCTTTGACAAAAATTCAATGCTTAATTTATGGCTTTAAGTTGATCCATTTGCTTAAATTAAGTGGCGCAAAATTAAAGACGTTTTCATACCAAACCAAAGCAAATAAAATTTGGTACTCTAACTACACTTATAGCGAGTTTCATTGAAGAAAAGATTTGCTCTTTCTGTCAAAAGATTAGATCTTTTTCAGTTTTGAGAGTTTCATTGCAAGAAAAAGAGCAAATCTAGATCAAATCTCAACACAAAAGATATGATCTCTGATGGGGTGGCAGATTTGATCTGAATGCACACATACATGTAAATAGTCTTTTCGGTCAGACGTCAAATGGAAAATGTTTTGTAATTTGTTGTTTGTTGTTAACTTGTGCCAGCCTGTGTTAAGCAATAAAATCAACAAATAGCAATAAAAGAAACAAAATAGTAATAAAAGATGTTTTTGAAGTCAGAAAATACCAAAATGGCATTTTGAGTGAATCAACAACTGTGCATAGATATTTTTGTGTGTCGTCAAAATACTGTGTGTGCTCGTCAGATAATCACCAATACTACGATTAAATCGTAAAACAAGTTTCATTGAAAAGAGCAAATCTGAATATTGAGATCAAATCTTTAAAATTTGAATGAAACTCGCTATTAGTGTAGTTTTTCAATTATAGACGAAAGACGACTAAAAAATTGAAATTCTCTTAGTGTGAAACTAGATTTTTAATAACAGGAAACCCTCGCATTATCTTTTTATCCCACAAAACGCCATTTTGAATATAAAACTACACACAAACACTAACTAAATCAAATAAAAACAAAATTCCCTAAAGTCCTCAAACTTTCAAATCTGATTTTAACTAGTACAGGGTTTTTATGTTTATAATTCAGGACAACTTAGTGCAGAACTACACATTTTAAGTAGTGTCAAGTTAATGTATTAAAAATACGTTGTCTATAATTTTGCGCCATTGATTTTTTGCAAATATCAGTAAATGAAAAAAATTTCAATTCGAATTCAAACTTAAATGAATGACAGCAAATTTTTAGCTACTACAAAGTGCCCAACGATTTTTTTTTACCAGATTTGTGTTACTCTCTCACTTGAGGGGAAATTATTTTACTATCGTCTCTCTTTTTATGAAATTTTTGTGTTAGGGAACAAGATTAAGCAGTTTTTAGTAATTTTCGGAAGCTTGAAGTTACTTGAAAAAGTAAAGGAACACACATAAAATAATGAGATAATGTACGAAATCTCCGCACTTCGCATAAGTTTTTGGAGTTTCGTGTAACAAGGGTGGTACTGTCATTTTATATTAAGTCAGGTTGCTCTCTTTCTCATACACACTGAAAATTCTGACATGTAAAATCTTGTTGTTGGTGTGAAAAGCATTTTGAAACCTTGAAATCTCTTGATTTTCTTTATAATTGGCGCGCACGCGAACTTAAAGCTCTAAAAAAAATACCCTTATCATGAATCAGTTAAGACGATTAGTTATGTTGTTAGAAGAATTAGAAAGACGGGAATTGTCGATTTCGAGAATAAGGTGACTATTTTCTCACGTAAAACCAACGGCCGGTAGATTAACTCGACATAAACTAGAACTAAACACAAGTGGAGAAATATATAATACCAACAGATAAGTCGACGCCAATATTTATGTGTATATTGTATATTTTGCCAATATTGGGTCTTACTATTAACCAATCACTTAAGTTAACCATTAGTAATCTATAAAGACTAGTACTTAGATCGCGCTAAAATTTATCTTCCATACAAATTTCCACTCAAGATAAATTTTAGCTGTGGTTTTTAGCTGAGCAGTACTCAGTTCAAGCTAAATTCCAAATGTCACGGCTAAGAAAAGAGTTTCCACAAAGTTTAGCTAGCGAAAGAATGTTAAATACATTCTTTCACAAGATAAAGTCTGACAGTTTTCATTTTGGATGCGAATAATTGAGAAAAAAATGGAATTTCTTGATGAATATTTGCATTTGGAAAATTCAATTAAAAAACCCAACACAAAAACGCAAAAAAAAAACAATTTTCCATCGCGGAAAAAATCACCTTTGTGTTCTTGTTAATAAGAATTATTTATAAAGTATATTTCACAAACTATCAAAGATTTGTAAAACAGCTGTTTTTTCTCCAACTTCAAAACTTAGCGCGCCTTTTTAGCAAGAGTGTGTAGAAATATTTTTTTTAACGCAATCTGAGTACTAGGCTTAAAAAATCCTCACTCGTTTTTTAACCTACTACAATTTCTTTCAACTTTGCTGTCAAATAAATATTTTCAAAAATAAATACGAAAAAGTCACAAAATCGGTTTCACCTCTTTTTGTGATTTGTGAGGCATCAGTGATGATGGGGAGAATCGGGCTGTAAAATTGCAAATTGGTGTGAATACATAATAATGTAATAAGTGTCTGTTGTTAATATTAAAATAACAGCTTTTAACAAGATGCTTATGAAAGTATACACAGTACTTAACAAAAACTCATTTTTTAATTTTTGTCTGTTTGTCTGTCTATTTGTTCCGCGTAATCTCGGGAACGGTTTTACCGATTTTGACAAGACTCACAGGCAGATAGCTGATGTTGCAAGGAGTAACTTAAAATAAAATTTATCGGCGCGACAACTCTTTAAGAAGCTAAGGCCTAGTGGATTATGCTCTCAACCATTCCTGTGTGTGTGTAGTGTTGTGAATCTGCAAGAATATAAGAGACATACAATTTATCCCCGAGAGTCCGAACGGCTACATGAGACGCACTTTTTCGAGACAAATGTTACGCTTGTGTCAGGTACCTACGTCAGACCCTTCGCTTAGCAGTCGGGCACACTAATCACTAAGCCACGTAGTAACTTAGGTCTTAAGCTAGCATTAGACGGTCCTTGTAATTGGTCACTGCAGTGACATTCTGACGTCACTATGACGTAGTTTTCTGTCCTAAAAGTGTCACGTCGTGTAATAGTCATTGTTTTGCATGTCCTTGCAGTGACCAAAACAGTGATATATATATACATATATGTATATATGCTCAAAAAAATAATCTTTCCTAACGTGGCGTCAAAAAAAATAATTTGTTATTTATTTCAACGCCGCGTCTTGCCCCAGCGTATTGACACCGCGTTGAACTCGGCACGGCGTTGCAAACGCGCTTTTTGTGACATGGGATATGTATTGCGGTATATTACAACGTGGCGCTAAAACGTGGCGTCAAAACGCGGATGACGAGACGATATAGCCGTGACTCATAATTCTCGCATTAGTTTTGCGCAGAAACCTTCATTCTCACGTTGGAACAACCAATTTTTGGACCAAAATGAACGAATTCTTTGCGGTGGCCTTTGGTTGTTGTCGAAGTCATCGTCACTACTGCTTTCCAATATTTGACTTTTCACTTTTGCCTTTAATCACTGTAATTGGAAATGTACTATTTATTCTTTTTTTTAATTAAATTAATTTAGGTATTTGAAACACTTCAGAAACTCACGTCTTTATTTAACCAAAACAACCAAAAGAACCAAGACACAGGGACTCATTTGAGTGACGCCGTGTAATCGTCACTGCTGAAAATGATAAATGTCATAGCAGTTTAGGCTCACCACCAACGATCAGCTGTTTGAGAGTTGTCACGTCGTGTAATGGTCACTGTTTTGCATGTCCTTGCAGTGACACCGAGATACAGGGACAACAGGGACACACTTTGACTTTCATTGTATCTTGGGACAACAAGGACAGACATGGGTCATTCGTGTGATAGTCACTGTAGCTAGCTGTGACACGATGACCTTTGTCGCGGCAGTGACGGTGGTAGGACCTATTTTGTTGTGACGTCACAGTGTCCCTGCAGTGACCAATTACAAGGACCGTCTAATGCTAGCTTTAGGCATGTTTAAATAACCAAAGATGACGATGAGGTCGCCAATTTGACTCAAAATCACACTTAAGAATATTTATGTAAGTAAAACATTTATTATCAATCATTATATTTCGACTTTTTTTTAACAAAAATACATAAACATAAGAACCCCAAAACAATTCAGTTCTTTTTATAATTAAAAAAGTAATTCACAAAATAAATAAAAGTCTATAAATATTAGTTGTTTCGAACACTTTACCTATAGCTCTGAACAATATTTGGGCCAGGAATCTAATCTTCGAGGTGCTCATCTTGTTATACGTTTAGGGCAGGTTGTTAGATTTGTTTTTTGACAATGTTAATTTTGAAAACACTTTCAGCGTTGTACAGTACAGTACCCCATTATTATATTATACATTGGAAAGCAAGATCTTTGACAGAAACAAGTAACATTTACGTTGAAAATAACACAGTTGGAACTTATAAAAATTATTAAAAACCACAATAGCTTTGTATTCTGTTATCCTGTATCTTATTTTTAGTTTTTAAAATTTCTTTTTTTTTCAAATTTTGGTATGCAGTTTTTTAGAATTTATTAATACACGTGATTTTAAAATTTTAAATAATTTTTTTGATTAGTTTTTAAAATATTGATTTAAATAATAATTTTAATTAGAAAAAAAAGTTATTCAATATTTTGATATGCAGAATTAATTTATCTACATAATCTTCTCAAATATAAAATTTGACAGAAATCCAAAGAGCCGTTACCGAGAAATTAAAAAGCCGTTGTATGAAAGGTACCGTTAAGACTTTTCCCGTAAATTTGGTTTTAGTCTAAAAATAGCCAATACCAACCAAAAAATTCTCAAAAAAAAATCATCAAAATCGTTGGAGCCGTTTTTGAGAAAAATAAGCTATTCCTAAACGGTCATATGGCAGGTACCGTTATTTTTAGACCTAAAAACAAAATTTCAATTTCCCCTCTGGGAAATGCCAAAAAAGTCACTCACACACATCAAATTTGAAGATAATCGCTTAAGTCGTTTAGGCTGCAGCTCGTAATACATACTAACAGACATTTTTTGTCGATAATTTTTTAGACTTCTCTATGATCGTAATGTCATGTTTCATTGTTATCTCAATTTTGTGTATTCAGGAATCCTAAACTTGCCTTATAGTCCCTATAATCGCAAGTTAAAAGGGCTTAATTAATTCAGAGAAGAATGCAATATGCAAGCAAATCCGAAAGAAAAGTATTCAACGAAAATTTGTATTAAAAAAAATTATTTAAAATGCTAGAGTCCTAATTTCTTAAAAGGAGTCCTTTTCGACTATTTTAAAGAAGTAATTAAATAAATAAATTTATTGGCGCGACAGCTCCTTAAGGAGCCAAGGCCTAGTGACTTATACTCTCAACCATTCCTGTGTGTGTGTTGTTACTCTGCAAGAATGGAAGGGACCTACAGTTTACCGCCGAGTCCGAACGGCTACATGAGATGCACTTTTTCGAGACAAATTTTACTCTTGGAGGTTTTGTCAGTTCCTCGCAAGAGGCAGTACCCCAGAAAAAAAGGTGGCTATGAGCTGGATTTGAACCCAGGTTCTTTCGCTTAGCAGTCCGACACACTAACCACTAAGCCACGGGGCACTACATTAAAGAAGTAGCGTCTTGAAATACAGGCTTCAAAAGAAGTCAAAATGACGCAAAGGAGTCCCGAAAATAACCCTGCCACAGAGGGTCATATTCTAAAAGATGAGATTGATCTCAGAGTATGAGCTTGAATTTACATGTGAGTTGTGACTTGTGAGATCGATCTGGAATACTCTTCCAGGCTCAGTTTCATATTGCAAAAAAGTGAGTTCGCCCTCAACAACTCTGACTCCAATGATTTGAGATCGATCTCAAAACTCTTCGTGTTAATTTCTTGTAGTTATAATGTTTGTGCAGTAAGTGTAAGTGGCAATGGAATGGAATGAAAAAAGGCTTCTGAAAGTGAAGATGAAAGTGTTATAAATAATAAAAAGTCTGTTAGAATACGAAAACTGAGGCGACAAGAAATAACAACGGATTTTTGTAGAACCGTTAGGTACTAGCATTTTTTTTCTTTCACATGAATTTATTTTTTTAAGCAGTGACAAATGGTGGTTGGGTGCTGTATGAATAGGGTAAGCACTGAAAGGCATCAAACTGGTGATGCACAGTCGCTGCAACTATATCGTACACATCAATTGTGCTTATTTTACCTCCCCGCGGTAACCACAGGGTACTGGTCTGTCCATCAGGACATTCCTGCTAAACTTATAAGCGCGAGTGTTGAACACAGAAAAAATAGCAACACTATAATGCTCTGCTTTAATGACTGTTCTGATCGATTCGCAGAAGTCTTGCACGAGCCCCTCAGAAAGAGGACGTACGGCGGATGAGCCCAACCAATTGGACCAACGGTGGCGTCAACAGTCAACGAAGCAGACGCCCTAATGAGCTACTTCGACGTATTTGGAGATATGGTCATTAGGACAATTCAATGCAAGTCAGGGCATTGAAATAGAGATGGTGGCGGATGAACCCTTAATGGGCCAACGGCAGCGCTCATATCCCCGAAGTGGGTTACTGACTCCGGATTCTCCGGTTCCTTTTGTCCAAGGAATCCAACAAAGGACCTGGCCCTCCAGGTTGGGGGTTGTGCGTGGGGTTAACAACCCTGCCACGGAAAAAAGAACAAGTTGCGAAGCGACCAATAGCCTCGGAAAAGGACGGATTTACTGTTGACGACCCGGAAAAACGAATCAAGGACAACGACCTTCGGATCTGCACGTGGAATGTTAGAACAGACCACGTGCATCCAAACAACTAGCAGAGGCCCTAGACTGCTACAGAGCAGGAATTACTGCCATCCAGGAAGTGCGATGGAATGGGCCGGGCAAAAGGAGGATGAAAAACTGTGACGTGTACTACGGTGATTGCGCAAGAAGACCACAGCGTTTATTTGGGTGCGGATTCGTCATAAGCGGTAGACTTAGGCAAGAAGTCTTGGGCTTTCGACACGTAAGTGAGCGACTTGCGACAATCCGTATCAAGGCTAAATTCGCCAACATTAGCCTAATATGCGCTCATGCCCCCACAGAGGACAAAGATGACGCCACCAAGGATGACTTCTATGAGCTCCTCGACAAAACCTATGAGCAATGCCCTAAATACGACGTTAAGATCGTACTAGGCGATTTTAATGCCAAAATAGGTAAAGAGGAAATCTTTGGTAGGACTGTCGGAAAACATAGCCTACACGACACAACGTCTGAAAACGGACTTAGGCTAATTGACTTCGCAGCGGCACATAACGTCACCATTGCAAGCACACGGTTTCCTCATCTCGATATACACAAAGGGACTTGGCGACACCCAGATCAAAGAAGAAGAAGGGAAGAACACCGGCTTCTCCAAAAGAAAAAGAGAGAGCATGAGAAGCGCGCGATCGAAGATATTGAGAGATGCTACTCCAGGAACAACGTGCGGAAGTTTTACCAACAGGTAAAAAGAACATGCCAAGGAAAAAAATCCCGCACAGAAGCCTGTAGAGATAGGAATGGAAACCTCGTAGTAGAGTCACAGTCGGTGCTGAGTACATGGAAGGACCATTTCTGCAGACTGTTAAACGGCGATGAAGGCCAAAATCCCGCTGTCAGGCAGAATGAACCATTCAACATGGATGATGACAGACAAAACTTCCGTCCACCTGACCAAAATGAAGTAAGGATAGCAATATCTAAACTCAAAAACAACAAAGCTGCTGGACCCGACGGATTACCCGCCGAACTTTTTAAAGCGGCCGGAGATGACCTGGTGGAGTGCATACACCAACTCATCTCTAAAGTTTGGTCAGAAGAAAGTATGCCTGATGAATGGAACCTCAGCATCGTTTGCCCGATTCACAAGAAAGGAGACCCTCTAAACTGCGCCAACTATAGAGGAATAAGTCTCCTGAATATCGCCTACAAGATCCTCTCTGCCGTACTATGTGAACGCCTGAAACCTTTCGTCAGCAACCTGATTGGCCCCTATCAGTGTGGTTTCAGACCAGGAAAGTCCACAATCGATCAAATGTTCACGCTACGGCAGATCCTGGAAACCACCCAAGAATTCCAAATCGATACCCACCACCTCTTTATCGATTTTAAGGCCGCGTACGATAGCATTTATAGAGACGAGCTATACAGAGCCATGTCAGGTTTTGGCATTCCCACAAAACTCGTCCGACTGTGCAGGATGACGATGGAGAACTCTCGCTGCTCCGTCAAGGTTGGTTCTGACCTCACAGAAGCTTTTGACGTCAAAAAAGGATTCCGACAAGGTGATGCGCTATCGTGCGATTTCTTCAACTTAATACTTGAAAAAATTATAAGAAACTCGCATATCAATATTGTAGTGGGACAATTTCAAGTCTGTGCAATTGCTAGCATACGCTGACGACATAGACATCATTGGCAGAACTCGGCGAGCTGTCACTGGAACGTTTGCTAGCATTGAAGCTGAAGCGGCTAAGATGGGACTAGCAGTCAATGAGGCCAAAACGAAGTACCTGCTGTCCACAAAAAGGGACACACAACACCGGCGGATTGGACAAAACATCACAATAGACAGGTACAACTTTGAGGTAGTTAGGGACTTTGTGTACCTCGGATCCGCTATAACATCTGCCAACAACATCTCGTCAGAAATAAAGCGAAGAATTACTCTTGCCAATCGCTGTTTCTATGGGCTAGGAAGGCAATTGAGTAGCAAAGCCCTCTCTCGAAAGACAAAGGAGACTCTGTATAAGACCCTAATCATCCCAGTCCTGCTCTATGGCGCCGAGGCATGGACTCTATCTAAAGCGGATGAAGATATCCTTAGTCGTTTCGAGCGTAAGATTCTTCGGAAGATTTTTGGCCCTATCTGCGTTAACGGGCTTTGGAGGAGAAGGTTCAACCAAGAACTATACGAGCTGTACATCGACATTGACCTGGTCAAAAAAATACGCATATCACGTTTAAGATGGCTAGGTCATGTAGAGCGAATGGACAACAATGCTCCGGCTCGCAGGATCTTCGATTCCATCCCAGAGGGTAGACGCAGTCAAGGAAGACCTCGCCTTAGGTGGCGCGCTCAAGTGGAGGACGACCTCAACCAACTTGGAGTGCAAAACTGGAGGCAGCTAGCCAAAGACCGAGTTGGCTGGAGAGGCATGTTGGTTGAGGCCCAGGTTCGTCCCGGACTGTAGCGCCACCTAAGTAAGTAAGTAAGCAGTGACAAATAAATAGACCAATGAAAGTAACATTTGGCCTATAAACACATAAATAACTTAACAATTCCAAAGTATTCATTGAAATATTATATATTTCCTAATAGATATGGCACACCAAATTTGATAAATAAATATCATATTGCATATTCTCTGAAATTGAGCTTCTGCTAATAGCTGATTCGGCTTTTGACAGCTCTGATTTCATACCCGAAGAAAAAACCTGGGGTGCATGAGAGTGCACTCAGTGCGCGCAAGGAGTTTACATCTAAACCAGCGATAAAAACGCAAACATTTAAAATTTGGCGATTTTTATTTTAAGTTTGGCGATTCTGCTTTTTTAAACCTGACAGCCCTGCTCACGCCCCCACAGAGGATAAAGATGACGCCCCCAAAGATGACTTCTACGAGCTTCTGTACAAAACCTATGAGCAGTGACCTAAATACGACGTTAAGATCGTACTAGGCGATTTTAACGCCCAAGTAGTTAAGAGGAAATCTTTGGTAGGACTGTCGGAAAATATAGCCTACACGAGACAACGTCTGACGGACTTAAGCTAATTGACTTCGCAGCCGCACTTAACGTCACCATTGCAAGCAAACGGTTTCCAATCTCGATATACACAAAAGGACTTGGCGGCACCCAGATCAAAGAACCATCAACCAGATTGATGCCAAGGTAAGAATGCGAATAACCCGAACGCCACAACAACGGGGTAATACTGTGAGGAAGTATGACGTCGGAAAGCTGCAATCGCAAAAAACCTATGCCGATCGAATATCCCGTAACCTTTCAAGAAAGCCATTACTGCCACCATCAAGTGCGGAAGACCAGTGGCTAATTTTAAAATTTTCAAGTTCCGTTTTCTCTTAAGGATGCACCTACAAGTCTAAGGTCCAGTGAATTAATAAATCAAATCTTATGTCCATGCATTTCAAATATTGTATTCTGCAAAACAAAAGCACATTTCATTAACTGTTCTGCTTTAATTCTTACCTTTCCTTTAGAGAAAACGAAAACATGCCTCGCAAACTACTTGGAAGAATTCAATAAAAAGCTTTTGAAAGTCTCCACAAGGCAAGCATTCATAAACCAATGTCTGATAGATATTTGAAAAATAAAACCCCCATCAAATGTTGTATATATTAATTATTTATTATTTTTCCAGTTTTTCAATTAATAAAATTTGTTGTTTAAAATAAAATAAATACATATTTTGTCTGTTAAACAAAAAAAAAAAAAAAAAGAACCACAAAATATGTTCAAAATGTATGCTTCATTCTGTTTACGGTATACTGCTTGATTGTTAGTGCTTTTTTTATTTGCATTATATTTTGAATGATGTTACTATTACTAAAGATATATTTTCTTTTATAATATTAAAAGTTAAATAAACGTTGTTTAAATTTATATAATAGTTCAATGTATGTGTGTGTTGGTGTATGTGTGTATATATTTGCTGTAGTACTAGCAATAATAAAACAGTTAAAACAATATTTTCTTATGAATTACACAATAAAATGAAACAAAATTTTTAATTACAAATAAAAATAATTCATTATACATTTTTGTTCGTTCCTTGCCAGACAAATAAAATAACATATATATTATATTAGTTTCCTACAAAAAAAAAAGAATATAATAATAATAATAATATAACAATGAATAAAGTAAGTAGTGTTAATAGTTTCTAAATTTTTTGTTAATATTTCCTCTTTTTTTCTTTTCGATTCCCAGAAGAAAGCTTTTGTGTGTTTATATATGATATGAATGATTCAATGATTTTTTTAACAAATAAAACGAACATTTATTGAGAAAACAAAAATTGTGTTGAAGAAATTAGTTCGAGTGTGTTCTTGAGTTGGTAAATTAATCGGAAAATAATATTTTTTTATAAAACCAACATTTTCTTTTAGCTTTTGGGATTTATTTTTGTTTCATATAAAAAATGATTCTTATTATTATTATTTTTATATATATATTTTTTTAAATGAATCCTAAAAAAAGAACTCTTGCTTTCAACTTACATTTTTACCTGAAAACAGGAAAAAATATTGACTAAAAAATATATATTTGCAATAACAAGAAATTTAGTTTTTTTTTGTTTTAATTAAAAAAATTTGTTTCCTATCAATTTTTTTGTTTTCATTCTTTTTTTTATCAATTTATGTTTTGTTTTGATTCGATTTCTTTTTTGCTTCTACAAAATATAAGCACACACTCGTAAATCTGGCCAACAAGAGAATTTTGAAACAAAATCTAACTACACTCCTTTTTCCTTTTGACGTTAATGGCTGGTGGTCTGTCCCTATATATAGGGCTTAGATTGGGCGTGTGAAATTGGCAGGGAAAAGACCCTTTTCTTCTGTGCCTTCTTTTTGACCCATGAGCCAGCCTTCCTCCTGTAAAATAAAAAAATAAATTTAATGAATATTTTGGTGGATTAAATATTTTTTTTTTTAATTACAGCCCTGAGGGTTTTCTACAAAAAGAGTGGACATTTATTAAATCTCCGCGTATGAGGTTGAAATCGCATCGTCACCTTCACGCGGTGTCTACTGAATAACCGAAAAGTGAACTAACAACGAGCGTTGGATCCACTGGCTCCAAGGGATACCTGAGTTACCTTCTCCGGAACTAGGAGCAGTAAAATAGATAGGTTCTGAAGATCCCACCCTATGGTAATGCCCAAGTGGTTATGTAAGAACACCAATGTGATGAACAGATGCGCCTGAGATGGTTAAATCAATAATACTGACTAACCTATTGAGAGATTTTAACGACAAAATTGGAAGCGAAGCCATCTTTCGTAAGACAATCGGAAAATCCTTTACGACCTCCGGAAACGGACACAGGCTCATTGATTTTCAACATCAGGATTCACAAGCCACTCTGGGATTTTAAGAAAATGGTGATGAAAACACTGTATAAGATTGAACCATCTGGCCAATATCCGGAAATTGATAAACCTCTTACTAGTAAATTAAGATTAACATCAAGAGTTAATAATTCATTCATCTGCACCAACTACATATCTATATAGCCTTTAAACATCGCCTATAAGATCATGTCCACCATTTACGGGAACCTTGTAAGCGGTTTGCGAACGAGCTAACATGTGTTTACCAAAGCGGTTTTAGACCTGTAAAATTTGCGATCGACAAAATCTTCACATTACGTCAGATTCGAGAAAACCCAAAAAAAAATTAACACCGAGGTCTACCAACTACCTATTGATATCTTCGACACCAGCAGAGGGTTTAGACTAGGTGACGCATTGTGGTGCAGCTGTTCCTACAGTGAGTTTTAAAAGGTTGTAACGGGACACCCAGACTAGTACATCCACCCAGGTATGTTCAATAAATCAACCAAATCAATCAAATCAGACATAAAGAAAACTCATGGTTTAAAACAAGCTGTAAAGAGGTTATCAGAGTTAAGGAGGTATGTTTCCGTTGTTATAAAGATAACCCTACTGAAGAAAACCGGAAAAAAATTAAACAAGCCAGAAATGCCTGTAGCGCCCTTACTCGACGGACCAAATTTTTAAATGACCAACATTTAAGACAAAAATAACTACAATGTCCCAAAGGTAGCAACATTTTTTGGTCATTTGTAAAAAATATAAGGAACACTTCTTCGTCCTCGATTCCGACGCTTGTCATCAATGACACACCAAGCTAAGCAGTTCGCCGTTAATTCTACGCTGCCAGAGTGTGTCATGGTCCTACCCGTACTTGAGAGCGTAAATGATTCTATGGGACCAATCTTCTTTCGCACTCGTACAGTGGCTAATAGTATCCCCACTATTGTTCTGAAGAGGTGTTCTTCTACGTTGGCAAAGCCACTGCGTAAGTTGTTCTATCTATCCTACTCTTCAGGGCTCGTTCCGAGCAAATGGAAGACAGCTTTTGTCCAGCACATACCCAACAAAGGCGAATCGTCCTTCCCGCAAATTACCAACCGATTGCACTTACGTCCCTTCTTTCCAAGGTCATGGAAACATTTATTAATTATAAAATCAAGAAATATCTTGAGGAATGAAAGCTTCTAAATGATCGACAGTATAGCTTTCGTAGCAATAGGTCCACTGGTGATATGATGGTTTATCTCACCGGACAGTGGAACAAATCTCTATATTGTTTCGGAGAAAGTATGATTATTGCACTCGATATTTCTAAAGCATTTGATAATCTGGCACCAAGCTCTTTTATCGAAAATGCGTGCTTTCGGTTTCGATGTTTCTTTTCTTCGCTGGATTAGAAATTACCTTTCGGACCGTTCAATACAAGTTGTATTTGATGGGTTCAAATCTGATGTCTTCAAAATAAATGCTGGTGTGCCCCAGGGCTCTGTTCTATCTCCGACTCTCTTTCTCATCATTTTTTATAAATGATCTCCTGTCTGAAACTTCTAATCCACTAAACTGCTTCGCTGATGACAGAAAGATGTAAGAAATTCTTTTCCCCTTTTGATCGGGCTACTATCTACAAATTATACATCCGTCCAAGACTAGAATATAATTCCCATATCTGGGCGGGTGCTCCATCAACTTATTTGAGTCTTTTGCATGGTATTCTAAAAAGCTTTCAAGTTAATTGGAGATGATATCATCATTTGAACATTCACGTCTCTTGAACATCGACGGAATGTTTCATGTCTCTCTCATTTCTACCGTTATTTCTACGGTCAATGTTCTAGAGAAATAGCCAGTTGCATTCCTTCATCTTCATCTTTTGCCTAACTTTGTTTACCCCCCCCCCCCCCCCCCATTATGATGTTCAGAAGTTTAAAACCAATGTGCATTGGTAACTCCTATTAAACCCTCTCCTTCTTTCCTAAGCTCGCGCTGTGGTCAACGACATCAAAAGGGTAGCCCAAAAAAAAAACATTTGCTGACGACTGGTCAAAACATGACAAATAACATGTATAACTTTAAGCCATTCAGTGAATTGGCTACCTGGGCACTGCTGTGAGCTCCAGAAAAAACACGGCAATTAAATCTTCGATGGAGCTGGTACATCCTCTACCATGATATGTTACATATGTGTACATACATTAGATAGTTTCAATGAATTTAAAAACAAATATGTGGAAGATGTCTATTAAGACCCAGTTTGTCAGTTCTTCATGAAAGAATCCAAATGTTTGAAACCATACTCAACCTCATATATCTTGAACGAAATTACTTGGCCAACGGTCGGTTGCGCAGAGAGAGGATTAAGAGAAAAAAAAACTTGTTGCGCAAGAGATTGAATGAGTACAATGCCAGAGATGAAATACTTTTTTTTGAAAACATGACAATAAGTTATGAGAGATACAACGAAAACTGTACGGGCAATACAGTGACACAGACCTAGTCAAAAGAATAAAAGTCCAACGTCTCAGGTGGCTGAGACATATAGAGCGGATGGAACTCATTGCTCCGGCCCGAAAATCATCGATTTCACCTCGGAGCGACGGCGCAGTAGAAGACCGAGACTCAGGTGGCACACGCAAGTGGAAGACGATCTCGACCGACTTCACTTGCAAAACTGGAGGCAGCTAGCTAGGGAATGAGCTGGCTGGAGAAGCTTGTTGGTTGAGACCCGGGTCCATTTTAAACTGCTATCGCCACCTAAGACAAGATGAGGTAAGGTTGTGAACATGTGGGGCCTACAATTTTGCCGAATCTAAACAAGTGACATGAGATGCACTTTTCAAGAAAAAAGTTCACTCTCAAGGAATTTATATTTTCTCACAGGATGTGATTAAACCTATCTATTTCCGCAACATCTGTCAGTCGATGATAATTCACAGAAATTTAGACAGAAAAAACATTATTGACCAATACTTTTGTTGGTTTGAATGTACGTACCTGATCTTCAGGATCGTCATATTCTATGACGCGAATAACATCTCCTATTTCAAAGCTCAATTCATCTGCGTCTTCTTTGACGTATCCGTAAGTCGCCTTCACACGATACAGAACACCGGGTGGCAGTTCTGTTGTTGAACCACCTGTAATTTACATTTAAAATTATTTTCATAATACTTTATGGAATACAATATAATCGATTTTTTTTCTGTACTGTCTTGAGCAAGCCACAAACAACTTTGTGTAAGTTTAGTAGGGTTAAACATCTTTTTTTTATTTTTATTTTCAAAAATGAATACGACTTTTCAAAATTTTAATAATTTTTTTTTGGTTTAGCTTTAGGAAAATAGCGTGCAATCTTTTCCGCATTTATTTCACAAACACCAAATTAAGTTCATGTAATCTATGTGGTAAAGTATTTCGTTTTTCCACAAGATTGTTCAAAACCTACTCACCGCCGCCCAATGGCACATCATAAAATGGTTCCGTTTTTGGTGTGTCATTGTCATTACCTCCAATTGCCATCGCATTATTGTCATCCTGTTTTGTGATGTTGCCATTTCCATTCATTTGTTTTGTCGTCGTCGTCATCACATTGTTTGCCTCATCGGTTGTTGTGGTTGTCGTTGTTGTTGTTTTAGTCCTCACATCCCCGTCGTGTGTTGTTTCAATAACTTTCGTCTTTTTCTGAATTGTCGTTGTGATCTCTGGGGCAGTGGCCGCTGCTTGTGGTGTTGGGACGGCTGCTGAATTCGCGTTCGGGCTATTCAGCGTACCATTGTCAACATTTGGCTGATTGTCAGCTATGTTATTGCCTCCACCTCTCAATGACGCTCGATTTGAATTATGCTGTTGGACAGACATGAATTCAGCTGTATTTTCATACGATGGCTCATCAAGCTCTGTTGAAGAAGGAGTCACCGCCGATGATGATAATCGAGGAGCTGCTGTTGTTGGCGATGCAGGTGGGGAACCACTACTCGCCAGACTGATCCGTTGTTCTGTCGTCACTTTCTGGATGATATCTACACTCTCGTTCGGAGTTGTGTCTGGCGTTGGAGAAATTGAATCAAGTCTTGGTGATGATTGTTCGAGTTGTGAGCTAGGACTGGATGATGCTGCTCTCACGTGCAATACAGAAGAGCAGAGCGAACAACACAACAGCAGCAAAACAACAAACGAAGGCGAAGCAAGTAAGACAAAAAAAGAAAAGAAAAACAAAGAAAAAACAAACAAAAATCACACGCATGCTTAAAACTCTTGGCTGAATGCAAATTTTTAGTCTCAAGACATTCAAAGTAAAATGTTAGTTTTAATTAATGAACTTTAGAAAAAAAAAATTTTAAATGTTTTTTTTTTTTTAATAAATGGCATTCCATAGAAAATCCATTCATAAGCTTTGGATTTTTAGATTGAATTTTTTACATTTCATAAATAAATAAATAAGTAAATCAGAATTTCTTTAAAAAAATATAATACATTGTAATGAATGAGGAATGAAAAATGATAGAAAGACATCAATTTCAATCTAAAAACCGATGTTTCCTTTTCGGGGGAAAAGAAGCAAATTATAAAAAAAAAAAACAAAAAAAAAAAAGAAAATTGACGCAAATTAAAATGAAAGAAAACTTAGGACAAAACGAGTTTTGTTTAAATTTAAAAAGAAAATCAACTTACGACTATTGGCATTACTGGAGCCATTTGTTGTTACTTGGTTTTGGTAACTGCTGTTATTGGCGTTTGTGTTGTTTAGTTGCTTAACTGGAGATTGCACTGGGCTGGGTTTAATGGCATTTGCTATAAAAAAAATAAGATACGAAATATTAAGCAAGCGAATAAAAATAGTTTTTTTATTTATGAATTTTACAAGAGTTATGTATCTACTCTTGTTGGAAAAGCCATATGTTTTGGATGAAACAAAGTAAAGCCAAGAGTTATGCTCCCCAACGAGATTATAACAATATTCGATTAAGAAAGAAGAAGGTGAAAAAGCCCATAAGCATGTTCATCTTAAGCATCACCTTCACACAAAAATTGTATTCAACTCTTTAGGACTTTTAAGAGAGAGCAAAGACATTTAAAACATGAGGAGGAAACCACCTCCGGAAACAAACTCAGGTTTATGGGTTTTGCAGCGGGAAAAAATATGGTGTTAAGCAGTGCGCGATTCCCTCGCCTTGACATCTACAGGGGCACATGGCGGTCACCAGGATGGTCGAAGCTATAAACAAATCGATCATGTCGCGATTGACGGAAGACATTTATATAACATTCTGAACGTGCGAACGTTCCGAAGAGGAAACATTGACTCGGAAGACTATCTAGTTGGTGTCAAACTTTGTGTACAGGTATTAATGGAATCTATTAAGCGATCAACTACCACGCTGGGGAAATCCAATGTTAGACGAAATAAATCGGAAGCGACCGTCGCATTTAGGCTGATCTCGTATCCATTGAACTAGGGAGAATTTTCCCTATTGAAAATATGAACCTCGAAGACCAATGGCTTGCCTATCAACAAGCCATACGAAACGCATCGTCAAAGGTGTTTTAGTACAACCACTTATGAGGAACCCCTAGTTCGACTTTGTATGTGCTCAGGCAAACAAAGCCAAAACGGAGGCATTCGGATAATAGCTCCGTAAAAAACTATAACCAACTTATCTGCAAAATTTGGTAGGATGAAAGTATGCCCGATGAATCTCAGTACCATCTGCTTGATCTATAAAAAAGAAGATCGACTACTCTGCGCCAACTATAGAGGAATCAGACTTTTAAGCATCGTTTATAAAATCCTGTACAGCATTTTATGTGAAGCCGTTTGCTGATGGAATAATAGGTCCTTACAAACCCGGCTTTAGACTTGGGAAATCTACGATCGACGAAATTCCTGGAGAAAACCGAATCGCAATCCAGTAGTAGTAAAAATATTATAAAAACTGTACCGTCATGTCTAATTTTTGAATTCCTGCTAAACTAATACGTCTTATCAAGATGACGATGGAAAACTCTCGCTGCTCCGTCAAAATTAGCAGGAATTTTGCTGAGACCTTCGACACCACCAGAGGGTTACGACAAGGTGACGCAATGTCGTGCGGCTATTTCAGCATTGTACTTGAAAAGATAGTACACAACACCCAAGCCAGCACATCTGGTACTATTATAAATAAATTGAACGACTGGATCGCACGTGCTTGCTCTTATATATGTGCCGTCCCAACTTCGAATAAAATTTGAAAAATATTAAACGAATTTCAAAAGTTTTTATTCGATTTTTTTGACTTTTGATTGTTTAAAAAATGTACGTAAAATAGTTTTCAGCGGAAAAAATTAAACGCCATTTTGTTTTTTTTTTAGAAAATGTCAAAAAGTGTATTTTTTTTAATCGTAGGAAGGTTTTTAAATAAAACGCTTTTTATTTAACAACTTTTTTTTTTTTAAATAAAAAAAAATTCTAGAATGCAAACTTAAACACAAAAAATACTTACATTAAAAAAACAAAACTCAGCAAAAAATTCAAATACCCGTTTTCAAAATATCGATTTTTCAAAAAAAAATATGTCGAATTGGTTTAGCTATCTACATCTTCCTGAATATTAAATTTGATTGTAATCGGTTATGCAGTTCTCGAGAAAGTCGTAGAAAAAAACTGTCCTATGGAGGGTACCGTTATAGGACAAATTTCTAAAAAAATCATTCTAATTGAAAGATGTATTGTAAAAAAATAGCACCCTGAATGTTTTATCAAAATCGTTGGAGCCGTTTTCGAGAAAATTATACTTTTTGTTAAAGATTGTATGGCAGGTACCGTTATTTCTCGACCTAGAGCAAAAATGAAGTACCCCTCGAGGTACTACCAAATAAATACTAAATACTAAGTTTGAATCAAATCGGCCCATCCGTTTAGGCTGTAGAGGTGCGAACAGACATACAGACAGACAGACGCTCGGAATTTCCGGACCCACTTTTTTCGACTTCTCTATCATCGTAATGTCATGTTTGATTGTTAGAATTTTTTTTGTACCTATAATCGCAAGTAAAAAATCAACGCAGCTACTTAGTGATAACAACATCGATGTTATAGGAAGAACCAAGAGGACAATAACCGGTGCTTTTACTTTCATGGAGTCATCAGAAAGCAGAATGGGACTGGCTATAAACGAGGACAAAACGAAGTATACGTTTTCATCAACAAAAGTCCAATTCCACCACTGACATGGTCAGAACGTGACGATTGGGAGGTATAACTTCGACGAAGTACTTGAGGGAGTCAGAAGTCAAGGTAGACCTCATTTACCATGGACGGACCAGGTAGAAGGAGACCTCCGACTGTTTGGAGTGCGAAACCGGAGAGGGCACGCTAGAAATAGAGCCAGCTGAAGGGGGCATATTGAACCAGGCCCAGAAGCACCCAGCTATGTAGCGTCAAGAAAAGTAAAAAGTAAGTAAGGGATATATTGTATGCCAAAGTTGATTTACACTACCGAATGTATTCAACTCGACGCGAAAACTGCCTATAAGTATACCGAGAATAATATAAATAGGCTCCTATAGCATTTCCTGTGGTGCACATGCAACGCGAGCGAAGCTGCGACTGTAAGCTACTATTAATCATATCAATAAGCAGCTATAGCTTTGAGAAAGTTAAGCAATTTTTCTAACTAGGCTTCACTACCGTTTCAGAGAACGACAGCAGCGTCTCAAGCGGCCGAATTCTTCTGAACGAATAGAAACCAATGCTCAGGTACGGAAAACATTCGAATCCAGGTGTTGCTGAGAAAAACACCCATACTCTCGACTTGTTTCTTACTCTCACTGTCGTAGGTTAATCATAAGGGTAACTTATCCAATCGGCAGATTTTTCGTTTCTAACTCATCCAGTTAAAGGGAAACATCGCACTAGGACCGTTTTGCAATACGAGAAAGACAACTGAGTAGGTCTGAATAGTATTTTTCCAAGTTTCCTCGATAGTAACATTGATGCCAGTGGTGATATGATAATTGAGGTGATTTGCATGCATGTTTTTCTTAACAGGGTTAAAAGTATTCTTCTCATACGAGGTAAAATAAACGAGAAATCAAATCTAGGCAATGAACATCATTGTGAGTCTGGGTTCTCAAGACTGGAGATTGCCGGTATCGTTAAGGAAAGATAAAACAGACAAAAAGTTACCAAATCGCTTCGCGAACACCATGGTGGAATAAAGATAGGAGAAAGAACGTTTGGATCAAAAAACCGGGAGGCCTGCCGTTTTCTGAGATCAAACTGGTGAACTTCACAGGTGAAGTCTTAAGGCGAAGCAGTAAAGTGATAGAGTTGTGGACGTTGTGTTTTTACAGGAACTGTAAATTAGCTATCAGATTGAGAGAAATAAACTTCGGCTTTTAAAGGATAGACAAAGCGGAAAAAATGTTAAAAAGTTAGATGTAAATGCAACTCGATTAACGGCTAACACAATTTTTACATGACTAGAATATAACGCAACAAATTCTGCAATGTCCCATAGGCAGCTACATATAGAATATAGATAGAGCTAGAGCGTCATAAAATGGATGATAAGCTCATGATGTCATTAAGACTATAAAATAAAATAAAATTCGACTAAACGATGTACAAAACAATAATGCTACATACCTGTTGATTTCTTTAGTGTGTTGTTTCCTCGTTGTGAATCTGTGGCCAACTTATCAACAATTGTTTCTAATTCCGAAAATATCTGAAAAGTTAATTTATTTATTAATAACCGTTATAGGAATTAATAATATATTTAAACAATTAACAAACCTTCGACGATTCAGTATGGAAAACTTGTTCTGATGCAAAAAGTGTCTGCAAGTTTGTAACCAAAAACAATATTCTGGAGTCATACAAAGCCGGCAGTTCATCATGTAGTTCCGTGTTGAGAATTTCATAAGTCCGACGAGCCTCCTCTAATTGTTCGCGGCTTTTTGTCACCTGCATGCACATATAATTTTTTTTTTCATTATTTCAAATTATATTTAATTAAGTTATTTTTTTACCTTGACATCATCTTTGCGTTTGCTGGCACTAGCTTGTACACTTTGGAACGAATGTCGTTGACCATCGTAGTCAATGAGTTTTCTATTCCTCTTCTCGACTTTTTTCTGGGTTAATAAACGATATCAATGCTTGGATGGATATTGTCTTTAAAAGGAACATACCTTCATTTCAGGAAATTGATTCGTGTACGTGCACAACGGAATTAGAACTTGATCGGTCAATTTATGAGAGAAGTCTAGCCATAGACTCTCTGTGGACGAGGCTTGTGCAGTCAGGGCATCGTATCCATTCCAATGTGGTTCATAGACTTCACATATTGCATCCATTAAAGTTTTGGAAGCAGCTTGTACAGCTGAAAATCGAAAATAAAAAAGTTATCTTTTGTTGGTAAATAAGATAATGTATGTAAGTTATTGTTTTTTGTTTTACCTCGAATACATCGTATGTAATTTCCAAATTCCTTTTGCAATTTATTGGCACTGTTTTGTTGACGATTAAAATTGTTCAGATGGTCGTCAAAAATTTCATCTGCCGTCCGGTCGACTTTTCCTAAGTTGTGTAAAATCTGAAAAAAAGAAGAAACAACAATTAGATTTAATTTTAAACAGGAAATTCATTTTTGTTGGCATTTGTTTTACTGTCAGATGGTGTTGAAAATAGATTTAAAACAGAGGAAAGAGTTTTTGGCAACAGACACCGTTTTGCTGGGGGTAATGAACACGTCATATTTGTGTTCATAAATGATGATCAAATTTTACACACAGTAACATGTGGAATTATTCGTCTAGAATTTGGTATTGTTAACATTTATTTTGAACATGTTGGACATTCACTTAACATTTTACGAACAATTTTGTTTTTGTAGAAAGAAATATGGGAAATAAGATTCATACAAAGAACTCTTATAGCGAGTTTCATTCAAATTTCAAAGATTTGATCTGAAAATCAAGATTTGCTCTTTTCAATGAAACTTGTTTCATCATTTAATCCTAGTATTGCTCATTCACTGACGAGCATACACAGTATTTGATATCACACACAAAAATACCAGGCATGCACAGTTGATATATTTAAAATGCCATATTTGTATTTCCTCACTTCAAAAACACCTTTATTTGTTATTTTGTATATTTAATGGATATTTGTTAATTTTTTGACTAAGCACGGGCTGACACAAGTTCACAACAAACAACAAAAATAACAAAATATTTTCCATTTGACGTTTGACCGAAAGACTATTTACATGTATGTGTGCATTCAGATCAAATCTGCCAACCCATCAGAGATCAAATCTTTCGTGTTGAGATTTCATCTAGATTTGCTCTTTTCTTGCAATGAAACTCTCGAAATTGAAAAAGATCAAATCTTTTGACAGAAAGAGCAAATCTTTTCTTGAATGAAACTCGCTATTAGCCAGTTTACGTTTTTAAGCCCTCTATGTAGATTTCCGTTTTCTCAGAAACGTGAACACAATTTTTCAGAAAAAAATCTCAATTTTGCTGTCAAAACATGAATCCTATTTCCTAAAATATTTTGGATTCGTTTGCTTAATTTAGTTTGTCAAAGAGAGTTAGAAGGAAAGGCGTTTGCTGAGTAATTGTGTTTACATACGTTTGTCAGCTCCATCAAAAGTAACTGAAGCAATTTTTGAGCACTCCGAAATCTCAAGAAACATGAACTGGCGGTTGAATTGTTTAAGGAGAGAAATCCAGCCGTCTATTTTGCTAAGGCACTGACCATATAAGTAACGGTAAAATAGGGAAAGATAAGAGACATTACGTCGGTTTTCAAGTGACGAAAAATATATATAAAAAAATAATTTTCTTTTTTTCTTTGAATACTATACCAGGAACTTAAGTTACTGGAGCCCCAGCCTATACCTAGATGGTAGTTATGCTGAAGTTTGTGTATATGTTTTATAGAGATTAGATCAGAAGGTGAGACAATTTTCTAACAACTCTTCAAAACATCCTGCTGGACTTTCGGCTAAAAAAGGAGCCTTTGGGCACACCATCATTTATATTGTGGATTTCAGATTTGAAGCCGTCCAGTACAACTTGTACGGAGCGGTTCAAAAGAAATTTCTAATTTAACGAAGAAGGGATTCATCGATAACGAATGCAAGCATTTTCGGTAAGAGACCTAGATGCCAGACTTTTTTATCAAATGCCTATGAAATATCGAGTACAATAATATTACTTTATCGAAAACAATAGCTTTGTTCGATGTCTGCCCTGGGGCGCACTGGTGTACACTGGATTCGCACTGAGGTGTTTTATGTGACACTTTTTTCGCCCCAGTGTTTTTGCACTGTGTTCGATGTCAACCCCGAGCACGCACTGAGTGCACACTCTCACGCCCCAGGTTTTTGGTCGGTGTAAGAAATCAGTGCTGTCAAAATTCAAATCAGCTGTTGGTGCTTGGTGGTAGAAGTTTAAAACAAATTTTATTTTACAAATTTGGAGTGCAATATCTGATAAATATAAGATATTTTGTAGGTTATTTTGCAATTATTAAGTTATTTTTGTGATTTTAGATAAAATGCCGAGATATACTCTATCTGATGGAAATGGAAAAACTGTAGACTTTGTAAAGAAAATTAATACATAAATGAAATGTCAAAAAACTAAAACTGTTGTACTGAGCTGTTCGATGTTAAATCAAACCCCGAGCAGAAACACAGTTTTTTGACAGCTAAACGAAATGCACTGACATTCCCCAGTGCGCACTGGGGCGGGGAACATCGAACAAACCTAATGTAAAGATTTGTTCCACTGTTCGGCGAGATAAGCATTCAGATTTCAGATCACCAGTGAAGCTATTGCCATGAAAGCAGTACTGTCGATAATTAAGAAGCTTTCGTTCTTCAACAAATTTCTTCAGCTGAATTGAGGGTGGATTCTCCTTTTTTTGGGAATTGAAAAATGCTGTTTTCCAACTGCTTGTAATAATCTCAAAAGAATAGAATAGACGGAAAAGCTTACGCAGAGGTTCCGCCACTTTTGAGAGTCACGCCACAGCGCAAGTGCGAAAGAAGATTTTTCCATGGAATCACTTACGCTAATGGGGGAGCCATGAAACTATATGGCAGTGTACAATTGGCAGTGAACTGCGTTAAAAAAGGTTAGCTTTCTTAAAGAACTAACGGAAGAAGTTTTATTGACAACAAGCGTGAATTGTATTGCTGTCTTCTATTTCTTCTTTAATAAACAATTCTTCAGCTTCAACATTTTTAGGCTCAACCAGTGGGGTTCTATGTAAGATATTTAAACTTTTTCACTTGGAAAAGTGTTTTATTAAAATTATTGTCCGAAATAGGTCTGTGTGCATCAGATTTTCAAGTATCTTACCGTGAGCTTAACGCAAATTTATTAAGTTTGGCTGCTGTAGAAACTTAAAATATCTAAACCAGTGATTTGCGGAAGTTAGAAGTTCTGCTAGTCACACAACAATATTATATTATGTAGTAGATATTTAGGTCTTCATATATGGATATGGTAAATGGAATAAAATGTCAACAGATGTTTATGACCTCTTAAACCCATGTTTGAATATTAAAACTCCCACCTGTTTAGCTAAAAGAAGCATAAAACCGAAGAATATTTTTAAAAAAATCACAAAAACGCATTGATTTTATTTATTGCAAATGCTTTAATAAGAAACAAGAAGTGTTTATGTCTATAAAAAAAAAACATTTTCGCCAACTCATTTTAGCAACTAAACGCTCTCGAATACACCGACGCAATAATTTATCTGAAAAAGAAACAGCATCTCATTATATTGTTTGTCGAATTCCCCGAAGAAAACATATTCTTCAGAACACCCAAAGCTAAAAGTGTTGCCAAAAATTGATCAACTGCGACAATATGCAGGTTATTGGCTTTATTGTCCAATACCATCATCCCACTGGCCAGCCATAGGCGGGGGTCTATAAAGAAAATCGACTTGAAACATGTTTGAACTTTTTCATGTCCTTTCTACTAAGCGTTTCAAACTGTGGACCAGACCAGTGCCAAGAAATTTATTTCTTTGTTAAACAAGAACAAACTTTTGTGTTGGACATCAAAAAGTTGGCAATTTTTTTGTCCCCCATCTGTATAGGTACTTTAAATAAAGTTTCACTTTTGTTAAGACGTTAAAGTATGATCCCTTGTAATACACTTTTTTTTCGTTAAGTTTAGTGTTTTTTGAAATAAAAAAAAGTCAAACATTGCTTGTATTAGAAAATGAAAATAAAATTTTTGGCAGCCGGCTTTTTTTTCGTGTCACATCTATTTGGGTTAAGCAAGAGGCAAGTGATATTTTTAATATTTCGGCGGCAAGTTGAGCGCAGACGCCGATATTACCGGCCAGTGCCTAGTTGACGGAACCAGCTTCTCTAATCAAAACTGTTGGCGCAACAGGCGTGGCGGCGTTTCCAATCGTTTCTCGCCAAGAAAAAACGTCACAATAATAATGTATTTATTATATTTTTAAAAAAATATATTCAGAAACAAGCTCGAAAGTTCGAAACAGAAAATATATTATACAAATTAAATGTGCGTCAGAAAAATTTCTTGTTTTTTCTTAAAATTAATAAAAAGTTAATTTAAAGCAGTTCATTTAATTTTTTGTTAAAATTAATAATAAATACATATAAATATGTACATGGAAGCTTTCTTTTTTATAAATTAGGCGTAATTGAGGAACTATAAATCCTCCTAAGGTGGGCACATAATGTATAACTAAAACGATAGAGTAATATGTAGTGCCAGAACATTTACAAATTGCGTCAAATATCAAGTTTTGTTCATTTGTGATGGAGACAGAACCATAGCTAGTTTAGGGAAAAAACGAGAAGATTTCAGAATAATTGTTCGCATCGATATACGATACAAGTTGTTAGCTTTTGGAAAACCACTCTTTGCAATATATTCCACATTCGTGTGGTGCGGCTAATAATTCGTGTATTGATTAAAATGCGAGTGTTTTGGCGAAACAGCATTTTACATAGCATGTAATAACAAAACACAGAAGGTAAACAGAGCATGAGAAGTGCCTAGGATTTGAAGTTTTTACAACAAAAGGCGACCGCTTTGGTAATTAATCAGCCAAAATTCGCATGTGAAAGGAAGGCAATACCGGTCGAGAACATCGCCATGAAGCAGGAAAAATTGTACAACTGAACTTCGGAGAGTCTTCAACGTTAGCGTATTTGGGATCTGGGCTTGGGCTTTTATCGGTACAAAATCCAACTGAACTAGAAGCTCATGTTCATGTCTATAGCCAGCGCTGTTTGTTCGCTGAACGCTGAATGCCTTCGGAGCGTTTGGAAAAAGATCCTTATTTTTGAAGAAAATTTATAAGTCGCAGTTTTGGGTGAATGGCTCAAATTCCAATTACCTTATCTACAGTAAAGAAAGCTATACCTAAACTCAAGACCAATAAAGCAGCAAGAAGCCGGTGGCCAAGCTGCAGAAATCTTTAAAGCTGGAGGAGATGACTAAATCAGAAGTATACAACAACTCATACGCATGCTCGATCAATGGAATTATGTGTGAAGTCTTTTTTTAGACGAATCTTAGTAGTGCTGATTTTATTTGTTTAAGTTTAATTGTATCTGAAATATATGTACGCTATTATGACATTAATAGATGAATTTGCTGGGTTTTTGGCTAACACATCTGATGTTGATATTTCCATGATACCTTGCATGGAAATATCAACATCGTAATTTTGATTAATTTCTTTGGTGAACAAATTTACTGGAGGAACTTCTTGTTTGGATCATATTTTTTTAAGACTCCATAGAAATAATGATCTATCGTGCAAAACAGAATTTTTTGAATTAGGTTTAACTGATCATAGCTCGGTTCAATTGTAGTCAATTCAGAAAAGGATAACATAAACAAATACGAAAACATTTACTTAAACTAATTTTTTAAGCTTTAAATCTGCTTTGAATTTTGAGTTTTGGCTTTTGCTAGTGACCCATTTTGGAAAGAGCTATAAATATTGAGATTCCCCTCTTAGTTCAGAAAACCGCAATAACTTAAGAACGAATTGCGGTACAGAAGTCGTTAATATGTCATTTGGTAGATATTTTTTACTGTCTACAAGTAGGTTACTTTTAGAAAAAATAAAGAGTTTGGGAGTTATTAAGCAAAATAAAATAAATTTGTTTTTTTTCAAGATATGGCGGAATTTTCTTTCGGGTACCATTCTTAAAATAAGTTTTTTTTATAGAAAATGTTCTTCCAAACTTAATCAAATACAAAAAATTTCCCCACTCAAAATAATTAATTTATTACATTTTTTGAATACATATTTGTACTATTGTCAATGTTTGCGACCGTTCTTTTCTAAATTTATTAATTGTACGGTAAAAAGTGTCATAATCTTTCTTATGTAGAATTGCATGAGCTACAATGTGTACCTACAACTCTTTTCAAAAGAACAAATTTCACCCCCTTTCCCCTTAATTTTTTTACTTGCGATTATAGGTACTTTAATGCAGTTATGCATTTGTGCAGATTAAAAATGTTGAGATAACAATTAGACATGACATTACGATGATAGAGAAACACATTTGAGTTACTGGCAAAATTCTGTCCGTCTGTCTGTCTGTCTGTACGGATTTATTTTGGACTGCAGTCTAAATGGTTGGGCCAATCGTTTTCAAATTTTGAACTTAAGGTTATTTTGACATTCTACAGAGGAGTTTTTTCCAATTTTTTTTTGCTCAAAAATTAATATTAAAATTAAAAATTAAAATTAAAAGAAATGAAACCATCTAAACTGCGTCAACTGAAGACATAAGCCTTTTTAATATCGCCTACAAAATGTTTTCTGGTGTACTGCCTAAGGATTTAAAGCCATTCGACACTAACATCATAAGTTCACATCAGTGCGACTTTAAACCAGGAAAATCCAACATCGACCAAAAATTCACAAATATTCTTGGAAGAAACCCAGCAACTTCACAACAATACCCACCTGCAAACTGCAGTTTTAGCGTCCCTCCAAAACTAATCCGTCCGCACAGAATGGATGCTTTCATAAACAGAAAAACAACCAATATCAACGTCTTGGATATAGGAATTTGGAGAGTTCGTTGAAAAAAGATTATCTGTATAAATGTTTAGAAATATCCTAAACATCACCGGAATTTACCAAAACTATAGAACAAAGAAACAACGAAAGGGTTCTCATTACTTCCTGAGGTCAGAACAGATCTCTGAGACACACTCACATTTGCTTCGACAAAGAAATCTATAAGTTTCAGCAGAATTCATCTGACTGAAGAAGGTTTATCACCTTCTTCATCAGAAAATTAAACAAAATCAATGATTTCTGCGTTATAACACTTACCATTGTATATTCAAAATATGAAGTTGCATTTCAAAACTGATTCTCATAACATCCATCGCGTTTCTGATATTTCTTTTGAAATAACTCCTCCCTTCAGGCCATACTATCCCATCACTGTCTGCAATCACTGAAGTGTACAAAATAACCAACAACTCACTTCGCTTTGGAGTAGATTTCATTCACATCCACAAAGAATCAAACGTATAGAGGTATAAAGCAGACTTGATAGGTTCATTGGAATGGCAAAACAAAAAAAAAAAACTTATTTCGTATTCCATTCATAAGCCTAGATCGTATGCAATGTCATTCATCATCTTCCGGTAGGTAGACCTACACCTCTGTTATACAAAACGCACAGAAGGGTTATGAGCAATAAACAGCATTAAAACGATACAAAAAACAACATCAGGCATCAGTAGCAATGACGCAACAGTTTTGACCTTCAATTATTGTATCATTAGGACACAATGTGGCTATAAAGCGTTAACATCCAAAGCAAGCCTTACTCGAGACTCAATGAAATCAAAAGTTGAATTCGTTTGGCCTAAATATGCCTACACTAATTACCTTTTTATGGATTGTATTTAAATTTAACCCACCAACAACATAAGGAAGTTGGAGGAAAACGAAGAAAAAAATAAATATGGTTTAAGTACCTACTCCTGAGGTACTCAAAATGTCACCTTTACGAGTGGAGTGAGTGTCAAGCGTACAAAAGATCGCGCATTCCTTATAAAAGATCATTAATAATAAAATTTACAACATGTGACGTACAGCTTCTGCACAGGGGGCGCTCTAGACGGTAATACTGGTTTTTAATTGGCATTTTCAACCTTCTGCGTCGTTCCGTGATCATAGTTTTTGTGTTATTGTTTTGCATTTGTGTTTAATATGACTTCATCTACAAAACAACAACAAAGATGGTTTAAAAGATCTAGCTTTCTTAGTTAAGCCATTAACAATGTTTCGATGTTAAGCGCAGGGTGTAGAACTTAACTACGTAGTTAGACTATAGTCGGAGAGGTGCTCGGAAAACTTCAATTAACAACACAGTACGACGAACGCTACTAACAAATTAATGAATTTAAATGAGAATTCACATTAATCTTGTAGATACTTTTTGTTCACTTTGAAGTTGAAGGAGCAGGAGAGCAGAAGGTGCGATCACTGGGGTTTTGTTGTATAAGACACATTGTTTATGGAATTTTTGTTTGGATCAAATAAGGAAAGCTTAACGGAGGTTTCAATTTCAATTACTGAGGTGCGGTTTGGTGTTGACGTGAATGGAGCTAGACCAGAGCTTAAAATGCTTTTATATTAAAAGTCAACCTAAAGTGAACGTCATTTTATGGGTTTTGTGTTGATATGTGTAGTGTACTAACACAACAAAAGTTTGTGGTATTTATAAATAAATTAGCAAATTAAGATTGAAGCTTAGAATATCATCTACATGAATACATAATATAAAATAGGAGTTATATAGGGTGTTTCAATGAGGGTGCGTAGATGTCGAACTGGAACAAAACAAACTCTGTGCGACGTATGTATATTAACACCTAATCTGAGTGGTTCAATTTTCAATGACTCTTTCGCATAGGTTCGGCTGAATTAGACCGATGACCGTGGGTCATCCTCACCTGAAGGACATCGGTCGATGATATTTTATTTGCATTGCTCTACGAATAGACGAAATCCAACAAGAACAAGTCTATCGGGGCCAAGTCTATGAGGGAGATAACCTTACCTTCAAATCGTTAATGCAGAATGTCAATTGTGAAATCCGGTGTGAGGCAAGTAGCGTCATCCTGTACAAAACTACATGTTGTCTTGGTCCATATGGTTCAATTTGGGCCATAACAAATTGGTTATAAAATTTCTTTAGCAGTCGCCATTGAAGGTGACCGCCTCTTCAGTATTTTTTGACGTGATAACGTCTTATAAATCGATGACAGGCTACACGTACGAAATAACATGAATCATGCTGATAAGACTCATGACTCATGCTAACCGCGATACTGTGGTTCTTTCAAGCAAAATCAATCGCAAGAACCAGACGAACATGTAATAAAACAGGCGCAAATTCCCAAAATAATTGCACTCAAATTTAAGAAGAACAAGAAGAGAAAAAGAAATACAAAATAGGCGGAGTTTTGTTAAAGTAGAGAGTAGATGTAGATATTGGGGTGTATGTAAGTGAATTTAACGAGAGGGTTTGTTGGTGTGAGTTAACGGGCTATATGTTGGTGTTGCTGCCATCAATGTTTGCTAATGACGTTACGTTATCACGTAAAATTATCGTCCGTAATTACTTGCGATTATAGGTACTATAATGCAAGTTATGCATATGTGCAGATTAAACATTTTGAGATAACAATCAAACATGACATTACGATGATAAAGAAAAATTTTTGAGTTACTGGCAAAATTCTATCCGTCTGTCTGTACCGATGTATTTTGGACTGTAGCCTAAACGGTTGGGCCAATCGTCCTCAAATTTAGAACTTAAGGTTATTTTGACATTCATTTTCATTTTTTTCTTTAGCTCAAAAATTAAGGGTATCTGCCATATAACCGTTATGTGCTTATATTTCTCGAAAAAGGCTCCAAGAATATTTATGAAAAAAAATTGTGTAGTACTGTAGGTTAGCATTATATTTTGGTAAAAAAAATTTAATATGGTGGGCCAAAAACGGTACCTCACATAGGACCTGTTTTTTTTCTTCGACTTTCTCGAAAACTGGTTATCCGATTACTATCAAAATTAATATTCAAGAAGATGTAGGTAGCCTAAGTAATTTCGCATTAATTTTTTTTTAGAAAACTTTTTTTTTGTATTTTTAATAATTTAAAAAAAATTTTTTTTTGAAAAATCAATGCATATTTTGAAAACGGGTGAGTGATTTTTTTTAAATTTTGTTTTTAAATGTGTTATTTTTGTGCATAGGTTTGTATTTTTTTAAAAAAAAGTTGTTAAGAAAAAACCGTTTTATTTAAGAACCGCTCCTACGATTTTGAAAAAAATAAATTATAATTATAAATTTTAATAATTATAAAATTATTTCACTCAATACAATGAATACTAAGTGGACTTTATTCGAACAATCAAAAGTCACAAAAATCGAATAAATAATTTTTCTTAAATTTTATTTTACAAAGTGAGCGCACATATGAGCAAGTATGTGCGATCAAGTCGTGCAATTTATTTTCTTTACTGAAATTTGAGACATGGATTTGGACGACCTCTGGTTCATGCAGGATGGCGCGCCATGCTACAATCGATCTTTTGCGCACCAAATTCCAAAATCGTGTTATCGGCCGTCTTGGCGATGTCAATTGAATTGATTAAAACCATCAACAAATTCTTGCAAAAATTGTGAGTGACAGAATGCGCTACTGCGAAGCCAGCCCAGGCAAACACTTGAACGACGTTGTGTTAATGGGAATGTTTGCCCTACTAATAAAGCCAAAATAGATGGAAATTAAAAAAAGAAACTTGTATTGACCCTGCATATAAAAATGATGTGTGTATGTGGTTATGTATGTTCCCTATGACAGCGTGACCAATTTTGTCTACAATTCTTGAAATTAGCTCTTCTGCTGATCTTGAGAGTGTATAAGTTTTCGACCGATAGGTGGCGCTGGGGTAGAGATATTGACGAAAATGTAATTTTTCCTGTATATATTTTCATAATAGTATAATATGAAATTTGGAACTCTTGACCCATTTTGACATTTTGTGTGTTGTTGCGCCGTTTTCGGGACCCAGAAGATGAATGCTATATGTACCTGAGCAACGCCAGGGAAGGTCAGCTAGTTTTTTTTTATAAAAGAAGCGATAGAATAGGGAAAGACATGAAATATTGCGTTTGGGAGGTGCAACGTTTAGAAATGGTTCAATTTCCTATGAATGTAAATGCTCAGTTTTGTTTTTCTATTGAGCAGGTGTACATACTATTGCTTTAGAACCACCTGCCCAGAAATGGCAGTTATACTTGAATTTTGGGTGTTTAAACGCTTTATACGCTCACCACATAATTAACTCAAAAAAAAAACTTATTAATTAAAAAAATATATATATATTAAAAAACAAAAAAGGGTTTTTTACTCTTCGTATAATTCACGTAACAATCACTTCAAATAATACTTCAAGTACCTGCATACAAAAAAATATTTTTGTGTTTTATTTGAAAAAAAACTATAAAGCATCATAGCATTGACCTTTTTTTTGTTACCCCGCACATTTTTATTGTTTGAAATAACTGAATACAAATGTCAAATAGAAACGACAAGGGCATAACTAACTACCCACAAAGTTCCACTCGTTAGGCGAACCATAATGTTCAAAAGTGTGCATCATAACAATTAGAATTTAAACTTTAAAATTTTGAAGAAAAAAAATCCATTTCCGAACCAACTTTTTATTCAAATTATTTTTGAATTGCATTTAAATTCATCCCACGTCAATAATTTTAATCAATATCAAAAGTATTTCCTGACCATGAGCCGGTAATTAATTTCCATGTTATTTTTCTCTTTCTCTCTCTTTCTCACTCTGTCTCTCATTTTCAAAACACTCGTTAAATGTATCTTTTTTTGAACCTACATATATCTTTTTGCCGACAGCAAAATATTATATGGGTGGCGAAGCATGCAAATTCTATTGTATTTGCTTTCGATTGACGTTTTTGATTTAAGTTGCATTACAGTTCTTTTTTTCTCTTGTTTATTGCTGGAATAGACGTATCCTTGTAAACTCGGTTAAGTACAATAACGACAGATTGAGTTTCGAGCAGCGCCAATCAAGGACTCTTTGGCTCAGTCTCAGTTTAGTTGAAAAAAAACAACGAAACAAATAAAAAGTTTAAATCTCTTGAAATGTTCCCCTTGTTGTTCATTTTGCCTAACCAATGAATAAAGGATTTTTTTCTTTTTCTTGTTAAGAAGGTCCTATTGAAGTCCTTTTTATGTTTTTCTTGAGTTTTTGTTGGTTTGTAACCGCCACGTTGAAGTGTTTAATGATTCATATGGAAATTGTTAAGAAATATAAGGAAATGCGGACACACATGTTGTGAAAAAAAAAATTATAATTTATTTTGTACACTTAGATACAAATTCTTACCGCCACTGACAAATAATGTTGGATAAATGCCATAGTTTTGTAAAGCCGAAATTGAATTGAGTTGAAATAAAACTAGGAAAAGGGTGCACACCTTCACGTAGGAATCGTACTAGGAAATGACGGGAAGACAATGACGTCGGAATAGTTTTACCCTCACAGCCAGGGTCTAGGAATCGACAGAGAAATATTTATGTATAATTTGGCTTCGTTCTTAAAAATATATATTTTTATTTATGTTTATAAATGTATGCAAATGAACGGCAAATGTTTTTTTTTTGTTCGGCAATTGGGTCAGAAATGTATGAAAGTAATTTAGGACTCTGAATTTGAATATGTATGGCTCACAGTGGGATATTGAAACACATAGGAAAAGGGAATGTCTTTAAATAAATTCAATTATGGGATGGCGATGTAACCAAATTACCGTTATAGTTTGTATAATAACGAACTTAAAAAAAAAGAAGAAATTCACATCTAAATAGTACTTGCTATTACACTATTAAGGGAATTTGTGTAAATATAATTTAATTTGGCATTCAGCCTTCTGCAGGATTAACAGGTCCGTTAGTCTATTTTTTGGGTTGTTTTATGAAAACCTTCCGTAACTACACATGTTGATAGATTGTCGCCGCTACTCGTAGTCTTGACTGGACTTTTACTGGCAGATTGCTGATGTTCTAGGGAGTAACTTAGGCAATTTAAATTACCCACTAGGTGTCGCTGGGTGTTTTTTGTAATACTTATTTGTGGACCGATTTTGGCGGGATTTTCACAGGCAGAAAGCTGATGTCGTAAGGAATAAGTAAGGCTATTTTAATTATCTCCTAGGTGGCGGTGGATGCGTTTTTTTTAATTCTTATTTATGCCTCGATTTTGATGGGACTTTCACAGGCTTTCACAGCTGATGTTGTAAGGTGTAATTGAGGCTATTTAATCACCCGTTGGTGCCGCTGGGGTCGTTTCACAAGCAGATAGACTAACTAAAGCTATTTCGATTACTAGGTGGCGCCACGCCACCAAATGTATGGTATACCCGAGCAACACCGGGTGGGTAAGCTTGTCCCATATAAAATTGACACGACTATGTATGCTCACCATGACCAACATTACAAGACAAGTAAAAGTAGCCGGTTTATGGTCAGACCAATCAACATCTTGAATGGACTCCGACTCTGACAAGATGGTCTGGCATCTTCTTTTACCTGACTGGAGGAAACAGTGCGTGATTCTGGCACGTCAAACAGATGGATTATCGTCACCAAGTCTAGCCAGACATTGAGTTACGCAGACGACATCAACAGTATCGGTTAAAGTCAACAACCTAACTTCATCCAGATCGAGCAGGCGGCACAGAACCTAGTTTTCGATTAGTGAAAGGAAAACCAAATCCATTAAGCGGCATCTGCGAAAAGGGTTGGTCGTTCGTTCGGGGTCAAGAAAATAGGCCTATAGTATGAAATGCACCTGAAGTACAGTCTTCTAAAGCTACCACACCTGTAGATAGGGGGTCAAGAACTGTACTACGGTTGTGAGTGCCTGAGGTAAGAGTGCTCTAATCACATCCCTCTATATAATCGGGTGTAAGAACAGTTTTATAGCTTGGGTCGAAGGGAGTAGAAGTCTTCCAAGATCAAGTCTAGTTAAGCGCTCTACATATGATCCTATGTGGACGGTGTAGTAACAAGTAGATTGCTAGGTGGGTCGACAAGGAAGAATACGGGTCTTCACCACGATTGAGAGGATTTGGATCTGCTGCTTTTACTGGTCGGTGGATCAGGGTACCTTATGGGGTCGATCCACAAATTTGTTTTCAGCAATTCGGAAACGGACGGGGCCTGTCGTAGGCTTTAAAAAGGAACCACGGGTAAACAAGAGCCTCAGCTGATTACGTGAGCCGAGCTCGGTAGCAACTGCTTGTTATAATTGCGCCATAGGCCCGCTGCATGGTGGGAGTAGCTGTGGTTATTCCAAATGCGCAAGTGAAGAGGTATCCTTGTTTTCTGGGAGGATGGCACGGCTTCGAAAGAAGTCCTGTACATTGTCTTATTTAACCTTGATACTAGGGGTGCTGATAGGCTGAGAGGATGGATTTACCATAATAAATACATTATTCGCAACTAGAGACGACTTGACCAACCATTCTAGAAAAAGGGTGGTCTGACCTATGGGCTTTGTTGCGCCTCAAAGTGACTCCAAAGTGGGTAGGCCCACCGTGAGATTAAGCCCTTGATGGGCAGGTGCCCACGTAAAGTTTTTTCACGACTTGTCCACACTTGGGGCTTGACCCCTGTGTAAGGGACGACAATGTCAGAGAAGACGAATCAGGAATTGAATGAAATCTGCTCATCGAAGCAGATGTTGGCAAAAAATTAAGCTGGTTTCAATCCGGTGGACTGGACACATAACTCTTGAAGAGGAACTATCTCGGAAAGCCTTTTGCAGTTCTTTTTTTGGTAGAAGGCACTTGGAAGTTGACGAAAATACATGTATTGTGTGTTCTGTTTTTTAACAGATGATTGTAATGACATTGACTGAGACAATATCTCTCCAATTGAACTGCTTTGCCTTTGGAGTTTACCATGTTGACCTCAGAAACCGTGGCGTGGGCAGGCCTCGATTTTGGACTGTATCTGGGCCTAACTAAATGCGTTGTCGTTGAATTTGTTTATTTTAGAACCTTTTGCACCTGATTTTCTTCCCCAATATTTTAAAACATAGAATGCTATTGTGTATTAAACTAAGTTTTTAGGCCATCTTTTTTTCTACATGACAGTACCAAAACTTGTTGATAATGCTGTATTTTATCCAAGTCTTCAAGGCTTCCAGCTATTTTTTCGCAGGGGTATTTTCCGTGAAAGAATTCTTAAGAACTATTCAGTGTCTCTTGCGAGGCATCTTTTCTTTGTTATGATATGGTCGTGATGATGATCTGCACGCAGATTTCTGAGTTCCACTTTGGCCAACGGGTATCTTATATCAGACTCCGTGATTATCTTTTAATTTTTTTTTTACAATTAACACAACGAGCAAATCCTTTGAGATTGGATTTTCACTGCATGGTTCGACTTAGTCAGAATTGTGTTTTGTGTGTAAGTATTTTTAAATGGTAAGTGATTTTTGTATCGTGTATTCCAATGTTCGTGGTATAAGAAAGAATTTCTTTCACCTGTACGTCTACACTGTTCAATACAGGGCAGCTGTTTTGGCATTAAGTGAAACCCAGGTTGGAGTAAATACTGATTTATCAGAGTTTGCTCTACATGGGTATAGCTTGGTGCCATTACTCTTTTCCCATCATGGTCTCGTGGTCTATGTTAGAAATGATATTGCTTGCCAGAGCCTTCCCCAATATGGGCAATGTTCCAACACGGACTTTAACTTCTTGTGGCTCAAATTCACTGTCCGCAAGCATGTCATTCATTATTGTTTTATTTACAGGAGTCCAAATCTCGACAGCAATTCGACTTGTAACGAGTTTGATGCGCTGTCTGATTCTATCTCGAAAATTGTTTCCCTTTGTCCTCGCACTGAAATCTTTATTGCGGGCGATTTCAATGTACATAATTCCAATTGGCTCCGCTATTCTGGTCAGACAACACCCGAAGGAAGGTATGTCGAGCTCTTTGCCGGGTTACATCACCTTACCCAACTGATCGATGTGCCAACGCGTATACCGGATGTTGCTGGGCAAGCCGCCCATACTCTTGACTTGTTTCTTACTTCTCACCCTGATAAATATACCTTTAGTGTAACTTCTCCATTTGGCACTTCAGACCATTGTGTCATTTCAGTTAATTTCTCATCCTCCACCCATCCAATTAAAGAAAAACTTCCCACCAGGACCGTTGGGCAATACGAGAAAGCCAACTGGGACGGCCTGAATATTTTTTTCCGAAACTTTAACTGGTCACTATGCTTCCTCGATAGTGACATTGATGCCAGTGCTGAAATGATCACAAATGTGATTCTTCTAGGGATACGTGCTTTTATTCCTAACAGAGTAAAAAGCATCAAACCTAAAGAAAAGTCTTGGTTTAATTCTGAGTGTAAAGAAGCTATCAGGCTCAAAGAAGTAAGTTTCCGTTCTTACAAAGCCAACCCTACAGAGGAAAATCGGAAAAAGCACAAACAAACAAGAAACTCATGCAACTCCGTTATTGAAAGCACCAAATTTTTGCATGACCAAAAATTACGGCAATAAATTCTGCAGTGTCCCAAAGGCAGTACAAATTTTTGGTCATTTGTAAAAAATATTAAAAACTCCTCAACATCTTCAGTTCCAACGCTCATCGTCAGTAACAAACCAATTGTTTACTCTTCAGAGAAGGCAAACTTGCTCGCCGCCCATTTCGCTGCCAGCTCCACACTGCCGCATAGCAACGTTGCCCCTCCTGTACTTGAGAATGTAATTTTTTCCGCACTCGTACAGTAGCAAGAGTTCTCAAAGATCTCGATATACACAAATCCGCTGGCCCGGATGGTATACCCCTGCGTAAGCTTTTCCATCGCTCCTACTCTTCTGGAATCTTTCCTAGAAGATGGAAAACAGCATTTGTCCAGCCTGTCCCTAAGAAAGGTGACCCATCCTCCCCCTCCTCCTACCGACCCATAGCACTGAAATCCCTTCTTTCTAAGGTCATGGAAACACTGATTAACCGTCAGCTTAAGGAATATCTCGAAGATCGTAAGCTTCTCCATGACCGTCAGTATGGCTTCCGCAGCAACCGTTCCACTGGTGATCTGATGGCATATCTCACCGAACAGTGGAACAAATCTTTACATCGCTTTGGTGAAAGTAAGATTATTGCTCTTGATATCTCCAAGGCATTTGATAGAGTTTGGCATGAAGCTCTCTTATCGAAAATGCGTGCTTTTGGGATCGATAATAATCTTGTTCGTTGGATTAGAAGCTATCTCCTGGACCGTTCAATACAAGTTGTATTGGACGGATTCAAGTCTGATTCCCATAAAATAAATGCTGGTGTGCCCCAGGGCTCTGTTCTGTCTCCAACTCTTTTCCTCATTTTTATAAATGATCTTCTGTCTGTCACTTCTAATCCACTTAACTGTTTTGCTGACGACTCTACCCTCAGCTTTTCATATTCGTTCGATAATTCACGTCCTTCGCCTTCGGACGTACAATTGCAACGGTGCCGTATGTCAAGCTCATTAAACTCCGATTTATACAGCATTGTTAAATGGGGTAATAGGAATCGTGTGGAGTTTAATGCTTCGAAAACTCAATGCTGTCTTCTGTCATTAAAGCTAAACATACCCCCAATGCCATTGTCCATGAATGGCACTTACATCGAAGAAACCGAAAAGCTCTCAGTACTCGGTATGTGCGTCAACGATGACCTCCGTTGGAACGACCATATATTTGAAATCGCTAAAAATGCTGCTAAGTGCTTAGGTTTTCTGTATCGGTGTAAGAAGTATTTTTCCCCATCTGATCTGGCTACAATTTATAAAGCGTTTATACGCCCTAAACTCGAGTAAAACTCCCACCTCTGGGCAGGTGCTTCACAAACATCGCTTCACTTGCTTGATAGAATACAAAATAGAGCGTTAAGATTGATAGGAAATAGAACTGCCGCTGAAACAATTGCCCCTCTCGAACACCGACGCAATGTTTCATGTCTTTCCTTATTTTATCGTTTCTTTTATAAAAAATGTTCACTCGAGGTAGCCAGCTGCATTCCTCCCCTTAAAAGTTTCGCCCGTAATATTCATCATCAATATCAGTTCACCCTTGAGCCCAATTTCGGACGTACCGTGAAATATAGAGATTCTTTTTTTAGCCTTACAACACGACTTTGGAATAGTTTACCCGGCGAGATTTTCCCTTGCCATTTCAATATGCAAACATTCAAAACCAATGTTAATCGACACCTCCTATCTCTCCCCTCCCTATCTTCCTAATGCCCGCGCAGTGTGTTACATTAAAAGGGAAACAAATAATCCCTTGTGCGCGCGTTAATTATAAAAAAAAAAGAAATCCCGATATCGTATACACTTGATGGAATATGTGGTTTATTAACTCGAAACTATTATTTTTCACAAACGGCCATCCAATACCCGTTCAACGATTTTCATGGTATATGATATCAGCTTGATTCAACGGTTGTTATCGCAATTTCGTGTTTTACCCATCCCATTTTAGATTAAAAGAAATGTTACTTTTATCCACTGATCACCACCACCACATCACTGGCATTTGAGTACCACTGAACAGTTTGAAGATGATAATTTTGGGCCATCTAGACTAGATGAACACCTTTTTTCAAAACTCTAGGGGTATCCCGAACCCAACTTTCCACTAATTTGAATTTTTCAACAAAGCACTTATTTCTTCGACTATAATGCCGGGGACTTCTTTTCTTGAACAATTTTTGAAAATCAATTTCTCCTAGTTATCGCTGCCTTTAGTTCATCACTACACCAACATCTTAGCTCATCGCGTTTTTACCATACAAAATTGTTAATTAAAAAAATCGCGGACTTCTGAGGGTCTTATTTGTATATTGTAGTTCATAAAATAAAAACCAATTTATATATCATTGTACCTTGCACTTAAGTCGATTATTTCTGCATACTCAATACAACCTTGCACTTGCTACAATAGATTAGTTAATAAGAATCCCTGTCATTATTAATAGCAGGTGATTGCTTATTCAATCAAAATTCAATCAAGATAATGACGTTTTGTCATTTCTATTTACCGGCATAACAAATCCGAACTGTCCCCCAAAAGAATTCATGGATACAGATACAAAACGACATAATCAAGTGGATACAACAACAACAAAAAAAAAACGCTAAAAAAAAAACCTAAGCAAACAAAAATAAACAGATAAACAAACTCTAGCAATGTATTTAGAAGATACTTTGAATTTTCGAATAACCATGAGCACCACACAAATAAACGGCCAGATTAACTTTACTTTTTTTCTCTGTGAAGCAGTAAAAAATTCACTTAGCTTCAGCAAGCTCGCAAAAGATAAATTTAGTCAATAGATAGTTTTTTGTTACTGTCGGTTATCGTATCGCACTTGCGCATGCGAAAAGAATTTAAAATTCATACTAAGCTTAGATATTTTGTTCTTCTCTACAAATAGATACTTTTTATCATTTTATTTTTTTTTTTTTTGCCAAAGGATGTGAGTTGAGATACAGATAAAAAACCTGTGGTAGTCAGTTTGCTTTGTAAATAGGTATTGTGCAATAGGACGGAAATTGTGATTGAGCAGTTGAGTAGCCCCACGTGCAAAATGCTGCAATTACTGCAATGTTCCAGTGCAGTGATTCAATGATGAGATCTGCGTCTCTGCGATTTTCTGCACATTTCGATATGGTTTGAAAAAATTTGAATAGCTTGAGTTAGCTTGTGGTGGGTATTAAAGGTTTTTCAATATTTTTTATTTTGATAAAAATTTATTAAGTACATATAATCATCATCTACCTTTGACCTAGTTTCTTTACTCATTCCAGGAAAATGGAAGCTTTCTGAGGTAAAACCAAGTGTTGGTTTGTAAAACCTTGAAGTCTTAGGAAAATCCCTGACATATTTTTTTTATTATTTTCAATTTTTTTAACTATTCAAAACGAGGAACTGGATTTTCGAAAATGTTTTATTATTATAAATCAATTTTAGGTGACGTTAATTGGCTGATGGTTGATCGTCTTCCAGTCACACATTTAAAAATAACCATTTTTTGCCATGGCATCATATGATTATAGATTCTTTGGAAATACATACCTGGTATTCCAGGTATAGAAGAAGAAGAAGTCTGGGAAAAAATTGCTGAGCTATAACAGAAGAAAATAGAGTGTCCTAATACACATCCCCGTTGCAACTTTCTCTGGATATTCTTGTAGGTTAGGTAATAGGTTGTCGGTGCAAAACTGATACGCTTAGAAGGTTTAGAAGGTTTTTTTTATCTATTGCTTCTGGAGAAGATTTACATAATTGGTAAAGATTATTTCTAGGCAAAACCCATAAGATATATAATTTTGTGGCACTTCCAAGGCCAGGATCTCATATTGAATTAGTAATTCTGCCAACGACTAGTATATTTGTTTAAGAACTTCAAAGTTTGAGAATTTTTTATGATAAACTACGGCAAGTAGGATACTTCTTTAATTGAAGACGTAAGCTGTTTATAAATGTTCACGCTTAAAAAAGCTCATCTATGATAATTTCAAGATACTTCATCTTTTTCACGATTCCGATAGGTTTGTTGTTGGCTAGCAGTGATCGTTTGGAAAATATAAAATATAAATTGATTTTTTTTCCTGCTTAAATGAATGGCGCGTATATGCATTACTTTTGCTTGCAACCAGTAATGATTGGTCCATCCTGGTCTCACGACACCACTTAGATACGTTATCAAAATGGACTCTAGGTTTTTGTGTTTGACTATAAAGGCTATATTAGGCGTTTGTCTTTATTCACTCAGAAAAGGTGAATTATCTGAACCGAGAATGTTTTAAGCCCTCAGATATATTTTGAAATACGTTTGAATATTTTGCTGTCACAAATTGTCATTTTTGATTTGGCTCTTTCACAGGCGGCAATATTATCCATATAATACTATTGTCTCTCACTTTGGCATCTATTTTTCGAAGAGTGGTGTAGGCAATATGCATGGGATAAAGTGAAATAGCCTACATTTGTAAAGTGACGTTAATTGTGTTCAGCATTTTCTCAGACTGCTCAGTCAATTTATCCTGAGCGAATACAGGGTTCTCAGTGCACGGTCTGATCATTCTCTGAACGAAAAAAAAGAAATGCAACTTTGAAGATGTGAACACTCTGAGCGAAAAGAGAAATACAACTTTTATTTTGACAGCTCAAACTCTGCTCTGAACGAAAAAAGAAAAACGTCTATTGTCGGCATATTTATAGGCTGCATTGTTTTTGAATAACCTTAAGGTGTGTCCACACCAAAGAAACATTTCAGAAACATTTTCTGAAATGTTTATTTAGGTCTGGGCGCTTCCCGAAACATTTCTGAAACGTTACTCTAGTTGACAGGTTTTTTGTTTTTATTTGTGCCTGGGCACATTGACGCAAATGCGCATGAAACTTGAATGAAAATGTGTAAGAGTAGAATGATTTTTAGTAAGAGGGACAGAGATCGTTTGGAAAATCAAAAATCAACACGAATTTCTTAAATTTTTATGAAACTCTGAGCACTGATTCAAGTTTCATTCTTATATCGTATAATTTTTGACAGATAATTACATTTTTATTTTGTCGTCGAAGAAGCAGGTTAAAATTAATTTTTTCTTTTCTCTGTTTCATTACCATTTTTTTTGAGTTCCGTTATATTTCAACAATTCAGTTGTTTTAATATAGTGCATGTATTTAAAATAAATTGTACGACTGGATCGCACGTACTTGCTCATATGTGCGGTCACATCGTCGAATTGAATTTAAAAAAATTTCCGACTGATAGATAATTGCTTAGTGGCTGCATATGTACAAATGTATATATTAAAATAAGAAAATAATTTTTTTTTTCGAAAATTCTTTAATTTTTTTATTAGTTTAAGAGTTTACTCGGAAAACTAAGTATGCAATACAATTTGAAAACTAAATGTCTTTCAAGGAAAAAAAATAATAAAAATCGTTCGACCAGTTTTTTTAAAAAGTCGTTTTTTGAAAAAAAATTTTCGAAAAAATATTTTAATTTTTTCTCTAGAATGTCATTATAAGGAAATCTGTAGTTTTCATCTGGTAAAATTATTTAAAAAAAATTCAATTAACTAATTTTCAAAATATTTCAAAAACCAATTTCTTTTTAAAAAATTTAAAAAAATCGAAAAAAAAGTTTTAGAAAATTTTGAAATGCAATATTAATTGAATTATAAATGACTTCCTATGTACAATTTTATTGAAATCGGGATAATGGTTTACGATAAAACCGCATTTGAAAAATTCAGTTCTATGAAAAGTACCGTCATAGAACAAATTTTGAAAAATTCATTCTAATTAGAAGGTGTATTCTTGTAAGAAAATAGCACCCTGAAAGTTTTATCAAAATCGTCAAGCCGTTTTCGAGAAAATCAAACTTTTTGTTAAAAAGTTGTATGGCAGGTAACGTTATTTTTCGACCTAGAGCAAATATGAAAAAAACACCCCCCGAGATACTACCAAATAAATACTAAATACCAAGTTTGAAGCAAATCGGCCCATCCGTTTAGGTTGTAGAAGTGCCATCGTAATGTCATATTTGATTGTTAGAATTTTTTTGCACGAATCCATAACTTATAGTACCTATAAACGCAAGTAAAACAGATTTGTTCCCATTCTAAATTTCGAAATCAGTTGGGAATGAATTACGAATGGATTCTGTGATAGATTTTTCGGGAATCGTAGAACATTTTCGATTACGATGAAATCTGTGATAGGGCTGAGTATTAGGACAGATTGAAAAGCTTCGGCAGAGATTTTTCCAGAGTTAAAGAACACTTCTTTAGAGCAATATATCGGCGATGATAATCTTGGCTAACATATTGTTGTTACCATATTAAGATCTTTTAAGAATCAAGCCACTGAATGAGTGCGAAAGAAGATTTTTTCCCCATTAAATAATTCATGCTATCGAGTACAGCAGTACTTATAACACTTCCTGTGGCAGCGTTAACTTTGGATTGCAAGACGGTCGAGTTTTTCTTGAGAACTGAAAGCAGGACTATCGTTGGAGAACAGAGTTGAAACCGATGATGAAAAAAAATTGCTCAGGTTTTTCTTATTACCAAAAATTTGTACTGTTTCTGGGTCATCGCAGTATTTTTTGCCCAATTTATTGATCATGTAAGAAATTAATTCGGCGGGTCTTCTAGCTTTGTTGAAACTCATTCCATTTAAACATTTCATTTATTAATAAGGATTACACAATTCAAATACTAATTAATTGTGAAATATTTTGTTGTCTAAAAAAAGATGTTGATATATTGTTATAACTAACTCCACTTTCATATTCTTCCACAAGAATAAAACTAAATTCTAAATTTTCTAAAAATGTTTTAATACAAAATACTTGACTCATTTTCCAGAAAAGTCTTAGTTTGAGTTTCCCTATCATAATCATAATTCTTACTTAACCACTCCACTGTACTGAAATAGGAAGCCAATTTACAAAAGAAAAAAAACTTAAAATCCACTTTATTGGTTCACCTGCCTACACTCAAATGCAATTTGCATTCAAATCATAGACACAAAACTTCGTGATAGCCTCAAAATAGATTTCAATTAAGACCATTGAACCTTGTGTTTTTTCCACAGAGAGGCAGGCCGTCGGCCGTGGTCGGTTTCCCTATCTGCCACAGTCAACGTGGTCGTGGTCGTCGTCGTTGTCGTCATCATCGTCGTATACTTTGGCCGTCGATCGTCGTCTTACAGCGACGGACTGATTCAAAAATATCGAAAACAAAACCAATCTGCGCAACTATAGTATCTCACCATCATAATCATCATTCACCGCAGCTGTCCGTCCGTCCGGCTGTCGTGTGCCTTTGAATTGATTTCCCAAGCAAAAGTGAAATGGAAAAGAGAAAAGTAATCCAACTTCTATACGCGCGGACAATATACCGAATGCATCCTAATTGCATTAATCGCGCACGCTGCCGAACACATTCTTTCTTCTTGGGGATTGGACGTATTGATAGTTGCAAAAAGTTGCAATCAAAAGCAGTGAGTAGATTATACACTAAACGTACATACATAAGACCAGTTGTTCGAGAAACAGTGGCACAACACGAACACACCCATGTTTCAAGTCGGACTGTGGGACAGGTTGTTGTAGTGCCCCTGCCCTGATAGCTGCTAGCTCACTCGCTGATTTCCTCTATTCGTGAGATACATTTTTCAATTTCTACAAACTATCTATACGCTTTTGATAAAATTGGGAAATCAGGGCTTTCAGATAATCCCACAAATTAGCGAAGGAAATTCAAAACTGTAATATTCGCCTGGAAGGACCGAAAAATCTAATTATTAACGGTAACAGATACACTTGATGAATAAGCCAGTGCGTAAAAATAAGGTTTGCAAATCTGTTATTCTGTGGAGCTTCAAAGGACACTTTTCCTCGTATTGGTGGGCAATCATTTAGAAATCATTTAATTAGACCAAAAATGTGATTTCAAAAATTCGACAGAGTATGACAAATCCAACACAAATATTCTAAAAATTTAAATAAACATTTTCTATTAATAAGCATTAGACTAATTTATGGGACGGCAAACAAAACATATGCGTGAACTGTAGAAATGGATTTCCTCGATTTTCCCAAAAAAAATCTTTTCGCATTCGAGTGAGTTGATTTGAGTATAATGTGTAGGAAATATTATGCAATTAGAAAAACTTTGATCTTTTGTGTACATAAACAATAATTTTTTCTAAAAATAATATCGAATGTAGTAAAAAAGAAGTTTCTGTTTAAAAATCATAGAACATCGAAATTCGCAAAATCCAAGCAAAAATACACACGAGAGGTTTGTATTTTAAATTAATTATTTTTTATAAAAAAACAATAAAAAATAAGAAAGATCTATTGGAGATATGATTTTTCAAAAAAATGTCTTAAGAACTTTTTATATACAGGTTGTCCCGTAAGTCAATAACGTCAAGCGGTCAACGGGGGAAAGAGGAGGTTATGTTCGTACTAGGAAAAATTATAAAAAATGTATCTTGCTTGGTTAAGATTTAAGGGCAATATCATTATGTTTTTGATTTGTATCCTACTGTGCTTAGCCAAATTTATTTTAATTATAAAAAAAAAAAACAAAATCAATAATTTTGAAATATAAAGGATTATTTTTAATTAAATTAAATTAAAATTAATTTTTTTTTAAACAAAATTTACAAAATTTTCATCCATGATAGAATTTATTCCGAAACACGTTGCTTTATAAGTAATTCAATTAAATCTGTGTAAATTTTGTTTTTGAAAACATTTTAATTTTAATTTAATTTAATTAAAAATAATCCTTTATATTTCAAAATTATTGATTTTGTTTTTTTATAATTAAAATAAATTTGGTTTAACACAGTAGGAGACAAATCAAATACATAATGATATTGCCCTTAAATCTTAACCAAGCAAGATACATTTTTATAATAATTTTTCCCAGTACGAATATAACCTCCTCTTTACCCCGTTGACCGCTTGACGATGACTTACGAGACACCCTGTATGTATAGGTATGTATTATTTTTAATAAATTTTTTTTTAATACTCTAACTATGTAGATATTTTCAAATATTTAATATGGTCGAAATCAGTTAAGTTGTTATCATATAAAATGGTCCTATTGACAATGTTAGTGAAGTTTTTACAAAATTCTTCTTTTTTTTAATCGAAAATTGTTATGATCCCAAATGGGACCAGGACACCCACTTCACTGCTTCACCTTATAGCCCAGTCAAAATAGACATTTAATTTGCATTATTTTCCAAGAACCTCGGATAAAAAGCAACGCACAAGCGGGATCAATGACTTTTTTTTTGTATTCTTACGCACGCAAAAAGGGTTTGGGTTACCCTTATAATGTTTAACGCACTGCGAGAGCATAGGAAGTTAGGAAGCCTCGCCGATTAAACTATTCTAAATTCGTGTTGTTCGGCTAAAAAAAGAATACCTATATTTCACAGTACGTCCGAGCGAGATGGGTATTCCACGTGAAATTTTTAATGGGAGGAATGCTGCTGTCTACCTCAAGTGAGTTTTTTTTTTTGGAAAAGAAACGATAAAATAAGGAAAGACATGAAACATTGCGTCAGTGTTCGAGAGGGGCTATTGTTTCAGAAACAGTTCTATTTCCTGGTCAGTCTTTACGCTCTGTTTTGTATTCTATCGAGCGATGCTTGAGAAGCACGTGCCCAGAGGTGTGAGTTATACTCAATTTTTGGGCGTATAAACGCTTTATTTATTGTAGCCAGATCAGAAGGGGGAAAAAACTTCTTGCATCGATAAAGAAAACCAAAGCATTTAGCAGCATTTTTAGCGATTTCAAGTATATGGTCATTCCAACGGAGGTCGTCGTTGACATGCATACCGCTTCATGGCAAACTTTATCAAATACCTTGCAAGCATCAAGCGCAATAATCTTACTTTGTCCAAAGCGATATAAAATTTTGATCCACTGTTCGGTGAGATATGCCATCAGATCACCAGAGGAACGATTGCTGACAAAAGCCATACTGTCGGCTTTCGGTCTTCGAGATATTCCTTCAGCTGACGGTTAATCAGCGTGTCAATGACCTTAGAAAGAAGGGACGTAAGTACTATAAGTCGGTAGGAGGAGGGGGAGGATGGGTCACCTTTCTTAGGGACAGGCTGGACAAATGCGGTTTTCCATCTTTTAGGAAAGATTCCAGAAAAGTAGGAGCGATAGAAAAGCTGTACCGAATTCAGTTTGTTGGGAATTAATGCAAACTTAGCACTTTTTTCGGATATTTTTACTAGGCTATTAAGGTTTCACCTGTAAATGTCGCCTTTTTTACTTGCGATTTATAGGGACTATAAGGCAAGTTATGCATTCGTAAAAAAAAATTCTAACAATCAAACATGACATTACGATGATAGAGAAGAAAAAAAAGTGGATCCGGAAATTCCGTCCGTCTGTCTGACTGTCTGTCCGTATCGATTCCTACAGCCTAAACGGTTGGGCCGATTTGATTCAAACTTAGTATACAGTATTTTTAGAGTACTCTACCCGACTGTTTTTCGAATTGGCATTCTAGCTCCAAAACTAACGGTACCTGCTATATAACTTTTAATGAAAAACTTATTTTTCTCGAAAACGGCTCCTACGATTTTAATAAAACTTTCTGAATGGTGTTTTCTATGCAAAATCTATCTATAAGTTTTAATGGTTTTTTTCACAAAACGTTTTATAACGGTACCTCCCATATGACCAGTTTTTTTAAAATCAGACTTTCTCGTTAACTAATTGACGGATTTTTATGAAATTTTCAAAATGTGTAGTTTTTTATGATTTTAAAAATATTTTTTATTAAGATTTGAAAAAACATTTTTTTAATGTTTTTAAAAAAAAATGTTTTGTTTTTTGAATAACAAAAACAAAAAAAAATTTTAAAACATGTTTTCGAAAAGTTTTGCAAAAAAACATTTTTTTGAAAAAACTGGTCGAACGATTTTGAAAGGAAAAATTCAGAAAATAGAAAACAGCAAAAGAAATAAGATGGCTTACAACATTTTTTTCCAAAAAGAACGTTATGAATAGTGTTTTTTTGATTTCATAAAAATTATATTTGTTTAATATTTTCCCCAACATTTTATTTTATATTGCTCGGCTAAGCCCTAGCCAATAGTCAAATAAAAGTAGGTGACCACCTACATACATACCTACGTATTTTAAAGCATTTCATCAGCATAAAAGCGCACAGAATAAATAAGGAAATAAGGAAGCCTATGATAAACACACAAAAACAACTAACAAATAAAAAACTATTCGATTACTACTGGATGCAAAAATTCCAATAAAATTGCTCTATTGCTGATTCCCACGAATCTTTATGCCAGTTGTTCAAATTTGTCCATACCAAAATGAAAATTAAACTGCAAAAGCTAACAATCCTATATATTTATGTGTTTATCCCTTTGGCGACGCATGTTCGTTCGAGCTTCAAACCACAACGATTCAAACGAGTTACACGTCAAAAAAAAAACATTAAAATTAAATCTTTGTCAAAAAGACGCTTGCACTTAAAAAGGATTAGCACATATGAGCAAGTACGCGCGACCCTGTTGCCTTTTATTTAATATTTTTTTCGGCACACATAGCTGTTCTTTTTTGTTTTTTTTTTATAATGTTGATTAAACAAAGTTTTAAAATTTAAAATTTCAAAATGGTAGGGAAAAATAGTCAGGTAATGCATCCCACATTCGCGTGGTACGGCCAAAGAAAGAAACCCTATATTGAACTTTACGTCCGAAGTTTGGCTCGAGGGTAAACTGGTGGAAATTTTTTGCAGTACCAATATTACGGTTGAACCGTTTCAGTGGAGGAACGTAGCTAACTATTTTACTATACAGCATTGTTTATAGAAATAGACACAAAATACGTGGCCATTTTACCGAAAGTAGTCTGTACAGCACATTTCCAGAATTGTTAGGTGTTCTTATATTTACCAAAACGATAGAGAGATTGGTTCCCTTTTCTGTGGGACATACCATCAAATCAGTACTAGACCTATTTCAGCGAAACCCTGGCCTGAAAGCCCAAATAAATGTGGGTTCAAATCGAATCTATACTTTTTTTTGTTTGAACTGAAAAATCTTTTCCACAAAATTTTAATATTGCATGTGAATCTTATTTAATTTGAAAAAAAATATGTGGAATTAACAACTTAACTAAAAATTTCAGGAATTAACGATTTAATCTCAACAAATAGTTTTTGTTGACCGTATATTGATCACCCTTTCTTCAATTCAACCTACATTTTTATCAATATCACTACCAAATTTGGTTCAGTCAGTGTATTCAATTTCAAAATTTCAACAAAATCGGTCCCCCCGTTTTGGAGTCCATAAGTTACATACATATAAGTACATACTACATACATACAAATTCCCTTTTATATATAAGATTTGAATCTATTTCAAAAAGATATAAATATGTCATCTTTAAGCCTATATTTGTAATATATCGTTTAAAAGACATATTTTCTAGCTCCACATATTGAAGAAATACCCTTAGTTACAAAAAGAGGCTAAAAGACAGCTCACATGCAAGCATTTTCGTCAATCAATTATATTAACCCGCCTTTAATGTGTTCATTTTCAAGGAGTAAATTCATGATAGATAAACGTTGCGTGTGCGATAGCTTATTAAGTGAAATGTTTACCTCAATTTACTTTGGACAACTTTTGTATTACATTATTTACCGACACTAAAATGACATTGATGTTGATGATTGTCTTTGATGTGACTTATGTGATTCAAGAGAAGAGGTTGGAATAATCGAATTCAAACTTGCTAAACTAAAAAATAATTAATTAAACCCATATGCGTCAGCAGATTGAGTTAAGTATGAACTAAAACCTAATTTGTTTTATTAAGGAAGTTTAATTAATTTATATGTATTTTGTCAAAAACTAGTACACATATTAAATCCAAATGCAACCTTGATGTCATGTTAAATTTCAAAATTATATAAAACATTAATTTAAAAAAAAACAAAGAAAATTTCTAGCCATTCCACCAACCTTGCTTCCGCTCAATTTACAATAGTTTCGAATCTTTTACTATCTAAAGCACTTTAAACAAACGACTAATAAATTTTCATTGATAGTTTAAAATAAAAGCAAATTGATTTCTTAACTGAAATTAATCTGCCCACTTGAATACATTCAACAGATGCCCGAAAGCCAACAACAAACACAATATACTCTTGCAGTATTTCCAGACGCGTGCAGATAAACTAAATGCACTCTTTTTGCTGCATCCAAATGATTTATTTTAGTTTTCATTGAAATACTATGTTCTATATTTAACTGTGAGTTGTGAATGCATTTTCGTTTGGAAGTTTATATAATATTTAGTAGTCGGTAGTGTTGAGTATATAATAATAGGTCCAACGACAACTTTGGATTTCCTATCATGGACGTTGCTATTAAAAGAACTCAAAAGGGATCGACGGGAAATTAAAGTGAATCATGTTTTTTAAAAATACACTCAGGATGATAGAATGTTGTAAGTAGAGTGATTTTTGGTAATTTTGTTTTTTATTGTACGTTTTTTTCTAGAAATCGAAAAAATTGGTTTTAGTTAGGCTAATAATTAATTTAGTTCAGTTTTACGAAGGCTCAGTCTCAGTATAATAACAGACTTTAAGTTTAAAAAATGGGCACGACTGGGTCGCACGTACTTGCTCTTAGGTGCTTAATTACATTGGAAGGCAAGATCTTTAACAAAAAAAAATAACATTTACGTTGAAAGTAACACAATTTGAACTTTTATATCAAAACCACAATACTTAACGGTTTTTAGTAAAAATGAAGTACGCCACCACACGCCCTAAATAACAAAGAATTTATGAAAAAAAGTATTTCGAAAATTGTAGGACGGATTTTGATAAAATTCTGTTTTTTATTTGTAGTTTTTTTTTTTAATTTTTGTATGCAGTTTTTTAGAGTTTATTAATATACATGTGATTATAAGGAGTGCATTCAAGACTTTCGCGCCTATATCTTGTTATTTTGACATTCTACGTAAGTGGTTCTTGCACTGTCAGCAAGCTATTGAATCCAGCTACCCGCACACCTGCTATCCATTCATCAGATCAGGTGAGAAAAAATAATTATTGCACCTCCAAGAGTGAAATGAGTGGACGTGGTAGGTTCTTGGTTCGCCCTAAATCTCTCCCTTTTAATTGCTAATAGCTCCTCAGCCGTGCGTTGGTGCTATCGGTACCGGAGTCACCATTAACAGCGCGCTTTCTGCCTAGCTTTCATTTTGAAGGATGCAGACTCCAATTCTATAACTTTTATATGCACAACTCTTATGATAAAGAGTTTATTTCCAAAGCTATTTGAAAAAAAATTAAAGATGTTGAAAGTTGGTCCAACTTTTACATAATGTAGTTTGGTGGTGGGTGGCCCAAAAAATATTATTATCGTCTCATTTGACGCGGAATTGAATGCTCTACAACTTATTTAGACTATTTTTGAAAATATTGATTATTTTCGGAAATAAAGCCGAAAATTCACAAAAATACCCTTTTGGGGGTATATTTTACCCACCCTCCCTTTAGCACAGCTCTGTAGAGGAAAACCTAGGATTTTCGTATTAGTCCACTAACAAAATTATTGCAATATGAAATTCTTTTGCCTGAATTATTTCCGATTTGTGTGATTTCTGTGTCTAACGCTACTGGCCTAAAACGGAATTATTGCGAAATATAAGTTTTGTTATTTTATGACTATTACGGTAAAGTCGTAACATTTAAATTTGCTATATGTTTTGAACTGTTAAAGATAAATTAATACTTATGCATATATTTTTGTAAGAAATTAGATTATCTACAACTTATCGCTTTATAACTTTTTCATTAAAAAAATTGGTAAGAAGTTAGAACAACAAGTTTGGCAATATAATTTTTTTCTTGAAAAAATTTCCATTTTTCAAATAGTATATCTCAAAAACGGTTTTTTATTTTTAAATATAGTGCCAATTATAATTGTAGGAAATTTTATCAGCTTCAATTTTCCTTCAGAGTTTTTTTTCTACGACGAACCGTTTTCGAGATATGCGAAGGTAACCGTGGGAAAGTCCCTTTAAATCACCCCCACCCCGCGCAGCACTTGGATTAACGGGGATTTTTTTATTGGTGGTAGAGGGGACCCCTCCCTACACATTCCTGCAAAAATTGGAACTACATGGATTTTTGGGGGCGGGGGCAGATTTTTTTTAATTAAACTTTTCCCACAACTTAAAATTGAGAATAAGCGCGAAAGTGTGCGTATTATTCATGATCCGTCCGTGAGCTAGGGGGGGGGGAACTTGCGCCCTCCCCCCTTGCCCTACCCTGTGGGCGCCTATGGCTACAACGAGATACATAGAAAACGACACTACACCAAGATACATAGGGAACAACGACGCTGCAACGAGGTACACACACAAACACAAGTGAGAAGATGCAGCATCAACACTAATATTATGTGCCTACCTGAATAAGCACTTCGATATTAAGTGTAAAATAAGCACTTCATAATTATTGTAGGTAACCAGTGCAGATTATTGTTTTTTTTTTTTTAAAGAAAAGACTGTGGAATGAAGTAAAAGGGATTAAATAAATAATAGGTACCTGTAACTGAGTTTAATTCTGTATCCCATTTTTGTAATTTAAACTATATAATCCTCAAAGATAGAAAGTTTATTGTGGCAGTGTTTAATTGTTTTGTGTTATCTTCTACGAAACGAACATTATTCCAGACAACATTTTTTTCTTAATTTATAAATCAGTATCAAGCCACAAGTAAGTCATTTTCAAGCAAGTCATTCGCAAGTACAGACAAAATTCACAAAAAATAAGCAAATACATTAAAGTTCACACGAAAGAAAATTCATGAGTATTTCGTTCAATTTTACGACAAAGGAATAAAACCAGAAGGACCAAGTAAAGAAAGGCACTCAAAAAACCATCAAAACGCAAAATACTTTTCATTCAACAAACTGGATATCTACGAAAATGGATTCCTGTTTAGCTGTCGAAAAAGAACTTAAACGGGTTATTCCAAAATTATCAGGAATTCGTGATAATAGTGGTCTTGTTATCACCGATGTAGTTCAGTTCCTAACCGACATCCGAGATTCACTTGACGAGGATGGCCAGGCAAACGATACGATCCTCAGTGAGAACAAAGCTAAACACATAACTGCTGCCTTACACAAAACAAATGAAAAACTACAACGTATATCCGAAGAGCATCGGGAACTGCATAGCGCCGTAAGCAAAGTTGGCAAAGTAGTTGACAAGAATTTCGTGTCCGATTTAACTGCCACCACAAAAACCGATGCCCTGCAAGACGAACAAAATATGCTGCTTCTAAACAAAGTCATGGCAAAACATTATTTTCACCAGGGAATGGAAGAGGTAGCTCAATAACTGATCAAGGAATCTGAAATGCAGCCAGATGTAGCACGAGAAGTCTTCGAATCGGAAAAGAGCTTTGCGGAAATCTATAAAACCTGGAAATCAATTCAGAAACATGATCTACAGCCAGCACTTGAATGGACTGCAAGATACTCAAACGAATTAAATGAAAAAAAATTCATCTCTGGAGTTCAAGCTACACAAATTAGCCTTTTTGCAAATCATTTCACGTGGCATTGAAGCTCAGGCTGAAGCCATTGCCTATGCTCGAAATAACTTTAACAAATTTGTCGATCGATTTGGCAGTGAGATTCTCACTTTAATGGGAACATTCATTTACTTGCCAAATGGTATCGAAAATTCTCCCTACAAGCATTTTATTGCCCCCGAGATATGGACAGAGGCATCTAATATATTTTTAAAGGACGCTTGCCATACACTTGGCATTAGTAAGAACTCTGCGTTGTCTGTTGTTATCAATGCTGGATGCACTGCCTTGCCTGCTCTTCTTAACATAAAACAATTTATGCTCTCGCGAAAGAGTTCAGCATATGGAGTTCACGAGACGAGCTACCCATTGAAATTGACCTGGACCATGAATATCGTTACCACTCCATATTCGCGTGCCCAATATTGAGAAAACAAACTTCAGAGGATAACCCGCCAAAGAGGTTGACGTGTGGCCATGTAATATCTTGTGACGCTTTGCTCAAGTTAAGAACTGGGCCCATACTGTTCGGTTGAACAGAACACAGACGACGCAGTTCAAATTTGGTTTTAAATAACGAAAACAATATGATAACTTTTCTTAACGTTTAATGTATCAAGTTGTTTGTTTTTTTCCATATTTCTTGTAGCGTACCATAATGTTTCAAATAAACAACAGATTTTTGTCAGTATTTATATTATATTGCGTATGCCAATGATCTCATTGGTTGAAATCATCAGAACTCTTTTACAGCGTGTCTTCGCCAAGATTCAGTAATATATAATAAAACGACTGTTTCTTAATAATCGGAAAAAAGAAATGGACAATATACAAGACTATATTCCATAAAATATTGTCTTAATTATAGAGAACAAAATTCGGGTCATAAATTCCAGCGACCAGAGTATGCAAATTAATAAGATCTCTAGAAAAAACGATCAAAATGACATTCCGTACCTTAAACTCTAAGGAACAACAGATAACAGAGGTGCTTGTCATAACAAATTGATCCAGACGAAGCCGTCTTCATCACTTTCATCTTGGAAATGACATTGTGCAACAGTGTTGGGAGAAACATGATTTAGTCCGACTCAGTGCACCTTTCTGGCAAATGCTAAAATCGCTAAGCAAACAGAGGGGCAAGTTGCTTGTTGATTACAAAGGTAGGTCTCCGCTCCACCTCATAAACAGTACTATTCAACAGTAAGAATCCTACTAACTAAAATAACCGCAACTGCAATCTGACACCAAGTTGTTTCACAAGAGCCTTTCACTCTTACTGTTATGGATTTCAATAAGATATTTCCATTTTAAAGCTATCAAATGGTTGCCATACTAAGCATTATAAATTGGTATAGTTCTCACACAAATGTGGGTATGGCTACCGACTGTTATTAAAATTAACAATTAAGAATGAATAACAATTTTGATAGTAATCGGATAGCCAGTTTCCGAGGTACCATTTATAGCCCACCAACTTATATTTTTTTTCACCAAAATATAAACCACACCTCCAAAAGTACACAGATTTTTTTTTCATACAAATACTTGGAGGCGTTTTCGAGAAAAAATAAAAAAAATAAGCTCTAACTTAAGCCGTTCAGGCTGTAGTCCAAAAAACATCCGTACAGACAGATAAACATAATTTTCCATTAACTCAAATACGTTTCCCAATCGTAATGTCATGTTTGATTATTATTTCAATTTAATTTTATGTACGAATGCATAACTTGCATTTAAGTACCTATAATCGCAAGTAAAAAAAAATTGCTACCAAATATTACATTATGTATTTTTATTTTAACCGTTTGTTTAAAAAAAAAACATAAACATAAAATAGGCACGACTGGGTCGCACGTACTTGCTCTTATGTGCCTTTATTACATTGGACGGCAAGATCTTTGAAAAAAAAACAAATAACATTTACGTTGAAAATAACACAGTTTGAAAAACTATCAAAATCACAATAGAACAAAGAACAAAGAATTTATGAAAAAAGTATTTCGAAAATTGTAGAACGGATTTTGATAAAATCCGGGTTTTTATTTTGTTTTTTGAAAAATAATTTTTTTTTCAATTTTGGTGTCAGGTTTTTAGAGTTTATTAATATACATGTAATTATAAAATTAAAAAAATTTTTTTTGACAGGTTTTAAAAAAAATTGATTTTCAAAAAAAAATCAAAAATTAATTTTTATTAGAAAAAAAAGTTATTCAAAATTTTGCAGAATTGATTTGGCTATAGATCTCTTCAAATTTAAAATTTGACAGAAATCCATAGAGCCGTTACCGAGCAAGCCAAAAAATAAAAAAACCGTTACATGAAAGGTCCCGTTAATAGACTTTTCCCGTATATGTTATTCTGATCAAATGATAGCCAATACCAACAAACAAATTTTTAAAAAAATTCATCAAAATCGGAGCCGTTTTCGAGAAAAATAAGCTTTTCCTAAACGGTCGTATGGCAAGTACCGTTATTTTGCATATTCCTTTTGAGTGGTATTTAATGTTATTTTTGGGGTAATGAAATTTAAAATTCGTAGATATTTTGAATGATGTTGGCTGCCAACGGTAATAATTCTTGGCTTACAGCGAGTTGCCCAAGATGCTTGACGTTGTTCTTGAGGTACCTACAAAAAAAGTATCAAGACGTATTATTTATGTTTACCATCCAATTGGAAGGTTTTCAGAGACAAAGACTGTCATGGCTCATGGTTAAAGGAGACAATTTTATTGGAGAAAACTATAAAACTACTAGCAGACCCGACCAGGCGTTGCTGAGCTTTTTTTGATTTGCAATATAATAACGTATAACATACACTTTCTGGATCCCAACTACAGCGCTACCTATGGCACCCAAGTATACCTAGAAATTAACAACTAACCATGTTAATACACACAACAATTTTTTTGAAATCGGACAAGTCATTTAAATTTAATAAAAATTGTAAAAGTACATGGAAAACTTCATTTTCCAATAAATTTTGCTAAAGACTTTTTTAATATTTTTATTTAAAGTTTTCGAATAAATCGACCCCAACGCCACCAGAAGTAATTGTTTTTATCATTGTTAACTCAATTTCTTTGATCTGCTCCATAGCAAAACTATGTTAATGTAGCAAATACATGTTAATGTAGTACTTATATTGCAAGTAAAATAAAATGCTCTATCGGTAGAAATAGAAGAATTTTCATTCAAAGTCGGTGTGCCTCAAGAGAGTCACTTAAGTTTTCTTCTTTGAATTACGGGGCGTGGAAGGAATAAGCTTAAGAGAGTATACTACAACATTTCTGCAACAAACAGGTAATGTTTGGGTTACTGATTTTAGGGGCAATGAGTAAAGACTAAATACTTCTGCTGTATGCTTTTTGATCAATTATTTCAGATACTTATTTGAATGATATCTAAAGAGCTTTCTTTAGGCGAAAATAATGTAAACAAGAAAATTCGAAAATCTGTGAAAGCGATCACTTCCAATTGAAGAGCATTATAGACTCAAAGATTCCGAGAACCGTGTTAAGAAGACAACGCCTTCGAAGTTGCAACAGAACTTATTTTACCTTTATTTTTTAATTTAAAATTAAAGGGACGGTTTAACAAAAAAAAAAAATTAATTGATTCACTTTAGTATTTCTAAATAATTGTATGCTCTATGTAACCATAGTAGTTATTTTCTTGAATTTTTTGGGGAACTAGTTAAACGATTACAACTTAAATTCATATTTAAAGACATGTGTATGGACATTATGTAGCATTAATTTCGCACTTTTATGGTTATTTTTAATTTTTTGTTATTTTTTTTTTTAACTTTTTTTTTGAATATTGAGAAAGAGTTTCCGAGGTACCATTTATAGCCCACCAACTTATATTTTTTTTCACCAAAATATAAACCACACCTCCAAAAGTACACAGATTTTTTTTTCATACAAATACTTGGAGGCGTTTTCGAGAAAAAATAAAAAAAATAAGCTCTAACTTAAGCCGTTCAGGCTGTAGTCCAAAAAACATCCGTACAGACAGATAAACATAATTTTCCATTAACTCAAATACGTTTCCCAATCGTAATGTCATGTTTGATTATTATTTCAATTTAATTTTATGTACGAATGCATAACTTGCATTTAAGTACCTATAATCGCAAGTAAAAAAAAATTGCTACCAAATATTACATTATGTATTTTTATTTTAACCGTTTGTTTAAAAAAAAAACATAAACATAAAATAGGCACGACTGGGTCGCACGTACTTGCTCTTATGTGCCTTTATTACATTGGACGGCAAGATCTTTGAAAAAAAAACAAATAACATTTACGTTGAAAATAACACAGTTTGAAAAACTATCAAAATCACAATAGAACAAAGAACAAAGAATTTATGAAAAAAGTATTTCGAAAATTGTAGAACGGATTTTGATAAAATCCGGGTTTTTATTTTGTTTTTTGAAAAATAATTTTTTTTTCAATTTTGGTGTCAGGTTTTTAGAGTTTATTAATATACATGTAATTATAAAATTAAAAAAATTTTTTTTGACAGGTTTTAAAAAAAATTGATTTTCAAAAAAAAATCAAAAATTAATTTTTATTAGAAAAAAAAGTTATTCAAAATTTTGCAGAATTGATTTGGCTATAGATCTCTTCAAATTTAAAATTTGACAGAAATCCATAGAGCCGTTACCGAGCAAGCCAAAAAATAAAAAAACCGTTACATGAAAGGTCCCGTTAATAGACTTTTCCCGTATATGTTATTCTGATCAAATGATAGCCAATACCAACAAACAAATTTTTAAAAAAATTCATCAAAATCGGAGCCGTTTTCGAGAAAAATAAGCTTTTCCTAAACGGTCGTATGGCAAGTACCGTTATTTTGCATATTCCTTTTGAGTGGTATTTAATGTTATTTTTGGGGTAATGAAATTTAAAATTCGTAGATATTTTGAATGATGTTGGCTGCCAACGGTAATAATTCTTGGCTTACAGCGAGTTGCCCAAGATGCTTGACGTTGTTCTTGAGGTACCTACAAAAAAAGTATCAAGACGTATTATTTATGTTTACCATCCAATTGGAAGGTTTTCAGAGACAAAGACTGTCATGGCTCATGGTTAAAGGAGACAATTTTATTGGAGAAAACTATAAAACTACTAGCAGACCCGACCAGGCGTTGCTGAGCTTTTTTTGATTTGCAATATAATAACGTATAACATACACTTTCTGGATCCCAACTACAGCGCTACCTATGGCACCCAAGTATACCTAGAAATTAACAACTAACCATGTTAATACACACAACAATTTTTTTGAAATCGGACAAGTCATTTAAATTTAATAAAAATTGTAAAAGTACATGGAAAACTTCATTTTCCAATAAATTTTGCTAAAGACTTTTTTAATATTTTTATTTAAAGTTTTCGAATAAATCGACCCCAACGCCACCAGAAGTAATTGTTTTTATCATTGTTAACTCAATTTCTTTGATCTGCTCCATAGCAAAACTATGTTAATGTAGCAAATACATGTTAATGTAGTACTTATATTGCAAGTAAAATAAAATGCTCTATCGGTAGAAATAGAAGAATTTTCATTCAAAGTCGGTGTGCCTCAAGAGAGTCACTTAAGTTTTCTTCTTTGAATTACGGGGCGTGGAAGGAATAAGCTTAAGAGAGTATACTACAACATTTCTGCAACAAACAGGTAATGTTTGGGTTACTGATTTTAGGGGCAATGAGTAAAGACTAAATACTTCTGCTGTATGCTTTTTGATCAATTATTTCAGATACTTATTTGAATGATATCTAAAGAGCTTTCTTTAGGCGAAAATAATGTAAACAAGAAAATTCGAAAATCTGTGAAAGCGATCACTTCCAATTGAAGAGCATTATAGACTCAAAGATTCCGAGAACCGTGTTAAGAAGACAACGCCTTCGAAGTTGCAACAGAACTTATTTTACCTTTATTTTTTAATTTAAAATTAAAGGGACGGTTTAACAAAAAAAAAAAATTAATTGATTCACTTTAGTATTTCTAAATAATTGTATGCTCTATGTAACCATAGTAGTTATTTTCTTGAATTTTTTGGGGAACTAGTTAAACGATTACAACTTAAATTCATATTTAAAGACATGTGTATGGACATTATGTAGCATTAATTTCGCACTTTTATGGTTATTTTTAATTTTTTGTTATTTTTTTTTTTAACTTTTTTTTTGAATATTGAGAAAATTGCTTTTAAAAATTAAAGAGAAAAAAACTCGAAAAAGTCCAATCATCATCAAGGTGTCTAAGGTTAATTTTAAACATGGTTGCGCTACGAAGGAAGGACGATTCCGGAGAAGATACAATCATGAATTGTATGAAATCTATCTCGAAGCAGATGTTGTTGAAAAAATAAAGCTCGGTAGACTCCGGTGGGCTGGACACCTAGCTCGCATGAGCGAAGAGGAACCAACTCGGATAGTCTTTTGCGGTACTTTTTATGGTAGAAGACAACGTGGCAGACCTTGTTTACGTTGGAAGGATGGCGTAGACCAGGACGCCCGAAGCCTTGGGGTGCGCAATTGGATGGCGTCGGCCAGCAGTCGGGAGGTATGGAAGAATTTGTTGAAGGAGCCCCGGACCGGATCCCGGTTGTTGCGCCGATGATGATGATGATGATGTTTAAGAACCTGATGATTCACACGGTCAAATGCTTTAGCAAAATCAGTAAATATGATATCCGTCTGAAATTTGTTTTCTTAATTATTGATGATGTAATTGGTCATCAAATAAAGATTAGTAGCTGTAGATCTACCAGCTAAAAAACAGTGTTGGTAAACTGATATGTAATCCTTTAATTGAAAAGATAATCCATCTTAAACAATCTTTTCAAATAACATCAGTAATGCTGAAATTTTACAGATAGGCCTATAGTTTACAATTTCTTGCTTAGATCCTGATTTAAAGACAGGAATTGTAAATGACAATTCCTAAGAATGTAGGAACACGTCACTGCACAATAATATATTTAATAGATCTGTCAAAGGTCTAGCTATTGAGTCAGCACATTTAGATAGAAAAGATTGTTATCTGTTTGTTTGTTTTGTTAAAAAAACTAATTATTCAAGAATGCAAACTTAAACACAAAAATGACATACATTTAAATATAAAATTAAAAACCAAACAGCTACCAGTTTTCAAAATACTGATTTTTCAATTTTTTTTTAATACAAACAAATTATACGAAAAATATTTTAATGGGAAAATACTTTGGCTATCTATATCTTCCTGAATATCAATTTTGATTTTAATTGGTCAATCAGTACCCTAGAAAGTCGAAGAAAAAACGCTCCCACGGTTCTATGAGGTATACCGTTTTTAGCAAACCGTCTTAATTTTTTTTCACCAAAACATAATTCATACCTACAAAGGTACACAGATTTTTTGTCATAAAAATTCTTGGAGCCGTTTTCAAGAAAAACAACCTTTTACTTAACGGTTATATGCATTCTTTAGAATTCCAAAATACACTTATGTATCTTCTAAATTTGAAGACGATTGGACCGACCGTTCAGGCTATAGACAAAAATACATTCGTACAGACAGACGAACAGAGAGACAGAATTTTGGCAGTAACTCAAATATGTTTCTCTATCATCGTAATGTCATGTTTGATTCAAAAATTTTAATCTGCACGAATGCATAACTTGCATTATAGTACTTTTAATCGCAAGTAAAAAACTTTATATTCTCTTAGATTTATAATAACTTATCCTTTGTCATTTCATTTACAAATACCACTTCAAAAACCACTCCGTGTTGCATGAATTAGTTCAAAAACAACTTTTTCTTTCCTGGACCTATCGAAGCGTGTGAACCAATTCAATATCCTGTTGCAGTTTAATTAACTTGCCCCAGATTTGCATAACTCATAACCACTTGCTGTTAGGCTGTGTGCCAAAGAGTAAACCCGAACAGGTATTTCTAAAAGTTTACACCAACAGCACGAAAGGGTGAACAAATTAATTTATGTTACCGTTCATATTAATTGATTCGCGGCCAACAAATACAAAAAAAAAAAAAAACTGGGCCATATGTTTGTTTAACATACCCCACTGTACCAATAAAAAACATAACTCTATACACAAAAAACCAACGATCTCTCTAGAGATTGTGGAAAACAGGTATAAATCTATGGTGTTCGGGGAAATGGCAAATAGTTTCAATGCTAATTTCATTTATCCGCTACCGGCCATCATGGGATCCATCTTAATCATTAGACGAATCAATGAACCACAACAACAAACAGAAAATACAAGAGTGTGTCGAGTGTCGGCATCGGCAGCCAGTCATTCTGGTCCGCACTACTGGTTAGCAACATTGTTATATATGTTTGGTCAACGCCTTGAAATTGACGAACTTAAATATATCAGTTTTATTGCAACAAAGTGTTACTTTAAAAGTTCACTGACATTTCTGTTTTCTAATTTAATTATAAAAAAATAGAAACCACTTTGCCAGACCTGTTGAAATAAATACATTTGGGCTGTTGTTTGACAATTTGTTGAAATCATTCTATTTTCTGCCAGGAAACATTTCCCCCCTGTGGATGTAGAGAATTTTAAAATGAAGATACTTCTTAAATAAAGCTCAATTACATCGACGTTCCTATTACAAAACTAAAGAATTACATCTGTCAAATGTCAAAGTTTTATGTTTGTTGTTCTTTTTCTTTTACACCGATAAAGAAATGATTATAGTAGAACGCAACCAATTTGTGTAAAGCACCGGAATAAAATTTAAAAAAAAAACTTTCGATTTTCTAGGACAAGTGTGTTCGATTGTCTTTTTGATTTTCTAGATTTTTAGAACATGTGGGCGCACCCATAGCATTTTTTTTTATATTGCGTAAGTGCTAGCAGCCAACGGAAATGTCGGGACATTGAAAAATTGTGCTTAAGTTGCTGTCACGAGCATTCGATTTTGTATCAAGGGAATCCCGTCGGATTTAATCTTTTTCTGTTGTCATTAAGTGTACATGGTGGCGTATACGCAACATTTTTTTTTTTTATTTGTATTCTTGTAAGCTACTTACCTTTATACAAATCACAAAATAAACATCTGTAAATATTGATGTTCTTAGATACAAACCTTTAGGATTTAGGTGTAGATTAACTAATAACTATATTCAATGCATAAATATAATTACTGAAATCAGGTATATCTATGTAAAGGGTCTTCCAATAGGGACTTCCGAACTTTGACAGTTGATAGCGGCCATCTTGTTGAAGTTACACTTGGCAAATTGGCTGTCATTTATTCAGTCTCTTTTGTCAAATTATCATTGACGGATATAGCTTTCAACAAGATGTGGAAATTCTTTTATCAAAATGGGTGTTCTGTTCGGGCAACGTTCCGCGCGCTTCACCGATTTTACGGTCGACATAATCGTCCTACTGAAAGGACGATGAGGTGGATAAAATTTGTGTGTGGTGGATAAATTTGAATCCACTGGTGTGATCGTGTGATTTGACCCCATTAGACTTTTTCTTATTGGGTTTTCTTAAGTTGCAGGTCTATGCGAATAGGCCACAAACCACAGCAGCCCTCAAAGTCAACATAAGCAATGCCATTGGTCATATTCATCCTGATTTATGAACTAGTCATGGAAAATTTGACACTTCGGATGCGCGCCAAGAGAAGCTTTGGCGGACATTTAAACGATATTATATTCCACACAAAATGGCATCGACAGGGCTTTCAAATGAATAAAAAATTTCGATGATATCTCACACAAAGTTTGAATGTAGTTCAAAGGGTAGACATGTGTCCGCAGGATGGAAGCACCCAAAGGTTTTTTCAATACCCACTTCGGTCTATCAACTCCTAATCTCACCTCCACGAGGTGAAAATCAAGTGCATAGTACCTTAACTGGAGATTGAGTTCCAACATCTTTAGATTTTTCTAGACAGTTGCAGTCAGGCTGGGCGACATATTAAGTGAACACCTTAAATGGGCTACTACGACGAGGAAAAAAACGATGACATCAAAGATACGTTCTTCGAACTCCTGAAAAAAACATATGAGCACTGACCAAGCAATGACATTAAAATTGTGCGAGGCTACATTAAAGTGAAGCTAGGGAGAGAGGGTTTCTTTAGTGGTTAGTTAGAAAAAACTCATGCACAACAGTATGGGACCTATGTCCCACATTGGTGGTCATTAGTACCGCTGATACCATCTTCGGCAGTAGTCGCAGAGATCGGAGTGACTGGTTTAATGATGAATGCAAACTAGCGTCTGAATGTAAAAATACAGCATACCCGGCAATGAAGAATTCTCATAGAACGCGGTCAAACGAAGATGAATGTAAAGAGCTAAGAAGAATAGATAAAAGACTTCACAACAAAAAAAGCAGCCTGGGAGAAAAACATTGTCTGTGAAGTGGGAAGAAAAAGGGAGCAGGGAGGTCCGGACGTGGAAGTTTTACTAACACTTCAGAGAAATGTCGCAATATGCAAATACTGTCAGGACGGAAAGGGAAATATGATCGCCGATCCTGAAGGCATCCTGGAGCAACAGGAAGTGTAATTTAATGCATTTTTTGAACGGTCAGCCCCCGGAAGAAATGGAGACACCATTCCAAGAGGAAGAACTAATGCTGCAGCCACCAAGCATACAGAGATACAAAAAGCTATCAATCGGCTCAGAAATAAGAAGGCCTCGGAAGCCGATAGCATACCTGCCGAGCTGATCAAACGTAAAGGGCACACTAAATCAAGCAATTCAAGAAATCATAGTAAACGTATGGGAACACGAAGAAATGCCGGGAGACTTACGAAAAGGCAATATATGTCCCATAAATAAGAAGGGAGATATTACAAAGTGCAACAATTATATAGGGGTATGTATATCATTGTTCAGTGCATCCTATAGGATATTCTCCTCTATCCAGCAAGATCAGATAGCCCCGTAATATTGTCAGTAGAACTTTATAAAGCCATGAGAGAATTCGGCATCCCAAATAAATTGACACGACTATGTAGGCTGACCATGACCAACATTACAAGCCAAGTAAAAGTAGCCCGTTGTTTGCTCTTCAGACCAATCAATATCTTTAATGGACTCCGACGAAAGGATGGTCTGGCTAGTAACCTCTTCAACCTGGCGTTCAAGAGAAATACGCGGGCGGCTGTTAAAATCAAACAGAACCTACTATAGTCTGTCAAGTCTGTTTAAATCCAGAAACCTTACTATAAAAAACCAAACTGCTGCTGTACAAGACTATGGTCTTACCAGTACCTACATATGGATCCGAGACTTGGGTGCTTACAAAAAGGCACTCTGATCTCTTATCCGCGTTCGAAGGGAAAGTCTTACGGAGAATTGTTGGCCCCGTGTGCGAGAGAGGACGATTCCGGTGGTGCTGGCCACCTAGCTCGCATGAGCGAAGAGGAACTAGCTCGGAAAATCGGTTGCAGTTCTTTTTATGGTAGAAGACAACGTTGCAGAACTTGCTTGCGTTGGAACGATGGAGAAGACCAGGACGCCCGAAGCCTTGGGGTGCGCAATTGGATGGCGTCGGGCAGCAATAATGATGTATGTTAGAACTTGTTGAAGGAGTCTCGGACCGGATCCCGGTTCAATGATGATGATTGTTTTTAGGAAATTTGTACAAAATTGTACGACTGCGCTGCACGTACCTGATCAGACATGCGATGGCGCATGCATATCTGAGGGAGATGGATTCGAAAAATCGCTTTTTTCAGAAAAATTGAAGAAATAATTTGATAAAAGATAGATTAAGCTATCTTGTCTCTTTACTAATAATTTCGGTAAATATATGATGTTACCTCATTCATACACTCAAATGACGTTATCATATTTTCGAAGTTTCTTAAAATATTAAAGCCTATCGATTTCTAATGATTTGGTGTCTAATTCAGCTCCAACTTTGAGTTTAATCAACACAATAAATTTAATGTGAATAAAACAAGTTCTTCCCATTACGAATACCATAAGAATCGAATTGAAGCATTCCAGCATAATTTCATACGTTGCTTGATATGATCCTTCTATGCTGCCACCATTTAAATGTCAAATTTTGCTTCCTCAGTTTCAAACTCTCAACCAAATTCGACATTGATCATTATTTGTTTGCCTGTATTAAGCTAAATTATCCTAAAGGATCTAATCACTTTCCCGGATTTCAAATTCTACATGTTGACTTTTATAGAACAAACAATGATAAACGTGAAGCTCTATGCCATAAGAGTAGCCTTTTCAGTTCAGTAGTTTACAAAAAAGATGTTCTTAGAATTCCTTCCAAATTCACAATATGCCTAAGTTTTTTTTAAATATGAGTTCAATTCAGAATATCACGGGTATTGAACCTACGAAGATTGAAATCTCTCGATTTCAGGTTAGGAAAAATTGAATGTCAATTTATGGCATTTTTTCTTTTCTTTCTCCTTTGCACATATTTCTAATGCGCACACATGGTTTACTTATTTTTTTTTTTTTTTGTAAATATTTTCAATGCTTTGAGTTAAGGCGCCGACGACGACGTTTATAGGTCGTTCATTCACTTGCACTTGTCAGAAGTCGTTTGTGCCACATACAAACCAAAACCAAACCAAACCCGTTTAACAGCTCCTAAAGAGAAGTAAGAAGTACACTACATACCTCTATATAGTATCTCAAAGATAGACCACCACCAACACAACAAGCACTTGCAGCAATAGAAACACACTTCGTGCAACCGATGATTGCTTGCTCTCGCTTTGTGACAAGTCGCAAGAAATATTATTTGAGATTCAATTTTGTGAAAACTTTAAACGTCAAAAACGTCAGAGCTTGTTGTTAACTAAGTGTACATTGGTATTGTCAGACTTCACTGGTATAAATACGCAATGTCAACTTAACAACAGAACCGGTATGGACTTATGGAGCTCTTAATTATATTCTAAAAATATATGTAATTTCTGGAATTGCTAACTAAATGCGACACACATCGCAAAGATATACATAGCTCGGTTTTGCAACGTGCAAAGTATTAAAAAAAGATCGTATAGATACGTGACAGCTGCGAAGTATTATTATTGATTTTATTCTGAAATATTTGTTTATGTTTTTCGAAAATGTTTCTATTGCATTGGACATACTTAAGCACGTACTTACCATATAAAAGATACAGTTAGTTGGATAGTACTATCTAAATCGTTTGCTTTTAAGAGAAACTCCATTTTCAAATGCAAGTTCTCGAAGCCGAAGCACTATGCTTACGTGACTTATTGAATCTCAGACATTCTATCTCAGGTTTCTCCAAACTCAATAATTACTTATCTAAAAAAAAGTAAAAGTAGATCCAGTTCTGTTCCCTTATGCAGGTATACCTTGCATGATTAAATTCACTTTCTTTTCGACTCTTGTCATTATCGACATCACAATCACAAGCCGGAAAAAGCCCAACAAAAACCTGATTTTCGCCGAAGTCTTAGGGCCTCAAACACACTGAACAACCTGCCGATGTTGCGGTCTGAGCTCGTGTCACATCGGCTGCAAGGTGAACAAATGCACGCGGAACACATAATCCTCCACAACGAGCAACCCACAGCCAGTGCTTCGAAAAAACATAAACTTAATGGCTTACCATCAATCGGATGCGGCAATGACCTGCTACGACCACCAAAAAGATAAAAAAAAAATACTTTCACTCCAGAAATGCCGTCATTCAGTGCCACACGATGACTTTGTCGTTGGTATTTTCATTTCTGCAACACACAATTCGAAATGCCAAGCGCCGCGAGTAGCACGACCGATAAAAACTTGGTCATGACCGATTTATGTGTTTGTATCTGCCTGATTGGATGTGCAAACCTATAAAAAATATTTAAATGACAGTCTTCAGGTACATTTCTTGTATCTTGGTTGCAATCAAGTCAAATCTCACTTCGCCTCAAGTGTGACGCGATAGTCTGTTGTTTAATATGATATATCTAGGGCTTGCGAAAGTCGAGACCATTGACAGCTTCTAGATTACTTCAGATAACTCTCGAAATAGCTGGCCATTCACATGTTGATGCTAATGGCAGTCACATCAAGAAATAAGTTCATGTTAACTACGTTTGAGGTTGTTATTCTTTTGGTGGGTCAAAGAAAGATTAGAACTCGAGGCGTTAATTGGGAAACCTTTGGCAATTTTAAAGATTTCGCTTATTAACGTGTTTATATTGTATCCGTTTCTTAGATAGTCAAGTCATATGATTGAAATATGTAAGAAGAGAAAAAAAACAAGTATACGCCCGAGTGAACAAATGAGAAATTATTTCTTATCTTTGGGAATTTATCACTCGAGATTAGCGGACATTTACATTCATGCTGTTGTTTTGATTATTTTGTTATTTTTTGATGAATCTATTGATAAAGAGATGTGGATATGGATACGTCTTACTTGAAAATTTTGGAATCAATAAAAAACAATTCGAATTTTGAATCTACATCAATCGATTGATCCAGCACTTTTATAAGGAATTTGCAAGACTAATTTCGGGTATATATTAAGGTCCTGAATAAGTAAAACATTCGTGTGGTTCGGCTAAAGAAAGCATTCCTGTACTAAGGAATTGGACTGAAGGCCAAACTGTGCAAGTAATCGGACGTGTTTTTAGGAAATAAAAATAAATCAAATCATATTTGTAAAATAATTGAAGTGCCAAAAGACATATGTGTATGTATGTGATTAGCTTTAATGACAGAAGACAGCATTGAGTTTTCGAAGCATTAAACTCCACACGATTTTTATTACCCCATTTAAAAATGTTGTGTAAATCGGAGATTAATGAGCTAAATATACGGCACCGTTCGGATTGCACGTCCGGCCAAGGACGCGAATCACCGAACGAATATGAAAGGCTGAGGTTGGAGTCGTCAGCAAACAGTTAAGTCGGTTAGAAATAATAGACAGAAGATCATTAATTAAAATGGACACGACTGGGTCGCACGTACTTGCTCTTATGTGCCTAATCACATTGGAAGGCAAGATCTTTAATAAAAACAAGTTATATTTACGTACAAAAATCACACGTTCTGAACCTATAAAAAGCGTCAAAACTACAACACTTAACAGTTTTTGGTAAGAATGAAGTACGTCATAACACATCTTAAATAACAAAGAATTTATAAAAAAAAAAAGATTTCGAAAATTGTGCGAGGGATTTTAATAAAGTCCTGTTTTTTATTTCAGTTTTTTTAATTTTGTTTTTTTTTTTTTTGATTTTGGTATACAGTTTTTTCTTAGAATTTATTAATATACAGCTGATCACAAATTTTAAAATATTTGATTTCGATTAGTTTTAAAAATATTAAATTTTCAAAAAAAAAATTCATAAATTCATTAAAAATAGACAAAAAAAATATTCAAAACTTTGAAATGCGGAATTAATTTGGCTACTTAAAGATTTTATGAAATACTGTTAATAGACTTTTCCCCTAAATTTGGTTTTAATAAAATGTTAGTAGTGGCTATCATATCTATAGAACAAATCTCAAACATTTTCATCATTTTTCCTTAACGGTTATATGACAGGTACCGTTATTTTTAGCCATAAAAATTAAATTTCAATTTCCCCTCTGAGGGATGCCAAAAGAATCAGACATTCCAAATTTGAAGGTAATCACTTAAGGCGTTTAGGTTTAGGCTGCAGCTCGTCTATTCTCGAATCCTAAACTTGCCTTATAGAAGAAACCTATAATCGCAAGTAAAATGAGGAACAGAGTCGAAACCAGAACGGAGCCCTGGGGCACACCAGCATTTATTTTTTGAGGATCAGACTCGAAACCATCCAATGTCCGTATTTTGAACGGTCCAGAAGATAGCTTGTAATACAATGAACAAGACTATTATCGATCCCAAAAGCACGCATTTTCGGGAAGAGAGCTTCAAGCCTCAAATGCCATGGAAGTTTCAAGTGCAATTATCTTACTTTCGCCAAAGCGATATTAAGACTTGTTCCATTGTCGGTGAGATGCCATCAGATCACCAGTGAAACGATTACGGCGAAAGCCATACTGTCGGCCATGAAGAAGCTTTCAGTCTTGGAGATATTTATTAAGCTGTTATGGGTCGGTAAGATGACGGATCAGCATTCTTAGGGACAGGCTGGACAAATGCTGTTTTCCGTCTCCTAGAAAAGATTCCAAAAGAGGAACGATGGAAAAGCTTACGTAGTTGCGTACAAGTACAGGAGGGGCAACGTTGCTGTGGAGCACCGTAGAGCTAGCAGCTAAATGGGCTGCGGGCAAGTCTGCCCTCTCTAAAGAGTAAACAATCGATTTGTTATTGGCGATGAGCGTTGGAACCGAAGATGTTGAGGACTTTTTAATATTTTTTACTGCCTTTGGGACATTGCAGTATATTTTGCTGAATTTTCAGTTTTCCTCTGAAGCGTTGACTTTAAAACAACGGAAACTTACATTTCTTAACATATAAACCTCTCTACAGCTCGAATAAAACGATGAGTTAGAGATAAAATTCCCCATTACTAAAAGAATTAAAATTGTTACCATGCCTACACTGGAATCTATCGAGGAATCATAGTGATCAGTTAAAGGATCTGAAAAAGTTATTGAGACCTTCCCGCAGTCGTACATTCCCACGAAGCTTGAGTACAACTTTCATATTTGGAAATATTATCTTTTATTTTTGATTCAAATAATAAATTATAGTTAAAACACTGGTTTTATTTTTGCACGCAGGTGTATTTATCGAAAAAAACGAGGTAATTTTATTAAATGCGTTTATGATGTAATTTTTGCTCATTAAAAAAATCAACACTTGTTTTGAAACTTGAAATTCTTTGCAGCTTATTTGTATTAAATGCAAACAATCAATCTATTGTTTATTTTAAAAAAATAAAAACAAAATTGTTCAACTTCTAAGAATCCAAGTGAAATCGAAAAAAAGATAAACTTTCTAGTCATTCGAATTGTTAATAAGTTTATCGTCTGGAACTGGTTATTGTTATTAACATTCAATGAATATTTAATGATAAACATAAAATATTTTTTTATATTTTAATCAATTCAAGATACATACATATATCCACACAAAATAAAGTATTAAATCGACAACTTGCCCAAAGTTCTTGTCATGTTATTATTATGCGTATCCAATATGCTATAATTTATTACCTGAAAAGAAAAAAAACATATTTTCCATTAATAATTGTTTATTTTAAACAAAAGATAGTTTAAATGTAGGTAAAGAATGTCAAGTGTTGATAAGATTATGTCTGCTGCCTTTAATTTTTGGAATTTTCTTTCAAGAACACAGGTTTATATTTATTTCGTTTAAATATTATATTTTGGCGCCTTTTTTTTGATTAGATATTACTTAAAGCTTTCAATTTAATTTGTATGAATTTTCTTATCGGTCAATACGAACTTGGGTTTACAAATATCATTTGTGCTTTTTTTATCTGTTGAGATCTTTGATACAATCTTTATCTTTTTTTTGTTAGTATATGAAATTAACCAATATTTTTTTATTTCTAATACAGAAACATCAACTGGGTGTTTAGATTCTAATATCTGGTAACAAGGTCAAGAAGTAGTAGTTCTTTATAAATACTATCTGTATGAACGTATTTTGTTAGGTGTTTTTTATAGATCAACTACAAAACACCTTAAAGCCCTTCAACGAAAATAAATAAAATTCCACGAAGATTTCTTAATAATGTAAATATACTGAAAAATAGGTGCTGGCATTATTCCCTAGTGAAATTTCGACAAAAAAATAATATTTTAAATCAATTCAACTTTATTGGCTTTAATACAAACTAAACATTTTAAACAAACTTAATACTAATAGGAAGATTCTATCGTGAATGGGAGGGTCTTTTAAGTGAGATTTTTAGGCTAGCCTAACTAAGGTGAAGATCGAAGGAGCGCAGCTCCTTGATTGAAGTGTACGGGAAATAGGTTCATTGGATCCATAGCTCGTGCGGTGAAAATTGATTATGAACAAGAGAGGGAAGACTAATATGGTTAATTTGGAAGGAGATTTTATGGTCAAGGGAGGGACAGTCAATATGTCCGTTTAGAATTTGATATAAGGATACCAGATACACTTTAAAAACACCAGTAGTATGCAATTGTGCCAATTGTGAGATTCGCATGCGCATTTGTGGGAAAGTTTTTAGGTACATAAGTGCCACTAGCCGCACCTTGATCTTCATTACCTAAAAGCTATCAACAAGCCACTCAATGCTCAAAATTGTGAAATAAATATTAAATTTGGTTAATATCGGGTAAGTTGTTTTAAGATGCTTGTCCATTTGAGAGTAAAAATGCTGCGAACAGCTCTCCTCAAATGAATCTCGAAGGCAAACTCGTAATTGAATAGAGCCTTGAGTCTTGAGAGGAGATCGAAATTCCAACTTCTTGGGAGTCACTCACCAATGGACACAAGTTTTGTTCACTGTCAAAGATTAACTCGCACAATTCAATGATTGCAGAAAATAAATCAACTAATAGAAAAATGTGAGTCGTTTGAAAATTTATGGAAAACAAGGGACAAATCATTTCGTGATAAAAAATAAAAAAAAATGCAATTTTAAATTGCAGGCAATTCTCCAGCAAATCCCTACAAACAACTTTTATCATTCATCTCATAAATCAAAATAAAACTAGTTCATACTATTCTTCTTAAACTTAATTTAGACCGATTCATTTAACCATTAATTTTATACTTGGTTTAGCCCTGGTAGCTAGTGCTATATTTATTAAATTATTGTTAATGCAATTTATTCATGTTTCCAATAAAGTTCTAATAATAATAATAATAGTGAAATCGAATTAAAACAAAGCTCCATTATTTGAGAAACCAGGTAAAATATATTTTATTAGTAATATTAAATATTTAATTAATAATCCTGCAATATTTGTTCTTTCTTTTTTTTTAATAGTGGGTCGAACGGCTCCTATTAATATTCTTCTTCACTACTTGTCAAACGGCAAAAAATCCCTAAATTGTTGAGCATCTTCAATTCAAAGCTCACTTGTCATTTTTGAGAGAGAGAGATGCGACGCACAGTGGTTTGGTTTGTATAGGGGCGGAAAAAAATCTGTTAAATCTGAACTACAAAACAGATTTTAATAATATTTTGCAAACGTGTTAAGATCAGTCCTATACATATTTTTTTAAATTTGGTTAAAAAAAATTATCAGAAAAAAAGTTATTGACATTTTTCAAAAAAATTGAGGGTTGTATTGAAATAATATTTTTTTAGTGAAATCTGAACTTTTATTTTGAACAAAATATTGAAAGTATTATATTATAAAGTAAATTAAAACAAATATTTCAAAAATGTATAAAAAGCAACTTCCGCGGTTTCCAGTATTAGTTGACGTTTCGTACAGTACATTTTTTAATGAATTCTACTTCATCGCCATAAAGAAATTAAGTAATACACAATAAAAAAATTGGCACGACTGGGTCGCACGTACTTGTCCTTATGTATGTGCCTAATTACATTGGAAAGCAAGATCTTTGACAGAAACAAATAACATTTACGTTGAAAATAACACAGTTTGAACATATAAAAGGTATCAAAACCACAAACTTAACGGTTTTAATTAAAAGTGAAGTACGCCATCGCACGTCTTAAATAACAAAGAATTTATGAAAAATGTATTTCGAAAATTGTAGGACCAGTTTTGATAAAATCCTGTTTTTTATTTTTAGTTTTTTTTTGAAAAAAAAAAAAATTGTTTGGTAAATTTTGGTATGCAGTTTTTGAGAGTTCATTAATTTACAATTAGGTTGCAGCTCAATATACCCCGGGCAAACAGACAGACGGACATTTTTTGTCATTTTGGGTTTTTTTAGGCTTCTTTATGATCGTAATGTTATGTTTGATTGTTATCTAATTTTTTTATATTCACGAATCCTAAACATGCCTTATATGACCTATAACCGCAAGTAAGAAGCTATAAAACTATAAATAACATTTCACAATCGTTTGTTTTTGATTTATGTGAAAAACGCAACAGGAAAAACCCCATATGCAGTCAAAAATAAAAAAAAAACTTTTAATTTTTTTACCTCTCCCTACTTTTTGCTTGAAATTTAAAAAAATTGTAGGATTATCCGTATAGCATTTGTTTATTCTTTACTAAGCTCTATCATTTAATTCAAATTTCTTAATATTATAATATTTAAAATTAAAGTGTATGAATTTCCAAGAAAATAGAGTGAAAAGTTAAAAAAAAAACAGGCAAAACCTATTAGTTCGCGAAATACCAATTTCTCAAAATTGGGTCAATGTTGACCTTGTTTTTACAAAACCTAGAATACGAACACTTTTAGAGTGTACTTTTACAATATGGTGATTAAAAGTAAGTTTGTTGTCAATTATAACTCCTAAGTCTTTTACAGCGTCAATTCTTACTAATTTTTGTGCGTCAATAAAAATGTCAACATTTATTGGACTTTTCTTTCTAATGAAATAATATTGCACTTCTCCACATTTAACAACATGCCATTCTTTTTACAACAGCTGACAAGAGTTCTAGACATCGCTATTGATATTACAAAATAGCTTAAGGTCATTGGCATACAATAGGTATCTGCATCTTGTAAACAACAAAGGCAAGTCGTTAATAAAAAGTAAAAAATAGGAGAGGACCAAGATGACTACCTTGAGGCACTCCAGCCGATATATTTATTTTACGAGAATTGACGTCACAAAACCTAACACACTGTATTCCATTGTCCAAATAAGACTATCCAATAAATTACCAGATATTCCATATTTTTCTAATTTAAATATGAGAAGGTTATGGTCAACTTTGTCAAAAGCCTTACTTTAATTTGTATGTTACCGGCAAAACTGTATATCAGGCAAAACTAGTTTTGCGTAGGCAATCTGGAGGTGCAATCTGCAAGATTTGTAAGAAAGCCATTTTGATTCTAACTTATTACTGGCTTGAGTACTTGGGCCCTACTCTGAAATCCGATTCGAAAATTAAATTGTTCGAAAACGGATAATTGGTACTCAGGAATACGCGATTCCAAAGGAATATCCGAATTTTATTTTCTTATAATGTGTGTCCACACCAAAGAAACATTTGTTTAAAAAACATTTCTCTCTCTGCTCTGCTCTGAGCTCTTCCAACGTCGTCGGCTTATTGACAAAAATCAATGACTTAACGTAGCCCCAAGGAGAATAGTTAAGAGGCGTTAAATCGCAAGAACGAGGCGGCCAACCGACTGGCTCATTTCTTGAGATAACACACTCATCAAACTTACTTTTCTATAAATCGGTTGTAAAGTGTGCTGTTGAAACCACATGTCGTCCAAGTTCATATCTTGCAATTCGGCGCGATAACATTGGCCATTCACAGTAACGTGACGATCGTTATCCTCGACGAAAAAAAAATGGCCCAATAACGTCGCCGGCATGCAAACCGCACCAACAGTTATTTTTTGTGGATGAAGTGGTGATTCATGAAGCAAATGTGGATGTTCACCCGACCAATAACACATTTTTTGCGTATTGACGAACCCATTGAGCCAAAACTAAGCTTCTTCACTGAAGATGATTTTGCGATGATATTCTTCATCTTGTCGCATCTTCCTCAGAGCCCAATCGGAGAACGCACGTCGCTTCAAATGGTCCATCGGCTTAAATTCTTGAGTCAGCTTCATCTTGTGCACGCAAAATACGCCATAATGTGGTTTAAGCGATGCCCAATTATTTAGAACGCCGTGAAATTGACTGATTTAGATCGTTTGCTACGGACGCCTGAACGGCAGCGATATTTTCGACACTTCGACCAACCCGTTGTCTCACTGACACGGCAACATCATATAACGAATATGTAGACTCAAATTTTTGCACTAAACTTGTTATTGTCTGTCAACTAGGGCGAGATTTACAACCGAAAATTGGAGTCAACGCTCTTAAAGTTGCGGTCGGTGGCTCCGAATTTCGGTAGAAATTTTTTTTAATTTGCAGACGTTGCTCGCTCGTGTACTTTAAAAATAAATAAAATATTTATATATCATAAATGCTATCGAAATATTACTCCACACTTGCACCTTCTTTTCAATATTTTTATAGTTGGGGTTGGTTAAATCCCATAAAATATTCTCTTTTTTAACCAGCTCTATAAATAATTCCGTGTTTCCCTCACACTTTTTGTTTTCGTTTGATTAAGCTAGTTCAAGTTTGTCATTGAGGTTTTTATTTTGTCGAAACAGCAGAAACAGTGATTATAATGCCATTATTGAAACATTTTTTGTTTTTATTTAATCAAAATCGTTTGATATTTCAGAGAAAAAAATGTGCACGACTGGATCGCACGTACTTGCTCTTATGTGCTTAATCATATTAGAAGTCGAGATCTTTGATCGAAACAAGTAACATTTACGTACAAAAAAAACACGTTCTGAACTTATAAATACTGTCAAAACCACAACCGTTAACGGTTTTTAGTAAAAAATGGAGTATGTCATCAGACGTCTTGTATAATAACAAATTTATGAAAAAAAGTATTTCGAAAATTGTAAGACCGATTTTGATAAAATCCTGTTTTTTAATTTTAGTTTTTTTATTTTTTTTTTATTTTGGTATGCAGTTTTTTTTTAGAGTTTATTAATATACATGTGATTATAAAAAAATTAATTTTAATTAGAAAAATAGATATTTAAAATTTGGATATGCAGAATTTATTATTATTATTTTATATTTGAGAAGATCTAGGTAGCCAAATACCTAGATCTTCTCAAATATAAAATTTGACAGAAATCTAAAGAGTCGTTACCGAGAAAGCCAAACATTAAAAAAAAACTGTTATAAGAAAGGTCCGTTAATACAAACGATAGCCAATACTAACAAAAAAAAAATTCTCAAAAATGTTCATCAAAATCGTTGGAGCCGTTTTCGAGAAAAATAAGCTTTTCCTAAACGGTCATATGGCAGGTACCGGTTTTTTTAGGACTAAAAATAAAATTTCAAGTTCCCATCTGGGTAATGCCAAAAGAATCAGCTGCAGCTCGTTATGCATACTGACAGACCGACTGCAATTTTTTACCACTGACTTTTTTAAACTTCTCTATGATCGTAATGTTATGTTTGATTGTTATCTCATTTTTTGTATATTTAAGAATCCTAAACTTGCTTTATAATCCCAAGTAAAACAATAACTTCGAGTGGGACTGACCTTTGCTGGTCTTAACTTTTAATTTAAATTTCTCAATTTGTCAACTTGTCTTTTTTTATCGTTACATTGGACTCATATTTCCTTAAAAAAAGAAGAATTTTACTTGTCCTCTCGACTAACATTATTTACTGGGCGCTGGGGTTATAACACCCCATCCAGAAGCAGCTTCAATAACTTTTCAAGATCCACTTGAACCCCTAAAGGTCAATAAGTAACAACTTTGAGGAATAACCTCTAAAGTGTTTCCTTTATAATAACTCCAAGCTCACCATCGAGTCCGAAATTGAAAAGGAAAACCTTTACAAAGCCGATACTCTTTGTGACATTCAAATAAACAACAATTGATTATCATACAGTTAAACATAATCTTAACAAGTGTATTCAATTTCAATATAAAAAAACATACGTAACAACACTTATGCAATTTGTGTGAAGAATCACAATGTAGTGCTGTCAGATCTAGTTAATAATAGAGAGTCTATAGGCAATTTGCATTGCCTGCCAGCACTGTAGCTCAACAGCAATTCGTATCTAATTGGTGCTAACATTGCCTCATATTTTGCGGTTCGTCTGCGTCGCGAGGCGATGAGGAACAAACACCATGCACCATCACACAATTCACAACTGCTAAAGTTGACTATTGTGCATCGCTGCAGGGGGCTTATTTTTCTCACGTTAAGCTGCCCGCGCCGAGCGTCGAAGAGACTATTATGCAGCAACATCAGCGATTCGATGCAATGTTTTCGATAGTAACGCCGACCTAGGAATCCGCTCATCAATTTAAGACCAACCATTTAATGTATCCCTCTATATGTAAAGGGGAGTAAATGCAGTGTTTTAGGTTATGTAAATGCTGGCAGAATTAATAAACGTTTTGATCGTTTTAATTCATAACTTTTTTTGTTGCTTTTGCCGAACGTGGGGCATCATATCTTTGGGTCTTACGTAAGGAGTTGCGGTGGGCCTTGGCATATCTGCGACTTCATCGCGATTATTTATAGGTTCTTGTTTGGTTACAGTTTGCTGAACACTTTTTTCTATAAACTGGGTCAGAATTGCTCTCAGTGATAAATCTTAACGAGAAGCGGGAAACAAGCTCTTCAAGGTATATCTATCTAAGCCCATTCATTGCAGGTAGATTGTGCCTCCCACAATTACTATTAACAACGCAGATTCAACGTTCCAATGAAGATGTTACTTGAGAATGTTTTCTCAACAATGGGTAATATTATATGTACGTAACACCGCTCTAGGAAGTGCCTGGAGAAATGCTTAGTTTTTTGTCGCGTTTTAATTAAAATGTTATAATCTGGAGTTTTGAAAACAGGTGTTGTAAATTAAAACCACCTAGAGTTTTCTAAAGCTTACCCTTTAAATAATGAATTGTCAACAAAATCTGTCTTTTGTCAAAGTTCTGAGGCATGTACTGTACATAGCTATGAATGTATTGTTTTGATGGTTATTACGTCGCCACGTACTTAATAAACCGGCGCCTCTTACTTTGCATTCAATAGATACTTTGAATTTGAATGGATTAATTAATTTTTGTGGGCAGTCAATTTGTGTGTTTAGTTTTGAAGAGTATTTGTTGGGTTAATTTATTCGCGTGTCGTTTAGTTCGAGAGACAAATTGTTTTAACCTTTTTTTTCTGCTAGGGCAAATGAAACTATATCTGATTCGAAATGGGGCATATGCATTAGTAATTAGGAACATGCAACAATGGATGTTTGAATTTCGAAATACAAAAAATACCTTTTGTTTTATATTTTAATGATTTTTTTTAAGTGCTTAAGAGGGTAATTCAGGGTTGGAAGCAATGGAAATCAAGGTGAATCCAGTGGTGTTTATTTGTTTTATCCGAGATGTACTTTACAAATTTCTGCTGCACATTTATTACAGCACTGAAGAGGTTTTTTAAACGGAAAGCAATGATTATTTACATTTGTCAAACGTATGCAGACATACGGTTTCAAGCAAGGGACTGCATATACGCCAGGCCAGCGAGGCGTTTGAAAAGTGTTACAGTGTCAAAAATTTGTGGTTTTATCCAGGAATCATAAGTACAAGAACATTCGATCATAATTCTAGTATAACAGAAAAAAGAGTAAAAATTTGCAGTTTTTGGCATTTTTTAGGGAATTTTGAAAACTTATCTTTTTTCGCACAGGGATATCTTTATAACGAATTAACATACAAACATGTTTGAGTATAATAGGACGAAGCAAAAAAAGTTATTAATGAAAAACCAATGAAGAGTCGAAAATTTTGCAGTTCCCTCACCTCCTCCCTCATATTTTTTGCACAGGGTCGACCTGTCGACTGGACTATAAAGAAACCTGGGGAATTTTGTTGTGGAAGTAAATAAGGCACAAAAACTCCTAGACCAAACAAATGTAAAAACATCTGCACATCATGACATCTTTAGTTGGTTACAGACATTGAACAATACAAAATTCTGGCAGGCCTGACGATGTTTTTTTTAGGCAACCCGGTAAACAATAAAGGTGGAGCCATATAGGGCGAAGCAGAGAAGTGCGAGAGTTGTTGTTCCAGTCGAAATCATAATAATCGTGTTAAAGTGGAAGATAAATATGGATTTTACTCCATATCTCTCCAACATTTTTCAACTATGTATGAATCTACTTATCTACTTCAATTGAAACTATCAATTCAAATCTAATCACCGAAAACTGTGCCCCTGATATTTTAATTCTCTCCGGTACCGACACAGCCTACCAAACCGGAGGCACTCTGCCCCGTTTTCTGTTGCTCGATCACCGCAGGATCACCGATCTATTAGGCGTCAGTCGCCGACTAATTAAACATAGGAAATCGGCGGGCGACATGAAACCGGTGAGCTTTCAAAATATTAATCTTTGGGGTTGTGACTTGTGAGCCCCTAAGGTTGTTTCATTAAATTCAGGAAGTTTATATTCAATCTCCAAATCAATCTCTAAATCATCGGCATGTGCATTTGTTGGGCTCGTGTACGAAGGGGGGACGATAACGGAGAAGATACAATAGTGAATTGTATGAAATCTACCTCGAAGCAGATGTGGAAAAAATTATAGTTCGGTGACTCTGATGCGATGGGCACCTACCTCGCATGAACGAAAAGGAACCAGCTCGGAGTTTCTTGCAGTTCTTTTTATGGTAGAAGACAGTGGATGACCTTGCTTAAATTAGAAGGATGGCGTAGACAAGGACACCCGAAGCTTTTGGGTGTGCAACTGATCTTGCAACTTGCTGAACGAGGCCCGAATCCCGGTTGTTGTGCCGATGTTAATGGTGATACGCTAACGAAATTAACTAATTCACATCATAAGTGGTATCCATGCCTTCATCATCATCATGCCGCCATCCTCTTGAAATAATACAGTGTTAATTTTTTCGCTGGCTGACCGTTCAACAATTCATTTAAGTATACATCCCATGGCTCTCAAAATAACTTCAGGATATGTGATCTGATTTCCCTCTCCATCCTACTGTATGTGCATCGTGGTGAATATTGCGACTTCATTTTGACGGATTGGTAGAACCTCCGCTTCTGGTGTGGAGCTCGCTATCTATTTAGTTAATTTTCGAAGAAAATGTTTTTCTGCCAGGCTGCTTTTTTTGTTCTTCCTTTTTCAGGAGAGGATGTACAACAGCTGTCTTCCTATACTCATTATTCAGCCAGTTTTTTTAAGTCTTGTCTGTAGATGTAGATTATATCCAGAGATATATGCCTTTGCTGCTAGCTCTACGTTGCCCCTCCTCGACTAGAGAATGTACATTTTTCCATGGGACAGATATTTTTCCGCACTCGTACAGTAGCAAGAGTTCTCAAAGATCTCGATATACACAAATCTGCTGGCCCGGATGGTATACTCCCCATTCGTCTGAAGAGGTGTTCTTCCACACTGGCAAACCCACTGCGCAAACTTTTCCATCGCTACCACTCTTCTGGAATGGAAAACAGCATTTGTCTAGCCCATACCTAAGAAAAGTGACCCCTCCTCCCCTCCTTATACCGACCCATAGCACTTACGTCTCTTCTTTCTAAGGTTATGGAAACGATGATTAACCGTCAGCTTAAGGAAAATCTCGAAGACCGAAAGCTTCTCCATGAACGACAGTATGGCTTTCGCAGCAATCGTTGTGAACTGATGGCATATCTCTCCGAACAGTGGAACAATTCTTTACATTGCTTTGGTGAATTTGATATTTCCAAGGCATTTGATAGTGTTTGGCGTGCATTCGTATTCGATGATACTCTTGTTCGTTAGATTAGAAGCTATCTTCTCAGCTCTGATTCCCACAAAATAAATGCTGGTGTGCCCCAAGACTCCGCTAGGTGTCCGACTCATTTTTATAAACGATCTTCTGTCTTTTACTTCTAATCCATTAAACGGTTTTGCTGAGGACTCTACCCTAAGCTTTTTATATTTGTTCGGTGATTCACGTCCTTCGCGAATCTTAGAATTTTGAAGTAAAATACGGTTGTATTATCCCAATCAAGCGGATGCGGAGTCTATATGGTAAGAGTCTTTATAGTTAATATTAAAAGATATAACAATAAATCGGATTCGACAATTTCTTTACAATTTGTTTGTTTGTTGTTTGGAATAGTACACTTGCATTGCATAGAACAGCAAACTTCTATTCCAGTGTACTACTACTACTACTACGAGTTGATCTTACGAAAAAGTAAGATCAAAGGATATTAGAGACTTGTACATTTCCTTTAAGGTGATGCTTAGCACTGCAAAACCAACATATCTAAACATATAGATCATTTTCGACTTTGTGATAATAAACAAAATTTGCAAAATCCATAGAAAAATACTCATGCAGAAAGAAAAAAAAAATAAGTAAAACATCAAACACTCTATGAAAAGTGTCAACACCTCAGTCTGACTTCTGACAACATAAGAGCTCTATTTAACCAAATTGAGTGAACAAAAATAAATCCAAATGACTAAATTCAATCACCAGCAAAATTCTAATTTTTTTCCTCTTTTTTCTGAATTTATGAACGTCAGAAGCCTGAATCGAATTACTTCTTTACGTCAAAAAACACTTTGCTACACACTCTCTCAGTAGCGTTTTCAGTTGATATTTCGAAAAAGCATACATGCAGTGGCTGTGCGGCAGAGTAAGCAAATCAAGTCCCACCCGAAGATCCAAAAAAAAAATTATCTTAAATTTTATTCAAATTTCCATTTTATCGCCTTTCCTAAAACGATTAGAAAACAAAAAAAATTAAAGAAAAATAAAAGAAAAAAAAAATCTCTGTTTCACACTCTTTGGCTTTTTAAGCGCGCAAGCAAAAGATATGTGAGTATCCGTAAGATATTTTCCATTTCACCCATCAATTTAGTTTCAGTTTGGTGATAAACAAACACACTGTGAAGGTTGAGGGGGGAAGCGCATTTGAACTACAATATCTTTGAATTATCCAGAGTGTGCCCATTCGTACAAAATTGTGAAATTGTGAACAACGTCAGGGGGTTGTTGATAGTGTTTGCATACAGCATCTTACTTACCATATGGGTGACCTTTGAATATTAAATCTTTATGAAAAGACTTGACATGTAATCCGCATTATCCAGGAAATAGTATTAAAAAAAACTGCTTTCAAGAGTTTCCGAGACTTAGTCAGTTCTCAGTTGAATAAATTCAGGAGTATTTTTTTTTTTAATAAAGTAAATTTTTGTTACATTGAATAAGGACATCTGTCGATATGAGATTGTCTTACTTCAATTCATGATTTAAATTTCTCAATCGGAAAGGACGTGTGGCCCTTCCCGAGGGTGAAAAAATATGTAACCCGCTTGCACTTAACAATGAGGTTTTGTTTGGCGAATTTTTCATTATGTTCGGTCATACTAATAATTCTAACCTACTTATACAAGTGAATTTTGTATGCCACTTAAAGACTTTCTCGGAAACAAAACTTCGATCATCTCCCTCCGGTGGTTAAATACCGACCTGAATAATGCAATTTAGCCAGCGAGTTGCAAGAGAACTCACCCAAAGTTGATGTCTTCAGCAGAACTCTCTTGCAGCAGGACTTCGAAAGACAAAGAGCTAGCATTAAGGCTCGCCTACATTGACATTAACTGGCGAGTAAAAATGTGGTAATACCATGGTAAAGCTTGAACTAAATCACTTGGCCAACGGTCGGTTGCGCAGAGAGAGGATTCAAGAGAACAAAAATGGTGCGCAAAAGATTTACTGAGTACAATGCCAGAGATGATATACTTTTTTTGAAAACTGCATAATAAGCCATGGCCATACCACTAGTAATGAAAGTCCATTGCTGGAACGTGATTGTGTGCAGTGCATAGAGCAAAAATATTGTAAAGAGGAATATCTTTCGCACGTCCTATCCCCAAACACCATCAATTTTTGTTTTCTCTTTTGTATATCATTCATTGTGTTATTTTTTTTTTTCAGGCATTGTGTTTTACTTATACTTATCCGAAAAGGTAAATGTGATGACAGTTCAGCACTAATACTTATCCGAAAAGGTCAATGAGATGACAGTTCAGCTTGTAGGCATTGTAAAAAGAAGGCAGTAGATTTCTCTCTTTCTAATATTGTTATTCTATGGTGTAGTGTATTTTTCAAAATGCATGAGATGAGCAGGGAATTGGTTGAAGCTATATCTGGCTAGATCTGAAACTATATTTCAGCAAACATGTAGTAGATGTTGTTCTAACCAGGACTATTGGAGATTCAATCGTGACAAGACTGTTTTATAGCAACCGCTTGATTGAAGGTTAAATGTGATTTGCTAAAAGGCCTTCAACAGATTAAAGATTGCTATGGAAAGTCCTGAGTGGTTTTCAACGTTACACCATCTTAAATAAAAAAGCTTTAAGAGGCAGTGTTTTCGGACTTGCCCAGAATTACTCAGAACACCGGATTGGGACTGAATTTCCGATTATATCCGACATAAATCCCACAATGACTTACACAGTGCATAGCGCACAGTTGAGCACGCACTGATAACTGATTGGATTAGATTGGATTTTAATCATTCATTAAATATTAACTTGCATTCAGAGTTATCTTTGTCAATTTGGTAACTCTTTTTGTGTTTTTCCTTGGGTTTCTTATGATGAACTTTTGATGTTGGAGCTTTTAAAATTATGGTATGGGTGTTATCGTGGAGACGATTTCGATAAGTGTGCCACTATTTTTTTTATTTTTCGTTTGTTTTTTTATTTAAAATGGATTAGGCCAACTGGGGATACAATTAGTTTCGCTTGTGGCATTTCTCTATTCAGACAGTCGTGGGCGGAAGTGTGGAAAGGCACCTAATTTTTTCGGTACCGGCTCATTGGATTTCTATAAAAAATTATAATTTAAAAGAGCTATGTGGCCAAATTAGTTATGCATACAAAAATTTTGATAAAGTTTTTTTCTATTTATAATTAATTTGTGGATTTTTTTTTAATAATTTTTTTTTTAACTTATCAATAAATTTTATTTTAAACAAGCTTCTACCCGCGACTTCGTCTGCGTGTACTTAAGATTAAATTATTGGTTTTATTAAAATCAACACTCGCCAAGAAAATTACTCAGATTTCACCCGCAGAAACGGCGCATTTTTTCGGAATAAAAGTATCTTGTGTAGTATGTGAATCCTATAACTCTTCCGGCTACCAAACTTCACAAATTCGTGCAGTCTTTAAGGCATGGAAACATATCAAACAAACCTCCAGCAATGCAGTATTCCACATTTTCAAAAAACTAAAAACTAAAAAAACAGCATTTTATCAAAATCGGTCCTACAATTTTCGAAATACTTTTTTTCATTAATTTACTCCATTTTTTACTAAAAAATCATTAAGTGATGTGGTTTTGACATATTTTATAGGTTCAGCCCATTTTAATTTTCTACGTAAATGTTACCTGATTATTTCAAAGAAGTGGCCTTTCTATGTGATTAGGCACATAAGAGCAAGTACGTGCGACTCAGTCGTGCCTATTTTTTGTGGTGCAGCTGGTTATTAAGATTTTTGTTTAGCAGTAGTTATGCTACGTTTATGGCGAAGCGTATTTCGCCCGATCGCTAGCGACATCGCTACCAGCGAAATCGCACGCAATTGAGTGTTTATGGCATAGCTTTATAGCTATACCTTTATAGTTCAACCGCTGAAGTGTTGCAGACGTGTTTTGAATTCGCTCCCTTCCTTATTCCTTAAATCATTTATTTGTCTCTTGCCCATTTGTTACATTTAGACGCATATTGTTATATTATTACATGACCATGTCGAACGAAGGATCGGCTTAACTGATTCAAACATGTTTTTTTGTATTTTTTCGTCGCTCACAGTCGCTTCCAGTCGCTCAATTCGCTTTTTGCTTAATCGCCTTATAGGCGGCTACAACTCAACGCATGTAACTGATCGCATTCAACGAATCTCGTCGCGTCGCGCTATGCGAATACGCTTCGCCATAAACCTTAGTTTTAAGATGAAATACAAGATCCAAATTACCAAGGAGCTCAAACGCCGTTTGTTCGTTGACTGGGCTTCGGAACCTTTTTTTTATAATAAGCACAAATGATTATGTGTTGCCCTTTTAATTTTAAAACACACTGCGCGAGCATTAGAAAATTGGGTAGAGTTGGGCAGAAGGTGTCAAATTAACATTGGATTAAAGGGAAAATCTCACCGTGTAAAATTATTCAAATTCGTGTTGTTCGGCCAAAAAATGAAGATTGTATTTGATGGTATGTCCTACATTGGGCTCCAGCGTAAGCTGATGATTTCGAGCGAGACGATTATTACGAATGAAATTTTTAAGGGGAGGAATACATATTATATAGAATATATATATATACAAGTGAATAGATATATGTATGTACACAAGTTGGTTTACTTAATTGTTTTTAGCTAGTTCATGGATTTTCAAAAATGTTATGATAGTTTTTTAAATCTGTTCTGCCATTTAACATTCGCTCTTACATGAAGATCAAAAGTTGATGCCTAATTTTGTGTTATTTGTATTTTTTTGGCGTAATAACGTCTTATAAAGCGATGACAGGCTACACGTACGAAATAATATGCCTCATGCTGATAAGACTCATCACTCATGCTAACCGCGATACTGTGGTTCTTTCCACCAAAATCGATCGCAACCACCAGACGAACATGAAAAAGAACAGGCGCAAATTTCCAAAATAATTCCACTCAAATTCAAAAAGAACAAGAAGAGAAAAAGAAATACAAAATAGGCGGAGTTTTTTTTAAAGTAGAAAGTAGATGTAATAATGGGGTGCATGTGTGTGGATTTAACGAGAGGGTTCGTGGGTGTGAGTTAAGGGGCTGTATGTTGGTGTTGCTGTCATCAATGTTTTCTTATGACGTTATCACGTAAAATCATCTCTTTTTACTTGCGTTTATAGGTACTATAAGGCAAGTTATGGATTCGTGCAAAACAAAATATAACAATCAAACACGACATTACGATTATAGAGAAATCGAAAAAAGTAGGTGCGGAAATTCCGTCCGTCTGTTCGCACCTCTACAGCCTAAACGGATGGGCCGATTTGCTTCAAACTTGGTATTTAGTATTTATTTGGTAGTATCTCGGGGAGTGTTTTTCAATTTTTGCTCTAGGTCAAAAAACAACGGTACATGCCATACAATCGTTAACAAAAAGTTTGATTTTCTCGAAAACGGCTCTAACGATTTTGATAACTTTCAGGGTGCTATTAATTATAAACATCTTTCAATAAAAATGAATTTTTCGAAATTTGTATACGTACCTCTCATAGAACCGGTTTTTTTCAAATGCGGTCTTATCGTAAACCATTATCCCGATTTCAATAAAATTTTGCACACAGGAAGTCATTTATAATTCAATTAATATTGCATTTAAAAAAATTCCAAAAAACTTTTTTTCGATTTTTTTATTTTTTTCCAAAAAATGGGTTTTGAAATATTTTGAAAATGGATTGATTGAATTTTTTTAAATAATTTTTCCAGGTTAAAACTACAACAAAAAACGATTTAAAAAAAAAACTGTTGGGACGATTTTCAATATTTTTTTTCCTCGATAGGCATTTGGTTTTCAAATTTTATTGCATACTTAGTTTTTCCGAGAAAACTCTTAAACTAGTTAAAAAATGAAAGAATTAAAAAAAAAAATAGATTTTTTTATTTTAATATATACGTAACATACATATGCAGCCACTAAGCAATTATCTAGCATAAGAACAAGTTCGTGCGACCCAGTCGTGTCTTGTTTTTTTATTTTATTCGACGATGTGAACGCACATATGACCAAGTATGTGCGATCCAGTCGTGCAATTTATTTATATGAGCCTTGGCTACATTATTCCATACAGGATGGCTTGCATCCTGTCATCATTAAGTTTGAATTTCCATCGGTTATACATAATAGTGTGTAATATTCTCATCGCATTATATAAGTTCGTCTCAATATTAAGACCAAGCTAATGCGAAGAAAATATTGCTGTGTCGTCAGCAAAAATAGCTGGCAGTTTCGGAAAGTCAGAAGTATACTTTATAGTACTTTATACAGGATCGGTCCCAGGACTGATGCTTGTGGAACCCCAACATTCAAAACATATTAATTCCGAAACATGTACTTTAAAACTTTTATTTGACAGAAAACTTTTCCTATTTTCCAAGCAGAAGGAAAATATTGCCGCATTTCAGACAAGCGGTTATCGCAAACCTAAGGAAGGTGTAACCGATTCTTGATAACTTTTTTAGATAAAGAATTCTTACTTGGCCAAGATCACTTGCTTTTCTAATTTTTAGGTACTGCACGAAATTTGCTACTTCCTCCTGAGTTGCTTGGCGATTTTCCGGTTTTTCAATGACCATCAGGTTTTAATTTTGGGCTGAAACAGTAACTAAATGATTATTTGCCAGTTTCCCAAGATTTTTTTCAAATCAGAATAACGAATTCTCCTATCTATTTTAGGAAACGGTACCTGCTTGTTTTTTTTAACGATTTTAACAATATTCCAGAATGGTTTTATGTTTTTCTCTAGAGAACATAATTTGGTATTCAAGTCATAATTTCTTTTTTTGATCAGTTCGTTACAGATAAGACTATTAAGATACGAAACATCTCTATAAATAGCTTGACGGTATTTTTGCCAGTTTTTTTTCGGATGTTCTTATATTTTTAATTAGTTCCAAAATATGCTCTTGAAGGCGCAATCGTTCATAAATTTAATTTATTTAACAGTTTGCCTTGTATCTAATAATAACTGAGGAAGAATCTAAATTTAAAATCATTCACAAATCAGTTCCATTTAAAGGCTTTCAAGTGCTTCTGATTCGAACTCCAATCCACCTTTTTTTAAGACCAAAGCCTGAGGAAAACCAATCCAGATTAGTAAAAAATAAAATTAATGTATTATTGAATTAATCACTCAGAGAATAACACACCTCCGAAAGGCACAATTCATATGGGTAGCCATCGATTTATGGCTTGTTACAATAAAAACTTATACGCGTGGGATGAAGATTTACATTTTAATTCCCTATATCTTCATTTGAAGATTGAAAAACCTAAGTATTGTGCATCGTTTCATATACGATATATGAATAAATTATTCCCATGTGGCACACATACTTTTCGAGAGAGCTTCACGCCAGCTACACTCTACTTCATACTATTCTCATGAATGTATCTCTAAATGAAAAGCAAACAATCCGATTGTCGTAGTTCGGCTAACAGGTCGTTAATGGTTATTAGCAGATGCTTCTTATAATCTTCCCAAAGTTAGAGAAACCAACAACGTAAGGAAGAAAAAAAACTCAAGTTTCTATTTACTGTGCCATTTAGGCAATGCGTGATTATCTAGCTACTAAGAGGTTTATTGTGTGCACTAACGTCCTACATGGTCTATGTGTATCTACGTATCTGAAAGTTAATAGATAAATATTCTCATTATTCTGTCTCTCTTATTCCAACTGAAATTACATGAAAAGACGTAGGGAAAGACGTATGTTTAACCGTGAAATCTTTGATAAGCCAAGTGATCCGACATCAGCTGAATGAAGTTTAAGAAAAATTCATACAAAAATGTACAAATGTATCCGATTCAGGCGGTAGAAATTTTTCTTTTTTTTTAAATCAAATAAAATGACACATCGAATAATGACATCAGGTATGTTAATTGCGACAAAAGCAAAGCACTAAAATCAACAAAATTCTAAAAAAGATTCAAACTAGCAGTTAAAATAGCACCGGCATGTTTGAATTGTGTCATACTAAGGGAAGAGTGTGCGGCTCATTTGCAACACCTCATGTATGTCCCGTGGTTCGACTAGCTTCCCACACATTGCGATGAGTTGGTGTATTGTCTTAATTTAGACTTGCGATTGGGATAGGTATTTTGGGTGTTTATGACACATTTTTGGTTTCATGAGGAGAGCTTTATAAATCAGTCTCTTAATGAATACCGAACCAAAACTGTCAAATTTGGTAAAGCACACATTAAAATAAAGCTCTTCTGGCTTTCCACGAATTGGTCTTTAACATACTGTCGGATGAATAAAATGTTTCAAAATACGTATAAGGAATGTATATTGTTCGTTTTTTATGAGTTTTAATACCATTTCCTAGATAAATGTACGCCAAAGTGGGACTGTAATACACATAAATCCAAAAATAATTTAGCACAAACACAAGGAAGAAATATCTTGAAGGATTTAAGGTTAGTGTTTAAGGAAAAATATTGTATTTTTAATAAAAATAAAATAAACAAATAGTTTAATTTATTCAAAATATAAGATACTTCTTGGAATCTTCAATTTATGTAGAAAAAATAAGAGTCAGTATGACTTGAGGGCCGTACACCTTATGAAAAATGTACCAGGCTAACACAGAACTACTAGGATAGGATGTACCTACACTTAAGCGTGATAATTAATTTAAAAATAAATTGCACGACTGGATTGCACGTACTTGCTCAATGCTCATATATGCGGTCACATCGTCGAATAAAAATTTAAAAATAAGTAACATTAACGTAGAAAAATAAAACTATCTGAACTTAAAAAAGTGTCAATACCACAACACTTAACGATTTTAAGTAAAAATGAAGTACGCCATCACACGTCTTGTAAAATAACGAATTTATGAAAAAAAGTATTTCAAAAATTGTAGCACGGATTTTGATAAAATCCTGTTTTTTATTTATACTTTTTTGATTTTTTTTTGTAAATTTTGGTATGCAGTTTTTTAGAGTTTATACAGCCCGTTAACTCACATAAACAAACCCTCTCGTTAAATCCACACACACACACCATTAATACATTTACTTTCTACTTTAACAAAACTCCGCCTATTTTGTATTTCTTTTTCTCTTTTTGTTCTTTTTGATTTTGAGTGGAATTATTTTGGGAATTTGCGCCTGACCTATTTCATGTTCGCCTGGTGCTTGCGATCGATTTTGGTTGAAAGAACCACAGTATCGCGGTTAGCAGTTAGCATGAGTGATGAGTCTTATCAGCATGAGTCATGTTATTTCGTGATTTATTTTTGGTTTCACAACGGGCGGCAGCGGAAAAATCGATTTGATACGGTGTTTGCTTGCTAACACAAAAATTGTGATTTCGATATTCAAGGTAGGTAGCTAGAAGTCTGTGGGTTATAAGTGCCTTACAGACATATAAGTTGTTATAATATGATAAAAAAAAATTAAATTCAAATTAATATGTAAATTACTACTACGAAAATTTCGCGGAAAGATTTGAAGCCGGCATACATTCTGTGAATGGGCTCGAAATGAGATTCCTTTTGATTTCGATTTTCACAAGAAAATTTTGTACAGCGGTCAAGCAAATTTGTTGGTAGAATGGCTACGTCAATAGTTAATTCTCAAACTATTGCAGAGACGACGTTACATTCAGACCAACTGACAGTTTGGTGCGCTTAATGGCCGATGCCGGCCAGAGGGTTAGTCAATGGAGACCGTTATGAAGCCATGATTAATGACTTTTTCGTTCCTAAACTGAATCGCCCTGATGTGGGGGAACTGTAATTTCAACAAAACGCCACAAAATGTCACACAGCGTGAACCACAATGGATTTGTTGAAAGGAAACGGTTAGTGATCACATAATTTCGGGTTTTCAACCTGTGAGTTGGCCTCCAAGATTGTTCAATTTAACACCTCTAGACTATTTTCTGTGGGGCTATGATGTGAAGTCGCTAGCCTACACCGACATACCTTAGAAGCGATTGACGACTTGGAAAACAACATTCGCCGCGTTATTGCCGATACACGACCCCAAATGCTGTAAAGAGTGATCGAAAGTTGGACCTCAAGATTGGATTACATCCAAGCCAGCCATATGTCAAAAATTATATGTTCAAATAAAAATGTGTTTTTTTTTTAAATAAAGTAATTTTTTGGCCACTAATACAAATTATCGTTGTTTTATTTTATTTATAGTTTCTAAACTTAAATATTATGTTTTTGTGACCTTTTTATTGAATTTATATTAAGTTCTTGGCTTGGGCCTGCATCCTTACAAAATTCAACAGAGCCAGGAGCTCAAGGTAAACGACGTGTGTTCGGTGAATGGGCTCTGGAACAGTAGGCAACTGACATTAATTTTCTTCGAAAAATCATCTTCAGAGATGGAGCCCATTTCTGGATGAATTGGTACGTGAACAAACAAAATTGTGGAATTTGGGACGATACCAATCTACATGAGATCCAAGAGCGTCCAATGCATCGCGTTAAGTGAATGTTTGGTGTGTATTTTGGGCTGGCGTCGTCATCGGTCCATTTTTCTTTCAGAATGATGTTGGTCGGTCATCACCGACACGGCGAGGGCTATAGGTCGATGATTACCAACTTAAATTTGCCTGAATTGGATGATATGGACAACTGGACACCAAGAGAAGTAGCGGCGGACATTTAAACAATGTTATATTCCACACATAATGACATCGATAGACTTTTCAAACGAATAAAAAAATTCGATGATATCTCGCACACTTCGTTTTATTTAAATTTAAAGTTAGGAAGCGCTTAATGAAATACCATTCATAAGTTACAAGTGAAATCGAGTGCATTTTTTTCAAGACAAACATTTTTCTAGAGTTTGCCTCTTCTTTGCAAGGAGCAGCACCTCAGAGAAACAACAAATCCCGCAGGCAGTTACATCATCCAGACCTTTCGTCATAGCAGTCCGGCACACAAACCACTATGCCAAAACATTACCATAGCTATGAAATATCAGATAATCGGTCCTTGAGAAAGAAAATGCTCTTGAACAACAGATTTCCTATAATAATGATGACAGCAAATCAATTGCATAAACAGCTTATTAAAATTAAAAAACACATTCCTAGAAAAACATAATTAAATTGATAGCATGTGAAAAGCCTGGCCATTCGTATTTTTCTTTTTTAATGAAGTTCCATTGTCACGTGTATGCCTTTTACATAATTTTAAAACAAACTTTTTTTTATATTGGATAAGCAATCAATCAGAAAATAATATTGAAACCCAGTACAATATACACACATTGCTGTGTAGTTTGTTTTAAAAAAAGGTAACTTAAAAGCTTGAAGACAAACATAACCAAATTTGCATAAATTAAAAAATATTTCTTTTTTTATAACTTTTGAAAAAAAAATCACCTCCAGCAAGAGCAACACAGACACGACCACACCAAATGATTGAATTTCATACTTTTATCCTGAGTTGAAAAAAGAAGTTAAAAGAAGTCTGGAAAAATATATACTGAATTTCAAAAACCATTTATCTGATTTATTTAATTTTGTATATAAACAAATTATTTCGGATTTTTTTTTTTCAAAACTATTAATTTTTTTTTTCTATTTTTACAACTTATTGGCAACCCTACCTATAACCTAGATTGTGTGAAATTTACTAAAAAAAAAACTCATTTAAAAACAGAGAGAAGCAGATTTCATTTTGATTTTCGAGAAACAAAACCCAAGATTTTAAACCTGGATGTATCTTCTATTATGTACTAACGGCGCCGCCTTAGTCATTCTTTCCACATGAATTGACAATTATTATACGTTTTTTCAAACAGTAATTAACTGGCTTGTCTAACCGAGCAGACAGGCAGTTATAAGATGCAATTAATTTATCAAAGTTATTACTTTCATTACGCAGCTACGCGGAATAATCTTTCTCGAGGTATATTTATCTTTTAAGACTTTTAAGTTTTCCGACTTAAAGCTATCCAGCTTAACTTCAAAAATTCAATTAAAAAATAGAATAAAACATGGCTGTAAACAAATTTAATTCACATATAATCAATTATATTAAAGGAACAGAAACAAGTGCAACCCTAAGTCAAGGAATGTTCAACAAACTTTAAAATATCTCAATCTCAATTCCAAAATTGGAAATCAAATATCCATGAAATCCTTTTGCCATAAAGTAAGTTTGTTTTTAAGAATTTCCCAAGCACTTAATAAACACAAGAAAAGGCAGCAGTAAAAGCGGCAGCAGCAGCAGCAGCGGCACACAGCCTCACAGAACACCTCCGCAAACACTTAACTGTTGTAGAACACGCAAGGTCACGTGAAATACTTTCGGGAAGCACGAATTCCCTACAAGTTAACAGCAAAAGGGAACGAATATATCGGTTGAAAAGTTTTACTTGCGGTTGTGGACAAGTGTGTTTGGTGAACAGGGGAATGGAAAAAGGTTGCTTGGATGCATGCTACGTGGTGAGCAGTCAGTCATAGGTTCCCAGGTTATTTCGAATCACAGCCACTTAGCTATTTCATTATTTAACAACGAAACGCTTCCAACATGCTTACTTGTGTGGAGTAAAGTGAAGTAGAATTGCAGTAATATTCGGCTATTTACGTGTTAGGAAGTTATTGCTCCTAACGGAAGAAGTGGGTGGTAGAGAAGTTGCACGACTGCAATTCTATTTTGTTCTTGGGCGTTTAAGGTTCATTATTGGAGCTTACTTTTGCGAAAAGAAATAATGTCACTGTAGAGAAGGGCAATAATAACGTAATTAAATATAAATTAAAAACTAAAGGGTCCGCCATCTAAGGTTTTTTTTTCAACTAGTGCTTATTTCGTGAATGGTAACACTTAGCTCATGTCTGATTTGACAGATAATTAGTTTTATCCTTCCGCTGAACGAATATGGTTGTGTATACGCTTGAAATATTGCGACATTACTGCCTACGATCGACTTAGAGAAGATGCCGATTTTGCCAAAAAAAACATCTTTTTAGATGAAGCTCATTTTGATCTTGGCGGGTATGTAAACAAGCAAAATTGTCGCATTTGGGGCACAGAAAACCTGCACGCATACATTGAAAAGCCGATACACCCAAAACGAGTCACTGTTTGGTGCGGATTTTGGTCCAGAGGCATAATTGGGCCATTTTTCGAAAATGAGCAAGGAGTGGCCGTTACAGTCAATGGCGATCGTTATCGGGCCATGTTGAACGAATTTTTGTTCACAAAATTGAAGAGCAGGATATTGGCAACATTTGGTTTCAACAGGACGGCGCTACGTGCCACACAGCCGAAGCTACACTCGATGTTGATGAAGCATTTTCAAAAAAAAAAAGTTATTTGGCGGACCCTATATTAACCTTTCACATAATCTAACCTCAAAATCAGTTTCGGAGATTTAAGTTGGCTTTTTGGCGCCATTTTCGGATGCGAATCAGGATGTTAATAGTTGACAAAACTACAAAAACTTTATAGTTTTAGTCGAAATAGATTAATATTAGGGTTCGTCATGGTTTTTAATGTATAGCGGCGTTTCTAAAACAAGCTGTTATATCATTCAAAAATAAACTGAGCAATTTCCAAATCAACACGGGTTGATGGTTCCCTGTGTAGAGACGGTCTAGAAAATTCGCAACGCCTCTTCACTTGTCGTAAAAGCAGACTAAATGAATTCAGGTGTTATGAATACCTTTCTAATACATCAACGCAGTGCAAGCGTTTAGGGAAGTTGGATAATCGAGACGGTAAATCGTTCCGCATTCGTGTAGTGCAGCTAAAGAATGAGTTTCTATACTTAAGAGTGTTTTCGAAATTAGGTTTAAGGATTAATTGATGGGCATTCCTAGCGACGAGATTATTTAAGGCACAAGTGTTAAGGGAAGGAATGCACTTGTACTGGTTTGAGAATTATACTTAAGCTTTTTGCGAATGCGGGGAAAATAGTTCTTGCATCTTTGATAACTGAGGAGCGTTGATCTATCGAATCCATGAGGGTTGTAAATACCTAAGTCACCTTCTCAGTAACTAGGATTAGGAGAAAAGATGATGCCGTGTGAAGATTCAACCCAAACTCGATGTATATGCTCATGCATAGGCCTCACAAGCCTGGGATTTAAGAATTATATTGTGAGGAAAAATAATAGATATGTCTCGGATGAAGTAACCAATAAAGTTGATGAAGGAAAAAGAAATCGAAAAATGGTTTTAAGTCATTCAAAGAATTACGACGATCCGTAGCAATGCCAAGCTCCATCATATAAGCCTTATAAGCGCCCATGTCTCTACAGAAGAGAGAGACGACTCGACATTACCAAACAATGTTTCTACGAGCTCCTTGCAAGAGCGTACACGCATTGCCCAAGCATGACATTAAAATCGTATTTGGGGATTTTACCGCAAAAATTGGGAGGAACAAAATCGGAAAGCACAGCCTACACGAAACCATCTCCGGAAATAGACTTAGACTTATCGATTTTGCAGCGGGAAAAAATATGGTTTTGAAGCAGCACGCGGTTCCCTTGTCTTGACATCCACAAGTGCACATGGCGGTCACCTTATGGTCTAATCGCAACCGAATCGATCAAATCGATCATGTCGTGATTGTTCGTACGTTCTACTTGGTGGCAAACTTCATATGCGGATATCAATGAAAGAAGAGGAAATTCAATGTTCGACGACTCAAATCGGAAACGACTGCCCCCGACTGAAAATATGAACGACGTATGCATGTCAACAAGCCATAAGAAACGCAGCGTCAGAGGTGTTGGGCTTCTCACAATTCCCGCCGAGAAACCCCTGGTTAAACTCCGAATGTGCTCAGGGAAACAAAGCAAAAACGAAGGCATACAGATCTTGGTTCCGCAGAAGAACTAGAGAATCTTATAATCTCTACATTGAGCGAAGAAAGGATGAAAAACGCTTACTGACGAGAAAGAAAAGAGATCATCAGCAACGTGAAATAGAGGAGATGCAGAGTTGCTTCAATAGGAAAGAAGAAAGAAGAGTGTAACAATCAACATCAGGTTTTCCTAGCTGTCCTGGGCCATGCAAAGATGCAGATGAAAAGACTGTAGTAGATAAGAAAGCGATATTAACCATCTGGAGAGACTACTTCAACCATTTGTTGAATGCCGATGACGTCCATTCATCTAATAAATATCTAAACCTAGATGATAACCAAAAGCTACATCCGCCCGACCGAAATTAGATCAAAATAGCCATTGCCAGATTAAAAACGAACAAAGCAGTTGGTGCCGATGGGCTACAAGCTACATCTCTTATAAGATCCTGTCCAGCAATTTATGTGTACGTTTTAAGCCGTTTTCCGACGGATTAATTGGTCCTTTCCAAGACGGCTTTTGACCTGGGAAATCTACGATCGACCAAATTTTCACATTGCGCAAGATCCTGGAGAAAACCCAATAATTTAACATCGAGACCCACCATCTGTTCATCGATTTTAAAGCAGCCTATGACAGTGTAAATAGGGAGGAACTGTACCGCGCTATGTCTAGTTTTGGAATTCCTGCTAAACTGATACGTCTTATCTGGATGATCACGATGAAGAATGCTCACTGCTCCGTTAAAATTGGCAGAGATTCTACCAAGACCTTCGACACCACCAGAGGGTTAAGGTGCCAAGCCAGCACATCAGGTACTATCTTTCAAAAATTAACGCAGTAGTAGTAAGTAAGTTTAAGGTGGTATTAAGAAAAAAAAATTAAAAATAAATGATTTGAAAACCATTTTTTTTTAATTTTTTGGATTAAAAACAACATATTAAAATTTCTACATTTAAGTTAGTATAACGCCGAAAGGCAATTAAATTAAGATAGCGAATAATTTAGAGCACCGCATAGTACCAAAAAGTTAGTTAACTCGATATCTAAGCTAGTTTTTAAGAATTTTTGTCTAGCAGTGTCAATAAAAAATAAAAATTGGAAAAAAAACGACAAAAAAAATACAGTTTTTCTTCTGTCGAAATAAATCTACACTTCAGAGTGAACTTCAGTTTTTTTAAAGCCATATGACCCTAAACGAACTTTACATGCCAACGTTACTTTGCCCTCAATAGTGCAACTTTATTAGTATTGACGTGCACTTGATGCAGCACTAACCCGGTAGAGAAAAAAAGATTAAAATTACATTTAACAATGACTGTGAATCCCCAACAATAAGCTACACAGTGGAGCTCATAGAATTAAAAAATCATGACTTCTATCTCCCTCGCTATTGTGTATGTCACTTCTGACTGCGCAACGAACTAACTCCACTCTGGCTGAGTATCAAAAATAGTATTTTTAGGCTAAAAAAAAACAATAAAGTTTTTGTTTATATCACGGGTGGATAAGTACTGCCCCCGAGAGATGACAAAGTGGTCAGAACGGCCAGAAGCAAAGGGGCATCTGGTCGGACACAATCACACAATTCAAATGGCAAGGCAATGACAACAAAAACATCGAACTTATTCACCTGTGAATTACCTTTCGTTCGCTTGAATTGCATAAATACTTTTGTATCTTGCGAATATACTTCGAGGATGGTGACGAGAAGGAGAGACATGCGGCACAGAAATAGATATGTCACTGTTTGCGAGCACATTATTTGTTGTCATAGTTGTTTTTATAAACTTGTTTTACTGCAGATTTATTCGTTGTCACTCTGGTGAAACCTCTCTATGATGAAGTAGGATAAGGAAGCCCAATAAGTGCATATGGAGCAGTTTTTTCCGCTTGGAATTTGTTTTAGTGTTTTATGCCATTTCGTTGTTTGCTCCTTGAACGGTTTTGTTTTCACCTCTTTTTTGGTTGGTTTTCTTTTTTGCACTTTGTTTTCATTTAGGACATCATTTGCAGATTTAAAAAATAAAATCTGTTTCTCAGGTTATTGTACTCTAAGTATCTCAGAAATAATTCAAGCATTTGTATGACGGAATGGCAGCAAATGCCTAACAGGTGTTGTAATTATACGCTTTAGTACAAACCATTTGGATATTTGACAACACTTGTTATTTTTTACAAAACATGGAATTTTTTTTTAGAACTTAAGGCTTACATTGTTACAAATGACGTTTGAATAAGTTGATTTCGAAGATTAAAAACGAACAATTACGTCTTTTGGAATCTTGTTCTAGAGTAGATAAGCATAATGTAGGTTGCTTAATCAAATTAATCTCAGAGCAGATAGCGTTGCCTCGATGATTCAATGTATGTATTTGAATTAAATCGACTGCAAAAAAAGTACAAAACTTAAAAATATTTTTTTTGGCTAAAACTGTTAAGACTCAATTGGCTATGGAAGTGGATAGCCAGCAAAGTTGAATAAATTGTTATCATTATGAAAATACTTGCTTATACAGAAGCACTACGACACCAGGCAGAAATGATCGGTTCAGAGCTTAAGAAATCCGGGGGATTGCAAATGCTTTAATTTTCTAACAGAGTAAAAAGTATGAAACCCAAAGAAAGATCTTTGTTTTACTTGGTTTAAAGAAGCTTCATTCTTCTGAAGAGGTGTTCTTCAACGCTGAAAAAAACACTGCGTAAGGTTTCCATTGATGCTTTTATTCTATAATCTCTTCCAGAAGATGGAAAACAGCATTTGTTCAGGCTGTCCCTAAGAAAGGTGACCCCTCCTCCCCCTTCTCCGACTGACTAATAGTTACATCCCTTCTTTCTAAGGTCATAGAAAAACTGATTTACGGTCAGCTTAAAAAATATCACAAAGACCGAAAGCTTCTCAATGGCCGACAGTATGGCTTTCGCAGCAATCGTTTCACCGGTGATCTGATGGCATATTTTACCAAACAGTTGAACAAATCTTTACATCGCTTTGGCGGAAGTAAGATAGAATGTACAATGGGCGTTCAGACTTATAAGGAGGATGTCAAGACGTTGATGCGGAAGGCTTATATGAATGCCCCAGTCTAGCTCAGACTAGGAAAACAGCCCTCGGAAAATGTTTTTTTTTTGACGAACTTGACGGTGTTTAAACAGAAATCTGCATATGCATAAGCAAGTCAAAAGAAGCAAGTCAATTATTCTTTGCTGAAGATTAAGCCATCATAAGCAAAAATCTTACATTCTCGCGGAAACGAATACTGCATTACGGGGAAAAAGACTGAATGCCTATGCTGCCCCTTTTCTGAAGCACATACGATTATTTAGGATATTTATTTAAATGGAACAGTTCTTCCTAAGTGCGAAAAGTTGCAGTATCTTGGATCTTTGACCAATGTCAAAGGAACTTATGATGGCGATGTCTAACATCGTATAAGTGAAGGTTGGATTAAGTGGCAGGAACACTTAGCCATCTTCTGTGATAGATAAATGATAAATAGGCTGAAACTTCCTTTTACCAAAAAGGACTTCTTATCCGTTCGCAATGTTGGACAATGTTCAAATCGTATGAAATTAGCAAAGCAACTACAGTATGACAAAACTTAAATGAAGAGGGCACCAATTTTGGCCGAAAAATCATTATAAGCGACGACGGGCATTTTTGTAAAAATTGCTGGGCTAACAAGCAAAATTGCCGTATATTGCAAGACCACTTACCAACAAGCAGATTTTAGGTTGCCACGGCATCATTGGTCCATACTTTTTCGAAAACGACTAAGCGGTCACTATCAATGGCGAGCGCTATAGAACGATGATAACCAATTTTCTATGGTCCAAATTGAACCACCATATGGACCTAGCGACATGTGGTTCCAGTAGGATGGCGCTACTTACCACACACCTGACGCCACGATTGACATTCTCCATGTACGATTTGATAGTAAGGTTATCACTCGCAAAAGTAACAACAATTCAACACTAAGGTCATACAATTGTGAGGTTTCCTGAAATCGCAGGTCTATGCGAATAAACTACAATCGACTTATGCCCTTAAGGTGAACACACGCCATCGTTCAAATTCATCAACGCGGAAGTCATTAAAAATTGCACCAATTGGATCCGTGCTACGGTAAGAAGCCAGGACGGGCATTTGAACAAGGTCATATTCCATTTGTAATGACATGCATGGGCCTTTCAAATATAAAAAGAATGTTGGTATTTCCTCACACACAGGTTGCTTTATTCCATATCAACATCTATCCGTCCCTATTGAAAAAAATTCTTTGCAAGTGGTCCCAAAACGAAGTGATTATACAAAACACATCAATGCAAAGGACAGTGGTCTTCGAGATTGTTCGATTCCTTCGTGACAGGTTGTATTCCTATAAGGCGCAAAAGAATGGCATTAGTGCAGTAGATAAGATGTTTGCTTCTGACCCAGAGCTCATCAGTTCGATACTCAGGTTGAGAAGAATTTTTTTTAACTCCTAGTGCTAGCTAGAGACACCCGCGAGTCTTAAGTGAGAAAATAGTCACCTAATTATCGATCTACTGCGTCGAAAAAAATTCTTTCCTATCTTTCTAATTCTTCTTACTAGTGTCGTACAACGTCATGTTGCATTCTAAAAGAGGCAATGTGTCTTGCAGACACTTAGTTCAAAATATTATTATTATTATTATTAACCGACTTCATCACACTAATTCACAAATAATATAATCGATAGGGGTTTTAAATTAATCAAAAAAAGTTGGTTGTCTGTAAAGTCGGTGTACGGACGATAATTTTACGTGATAACGTCATAAGAAAACATTGATGACACAACACATACAATTCAACTTATCACGTAAACAAAAATCTAGTAATAAATCTACTAATAAGTATGTACTAAATCTGCTACCAATTACTAACAATCTATTATCAAAAATACTATTGTACCAACAACCTAGTACCAATCGGCACCAGTTTTATATTTTATTAGCGGGACCAAACATTCACAGGAACGATCCCTGGACAAAACTCTATTTACCCTGTAAATGTCATTAAAATCCGTTGGGCGGTTTAGGAGTACATACTCGACATACATGCACACATACATACATCCATTTAAAAGTTTTTTTAATAAAACAAAAACGGTTCTGGATATCAATGAAATTCTTTATTCCTGTGAAAGTACGTTCGATGCCATTATGCATGGAACTCGATTTCTTTTGCATGGCCACCACGGGCACGCTTGCAGAAGTCCAGACGCTGAACCCAATTTTCGACGGTTTTCAAGCATAAATCGGCCGATACTGCTGCAATTTTACGTTCGATATTCGTACGAAGTTCATCATTCGTCGCTGGTTTGTTGGCATAGACCATAGACTTGACGTAGCCCCACAGGAAATAGTCTAACGGCATCAAATCGCACGACTGAGGCGGCCAAGCGACTGGACCATTTCGTGAGATAACACGTTCTCAAAACTTGGTTTCCAATAAATTGATTGTGACATTCGCTGTGTGGCTTGTGGCGCCGTCTTGTTGGAACCACATGTCCTCCAAGTCCATATCATCCAATTGGGGCCAAAAATATTCGGTTATCATTGAACGGTAGCGATCCCCATTCACAGTAACGTGCCGGTCTTGATCATCACGGAAAAAGTACGGCCCAATGATGCCGCCGGCCCATAAACCACACCAAACCGTAATTTTTTCGGGATGCAATGATGACTCATGGAGTACGTGTGGATTGCTGCCTGACCAATACCGCATATTTTGTTTATTGACGAAGCCATTCAGCCAGAAATGAGCCTCATCGCTAAAGATGATTTTTCGATGAAAATCCGAAACATTTTCAAGTTGTTGCTCAGCCCAATTCACGAACATACGACGCTTCTGGTGGTCTAGCGGCTTCAATTCTTGCGTCAATTTAATCTTGTAAGGATGTAGGCCAAGATCTTTTCGCAAATTTCGTCACAGAGATGCCCAGCGCTTGAGAACGACGTATGAGACACATTTGGGCTTTCTGCAACTGAAGCCTCAGCGGCAGCAATATTCTCGACACTACGGCACATCTTTGTCTCACTGGCACGGGAATATTTTGTACTGTGCCTGTGGATTCAAATTTTTCCACTAGACGCTCAATTGTTGATCTGCTAGGACGATTATGACGACCATAAATTGGACGTAGCGCTCTTAACGTTGAGGCCACTGACTCCGAATTTCGGTAGTAAATTTTAATAATTTCGACTCGTTGTTGGCTCGTATATCATTCCATCATGGAATGACAAACCTTACTGAAGAGAAATGTTAAAAGAGCGGTAAGAAATATGGCATCGTTTGCTGTCCCTGTCGCTCTACTTTTGTAGCGTCCCTTTTGAAAAACCCGTTATTTATATACAAACAACACATTGTGCTTAGGCTGTTTCGAGGTAACGCAAAAAGTAACGAAAAACCTTACGCGTACCGTGAGCATGAATCGGAACGAGAACATGAGTCATGTTATTTCGTATGTGATGACACGCGATTTATAAGACGTTATCAAGTCAAAAAATTATTTCACTAATAACTTATTTGTTTGCTTGTTGGAAACCCATTAAGATTAGCCATTTTCTATTAGCCGAAAAATAGTTTATGACATTAAGCTGACAATAAAAAATATAATTTTTTTTCAAAACTTTTACATACGACTGTATTAAGAATTGATTTGCAACGCGTGTTTTATTTACCGCTGCTGGCTAGCTGCTAGCCGAAATATTTGTTTATAATTAATTCTCAAATCATGAGTTTTTTATTTTATTTTTGTACCGCTTGTGCGAAAAAACAAACTCGAACTCTGTCGCAATTCTTCGGTTTTTTCCTCCTCCCAGAGTTTATCTAATTTTTGTATCTTTTTTCTTGTGTTTGTATATTTAAAGATTTACAAGTGCATACCTACCTTCAAACATACTACAGAAAATATTATATATTATTTTGGTCTAATTTTGGTATCATGTGTTACTTGTTGCGACCTAAACACACCACACACATATATTTCTTCTGCTCACTATGAGTGGGGAGGTGGAATTTGATAGACACCGGCGGCGCATTGTGGTGGCGAAAACAACAAGGCCCAGAAGCCCACACCTAGTCGGATCGAAACTCTCAATAACGAGCATATTCACTCGTTCTTTCATTGAGACGTGCGTTTCTAGTTTCTATCATGGTTATATTTTCCTGACCTGTGACTATGATGTCTGATGTGATGTGATGATGACTTCGTGATATTTTTTTTTCTTTAACATTGCTCGTGAGTTTATTGCATTTAAACATTCTCTCTTCGTGTAAACAATAAAAGGCGAAATCTTTGTTCAAAATGTCCCAATGAAATGCGGACGCACAATCGCCAGCAAACTCAAACGTTCTATGGATCACCCTAATGTCCGGATGTCTGCCCTTCTCTATGTGCTATTGTCCCCAATTGGAATTCATCGTTGTGATGTCCGATTGCCAGGGCCGTGTTGTTGAAGAATCTTTTCAAGCCCTACCTCAATCCCAAAAATAGATCGACCTGGGGAGTTAAGAGAGTTTGGAAATTACGTATGTACATGCATTTGCTGCTTATTGCCGGCGTGTAGCGCGGCGCGGCGCGACGCTCCGCCCTAGTGTCGTGATTCGTCTCATCATGTTCAACACCAAAGCTCTACTTCCGTGTCGAGTTTATTTACATTTTGTCTGTTTTCGGGGCAATGCCATTTAATTGGCCATAGATTTTGAATTATTTTCAAATTTAAGTGTGAAACAGGAGAGTTAGAGGAACGAGGAGTCCAAGAATGTCTGTTTTGCCTAAAAACACACGAAAAGAGGTCAATTGTATGGAGGGAGCGGGGTAAAGAATGTATTTAGGAAGTTTATTCGATTAGAATGTAATACTCTGCAGTCAGTGAATGATATTTCAAAGAATTTAAAATCTGACCAGACAAAGGTTGGTGTGAAAAGAAGAAAATATAGACGAAGATCCAGAAATGCCGATTCGGCTCAGATCAGAAACATGGTCTGGACATCACCAGGCTTATTTTGCGGTTTTGATTATAACTAATGTATGTAGCAAAACATGCTGCCGCAAGAATTGATACCCCAAAGATCGATACTTGGGCACGGGCACGGCAAATATTGGTCAGAAGAAGTATTCCCCAAATCATAAGCAAGATACGGTCAGAAAAGCATTCCCGATTAATGGAATCTCATCATTATTCGCCCGATCCTTAAGAAAGGAGACCCTCTGAACTGCACCAACTATAGAGGTATTAGTCTCCTCAACATCTACATCGCCTAAAAGATCTTTTCTGCTGTAGTGTTTGAGCCATTCGTCAACAATATCATTGATCAATATCAGTTCCGTTTTAGGCCAGAAAATTACATTCACATTACGGCAGATCTTGGAAAAAACCCCAAAAACTTCAAATCGATACCCACCACCTTTTCATCAATTTAAAGCTGCATGCGACAGCATTTATAGAGACAAGTTATATTGAGCATTGTTCAGTTTTGGCATTCCTGCCAAACTCGTCCGCCTATGAAAAATGAAGATGGAAAACGCGCGCTGTTCCGTCAAGGTCGGTAAAAACTGCACCGACACCTTTGAAGTCAAAAAAGGGTTTAGATAAGGTGATGCGCTGTCATGCGACTTCTTCAGCATCATACTTGTAAGAATAGTGCAGAACTCTCACGCCAAACCAAAGGCACGATAATTCAAAATTCAATTTACATAAGTGGACGATATTGACAAATTGGAGGAACACAGCGTGATGTCAGCAGATCTTTTATTGAGACGGAAGCAACGCAGATAGGTTAAGCAGATAATGAGGCAAAACCAAGTATATGCTGTCATCAAGAAGGGACGAAGTTCTGGACAAAACATCACGATATACGGCTATAACTTTAAAGTAGTTGAGGGAGTTTGCCTGCCTGGACTCCGCTATCAACTCAGAGAGCCACGCCAGCGCCACCTATAAGATCGAACGAAGAATAGCTCTTTTAAATCGCTGCTTCTTCGGGCTAAGAAGGCAATTGAGTAGCGAGGCCTTCTCTCGGGCAACTAAAGTTTCCCTTTATAAGACCCTCATCATCCAGGTCCTGCTGTATGATGTAGAAGCAGGGACTCATTCACTTTTAAATGAATGAGTACACTTTGGGTTGCTTCGAGAGGAAATTTCAAGGGAAGAGAACCTCTACCGACTTAACTTTCAAAACTGGAGGCAACTAGCTAGGGAGGAGCTGGCTGGAGAAACTTGTTGATTAAGGCTTTGGTCTATCCTGGACTCCAGCGCTACATATGGTACGGTAAGGAAAAACAAGGTGTTTTGATACAGCGATTCCATTACATTTTTTTTTTTTATAATTAGCGATTATTTGTTTCCCTTTTAATGTAGAGCACACAGCGCGAGCATTAGGAAGATAGGGAAGGGATGGACAGGAAGTGTCGATTAACATTGCTTTTGAAGCGAAATGGCAAGGGAAAATCTCGCGGGGAACTATTCTAAATTCGTGTTGTTCGGTTAAAAAAAAGAATCCCTCCGAAATCGGGCTCAAGGGTGAACTGATGAGCATTCCTTGTGGGAATCAGACTTGAATCCGTCCAATACAACTTGTATTGAACGATCCAGAAGATAGCTTCTAGTCCAACGAACAAGAATATCATCGATCGCAAAAGCACGCATGCCAAACCCTATCAAATGCCTTGAAGATATCAAGAGCAATAATCTTACTTTCACCAAAGCGATATAAAGATTTGTTCCACTGTTCGGTGCGATATGCCATCAGATCACCAGTGGAACGGTTGCTGCGGAAGCTATACTGCTGACGGTCATGGAGAAGCTTTCGATCTTCGAGATATTCCTTAAGCTGACGGTTAATCTGCGTTTCCATGACCTTAGAAAGAAGGGATGTTAGTGCTATGGGCGGTAGGAGGAGGTGGAGGATGGGTTACCTTTCTTAGGGAAAGGCTGAACAAATGCTGTTTTCCATCTTTTTGGAAAGATTCCAGAAGAGTAGGAGCGATGGAAAAGCTTACGCAGTGGCTTTGCCAGTGTGGAAGAACACCTCTTCAGAAGAATCGGGGGTATACCATCCGGGCCAGCGGATTTGTGTATATCGAGATCTTTGAGAACTCTTGCTACTGTACGGAGTGCGGAAAGAAATCTTTCCCATGGAAAAATTTACATTCTCAAGTACAGGAGGGACAACGTTGCTGTGAGGCAGCGTGGAGCTGGCAGCGAAATGGGCGGCGAACAAGTTTGCCTTCTCTGAAGAGTAAACAATTGGTTTGTTATTATCACTGAGCGTTGGAACCGAAGACGTTGAGGAGTTCTTAATATTTTTTACAAATGACCAAAAATGTTTACTGCCTTTGGGACACTGCAGAATTTTTTGCCGTAATTTTTAGTAATGCAAAAAAAAACGAGTTGCATGAGTTTCTTGCTTGATAGGAAACTTACTTCCTTGAGCCTGATAGCTTCTTTAAACTCAGAGTTAAACCAGGACTTTTCTTTAGGCTTGATGCTTTTTACTCTGCTAGGATTAAAAGCACGCATCCCTAGAAGAATCACATGTGTGATCATTTCAGCACAGGCATCTGTGACGAAGCATAGTGAACAGTTCAAGTTTCGGAAAAAAATATTCAGGCCGTCTCGTATTGCCAAACGGGTGAGAAGTAAGAAACAGTAACATCCGGTATACACATTGGCACATCGATCCATTGGGTAAGGTGATGTAACCCGGCAAAGAGCCCGACATACCTTCCTTCGGATGTTGTCTGACCAGAATAGCGGAGCCAATTGGAATTGTGTACATTGAAATCGCCGCAATAACGATTTCAGTACGAGGACAAAGGGAAACAATTTTCGAGATGGAATCAGACAGCGCATCAAACTCGTTACAAGTCGAATAATTGTCGAGATTTGGACGCCTGCAAATAAAACAATAATTAATGACATGCTTGTGGACAGTCAATTTGAGCCACAAGAAGTTAAAGTCCGTGTTGGAACATTGCCCATATTGGGGAAGGCTCTGGCAAGCAATATCATTCCTAACATAAACGACGACACCATAATGGGAAAAAAGTAGTGGCACCAAGGTATACCCTCTCACTTAGTGCCAAAATAGATGGCCTTTACTGTACAGTGTAGACGTACACTTGGAAGAAATTCTTTCTTAGGTCGCGAACATTTTCTCCAAAAACGGCTCCAACGATTTTGTTGACATTTTTTGAGATTTTTTTTTTTGTAGGTATTAGCTATCATTTTATAAAAATCAAATTTACGGGAAAAGTACCTTTCATATAACGATTTTTTTTTTAATTTTCGGCGTTTTCGTTAAAGGGTCATTGGATTTCAGCAAAGTTTAATATTTGAAAAGATCTATAAAGCAAAATTAAATCTGCATACCAATATTTTGAATAATTTAATTTGTGTATTTAAAATTAATTTTAGATTTTTTTTTTGAAAATTCAACATACTATTCAAATATCATACCTATATTAATAACTCTTAAAACATGCATACCAAAATCTCAAAAAAGAATCAAAAAACTGTAAAAAACAGGATTTTATCAAAATCCGTTCTACAATTTTCGAAATACTTTTTTTATAAATCCTTTCTTATTTAAGACGTTTGATGGCATTTTTACTAAAAACCGTTAAGGGTTGTGGTTTTGACACTATTTATAAGCTCAGAATGATTTTTGTGCGTAAATATTACTTGTTTTGATCAAAGATCTTGCCTGTCAATGTGATTAAGCATTATAGCAAGTACGTGCGACCCTGTCATGCACCTTTTTACTTGCGATTATAGGTACTATAAGGCAAGTTATGGATTCGTGCAAAAAAATTCTAACAATCTAACATGACATTACGATGATAGAGAAGTCGAAAAAAGTGGGTCCGGAAATTCCGTCCGCCTGTCTGTTCGCACCTCTACAGCCTAAACGGATGGGTCGATTTCCTTCAAACTTGGTATTTAGTATTTAATTGATAGTATTTCGGGGGTTCTTTTTTCATTTTTGCTACCGGTCGGAAAAAACCCGTACCTACCAAACAATATTTAATAAAGTTTGATTTTCTCGAAAACGGCTCTAACGATTTTAATAAAACTTTCATGATGCTATTTTTTTACAATACATCTTTAAATAAGAATGAATTTTTCGAAATTTGTTCTATAACGGTACCTCTCATAGAACCGGTTTTTTCAAATGCGGTCTTATCGTAAACCATTATCCCGATTTTATTAAAATTTTGCACACAGGAAGTCATTTCTAATGCATTTAAAAATTTTCAAAAACTTTTTTTTCGATTTTTTTAATTTTTTCTAAGAAAAATTGGTTTTCGAAATATTTTGAAAATGGATTGATTGAATTTTTTTATATAATTTTTCCAGATGAAAACAACGAACGATTTTCAATATTTTTTCCTCGATAGACATTTAGTTTTCAAATTTTATTGCATACTTAGTTTTTCCGAGAAAACTCTTAAAATAATTGAAAGAATTTTCGAAAAAAAAATATTTTTTTTTATTTTATTATATACATACATCTGCCAGCCACTTATATAAGCAATTATCTAGCATAAGAACAAGTTCGTGCGACCCAGTCGTGCATTTTATTTTATTTTTTTTTTTATTTTTTATGAGCAACTACATACGTGCGATTTAGTCAAACAATTTATTTTATTTGTTTACTGATTTTCAATAGCTTTGCACAAATGTTCCGGCACCCAAAGGAGATGGATGTTGAACTGTCTGTCATCTCTATTATGAGTTAAATTTAATAGTTTCGGGTCAGTTACGGAGTTTACGGAGCCAAATATGAGAATATCTTTTTTTGTGAGCCAAGATAAGATAGGATTTCTTTGATTGCCACATTTTCCTCGACACCCCGTCTTAGGTTTTTGAGTTATCTTAGCCCGGAAGTAAACTAAAAAACCAAAATGAACTAGTCACATATTTCTGGATATTGACAGACATCTGAGTTTAGTAGTTTCCAGAATATTTTTCTATGTTAGACTGCTTTTAACACACGAATTGGAGTACAAGCGAAAGAAAGTGTTATCCAAAGGGTGTTTTTTAGAGGCATTGAACTTCCGAAAGGGATAACTGTCAAACTAGCTGCCATACTAATGAATACGTTTGACTTTTTTTCAGTATAAAAATAAATTTATTTGCGCGACAGATCCTTAAGGAGCCATGGCCTAGTGACTTTTACTCTCAACCATTCTTGTATGTGTGTTTTTAATCTGCAAGAACAGAAGGGACCTACAGTTTAGAGCACTTGGTTAGGTTTACGGTGCGCATAATCGTCCATCTGAGCAGCTATTATGCAATACTATCGATCGATTCATGACCACATATTTTCTTCTGGATAATATTCATCCAAATCGAGGCCGTACTGTGCCTACAGAAGAAGCCATCGCCGCTGTAGACGTGAGTGTGACAGAGGACCCGAATTTATCGATCAGACGCCGTTATGAACAACTCGGTCTTTGCCCGTCCACTACTTGGAAAATGTTGAGGAAAGATCTTGGCCTACATCTGTATAAGATCCAACTGTTGCAAGAGTTAAAGCTAGCGGACCATCGATTGCATCTTGAATTCGATGAATAAACTGAGAATAGACTGGAAGTTTAAAAAGATTTGTATCGTCAATTCATCTTCAGCGATGACTCATTTCTGGCCTAACGGGTTAGTAAACAAGCAGAATTGTCATTTTTGGAGTGAGCACAATCCTCATGAGACTCTTGGAGACTCCACTACATCAGGAAAAATCACTGTTTGTTGCGGTTTACATGCCGAAGACGTCATCTGCCCATTTGTCTATAAATCCGAAACCGGTGCTAACATAACCGTGACGTGAATGGCGAACGCTATAGGCAAATGATTCGTGATTTTTTTATTCCTCATGTTATTGGAATTTATTTGGAGGAGAAATGGTTCCACAAGACGGAGCAACTTGCCATACAGCTCGTTCAACCATCACTACGTTGAGCCACACGTTTGGTGACCGAATCATCTCTAGAAATGGACCTGTGAATTTGACATCTTGGATCTACTTTTTGTGGGGGTACGTCAAATCTCTGGTCTATGCTGATAAACCAGCAACGATTGATCATTAAAAAGCCAACATTGAAAATACAGCTGCTGTAAGGACGACCGTCTACAAATCCATCTTTTCATTCAGTTTTATCTGTTCCTAGTCACAAGAGCTAATTTGTTCAAAATTTTGTAAGCAAATGAATTCAGTCACTGCTTTCCAATGAACAGCTTTTGTTAGGTTCAATGTGACAACGAGAATTATATTAATAACAGCCATTAAGGCCCGAACCTTATGCTCCTTGCTTGACGGAATATATATCAAATGATTGCCAATTCAGGTGTTTGTTGAGTGCACATTTCATTCGACATTGCAACATATTTTGTTTTAAAATGTGTTCGTATGCAATCTTCCCAATCAGGAAGTTTGTGTGAACCCAATAGTATTATGAATACAGCTTTACACCTAATCGTGCTTGCAGTGATTTAAAACATGTGCTAGGTGGATCAGCACTATAATTCACACTAGTCTATGCATTATGCCAATTTAAAGATAACCTTTATCCACTCACTGGCTCATCAATCAGCTGAAACAATTTCAAGTGATTTTTGACAATGATTGGCTTCAAGGCCGTTCCATGGTTTAACCATTATTATAAATAGATTCGTCACCATATGGTCGTGCTTGACTTGGCTCACACAACCCACATCTCTCTGGCATGGTAAACAGACTGACTAGGTACTCCATGATGTGTAAAGTAAAATATAATCACCAAGCCTAGTTTTTATTAATTCAGAAATTCGGTCTGCCGATGCAGTCAATCCGCCTAGAGTTCCATTTACACAATGCAAATTCGAGCTATGGTGACATGAACACCCACTTTTCGGATGACAAATAAGAAACCTCTACAACAACGCCCAACACACCATCATGGCATTGGCTGCAATTAGAGATTTTCTCGAGAAAAATCTTCTGAAAGGAAAATGAAAAAAAAACAACTTCTCAATGGAGCTTTCTCCGTAGGTTGCCCATTTCGTTTGCTAGTGCTGGGACAGGCTATCTCGTCAATGTTTTGTCACTGCTGGTTTGTTTTTTAGCATTGGCGGCGTCTTCGTTGTCGTCGTCTATCTAAAAACTAGAGGCACCCCAGCACCAGCAGCAGCCGCTATTCTATTTTTGACCACACCAATTGGGAATTGGGTGTCCATTTGAATTTTTCTCAGAAACAAAAAAAAAGACGAAGAAAATCATGAAAAACGAAATTCTTTCGCAGATCCTTCTCTATAAACTCACAATAACATAGTAATGATTCTATTTTTTGCACTTTATTCAGTAATTTTTCCACAGATTTGGGATATTTTTTGCCAATTAGATTTATGATCACAAAATACTTATTTGTTTATTTATCTCTCGCGAAGCAACAACACACTGGGGTTTTCACTTAAGTGTCAGTCACACTTTGCGCATTTTTATCCACTTATTTCATGTGAAGGAATTTATATTTTTTTGTTTATTTTCCTTTAATTGGAATTTAAAATTGTTGGTGATGTGGATTTTTTTGTTTGTATTCCATTTTGATTTGATGTTTATTTATCGAAGGACTTTTCACTTACCTTTTCTTTGGCACGTCCTGCATGTTTCTGAACTGATTTAGCTAACATCACACCTTTGCTTTCTGCCATAATATTTTCTCTTCTCGCGAACACGACACCGATTTTGAACAGACTAACCCTTTTTCCAAAAGGTTCCATTGGCCAAAGCAAGAAATTTGTGCGAGTGAAAAAAAACTGACAAGCGGAATGGCGGAAGTGGATTTTGACATTAGGCGAGGTGCGAGTCTTGTGGAGAATGTTGTTTGAGAATATATTGGAATTGAACATTTAAGTATTGTTTGTTTTGGAAATTGGGGAAGGGTCATTTAAAATTAGGCGACATAAATGTTTGCGCTGTAGACAATTCTATCTTCCGGCAAGCATTTACATGAACGGCCCTAAGAAACAAAAATGCGTAAATGCGGGGTACAGTCAGTCACACTTACTAACTACGTACGCTAGTCGATCTTAATATAATTAATTATTGTTTTTTATTAAAAGGATATAAAATTTGAAGAAAACAAATATTTTTCGTTTTATTATATTTGAAAACATGAATATAAAAACAAAACTGCTTAAGAAAATAGAAAAAAAAACTAGTCAGCATCTATACTTACTTACTTACTTAGGTGGCGCTACAGTTCGGGACGAACCTGGGCCTCAACCAACATGCCTCTCCAGCCAACTCGGTCTTTGGCTAGCTGCCTCCAGTTTTGCACTCCAAGTTGGTTGAGGTCGTCCTCCACTTGAGCGCGCCACCTAAGGCGAGGTCTTCCTTGACTGCGTCTACCCTCTGGGATGGAATCGAAGATCCTGCGAGCCGTAGCATTGTTGTCCATTCGCTCTACATGACCTAGCCATCTTAAACGTGATATGCGTATTTTTTTGACCAGGTCAATGTCGCTGTACAGCTCGTATAGTTCTTGGTTGAACCTTCTCCTCCAAAGCCCGTTAACGCAGATAGGGCCAAAAATCTTCCGAAGAATCTTACGCTCGAAACGACTAAGGATATCTTCATCCGCTTTAGATAGAGTCCATGCCTCGGCGCCATAGAGCAGGACTGGGATGATTAGGGTCTTATACAGAGTCTTCTTTGTCTTTCGAGAGAGGGCTTTGCTACTCAATTGCCTTCCTAGCCCATAGAAACAGCGATTGGCAAGAGTAATTCTTCGCTTTATTTCTGACGAGATGTTGTTGTCAGATGTTATAGCGGATCCGAGGTACACAAAGTCCCTAACTACCTCAAAGTTGTACCTGTCTATTGTGATGTTTTGTCCAATCCGCCGGTGTTGTGTGTCCCTTTTTGTGGACAGCAGGTACTTCGTTTTGGCCTCATTGACTGCTAGTCCCATCTTAGCCGCTTCAGCTTCAATGCTAGCAAACGTTCCACTGACAGCTCGCCGAGTTCTGCCAATGATGTCTATGTCGTCAGCGTATGCTAGCAATTGCACAGACTTGAAAAAAATTGTCCCACTACAATTGACTTGCGAGTTTCTTATAATTTTTTCAAGTATTAAGTTGAAGAAATCGCACGATAGCGCATCACCTTGTCGGAATCCTTTTTTGACGTCAAAAGCTTCTGTGAGGTCAGAACCAACCTTGACGGAGCAGCGAGAGTTCTCCATCGTCATCCTGCACAGTCGGACGAGTTTTGTGGGAATGCCAAAACCTGACATGGCTCTGTATAGCTCGTCTCTATAAATGCTATCGTACGCGGCCTTAAAATCGATAAAGAGGTGGTGGGTATCGATTTGGAATTCTTGGGTGGTTTCCAGGATCTGCCGTAGCGTGAACATTTGATCGATTGTGGACTTTCCTGGTCTGAAACCACACTGATAGGGGCCAATCAGGTTGCTGACAAAAGGTTTCAGGCGTTCACATAGTACGGCAGAGAGGATCTTGTAGGCGATATTCAGGAGACTTATTCCTCTATAGTTGGCGCAGTTTAGAGGGTCTCCTTTCTTGTGGATCGCGCAAACGATGCTGAGGTTCCATTCATCAGGCATACTTTCTTCTGACCAAACTTTAGAGATGAGTTGGTGTATGCACTCCACCAGGTCATCTCCGGCCGCTTTAAAAAGTTCGGCGGGTAATCCGTCGGGTCCAGCAGCTTTGTTGTTTTTGAGTTTAGATATTGCTATCCTTACTTCATTTTGGTCAGGTGGACGGAAGTTTTGTCTGTCATCATCCATGTTGAATGGTTCATTCTGCCTGACAGCAAGATTTTGGCCTTCATCGCCGTTTATCAGTCTGCAGAAATGATCCTTCCATGTACTCGGCACCGACTGTGACTCTACTACGAGGTTTCCATTCCTATCTCTACAGGCTTCTGTGCGGGATTTTTTTCCTTGGCATGTTCTTTTTACATGTTGGTAAAACTTCCGCACGTTGTTCCTGGAGTAGCATCTCTCAATATCTTCGATCGCGCGCTTCTCATGCTCTCTTTTTTCTTTTGGAGAAGCCGGTGTTCTTCCCGTCTTTTCTGCTCGTAAAGCTCACGAGCAGCTCTCGTCTTTCTTTGCAGCGTTGCTTTATATGCCTCTTGTTTGGCTGCATGGGCCTGCCTGCATTCGTCATCAAACCAGAGGTTTCGTGGTGATGGTCTGGTGAAACCTAGCACATCAGTTGCAGCATCTCTGATGGCTTGTTGGCAGTGTTGCCACTGATCTTCGGCACTTGATGCTGGCGGTACTGGATTTCTTGAGAGGTTACGGGAGATTCGATCGGCATAGGTTCTGGCGGTTTCTTGCGATTGCAGCTTTCCGACGTCATACTTCCTCACAGTATTACTCCGTTGTTGTGGAGTTCGGGTTATTCGCATTCTTACCTTTGCTGCAACAAGGTAGTGATCCGAGTCGATGTTAGCTGCTCGGAAGGTGCGAACATCCAAGATACTGGAGGCGTGTCTTGCATCGATCGCAACGTGATCAATCTGATTGACGGTTCTTTGATCTGGATGTCGCCAAGTCCCTTTGTGTATATCGAGATGAGGAAACCGTGTGCTTGCAATGGTGACGTTATGTGCCGCTGCGAAGTCAATTAGCCTAAGTCCGTTTTCAGACGTTGTGTCGTGTAGGCTATGTTTTCCGACAGTCCTACCAAAGATTTCCTCTTTACCTATTTTGACATTAAAATCGCCTAGTACGATCTTAACGTCGTATTTAGGGCATTGCTCATAGGTTTTGTCGAGGAGCTCATAGAAGTCATCCTTGGTGGCGTCATCTTTGTCCTCTGTGGGGGCATGAGCGCATATTAGGCTAATGTTGGCGAATTTAGCCTTGATACGGATTGTCACAAGTCGCTCACTTACGTGTCGAAAGCCCAAGACTTCTTGCCTAAGTCTACCGCTTATGACGAATCCGCACCCAAATAAACGCTGTGGTCTTCTTGCGCAATCACCGTAGTACACGTCACAGTTTTTCATCCTCCTTTTGCCCGGCCCATTCCATCGCACTTCCTGGATGGCAGTAATTCCTGCTCTGTAGCAGTCTAGGGCCTCCGCTAGTTGTTTGGATGCACGTGGTCTGTTAAGAGTTCTAACATTCCACGTGCAGATCCGAAGGTCGTTGTTCTTGATTCGTTTTTCCGGGTCGTCAACAGTAAATCCGTCCTTTTCCGAGGCTATTGGTCGCTTCGCAACTTTTTCTTTTTTCCGTGGCAGGGTTGTTAACCCCACGCACAACCCCCAACCTGGAGGGCCAGGTCCTTTGTTGGATTCCTTGGACAAAAGGAACCGGAGAATCCGGAGTCAGTAACCCACTTCGGGGATATGAGCGCTGCCGTTGGCCCATTAAGGGTTCATCCGCCACCATCTCTATTTCAATGCCCTGACTTGCATTGAATTGTCCTAATGACCTTATCTCCAAATACGTCGAAGTAGCTCATTAGGGCGTCTGCTTCGTTGACTGTTGACGCCACCGTTGGTCCAATTGGTTGGGCTCATCCGCCGTACGTCCTCTTTCTGAGGGGCTCGTGCAAGACTTCTGCGAATCGATCAGAACAGTCATTAAAGCAGAGCATTATAGTGTTGCTATTTTTTCTGTGTTCAACACTCGCGCTTATAAGTTTAGCAGGAATGTCCGGATGGACAGACCAGTACCCGGTGGTTACCGCGGGGAGGTAAAATAAGCACAATTGATGTGTACGATATAGTTGCAGCGACTGTGCATCACCAGTTTGATGCCTTTCAGTGCCTACCCTATTCATACAGCACCCAACCACCATCTATAGACGCTAAAATTGTTAATAAGTGCATATAGATACATTCATGATACACAGAAATACAAGGTATGCTAACTTTGGCTGATTTTGCGTGTGACGTCACATTCTTCTGATTTTTGTTTTTAGAGTGTAAATAAATGTATTAATTTGCCGATTTTGTTATTTTTCTATGTTTATTGTTCTTATAATCATAAAAAAAAACGTTCAAACCTTCAATTTAAAATAATAATATTCACTTAATAAATAAAAAAATAATTAAAGAAGAATGTGACGTCATAAAATATCAAGATGGCGATTTGTATGCCTTTAGGAGCATACCTTGTATTTCTGTGTATCATGGATACATTGAGCTGTCACAAAAGGAAAAAGACAATCCTCAGTTTATTTTCTCACTCTAGTTGGCAAAATCATGAAACAAATGTAAGGTTCGCAGAAATAAATTGCCATACAAATTTTGACAGTTCATTTTCGCGGGCGGCAGTGGCGCAGTAGATAAGATGTTTGCTTGCTAAGCGAGAGATTGTGAGTTCGAGTCTCAGTTTAGGAAGCAATTTTTCTAACTCCTAGTGCATGCTAGAGCAGTCCGTGAGTTTTAAGTGAGAAAAATTATCACCTAATTCTCGATCTACTGCGCCGTAAAAATTCGTTTCTATCTTTCTAATTCTTCTAACAGTGTCGTGCAACATCCAGTTGCCTTCTGCCTTACAGCCACATAGTTAAAATATTATTATTATTATTATTTGCGAGGATATAAATTCACGAGGTTTAAAAAATTTATGAGGCATGAATGCCCCTATTATAATAAATTCTCAGAATAGTAGATTCGCTTTTTATTGAAATTAGAAAAACACTCACTGATTTAGTTTCAAGTTTACATTTGTTTTAAGTCAGATAGAAATTTTTTTTTTTTGACTCTCAATCTGAATATCAAATAATAAACACGTTATCAGATTTGTTAAGCTGTATTCTTTCTCTGAATTTATCTTGGCTATCACAAGGAACAGGATATAGGTCAAAAGGTTATGGGCCCAGTTCACGGCAACACTGCGTTAGTTTTTTGAAATCGTGCTAGACATTTCAAGTGAAATTGTGCGATTCGGAAAGAACATTCCAGAAGGTGATAAAGGAAAATTCTAGAGGACTGAAAGAACAATTAAATTTTCAAATCAAATGGAAATTGATAGAATCAGTATTGAGAAGCTAGAAGGTGGAAGCAATTGGCTTACATGGAAGTTCCAAATTCGACAAATTTTAGAAGCCAACGAATTATTTGACGTTGTAGATGGAACAACTGAAAAACCGGCTAGTGGAGGAGTAAATAGTGGGCCTGAGATTATTTCTTGGAAGAAATTAGATGCAAAGGCATGTCGAACAATTTCAACAGCGTGCATGAAACAGCCACTTTTGCAAATTATGAATTGTGAAACTGCGAATGAAATGTGGCAAACACTCAAGAGCACATACGAGCAATCCTCAAAATCGAATGTTTTATTTTTGCAACAAAAATATTACAGTTTCTCTAAGGAACTGGGAGATGATATTGCAACTTTCTTGTCGAAGTTACTAGAAATTGTGCAGCAACTTCGGGATCAAAAAGAAAATATATCCGAGTCAATGGTTATGACCAAAATTTTGATGTCATTGCCTGCTGAGTATAATCATTTCCATAGTGCATGGGAGTCTACAAGTGTCGATAGTCAGACGATGGCAAATTTGCGAGCACGATTAATGGCAGAGGAGTTAAGATTGAAATCACAAGGTCACGTTGAAGAAGTGGAGGCGCTTATGGCCAGAAGAACTTTTCCGAAGAAAAATTTCAATGCGAAAAAGGGCAATTTGTCAAACAGCAAAGCGGCAAACAAAAACGGGAAGCCGAAAGGTAAATGTTTTAAGTGCGGCCAAGGCGGCCATTGGAAGCGAGATTGTCCACAGAAGACCGGATTAACTATGAAAAAAGAAGAGGAATCAATTGATGCTTTTGTGTGCCACGGTTCCACATCAAATGGAGATAAGGACACTTGGATTTTGGATTCAGGTGCAAGTGATCACATGAGTCATCGACGTGAATGGTTCGAAAACTTCATCGAAACAATGACTTATGTGACAATTGGAAATGGTGAGAAAATTATGGCTCGAGGAAAAGGCAACATAAACATTCAAGCATTCAACGGTTTAATTGGATCAGTAAACGCATGATGAATGTATTATATGTGCCGGAAATTCAACTGAATTTGTTTTCATCTGGAAAAGCCATGGATCTTGGATATAAAATGCAGTCGAACAACAAGCGTTGCGAATTGTTGAAGGGTAAAAAAATCGTTGCAGTGGGAGTTCGTCGAGAAAAATTGTTCCAGATGTTGTTCAAAGTCAATGAACTATCACAGGTTGAAGTAGCTACAACAAATATAGCAGTTAAGAAAATTTCACTTCGTTCATGGCACGAACGGTTAGGACATCAACACATCGCTTATGTGAAGAAGTTTCTGCAGAAAATAAATATGGATTTCATTGACGAAGACTTTACATGCGAAGCATGTATATATGGGAAACATCATAGGGGTAGCTTCAAGAGTCGTGAAGAGAAATCGAAGACCTGTGGTGAAATAATGTATTCAGATGTTTGCGGACCGTTTCAAGAAAGTTCGATTGGAGGCTCCAAATATTTTTTGCTGTTGAAGGACGATTATTCACATTTTCGTTTTGTGTATTTTATGAAGCACAAATCTGAAGTAGCTTCAAACGTTATGAAATGTCTTCGATTAATTCAAAAGGAGCATGGACACAACATACGCATTTTAAGGTCAGATAACGGCACTGAATTTGTAAACGGAGAATTGAAAACTTTCTTCGATGAAATGGGGATTCAACACCAGCGAACAGTGCCATATACGCCTGAGCAAAATGGGTGTGCGGAAAGGGAGATGCGTACTATAGTAGAGTCGGCAAGAACCATGCTTCATTCAAAACAGATGAGCAAAATGATGATTTTGGGCAGAAGCAGTAAATGCAGCGGTCTATGTGCTCAATAGAACTGGAACGAGTAACGTTGTGGATAAGCCACCGTATGAACTGTGGTATAACAAAGAAGCTAAATTTGACCATCTGAAAATTTTTGGTGCAGAAGTATTTATACACGTTTCAAAAGAGAAACGGCAGAAATTGGATGCGAAAGCCGCTAAATGTGTTTTTGTCGGTTATGATTATCAATCCAAGGGATATCGAGTTTGGAATCCGAAGACGAACAAAATTGAAATCGCTCGAGATGTCATATTTCTAATAGAGGAATCTATGTTATCACTCGACATTAAAGACAAAAATACCTCTAACGAAAAATCAGATGATGATGAAGATGAAGAAATGTTAACGACAGAGCAACAGGGACAGCAAGGTGCATTGTGTGATCTCGACAGCAGAAATATTGTAAGAAGACGTTTACGCGATCGGAGTGCTGTCATGGCTCCTCGGCGCTTATCATCTTTTACATCGGAAGGTCATTCGGCAATGATAGCAGTCTGCAACGAACCAAGAACATATCAAGAGGCAATTAAATCAGATGATCACAAACAGTGGGAGCGAGCAATGGACGAAGAGTACGATTCACTCATTAAAAATCGTACATGGATTTTAGTGCAACCATCAGCTGGCAAAAAGGTAATTGATAATCGATGGATTTTCAAAATCAAACAAAAACCAGATGGAAGCATTGATCGCTATAAAGCACGATTGGTAGTGCGGGGATTTACCCAGGAATACGGAGTTGATTACCAAGAAAAGTTTAGCCCTGTTGTCAAATTCACATCAATAAGAACTATATTGGCATTGGCGGCATCTAAACGTATGAGGTTGAAACAATTCGATGTGAAAACGGCATTCCTCAATGGTATTTTAGAAGAAGATGTCTTCATGAGTCAACCTATTGGATACGACGATGGCAGTGAACGAGTTTGCAAATTAACCAAGAGCTTATATGGTTTAAAACAGGCGTCACGTTGTTGGAACAGGAAATTCACTTCATTTGTAAACAAGTTTGGTTTCAAAGTATGTGAATCTGATCCATGTGTATTCGTATGCGACGCTCAGGATGGCATGCTAGTTCTAGCGATTTATGTCGATGATGGATTGATAGCAGCAGAAAGGGAAGAAGCTATATTACCGGTGATTCAGCATCTACAAAGAGAATTCAAAATCAAGGTTTGCGAGTTGAACTGTTATTTGGGACTTGAAATTGTTCAATTAGAAGACTCATCCATTCATATACATCAACAAGGGTATGCAAGAAAAATACTTGATCGTTTCAATATGTCAGATTGCAAGGCTGTAACAACACCATCGGGTAGTACTCAAAACCTTGGCGATTTTGAGGCTGATGAAGAAGTAAACTTTCCGTATCGTGAAGCAATCGGAAGTTTGATGTATCTGGCGGTAGCAACGAGGCCAGACATCAGCTTTTCAGTTGGGAATGTTAGCCGACATTTAGAAAAGCCTGCTGCAGCGCATGTTAATGCAGTGAAACGCATTTTCAAATATATTCAAGGCACAATGGATATGGGAATTCGTTTCCAAGGCGGCGAAAACAACTTACATTTCTGTGGATACAGCGACGCAGATTATGCGGGAGATTTGGAAACAAGAAGAATAACATCCGGTTACGTTTTTATGCTGGGAGATAGTATCATCAGTTGGGGTTCAGAAAGACAAAAATCTGTTGCTCTATCAACTACAGAATCCGAGTATATGGCAGCAGCACACGCTATAAAGGAATTGGTGTGGTTGAAGAATTTATTGAGTGAATTGCTTCATTTTAAATTCTTTTTAATCGCTTTTAAAGAAAGAAACATCGTTGTTGTTGTTTTCTTACACTATGTTCACACCAAAATGAAATTTCAGATTTCGGTAGGATATCAAAATGGTTTTCAAAAACAATAATATTTGATATGTAAAAAAGTGCAACGAGTATGAAACGAGAGAACAAAATCTGAAATGAAACAAAGACCTAGTGTCCTTGTTACACGTCCATATTATAATATATTTAGCGATACAAAAATATCGACGGTTAACCTCGTAAGTCGAAAAAAATATTTTTAATGCAAAAAAATTAGGAAATTCAGAGCCATCTTTTGATATTTTCAGCTCAACAATATTGTTGTGAACATTTTTCAGAAATGACAAAATTCAAAAACTCGTCTTATAAATTCTAATAAGAAATTAAGCAGTACCTCGTAAGTCTCCTACTATGCAAGTAAAAAAAAATATACTTACGAGGTTCTCCATAAATACACAAAGCGGTTTTTCTTAATTTCTGAAAAACTTGCAAAAACGACTTACGAGGTTATGAAGTTTAACCGTCGATATGTAGATTGCTGATTACTTAAAAGTTTTGTTTGATTTGACAATCTGAATTTCCAATGAGATATTGAAGAAATTTCGTAATACTAAATACATACGGGCAACAATGGTGAGCCTAGCGTCAAATTTTCCCACAATTTTGCATGCAAATCCCTGTTTTCGCAAGACTGGAGATCAAGATCAACGGAGTTGATAAAGATCATACAAAAGCAGACAAAGAGCATGCAAGTTGGAAATAACAGAAAGGCAGGCGCGAAAACTCCTGGATAAAAAAACACTACATGACTTCTGCATTTAGGCGGTCTCAGGTATGGAACAATGCAAAAACGGGCGTCTAACCACACAGGTGGGGCCTTAGGCATAGAAAAAAGCAATAAGAACGACAACTGAGAGGATAATTCTCTTTTCGTCTGCAAACTGAAAAATCTCTTACATATTTTGTACCATTCTCTGTATATTTCTTAGTCGGGACTTACACGGCGCATTAAATTAACGCGAAACTCTTGCATATTTCCTTTTGAACTTGTATTCGGTAATGCACGCGCACTTACACGAAAACATGTTCGAGTTGCGCGTGTTTTTTTCAGTTGCGCATTATTTTATCTATCTTAGCTTTCTTTTCTTTAGCTATCTTTTATTTTACTTTCTGTGTTTCAGTATTTAAAAAAATTATTTATATGAAACAAATTAATAAAAACTTAATGAATGAATGAATAAATGAAAAGAAACAAATTCCATATACCATTTAAATTCTGCGGCCACCATACATGTTTTTATCATTTTGTAACGCGTTGTTTGAGCAACATCCAAAACAAGTATGAAGCAAAATAAGAACAAAAAATACAAAGAGAAACGTCAAAAAAGTTGCAGGGACAGTTCTACTCGTCCATGTTCGAGTTCCTCTATTTCTATTTCATTATCTTTCCTTTTCGCATGCAAGGCAAACACGCGCCGTGTAAGTCTCGACTTATGGGACTACTACTACGTCTGCAGTTTTGGGGAGTAGGAAACGTATTGCTGCTGCTCCCACGTATTCACACACACAAAATAAAATTTCAGGGTTTGCAGGTTCGGTACTATTCGCAGTTCTATGGCCTTATAATATTTAATATATGTACATATTTGTCTCTAATTGAAATAACATTTAATACACTAAACAATTTTTCGGCTGGGATGAAACGCCGACGACTTCCCCTTTTAGCTACGGTCTGTTAAAACTTAGCTCCAAATGTTCTAAATCCTCTAAATTTCCACGGTACGCTGGGAAACAAAAATATGAATGTTGCATACAGTGCCACCCTGCGGGTATTTCAACAGCATAGTTTTTTTCTCTGCAAGATGTGTATCATGCCTCACCGCCACCTCACGCCAGCAAAAAATCCCTGACGCTCAGGTTCCGACAACACGTTAGTTTAGTTTCTTAGAATCTTGTATCCCAAGGCCGAATAAATACTTTAGTGAAGGCTTTCTTTTGTAAAAATCTACAAATTTCGTGCCTGGTACTAAACATAGAATATAGAAAACGTAGAAATTTACTCAAAATTCGTAATTTTAGAAGGATGTCGGACAAACCTATTGACAATTGAAATGTATCATCCAGTTGCAATTATTATCGCTTCAAATAAAACACGGACAAACTATTTTTTATTTATTTTTTTTTTATTAAAAATTTGTCTTGGTTAATCCAAGGCCTTACTTAAAAATTATAATTTTTTTGTTTGTTTTCTATTCTTTTTAAATGCTTAACACTTTACAAAAATAAAAGGATAATTTACTTTTAGATATTACATTTATATCAATTTTTCCCCAGAATGTTTTGCTTCGCTTAATTTTTTTTTAATTTTAATTTTGTGGATTTTGTTTTTTTTTTTTTTTTAATTTTAAAGTACACATGACTAAAAAATAAAGTAAACTAAAAAAAAAAAAACTACGCATTCAGAATAACCCTATTTTTTTCATTTTGAAGATGTTTAACAATTGTTATAAGTTTGTGTTAGCAAATAAGGTAATTAAACGTGCAATACAAAAATATTGTAGATTGTTCTTGTTTGAAAAAAAAGTCAGCCGGGTCCTGTTTTATAAATACTTGTCAAGGATAATGAAATAAAAAATTCAATACCTTGCTAAATCATTTTAAATCAGTCACAAGAGTAAGTGGCGGTAAGTTACCATGAACAACATTATTTTAGGGAATTTACACTTCGAAATCTTTACCGCAGGCAGATTATGCCACTCTCCCCTTTTCCCTATTCTTATAAACCTCTATGAAACAGGACTCGTTGCTGTAAGACTGAAATCATTATCAAAGTTCTCAACCAAAAAAACAAACTTTCAACTCCGCATGTATAATAAACTCATGATGGTCGATGGGAAGCAAAAATGGCGCCCGATTCAAAAATAATCAATACACGAATTTGCAAGAGATATACAATATATATACACAAAAATAAGATAGAATAACTGGACTAACAAAAGAAAATGATATTTTCAATTTTCGTGTTTTTAAGGCGTTTTCGCCGTTTTAACTTTTGTGTTTTTCTATATTATAAAAACAAATTTTAGTGCAAATTGTTTTTAATGAAAAAAAATACAATTATTTGAAAAATATAGAACAATAAAATTTGACGTGCCAGAAGGTATTTTATTTAAACTTGAGGATTTATTTTGTAATTGAATACTTTTTTTAATGGTAAAAATTCTCTTAAGAATAACCCTCGATTTGCGTTTGTGAACTTTACAGACAAGCAGGATGAAATGGAAAATAAGTGGTCACGGGGAGTGGGGTAGCTGTTGTTCTTCTGTTAAAATTATATTGAATATATATTTGTTTGTTATTTTTATGAAATCCTTCCTATCATTAGTTTGATTTTGTTTGTTTTATGCTTTAATCTTTTTTTATAAATTAAAAAAAAAACAATTGTTTAACCATCATGTTTTCTCTTCTTTCCTCGGGCTTGGGTTTCTTCTATAAGCAAAGAGGAATAAGAATTTAGCTAGCATAAAATAATGAATTTATTAAAAAAAAAAACAAACCTGCTGTTTCCGTTTCCTTTTGTTCTGCAGATGGATCGGCAGCGGTAGCAGCTGTAGCAGCAGCTTCCCCATCAGCTTCTTCTTCATCAGATTCGTCATCATCATCGTCATCGGCTCCATCTTCTTCGTCCCATTCTGAATTATCTTCTTCCAGGTCATCATTATAGACCTTTAAGACCGAAAAAAAAAACAAAAATATTGTTCTCAATAACCATTCTTAAAAGAACTCAAGAAAACTATTTTTTTTAGAGTGCAAGATCAACTATCTCACCTCAGCTAATGAAACATCACCATTATCTTCATCGTCGTCGCTGTCATCTTCCTCATCCTCATCTCTCTCCTCTCCATCATCTTCATCATCACCCATCTCATCGGAAACTGCAAGATAATAAAAAAAAAATGAACCGTGATTAGTAAAACCAGCAAGGATTATTTAAAATGCTTACAATGTGCTGCACTGACTAAATTCAACAAAGCAAGGAACCAATAAAGTAAAAGAGCGAAATTCATTGGAGGTTGAGAGGGTGAGGCTATGGTTGTAAGTTGGTTTTCACTACATGCAGCAGTTGCTTTAGCTTCTTTTATTTTTAATTCCTTCAAATATTCATCCAAATCATCTGTTTCATTAGATGACGAAAGACTGTTTACGCTATTGATAGGTAGACTGGTTTGAGACTTCTTAGCTTTGACACGTTGCTCGAACATGTCCAGCTCGTCCAAATCTATTTCTAAACCATTTATACAAAACGCATTTTTGCCTGAAAGCCATACAAATCTTCTTTAGAGATAACTAGTTTTCACGATATGAATAATTGGGAGGCAAAAGCAGTGTAGAAGTAACTTATTTTGCTTTTTTGTTTTATTAGATTTGGAATATTTCTGAGTGATTTTTCAGCTAAGGTATTTTTGAATTTTTGAAAAAGCTGTTTATGAAAAATGTGTGTACTTATGAAAAGTATAGGATTAAATTATGAATAACTGTTAGTCTTAAAACTATTTGAAAACGACTTTCACATATCTTAAATCAATTTAGAACCATCTCTTCTTTATTAGTCGCATGTAAACATCTCGCAAAATATCTATCCTTTTACTTTCGACTTGGGTATGTAGACCAGGGTCGATAATTTTTGAAACCAAACAAAAAAAATTATAGTAGAATGAAACTTATTGTACAAGGAAGAGAATACAACAAAAATGAAAGGAAACATAAATTACGGGCGATTCGAGATCGGGAAGCATTGGTCTAATAGGTCGATCTGTCGATTCGATAAAAAAAAACTATGAAGGTGCCTTAACAATCCCGACTGATAATTATTAATTCTTAATAAAAATGTTGGGTATTTATGGGGGCTAGTTCCTCTCAGGCTTGCCGAGAGGCGAAGAAGTATTGCATCCGTCGCTCAGGTTCGCATCAACATTGCTGTCCTACGCGATGAAAACAAAAGCAACATCTACAGTCATGCTCTAAGATTCTACCTCGAAGAGGGTAGAGTAAGTCCTAGGGATAGTGTTGGGTGTATATGAAAAACGCGAAAAAAAATGATAGCTGCTGCGTATGCGAGAAATGTTGGCCCAACAATAAAAAAATTAACTAGTGCAATCATTGGGTCAAAAGTAGCAGCCGATAACAATATTGGGGAAGAAATACGCGGGCAGCTGCTAAAATCCAACACAACCTACTATATTCAGTCGAAATCCAGAAATCTTACCACAAAAACTAAGCTGCTGCTAAACAAGACTTTGGAATTAACAGTACGGAAATACGGATCCAAGACTTCCGCACGGATCCATTTCTTAGCTACGTTTGAGAGGAAATTCTTAAGTAGAATTGGTGGGTGGTGGCCGCGTGTGTGAGGGATTACAATTCCGGAGAAGATTCAAAGTTTTATGAAATCTACCTCGAAGCAGATGTGTAGATGGCAAGCGATAGACCCCCCTATAAACTTGGTGGTAGTACACATAAGTTGTTGTTCTTCATTTAAAAAGCTTCTACTGTATAAGTGTACAAACAGAGTGGAGCTGTGAATGAGCAAGCGCAGTGAGGAAAGAGCAAAGCGAAAAAATCAGCTTTTCAGCTTTGCTCTCCGCTCCTTGTATACTACAGCCATATTATTCACATTTTGCAAAACTAGAAATGAAACTAGTTTTACGTAAAAATTGTTTTGTTTCCAGTTCTATCAAAACGAATCAAAACTAGTTCAACAAAAATCGGTATTATTCACTTCTGAAAATAAAACTACATAGTTTATGTTTTTAAACAAGTTTCTAGTTTTTTACTATAAAACTAGTTTTGTCGAAGTAGCTGTTTTTAATTTGACAGCAACAATTAAAAGTCACACATTTTTTGGTTATTTTTAAAGAAAAACAGTTGCGTTGTCCGATTGTTGCGCTTGAAGCCTAAATATAAACCATAAAAATACAGGTATTTCATCTCCTTATCAGTTTTGGTTGCATATTCATATTTTAGTTAGTTTCGTAAGAATCAAAAGATATGGGCCATCAAAATAAAGGAATCACCGTTGAAGGATAATTGCTGCAGCATGGCCAAAAATTAAAGGAGAAAAATTGACCCGAGCGGAAATGGTGACCTACGTCGAAGTAGAGGGAAGAAGTGAAATTTTGTCCAAGGAGTAAGAAAACCATGCTGCCGAGATGCATTTTGAGAATGCTGTGTTGGAAGCGAAGCTAGAAGAATTGCCTTCAATTGCTTCAGATAAATAGACCGAAAACCAACGTTGCGCTGAAATACGCAACAAAGAAGCTGTGTTTAACCCCCAAATGCAAGTGCTATTCGCTGCACGCAATGCATTGCCGTGCTCTTGCTTGTCACGTATAGTTGCGCTTGGGTATGTCATCTCATTGGGAATGCAGAATGGTAGCTATGAGTCTGTAGTTGGATATTCGCTGGATGAACCTATTCTTAAGAGGAATAGCTAATAGATTTAACGTTATTAAACAACATTTACATATTTAATTTTTTGCCGGTGCATATTAAAAACAAATACACAATTCGAAAGTTAAGTTTTTCATTTATAAATATTATTACTAATTTCCAAAATAATTTCTTAGGTAGAAATTTACTTTTGTACAACGAAACGCTAATAAAACGCCTAATCGTCTTCCTCTTCCACTTCTGCATGTTTCCACAAAGTGTATGCGCGTCTGCTCTCTGTCTCTGTATCTTCATGGTTACCAGACAAATCTCCACAAAATCATCATATTCTTAACCCAAGTAATTCTTTACGCCCAATTCACGAAGTACCTACAGTGCTACAGTTTTTCTGCCATCTTAAGTCTGGGTGTACCTCGAAAAAAAAGGATGTTTGTTAACAAATTGGCGGACAACTTTTTTATTTAAAGATATTTTAACGAAATAAATTTTAATGTTTAGTTAACATACAAGACTCATAATGTTCATTATAATAATTTCTTATTTTCCAAAATTGTAAGTTAGAGATCATAAAAGTTATAAAATTATCGTTCTTTTTCTCTAATCTTAAATCTTGGGGTTTTTTTCTTAGTAATTTAATTTTTTTATTCTTGTTATATAATTAAATTGAGTCAATACCGGGAGTAAAACTATTTTTTTTAAATTAAACTTAATTTTTTATGAAAAAAAATTCATCGAATTAAAAATTTGATTTTTGTTGTTATTTTTTAAATCTTTGTGAATGTTTTCTATGGTTTTCGAAGTTCAATTTTATTATTAATTTTGTCTGAAAGCTGAGTTTTCAAGCTCGGGAGTAAAACTATAGTTTTTTAAAAATTATTGTTTTTAACACTCTAATCACTGATTAAAAAAGCTAAAATATCGATTGATTTTATAAAGAAAGTAACGTTCTAATAATTTTGGTTTATTTTTTTTTTTTAACATTTTATCTTTTTACATCGACTTAGAAAATGTATTTAACTGTAATAGCTTTTTTTATATACATTTTTAAAAAATGGTCTAATTTGCGTTTTTTCCATAGAAAGTTTATTGCTAACGCACACAAGTTTGGAGAAGTTGCAGCCTCTAATACTTCAGTCACCAACTTTAATTAGGACAATCCTGCACTTGAACCAACTGGAGATGCTTTTACTTCCATCGAGGAAGTAACTGACATAATCCACGGAGGAAATTCTAAGAAGTCAGCAGGAAATGACTACGAGAGAACCAGCAGCGGACACAACAGAGGATAAGCAACACTGCATCCTAACCCCAATTTTTTAAAACCAAAGACAGTAAATTATAATCAAGAATTTCAATTAAAAGATTATGCAAACAACAATATGATATAAGTAAAAATATAGCATTGTATAGAGTCAGCTGAAGTAAGTCGGGCCCCTGTTGTTGAGCCGACATGATTTATTTTAGTTATAAGTTAGTTTAAGACCAATTGTACATAAATTCTAACGAATATAATAAAAATAATCTAATCTAAACGCACACAAATAAATTTGTAGTTTGAACGATTTCCGCAGCAGAATTGGGTGCTGTTCAGCTCTTTTACTTTGTTCTCTTCTATTTTTTGTTGTTGTTATTACATGTGTTCTGTCTTTTACTCTCTGGTCTCTACCCTACCCTGGCTGGTTCCGATATTTTTTTGTTTTTCAGTCTCTGATTTTGGTTGCCTCATTTGTCATATTTCCAATTCTACTGAGACTGACGGATTGGTGAAGGGATACATATTATTGGTAGGGTGATTGCGGTGGGAAGTATTTTTTTGTGGGTCTGTTTTTTTTTTGTTTATGGACCATTTTACAGAAAAGGGAGGCGTTTGGTGCCACACTCATGCGAGGAGTTGTATTTTATTTTTGGAAAAAAGCAAGAAACTAAGGTATGATGCAAATTGAATTGTTTCTTTTGTGAAGTTTTTTACGTTCATTTCGTTTTCTATGCAAACAAAAATATTTTGGTTTGAAGTTTGGAAATAAAAATGGGTACGTTAAATTTGGCTCCAATGAAAAATTACCCATAAAAACGGTCCAATTTTTAAATTGAAAAATGGCTTGAAAGCTAGTAAAAGGAAGCTCCAAAAATAAAACAGATTCGAATTGGAAAAAGGCTAAAAATAATGTCCTATATGAAGTTTCTATCGTTAGTAATAATAGGGCAATTATCATTAACATGGGTTAAGGTACACCAAAGGGAGCCTTTTCTTAAATCTCCGATAAATGGTATAAAATTGGAGAAAAGCCCTTACTAAGGAACAATTTTTTTCTGGGAATATATCCAAGAATCATTCCCTAAAATCCTGAAAACAAATTAGGGACACCCTGTATAAAAAACTATTAGCTCTTATATAATCAGAACCAAATTTACCGAAAAAGTCTATGAACGGTACATATCATATAACGGTTTTTTTTTTCTATTTTTGGCTTTCTCGGTAACGGCTCTTTTTGGATATCTGTCAAATTTTATATTTGAGAAGATTTAGATAGCCAAATTAATCCTGCATATCAACATTTTGAATAACTTTTTTGTTCTAATTAAAATTTATTTATTTTTTTTTTAAATCTATATTTTTAAACTAATAAAAAAAAACATTTTAAATTTTATAATCCCATGTATATTAATAAATTCTAAAATATTGCATACCAAAATTTAAGAAAAAAAAATTGTTCAAGAAACTAAAAATAAAAAACAAGAATTTATAAAAATCCGTCGAAATACTTTTTTCATAAATTCATTATTATACAAGACGTGTGATGGCATACTCCATATTTACTAAAAACCGTTAAGGGTTGTGGTTTTCACACTATTTATAAGTTAAGAACATGTTATTTTTGTACGTAAATGTTACTTGTTTCAATTAAAGATCTTGCCTTCCAATATGGTTAAGCACATAGGAGCAAGTACGTGCGACCCAGTTGTGCCTATTTTTTTTTGTATTGATAGTGTCTTATTCAGCAATTTAGTTTAGGGTTATATTTCATTTTCTTTTTTTCTTCTTCTTTTTTTGATTTCTAAGAATATGGATTCATTTTCCATTATACAATTTGGCCCCAAATAAACAAAAAAAAAACTGTAGATATTTTACGAAAATTTACAAAAGATCTTCGTTCAACGTCAAAAACACGTTGGCAAACGTTAAAATTGATCTAAGCCGGTCTTCTAGAGTCTAGACAGACAAAATAAAAAAAAAATATAGGCCGGCCAACGATGTAATTATCATATCAACTTGAACTAATTTTGCTCTCCAGGTCCAGTTTTTTTTATGTAGCTAGTTGAAAATAAAAAAATACAACAAATTCCTAGGCACACCATTATGGACTAGGAGAGCCACAGAAAAGACGAACATCACAAAAAAAACAAAAAAGGTCAAAAGGTTTTAAAACGTCCATGCTCCTCATCTGAAGTCTGAATTAACCTTTGGGCTTAGAGCACATAAAAAAGAGAATTTTATTTGTGCACCAATACATACAAGTATGTTTACTTGAGTTTTGAGTTCTGGTCTGAGCTACACCCAGCCTTAAGGATGATTATGTTGCAAAGCTATTGAATTATTTTTCTTGATTTCCGCATTTTATTTTGTGATGAATAATAGAAAAAGGCTTCAAAACTAGTTTTGATGTTCATAAAACTAGGTATTTCTGGTTTTATGAATTTCTAGTTTTACCCAAAACTAGTTTTAGAATTTCGAGTTTTATAAGTCAGTTTTTGTTTGAATAATACTGATTCATTCAAAATTTGAAAAACTAGTTTTACCTTAAAACTAGTTTTGAATCGTGTGAATAATATGGCTCTTAGTGTAAAAACAGAGTTGAATTTCATCAGAGAAAAGAGCAAAGAGCTCGAGAGGGGAGCAAGGATGAAGCCTAGCCAGAGTGAGGAGCAAGGAGCAAGAGCGCAGGACTAAAACGGGCAGCTACAAAATTTAAATAGTCACGATTAAAATCTCTCACAGAAAAATAAAACTACACAAATTCGGGATTTTTAAACGTCAAAGTCATATGATTAAGGCTCTCACAGACGGACGTAAAATGCTGAAATGCGGACCATCCTCGCCGCCATGTCGCAGCAGCCAGTTAGCTTCTTTTGCAAAACACACAAGTGCGTGCATTAGACTTCGGTTTCGGTGGAGGCGAATTTTACTCGCACGAATTAAGCGAAAGTAGGCGAATAGAGTGGTTCCGGTGCAAACGAATTTTACTCGCGCGAAGTAAGCGAATTCTTATTTATGCAGATTATTGTGCCAAAAAAAGATTCTCCGAATCCATTTTCTAAATTCAATACACACAACTATCTACTAATATAAGCACAAATCCTTCTAAAGTAAACAAAAAATCGCTTTACTCGCGCGAGCAAAATAGAAATAAAATCATCGGAAACTTAATTCGCTTAGTTCGCGCCAATAATTTTTTGGTGCCGAAATTAATGAATTTAGCGAACTTTGGAAGTTCATGCGAGTGAAATTCGCTTACATTACCGGAACTACTACTATCTACCCCCTACTACTAGGGGGTAGATAGCGCACGGCCACAAACGCGACACATACTTGGCCATATAGATGCGGTGCAATCAATTTGTGTGGAATTCTATAAGTATCCGCTCATTATTTCACTGCGGCCATGTTTGTGTCAGAAAAAATTATTTAAACGGTGTGTTATAATTTTCATTGCCCATATCATAAAGAAATGGGCAATTATATTATACATATTTGTTATGTTTGTCCATTTTGAAAATAAAATTATTCAAAAATTTGCCAAAGCTTTTGCGGTTTTTAAACGCAGAGTTAAAACGCGCTCAGTTTAAAAGGTCTTTAATATTGTTTTGTATTGTTTCCTTCACCACCTTTGCGTTTATTTGACATAGGATATGCAATGCATACCGAGTTTATTAATAAAAAGAAAGCAACTTTTGTGTAAATGATAATCATATACCGCCTGTTGATAGCCGCGAAAAAATCGTCCATTTATTGTTTTCCGATTGCGGGAGCCTTAATATTCCAGCTGATCTTTTTTAAATTTCAACATGAAACTCATTTTTCTGTCAAAGAATTTTCTTGGACTGAAATTGTCAGTAGAGAGAAATATTTTACTCTCTCGTGAGCACTCTTTTTTGCCAAAAGCTACGAATTTTATGTCTTGTGGAACCTGTTTTTCGTAAAAAATGGCTAAAATTTGTAGTTTTGGGGAGCATGTGGAACAAAGCTAAGAACACATTAATTCTAATTAAATATACTTGGCTCGTGTCAACTTCTTTCACCTTTTCTCCCTCATTACATGAATCCATACAAATTGTTGCCTTATAAATCAAGCGGGGAAAAACAGAAAGAAAATCGAATAAACAACAACAAAACTTGTGGGAACTACATGCAATACTTTTTACTGAAACATGGTTAGATAAGTCTATTTTGGACAATGAAATACTATGTAGTTCGTATCAAATATTTCGGTCAGATCGGTCTTCCTTAACTAGCAGTAAAAAGTCTGGTGGTGGAGTTCTAATTGCCATTAGAAATTGCTACAAGTGTAAAATTGTCTCTATGCCCTCAATAAGCGTAGAAATGGTATGTGTTATAACTCTCCTCAAAACTTTTCAACTTTTTATAGTCTGTGTCTACATTCCACCAAAAATGAATTGTGAACTTTACGATCAATGTGTTATAAACATTTAGTACATTGTTTGCCTGATGAATCCCAACGACCGGTTACAACTTGTTGGTGATTTTAATTTACCAGACATTGAATGGGACGTTCTTCAAGAAGATGACAAATTTTTGTCACCTACATCGTTGACATCAGAAACGAGTATTTCTTTTGTGGACTCAATGTGCTCTTTAGCCTTAAATCAAGTTAACCCGTTTAAAAATGAAAGAGGTAATTTTCTCGACCTCGTGTTTACGGATGATGTTAATGGCTTAACGGTGCAAAGATCATGCCCTTTATTGGATGATGTTAGATTTCACCCTTGCTTTGAAGTTTTAATGGAAATGCCGACCTCCGTTTGTGCTAGTCAATACGATCATGGCTATGAATTTGACTTCAAGAAAACTGATTTTGAAAAACTCAATATGGAACTTTCTCAATTTCACTGGGATAGTGTCTTTTTTAATATGGATGCTAGTAAAGCAACTGATACTTTCTATGAAATATTGTACAACAGCTTTTTGAAAACAATACCTTGTCGCCGCATCAAAATTGTTGATAATTGTGTTCCTTGGCTCACACCTTTCCTTAAAAGGCTTAAAAACAAAAAAAAAACAAACTCCACAACAAGCTCAAATTCAAGTTTACAGTTTCCACTGCTCAAGAGTTCAGCAGAATAAGAAGAGAATTCCAAGTCAAATCAAGGGCTGCATATAAAAACTACATAATATCTATGAAAGCTAACCTATTATGGAATCCTTCATCTTTTTGGAAATTTGTTAAAAATAAAAGAAAAATAGCTGAATTCCCGTCCTATATGAATTTAGATCAAATTTCTTCAAATGATGGGGTAATGATCTGTGATATGTTTGCAGAAATGTTTAAAGGCATCTACAAATGTAATAATGGGTTGGCTGGGCTGCATCAAATTACCTCTAACATGAGCATTACAAATGACTTGCCATTTATTCAAGAAAACGATGTGACAAGTGCAATAAAGAAGTTAACATATTCATTTTCTACTGGACCTGATAATGTTCCTTCCTGTGTTTTAATAAACTGCTGTCATTCCTTGGCTAGTGCTTTGTGTTATTTGTTTAACCTATCTTTGTCGTCTTCCGTTTTCCCGCACGCTTGGAAGTCTTCATTTATAATTCCACTTTTTAAATCAGGAAGCCGATGCAACATGCGTGACTACCGAGGTATAGCAAAACTCAGCGTTATTCCCAAGATGATGGAATCTATAATAGTCCATGAGTTGATACATGGTGTAAAATCGCATCTATCGGACAGATAGCATGGATTCGTCAAGGGCAAATCTACCATTACAAATCTGTTGGAAATTACATCATGCATAACAAAAGGATTCATGAATCGTCATCAAACGGATGTAATATACACTGACTTCTCCAAAGCCTTCGATCAACTTAATCATCAGCTGCTTTTTAGAAAACTTTCACTTTTCGGCTGGTCCCCAAAACTTGTGCAATGGATTGCAAGTTATTTATCATCTCGTACTCAATATGTTAAGTTCAAGTCTCATTTATCCAACGCAATAGATGTCAAGTCTGGCGTGCCTCAAGGAAGCCACCTGGGACCACTGTTATTCGTAATTTTTATAAATGATTTACCCTCTGTGATAAAATACTGTGATATACATCTCTATGCTGACGATGCGAAAATTTCATATTCATATAAAAATAATGCTGATTACTTTCAACTGCAATCTGATATTGATCATTTGCAGGAATGGTGTAATAAGAATGATCTCACACTGAACTCTAAGAAATGCAAAGTAATGACCTTCGCTAGAGTTAAAAATGTTTTCTTTAATGAATACTCTATAAATAATTCAAAACTTGAAAGAGTTAATTATTTTATAGACTTGGGAGTAATATTTGATTCAAAATTAGACTTCAGAATGCACATCGACTCTATAACTGCAAAAGCTTCTGTTCGTCTAGGAATGATTAAACGATGGTCAAAAGAATTCAACGACCCTTATGTGACAAAGAGCCTGTTTGTTGGACTGGTTCGTTCGATCTTGGAATATGGTTGCCAAGTTTGGTGCCCATATTACTCCTGTCACATTGCCCGCATTGAATCAATTCAAAAACAGTTTCTATTATTTGCTCTCCGTCATCTTAACTGGGATAATCATCACCATCTTCCACCATATCGTTCGCGACTTTTACTGATTGGTCTTAATACGCTCGAGGATAGGAGGTCATAACTCAATGCTGCATTCATATTTAAACTTTTAAACGGTGATATAAATTCTCCTTATTTGCTTTCCTTAATAAAATTAAATGTGCCATTCCGTCCAAGTCGAAATTATAAAATTTTGCGAACACATGAAACTACTTTAAACTACTTAAATAATGAACCGTTCTCTCTCTTATGTAAACAGTTCAATAATTATAATTCCTTCGTAGATTTTAATCTTACTTCATTGAAATTTAAACAAATTATACTTTTATTCAATTTAAATCGTCACTAATTATGTAAATGTAATATTATTTGTATAATCCAAATAACTGTGATCAATAATGTATCTGTAGTTATAGTCAAATAAATAAATAAATAAATAAAATAAAATAAAACTAAGAATGCTAGTCGGTTCAATGTAATTTGCTAAACCAACAAAACCTGTTCTGAGAACAGGCTTATCATGTGGCTGCGATGGTGCGATGTGCAGTACGTCGGCTTCGCAAACGCTGGATCTATTGTTCAGACCCAGCTCGGGACCAAAAAGGTTTTTCGATAAAATTGAACATAAAGCGATAAAGCACCACCAAAAGAGTCTGATGATCGGGTTGGCCTCTGTGAAATAGCTATAACTCCAGCCTATGAACTTGGTAATAGTAAACATAAGTTGTTGTTCTTCATTCAAAAAAATGTTGCTTTTATTGTGTATATTTCAAGTGTTTTGAAAAAAATTATCTGAAAATGGATTCAATTGCGATTGCTATTTATGAAATAAATCAAGAAAACGCGTGGATTTTAAGAGTCGCATTTAATCTACTCGACCACAATCCCTGGGCAATTTATGGCTTTTTTTTGGAGCATATCCAAAAGCCTTTGGAATTGGGTTTTGTTCGTATTCACTTTTGATCTTTGGTTAAATATTTGTTTAAAGTTAAATATTTGTTCTTGCTTAGGTGCCAGTTATAGCGAAAACAGGAAAAAAATTGAATTCAAATGTTTTCATATGATAAATATTTTTTGTAAAAAATTGTTAACTAATTTTCCCGATAAAATTCCGTCAGAAGAAATAAATAAATACTTTATTTTACTGAAATATTTGTTAAAGTTAGAGACTTGGTTAGAGTGACTTCATTGGGTGATACCCAGGTGGCTTTGTAGATATCTTTACGCGGGGGACTGGTACTTTCATCGACAAATTTCATTGATGCTGCCATTTCTATGACTCGTAATCCATTATCAATAACGGTCTCATGCAAACTATGGGAGCCTACCTGAAAAACGGCTCCCTACCTAGTTTGGCGTTGAATTCGCCAAGGATGATTTTAACGTCATACCTTGGGAAGGCATTGAGGGTCCGCTCTACAAGTTCGTAGTAGGCATTTTTTCCGTCTTCTTCGGACTCCTCAGTAGCCTTTTGTTTATTGCATATAAGCCGAAGATGGTAGACTTATTTTTTTCGCCAGGACATCAACAATTTATATGTAGCTGATGTGCAGCTCGAGCTCTGTAGAGCGATCTTACGTTTCATTCGAAAATTCGTAAATCGTTAAGCCGTTGTAATTGAGTGACTGAGTAAGTTTTTTTTCGGTAGCGATTACCAGCCTCTCGCCAAACCTTTTTTGTAAGTGTCTGTAAGGCACATTGCTTTTTTTAGAATGCAACATGACGTTGCATGACACTAGTTAGAAGAATTAAAAAGATAGGAAAGAATTTTTTTTCGGTGAACATTTTCTCACTTAAAACTCACGGACGGCTCTAGCTTGCAGTCAGAGTTAGAAAAAATTCTTCTCAACCTGAGTATCGAACTGACTACGTATTATCTATCTCCAATTCGAGCGGCACTGGTGCAGTAGTACTAGTGACTAGCGCTTGCAATTTTAGCTAATTTGTGTACATTAGTATAAGCAAATCATTGCCCGGGGACCACCACGTGGATGTAAAGCAAGAACTTCGGCGTGATTAAGTTACATTGCTGGCTTAATCCAAGTTTAAGGCATTTTTAACAACTACCCCATTATGCAGGCCCCCCGTATCATCCACACCTTTAAAAAATAATTCTTCAGTCAGTTAAGTTTTTGCGATTTGAAATTACAGAAGTTATATGTTTGAATTTTTCTACGGTTCGTTGTATATTAAATTAATAAATGATTTTAATTTGTTGACTTTCTCAGAAGGGAGGTTAAAAAGGGGTCAAAATCGCTACCAATGTAATCAATGTGATCATAATTCAATGAAATAGCCAACTTACCTTCATCGGAATCGTTTCCGTTTATTTCTTCGTCATCATCTCCTTCTGATGGAGCTTCATCATCATTAGCATCGAAACTAAATATTAATACAAAAACAAAAATATGTACATTATAACAAAATAATAAAAAAAAAACACGAAATTAAAACTCACCCGTCTAAAAACTCTAACGATGGTAACATTTCAAAAATCTTCTCGCGGTAATTCTCAGTTTGTGTTGCCTCATTGTTAAAGAGATCCAAAACTGCAAGATTTTCAAACGCTTCTAGAGGTTTAAGGGCTTCTAAATCTTTGATTTTATTCCCAGAAAGGTTAAGATAGGCTAACTTTGGACTTGTTGTAAGATAATTTAGCCCATTAGATATTCTTAGAAATTGAAGAAAAACAATGATTTTAGCTTAGCAACATTGTAAAGAATAATGTTTTGGTTTTTGTACCTGTTATCAGACAGTTCCAATCTTTTCAAGTTGGGAAGCTTTGGGAATCCCTTTAATGTAGTTAGACCGACATTGATAAGACTTAAGGATTCCAAGGCGGTATATTCATCTGTGAGACCAACGATACTGGTACTTCTGCAGTTGTCTAGATTTAGCTCTGTGATCTGAAAACAAAGATTTAATTGAAGTTAAGTAAACGACTTAAACAAACACATAACAGCTTACAAAAGAATAAAACTACAAGTATTTATACAATAATATGTATAATCCATATCCTATAATAAATGTGCATATATTTCAATATTTAGCCCTGTGTTGATTTTAAAACATTACTTAAGGGTAAGTTCAAACACCACTAAAAATGTCTACCTCAACTGCACTATACACAGCTCGAACTCAAGCTTGCAAAGATGATCAAGGAAGTAATGGAATCGCAGTCGATGCTGAAAATATGGGGAAAAAAAGTATTTCTGTTACTGTATATCCAGAGATATACATATATGTGTGTGGGTGAGAACTCACACACCCACACCTGATTTACAAACCTTCAAAAGTCTGTCCAATTAATTGCGACACTATTGAGATAATCGGAAGAAAACAGCTCATTTGTGAATATTGAGACGGAAGCAAGGAAGATACATAGTCAATGAGGAAACCCCCAATATCGACCTCTTGGACAAAACATCACAATAGGCAGCTACAACTTTGAGGAAGTTAGGGACTATGTCTACCTGGGCCCAGCTATTAACTCAGAGAACAACTCCAGCGCTGAGATCAAACGAAGAATAACTATTGCCAATAGCCGATTCTTCGGGCTATGAAAGAAATTGAGTAGTAAAGCCCACTTTGCGGCAACTAGATTGTCCTTTTATAAGACCCTTGCCTTCTCTGCGGGAACTATTGTCCCTTTATAAGACCTTTATCCTAGTCCTGCTCGATGATGCAGACGCCTGGACATTGTCAAAAGTAAATAAGGATTCTTTAGGAGTGACGCAGTAGAGGAAGACTGATCCTCAGGTGGCGCACGCAAATGGAAAACTGGAGGCTTGTTGGTTGAGGCTCGGGTCCACCCCGGACGCGTATTGCAAACTGTATACCAGCAGACATTGAGCGATCTACAACATACAACATTCTGCTCAAATAAATTTTAGAGCAGAATATTATTGAGTGTGAGCAAATTATAGTTTATCGGAGTCGGTATACATTTTGTTAACAAACGCTTAGAGCAAAGTACCTCTCGTTACAGACTGTTCAATGAGATTCAAGTATTGAGTATCTTGCGTCAGCTTTTTCTTTTGTGTGTCTATAAGGTTAAGGCAGAGTGAGAAAGAAATTGCAGTTCAACTACTCTTTTATTCGCTGATAATTTTTAAAACAATCCTCACATTGACTAGCTATTAAGGTTTTGAACAGAATAGTTGAATCGCGCGATTTTTTTTTAAAGTAAATTAAGCAAGGTTAAGGTTAATTCCAATGAAAACTGTTTCGACTTTAACCTCAGCCACCCTTGCCTTAAACTTCTTCTCCGGAATCATCATCCCAACCCATTAGTTTTAAGTTAGCCGTAAGTTTCATATTTTTAAGTTAGTATATGGAGCTTGTATTATTAAGCTAAATAAATGGGGGTATTGCCCCCACCAAAATTTAAAAAAAATTAGGGGGCGCTACAGTTGGGGACGAACCTGGGCCTCAACGAACACGCCTCTCCAGCCAGCTCGGACTTTGGCTAGCTGCCTCCAGTTTCGCACTCCAAGTTGGTTGAGGTCGTCCTCCACTTGAGCGCCCCACCTAAGGCGAGGTCTTCCTTGAGTATTGTTGTAGCCGTCTTAAACGTATTATGCGTATTTTTTTGACCAGGTCAATGTCACTGTATAGCTCGTATCGAAGAATCTTACGCTCGAAACGACTTAGGATATCTTCATCCGCTTTAGATAGAGTCCATGCCTCGGTCCCATAGATCAGGACTGGGATGATTAGGGTCTTATACAGTCTCCTTTGTCTTTCGAGAGAGGGCTCTACTACTCAATTGCCTTCCTAGCCCGTAGAAACAGCGATTGGCAAGGAAATTCTTCGCTTTATTTCTAACGAGATGTTGTCAGATGTTATAGCGGATCTGAGGTAAACATAGTCCCCAACTACCTCAAAGTTGTACCTGTCTATTGTGATGTTTTGTCCAATCCGCCGGTGTTGTGTGTCCCATCTTAGCCGCTTCAGCTTCAATGTTAGCAAACGCTCCAGTGATAGCTCGCCGAGTTCTGCCAATGATGTCTATGTCGTCAGCGTATGCTAGCAATTGCACAGACTTGAAAAAAATTGTCCCACTACAATTGACTAGCGAGTTTCTTATAATTTTTTCAAGTATTAAGTTGAAGAAATCGCACGATAGCGCATCACCATCCGTCCTTTTCCAAGGCTATTGGTCGCTTCGCAACTTTTTTTGTTTTTCCATGGCGGGGTTGTTAACCCCACGCACAACCCCCACCTGGAGGGTCAGGTCCTTTAATGGATTCCTTGGACAAAAGGAACCGAAGAGTCCGGAGTCAGTAACCAGCTTAGGGGATATGAGCGCTGCCGTTGGCTCATTAAGGGCTCATCCGCCACCATCTCTATTTCAATGCCCTGACTTGCATTGAATTTTCCCAATGACCTTATCTCCAAATACGTCGAAATAGCTCATTAGGGCATCGGCTGTTGATGCCAACGTTGGGCCAATCGATTGGGCTCCTCTGCCGTACGTCATCTTTCTGAGGGCCTCGTGCAACACTTCTGCGAATCGATCAGAACAGTCATTAAAGCAGATCATTATAGTGTTATTTTTTCTGTGTTCAACACTCGCGCTTATAAGTTTAGCAGGAATGTCCGGAAGGACAGACCAGTTAGTACCCGGTGGTTACCGAAGGGAGGTAAAATAAGCACAATTGATGCGAACGAGATAGTTACAACACTGTGCATCGCCTGGTTGACGCCGATCAGTGACTACCCTATTCATACAACAACACCCAACCAGAAATAGGAAAGAAATAAAATAAAAATGTTAAGCACTAAAAAAAATAATTGTTTGATAAAATAATATCATTCAGTTTACAAAATGGAAATTTCCTGCAGAATCTCAGTACTGACGCTGACAGGTGCATTCCGTGGCATCTTTCTGCGATTTGAGTTGCGCGTTAAGTCAAGCATTTTTTTCGATTTTTATATCCTAGTTCACCTTTTTACGTATCCACAAAATTCACATAATTTCTTCAATGAAACCAAGGCATTGGCAAGTGCTGAAGTGCATCTCTGCTAAAACACTTGCAAACATTTTCATCTCTTTTCATCTACTACGCAATCAATAAGAATTTTAAATTGGAATTGGAACTAAAATTCGACATTTCCATTTCAATTCAACTCGACCAACATTCTCTTTGGCCTTAGGACAGCTTGAATGTAAAAAGAAGATAAAGCTAGTCTGGTAGTCTCATTTTAGCGCTCGCCAAGACGGCCATATTGTGAGAAAAAATAATTCGTCATAAGAAAATATATTTTGTTTTCGATATTTCATTGATGCAAATTTTTTAAAAATGATATATTTGTGATGTTTTATAATGATACAACAAGTGTCTAACTTGTTTTTGTGAGTTTATCCAGCAGTAAAGGAATTTTCAGCTGCTAGATATCTGAAAATTTTTCACAGAAAACAATATGGCGATTTATTGGTGATGGTTTGGTGTTGGTTCCTATTAATTTTTGGTAGAAATTTATTTCATTCCAATTTCAAATCGGAAAAGTACAAGTCTGGTGAAGTGAATTAAAACGGAAACAGAACGGTTTATCAAAAGCACGTACTAGAACTGGAATCATGTGTAAAACATGCAAATTTAAAGTCATATCTCGTATATCGATGATGAGGAAATGGTTTATCCATTAAATTGTTAAATCAATTTTGAATCATATTTTTTGCAGCATTTTATGTCGTATCTAGGTATCTACAGAGATTTAAAATGAACTTTTCAAAAATAAGCAAAGCAAAATGATTTTAACAGGATAAGTTCAAGAGAAATTCTGTAGAGAATGTCAATAAGAAATGCATAATTTTGCGCGCCTTATCATAGCCACAACACTCAATACTAAATCCACCCTTAACTTAACTTACTCGTGCGGTTAAAACGGCTCTGATTGGGGTTTTGACGTATTAAAAAGCGAGTAGGGTTATGTATGTATGCTTTGCAAATTAACATACTACTACTGCAAAGTAGTCATCGTAGTAGTAAATCACGTATGCACAACATACAAAATTTGCTGTTGCTGCAGGTGGATATTATGTAAAAAAACGTACACATGCCCATTTTCAAGAAATTGTTTTAGGCGTTTTTTTTATTTATTATTTATTTTTTGTATTTATAATTTTTATTTAATAATGTTTCATTCAATCAATAACTCTCTAACAGCAGTCTAACTGCAAGCATGCAAGCACACAGAATTCTCCTCAAATGTGATCAATTTAAACTAAATTAATCAAGCCACTATCAAAGTCCGGCTTACGTGACAAAAATTTCAAAAAATCATTTCCGGAATTCATTTTGATTCAAATAACGTGAGGAGCTATTTTTTTTAAGTTCAAGCTCAAATTGTAGGTGATACGTATTAGCGACATTGTTGACAAATAGCCATCAGTCTTCTCAGCTTAGCCTAGAAGATCTTTTCTGCTTAACTGTGTAAGCGCTTAAGCCATTCGTCTGCAACCTGATAGGTTCATTTTAGGGCGGCTCTAGCCAAGAAATCACATCATGGCAAATCTTGGATAAACCCAGGAACTTAACGGCCCGTGCGCTCTACAAGCAGAAGAAGTAAGAAGAAAAACAAATTCTCAGAAAGAAAAAAGGGACCATGAGAATCGCGCGATCGAGGAAAAGGAGAGCTGTTATTGCAGAAATGAAGTTCGAAAGTTTTAACAAAAGGTAAAAAGAAACTGTCGAAGCTACAAAGCACGAACTGAAGCTTGCAAATACGATCAAGGGAACATCGTAGTGACGTAGTGGAATCGCAGTCGATGATAAGAATAGGGAAAAACAATTCCACTGTTAGGCACAATGGTCAATTTTATCTGGGCGAAGTAGACCAACAATTTTACCCACCACATCTGGATGAAGTAAAGCTAGCTATATCTAAGTTTAAGAGCAACAAAGCCGCCAGAGCCGATGGCCTAGCTACCGAGCTCTTCAAAGCTGCAGGCGATGAATTCACATTACGTCACATATTGGAAAAAACACAAGAACTTCAAATCGATACCCACCACATTTTCATCGATTTCAAAGCCGCGTACGACAGAATTTATAGAGACGAGTAAGCCTGTGCGTCTTGGACAAAACATCACCATAGACAGCTGCAACTTTGAGGTAGTTAAGGACTTTGTCTATCTGGGCCCGCTATTACCTCGAGACAATAACACCAGCGCTGAAATCAAACGAAGAATAACTATTGCCAATCGCTGCTTCTTCGGGGTTAGAAGGCAATTGAGTAGCAAAGCCCTCTCTCGGACAACTAAACTGTCCCTTTATATTATCATCCCAGTCCTGCTGTATGGTGCAGACGCATGGACGTTGTCAAAAGCGGATGAGGATGCTTTAGGCTGCTTCGAGAGAAAGATACTCCGGGTAAGTAAAGGGAGACTGAGAATCAGTTGGTGCACACAAGTGGAAGAGGACCTTAACCGACTCCACGTGCGAAACTGGACGCAGTTAGCTAGGGACCGAGCTGGCTTGAGAAGCTTGTTGGTTGAGGCCCAGGTCCACCCCGGACTGTAGTGCCACCTAATTTAAGGTAAGGTAATTTCCAGTTTTGGTATCCTTGCAGAATGACGATGGAAAACGCACGCTGTTCGTTTGATTTAGATAAGGCGATGGTTTCATGGGACTTCTTCAAAATCATATTTGAAAGAATAGTGCAGAACTCAAACACCAATACCAGAGACGCGATCTTTCAAAAGTGTGTGGCACCACATGCAAGAGGAAGAAAACCTCGACCAACTTTAAACTGGAGACAGGTTGAGTACGAGCTGGTTGGATAAGGTTGTTGGACGAGATCCCAAGTCCATCCCAAGTGTAGACCAAAAAAAAGGTAAGGTTAGGGTGTTTTGAATTCTGTCCAAAAAATTCAATTCAATCAATTTCACAAAATTTATTAAACTATATTTTTTAATATTTCGTATTTGGCTGTCGGCAAACACCAAAATGCTGAATTACTAGTTGTCGACAAATCAGGAATTTTGTTGTTCTTCTGGCAAGGAAAAGTAGATGAACAAAATGTTTGATTGAATTGACAAACTGAATACAGTTAGTGTCAAATTTTAGAGCTCCATAAATAACTCATGGGTTCGAATCCAGCTCATAGCCACCTTCTTTACCGGGGTTACTGCCTCTTGCGAGGAACTGACAAAACCTCCAAGAGTAAAATTTGTCTCAAAAAAGTGCATCTCATGTAGCCGTATTAACAACACACACATAGGAATGGTTGAGAATATAAGTCCCTAGGCCTTGGCTCCTTAAGGAGCTGTCGCGCCAATAAATTTATTTTATTTTATAAATAACTCATTTCATGTCCTTGTCTTTTGAGAAACCAAAGCCAATGAGGAAATTTATCAATGTAATATGTAAACGGCTTTTTTCAGATTGAATGATAAGAGTAACGTAAGGTGTATTAAAAATTATATACATTGGTATATAAAACCAAAAAAAAAAGTGTTTGATCGCCTGTAAAACTATACATTGTAAACTATTGAGTTTTGTTTTTGACAGACACATTTTGTTCGTCAGCAGTTTAAAAAAAATTGCAACATAAAGCTTTTTAACCATCCAGATTTGCGTACTTCGGGTAAGTAGTAATAAATGTCAAACTAACTGAGCGACAGGAATCTCCGTTTTGTTAGTAAACAATGAACTTCTCAGTTTAAAATGACGTGGAAATGTCAACTTTATTGACGACATCCAGCACACCGTTAAGATATCCATATGCGTAAGTTATTTTATTAATAGGACTTTCCATTGGGAAAAAATCAATTTATTTTTGATCCAAATCTATCAAAACACAGATTCCCCAGTTTTTACGTTCCATTGAAAAAAAAAAGGATTTTTTTGTCTGAGATCAATTTTTCAGATCTGAATTTTAGAGTTTAAAGCTGTCAGTATGACAAGTGTGTTTTTGTTCTGTAATGTATTTCGGTTGTGAATAAAATTGTTAATTTTTAAGCATGGAAGCTGTTTTAAGTTAATTAATAGATTAATCCAGCTCATCTTTCTCTTCGGAATTATCAATAAAGTGACAAAGAATCATATGAGCTTATGCAAGTTTTTCATAAGGAAAATGTTACTAGCGGCGTTGCCGTAGTGGTACAAACGTGCTTTTTTAATAAAAAAATTCTAGAATCCAAACATACAATTATTTTTCACACTTTATTGCTTTAACTTAAAGATTTTCTTATTTAATTGAGTCCGAAATAAGAAAAATATTTTAAAATTGGACTGGTTGAAAACATTTTTCTTGAAGATTCATAAAAATCTATTGGCGCGACAGCTCCTTAAGGAGCCCAGGCCTAGTGACTTATACTCTCAACCATTCCTGTGTGTGTGTTGTTACTCTGCAAGAATGGAAGGGACCTACAGTTTACCGCCGAGTCCGAACGGCTACATGAGATGCACTTTTTCGAGACAAATTTTACTCTTGGAGGTTTTGTCAGTTCCTCGCAAGAGGCAGTACCCCAGAAAAAAGATGGCTATGAGCTGGATTTGAACCCAGGTTCTTTCGCTTAGCAGTCCGACACACTAACCACTAAGCCACGGGGCACTAGTTGTACAAAAAAGTATAGAAATAAAGTTTTTGTCTAGTTTTTTAAAGGAAAATCTTAGTTTTTTTTATTATTAGTGGTAATTGCGAGTTTCTTTGGAAAAATGGCACATTTTGTCATCGGCGGCAACACTGGGTACCAGCATAAAAGATACACTAATACAATGTCGAAAAAATCGATCTAAACCGTGTTCCATTCGCCACCAAAAAAATCAATTTTTTCAGATCAAAATCTGAAATCCCAATGGAAAGTCCTATCAAATTTTTCAGATAACCTAGAAAACTGTTTTTCTGTCAATAAAACTTTAAAACAAAATTCAGAGACAAATGAAATGTGTGTGAAAATTAGTAATGGATTTTGTCTATCAAGGCACGATAACAATGAGCAACAAGTGTACAAATATGGTTAATACAGAATGTTGTATATGAATCTAATAAACCTTTAACTCAGCACATAATTTGTTCATTCAAGACTTTCGCGTCTATGTCTTACATCCTACGTAAGTGGTTCTTGCACTGTCAGAAAGCTATTGAATCCAGCTACCCGCACAACTGCTAACTGCTATCCATACCCTAGAAATAAGGTGAGACAAAATAATTATTGCACCTCCAGGAATGAAATGGGTGGACGTGTTAGGTTCTTGGTTCGCCCGAATATCTTCCTTTCAATTGCTAGCTAATAGCTCCTAAGCCGTGCGTTGGTGCTATCGGTACCGGAGTCACCATTAACGGCGCGCTTTTTGCCTAGCTTTCATTTTGAAGGATGCAGACTCCAATTCTATAACTTTTATATGCACTACTCTTATGATAAAGAGTTTATTTCCAAAGCTATTTGAGAAAAAATTAAAGATGTTGAAAAAGATGGTCCAATTTTTACAAAAATATTATTATATTCCCATTTGACGCGGAGTTGAATGCTCTACAACTTTTCAGACCATTTTTTTAAAATATTGATTAGTTTTGGAAATAAAGTCGAAAAATCACAAAAATACCCTTTTGGGGGTACATTTTAACCACCTTCCCTTTAGCACAGCTCTGTCGAGGGGGAAACCCTAGGATTTCCGTATTAGGCAACTTACAAAGTCATTGCAGTATGAAATTCTTTAGTCTGAATTATTTCCGATTTGTGTGATTTTTGTATCTAACGCTACTGGCCTAAAAAGGAATTATTGCGAAAAATAAGTTTTGTTATTTTATGACTAAGTTTTGCCATTTACCGTAACATTGAATTTTGCTGTATGTTTTGAACTGTTAAAGATAAATTTATACTTATGCATATATTTTTGTAGGAAATTAGATTTTCGACAGCTTATCGCTTTATAACTTTTTGATTAAAAAAATTGGCAAGGAGTTAGAACAACAAGTTTGGCAAAATAATTTTTTTCTTGAAAAAAATTCCATTTTTCAAAGACGGTTCTTTATTTTCAAATATAGTGCCATTGTTAATTATAGGAAATTTTATCAGCTTCAATTTTCCTCCAGTTTTTTTTTCTACGACGAACCATTTTCGAGATATGCGGAGGCAACCGTGGGAAATTCCCTTTAAATTACCCCCCACCCCGCGCAGCACTTGGATTAACGGGGACTTTTTATTGGTAGTAGAGGGGACCCCTCCCTACACATTCCTGCAAAAATTGGAACTACATGGATTTTTTGTTTATTTATTGTTTTCAGCTTAGTTTGCCTGGACTATTGAGTTGATAAGGGTCTTGGTAGATGGACGATATCTTAACTATCCAAAATTGGCATAGGTAAATAATTCTTGTATATATTAGATCCGATCCTACAACAACATACCCTATAGATAGAGGACATAACGAACGAACAATAGCGATATATAAAGGCGTACCTGACTACATAAAGGAGTATGTGAATACATAAAAGCGTACGTGACTAAACGAATGAATGACGCTACAACCATAGGCGCCAGCAGGAAATTTCCTGGGTGGGGGTGGATGGCAGATTTTTTTTAAATTAAACTTTTTCTACAACCTAAAATTGAGAATAGGCGCGAAAGTGTGCGTATTTCGGAAAGTTATGGTTGTTCATGGTTCGTCCGTGAGCCAGGGGGGCACTTGCCCCCCCCTTGCCCTACCCTGTGGGCGCCTATGGCTACAACGAGATACATAGAAAACGATCAGACCACACACACACACAAACGCAAGTGAGAAGATGCAGCATTAACACTAATATTATGTGCCTACCTGAATAAGCACTTCGTTATTAAGTGTAAAATAAGCATTTCATAATTATTGTAGGTAACCAGTGCAGATTATTGTTTTTTTTAAAGAAAAGACTGTGGAATGAAGTAAAAGGGATTAAATAAGTAATAGGTACCTGTAACTGTTTTATTGTTTTGTGTTATCTTCTATGAAACGAACATTATTCCAGAAAACATTTTTTTCTTAATTTATAAATCAGTAGCAAGCCACAAGTAAGTCATTTTCAAGCAAGTCATTGACAAGTACAGACAAAATTCACAAAAAATAAGCAAATACATTAAATTTCCTGAGTATTTCGTTCAATTTTACGACAAAGGAATAAAACCACAAGGACCAAGCAAAGAAAGGCACTCAACACACCATCAAAACGAATACTTTTCATTCAACTGAATATCTGCGAAAATGGATTCCTGTTTAGCTGTCGAAAAAGAACTTAAACAGGTTATTCCAAAATTATCAGGAATTCGTGATAATAGTGGTCTTGTTATCACCGATGTAGTTCAGTTCCTAACCGACATCCGAGATTCACTTGGCGAGGATGGCCAGGCAAACGATACGATCCTCAGTGAGAACAAAGCTAAACACATAACTGCTGCCTTACACAAAACAAATGAAAAACTACAACGTATATCCGAAGAGCATCGGGAACTGCATAGCGCCGTAAGCAAAGTTGGCAAAGTAGTTGACAAGAATATCGTGTCCGATTTAACTGCCACCACAAAAAACGATGCCCTGCAAGACGAACAAAATATGCTGCTTTTAAACAAAGTCATGGCAAAACATTATTTTCACCAGGGAATGGAAGAGGTAGCTCAATCACTGATCAAGGAATCTGAAATGCAGCCAGATGTAGCACGAGAAGTCTTCGAATCGGAAAGGAGCTTTGCGGAAATCTGTAAAACCTGGAAATCAATTCAGAAACATGATCTACAGCCAGCACTTGAATGGACTGCAAGATACTCAAACGAATTAAATGAAAAAAATTCATCTCTGGAGTTCAAGCTACACAAATTAGCCTTTTTGCAAATCATTTCGCGTGGCATTGAAGCTCAGACTGAAGCCATTGCCTATGCTCGAAATAACTTCAACAAATTTGTCGATCGATTTGGCAGTGAGATTCCCACTTTAATGGGAACATTCATTTACTTGCCAAATGGTATCGAAAATTCTCCCTACAAGCATTTAATTTCCCCCGAGATATGGACAGAGGCATCTAATATATTTTTAAAGGACGCTTGCCATACACTTGGCATTAGTAAGAACTCTGCGTTGTCTGTTGTTATCAATGCTGGATGCACTGCCTTGCCTGCTCTTCTTAACATAAAACAATTTATGCTCTCGCGACAAGAGTTCAGCATATGGAGTTCACGAGACGATCTACCCATTGAAATTGACCTGGACCATGAATATCGTTACCACTCCATATTCGCGTGCCCAATATTGAGAAAACAAACTTCAGAGGATAACCCGCCAAAGAGGTTGACGTGTGGCCATGTAATATCTAGTGACGCTTTGCTCAAGTTAAGAAATGGGCCCATACTTAAATGTCCCTACTGTTCAGTTGAACAGAACCCAGACGACGCAGTTCAAATTTGGTTTTAAATAACGAAAACTATATGATAACTTTTCTTAAAGTTTAATGTATCAAGTTGTTCCATATTTCGTACCATAATGTTTCAAATAAAGAATAGACTTCAAAAGATTTTTGTCAGTATTTATATTATATTGCGTATGCCAATGATCTCATTGGTTGAAATCATCAGAACTCTTTTACAGCGTGTCTTCGCCAAGATTCAGTAATATATAATAAAACGACTGTTTCTTAATAATCGGAAAAAAGAAATGGACAAGGACAATATACAAGACTATATTCATTATTTTATTTTATTTATTATTTTATTAATAGGACTTTCCATTGGGAAAAAAATCAATTTACTTTTGATTCAAATCTATCAAAACACAGATTTCCCAGTTTTTACGTTCCATTTAAAAAAAGGATTTTTTTGTCTGAGATCAATTTTTCAGATCTGAATTTTAGAGTTTAAAGCTGTCAGTTTGATAAGTGTGATTTTGTTCTGTAATGTATTTCGGTTGTGAATAAAATTGTTAATTTTTAAGCACGGAAGCTGTTTTAAGTTAATTAATAGATTAATCCAGCTCATCTTTCTCTTCGGAATTATCAATAAAGTGACAAAGAATCATATGAGCTTGTGCAAGTTTTTCATAAGGAAAATGTTACTAGCGGCGTTACCGTAGTGGTACAAACGTGCTTTTTTAATAAAAAAAATTCTAGAATCCAAACATACAATTATTTTTCACACTTTATTGCTTTAACTTAAAGATTTTCTTATTTAATTGAGTCCGAAATAAGAAAAATATTTTAAAATTGGGCTGGTTGAAAACATTTTTCTTGAAGATTCAAAAAAACTTTTTGGATTAAGTTGTACAAAAAAGTATAGAAATAAAGTTTTTGTCTAGTTTTTTAAAGGAAAATCTTAGTTTTTTTTATTATTAGTGGTAATTGCGAGTTTCTTTGGAAAAATGGCACATTTTGTCATCGGCGGCAACACTGGGTACCAGCATAAAAGATACACTAATACAATGTCGAAAAAATCGATCTAAACCGTGTTCCATTCGCCACCAAAAAAATCAATTTTTTCAGATCAAAATCTGAAATCCCAATGGAAAGTCCTATAAAATTTTTCAGATAACCTAGAAAACTGTTTTTCTGTCAATATTTTTTTGTCAATAAAACTTTAAAACAAAATTCAGAGACAAATGAAATGTGTGTTAAAATTAGTAATGGATTTTGTCTATCAAGGCACGATAACAATGAGCAACAAGTGTACAAATATGGTTAATACAGAATGTTGTATATGAATCTAATAAACCTTTAACTCAGCACATAATTTGTTCATTCAAGACTTTCGCGTCTATGTCTTACATCCTACGTAAGTGGTTCTTGCACTGTCAGAAAGCTATTGAATCCAGCTACCCGCACACCTGCTAACTGCTATCCATACCCTAGAAATAAGGTGAGACAAAATAATTATTGCACCTCCAGGAATGAAATGGGTGGACGTGGTAGGTTCTTGGTTCGCCCGAATATATTCCTTTCAATTGCTAGCTAATAGCTCCTCAGTCGTGCGTTGGTGCTATCGGTACCGGAGTCACCATTAACGGCGCGCTTTTTGCCTAGCTTTCATTTTGAAGGATGCAGACTCCAATTCTATAACTTTTATATGCACTACTCTTATGATAAAGAGTTTATTTCCAAAGCTATTTGAGAAAAAATTAAAGATGTTGAAAAAGATGGTCCAATTTTTACAAAAATATTATTATATTCCCATTTGACGCGGAATTGAATGCTCTACAACTTTTTAGACCATTTTTTAAAATATTGATTAGTTTTGAAAATAAAGTCAAAAAATCACAAAAATACCCTTTTGGGGGTATATTTTAACCATCCTCCCTTTAGCACAGCTCTGTCGAGGGGGAAAACCTAGGATTTCCGTATTAGGCCACTTACAAAGTTATTGCAGTATGAAATTCTTTAGTCTGAATTATTTCCGATTTGTGTGATTTTTGTGTCTAACGCTACTGGCCTAAAAAGGAATTATTGCGAAAAATAAGTTTTGTTATTTTATGACTAAGTTTTGCCATTTACCGTAACATTGAAATTTGCTGTATGTTTTGAACTGTTAAAGATAAATTTATACTTATGCATATATTTTTGTAGGAAATTAGATTTTCGACAGCTTATCGCTTTATAACTTTTTGATTAAAAAAATTGGCAAGGAGTTAGAACAACAAGTTTGGCAAAATAATTTTTTTCTTGAAAAAAATTCCATTTTTCAAAGACGGTTCTTTATTTTCAAATATAGTGCCATTGTTAATTATAGGAAATTTTATCAGCTTCAATTTTCCTCCAGTTTTTTTTTCTACGACGAACCATTTTCGAGATATGCGGAGGCAACCGTGGGAAGGTCCCTTTAAATTACCCCCCACCCCGCGCAGCACTTGGATTAACGGGGACTTTTTATTGGTAGTAGAGGGGACCCCTCCCTACACATTCCTGCAAAAATTGGAACTACATGGATTTTTTGTTTATTTATTGTTTTCAGCTTAGTTTGCCTGGACTATTGAGTTGATAAGGGTCTTGGTAGATGGACGATATCTTAACTATCCAAAATTGGCATAGGTAAATAATTCTTGTATATATTAGATCCGATCCTACAACAACATACCCTATAGATAGAGGACATAACGAACGAACAATAGCGATATATAAAGGAGTATGTGAATACATAAAAGCGTACGTGACTAAACGAATGAATGACGCTACAACCATAGGCGCCAGCAGGAAATTTCCTGGGTGGGGGTGGATGGCAGATTTTTTTTAAATTAAACTTTTTCTACAACCTAAAATTGAGAATAGGCGCGAAAGTGTGCGTATTTCGGAAAGTTATGGTTGTTCATGGTTCGTCCGTGAGCCAGGGGGGCACTTGCCCCCCCCCCCCTTGCCCTACCCTGTGGGCGCCTATGGCTACAACGAGATACATAGAAAACGATTAGACCACACACACACACAAACGCAAGTGAGAAGATGCAGCATTAACACTAATATTATGTGCCTACCTGAATAAGCACTTCGTTATTAAGTGTAAAATAAGCATTTCATAATTATTGTAGGTAACCAGTGCAGATTATTGTTTTTTTTTAAAGAAAAGACTGTGGAATGAAGTAAAAGGGATTAAATAAGTAATAGGTACCTGTAACTGTTTTATTGTTTTGTGTTATCTTCTATGAAACGAACATTATTCCAGAAAACATTTTTTTCTTAATTTATAAATCAGTAGCAAGCCACAAGTAAGTCATTTTCAAGCAAGTCATTGACAAGTACAGACAAAATTCACAAAAAATAAGCAAATACATTAAATTTCCTGAGTATTTCGTTCAATTTTACGACAAAGGAATAAAACCACAAGGACCAAGCAAAGAAAGGCACTCAACACACCATCAAAACGAATACTTTTCATTCAACTGAATATCTGCGAAAATGGATTCCTGTTTAGCTGTCGAAAAAGAACTTAAACAGGTTATTCCAAAATTATCAGGAATTCGTGATAATAGTGGTCTTGTTATCACCGATGTAGTTCAGTTCCTAACCGACATCCGAGATTCACTTGGCGAGGATGGCCAGGCAAACGATACGATCCTCAGTGAGAACAAAGCTAAACACATAACTGCTGCCTTACACAAAACAAATGAAAAACTACAACGTATATCCGAAGAGCATCGGGAACTGCATAGCGCCGTAAGCAAAGTTGGCAAAGTAGTTGACAAGAATTTCGTGTCCGATTTAACTGCCACCACAAAAAACGATGCCCTGCAAGACGAACAAAATATGCTGCTTTTAAACAAAGTCATGGCAAAACATTATTTTCACCAGGGAATGGAAGAGGTAGCTCAATCACTGATCAAGGAATCTGAAATGCAGCCAGATGTAGCACGAGAAGTCTTCGAATCGGAAAGGAGCTTTGCGGAAATCTGTAAAACCTGGAAATCAATTCAGAAACATGATCTACAGCCAGCACTTGAATGGACTGCAAGATACTCAAACGAATTAAATGAAAAAAATTCATCTCTGGAGTTCAAGCTACACAAATTAGCCTTTTTGCAAATCATTTCGCGTGGCATTGAAGCTCAGACTGAAGCCATTGCCTATGCTCGAAATAACTTCAACAAATTTGTCGATCGATTTGGCAGTGAGATTCCCACTTTAATGGGAACATTCATTTACTTGCCAAATGGTATCGAAAATTCTCCCTACAAGCATTTAATTTCCCCGGAGATATGGACAGAGGCATCTAATATATTTTTAAAGGACGCTTGCCATACACTTGGCATTAGTAAGAACTCTGCGTTGTCTGTTGTTATCAATGCTGGATGCACTGCCTTGCCTGCTCTTCTTAACATAAAACAATTTATGCTCTCGCGACAAGAGTTCAGCATATGGAGTTCACGAGACGATCTACCCATTGAAATTGACCTGGACCATGAATATCGTTACCACTCCATATTCGCGTGCCCAATATTGAGAAAACAAACTTCAGAGGATAACCCGCCAAAGAGGTTGACGTGTGGCCATGTAATATCTAGTGACGCTTTGCTCAAGTTAAGAAATGGGCCCATACTTAAATGTCCCTACTGTTCAGTTGAACAGAACCCAGACGACGCAGTTCAAATTTGGTTTTAAATAACGAAAACTATATGATAACTTTTCTTAAAGTTTAATGTATCAAGTTGTTCCATATTTCTTGTAGCGTACCATAATGTTTCAAATAAAGAATAGACTTCAAAAGATTTTTGTCAGTATTTATATTATATTGCGTATGCCAATGATCTCATTGGTTGAAATCATCAGAACTCTTTTACAGCGTGTCTTCGCCAAGATTCAGTAATATATAATAAAACGACTGTTTCTTAATAATCGGAAAAAAGAAATGGACAAGGACAATATACAAGACTATATTCATTATTTTATTTTATTTATTATTTTATTAATAGGACTTTCCATTGGGAAAAAAATCAATTTACTTTTGATTCAAATCTATCAAAACACAGATTTCCCAGTTTTTACGTTCCATTTAAAAAAAGGATTTTTTTGTCTGAGATCAATTTTTCAGATCTGAATCTTTCTCTTCGGAATTATCAATAAAGTGACAAAGAATCATATGAGCTTGTGCAAGTTTTTCATAAGGAAAATGTTACTAGCGGCGTTACCGTAGTGGTACAAACGTGCTTTTTTAATAAAAAAAATTCTAGAATCCAAACATACAATTATTTTTCACACTTTATTGCTTTAACTTAAAGATTTTCTTATTTAATTGAGTCCGAAATAAGAAAAATATTTTAAAATTGGGCTGGTTGAAAACATTTTTCTTGAAGATTCAAAAAAACTTTTTGGATTAAGTTGTACAAAAAAGTATAGAAATAAAGTTTTTGTCTAGTTTTTTAAAGGAAAATCTTAGTTTTTTTTATTATTAGTGGTAATTGCGAGTTTCTTTGGAAAAATGGCACATTTTGTCATCGGCGGCAACACTGGGTACCAGCATAAGATACACTAATACAATGTCGAAAAAATCGATCTAAACCGTGTTCCATTCGCCACCAAAAAAATCAATTTTTTCAGATCAAAATCTGAAATCCCAATGGAAAGTCCTATAAAATTTTTCAGATAACCTAGAAAACTGTTTTTCTGTCAATATTTTTTTGTCAATAAAACTTTAAAACAAAATTCAGAGACAAATGAAATGTGTGTTAAAATTAGTAATGGATTTTGTCTATCAAGGCACGATAACAATGAGCAACAAGTGTACAAATATGGTTAATACAGAATGTTGTATATGAATCTAATAAACCTTTAACTCAGCACATAATTTGTTCATTCAAGACTTTCGCGTCTATGTCTTACATCCTACGTAAGTGGTTCTTGCACTGTCAGAAAGCTATTGAATCCAGCTACCCGCACACCTGCTAACTGCTATCCATACCCTAGAAATAAGGTGAGACAAAATAATTATTGCACCTCCAGGAATGAAATGGGTGGACGTGGTAGGTTCTTGGTTCGCCCGAATATATTCCTTTCAATTGCTAGCTAATAGCTCCTCAGTCGTGCGTTGGTGCTATCGGTACCGGAGTCACCATTAACGGCGCGCTTTTTGCCTAGCTTTCATTTTGAAGGATGCAGACTCCAATTCTATAACTTTTATATGCACTACTCTTATGATAAAGAGTTTATTTCCAAAGCTATTTGAGAAAAAATTAAAGATGTTGAAAAAGATGGTCCAATTTTTACAAAAATATTATTATATTCCCATTTGACGCGGAATTGAATGCTCTACAACTTTTTAGACCATTTTTTAAAATATTGATTAGTTTTGAAAATAAAGTCAAAAAATCACAAAAATACCCTTTTGGGGGTATATTTTAACCATCCTCCCTTTAGCACAGCTCTGTCGAGGGGGAAAACCTAGGATTTCCGTATTAGGCCACTTACAAAGTTATTGCAGTATGAAATTCTTTAGTCTGAATTATTTCCGATTTGTGTGATTTTTGTGTCTAACGCTACTGGCCTAAAAAGGAATTATTGCGAAAAATAAGTTTTGTTATTTTATGACTAAGTTTTGCCATTTACCGTAACATTGAAATTTGCTGTATGTTTTGAACTGTTAAAGATAAATTTATACTTATGCATATATTTTTGTAGGAAATTAGATTTTCGACAGCTTATCGCTTTATAACTTTTTGATTAAAAAAATTGGCAAGGAGTTAGAACAACAAGTTTGGCAAAATAATTTTTTTCTTGAAAAAAATTCCATTTTTCAAAGACGGTTCTTTATTTTCAAATATAGTGCCATTGTTAATTATAGGAAATTTTATCAGCTTCAATTTTCCTCCAGTTTTTTTTTTCTACGACGAACCATTTTCGAGATATGCGGAGGCAACCGTGGGAAGGTCCCTTTAAATTACCCCCCACCCCGCGCAGCACTTGGATTAACGGGGACTTTTTATTGGTAGTAGAGGGGACCCCTCCCTACACATTCCTGCAAAAATTGGAACTACATGGATATTTTGTTTATTTATTGTTTTCAGCTTAGTTTGCCTGGACTATTGAGTTGATAAGGGTCTTGGTAGATGGACGATATCTTAACTATCCAAAATTGGCATAGGTAAATAATTCTTGTATATATTAGATCCGATCCTACAACAACATACCCTATAGATAGAGGACATAACGAACGAACAATAGCGATATATAAAGGCGTACCTGACTACATAAAGGAGTATGTGAATACATAAAAGCGTACGTGACTAAACGAATGAATGACGCTACAACCATAGGCGCCAGCAGGAAATTTCCTGGGTGGGGGTGGATGGCAGATTTTTTTTAAATTAAACTTTTTCTACAACCTAAAATTGAGAATAGGCGCGAAAGTGTGCGTATTTCGGAAAGTTATGGTTGTTCATGGTTCGCCCTACCCTGTGGGCGCCTATGGCTACAACGAGATACATAGAAAACGATCAGACCACACACACACACAAACGCAAGTGAGAAGATGCAGCATTAACACTAATATTATGTGCCTACCTGAATAAGCACTTCGTTATTAAGTGTAAAATAAGCATTTCATAATTATTGACTGTGGAATGAAGTAAAAGGGATTAAATAAGTAATAGGTACCTGTAACTGTTTTATTGTTTTGTGTTATCTTCTTTGAAACGAACATTATTCCAGACAACATTTTTTTCTTAATTTATAAATCAGTAGTAAGCCACAAGTAAGTCATTTTCAAGCAAGTCATTGACAAGTAAAGACAAAATTCACAAAAAAATAAGCAAATACATTTAATTTGCTGAGTATTTCGTTCAATTTTACGACAAAGGAATAAAACCACAAGGACCAAGCAAAGAAAGGCACTCAACACACCATCAAAACGAATACTTTTCATTCAACTGAATATCTATCTGAAAATGGATTCCTGTTTAGCTGTCGAAAAAGAACTTAAACAGGTTATTCCAAAATTATCAGGAATTCGTGATAATAGTGGTCTTGTTATCACCGATGTAGTTCAGTTCCTAACCGACATCCGAGATTCACTTGACGAGGATGGCCAGGCAAACGATACGATCCTCAGTGAGAACAAAGCTAAACACATAACTGCTGCCTTACACAAAACAAATGAAAAACTACAACGTATATCCGAAGAGCATCGGGAACTGCATAGCGCCGTAAGCAAAGTTGGCAAAGTAGTTGACAAGAATTTCGTGTCCGATTTAACTGCCACCACAAAAACCGATGCCCTGCAAGACGAACAAAATATGCTGCTTTTAAACAAAGTCATGGCAAAACATTATTTTCACCAGGGAATGGAAGAGGTAGCTCAATCACTGATCAAGGAATCTGAAATGCAGCCAGATGTAGCACGAGAAGTCTTCGAATCGGAAAGGAGCTTTGCGGAAATCTGTAAAACCTGGAAATCAATTCAGAAACATGATCTACAGCCAGCACTTGAATGGACTGCAAGATACTCAAACGAATTAAATGAAAAAAATTCATCTCTGGAGTTCAAGCTACACAAATTAGCCTTTTTGCAAATCATTTCGCGTGGCATTGAAGCTCAGACTGAAGCCATTGCCTATGCTCGAAATAACTTCAACAAATTTGTCGATCGATTTGGCAGTGAGATTCCCACTTTAATGGGAACATTCATTTACTTGCCAAATGGTATCGAAAATTCTCCCTACAAGCATTTAATTTCCCCCGAGATATGGACAGAGGCATCTAATATATTTTTAAAGGACGCTTGCCATACACTTGGCATTAGTAAGAACTCTGCGTTGTCTGTTGTTATCAATGCTGGATGCACTGCCTTGCCTGCTCTTCTTAACATAAAACAATTTATGCTCTCGCGACAAGAGTTCAGCATATGGAGTTCACGAGACGAGCTACCCATTGAAATTGACCTGGACCATGAATATCGTTACCACTCCATATTCGCGTGCCCAATATTGAGAAAACAAACTTCAGAGGATAACCCGCCAAAGAGGTTGACGTGTGGCCATGTAATATCTAGTGACGCTTTGCTCAAGTTAAGAAATGGGCCCATACTTAAATGTCCCTACTGTTCAGTTGAACAGAACCCAGACGACGCAGTTCAAATTTGGTTTTAAATAACGAAAACTATATGATAACTTTTCTTAACGTTTAATGTATCAAGTTGTTCCATATTTCTTGTAGCGTACCATAATGTTTCAAATAAAGAATAGACTTCAAAAGATTTTTGTCAGTATTTATATTATATTGCGTATGCCAATGATCTCATTGGTTGAAATCATCAGAACTCTTTTACAGCGTGTCTTCGCCAAGATTCAGTAATATATAATAAAACGACTGTTTCTTAATAATCGGAAAAAAGAAATGGACAAGGACAATATACAAGACTATATTCATTATTTTATTTTATTTATTATTTTATTAATAGGACTTTCCATTGGGAAAAAAATCAATTTACTTTTGATCCAAATCTATCAAAACACAGATTTCCCAGTTTTTACGTTCCATTTAAAAAAAGGATTTTTTTGTCTGAGATCAATTTTTCAGATCTGAATTTTAGAGTTTAAAGCTGTCAGTTTGATAAGTGTGATTTTGTTCTGTAATGTATTTCGGTTGTGAATAAAATTGTTAATTTTTAAACACGGAAGCTGTTTTAAGTTAATTAATAGATTAATCCAGCTCATCTTTCTCTTCGGAATTATCAATAAAGTGACAAAGAATCATATGAGCTTATGCAAGTTTTTCATAAGGAAAATGTTACTAGCGGCGTTACCGTAGTGGTACAAACGTGCTTTTTTAATAAAAAAAAATTCTAGAATCCAAACATACAATTATTTTTCACACTTTATTGCTTTAACTTAAAGATTTTCTTATTTAATTGAGTCCGAAATAAGAAAAATATTTTAAAATTGGGCTGGTTGAAAACATTTTTCTTGAAGATTCAAAAAAACTTTTTGGATTAAGTTGTACAAAAAAGTATAGAAATAAAGTTTTTGTCTAGTTTTTTAAAGGAAAATCTTAGTTTTTTTTATTATTAGTGGTAATTGCGAGTTTCTTTGGAAAAATGGCACATTTTGTCATCGGCGGCAACACTGGGTACCAGCATAAAAGATACACTAATACAATGTCGAAAAAATCGATCTAAACCGTGTTCCATTCGCCACCAAAAAAATCAATTTTTTCAGATCAAAATCTGAAATCCCAATGGAAAGTCCTATAAAATTTTTCAGATAACCTAGAAAACTGTTTTTCTGTCAATATTTTTTTGTCAATAAAACTTTAAAACAAAATTCAGAGACAAATGAAATGTGTGTTAAAATTAGTAATGGATTTTGTCTATCAAGGCCCGATAACAATGAGCAACAAGTGTACAAATATGGTTAATACAGAATGTTGTATATGAATCTAATAAACCTTTAACTCAGCACATAATTTGTTCATTCAAGACTTTCGCGTCTATGTCTTACATCCTACGTAAGTGGTTCTTGCACTGTCAGAAAGCTATTGAATCCAGCTACCCGCACACCTGCTAACTGCTATCCATACCCTAGAAATAAGGTGAGACAACATAATTATTGCACCTCCAGGAATGAAATGGGTGGACGTGGTAGGTTCTTGGTTCGCCCGAATATATTCCTTTCAATTGCTAGCTAATAGCTCCTCAGTCGTGCGTTGGTGCTATCGGTACCGGAGTCACCATTAACGGCGCGCTTTTTGCCTAGCTTTCATTTTGAAGGATGCAGACTCCAATTCTATAACTTTTATATGCACTACTCTTATGATAAAGAGTTTATTTCCAAAGCTATTTGAGAAAAAATTAAAGATGTTGAAAAAGATGGTCCAATTTTTACAAAAATATTATTATATTCCCATTTGACGCGGAATTGAATGCTCTACAACTTTTTAGACCATTTTTTAAAATATTGATTAGTTTTGAAAATAAAGTCAAAAAATCACAAAAATACCCTTTTGGGGGTATATTTTAACCATCCTCCCTTTAGCACAGCTCTGTCGAGGGGGAAAACCTAGGATTTCCGTATTAGGCCACTTACAAAGTTATTGCAGTATGAAATTCTTTAGTCTGAATTATTTCCGATTTGTGTGATTTTTGTGTCTAACGCTACTGGCCTAAAAAGGAATTATTGCGAAAAATAAGTTTTGTTATTTTATGACTAAGTTTTGCCATTTACCGTAACATTGAAATTTGCTGTATGTTTTGAACTGTTAAAGATAAATTTATACTTATGCATATATTTTTGTAGGAAATTAGATTTTCGACAGCTTATCGCTTTATAACTTTTTGATTAAAAAAATTGGCAAGGAGTTAGAACAACAAGTTTGGCAAAATAATTTTTTTCTTGAAAAAAATTCCATTTTTCAAAGACGGTTCTTTATTTTCAAATATAGTGCCATTGTTAATTATAGGAAATTTTATCAGCTTCAATTTTCCTCCAGTTTTTTTTTCTACGACGAACCATTTTCGAGATATGCGGAGGCAACCGTGGGAAGGTCCCTTTAAATTACCCCCCACCCCGCGCAGCACTTGGATTAACGGGGACTTTTTATTGGTAGTAGAGGAGACCCCTCCCTACACATTCCTGCAAAAATTGGAACTACATGGATTTTTTGTTTATTTATTGTTTTCAGCTTAGTTTGCCTGGACTATTGAGTTGATAAGGGTCTTGGTAGATGGACGATATCTTAACTATCCAAAATTGGCATAGGTAAATAATTCTTGTATATATTAGATCCGATCCTACAACAACATACCCTATAGATAGAGGACATAACGAACGAACAATAGCGATATATAAAGGCGTACCTGACTACATAAAGGAGTATGTGAATACATAAAAGCGTACGTGACTAAACGAATGAATGACGCTACAACCATAGGCGCCAGCAGGAAATTTCCTGGGTGGGGGTGGATGGCAGATTTTTTTTAAATTAAACTTTTTCTACAACCTAAAATTGAGAATAGGCGCGAAAGTGTGCGTATTTCGGAAAGTTATGGTTGTTCATGGTTCGCCCTACCCTGTGGGCGCCTATGGCTACAACGAGATACATAGAAAACGATCAGACCACACACACACACAAACGCAAGTGAGAAGATGCAGCATTAACACTAATATTATGTGCCTACCTGAATAAGCACTTCGTTATTAAGTGTAAAATAAGCATTTCATAATTATTGACTGTGGAATGAAGTAAAAGGGATTAAATAAGTAATAGGTACCTGTAACTGTTTTATTGTTTTGTGTTATCTTCTTTGAAACGAACATTATTCCAGACAACATTTTTTTCTTAATTTATAAATCAGTAGTAAGCCACAAGTAAGTCATTTTCAAGCAAGTCATTGACAAGTAAAGACAAAATTCACAAAAAAATAAGCAAATACATTTAATTTGCTGAGTATTTCGTTCAATTTTACGACAAAGGAATAAAACCACAAGGACCAAGCAAAGAAAGGCACTCAACACACCATCAAAACGAATACTTTTCATTCAACTGAATATCTATCTGAAAATGGATTCCTGTTTAGCTGTCGAAAAAGAACTTAAACAGGTTATTCCAAAATTATCAGGAATTCGTGATAATAGTGGTCTTGTTATCACCGATGTAGTTCAGTTCCTAACCGACATCCGAGATTCACTTGACGAGGATGGCCAGGCAAACGATACGATCCTCAGTGAGAACAAAGCTAAACACATAACTGCTGCCTTACACAAAACAAATGAAAAACTACAACGTATATCCGAAGAGCATCGGGAAATGCATAGCGCCGTAAGCAAAGTTGGCAAAGTAGTTGACAAGAATTTCGTGTCCGATTTAACTGCCACCACAAAAACCGATGCCCTGCAAGACGAACAAAATATGCTGCTTTTAAACAAAGTCATGGCAAAACATTATTTTCACCAGGGAATGGAAGAGGTAGCTCAATCACTGATCAAGGAATCTGAAATGCAGCCAGATGTAGCACGAGAAGTCTTCGAATCGGAAAGGAGCTTTGCGGAAATCTGTAAAACCTGGAAATCAATTCAGAAACATGATCTACAGCCAGCACTTGAATGGACTGCAAGATACTCAAACGAATTAAATGAAAAAAATTCATCTCTGGAGTTCAAGCTACACAAATTAGCCTTTTTGCAAATCATTTCGCGTGGCATTGAAGCTCAGACTGAAGCCATTGCCTATGCTCGAAATAACTTCAACAAATTTGTCGATCGATTTGGCAGTGAGATTCCCACTTTAATGGGAACATTCATTTACTTGCCAAATGGTATCGAAAATTCTCCCTACAAGCATTTAATTTCCCCCGAGATATGGACAGAGGCATCTAATATATTTTTAAAGGACGCTTGCCATACACTTGGCATTAGTAAGAACTCTGCGTTGTCTGTTGTTATCAATGCTGGATGCACTGCCTTGCCTGCTCTTCTTAACATAAAACAATTTATGCTCTTGCGACAAGAGTTCAGCATATGGAGTTCACGAGACGAGCTACCCATTGAAATTGACCTGGACCATGAATATCGTTACCACTCCATATTCGCGTGCCCAATATTGAGAAAACAAACTTCAGAGGATAACCCGCCAAAGAGGTTGACGTGTGGCCATGTAATATCTAGTGACGCTTTGCTCAAGTTAAGAAATGGGCCCATACTTAAATGTCCCTACTGTTCAGTTGAACAGAACCCAGACGACGCAGTTCAAATTTGGTTTTAAATAACGAAAACTATATGATAACTTTTCTTAACGTTTAATATATCAAGTTGTTCCATATTTCTTGTAGCGTACCATAATGTTTCAAATAAAGAATAGACTTCAAAAGATTTTTGTCAGTATTTATATTATATTGCGTATGCCAATGATCTCATTGGTTGAAATCATCAGAACTCTTTTACAGCGTGTCTTCGCCAAGATTCAGTAATATATAATAAAACGACTGTTTCTTAATAATCGGAAAAAAGAAATGGACAAGGACAATATACAAGACTATATTCATTATTTTATTTTATTTATTATTTTATTAATAGGACTTTCCATTGGGAAAAAAATCAATTTACTTTTGATCCAAATCTATCAAAACACAGATTTCCCAGTTTTTACGTTCCATTTAAAAAAAGGATTTTTTTGTCTGAGATCAATTTTTCAGATCTGAATTTTAGAGTTTAAAGCTGTCAGTTTGATAAGTGTGATTTTGTTCTGTAATGTATTTCGGTTGTGAATAAAATTGTTAATTTTTAAACACGGAAGCTGTTTTAAGTTAATTAATAGATTAATCCAGCTCATCTTTCTCTTCGGAATTATCAATAAAGTGACAAAGAATCATATGAGCTTATGCAAGTTTTTCATAAGGAAAATGTTACTAGCGGCGTTACCGTAGTGGTACAAACGTGCTTTTTTAATAAAAAAAAATTCTAGAATCCAAACATACAATTATTTTTCACACTTTATTGCTTTAACTTAAAGATTTTCTTATTTAATTGAGTCCGAAATAAGAAAAATATTTTAAAATTGGGCTGGTTGAAAACATTTTTCTTGAAGATTCAAAAAAACTTTTTGGATTAAGTTGTACAAAAAAGTATAGAAATAAAGTTTTTGTCTAGTTTTTTAAAGGAAAATCTTAGTTTTTTTTATTATTAGTGGTAATTGCGAGTTTCTTTGGAAAAATGGCACATTTTGTCATCGGCGGCAACACTGGGTACCAGCATAAAAGATACACTAATACAATGTCGAAAAAATCGATCTAAACCGTGTTCCATTCGCCACCAAAAAAATCAATTTTTTCAGATCAAAATCTGAAATCCCAATGGAAAGTCCTATAAAATTTTTCAGATAACCTAGAAAACTGTTTTTCTGTCAATATTTTTTTGTCAATAAAACTTTAAAACAAAATTCAGAGACAAATGAAATGTGTGTTAAAATTAGTAATGGATTTTGTCTATCAAGGCCCGATAACAATGAGCAACAAGTGTACAAATATGGTTAATACAGAATGTTGTATATGAATCTAATAAACCTTTAACTCAGCACATAATTTGTTCATTCAAGACTTTCGCGTCTATGTCTTACATCCTACGTAAGTGGTTCTTGCACTGTCAGAAAGCTATTGAATCCAGCTACCCGCACACCTGCTAACTGCTATCCATACCCTAGAAATAAGGTGAGACAACATAATTATTGCACCTCCAGGAATGAAATGGGTGGACGTGGTAGGTTCTTGGTTCGCCCGAATATATTCCTTTCAATTGCTAGCTAATAGCTCCTCAGTCGTGCGTTGGTGCTATCGGTACCGGAGTCACCATTAACGGCGCGCTTTTTGCCTAGCTTTCATTTTGAAGGATGCAGACTCCAATTCTATAACTTTTATATGCACTACTCTTATGATAAAGAGTTTATTTCCAAAGCTATTTGAGAAAAAATTAAAGATGTTGAAAAAGATGGTCCAATTTTTACAAAAATATTATTATATTCCCATTTGACGCGGAATTGAATGCTCTACAACTTTTTAGACCATTTTTTAAAATATTGATTAGTTTTGAAAATAAAGTCAAAAAATCACAAAAATACCCTTTTGGGGGTATATTTTAACCATCCTCCCTTTAGCACAGCTCTGTCGAGGGGGAAAACCTAGGATTTCCGTATTAGGCCACTTACAAAGTTATTGCAGTATGAAATTCTTTAGTCTGAATTATTTCCGATTTGTGTGATTTTTGTGTCTAACGCTACTGGCCTAAAAAGGAATTATTGCGAAAAATAAGTTTTGTTATTTTATGACTAAGTTTTGCCATTTACCGTAACATTGAAATTTGCTGTATGTTTTGAACTGTTAAAGATAAATTTATACTTATGCATATATTTTTGTAGGAAATTAGATTTTCGACAGCTTATCGCTTTATAACTTTTTGATTAAAAAAATTGGCAAGGAGTTAGAACAACAAGTTTGGCAAAATAATTTTTTTCTTGAAAAAAATTCCATTTTTCAAAGACGGTTCTTTATTTTCAAATATAGTGCCATTGTTAATTATAGGAAATTTTATCAGCTTCAATTTTCCTCCAGTTTTTTTTTCTACGACGAACCATTTTCGAGATATGCGGAGGCAACCGTGGGAAGGTCCCTTTAAATTACCCCCCACCCCGCGCAGCACTTGGATTAACGGGGACTTTTTATTGGTAGTAGAGGAGACCCCTCCCTACACATTCCTGCAAAAATTGGAACTACATGGATTTTTTGTTTATTTATTGTTTTCAGCTTAGTTTGCCTGGACTATTGAGTTGATAAGGGTCTTGGTAGATGGACGATATCTTAACTATCCAAAATTGGCATAGGTAAATAATTCTTGTATATATTAGATCCGATCCTACAACAACATACCCTATAGATAGAGGACATAACGAACGAACAATAGCGATATATAAAGGCGTACCTGACTACATAAAGGAGTATGTGAATACATAAAAGCGTACGTGACTAAACGAATGAATGACGCTACAACCATAGGCGCCAGCAGGAAATTTCCTGGGTGGGGGTGGATGGCAGATTTTTTTTAAATTAAACTTTTTCTACAACCTAAAATTGAGAATAGGCGCGAAAGTGTGCGTATTTCGGAAAGTTATGGTTGTTCATGGTTCGCCCTACCCTGTGGGCGCCTATGGCTACAACGAGATACATAGAAAACGATCAGACCACACACACACACAAACGCAAGTGAGAAGATGCAGCATTAACACTAATATTATGTGCCTACCTGAATAAGCACTTCGTTATTAAGTGTAAAATAAGCATTTCATAATTATTGACTGTGGAATGAAGTAAAAGGGATTAAATAAGTAATAGGTACCTGTAACTGTTTTATTGTTTTGTGTTATCTTCTTTGAAACGAACATTATTCCAGACAACATTTTTTTCTTAATTTATAAATCAGTAGTAAGCCACAAGTAAGTCATTTTCAAGCAAGTCATTGACAAGTAAAGACAAAATTCACAAAAAAATAAGCAAATACATTTAATTTGCTGAGTATTTCGTTCAATTTTACGACAAAGGAATAAAACCACAAGGACCAAGCAAAGAAAGGCACTCAACACACCATCAAAACGAATACTTTTCATTCAACTGAATATCTATCTGAAAATGGATTCCTGTTTAGCTGTCGAAAAAGAACTTAAACAGGTTATTCCAAAATTATCAGGAATTCGTGATAATAGTGGTCTTGTTATCACCGATGTAGTTCAGTTCCTAACCGACATCCGAGATTCACTTGACGAGGATGGCCAGGCAAACGATACGATCCTCAGTGAGAACAAAGCTAAACACATAACTGCTGCCTTACACAAAACAAATGAAAAACTACAACGTATATCCGAAGAGCATCGGGAAATGCATAGCGCCGTAAGCAAAGTTGGCAAAGTAGTTGACAAGAATTTCGTGTCCGATTTAACTGCCACCACAAAAACCGATGCCCTGCAAGACGAACAAAATATGCTGCTTTTAAACAAAGTCATGGCAAAACATTATTTTCACCAGGGAATGGAAGAGGTAGCTCAATCACTGATCAAGGAATCTGAAATGCAGCCAGATGTAGCACGAGAAGTCTTCGAATCGGAAAGGAGCTTTGCGGAAATCTGTAAAACCTGGAAATCAATTCAGAAACATGATCTACAGCCAGCACTTGAATGGACTGCAAGATACTCAAACGAATTAAATGAAAAAAATTCATCTCTGGAGTTCAAGCTACACAAATTAGCCTTTTTGCAAATCATTTCGCGTGGCATTGAAGCTCAGACTGAAGCCATTGCCTATGCTCGAAATAACTTCAACAAATTTGTCGATCGATTTGGCAGTGAGATTCCCACTTTAATGGGAACATTCATTTACTTGCCAAATGGTATCGAAAATTCTCCCTACAAGCATTTAATTTCCCCCGAGATATGGACAGAGGCATCTAATATATTTTTAAAGGACGCTTGCCATACACTTGGCATTAGTAAGAACTCTGCGTTGTCTGTTGTTATCAATGCTGGATGCACTGCCTTGCCTGCTCTTCTTAACATAAAACAATTTATGCTCTTGCGACAAGAGTTCAGCATATGGAGTTCACGAGACGAGCTACCCATTGAAATTGACCTGGACCATGAATATCGTTACCACTCCATATTCGCGTGCCCAATATTGAGAAAACAAACTTCAGAGGATAACCCGCCAAAGAGGTTGACGTGTGGCCATGTAATATCTAGTGACGCTTTGCTCAAGTTAAGAAATGGGCCCATACTTAAATGTCCCTACTGTTCAGTTGAACAGAACCCAGACGACGCAGTTCAAATTTGGTTTTAAATAACGAAAACTATATGATAACTTTTCTTAACGTTTAATATATCAAGTTGTTCCATATTTCTTGTAGCGTACCATAATGTTTCAAATAAAGAATAGACTTCAAAAGATTTTTGTCAGTATTTATATTATATTGCGTATGCCAATGATCTCATTGGTTGAAATCATCAGAACTCTTTTACAGCGTGTCTTCGCCAAGATTCAGTAATATATAATAAAACGACTGTTTCTTAATAATCGGAAAAAAGAAATGGACAAGGACAATATACAAGACTATATTCATTATTTTATTTTATTTATTATTTTATTAATAGGACTTTCCATTGGGAAAAAAATCAATTTACTTTTGATCCAAATCTATCAAAACACAGATTTCCCAGTTTTTACGTTCCATTTAAAAAAAGGATTTTTTTGTCTGAGATCAATTTTTCAGATCTGAATTTTAGAGTTTAAAGCTGTCAGTTTGATAAGTGTGATTTTGTTCTGTAATGTATTTCGGTTGTGAATAAAATTGTTAATTTTTAAGCACGGAAGCTGTTTTAAGTTAATTAATAGATTAATTCAGCTCATCTTTCTCTTCGGAATTATCAATAAAGTGACAAAGAATCATATGAGCTTATGCAAGTTTTTCATAAGGAAAATGTTACTAGCGGCGTTACCGTAGTGGTACAAACGTGCTTTTTTAATAAAAAAAATTCTAGAATCCAAACATACAATTATTTTTCACACTTTATTGCTTTAACTTAAAGATTTTCTTATTTAATTGAGTCCGAAATAAGAAAAATATTTTAAAATTGGGCTGGTTGAAAACATTTTTCTTGAAGATTCAAAAAAACTTTTTGGATTAAGTTGTACAAAAAAGTATAGAAATAAAGTTCTTGTCTAGTTTTTTAAAGGAAAATCTTAGTTTTTTTTATTATTAGTGGTAATTGCGAGTTTCTTTGGAAAAATGGCACATTTTGTCATCGGCGGCAACACTGGTTACCAGCATAAAAGATACACTAATACAATGTCGAAAAAATCGATCTAAACCGTGTTCCATTCGCCACCAAAAAAATCAATTTTTTCAGATCAAAATCTGAAATCCCAATGGAAAGTCCTATAAAATTTTTCAGATAACCTAGAAAACTGTTTTTCTGTCAATATTTTTTTGTCAATAAAACTTTAAAACAAAATTCAGAGACAAATGAAATGTGTGTTAAAATTAGTAATGGATTTTGTCTATCAAGGCACGATAACAATGAGCAACAAGTGTACAAATATGGTTAATACAGAATGTTGTATATGAATCTAATAAACCTTTAACTCAGCACATAATTTGTTCATTCAAGACTTTCGCGTCTATGTCTTACATCCTACGTAAGTGGTTCTTGCACTGTCAGAAAGCTATTGAATCCAGCTACCCGCACACCTGCTAACTGCTATCCATACCCTAGAAATAAGGTGAGACAACATAATTATTGCACCTCCAGGAATGAAATGGGTGGACGTGGTAGGTTCTTGGTTCGCCCGAATATATTCCTTTCAATTGCTAGCTAATAGCTCCTCAGTCGTGCGTTGGTGCTATCGGTACCGGAGTCACCATTAACGGCGCGCTTTTTGCCTAGCTTTCATTTTGAAGGATGCAGACTCCAATTCTATAACTTTTATATGCACTACTCTTATGATAAAGAGTTTATTTCCAAAGCTATTTGAGAAAAAATTAAAGATGTTGAAAAAGATGGTCCAATTTTTACAAAAATATTATTATATTCCCATTTGACGCGGAATTGAATGCTCTACAACTTTTTAGACCATTTTTTAAAATATTGATTAGTTTTGAAAATAAAGTCAAAAAATCACAAAAATACCCTTTTGGGGGTATATTTTAACCATCCTCCCTTTAGCACAGCTCTGTCGAGGGGGAAAACCTAGGATTTCCGTATTAGGCCACTTACAAAGTTATTGCAGTATGAAATTCTTTAGTCTGAATTATTTCCGATTTGTGTGATTTTTGTGTCTAACGCTACTGGCCTAAAAAGGAATTATTGCGAAAAATAAGTTTTGTTATTTTATGACTAAGTTTTGCCATTTACCGTAACATTGAAATTTGCTGTATGTTTTGAACTGTTAAAGATAAATTTATACTTATGCATATATTTTTGTAGGAAATTAGATTTTCGACAGCTTATCGCTTTATAACTTTTTGATTAAAAAAATTGGCAAGGAGTTAGAACAACAAGTTTGGCAAAATAATTTTTTTCTTGAAAAAAATTCCATTTTTCAAAGACGGTTCTTTATTTTCAAATATAGTGCCATTGTTAATTATAGGAAATTTTATCAGCTTCAATTTTCCTCCAGTTTTTTTTTTCTACGACGAACCATTTTCGAGATATGCGGAGGCAACCGTGGGAAGGTCCCTTTAAATTACCCCCCACCCCGCGCAGCACTTGGATTAACGGGGACTTTTTATTGGTAGTAGAGGGGACCCCTCCCTACACATTCCTGCAAAAATTGGAACTACATGGATTTTTTGTTTATTTATTGTTTTCAGCTTAGTTTGCCTGGACTATTGAGTTGATAAGGGTCTTGGTAGATGGACGATATCTTAACTATCCAAAATTGGCATAGGTAAATAATTCTTGTATATATTAGATCCGATCCTACAACAACATACCCTATAGATAGAGGACATAACGAACGAACAATAGCGATATATAAAGGCGTACCTGACTACATAAAGGAGTATGTGAATACATAAAAGCGTACGTGACTAAACGAATGAATGACGCTACAACCATAGGCGCCAGCAGGAAATTTCCTGGGTGGGGGTGGATGGCAGATTTTTTTTAAATTAAACTTTTTCTACAACCTAAAATTGAGAATAGGCGCGAAAGTGTGCGTATTTCGGAAAGTTATGGTTGTTCATGGTTCGTCCGTGAGCCAGGGGGGCACTTGCCCCCCCCCCCCTTGCCCTACCCTGTGGGCGCCTATGGCTACAACGAGATACATAGAAAACGATCAGACCACACACACACACAAACGCAAGTGAGAAGATGCAGCATTAACACTAATATTATGTGCCTACCTGAATAAGCACTTCGTTATTAAGTGTAAAATAAGCATTTCATAATTATTGACTGTGGAATGAAGTAAAAGGGATTAAATAAGTAATAGGTACCTGTAACTGTTTTATTGTTTTGTGTTATCTTCTTTGAAACGAACATTATTCCAGACAACATTTTTTTCTTAATTTATAAATCAGTAGTAAGCCACAAGTAAGTCATTTTCAAGCAAGTCATTGACAAGTAAAGACAAAATTCACAAAAAAATAAGCAAATACATTTAATTTGCTGAGTATTTCGTTCAATTTTACGACAAAGGAATAAAACCACAAGGACCAAGCAAAGAAAGGCACTCAACACACCATCAAAACGAATACTTTTCATTCAACTGAATATCTATCTGAAAATGGATTCCTGTTTAGCTGTCGAAAAAGAACTTAAACAGGTTATTCCAAAATTATCAGGAATTCGTGATAATAGTGGTCTTGTTATCACCGATGTAGTTCAGTTCCTAACCGACATCCGAGATTCACTTGACGAGGATGGCCAGGCAAACGATACGATCCTCAGTGAGAACAAAGCTAAACACATAACTGCTGCCTTACACAAAACAAATGAAAAACTACAACGTATATCCGAAGAGCATCGGGAACTGCATAGCGCCGTAAGCAAAGTTGGCAAAGTAGTTGACAAGAATTTCGTGTCCGATTTAACTGCCACCACAAAAACCGATGCCCTGCAAGACGAACAAAATATGCTGCTTTTAAACAAAGTCATGGCAAAACATTATTTTCACCAGGGAATGGAAGAGGTAGCTCAATCACTGATCAAGGAATCTGAAATGCAGCCAGATGTAGCACGAGAAGTCTTCGAATCGGAAAGGAGCTTTGCGGAAATCTGTAAAACCTGGAAATCAATTCAGAAACATGATCTACAGCCAGCACTTGAATGGACTGCAAGATACTCAAACGAATTAAATGAAAAAAATTCATCTCTGGAGTTCAAGCTACACAAATTAGCCTTTTTGCAAATCATTTCGCGTGGCATTGAAGCTCAGACTGAAGCCATTGCCTATGCTCGAAATAACTTCAACAAATTTGTCGATCGATTTGGCAGTGAGATTCCCACTTTAATGGGAACATTCATTTACTTGCCAAATGGTATCGAAAATTCTCCCTACAAGCATTTAATTTCCCCCGAGATATGGACAGAGGCATCTAATATATTTTTAAAGGACGCTTGCCATACACTTGGCATTAGTAAGAACTCTGCGTTGTCTGTTGTTATCAATGCTGGATGCACTGCCTTGCCTGCTCTTCTTAACATAAAACAATTTATGCTCTCGCGACAAGAGTTCAGCATATGGAGTTCACGAGACGAGCTACCCATTGAAATTGACCTGGACCATGAATATCGTTACCACTCCATATTCGCGTGCCCAATATTGAGAAAACAAACTTCAGAGGATAACCCGCCAAAGAGGTTGACGTGTGGCCATGTAATATCTAGTGACGCTTTGCTCAAGTTAAGAAATGGGCCCATACTTAAATGTCCCTACTGTTCAGTTGAACAGAACCCAGACGACGCAGTTCAAATTTGGTTTTAAATAACGAAAACTATATGATAACTTTTCTTAAAGTTTAATGTATCAAGTTGTTCCATATTTCTTGTAGCGTACCATAATGTTTCAAATAAAGAATAGACTTCAAAAGATTTTTGTCAGTATTTATATTATATTGCGTATGCCAATGATCTCATTGGTTGAAATCATCAGAACTCTTTTACAGCGTGTCTTCGCCAAGATTCAGTAATATATAATAAAACGACTGTTTCTTAATAATCGGAAAAAAGAAATGGACAAGGACAATATACAAGACTATATTCATTATTTTATTTTATTTATTATTTTATTAATAGGACTTTCCATTGGGAAAAAAATCAATTCACTTTTGATCCAAATCTATCAAAACACAGATTTCCCAGTTTTTACGTTCCATTTAAAAAAAGGATTTTTTTGTCTGAGATCAATTTTTCAGATCTGAATTTTAGAGTTTAAAGCTGTCAGTTTGATAAGTGTGATTTTGTTCTGTAATGTATTTCGGTTGTGAATAAAATTGTTAATTTTTAAGCACGGAAGCTGTTTTAAGTGCTTTTTTAATAAAAAAATTCTAGAATCCAAACATACAATTATTTTTCACACTTTATTGCTTTAACTTAAAGATTTTCTTATTTAATTGAGTCCGAAATAAGAAAAATATTTTAAAATTGGGCTGGTTGAAAACATTTTTCTTGAAGATTCAAAAAAACTTTTTGGATTAAGTTGTACAAAAAAGTATAGAAATAAAGTTTTTGTCTAGTTTTTTAAAGGAAAATCTTAGTTTTTTTTATTATTAGTGGTAATTGCGAGTTTCTTTGGAAAAATGGCACATTTTGTCATCGGCGGCAACACTGGGTACCAGCATAAAAGATACACTAATACAATGTCGAAAAAATCGATCTAAACCGTGTTCCATTCGCCACCAAAAAAATCAATTTTTACAGATCAAAATCTGAAATCCCAATGGAAAGTCCTATAAAATTTTTCAGATAACCTAGAAAACTGTTTTTCTGTCAATATTTTTTTGTCAATAAAACTTTAAAACAAAATTCAGAGACAAATGAAATGTGTGTTAAAATTAGTAATGGATTTTGTCTATCAAGGCACGATAACAATGAGCAACAAGTGTACAAATATGGTTAATACAGAATGTTGTATATGAATCTAATAAACCTTTAACTCAGCACATAATTTGTTCATTCAAGACTTTCGCGTCTATGTCTTACATCCTACGTAAGTGGTTCTTGCACTGTCAGAAAGCTATTGAATCCAGCTACCCGCACACCTGCTAACTGCTATCCATACCCTAGAAATAAGGTGAGACAACATAATTATTGCACCTCCAGGAATGAAATGGGTGGACGTGGTAGGTTCTTGGTTCGCCCGAATATATTCCTTTCAATTGCTAGCTAATAGCTCCTCAGTCGTGCGTTGGTGCTATCGGTACCGGAGTCACCATTAACGGCGCGCTTTTTGCCTAGCTTTCATTTTGAAGGATGCAGACTCCAATTCTATAACTTTTATATGCACTACTCTTATGATAAAGAGTTTATTTCCAAAGCTATTTGAGAAAAAATTAAAGATGTTGAAAAAGATGGTCCAATTTTTACAAAAATATTATTATATTCCCATTTGACGCGGAATTGAATGCTCTACAACTTTTTAGACCATTTTTTAAAATATTGATTAGTTTTGAAAATAAAGTCAAAAAATCACAAAAATACCCTTTTGGGGGTATATTTTAACCATCCTCCCTTTAGCACAGCTCTGTCGAGGGGGAAAACCTAGGATTTCCGTATTAGGCCACTTACAAAGTTATTGCAGTATGAAATTCTTTAGTCTGAATTATTTCCGATTTGTGTGATTTTTGTGTCTAACGCTACTGGCCTAAAAAGGAATTATTGCGAAAAATAAGTTTTGTTATTTTATGACTAAGTTTTGCCATTTACTGTAACATTGAAATTTGCTGTATGTTTTGAACTGTTAAAGATAAATTTATACTTATGCATATATTTTTGTAGGAAATTAGATTTTCGACAGCTTATCGCTTTATAACTTTTTGATTAAAAAAATTGGCAAGGAGTTAGAACAACAAGTTTGGCAAAATAATTTTTTTCTTGAAAAAAATTCCATTTTTCAAAGACGGTTCTTTATTTTCAAATATAGTGCCATTGTTAATTATAGGAAATTTTATCAGCTTCAATTTTCCTCCAGTTTTTTTTTTCTACGACGAACCATTTTCGAGATATGCGGAGGCAACCGTGGGAAGGTCCCTTTAAATTACCCCCCACCCCGCGCAGCACTTGGATTAACGGGGACTTTTTATTGGTAGTAGAGGGGACCCCTCCCTACACATTCCTGCAAAAATTGGAACTACATGGATTTTTTGTTTATTTATTGTTTTCAGCTTAGTTTGCCTGGACTATTGAGTTGATAAGGGTCTTGGTAGATGGACGATATCTTAACTATCCAAAATTGGCATAGGTAAATAATTCTTGTATATATTAGATCCGATCCTACAACAACATACCCTATAGATAGAGGACATAACGAACGAACAATAGCGATATATAAAGGCGTACCTGACTACATAAAGGAGTATGTGAATACATAAAAGCGTACGTGACTAAACGAATGAATGACGCTACAACCATAGGCGCCAGCAGGAAATTTCCTGGGTGGGGGTGGATGGCAGATTTTTTTTAAATTAAACTTTTTCTACAACCTAAAATTGAGAATAGGCGCGAAAGTGTGCGTATTTCGGAAAGTTATGGTTGTTCATGGTTCGTCCGTGAGCCAGGGGGGCACTTGCCCCCCCCCTTGCCCTACCCTGTGGGCGCCTATGGCTACAACGAGATACATAGAAAACGATCAGACCACACACACACACAAACGCAAGTGAGAAGATGCAGCATTAACACTAATATTATGTGCCTACCTGAATAAGCACTTCGTTATTAAGTGTAAAATAAGCATTTCATAATTATTGACTGTGGAATGAAGTAAAAGGGATTAAATAAGTAATAGGTACCTGTAACTGTTTTATTGTTTTGTGTTATCTTCTTTGAAACGAACATTATTCCAGACAACATTTTTTTCTTAATTTATAAATCAGTAGTAAGCCACAAGTAAGTCATTTTCAAGCAAGTCATTGACAAGTAAAGACAAAATTCACAAAAAAATAAGCAAATACATTTAATTTGCTGAGTATTTCGTTCAATTTTACGACAAAGGAATAAAACCACAAGGACCAAGCAAAGAAAGGCACTCAACACACCATCAAAACGAATACTTTTCATTCAACTGAATATCTATCTGAAAATGGATTCCTGTTTAGCTGTCGAAAAAGAACTTAAACAGGTTATTCCAAAATTATCAGGAATTCGTGATAATAGTGGTCTTGTTATCACCGATGTAGTTCAGTTCCTAACCGACATCCGAGATTCACTTGACGAGGATGGCCAGGCAAACGATACGATCCTCAGTGAGAACAAAGCTAAACACATAACTGCTGCCTTACACAAAACAAATGAAAAACTACAACGTATATCCGAAGAGCATCGGGAACTGCATAGCGCCGTAAGCAAAGTTGGCAAAGTAGTTGACAAGAATTTCGTGTCCGATTTAACTGCCACCACAAAAACCGATGCCCTGCAAGACGAACAAAATATGCTGCTTTTAAACAAAGTCATGGCAAAACATTATTTTCACCAGGGAATGGAAGAGGTAGCTCAATCACTGATCAAGGAATCTGAAATGCAGCCAGATGTAGCACGAGAAGTCTTCGAATCGGAAAGGAGCTTTGCGGAAATCTGTAAAACCTGGAAATCAATTCAGAAACATGATCTACAGCCAGCACTTGAATGGACTGCAAGATACTCAAACGAATTAAATGAAAAAAATTCATCTCTGGAGTTCAAGCTACACAAATTAGCCTTTTTGCAAATCATTTCGCGTGGCATTGAAGCTCAGACTGAAGCCATTGCCTATGCTCGAAATAACTTCAACAAATTTGTCGATCGATTTGGCAGTGAGATTCCCACTTTAATGGGAACATTCATTTACTTGCCAAATGGTATCGAAAATTCTCCCTACAAGCATTTAATTTCCCCCGAGATATGGACAGAGGCATCTAATATATTTTTAAAGGACGCTTGCCATACACTTGGCATTAGTAAGAACTCTGCGTTGTCTGTTGTTATCAATGCTGGATGCACTGCCTTGCCTGCTCTTCTTAACATAAAACAATTTATGCTCTCGCGACAAGAGTTCAGCATATGGAGTTCACGAGACGAGCTACCCATTGAAATTGACCTGGACCATGAATATCGTTACCACTCCATATTCGCGTGCCCAATATTGAGAAAACAAACTTCAGAGGATAACCCGCCAAAGAGGTTGACGTGTGGCCATGTAATATCTAGTGACGCTTTGCTCAAGTTAAGAAATGGGCCCATACTTAAATGTCCCTACTGTTCAGTTGAACAGAACCCAGACGACGCAGTTCAAATTTGGTTTTAAATAACGAAAACTATATGATAACTTTTCTTAAAGTTTAATGTATCAAGTTGTTCCATATTTCTTGTAGCGTACCATAATGTTTCAAATAAAGAATAGACTTCAAAAGATTTTTGTCAGTATTTATATTATATTGCGTATGCCAATGATCTCATTGGTTGAAATCATCAGAACTCTTTTACAGCGTGTCTTCGCCAAGATTCAGTAATATATAATAAAACGACTGTTTCTTAATAATCGGAAAAAAGAAATGGACAAGGACAATATACAAGACTATATTCATTATTTTATTTTATTTATTATTTTATTAATAGGACTTTCCATTGGGAAAAAAATCAATTCACTTTTGATCCAAATCTATCAAAACACAGATTTCCCAGTTTTTACGTTCCATTTAAAAAAAGGATTTTTTTGTCTGAGATCAATTTTTCAGATCTGAATTTTAGAGTTTAAAGCTGTCAGTTTGATAAGTGTGATTTTGTTCTGTAATGTATTTCGGTTGTGAATAAAATTGTTAATTTTTAAGCACGGAAGCTGTTTTAAGTGCTTTTTTAATAAAAAAAATTCTAGAATCCAAACATACAATTATTTTTCACACTTTATTGCTTTAACTTAAAGATTTTCTTATTTAATTGAGTCCGAAATAAGAAAAATATTTTAAAATTGGGCTGGTTGAAAACATTTTTCTTGAAGATTCAAAAAAACTTTTTGGATTAAGTTGTACAAAAAAGTATAGAAATAAAGTTTTTGTCTAGTTTTTTAAAGGAAAATCTTAGTTTTTTTTATTATTAGTGGTAATTGCGAGTTTCTTTGGAAAAATGGCACATTTTGTCATCGGCGGCAACACTGGGTACCAGCATAAAAGATACACTAATACAATGTCGAAAAAATCGATCTAAACCGTGTTCCATTCGCCACCAAAAAAATCAATTTTTACAGATCAAAATCTGAAATCCCAATGGAAAGTCCTATAAAATTTTTCAGATAACCTAGAAAACTGTTTTTCTGTCAATATTTTTTTGTCAATAAAACTTTAAAACAAAATTCAGAGACAAATGAAATGTGTGTTAAAATTAGTAATGGATTTTGTCTATCAAGGCACGATAACAATGAGCAACAAGTGTACAAATATGGTTAATACAGAATGTTGTATATGAATCTAATAAACCTTTAACTCAGCACATAATTTGTTCATTCAAGACTTTCGCGTCTATGTCTTACATCCTACGTAAGTGGTTCTTGCACTGTCAGAAAGCTATTGAATCCAGCTACCCGCACACCTGCTAACTGCTATCCATACCCTAGAAATAAGGTGAGACAACATAATTATTGCACCTCCAGGAATGAAATGGGTGGACGTGGTAGGTTCTTGGTTCGCCCGAATATATTCCTTTCAATTGCTAGCTAATAGCTCCTCAGTCGTGCGTTGGTGCTATCGGTACCGGAGTCACCATTAACGGCGCGCTTTTTGCCTAGCTTTCATTTTGAAGGATGCAGACTCCAATTCTATAACTTTTATATGCACTACTCTTATGATAAAGAGTTTATTTCCAAAGCTATTTGAGAAAAAATTAAAGATGTTGAAAAAGATGGTCCAATTTTTACAAAAATATTATTATATTCCCATTTGACGCGGAATTGAATGCTCTACAACTTTTTAGACCATTTTTTAAAATATTGATTAGTTTTGAAAATAAAGTCAAAAAATCACAAAAATACCCTTTTGGGGGTATATTTTAACCATCCTCCCTTTAGCACAGCTCTGTCGAGGGGGAAAACCTAGGATTTCCGTATTAGGCCACTTACAAAGTTATTGCAGTATGAAATTCTTTAGTCTGAATTATTTCCGATTTGTGTGATTTTTGTGTCTAACGCTACTGGCCTAAAAAGGAATTATTGCGAAAAATAAGTTTTGTTATTTTATGACTAAGTTTTGCCATTTACTGTAACATTGAAATTTGCTGTATGTTTTGAACTGTTAAAGATAAATTTATACTTATGCATATATTTTTGTAGGAAATTAGATTTTCGACAGCTTATCGCTTTATAACTTTTTGATTAAAAAAATTGGCAAGGAGTTAGAACAACAAGTTTGGCAAAATAATTTTTTTCTTGAAAAAAATTCCATTTTTCAAAGACGGTTCTTTATTTTCAAATATAGTGCCATTGTTAATTATAGGAAATTTTATCAGCTTCAATTTTCCTCCAGTTTTTTTTTTCTACGACGAACCATTTTCGAGATATGCGGAGGCAACCGTGGGAAGGTCCCTTTAAATTACCCCCCACCCCGCGCAGCACTTGGATTAACGGGGACTTTTTATTGGTAGTAGAGGGGACCCCTCCCTACACATTCCTGCAAAAATTGGAACTACATGGATTTTTTGTTTATTTATTGTTTTCAGCTTAGTTTGCCTGGACTATTGAGTTGATAAGGGTCTTGGTAGATGGACGATATCTTAACTATCCAAAATTGGCATAGGTAAATAATTCTTGTATATATTAGATCCGATCCTACAACAACATACCCTATAGATAGAGGACATAACGAACGAACAATAGCGATATATAAAGGCGTACCTGACTACATAAAGGAGTATGTGAATACATAAAAGCGTACGTGACTAAACGAATGAATGACGCTACAACCATAGGCGCCAGCAGGAAATTTCCTGGGTGGGGGTGGATGGCAGATTTTTTTTAAATTAAACTTTTTCTACAACCTAAAATTGAGAATAGGCGCGAAAGTGTGCGTATTTCGGAAAGTTATGGTTGTTCATGGTTCGTCCGTGAGCCAGGGGGGCACTTGCCCCCCCCCTTGCCCTACCCTGTGGGCGCCTATGGCTACAACGAGATACATAGAAAACGATCAGACCACACACACACACAAACGCAAGTGAGAAGATGCAGCATTAACACTAATATTATGTGCCTACCTGAATAAGCACTTCGTTATTAAGTGTAAAATAAGCATTTCATAATTATTGACTGTGGAATGAAGTAAAAGGGATTAAATAAGTAATAGGTACCTGTAACTGTTTTATTGTTTTGTGTTATCTTCTTTGAAACGAACATTATTCCAGACAACATTTTTTTCTTAATTTATAAATCAGTAGTAAGCCACAAGTAAGTCATTTTCAAGCAAGTCATTGACAAGTAAAGACAAAATTCACAAAAAAATAAGCAAATACATTAAATTTGCTGAGTATTTCGTTCAATTTTACGACAAAGGAATAAAACCACAAGGACCAAGCAAAGAAAGGCACTCAACACACCATCAAAACGAATACTTTTCATTCAACTGAATATCTATCTGAAAATGGATTCCTGTTTAGCTGTCGAAAAAGAACTTAAACAGGTTATTCCAAAATTATCAGGAATTCGTGATAATAGTGGTCTTGTTATCACCGATGTAGTTCAGTTCCTAACCGACATCCGAGATTCACTTGACGAGGATGGCCAGGCAAACGATACGATCCTCAGTGAGAACAAAGCTAAACACATAACTGCTGCCTTACACAAAACAAATGAAAAACTACAACGTATATCCGAAGAGCATCGGGAACTGCATAGCGCCGTAAGCAAAGTTGGCAAAGTAGTTGACAAGAATTTCGTGTCCGATTTAACTGCCACCACAAAAACCGATGCCCTGCAAGACGAACAAAATATGCTGCTTTTAAACAAAGTCATGGCAAAACATTATTTTCACCAGGGAATGGAAGAGGTAGCTCAATCACTGATCAAGGAATCTGAAATGCAGCCAGATGTAGCACGAGAAGTCTTCGAATCGGAAAGGAGCTTTGCGGAAATCTGTAAAACCTGGAAATCAATTCAGAAACATGATCTACAGCCAGCACTTGAATGGACTGCAAGATACTCAAACGAATTAAATGAAAAAAATTCATCTCTGGAGTTCAAGCTACACAAATTAGCCTTTTTGCAAATCATTTCGCGTGGCATTGAAGCTCAGACTGAAGCCATTGCCTATGCTCGAAATAACTTCAACAAATTTGTCGATCGATTTGGCAGTGAGATTCCCACTTTAATGGGAACATTCATTTACTTGCCAAATGGTATCGAAAATTCTCCCTACAAGCATTTAATTTCCCCCGAGATATGGACAGAGGCATCTAATATATTTTTAAAGGACGCTTGCCACACACTTGGCATTAGTAAGAACTCTGCGTTGTCTGTTGTTATCAATGCTGGATGCACTGCCTTGCCTGCTCTTCTTAACATAAAACAATTTATGCTCTCGCGACAAGAGTTCAGCATATGGAGTTCACGAGACGAGCTACCCATTGAAATTGACCTGGACCATGAATATCGTTACCACTCCATATTCGCGTGCCCAATATTGAGAAAACAAACTTCAGAGGATAACCCGCCAAAGAGGTTGACGTGTGGCCATGTAATATCTAGTGACGCTTTGCTCAAGTTAAGAAATGGGCCCATACTTAAATGTCCCTACTGTTCAGTTGAACAGAACCCAGACGACGCAGTTCAAATTTGGTTTTAAATAACGAAAACTATATGATAACTTTTCTTAACGTTTAATGTATCAAGTTGTTCCATATTTCTTGTAGCGTACCATAATGTTTCAAATAAAGAATAGACTTCAAAAGATTTTTGTCAGTATTTATATTATATTGCGTATGCTAATGATCTCATTGGTTGAAATCATCAGAACTCTTTTACAGCGTGTCTTCGCCAAGATTCAGTAATATATAATAAAACGACTGTTTCTTAATAATCGGAAAAAAGAAATGGACAAGGATAATATACAAGACTATATTCATTATTTTATTTTATTTATTATTTTATTAATAGGACTTTCCATTGGGAAAAAAATCAATTTACTTTTGATCCAAATCTATCAAAACACAGATTTCCCAGTTTTTACGTTCCATTTAAAAAAAGGATTTTTTTGTCTGAGATCAATTTTTCAGATCTGAATTTTAGAGTTTAAAGCTGTCAGTTTGATAAGTGTGATTTTGTTCTGTAATGTATTTCGGTTGTGAATAAAATTGTTAATTTTTAAGCACGGAAGCTGTTTTAAGTTAATTAATAGATTAATCCAGCTCATCTTTCTCTTCGGAATTATCAATAAAGTGACAAAGAATCATATGAGCTTGTGCAAGTTTTTCATAAGGAAAATGTTACTAGCGGCGTTACCGTAGTGGTACAAACGTGCTTTTTTAATAAAAAAAATTCTAGAATCCAAACATACAATTATTTTTCACACTTTATTGCTTTAACTTAAAGATTTTCTTATTTAATTGAGTCCGAAATAAGAAAAATATTTTAAAATTGGGCTGGTTGAAAACATTTTTCTTGAAGATTCAAAAAAACTTTTTGGATTAAGTTGTACAAAAAAGTATAGAAATAAAGTTTTTGTCTAGTTTTTTAAAGGAAAATCTTAGTTTTTTTTATTATTAGTGGTAATTGCGAGTTTCTTTGGAAAAATGGCACATTTTGTCATCGGCGGCAACACTGGGTACCAGCATAAAAGATACACTAATACAATGTCGAAAAAATCGATCTAAACCGTGTTCCATTCGCCACCAAAAAAATCAATTTTTTCAGATCAAAATCTGAAATCCCAATGGAAAGTCCTATAAAATTTTTCAGATAACCTAGAAAACTGTTTTTCTGTCAATATTTTTTTGTCAATAAAACTTTAAAACAAAATTCAGAGACAAATGAAATGTGTGTTAAAATTAGTAATGGATTTTGTCTATCAAGGCACGATAACAATGAGCAACAAGTGTACAAATATGGTTAATACAGAATGTTGTATATGAATCTAATAAACCTTTAACTCAGCACATAATTTGTTCATTCAAGACTTTCGCGTCTATGTCTTACATCCTACGTAAGTGGTTCTTGCACTGTCAGAAAGCTATTGAATCCAGATACCCGCACACCTGCTAACTGCTATCCATACCCTAGAAATAAGGTGAGACAACATAATTATTGCACCTCCAGGAATGAAATGGGTGGACGTGGTAGGTTCTTGGTTCGCCCGAATATATTCCTTTCAATTGCTAGCTAATAGCTCCTCAGTCGTGCGTTGGTGCTATCGGTACCGGAGTCACCATTAACGGCGCGCTTTTTGCCTAGCTTTCATTTTGAAGGATGCAGACTCCAATTCTATAACTTTTATATGCACTACTCTTATGATAAAGAGTTTATTTCCAAAGCTATTTGAGAAAAAATTAAAGATGTTGAAAAAGATGGTCCAATTTTTACAAAAATATTATTATATTCCCATTTGACGCGGAATTGAATGCTCTACAACTTTTTAGACCATTTTTTAAAATATTGATTAGTTTTGAAAATAAAGTCAAAAAATCACAAAAATACCCTTTTGGGGGTATATTTTAACCATCCTCCCTTTAGCACAGCTCTGTCGAGGGGGAAAACCTAGGATTTCCGTATTAGGCCACTTACAAAGTTATTGCAGTATGAAATTCTTTAGTCTGAATTATTTCCGATTTGTGTGATTTTTGTGTCTAACGCTACTGGCCTAAAAAGGAATTATTGCGAAAAATAAGTTTTGTTATTTTATGACTAAGTTTTGCCATTTACCGTAACATTGAAATTTGCTGTATGTTTTGAACTGTTAAAGATAAATTTATACTTATGCATATATTTTTGTAGGAAATTAGATTTTCGACAGCTTATCGCTTTATAACTTTTTGATTAAAAAAATTGGCAAGGAGTTAGAACAACAAGTTTGGCAAAATAATTTTTTTCTTGAAAAAAATTCCATTTTTCAAAGACGGTTCTTTATTTTCAAATATAGTGCCATTGTTAATTATAGGAAATTTTATCAGCTTCAATTTTCCTCCAGTTTTTTTTTCTACGACGAACCATTTTCGAGATATGCGGAGGCAACCGTGGGAAGGTCCCTTTAAATTACCCCCCACCCCGCGCAGCACTTGGATTAACGGGGACTTTTTATTGGTAGTAGAGGGGACCCCTCCCTACACATTCCTGCAAAAATTGGAACTACATGGATTTTTTGTTTATTTATTGTTTTCAGCTTAGTTTGCCTGGACTATTGAGTTGATAAGGGTCTTGGTAGATGGACGATATCTTAACTATCCAAAATTGGCATAGGTAAATAATTCTTGTATATATTAGATCCGATCCTACAACAACATACCCTATAGATAGAGGACATAACGAACGAACAATAGCGATATATAAAGGCGTACCTGACTACATAAAGGAGTATGTGAATACATAAAAGCGTACGTGACTAAACGAATGAATGACGCTACAACCATAGGCGCCAGCAGGAAATTTCCTGGGTGGGGGTGGATGGCAGATTTTTTTTAAATTAAACTTTTTCTACAACCTAAAATTGAGAATAGGCGCGAAAGTGTGCGTATTTCGGAAAGTTATGGTTGTTCATGGTTCGTCCGTGAGCCAGGGGGGCACTTGCCCCCCCCTTGCCCTACCCTGTGGGCGCCTATGGCTACAACGAGATACATAGAAAACGATCAGACCACACACACACACAAACGCAAGTGAGAAGATGCAGCATTAACACTAATATTATGTGCCTACCTGAATAAGCACTTCGTTATTAAGTGTAAAATAAGCATTTCATAATTATTGACTGGAATGAAGTAAAAGGGATTAAATAAGTAATAGGTACCTGTAACTGTTTTATTGTTTTGTGTTATCTTCTTTGAAACGAACATTATTCCAGACAACATTTTTTTCTTAATTTATAAATCAGTAGTAAGCCACAAGTAAGTCATTTTCAAGCAAGTCATTGACAAGTAAAGACAAAATTCACAAAAAAATAAGCAAATACATTTAATTAGCTGAATATTTCGTTCAATTTTACGACAAAGGAATAAAACCACAAGGACCAAGCAAAGAAAGGCACTCAACACACCATCAAAACGAATACTTTTCATTCAACTGAATATCTATCTGAAAATGGATTCCTGTTTAGCTGTCGAAAAAGAACTTAAACAGGTTATTCCAAAATTATCAGGAATTCGTGATAATAGTGGTCTTGTTATCACCGATGTAGTTCAGTTCCTAACCGACATCCGAGATTCACTTGACGAGGATGGCCAGGCAAACGATACGATCCTCAGTGAGAACAAAGCTAAACACATAACTGCTGCCTTACACAAAACAAATGAAAAACTACAACGTATATCCGAAGAGCATCGGGAACTGCATAGCGCCGTAAGCAAAGTTGGCAAAGTAGTTGACAAGAATTTCGTGTCCGATTTAACTGCCACCACAAAAACCGATGCCCTGCAAGACGAACAAAATATGCTGCTTTTAAACAAAGTCATGGCAAAACATTATTTTCACCAGGGAATGGAAGAGGTAGCTCAATCACTGATCAAGGAATCTGAAATGCAGCCAGATGTAGCACGAGAAGTCTTCGAATCGGAAAGGAGCTTTGCGGAAATCTGTAAAACCTGGAAATCAATTCAGAAACATGATCTACAGCCAGCACTTGAATGGACTGCAAGATACTCAAACGAATTAAATGAAAAAAATTCATCTCTGGAGTTCAAGCTACACAAATTAGCCTTTTTGCAAATCATTTCGCGTGGCATTGAAGCTCAGACTGAAGCCATTGCCTATGCTCGAAATAACTTCAACAAATTTGTCGATCGATTTGGCAGTGAGATTCCCACTTTAATGGGAACATTCATTTACTTGCCAAATGGTATCGAAAATTCTCCCTACAAGCATTTAATTTCCCCCGAGATATGGACAGAGGCATCTAATATATTTTTAAAGGACGCTTGCCATACACTTGGCATTAGTAAGAACTCTGCGTTGTCTGTTGTTATCAATGCTGGATGCACTGCCTTGCCTGCTCTTCTTAACATAAAACAATTTATGCTCTCGCGACAAGAGTTCAGCATATGGAGTTCACGAGACGAGCTACCCATTGAAATTGACCTGGACCATGAATATCGTTACCACTCCATATTCGCGTGCCCAATATTGAGAAAACAAACTTCAGAGGATAACCCGCCAAAGAGGTTGACGTGTGGCCATGTAATATCTAGTGACGCTTTGCTCAAGTTAAGAAATGGGCCCATACTTAAATGTCCCTACTGTTCAGTTGAACAGAACCCAGACGACGCAGTTCAAATTTGGTTTTAAATAACGAAAACTATATGATAACTTTTCTTAACGTTTAATGTATCAAGTTGTTCCATATTTCTTGTAGCGTACCATAATGTTTCAAATAAAGAATAGACTTCAAAAGATTTTTGTCAGTATTTATATTATATTGCGTATGCTAATGATCTCATTGGTTGAAATCATCAGAACTCTTTTACAGCGTGTCTTCGCCAAGATTCAGTAATATATAATAAAACGACTGTTTCTTAATAATCGGAAAAAAGAAATGGACAAGGATAATATACAAGACTATATTCATTATTTTATTTTATTTATTATTTTATTAATAGGACTTTCCATTGGGAAAAAAATCAATTTACTTTTGATCCAAATCTATCAAAACACAGATTTCCCAGTTTTTACGTTCCATTTAAAAAAAGGATTTTTTTGTCTGAGATCAATTTTTCAGATCTGAATTTTAGAGTTTAAAGCTGTCAGTTTGACAAGTGTGATTTTGTTCTGTAATGTATTTCGGTTGTGAATAAAATTGTTAATTTTTAAGCACGGAAGCTGTTTTAAGTTAATTAATAGATTAATCCAGCTCATCTTTCTCTTCGGAATTATCAATAAAGTGACAAAGAATCATATGAGCTTGTGCAAGTTTTTCATAAGGAAAATGTTACTAGCGGCGTTACCGTAGTGGTACAAACGTGCTTTTTTAATAAAAAAAATTCTAGAATCCAAACATACAATTATTTTTCACACTTTATTGCTTTAACTTAAAGATTTTCTTATTTAATTGAGTCCGAAATAAGAAAAATATTTTAAAATTGGGCTGGTTGAAAACATTTTTCTTGAAGATTCAAAAAAACTTTTTGGATTAAGTTGTACAAAAAAGTATAGAAATAAAGTTTTTGTCTAGTTTTTTAAAGGAAAATCTTAGTTTTTTTTATTATTAGTGGTAATTGCGAGTTTCTTTGGAAAAATGGCACATTTTGTCATCGGCGGCAACACTGGGTACCAGCATAAAAGATACACTAATACAATGTCGAAAAAATCGATCTAAACCGTGTTCCATTCGCCACCAAAAAAATCAATTTTTTCAGATCAAAATCTGAAATCCCAATGGAAAGTCCTATAAAATTTTTCAGATAACCTAGAAAACTGTTTTTCTGTCAATATTTTTTTGTCAATAAAACTTTAAAACAAAATTCAGAGACAAATGAAATGTGTGTTAAAATTAGTAATGGATTTTGTCTATCAAGGCACGATAACAATGAGCAACAAGTGTACAAATATGGTTAATACAGAATGTTGTATATGAATCTAATAAACCTTTAACTCAGCACATAATTTGTTCATTCAAGACTTTCGCGTCTATGTCTTACATCCTACGTAAGTGGTTCTTGCACTGTCAGAAAGCTATTGAATCCAGATACCCGCACACCTGCTAACTGCTATCCATACCCTAGAAATAAGGTGAGACAACATAATTATTGCACCTCCAGGAATGAAATGGGTGGACGTGGTAGGTTCTTGGTTCGCCCGAATATATTCCTTTCAATTGCTAGCTAATAGCTCCTCAGTCGTGCGTTGGTGCTATCGGTACCGGAGTCACCATTAACGGCGCGCTTTTTGCCTAGCTTTCATTTTGAAGGATGCAGACTCCAATTCTATAACTTTTATATGCACTACTCTTATGATAAAGAGTTTATTTCCAAAGCTATTTGAGAAAAAATTAAAGATGTTGAAAAAGATGGTCCAATTTTTACAAAAATATTATTATATTCCCATTTGACGCGGAATTGAATGCTCTACAACTTTTTAGACCATTTTTTAAAATATTGATTAGTTTTGAAAATAAAGTCAAAAAATCACAAAAATACCCTTTTGGGGGTATATTTTAACCATCCTCCCTTTAGCACAGCTCTGTCGAGGGGGAAAACCTAGGATTTCCGTATTAGGCCACTTACAAAGTTATTGCAGTATGAAATTCTTTAGTCTGAATTATTTCCGATTTGTGTGATTTTTGTGTCTAACGCTACTGGCCTAAAAAGGAATTATTGCGAAAAATAAGTTTTGTTATTTTATGACTAAGTTTTGCCATTTACCGTAACATTGAAATTTGCTGTATGTTTTGAACTGTTAAAGATAAATTTATACTTATGCATATATTTTTGTAGGAAATTAGATTTTCGACAGCTTATCGCTTTATAACTTTTTGATTAAAAAAATTGGCAAGGAGTTAGAACAACAAGTTTGGCAAAATAATTTTTTTCTTGAAAAAAATTCCATTTTTCAAAGACGGTTCTTTATTTTCAAATATAGTGCCATTGTTAATTATAGGAAATTTTATCAGCTTCAATTTTCCTCCAGTTTTTTTTTTCTACGACGAACCATTTTCGAGATATGCGGAGGCAACCGTGGGAAGGTCCCTTTAAATTACCCCCCACCCCGCGCAGCACTTGGATTAACGGGGACTTTTTATTGGTAGTAGAGGGGACCCCTCCCTACACATTCCTGCAAAAATTGGAACTACATGGATTTTTTGTTTATTTATTGTTTTCAGCTTAGTTTGCCTGGACTATTGAGTTGATAAGGGTCTTGGTAGATGGACGATATCTTAACTATCCAAAATTGGCATAGGTAAATAATTCTTGTATATATTAGATCCGATCCTACAACAACATACCCTATAGATAGAGGACATAACGAACGAACAATAGCGATATATAAAGGCGTACCTGACTACATAAAGGAGTATGTGAATACATAAAAGCGTACGTGACTAAACGAATGAATGACGCTACAACCATAGGCGCCAGCAGGAAATTTCCTGGGTGGGGGTGGATGGCAGATTTTTTTTAAATTAAACTTTTTCTACAACCTAAAATTGAGAATAGGCGCGAAAGTGTGCGTATTTCGGAAAGTTATGGTTGTTCATGGTTCGTCCGTGAGCCAGGGGAGCACTTGCCCCCCCCCCTTGCCCTACCCTGTGGGCGCCTATGGCTACAACGAGATACATAGAAAACGATCAGACCACACACACACACAAACGCAAGTGAGAAGATGCAGCATTAACACTAATATTATGTGCCTACCTGAATAAGCACTTCGTTATTAAGTGTAAAATAAGCATTTCATAATTATTGACTGTGGAATGAAGTAAAAGGGATTAAATAAGTAATAGGTACCTGTAACTGTTTTATTGTTTTGTGTTATCTTCTTTGAAACGAACATTATTCCAGACAACATTTTTTTCTTAATTTATAAATCAGTAGTAAGCCACAAGTAAGTCATTTTCAAGCAAGTCATTGACAAGTAAAGACAAAATTCACAAAAAAATAAGCAAATACATTTAATTAGCTGAATATTTCGTTCAATTTTACGACAAAGGAATAAAACCACAAGGACCAAGCAAAGAAAGGCACTCAACACACCATCAAAACGAATACTTTTCATTCAACTGAATATCTATCTGAAAATGGATTCCTGTTTAGCTGTCGAAAAAGAACTTAAACAGGTTATTCCAAAATTATCAGGAATTCGTGATAATAGTGGTCTTGTTATCACCGATGTAGTTCAGTTCCTAACCGACATCCGAGATTCACTTGACGAGGATGGCCAGGCAAACGATACGATCCTCAGTGAGAACAAAGCTAAACACATAACTGCTGCCTTACACAAAACAAATGAAAAACTACAACGTATATCCGAAGAGCATCGGGAACTGCATAGCGCCGTAAGCAAAGTTGGCAAAGTAGTTGACAAGAATTTCGTGTCCGATTTAACTACCACCACAAAAACCGATGCCCTGCAAGACGAACAAAATATGCTGCTTTTAAACAAAGTCATGGCAAAACATTATTTTCACCAGGGAATGGAAGAGGTAGCTCAATCACTGATCAAGGAATCTGAAATGCAGCCAGATGTAGCACGAGAAGTCTTCGAATCGGAAAGGAGCTTTGCGGAAATCTGTAAAACCTGGAAATCAATTCAGAAACATGATCTACAGCCAGCACTTGAATGGACTGCAAGATACTCAAACGAATTAAATGAAAAAAATTCATCTCTGGAGTTCAAGCTACACAAATTAGCCTTTTTGCAAATCATTTCGCGTGGCATTGAAGCTCAGACTGAAGCCATTGCCTATGCTCGAAATAACTTCAACAAATTTGTCGATCGATTTGGCAGTGAGATTCCCACTTTAATGGGAACATTCATTTACTTGCCAAATGGTATCGAAAATTCTCCCTACAAGCATTTAATTTCCCCCGAGATATGGACAGAGGCATCTAATATATTTTTAAAGGACGCTTGCCATACACTTGGCATTAGTAAGAACTCTGCGTTGTCTGTTGTTATCAATGCTGGATGCACTGCCTTGCCTGCTCTTCTTAACATAAAACAATTTATGCTCTCGCGACAAGAGTTCAGCATATGGAGTTCACGAGACGAGCTACCCATTGAAATTGACCTGGACCATGAATATCGTTACCACTCCATATTCGCGTGCCCAATATTGAGAAAACAAACTTCAGAGGATAACCCGCCAAAGAGGTTGACGTGTGGCCATGTAATATCTAGTGACGCTTTGCTCAAGTTAAGAAATGGGCCCATACTTAAATGTCCCTACTGTTCAGTTGAACAGAACCCAGACGACGCAGTTCAAATTTGGTTTTAAATAACGAAAACTATATGATAACTTTTCTTAACGTTTAATGTATCAAGTTGTTCCATATTTCTTGTAGCGTACCATAATGTTTCAAATAAAGAATAGACTTCAAAAGATTTTTGTCAGTATTTATATTATATTGCGTATGCTAATGATCTCATTGGTTGAAATCATCAGAACTCTTTTACAGCGTGTCTTCGCCAAGATTCAGTAATATATAATAAAACGACTGTTTCTTAATAATCGGAAAAAAGAAATGGACAAGGATAATATACAAGACTATATTCATTATTTTATTTTATTTATTATTTTATTAATAGGACTTTCCATTGGGAAAAAAATCAATTTACTTTTGATCCAAATCTATCAAAACACAGATTTCCCAGTTTTTACGTTCCATTTAAAAAAAGGATTTTTTTGTCTGAGATCAATTTTTCAGATCTGAATTTTAGAGTTTAAAGCTGTCAGTTTGACAAGTGTGATTTTGTTCTGTAATGTATTTCGGTTGTGAATAAAATTGTTAATTTTTAAGCACGGAAGCTGTTTTAAGTTAATTAATAGATTAATCCAGCTCATCTTTCTCTTCGGAATTATCAATAAAGTGACAAAGAATCATATGAGCTTGTGCAAGTTTTTCATAAGGAAAATGTTACTAGCGGCGTTACCGTAGTGGTACAAACGTGCTTTTTTAATAAAAAAAATTCTAGAATCCAAACATACAATTATTTTTCACACTTTATTGCTTTAACTTAAAGATTTTCTTATTTAATTGAGTCCGAAATAAGAAAAATATTTTAAAATTGGGCTGGTTGAAAACATTTTTCTTGAAGATTCAAAAAAACTTTTTGGATTAAGTTGTACAAAAAAGTATAGAAATAAAGTTTTTGTCTAGGGACATCGCCCAAAACCACATGCCGGGACGATATTCCCGCAGCACCTCCACGTTTGTCGTAAAAAACAACTAAAGAAGAAATCGCATTAACACCTAAAAATGTTTCAACAAGGATGCATACAAAGTCCCTGAGTTGACAGTAACACGGCCTCAGATAAAAAAATGGGCACGACTGGGTCGCACTTGCTCTTTGCTCTTAGGTGCCTAATTACATTGGAAGGCAAGATCTTTAACAAAAACAAATAACATTTACGTTGAATGTAACACAATTTGAACTTTTATATCAAAACCACAATACTTAACGGTTTTTAGTAAAAATGAAGTACACCACCACACGCCCTAAATAACAAAGAATTTATGAAAAAGTATTTCGAAAATTTAAGGACGGATTTTGATAAAATTCTGTTTTTTTATTTTTAGTTTTTTTTTTAATTTTTGTATACAGGTTTTTAAAGTTTATTAATATACATGTGGGTCAGGTGCCAGAAAATAATTTGTTCACTGAACACTTTCGCGTCTATGTCTTACATCCTACGTAAGTGGTTCTTGCACTGTCAGAAAGCTATTGAATCCAGCTACCCGCACAACTGCTAACTGCTATCCATACCCTAGAAATAAGGTGAGACAAAATAATTATTGCACCTCCAGGAATGAAATGGGTGGACGTGGTAGGTTCTTGGTTCGCCCGAATATCTTCCTTTCAATTGCTAGCTAATAGCTCCTCAGTCGTGCGTTGGTGCTATCGGTGCCGGAGTCACCATTAACGGCGCGCTTTTTGCCTAGCTTTCATTTTGAAGGATGCAGACTCCAATTCTATAACTTTTATATGCACTACTCTTATGATAAAGAGTTTATTTCCAAAGCAATTTGAGAAAAAATTAAAGATGTTGAAAAAGATGGTCCAATTTTTACAAAAATATTATTATATTCCCATTTGACGCGGAGTTGAATGCTCTACAACTTTTTAGACCATTTTTTAACATATTGATTAGTTTTGGAAATAAAGTCGAAAAATCACAAAAATACCCTTTTGGGGGTATATTTTAACCACCCTCCCTTTAGCACAGCTCTGTCGAGGGAAAAACCTAGGATTTCCGTATTAGGCCACTTACAAAGTTATTGCAGTATGAAATTCTTTAGTCTGGATTATTTCCGATTTGTGTGATTTTTGTGTCTAACGCTACTGGCCTAAAAAGGAATTATTGCGAAAAATAAGTTTTGTTATTTTATGACTAAGTTTTGCCATTTACCGTAACATTGAAATTTGCTGTATGTTTTGAACTGTTAAAGATAAATTTATACTTGTGCATATATTTTTGTAGGATATTAGATTTTCGACAGCTTATCGCTTTATAACTTTTTGATTAAAAAAATTGGCAAGGAGTTAGAACAACAAGTTTGGCAAAATAATTTTTTTCTTGAAAAAAATTCAATTTTTCAAAGACGGTTCTTTATTTTCAAATATAGTGCCATTGTTAATTATAGGAAATTTTATCAGCTTCAATTTTCCTCCAGTTTTTTTTTCTACGACGAACCATTTTCGAGATATGCGGAGGCAACCGTGGGAAGGTCCCTTTAAATTACCCCCCACCCCGCGCAGCACTTGGATTAACGGGGACTTTTTATTGGTAGTAGAGGGGACCCCTCCCTACACATTCCTGCAAAAATTGGAACTACATGGATTTTTTGTTTATTTATTGTTTTCAGCTTAGTTTGCCTGGACTATTGAGTTGATAAGGGTCTTGGTAGATGGACGATATCTTAACTATCCAAAATTGGCATAGGTAAATAATTCTTGTATATATTAGATCCGATCCTACAACAACATACCCTATAGATAGAGGACATAACGAACGAACAATAGCGATATATAAAGGCGTACCTGACTACATAAAGGAGTATGTGAATACATAAAAGCGTACGTGACTAAACGAATGAATGACGCTACAACCATAGGCGCCAGCAGGAAATTTCCTGGGTGGGGGTGGATGGCAGATTTTTTTTAAATTAAACTTTTTCTACAACCTAAAATTGAGAATAGGCGCGAAAGTGTGCGTATTTCGGAAAGTTATGGTTGTTATGCTGCTCTTCTTAACATAAAACAATTTATGCTCTCGCGACAAGAGTTCAGCATATGGAGTTCACGAGACGAGCTACCCATTGAAATTGACCTGGACCATGAATATCGTTACCACTCCATATTCGCGTGCCCAATATTGAGAAAACAAACTTCAGAGGATAACCCGCCAAAGAGGTTGACGTGTGGCCATGTAATATCTAGTGACGCTTTGCTCAAGTTAAGAAATGGGCCCATACTTAAATGTCCCTACTGTTCAGTTGAACAGAACCCAGACGACGCAGTTCAAATTTGGTTTTAAATAACGAAAACTATATGATAACTTTTCTTAACGTTTAATGTATCAAGTTGTTCCATATTTCTTGTAGCGTACCATAATGTTTCAAATAAAGAATAGACTTCAAAAGATTTTTGTCAGTATTTATATTATATTGCGTATGCCAATGATCTCATTGGTTGAAATCATCAGAACTCTTTTACAGCGTGTCTTCGCCAAGATTCAGTAATATATAATAAAACGACTGTTTCTTAATAATCGGAAAAAAGATATGGACAAGGACAATATACAAGACTATATTCCATAAAATATTGTCTTAATTATAAAGAACAAAATTCGTGTTATAAATTCCAGCGACCAGAGTATGTTCCTGCAAATTAATAAAATCTCTAGAAAAAACGATCAAAATGACGTTCCGTGACTTGTGCTTGTCACAACAAATAGATCCAGACGAAGCCGTCTTTGATGATGACTTCTTCATTATAAAAGATCTGAAGGAAAAATTGGAGACAGAAGAAGCTGCTTTCCATGCTAGCATTCGAACATACGACGACTTGGAGAACAGAGCCTAACTTCATCACTTTCATCTTTGAAATGACATTGTGCCACAGTGTTGGGAGAAACCTGATTTAATCCGACTCAATAGCACCTTTCTGGCAAACGCTAAATTCGCTAAGCAAACAGAGGGGCAAGTTGCTTGTTGATTACAAAGGTAGATCTCCACTCCACCTCATAAACAGTACTATTCAACAGTAAGCATCCTACTAACTAAAATAACCGCAGCTGCAATCTGACACCAAGTTGTTTCACAAAAATTAAATCTAAATGACAAAAATGGGCACGACTGGGTCGCACGTACTTGCTGTTATGTGCCTAATTACATTGAAATCGCAAGTAAAAATGAGAGCAGCTTGGAGGGTAAAATTCCTCAATGAACAGCAAAATCTTGATTTATCTCACCTAGTGTTTAAGAGCGGCCAGAGCACTCTTTTGACAGACTGAATGCCAATTTGCCAGACAGAAATTTGGTTGTTAACTTAGGAGCCAGAGCGATTCATTAAGTTTCTTAAATGCACTGAAAATATGTGATTTGATAGAAAGGTTGCGCACAGGTAAAGGCACCGGCTCTGAGGTATCAGACGTACCTACCACCACGCTCCACACTATTACATAAATTCAATAAGAAAGGAAATATCAACAAAATCGACAGTAGTTAAATAAACTTGTTAGCGACGTTAGACTATTTATATGAAAGCGACCAACGAACGACGAATAAATGTATTTTAAAGCAACTTACATATTAACCTGAATTCTTCATAAACTCCGTGCCAAATGAAGGAAATATAGTTTTAGTTATTATTTAGATACTAAAATTTGCATTTTAGTTTCTAAAATGTGATAAATTTTGAGAAAACAAAATGTTCGTTGCGAATTCCTAATTGCTTCGAACTGCCAAGCTCTATTCGCCTTCCACATACGATCCACACTTCGAAGAACAAATAGTTCTCACCCGAATAACCTCAAAATGCTTTTGTTTCTTTGATGTTTGATAGTGACGAATAAGAAAATGCCTTGTGAAAGAAAAGCCAAAGAGGACGAATGTTCGTTTATTCAAAATGGAAGAATGTTCGTTTATTCGTTGGTCGCTCCCATGTGAATAGTGCTTAAGCATACTATTCACATGAGAGCGACCAACGACCAACGAATAAACGAACATTCTTCCATTTTGACTTTTCTTTCACATGGCGTTTTCTTATTCGTCACTATCAACCACCAAATAAACAAAAGAAAGGGTGGTTTTGAGGTTATTCGCGCGCGAACTATTTGTTTGTCGAAGTGTGGATCGTATGTGAGACGCGAAGAGCTTGGTAGAGCAGATTGAAATTCACAATGAACAATTTGATTTCTCAAATTTATGTTATTTTTCAAATAAAAATGAAAATTTAAGTATCTACACATTAACATAAATTATCTTTCCATTATTTGACATTGAGTTTGTGAAGAATTCAGGTGCTTTAAATCACATTTATTTATTCGTCGTTCGTTGGTCGCTCCCATGTGAATAGTTCCCCTCTACTCAAAAATCTGACAGCTGCGAATAAATAGCGGGAACAGAACTAATTAATCAAGAATCGAATATTAATATCGACAAAAAGGTGTAAGAGAAAACTATGTTTGTTAAACAAAGAAGATACCTAGTAAGCTTTGATAGCGAATGAGCTATTTCTCTGCCAGAGCTGTAACTCATCGTAACTTGTTTACAAGGCGTTGATCCCTACTACAAATGTCGCACAGGTATTTTTTTTACTTATTAACATAGAAAATCCTTAAATCAAAACTGAATGTATGTAGGTAGGTAAGAACTTCCAATGGGTTAATCCAGTCAAAAAACGCATCGAGGGTGCGACATGCATTACACTAAATACCTACACACCTACTTCTAATTATCATAACAATTAAATATTTTTTTTTTAGAAAATATTTTTATTTCATTTCATATTTCCACATTGGAATAATTTTGCTTCCGATAAACAACCAACAAAATGGTTACACTCTTTCAAGTACATAGATGATTAATTTAAAAATAAGAAAAAAAATCCCCAAGAATTTGAACTAAATAATCTAATCCACGCTTTCTTAGTGCAGAAAATTAATTAATTTCATTAAAAAAAATATTAATCTAAAAATGGCGCGTTGACAAAAATTCTTTTTACAAATAAATCGATTTCAACGGCCACATCACTTTTGTTTTCATTTTTATTTTATAAGCCGCGTGGTAAAACAAAGATTATTAGAGTATAACTACTTTCATTTCCCAAAATATATAAAAACAACGACTTGTTCCTACTCTGTGGTGTGATGTGCTGTGTATTTTCGTATTTTTTTGTATTCTTATGGGCTTTGTCGTTTTTTCGAAGGAAACTTTATCCGAATTGAAGGGCAAGACAAGAACATGAACACGACGCCAATTATTGCCAACAGAAACATTCATAATCGCACGTGAATGAAAATCGAAAGAAAATTTTCAATATTTTCGCCCAAACTCATCAAACCCAAACGAAAATAAAAAATCCAAGTTACTAATAATTTTGCTAAAAGGCCGTTTGGTCCGTTATTGGACTCAGAATGTATATGTATTTTGTTCACCCTTTCGGTTGGATGAAGTAGGTGATATGTATAGCTAGGCCTACATGGTATGTACGTCATAACCCCCGTTGGTAACTTCATACAATTTTTTTTACAATAATCTTCAAAATAGAAAAAAAAATGTTTAAAGTACTTACTTGATTGGCACGGCGAGCTCTTCGTTCAAGTTCTATCCTCTTTTCCATTATTTGTTAAAATTTGCGTGCTTGCTGTTCGGTAAAGTTGATAAAATTGTTCAAAAAACGTCTCTAGAGATGCACCAAGAAAAATGCGTTTTCTGGATGGAGCATAGATAGGAAGAACACAAAATAAAAAGGAAAAAAAATGAAGAATAACAAATTAAATAAATAGCTACACACAATCGGCAAATCGACTTCGGTGTTGTAATTTTTTCTTTTTTTTTTGATTTTGATTTTCCGTGTCGGTTTTGCGGAGGAGCAGCAGCAATTATTATGAAAGCCGCAAATTTTTTTTTCATACGTTCTTATTGAAAATGGTGTGTGGAACGGGCTGGCAAGTAGCATAGCGCCATCCAGATCAAACTTACCTTGTCTTGCTTTGTGTTGAAAAATAGTGTTTTTGTATGTTTTTGATTATTTTGCTAATTTTTTGACAAAAGTAAATTTTGTGAATTTAAATTTGTTGCAATAGTATTTTTTTTTAAACAAATACTTTACAGTATAGGGCGCAAGAAAACAAGCAAAAATTATTGGAACTTCTGACACGGGCACGCACGAAAGAAATTATTGTTTCAATTCGAGTTGTTTTCTTGTAGTTGATTGATGTTTCGTCGATGAGCAGCGATTTGTGGTGTTGTCCTTTTTGCTCTGCATTTGGAGGATTTTGTATGGCTGGTGTGGTGAGATTTTTTGGTGAAGTAAAATATTGTCAGGGTTACCGTAGTGCATTTGGTTTTTCATAAGAAAATTAAAATACGATTATATTTTTTTGTGGCGAAAAATGGAAAAAAATTCAGACACTATAGGCTGGCAGCACCTATATTTGTTCTTCGTCTGTACTTTCGACTACAACTAGGTTGCTTAATCAAGTAGTTTATGCTCCGTACGTAAATCACGTTTGGCAGGAATCCAAATATATTACCAAATCCAAATATATTAAATATATTACCATAAGCCTCTACTTGAAATAGATGATTGGAAGATATGTGTCATGTAGTCAATATTTCTTGTGGAGGCGACTCATGTCTGGATTTCTATTTCTTGACACAATTATTTTTACAAACAATGCTCTAGCAAAATAGCCAGCTGCATTCCTCCCCTGAAGCGATTCAACCGTTATACTCGAACTGCTAGGAATGCCCATCAGTTTACCTTTGAGCCTAATTTCGGACGTACGGTTAAGTATAGAGATTCTTTCTTTAGTCGCACCACACGAATGTGGAATGCTTTGCCAGGCTCTGTTTTTCCCTCTCATTTTGATATGCAGAATGTGCATCTCCTCTTATATCCCTCCTCATTTCCCTAATGCTCGTGCGGTGTTTTAACATTTTAAGGGTACACACAAACCCCTTTCGCGCGTGTAAATTATATATAAAAAAAACCAATATGAATGAAAGAAATTGCTAAAAATAAATAATACATTGAAACATTTCGGCAATCGCTTTCATTTACCTCACAAAAATAAAAATAACCAACACTATTTATTTGGTGAGATCTTTGGAAATAATGAAATTTCATAAAATAACTTGCTCACTAAACTCAAGATTTATAAACTTAAGAAATAAATGTCTGACATAATGACCGATTTAATTTTTTTCTAAAGGAGCCTAAAAGAGGGGCTGCCCTACACACACGTTCCTGTATAAAGGGCTAATATATGGTGGACGTAGTCAACAGTGTGCAAGGTATCCTCCTTTCTGTTAATATGCTGCGCTGGAGTAAATCCCAAAATCGCGTTTAGAACAATAGTCGTGTTTTTTGGGTGAGCTATTTCATGTACGATAAATTTTATACGTATTGCACTTATCGCCAATAAAAGGAGAAGTAGAATCCAATCGCCGATAGGTTTGTGGCGTTAGTTCGAGTATCGATTTGAGTGCTGAAGGCTTTATTCTTAGAGTAATATAAAAACCTTATAATATGTTCGCACCAAAATAAAATCACTTGTCGAAATTGTTTTAAATTTTCTGATTTGATCTCAGATTTCAGATTTTTATTGGAAAAACGAACATTTATTTGTAGTCGTGTAAGTGCCATTTGACAACTTCATGCCATGCCAATTCAACTAAATTGTAAACATATAGAAAATCGTACAAGTTATAGGTACAAAGAAATTGGTTTCACTAGAAAATTTTGCTAAACTCATCAAATCAAAGTCTTCAACAGGATATTGATTAGTAATGAATGAAGATTTTATGATTATTAGTAATATTTTCCAAAAATGAACTAGACAAAAAAGATTGATTTGTTTTTATAAACGAACATTAAATTTGATCTCAAATTAAACAAAAAAAGACTAAAAAAATGAGAAAAAGAAAAAATTAAGATGAGAAGAGATGTTCTTACTTTCCTTTTTATAACTCAATTTTGTTGTAGGTATTTAGCGAACAAAAACTGATTGTTCGATTTGGCAAACTTGGATTTCCAATGAGATTTTAAGAATATTTGCGAAATCTCGCATTTCGGTATCTCGAAGTCGCATGACGAAATGCAATGGTTTCAACTGAAATCCGGAATTTCGATTTTTAGGAATAGCTTAATAAATTGTAAATCGTAACAAACTATGCGTATGTAAACGGAGTCCACAAAAATTGGCCTACTCTACGAACAAACCCATTTTGACATGTAGTTTTTTTTTTTTTCAAAAAGAAAACAAATATATTGCTTTATTTAAAAGAATACAAGTGTATTGATTTTTTTATTTTTTAATGGAAAAAGTAAAATTTTGAATCATAAAAACATATTTTAATAGCAAAAATAAGCAGGAAGCAATAATAGCTGGCCTGGCAGATGAATGTTTCGAACACAAATTCAATATAACCGTCAGTAAATTTTTTTAATTACACAGCATACTGCAAACACGATATATTTTAATAAAATTAAACTTTCTAATCGTTTTCTTATACTATTTCTTGTTGAATATTTTATTTCAATTGATTGTAGTTTTCCTCGAAAAATTGTTTCTTTTTTGTGTGGATTTCCAAAAATATTTTTTTTGTTTACTTTTTTGCTGTTCAATTATTTGACAGCTGATCAACAACTCAGAAACCAAAAAAAAATAGACTATCGCCGATAGGTTTTTTGGGAAATCTTACGGTACATAAGATAGTTTTCCCAAAAAAACACCACTAATGTATCATTTTTTGCAAATTTTTTTATTCTATTTACTTGATCTATTGTTGAGTGGTTACTTCTAAAACCAAATTGGTTTTCAGGAACAAAGGCATTTTTCTACTACAATTGTAAGTACATATACATAGCTAGGCACTTGAGTAATAATTTTTTCGAAGACCTTAGAAATTTGTGGTATTACGTAGCATATTGGAGAAAATTACTTTTCTCGATTACTTTTTAAAAATGTTACAAAAATCTCGGGTTGCGTTTTAAAAAAGTGTCCATGTTACCCTCTCGTTAAATCCACACACATACACTCCATTATTAGTTCCACTCTCTACTTTAACAAAACTCCGCCTATTTTGTATTTCTTTATCTCTTTTTGAATTTGAGTTGAATTATTTAAAGAATTTGCGCCTGTTCTTTTTCATGTTCGCCTGGTGCTTGCGATCAAATTTGGTTGAAAAAACCACTTTTCTTATCAGCATTATCAGCATGAGTCACTCTATTTCGTACATGTAGCCTGTCATCGATTTACGATTCACTCCAAAAAAACAAAAACTATTGTAAAATACTATTGCACAAGAAAATTAGTCATTGCATCGCCAGCGCACTATCATATCATTCACCGTTTCATCCCTAGTACGGTGAAGATGACACGATAGACACATATTTCCCTTTGTTGTCCCAAAATGTGCTTGCAGGTGTGTCATCGTGATTTTCATCACCACAATAGCACGAAAAACAATGATGATCGCACGTCTTCGATCATTTTCAACACTTTGGTGGTGACTTGAAAACGCACTGAAAGAAATTTTGTTCCCTATACCCTTGAAAATAGAACATAATGAAATTAGAAGCCGTTTATTAAAAAAACTTTTGCTAACTTGACCAACATCTTCTCAGGAAAAGAATCCATACCATATGTCATTTTCATGGCACAGGAATTTTCTTTGGGTTTTGTTTTCTCAGATATAAAAAGGCTGCGAATGGTACTACCTAAGTTTCGCGCTATGTGTGGTTATTTTTACATTTCTCATAGAGGTTTTTGAAATTTTATTTTTAGGGCTTAAAATAGCCTTAAATTTTCCCTTGGAAAAGCTTATTTTTCTCTTGGCTTCCAAGTTCATAAGTTATCTTGCTTTGATCGTCATTGCAATCTACCTTAACAATGGTGACACGGTCATCGCAATGACGATCTAACAAACACAAAATCAACGACAGTGTAATGACACGCAAAATTGTCATGACACAACAATTAGTGGCATCGTGCTTGTCGTTCTAGCCGTCAATACGATGACATCATTTTACCAAAGCAATCACAAGACATGAAGGTTGTCATAGGCTAGATAAAAATAACTACATCAATATGATTTTGGAACTTCATTGCGCTGACCAATTATTATGACTCTGATGATTTTGGCAGGACATTCACGAAAAGTAAGCCAGTAGGTAATATAAAACTAGAAAGAATAAGGTTATAAAACGAGTCAATGAGAGCTAATCAAATTCTGGTGAAGACGAAATGCTAAAGTACAAGCTGACCATGTTTCTTTTTCACCTTTATCCGGTTTTAATTTCTCTTGCTTCACCGCCTATGTCAAAGAGATTTCAAAATGGTGTTCAAATCGGAAATTGACATGAGTTTTTAAAAAAATATCTGCGAATTTGAAACCGTATTGGGAAATGCGGGGTTTTCGCTTGAAACTCCGACGTTGGTTAAATTATGAGATTTTGTTTTAGTGGGTAGCATAACTTTAAAGTTTCAATAAAATCTCCATATTTTTCTATAAATACAAATTTTAACGATGTTTTTATTTTTTTTTTAAATTTTTTGATTAATGAAAAAGGAAGCCTATCGAACCCAACCCGTCAAAAAAGACAGAGAAATGCTTTGTAAAATTTACATTTAAAATTTTCAAGCTCTTTTGGACATTTGTAATTTTGAAATCTTTACACTTATTTGAAAAAATTGTTGGGAGCATGGTTTACTCAGAACATTCAAAAAATAGCATTTCCTGTACAAATAAACACAATTTTCCCAAGGCAACCTGTAAGTCAAATTTTTTACAAACATTTTGTAATTGAAAATTAACGTTATCCATTTTTGCCTCAAATAAAACCTGCAACGACATTGCTTAAGATTTTTGTATTAAACTTATGAAAATCAATGATATGATACTACAAATCGTAATTTTGTTTCAATGAAAATCATACATCATATTGCTATAAATATGGAATACCATAAATACATACATATTAAAAAAAAAAGTTGGCAAAATTACAATTCTGCCCAAAAACCCGGATGTTCTCTATAAAATCCACATGTCAAGCAAGCTCTGCCACCTATTGGACAATCTCAGCATGTTTAGATTCATTTCTCATTCTTCTTCTTGTTTGTATGGAACGAGGTGAACTCGAAATGATGTGTGATTTTTACCATATTAAAAAAAAGTTGGCAATATTACAATTCTGCCCAAAAACCCGGATGTTCTCTATAAAATCCACATGTCAAGCAAGCTCTGCCACCTATTGGACAATCTCAGCATGTTTAGATTCACTTCTCGTTCTTCTTCTTGTTTGTGTGGAACGAGGTGAACTCGAAATGATGTTCGATTTTTACGACTAATCAAAAGTACACTAAGAAACAACATAAAATTGTACATTTTAATTGAAAAAGAATGCGCTATACTCAGATTTTAATTTTTTTTGAAAAAATAAATAAATAAATAAATATAAACAGTTAAAATACTAATTTATGTTGTTTTGAGGCCGAAAGGAAACTTATTAATATGTGAATAATTAGGAGCGCCTGCTTCGGGCAAGATAGTTAGTTAAATTGGTATTTAGCATTTTGTTTATTATTAAGTTTTTTTTTTAAATAAAGAATGAAACATTTATATAAAAAATATTAGATATGTTTGAGAAAGTTATAATTTCAAAACAAAGATAATTCGAAGTATTTTGTTAAATTGCAAACGATTGACACAGTTATTTATTAGAATTTCCTAAACAGCTCTAAATGACTGAATAGTCCCCTTTTATACACATATGCATATGCCGCAGCGTGACTTAGTGTATAGGCGAAGGAGTTGAGAAGTATAGTGGGGATCACAATCACGCAGGGACCGAGAATTTGTTGCGATTCTCTCATTCTCGTTTGTTATTTTCATTGCTTTGCTTTATTATTATCTTCCTCAGTTTGTGGTCAAATGTTTGTTTTGTTATAAGTAAGAGCGAGAGCGTTGAAATAAAGAAACGTAAAGACATAGTAATGTTTGCTATACACTCTGGCGTGACGCTGATTCAACGTGTGAAAGCTATAGGCGTGCCCAAAAGCAAATTGATGAAGAATCGGCGTCATATGATTATGTGTATAAAAGGGGACATAGTTATATACCTTTTCTACACGCAGCGAAACACTGTATCGATGCATAGTGTCGACGCGGTTTTATGGTCATTTAAAAAATTTGAAAAAAAAAATTGAATTTATAGTTTATATAAAAAGTGCATAACCTTTTTATAATGCATCTAAACGGGAAAATATTATTTATAAAATGTATACAAAGTTGAATAGAGATTTTATAGGCTAACGAACTTGGAGGTTGAATAAAGTTTGTTTAAATTTAATTCCAGATTCCCACCTTTTTAATTGAAGCTAGAATACTTTCCTATATAGGTGGCATACATTTTTTTTATAATTAACGCGCGCACAAGGGACTATTTGTGTATTTGTTTCCCTTTTAATGCATGTAAAGTACACAGTACACTGCAACTAGTACTAGGATGGTAGGTAGGAAAAGGACAGAAGGTGTCGATTAACATTGGTTTTGAATGCTTGTAAATCGAAATGGCAAGAGAAAATTTCGCCATGTAAACTATTCCAAATTCGTGTTATTCGGCTAAAAAAAGAATCCATGTATTTCACGGTACATCCGAAATTGGTCTCAATGATGAATGAATGAATGAACTGATGAGCATTTCTTGCGAGACGAGTATTACGGGAGAAACTTTTAAGGGGAGGAATGCATCTGGCTACTTCGAGTGAACATTTTTTATAAAAGGAACGATAAAATAAGGAAAGTAATGAAACAGCGTCGGTGTTCTATAGGGTCAATTGTTTCAGAGACATTTTTACTTCATATTAATCTTAACGCTCTTTTTTGTATTCTATCCAGCTGGTGTAGCGGTGTTTGCGAATTGCGAAGCACCTGCTTAGAAGTGTGAGTTACACTCGAAAAACTAAGCACTTAGCAGTATTTTTAGCGGTCTCAAATATATGGTCGTTCAACAGACGTCGTCGTTGACATACATACCGAGTACTGAAAGCTTTTCGGTTTCTTTGATGCAAGTGCCATTCATGGATAATGTCATTGGGGATATGTTTAGCTTAAACGAAATAAGACAGCATTGAGTTTTCGAAGCATTAAACTCCACACGATTCCTATTACCCCATTTGACAATGCAATACAACTTGTATTGTACGGTTCAAAAGATAGCTTCAAATCCAATGAACAAGAGTGTCATCGATCCCAAAAGCACGCATTTTCGATAAGAGAGCTTCATGCCAAACTGTATATTTCACCAAAAAGATGTACAGATTCGTTCTACTTTTTGGTGAGATAAGCCATCAGGTCACCAGTGGAATGATAACTTGGAAAGCCATACTGATTATCAATTTAAAAAAATAAAACACATCCAAACTTTCGGTAATTTAAACCCGTTTATTTATTGCCATCCATTCATTGCCTTCATTCAACATTCATTTTATTTTCGTTAAGCTCTTAGTAAGTGTTTATTAGGATCAAACCATAATTGAAGAATTGGAACGTACATACGTTACCTTATGAAACAGTGCGAATACATGTGATTTGTATACCCAACCCGAAATGGCTGATAAGTTTCGTTTACTTTTGTTTTCGTACGTAATGTACGCTTTCAAGCGTACGGTTATTTAAAAAATACTTGTATTTCCTTATCGTATGGATTATATATGTATGTATTATGTATTTGACAGAACGGAAAGAAACTTTTCGTTCGGTTTTGACACCAGCTTTCTATTTCTTTTGTGTATTATGGATGGGCCTTAAAATTGAGGTAGATAGACGCATTCAACCTGGATTATGCGTCGTTGAATATGGCAGGCTTGAACATTCTCCCCATCCAGCGAACGAAGTAAATCCCCTTTTATACACATAATCATATGACGCCGATTCTTCATCAATTCCCTTTTGTGCACGCGTTTAGCCTTCACACGTTGAATCAGCGTCACGCGACAGTGTGTGAAAATCGTTACTATGTCCTTACGTTTGTTTGTTTCAACGCTCTCGCTCTTACTTATAGCAAAACATACATCTGACCACAAACTGAAGAAGATAATAATAAAGCAAGCAATGAAAATAACAAACGAGAATGAGAGAATCGCCACAAGTTCTCAGTCCTTGCGTGATTGTGATGCCCACTACACTCCTCAACTCCTTCGCCTAAATATTAAGTCACGCTACGGCATATGCCTATGTGCATAAAAGGGGACACATTTTCGGCCCCTGCGTGATCATAGAGTAAATATATTATATAGAGGAAAATCTTTCGTACGTTCCACGCCTTTACATTCTCAATGTTGTTGCGTTGGTTTATCATTCATTGTGTTTCGTGTTCTCTTGACTGTTTAAACCTTGCGACTAGAGCACTGCGACTTTCGTTGATTCTCTTTTGTTGCCTTTCCTTGTCGCAGAGATACTTTTAAACGTAGCGATTGTGTTTGCAATTCTTCAGTATGTCATTTCTTGAATTCCTTTTCATTTCAAGTTTCCAGAGTGAACATTTTCGTGCTACCTGCTACAAAAAACATCACATTACTCGTTCATGGCGAACAAGCAATGAAAGGGATTGACAAAACTGCATGATTTCCCGAATGAGCACAAAGAAGAAAGACCGATAATTGCGCGACTCGAGCTACTCGTGCGATTGTGTCTGCCCCGGCCACAATCTACGTCTCTCTCCTTAAAGCTGGAGCCAAGTAACGAATCGCAAGCAAAAGTCGCAAGGTTTAAAAACAGTCCTTGTGTATCATTGTATATAGACTGCCTATAGTACTATGACTGTTTTTAAACCTTGCGACTAGACCACTGCGACTTTCGTTGATTCACTTTTGTTGCCTGTCCTGGTCGCAGAGATACTTTTAAACGTAGCGATTGTGTTTGCAACTCTTCACTATATCATTTCTTGAATTCCTTTTCATTTCAAGTTTGCAGAGTGAACATTTTCAGCTGCTGTACTGTGCCTACGTAATACCTGCTTCAAAAAACATCACATTACTCGTTCATGGCGAACAAGCAATGAAAGGGATTGACAAAAATGAATGATTTCCCCAATAAGCACAAAGAAGAAAGACCGATAATCGCACGACTCGAGTTACTTGTGCGATTATCTCTACCCCGGCCACCACATACGTCTCTCTCCTAAAAGCTGAAGCAAAGTAACGAATCGCAAGTAAAAGTCGCAAGGTTTAAAAACAGCACTGCGACTTTCGTTGATTCTCTTTTGTTGCCTGTCCTTGTCGCAGAAATACTTTTAAACGTAACGATTGTGTTTGCAACTCTTCACTATGTCATTTCTTGAATTCCTTTTCATTTCAAGTTTACAGCGTGAACATTTTCAGCTGCTGTACTGTTCCTGCGTGCTACCTGCTACAAAAAAACATTACATTACTCGTTCATGGCGAACAAGCAATGAAAGGGATTGACAAAACTGCATGATTTCCCGAATAAGCACAAGGAAGATAGACCGTTAATCGCGCGACTCGAGCTACTCGTGCGATTCCGTCTACTCTTACTTATAGCAAAACATACATCTGACCACAAACTGAAGAAGATAATAATAAAGCAAGCAATGAAAATAACAAACAAGAATGAGAGAATCGCCACAAGTTCTCAGTCCTTGCGTGATTGTGATGCCCACTACACTCCTCAACTCCTTCGCCTAAATACTAAGTCACGCTGCTGCATATGCCTATGTGCATAAAAGGGGACAAATTCTCGGCCCCTGCGTGATCATAGAGTAAATATATTATATAGAGGAAAATCTTTCGTACGTTCCACGCCTTTACACTCTCAATTTTCGTTGTTGCGTTGGTTTATCATTCATTGTGTTTCGTGTTCTCTTGACTGTTTAAACCTTGCGACTAGAGCACTGCGACTTTCGTTGATTCTCTTTTGTTGCCTTTCCTTGCAGAGATACTTTTAAACGTAGCGATTGTGTTTGCAATTCTTCAGTATGTCATTTCTTGAATTCCTTTTCATTTCAAGTTTCCAGAGTGAACATTTTCGTTCTACCTGCTACAAAAAACATCACATTACTCGTTCATGGCGAACAAGCAATGAAAGGAATTGACAAAACTGCATGATTTCCGATAATTGCGCGACTCGAGCTACTCGTGCGATTCTGTCTGCCCCGGCCACCATCTACGTCTCTCTCCTAAAAGCTGGAGCAAAGTAACGAATCGCAAGCAAAAGTCGCAAGGTTTAAAAACAGTCTATGACTATGACTGACAACTTTTACTATATCATTTCTTGAATTCCTTTTCATTTCAAGTTTGCAGAGTGAATATTTTCAGCTGCTGTACTGTGCCTACGTGCTACCTGCTACTAAAAAACATCACATTACTCGTTCATGGCGAACAAGCAATGAAAGGGATTGACAAAAATGAATGATTTCCCGAATAAGCACAAAGAAGAAAGACCGATATTTGCGCGACTAGAGCTACTCGTGCGATTCTGTCTACCCCGGCCACCACATACGTCTCTCTCCTAAAAGCTGAAGCAAAGTAACGAATCGCAAGCAAAAGTCGCAAGGTTTAAAAACAGTCTTAGGATTTTCAATTTTTGTCTACTTCCTATTATGAAGGTTGACGTTTTGAAAAAATATACACATACTTTCCTGAAATTTAGACACAAACTTGCTTCTTGCTGGATATCGATATGTATACAAACGTCCTTGATGACATGGATTTTTGTTTTGAATTTTGCTTTTTATTCAGATAGGTACACATTAAGTGTAAACTATGGGTAGAAATTCATTTAAAAATATAGTTTGTAAATTGATTGTAGATTTCTATAGTAAGTAGTAAGGAGACAGTTCATACCTATACAATGTGGAAATAGAAGAAAAGGTGGAGACTATTATTTGCGTTAATTTGTATGTCTAGTTGTGTAGGAGTGTTTTTGTTAAAAATGTATATTACTAGCGGGCCCGGCCGATGTCATCCTGCATTTCTTTAAATTCTTTTGATTTGCTTACCTAAACTTGTTAAAACGTTTTTTTATAATTATTGGAAGAAATACTTACAAAATTTCATAAAAAAATTAGACTTTTTCGGAGGGTTTTCCCAAAGTTTTCTTTCGTAATTATTTATATATAATATATATATATTATAAATTTTATTTTTTGTTTTCTGAAATTCTGAGTTTGAAATACCTAAGTTTTTTACTTGCGATTTATAGTTATAGGTAGTTATGCATTCGTAAAAAAAGAAAAAAATCTAAGAATCAAACATGACATTACGATAATAGGTACGATAGACTAGGTACTCTACCGACTGTTTTTCGAATTGGCATTCTAGCTCCAAAACCTGGATACATTGACGCAAATGCGCATGAATCTTGAATCAAAATGTAAAAGAGATAGAATGATTTTTAGTAAGAGGGAAAGAGATGGGTTGGAAAATTTAAAATCAACACGAATCTCATAAATTTTTATGAAACTCTGAGCACTGATTCAAGTTTTATTCTGATATCGTTTCATTTTGGACAGATAATCGCATTTTTTTTTGTCGTCGAAGAAGCAGGTTCATTTTTTTTTATTTTGTCCGTTGGGTTACAATTTTTTTTTCACATTTTATTCAAACATTAAAAATGGTTACTAAGAGACGGAGAAAATAACAAATAAAATAAACTTATTCGACAGAAATTATATTTGTTTTCCTTTCTACTGTTCCTCTGCTGTCAAATTTCCAGGATCAGCAAGTAAGTTTATTTTTGTGTGTAGCCACGATATGCGTGGTGAAGCATTGCGCATTGCGTCAATGTGTCCAGGCACTATGCAAAATCTATCTTTTATTTTTAATAGATGTTTCAGAAAAAGTTTTATAACTGTACCCCCCATATGACCGCTTTTTTTAACATCAGACTTTCTCGTTAACTAATAGACGGATTTTGGTGAAATTTTCAAAACATGTAGTTAGTGTTTTATGATTTAAATAATATTGCTTATTAAAATTTTCAAAACATTTTTTTTTAAATTTTGAATATTTTAAAAAAAAAAATTATTTGGTTTTTTGAATATTTTGAAAACGGATCCATAGAGGTTTTTTTAGTATAAACTATAAATTTCTTTAAATTGACATACTCAAAAAAATTTAAAATATGTTTTCGAAAAGTTTGTCAAAAAACTAGTCGAACGATTTTTAAATGAAAAAAATTATAAAATAGAAAACAGCAAAAGAAATAAGATGGCTTACAACATTTTTTTTTACAAAAAAAAAAACGTTATGAATAGTGTTTTTTTGATTTCATAAAAAATTTATTTGTTTAATATTTTCCCCCAAATTTTGTTTTATATTGCTCGGTTGAGCCTTATCATAACAGCATAACAGCATACAGAATAAATAATTAGGACGGCTATGATAAACACATAAACACGCAAAAACAACGAACAAATAAAAAAAAAACTAGATTACCTACTGAAACTGAATGCATATCTAGCATTTAAATATTATTCGACGATGTGACCGCACACATGAGCAAGTACGTGCGATCCAGTCGTGCAATTTATTCAATAGATATTTAAAGGTTTAAAAAATAATATGATAAAATAGACTTTTGGCTTTAAAAAAAGGTATAGCACATTATTTTAAGTGTTGTCGTTATTTTTAAATATATTTTTTCCAATGCAAGTGTTTTTTTTAGGAAATTGCTCCTCCTGCCTAAACGAGAGGAGATAGACCCCCTCCTGGTAAGAAATGTTTGTATTTTGTCTCTCTACACGAATCCGTTCTAAATTTGCGGCGCCAAAGTTATCGTACTCTTGCCTCGTAATGTCATGTTTAATGGTTATTTCAATTTTTTTATTTTCATGAATCCTAAACTTGCCTTATAGTACCTTTAATCGCAAGTAAAAATTCACCTACCTACCCGTTTTCAAAATATTGATTTTTAAAAATATTTTTTTTTTTTAATATTAAAAACACAAAAAAGTTTTCGAACATATTTTAGTGTAAGATTACTAAGGCTGCTTACATTTTCCTGAATATTAATTTTGGCTGTAATCGGTTACCTAACCAGTTGTCAGAAAAGTCGACGACAAAAAAAAAGCTCCTATGGTAGGTACCGGTTTTAGCCTAACGTCATAAATTTTTTTTTTCCAAAATTGAATGCACATTAATTATTTACATAGAAAATTCCTGGAGTCGTTTTTGAGAAAAATAAGCTTTTACGTAACGGTTATATGGCAGGTACCGTTAATATTTCAGCTAAAAAGGAAATAAAAGAAATTCTCTGTCGAATGTCAAAATAAACTTATACCATTATAGGCATTCCAAATTTAAAGACGATTTACCAAACGTTTAGTAGACAGAATTTTGCTAGTGACTTCAAATACCTAAGTATGTTTCTCTATCATCGTAATGTTATATATGATTGTTGTCTCATTTTTTTCTGCAGGAATGCAACTTGTACTTAGTAACTACCTATAATCGCAAGTAAAAATTAAACAATTAGGTATTACAAATGACAACAAGTACCTATTATATAAACCTCAAACAAACAAAATATCTTTGTTACTATAAATCTACAATCACTTTACAAAGAATTTTTGAATGAATTTCTACGCATTGTTCATTCGATAGGTACCTACACACACATACATATGATATTTTATGTAAGTACCTATCTGAATGGAAAGCAAAATTCAAAACAAAAATCCATTTCTGCAAGGACGTGTGTATAAATACAGCAAAAAGTAACTTTGTGTTTAAACTTCCAGAATGTACATACATATGTATGTGTACCTACCTACATTTTTTGAAGACCTTAATAATAAACAAAAAATAAAAATCCTACAGAATTCGAATCAAAAGTCAATGATGTATGTATGCATATGTACAAATATGACTAATATGTATGTACATAGGTAAGTAGTCACAGTGCTCATACAAAACTTGAAATTCCTAAAGAATTCGAATCAAAAGTCTGGTCAATGACGTACGTATGTAAGAACCAGTTCCCGTCCATATAAAAAAAAAATGTAAACAATGAAAATGTTGGATGGTGTGTAAATCCCAACTAAAAAGTATTCCCCGCAGCTAAGCCAAAACCCTTTTCTAATTATTTCATATTCGCCTTCTTTTTTTTCTGCACATGCGCAATAAACTAAGCAAAGAATTACACCAAAAATCATGTTCTTTATTCATCTCTCACAACCTACCGAGTAAGTTAGAAAACACACATGCCGCTTGGAACGCCACCGTCCACCGGTCGTCATGATAGTACTTTAGCAGTTTATATACAATGTTGTGTATATCATTCATTGTCCGCGTAAAAAAAAAAAGAAAAAAAAAACATGAGGTGAGTTTCTAAAACGTCAACAACAACAACAACAGAAAACAAGTTAAAGTTATAGGTTAGGTACAAACAAATTGTTTTTGATTTAATATACATTTTAAGTCCACTTACCCTTCGGAATCTTTCCAAAAATGGTAACTTAATTTAGTCAGTTTGAGTCACTGATGACGTCAAATTTCGGGATGGCGATTTTTATTATCAAGTATCTTCCAACACGCCCAATTTCGTGGTGAAACAGAAAAAAGAGGTCAATTATTTGACTACTACACTCTCAATTGGCGTCAACTATTTGACAATTCAGCAGTACTACACTCTCAATCGGCGTCAATTATTTGACTGTTCAGCACTACTTCACTCTCAATCGGCGTCAATTTTTTGACAGTTCAACACCAATTTTTATTTGACCAGCTTGTAGGCATTGTCAAAAGAAGGCAGTAGATTTCCCTCTTTATAGTATAGTTACTCTATGTGCGTGATTGTGATCCCCACTACACTTCTCAAAACCTTCGCTTAAATACTAAATAACGCTGTGGCATATGCCTATATGTATAAATTGTACAACACAGAAAACGATTGCCTCTGCAAAAGAACGAATTTTTATTTTAGGGACTTTGTTTTCTTTTTTATTTGGTTTTCTTCACAGCGTAGCTGATCGAATAATCTCTTTTCTATCGAGGCGAATTTTTTAAATTTTATTATTATTATTATTTTATTAAAAAGTTGCAAGAAATTAAAGAAACAAATTTCACTTAAAAATAATGTAAATAAAATCAAATTTGTGTGAATATTGAATTTAGAATAAAAATTCCAACAAAAAAAACATAATATTACCATAAAAACTATGATGAAGTATTTTCTTAAAAGTGGTGGCAAAAGTGTCACAACGGTAACGCTGAATAACAATTGTGGTATATATCAGTAATGCCAGATACCTTTTATTTACATTTTTTTCGTGTGTTGTTGTGGCAGCAATGAAACTAGGCAAGCAATTTAGAAATAGAGACATCCTGCAGATTCTGCAACCCTGCAGATTTTTGGGTCGATATATCCCATAAGTCTGTGTAATTTTTTTTCCTTCAAGAAATTATCTGCACATCTGTTTTGAACATAACTATCAGAAATGTGACTGTCACATTTCACCTTACCTCATTCCATGCAAGTTTCCGCAAAGACCACAAATACAAAATAAAACAAGGAAATATTTATTTATAAATATTTGTTTATTTAGTGTTATTTTGCTTATATCAATATTTAATATTAATTTGTCATGTATTAGCAACAATTATTAACATTTAGAATCGATTTTCTTCTTAATTTCTTCTGTTTGCATTTTTATTTTATTTAATTTTGTAAATGTTACAAATTTCGTAAAATTCATCTCATTAATATTGTTCATTTATTTGGTTGCATTTATTAAAATATTAAACCTATAAATTTATTTCTAGATAAAATTGAATTTTTTTGAGCTATGTAGTTTTAATGTATTTTTTTAATTTTTTAAATCGATATCTGTTGTTTTTGCATTCTTTACTTTTGTATTATTTTTTATAACGTATTTATTTGATATATGTAAACAACATTATTATTTACAAACATTTCGAGATTGTTGATTTAAATCAAAACTGAAAAACAATAAACTTAAGACAAAATTTGGATTTCAAAATATAGATACATCATTATAACTATTTAACAAAGTTGTATACCATATTTAGTTACTACAAATTTATTTTTTTATTATAAATTTATTTTTGTTTATAAATAAAAAAATCATTTATCAATTATGATCCATTTTATTCATCTACAAACGTTTAGTTATTTGTTTTTTTCGTTTTATGTAATTCAATTATTTTTATATCTTTTTCTTTATTTAGAAATTAACTGATGATTCATTAGCCAAGTATTCTACAATTTTCTTTTTTATTGAATACATTTCATTGATCATTGAGCAAACCTGGAATTATGTCAAGATGGTGTTGCTATATATTATATTTGTCTGTTTTATTTTTTTTAAAATGAATTTCAGAATATTTTATTGTTATTATTTGTTTGTTTAAAATACATTAATAAGATATTTTACAAAAATATAAACATATTTTCTTTTTACAATTTATTTCAGTTTATAGTGTATTATTGTTTTTTGTTTTAACTTATTTTGTTTATTTAATAATTATTAGTAGGTAGTTTCAATTTTAATTCTTAAATTGCACTTAAAGCTCTCATTGTTCTTAAGTTAAGCAAAGGTTTTGCATATTTAATATTATTTGCTAATTAAATAAGAAAAACTTAACGATATTTTTGAATATAGAGCAGAGATAATATACTCAACGTGAAACCGTCTAATACAACATTTTTATCATTTATTTGGCACAGTCACATTTGTAAGATTTAAAATAATAATAAAAAAAAACAAAGATTAAATAACCAAAACATCTAATTTAGACATACAAATGTATATATATAATTGCCATTGAATTAAATAAGATAATTGGCAGAACTGAAAGCAATTATAAATATAATAATATTAATATAAAACGTTTATAAATATATAAAATTTCACATTTTATTCATTTTTAAGGCCCAATATCATAATGGACACATGGACACCACCTGCTGTGAAAACCAAACGATCTGTTTCATCATTTTTGATAAATTTCTTTCGGAATTGCAATTAGAAATACACTAAATCCGATTTTATTGTGCATAAACAAACCCAGCCAGCTTGATTACTTGTCACCCAGAGCCACAAAACCAAAGGCAATTAAAAATGACAACAATTTTTCATCAAAATGCATTCACATTTTTATCGGATTTGTAATTTCGGACAGTTACACAAAATCCCTGTTTTTTTTTTGAAAACGAAAAAACCAACCACATAGGTCCATGATACACAGAAATACAAGGTATGCTCGTAAAGGCATACAAATCGCCATCTTGATATTTTATGACGTCACATTCCTCTTTTATTATTATTTTATTTATTAAGTGAAGTGATTATAAGAACAAAAACATAAAAAAATAACAAAATCGGCAAATCAATACATTTATTTACACTATCTAAAAACAAAAATCAGAAGAATGTGACGTCACACGCAAAATCAGCTAAAGTGAGCATACCTTGTATTTCTGTGTATCAAGCATAGGTTAACCTGTCAAAATTCGAAACAACAGAGCCCTACAGTCAGCTGCTCTTCATATTTTCCTTCAGATAGAAAAGAAAAGTAGCCAACATTATGTTCTAGAATAAGCTGCGTATCAGCTATGTTTCACTATGACAGTTGGGCATGTTTATTCATCATTTGCTTGGATAACACGGAGAAATGTCAAAACTGACTACGACTCTTTGGCAAGAAGTAAGATTCTCTTTCTTACGAACATATGTAATTAAATTATATTTATAATTATAATAAATAAAAAAATACATAACCCTTATCTTACTTTAAAATATAAAATTAAAATTTACGTTTCAAAAAAAAAAAAAAAAATTGCTGAGTTTCTTATTAAAACAAATAAATTTTGTATATTCGACTGTGATAGCTTTTTCTATGTTTGTCACATTAATGAAATTAAATAGCTCATACAAAAAATGCATCTTATCCAATTAATATATCAAATCGTTGAGCTTAATTCAATAAACATTTTTCTTAACAAAATTACGACATCGCTAAAACTTAATTTTCATTTATATTTTATATTATTTTATACATATAAAAATTCGTTATTCAAAATATTATGTTTATTTTAACATTTATTTGAACAATACTACGGTTTGTATGTATTTTGCGTCTTAATCAATTGTTGCTAAATAGAAAAATAATAGTTTTTTTGTATTTCTTTAAAATTGCAAATAACACATAAAGATTCATTTTGATTGCATGGTACAAAGGTAGAAAGTAGTTTTTTCGAATATTTTCTATGTATTTGTTATTGTTACAAGTTTTTTTGGTTGTATTAATTTTTTTATTTATTTATTAATTGCATGTTTGATATATTTTTTTATTTAATTGAAGATAATTTTAATGTTCTTTTTGATTTGACACTCTGTATTGTTTTCACTTAAAAAGAAAATAATTGGAAAAAAACTGATTATATTCAATTATTTAATTTGAATTTCTTTAAAAAAATGACGTATTTTTACATTGACACTTAATTTTAACAACCAAGTAAGCTTCTTTAACCAAAATATAATAGGCAGGATGAATGACGGTGTCAAAACTAATAGAAATGCTTCGTCATGTTATAAATGACTAATGAATATTTAGCTACGAAATTTAACGATAAGCGCATTATGTCTAAGTCTATTACTTGAATGTTATTGACACTTGCGATTTTGATAGTAAGCAGTTCACACACCTTCAGTTTCAAAACTATTTTCACAGTTCAGTTCAAACCAGAACACTTCTACTTGAAACAAATGCAACAACCGTATCTTTAATGCCAAATTAGAGTTTCATGATCTTAAAAGGGAGATACAGAAGCCCTCAAGGAAGGACCAGCACCTGCCATTTAAAAAACCTAACGCCATTTATTTTGGATTTTCGAAGTACATATAATCTTATAAGAGTGAAATATTTTTTATCTTTGTCTTGCTGACATTTTTTATCTTTGTCTTTCTGAAATTTGTTAATGTTTTTTAACAGTTTTTTTTTCTGTTTTAGCTTAAATTTGTTTCATTTGTATTGATTTAAGGTCAGGGTTAAAAAAATACTTCAATGTCAGTAAAAAAATATACATAATCACTAGATTTTTTAAAGCCTATTAAATAGGTTTGTTACACATAAACTTGGACTAAAACGGGCAGCTTTAAAAATTTAAATAGTAACCATGAAAATCTCTCACAGAAAAATAAAACTATACAAATCTTCGGGAAAGTGTTAAACAAAAAAGTTAATCACTTCTTAAATTAATGAATTTAGCAAACTTTGGGAGTTCGCGCGATTACCGGAACCGCAGGCTTAGGCGGTAGATAGCGCGCGGCCACAAAAGTGACACATACTTGGCCATATGGCTGATGCGGTGCAATCAATTTGTCTGGAATTCTATAAGTATCCGCTCATTATGTCACTGCGGCCATGTTTGTGTCAGAAAAAAATTATTTAAACGGTGTTTATAATTTTCAATTTCAATGTCAAATTCATATCATAAAGAAATGGGCGATTATTGCAACTATTTGTTATTATGTTTGTCCATTTTGGGCATAAAATTATTCAAAAATTTGCCAAAGCTTTTGCGGTTTTAAAACGCAGAGTTAAAACGCGCTCAGTTTAAAAGGTCTTTTTCTGTCCAAAATATTTTCTTGGGCTGAAATTTTCAGGATAGAGAAATATTTTACTCACTCCTGAGCACTCTCTTTTGTCAAAAACTACGAATTTTGTGTCTTGTGGAATGTGGAACCATATTTGGCTGTTTTTGTAAAAATTGGTTAAAATTCGTTGTTTTAGGGAGCATGTGGAACAAAGCTAATATGAGGAGTCTATAGGCAACCGGATAAAGAACAATCACAGAAAAAAAGTATGATCAGGACTGGCGAAACGTACTTCATCTTGTGTAGTAATTTTAGGATGGGGGTGTAATACTTTTTACTTGCGATTATAGGTAATATAATGGGACTATTTGTTTCCCTTTTAATGTAGCACACACTGCACGGGCATTGGGAAGATAGGGAGGGGAGAGATAGGAGGTGTCGATTAACATTGGTTTTGAATGTTTGCAGATCAAAATGGCAAGGGCAAATCTCGCCGGGTAAACTATTCCAAATTCGTGTTGTTCGGCTAAAAAATTAATCCCTATATATATATATAAAATATATAAACAGGTTAACCGATTTAAACCAAAATTTATATTTAGGCAGATGTAGGCAGCCTAAGTAATTTTAATTTAAAATATTTTGAAAAACCTTTTTTTTTATTTTTAATAATTAAAAAAATTTTTTTTTGAAAAATCGATATTTTGAATTTGCGTAAGTTTTTTTTTAATTAATTTCCGTAATATAGGCTATTTTTGTGCTTAAGTTTCCATTCTTGAAATTTTTTTTTTAATTTTTGAAAAAAAGTTGTTAAATAAAAACCGTTTCTACGATTTTGATAAAAAAAAAATCACATTTTTTTGCTTCGTGAAACATTTCTGAAATTTAACTTTTTTCCCAATTTCTCTCCATTTTGGAAGAAGCTTAGTCGACATGTAGTTACTCAGAGAAACAGCCCCGAATTTAATGAAACTTTGGGATGTTAATTTCGAAATATTTTATTATTATTTTCTCAAGTTTTGGATCTCGAAAGTGGGGGAAAAATGCAAAATTTCGACCTTAGTTATGATTTTCATCAAAAACTTTTTTCCATTACGCGTTAGGGCAAAACCATCTGAGAATATTCATTAGAATGTACAATTTTCTACAATATTGACTATACATACATTTTTTTTGTATGTCAATTCATTTATAAAATATGGCGCTTCAAAAAAAAAAGAGACTAAAATGTTGAGAAATGAAGAAAGTTAGTTTTGCGTTCGGAATGGGAATCAGAGAAACATTTAATACACATTTTAGAAATGTTTCGCAAAGCGTCCGGCCCAGGGTTGGCTATATGTCACAAACCCAACCAAAACTACATTTGTTACGTTTACAACGTTGCATACATAATAAATGTAGTTAACGGAGTTAATTGTAGTATTCTCTGCTTTAAACGTCACTTCACTATTAAAAATTGTTTTTTCTGTCAAAGTATCAACGTCAACTTCAACAAACAACAATTTACTACGCCATTCACATCAACCCAAGTTGAAATTAATTTACTTGAGGTTCTATCTGCTGAAGAGCTAAACGATTACAGTAGCTTTGTATGCGGAAGAGGCATTTTTGACCATTGGAATTAAAAATGCAGCCAGGAGGGTGAAGGTCAGTTAAAACCAATCCGGACCCATTTCAAAAACATTTAAAAAAAAAACATTTCAGAAATGTTTCTTTTGTTTCTGAAATATTTTTTTTAAATATTTCTGAAGTGTTTAAGAAATGTTTCTTTGCTGTGGACACATCTTTACATTTCACACGCTTTGTGTTCGCTTTAAGTGGACATTTTCAAAATTTCAGTTTTTGTTTTGGCTTTTTTCTGTCAAAGTTAGCAAAAGTTCAACCAGTTTCTGCCTTCAGCTTTGAGTTTTAGTTACGTTACCTTATCTTAGACATGAACTAAACGTATCGTCGAAGCTGAAGTGACATTGTTATAAGATGTATTGATTTCCTACGTTTGAACTTGTAAACCGAAGCTAAAGCGTGATTGTGTTTTAGCCATGAGAGACTTCATATTTTTGGCAGCACATAATTACTAACTTTGTTCGCTTACTGTTTTCAATAGTTACTCTAAGCTGATCTTAAAGGCAAACCATAATGCTCGGAAGAAATTGGAAGCTAGTGTCAAAACCGAACGAAACGTTACAATTCGTTTGTCAAATGAGCACGTCTACCCTTAATTAACGGAATCTATCAAATTTTCATTTCATTACAAACACTATCAGACGCCAGCTGTCAAATTTTCGTTTAAACTAATCGAAACTTGACAAAACGGAGCAATCCGCCATTTAGCGTACGAGTTCTTGCTCAATTATGGAGGGGTGCGTCCGCGTCATTACAACCATTAAAGTTCAGGATTTAATCGAAGGGATTAAGGTATATCAGTGTATGTACGTCAATAGCTTTAAAGCCTTCGTTAAAAAAACATTTTTTCGACCCATATACAGAAAAAGATATCGTTAGCGGTCTAAAACTTTATCAGACATTTATAATTTCAATTTTATCTAATTACATTTTTTTTAAACAATATTTTTTTTTTTTTTAATTGTCTACTTTAACAATTTCTTAAAAAACATCATTACATTTCTTTTCATTTTAATATTTTTATATTCTTATAATTTTCTTTTGTTTTTAATACTTAAAGGCATTTATTGCATTCTTAAAACAAATCTAACGACTTTTTATCTTTAACAGACACACATACTGTTTTTACTTATTTTTTTTTATTTTCATGTAAAATACCTGTAATACACATGACTTAAGCATTTTCTATTTTTTTTAATATTTATTCTTATAGGGTTTTTTAACAATTTTTTGTATTATTATTTTTTTTTAATATTTATTAAAATGATGAATCACATACTTTAAAGTTTAAATGGATTTACACGGAACATTTACCATTTTAATTTTTTTAAATATATTCTTTGGTTTTGCTGTTTTCATCTGAATTACAAAACAAATCCGTTTAAATTAATACAAATTGTCATAGAAACTTCTACGCTATGTATATGTATCAAATTAATGTTTCATCAATATTGACTTGAAAACCTATTGAATGTCAACTACTATTACGGTAATTTGATAAGCGTCTCAGATGGAGCAGGAACAGCAAAAAGAGGTCTCCTTAGGAGAATCGAATGATCCGGATCCCTCGGAATAGAAGGAAGGACACGTTGTGTGCACGAGTGTGTGCTACTTTAACATTCCTGTCACATGACACGTGGATGATGTTGAAATTTTCGAAAAAGAATGACAGACACTATACGATGTCCTTGGTTAAGGTAGGACATGCAGGTTTATTTATACATCATCGGCATTATGGTCGGAACCATGTGGTACATCTATTCACCGACTGAACGAGAACACACGTCATATCAAAAATTGCCGGGATTGTAGGTTGAATTGATGGAATAGAAAAAAAGTTCATGTACGAAAGGAGTTTATGCTGAAGATTATTTCATTAGCATGCCAATGAAGTTCAGCCATGGTGAACCATGGCTCATCGAATCCTTGGATAGGTACTTTGTCATTCCTGCCATCGTCGTCCTCATCGTCGTCGTAGTGAATTATTCTAGTTCCAGCGTTGACAAGGATATAGAGGGCAAACTATAATTATATTCATGGTTGATGATGCTATTCAACAGCCATTCCGCGACTGCGGCGGAAGGACGTGGGCAATGACATCTCTCTGGATTCTGCACGTTGACAAGAAGGATATGAACTAATATTGGATTGTTGTTTGCTTTTACTGGTCGACATTCAAGGCTTCTGGGTTTAGGTTATATAAGACTGCTGCTATCACTGATGCATCTGTGAAATAATTTCAATTCATAGCCAAATGAAATAAAAATTATGCTAACTAATATACAATGTCCAGCTATATACGTACATTTGATCCTGTGTCGATATATGAAGTTACAAATGTTAATGTCTCACTAATCACATTGGTAAAGATCCTTTGAAAACTTTGTTATGGAATTTGTTCCGCCGCGGCACTTAGAGATGCTGCATCTGTGAAGTTTTTCGCCAATCTAGCACGATTTATGGATTCCTGCATTAGCCTCTCATTTTCCTGGCGAACTATAATAAAACACAAAAAAAAAGATAAATTTCGTATTTTGAATTCAAGGATCACGGTTTTCTCGTATAATATGCATGAGGACAATATTTTCAAATAAACTTAATTTAAATTCGATTATGTTGCCACTAGGTGTGCCAATTTCAATGTAGGTTGTCGACAAAGATGCCTGGACATGGGGTAAGCTATAAAAAGATATACATACGAATTGCGTTAATTGAAAATGACCAAATTTTAAGAGAATATATGTAGGGTAAAATGATTCATCGATCTTTGACAGTTTTTTTTGTTGTTGAATAAAAATCCCATTAATCCACTTATCACTTTTTTTTAATGTGCTATTGTCTATTTAAGGAATTTGCTTTTTTTCCTTTTTTGTGGGCTTCGGGACATTCTTGTTTTTAATCCTAATTCTCTTTTGGTAAATATAGGACGTGTTCAGGCCACGTACAATTCTATGCAGTATATATGGCTTGGGAGAGGGTAAAATATGAGGCATTTATTAGGTCCTTGTGTCATAGTCGTGGTGAGGAATTTTATGGGGATTTTGAGTAGACATTATGGTTGGATGGGATCTGTTTTTTTTTTTTGGTTGTTTGGGGGAAAGAATGGGAGTGTTTGGCGACATAAAAGGAAATGAATTCTCGCCTTAGGTTTACTTTTTGTTGCTTTTCACAAAAAAAAAAAAAAAAAATAAATAAATACCAACAGAAGGGTTGGTTAGAACGGAAATGTTTTGTAATGTAATGATGGAGTTTTGAGGATACTTTCAAAAGGGCTTAATCAGAGTAAGAAAGGATATATATATTTTTTTTCTTTTTGAAGTATTGCCTTGAGGATAGGAGGTGTAATGTCAAGAGGTTTTGTTGTTAGAATACAAAAAAAAAATTATACAATTTTCATGGGAACTGAAATTAGAAGAGAGCTTGATTTTATAAAGGTTGAGAGATTTCTGTGATTTAATTGAAATGATGCAAAATTGGAACAGAAAAAGACAGTTAATACAAAAAATTTTGTTCAAAGGTAACCCAAAAATATTAATTTATCCTGGTGTCAAATCAAAAAAACCATAATTTGAGATTAATTAAAGCCGCTTTGACAAACAGGGTAAGTTCTGAAGTTAGCCGTAGGTAGCCATCAGGGAATAGTGATTTATAGAAAAAAGAAGCGTTTACACAAATCACCATGAGCTGGAGGTAGGCTAATCAGCTAAAAATAAAGCCTACCATCATCGACTGTAGAATCAGAGTAAAAGCTGACTCCCGATCACAAAGGCTTTCTGGAGCTATGATAAGTGTACTTCAATGAATTATAGAAAAAATGGAAGTTTTATCATTTCAAGAGGAAGACCTCATGCTATATTCAACCAAGCGTTGCGAAGATACAAAAGGAGATTAATCGGCTCAGATATAACAAGGCCCCGGGAGCCGATGGCATACCTGTCGAACTTGATCAAACATCGAGGGCCAACAATGCATCAAGCAATTCATGAAATCATAGTACCTACACATATAAGAACACTAAGAAATGCCAGAAGATTGGCGACAAGACAATAAGCTATAAGGGTGTAACTATTAATGAGGTTTCATACAAGTCAAATCAACAGTGGACCAAATCCTTATTCTTAGGCAGGTGATGGAAAAAAGTCTAAAATTTAACATTCCAGTTGTGTACTAGGTAAGATGTTTGTTTGTTGCAATTTCAAGACTCCTAGTGCAAGCTAGACGCCGCGACGTCCATGGGTTTTAAGTGAGAAAATGGTCACCAATTCTCTATCTACTACGCCGAAAAAAATCTTTCCAGTTGCATTTTTAAAAGGCAATATGCCTTACAGACACATAGTTAATTTTATTATTAATATTATTATTACTAGTATTATCAACATTACAAACCAATCAAAAGTATCCGGTTTGCTGTCCAGACCAATCAACATATTTAATGAACCCCGATAGGCACATAAACAAGAGGGATTTATCGTCACCATGCAAGTCCAGCCAGATATTGGCCTACGCTGACGACATCAGCATCCTCAATAGAAGCCCACAAGCTGTACAAGGCTCCTTTACCCAGATCGAGCAGGCGGCACAAAACCTGCGGCTGCATATTAGTGAAGAGATAATTAACTACATAGTAGCTATGTAGTTGGAGAAGTATAGACCCAACTATCAGGGTAGATGAGCATCAATTTGAAGCAGTAAACTTTTTTAACTACATTGCGTCAAAAGTAGCAGTCTATAATATAACATGGATGAAGAAATATGAATGCAGAATCTGCTTGAATCCAAAAAACACTACCATTGTAGTTTGTCGAGGTTTTAAATCCAGAAATCTCCAGAAGCTCCTGAGACTTGGGTGCTTACAAAAAGGCAGTTTGATCTGTTATCCGCGTTTGAAGGGAAACTCTCACGGAAAATTGTTGGTCCCGCGTGCGAGGGAGGACGATTCCGGAAAGGATACAATATTGAATTTTATAAAATCCACCTCGAAGAAGATGTTGTGGAAAAATAAAGCTCGGTAGACTCTGGTGGATTGGGCACCACCTCTCATGAGCGAAGAGGAACCAACTCTTTTACAATACTTTTTATGGTAAAAAACAACGAGACAGATTCTAATTACGTTGGAAGGATGACGTAGACCAAGATGTCCAAAACCTTGTGCTGCGCTACTGAACAGCGTCGGCCAGCAATCGGGATGTATGGAACAGCTTGTTGAACGTGCTTCTGACCGGATCCCGTTTGTTTCTAACTGTTACTGAATGACGCTCTTATCCAATGAAAACGTTTAAACAAAGAGTCTTACATAGAATTGTTGACTCCATGTGCTAGAAAAAAACGACTCCGGAGACAATATCATAATAATGGATGAAATTTGTTCCGAAACACATATGTTTAAGAAACTCCATTTGAGAATTGCTTATTTAGCATCTGAGGTTATCAAAATCAAATCGAACTGCTGCACTTATTCCCTCCTTCTTAGTATTTCTCCAAAAGACCCTTCACTCTCTTAAAAAAAAACAATCTATGCACAACTATGTTGGAACGTTATAACATTTTCGTTTTAATTAAAAAAAAATCCATGAACTCATTAAAAAGTTTTCTTGCAAAAAAAGCAGAATTTCAAAAAAAGAAAATACGCATAAACAGAAAACAAGAAAAACTTTATAATAAAAATGAGATTTTAACTTTGAAACAACAACTAAAGTGAAAAAAATGAATCACAAGGAAACTGTCTGAGAAAACTATTTCTCTTTTCTTTTGTTTTATAAGAGTTATCCTTGTAAGTGTTTATATTGGAAAAAAAGGAAATGAAACAAATATTACAAAACGATTCCCACCTGCCACCGCTATGGTGTTCAAGTGTTTGTTCGCACACCTGCATCTGCAACAATAAATTACAGGCTTCAGAGGATAACCATCGTCATGGACTTTACCCACCAATGCAATGGGCTTTTCTGTTCTTAAGCTTCCATTTCAGTTAATAAGGAGTAAGTATGTTGGTATTGGTTACCACAATGCATCTTCATACATATAATGTACATATGTATATTGATAGTAACTAGACCGAAATGATGGTTCGAAAAGAGAGAAACCAAACATAATGCCTCGTCTTATTGAGTCTCCCTTGGAACTCTGGGTTGGGAACTTTTGTTAATAATCGATTTCATTTGTAATCCCTTGCCATCGCATATAGGTATGTTTGGTTATAAAAATACGGATACAAAAAGCGGATGTTAACCCCGGTATTCTACTTCCGCTCCATTATGCTTTCGTTAGAAGTTAGAACCCACCACAAGCATTTTGAAAATTGAGTGAACCAGTGAACAATTTTATTGCACTACATACATAAGCAAACTACATGTTGCATAACATTGACTACCATAACTTATAGGGTTGCCAGAGGTTAACAATACTTTATTGTTATCCGTAAAATATGGCAACATTGAACTTTGTGAATTTTATAATGTACAAATGTACATGTACTTCCAGGATGTACAATTATAAATAGCGTGTGAATTTCCAATTTTCATTTATTTCTATGTAATGCCATCTACCATTCAGTAGAAAAAGCAATTGTTATAATACTATTGTTAGTTTGAAAAATTAAAGATGAGGAAGAGGATTTGGATACGTCAGCTGTATTTTATTATGAACTATGATCCATACAGATCAGCTAACGTAAATAAAACAGCCGAGATCAACGAAAACTTTGCATTCTGTGTTGTGGTAGCAGTTAACAAGAGGCGTATTCATAACTCTGTGGTACTAAATTCCAATTTTTATATGTCAGAACTTAATTTTTTTGAAAACAATTTTATGTTTTAATGCATTTTTTTATTAGGAAGATAGAAATTTGTTTTAAATAATAAAAATATTAATAAAAATCACCAAATGCACATTGAAAACAAAAATCTTAGAAAAAAAATTGAAACAATTATTAACCCTGCATAATATGAAAATGAAATCTTGGATTTCAACAGAGATTTCGACATTTAAAAACAACGTTCCGCATATCATTTTAAAAAATGGGCACGACTGGATCGCACGTACTAACTCTTATGTGCCTAATTACATTTGAAAGCAAGATCTTTGACAGAAACAAGTAACATTTACGTTGAAAAAACACAGTTTGAACTTATGAAAAGTAACCACAATACTTAACGGTTGTTAGTAAAAATGAAGTACCCTATCACACGTCTTAAATAATAAAGAATTTATGAAAAATGTATTTCAAAAATTGTGGGACCGGTTTTGATAAAATCCTGTTTTTTATTTTTAGTTTTTTGAAAAAAATTTGTTTTTGAAATTTCGGTATACAGTTTTTTAGAGTTTATTAATATACATGAGATCATAAAATTTAAAATATTTGTTTTTGATCAGTTTTAAAAATATTGACTTAAAAAAAAAAAAATTCAAAATGTATTTTACATATTAGAAAAAAAAGTTATTCAAAATTTTGATATGCAGAATTAATTTCGCTATTAAGATCAACTCAAATATAAAATTTGACAGAAATCCAAAGAGCCGTTACCAAGAAAGCCCAAAACTATAAAAACCGTTACATGAAAGGTACCGTTAATATACTTTCCCCGTAAATTTGGTTCTTATCAAATAATAGCCAATACCAACAAAAAAATATCAAAAATGTTCATCAAAATCGTTGGAGCTGTTTTCGAGAAAAATAAGCTTTTTCTTAACGGTCATATGGCATGTACCGTTATTTTTAGGCCTACAAATGAAATGTCAATTTCCCCTCTGCGGAATGCCAAAAGAATCACACACACCAAGTTTGAAGATAATCGCTTAAGCCGTTTAGGCTGCAGTTCGTTATACTTACTGACAGACAGACAGACATTGTTTGTCGATCACTTTTTTAGACTTCTCTAGGATCGTAATGTCATGTTTCATTGTTATCTATTTATTTTTTTATATTCACGAATCCTAAACTTGTCTTATAGTTCCTATAATCGCAAGTAAAAATAATGGTGGCAATTATTAGAATAAACCTCTGTCTCTTCTTGAAACTATTTTGTTTTCCGTCTTTTCTTTTGTCATCTGGGCTTTGTTGTGTTCACTGACAAAAACTTGATTCCTTTTGACAAAATAAGATTTTTAAAATTTTACAAACTTGAATTTGCACAAAGATTTGAATGAGATTTCGGCGAAATCTCTCATTTCGAAATTACAAAACACATTTCCCCAAACATAACATTTCCCCCATTTTGGCAACATATTTATTTTGATATTTTATATTTTGTGGTTACCTAATATTGTTCTAAAACACATCCTTCTTCATACGTCTTGCCTGGGATCTAAAAATTCTGAACACATCTAATAACTCTTGTCATGTAATATGGAAGTTTGACAGAGAGAATGTTTAGGACTTTGAGTGAACGGTGTTGCCATTCAAATGACATTGTCATATAATTTTGAATCTTCTTTTTAAGAACCCATTTTAATTTGTTTTTAGATAGACAGATGTGATCCGATTAAATATTGTGATGTTTAAACGCCAAATTGTTTTAATTTAGAACAATACCTTTATTAATTTAATAGACAATACAACAAGATTTGTGACAAGAAAATGTTTCCAATATTTATCTTGTAACAGTCAATTTTAAACAATTATTATAAATTCTTATAATTATTATAAAATATAAAAGCACATTTTTTCACCTCAGTTTAAAAGCAAAACCATTAAACGTTAAGACCGTTTTTTGTTAACTTTGTTTTTTGTAAAACAAAGAAAACTGTTTGAGATTTGTGCATTGGCAACACCGTTTATTTTTCTTCTAGATCATGATACACAGAAATACAAGGTATGCTCAGTAGACGCGCATACAAATCGCCATCTTGATATTTTATGACGTCACATTTTTCTGTTATTATTATTTTGTTTATTAAGTGAATATAATTTTTTTAAATTGAAGGTTTAAACGATTTTTTTTATGATTATAAGAACAATATCGGCAAATTTATACATTTATTTACACTCCCTAAGAACAATAATCAGAAGAATGTGACGTCACACGCATAATCCGCCAAAGTGAGCATACCTTGTATTTTAAAGAGGGAGAATGAGAAAATCTATTCATTGGCAAATGTGAACTTGAACCATAAACATCGTTTAATTATTTTTTGCTAATAAATTCATAATTCATTATTAATTCTTCTCTAATGATTTATTTTTCTTATTTCAGATCTTTGCGTCTATTTTATACCTAATCAATATTACGCGCTGCCGGCTGTCAGAGCATAAAAGGATATAGAAAACCAGCGCTAAGAGCAATCTGTTCAATAAAGCAAAGAATTTTTTTTAACCATTTGCAGGCAGGATGGATAATCTTTAGGCTCTAGGTTCTATTATCACCGGTGTTTTATCTTATTTTTGTCAAAATTGTTATTATTGTCATATAAAGGTGTGTCCACCAAAGAAACATTTAAAAAACATTTCAGAAATATTTCTGAAATGTTTTATTAGGACTGGACGCTTCGCTAAACATTTCTGAAATGTTTCTCTGTTTCCCCTTTCTAACAGAAAACTTTTATTTTATTTATCAAGCATTTTAGTCCAGTTGGCAGGTTTTTTGTTTTTATTTGTTTGTATTTTGTTCTTTATGAAAAAACGCGACGCCATGGTTGCTACTTTTTTTACAATTCATCTTGCAGTACAAAAATGGATACAATAAATGGGAAACAGATAAACATATCAGAAATGTTTCTGAAACCGTCTACACAAAAAAAAAAACATTTCAGATACATTTCTGTGTACTGATATTAAGGTCAAAATATTCAGCAATCGAATTTACACTTCGCAGCATACGTGTAATAGGTTCATTGGAGCCATAAAAGGTACGGTGGGAGGGTATATAGAAAAGTCTAGGATTTCTGTGATTGCAGGGGTTAGTGTTAAAGAAAATGGAATTATATAATGAAGCGCAGCGGAACCAGAAAAAAGTCGGTGAATGAAAAGATTATCGGCAACCAATCTTCGTTCATCTAGAGTTCTCAGATTAATAAGTTGGAGACGGGTATGATATGGAGGTAGAATAAAAGGATCTTGCCATTGAAGGCCGCGAAGAGCGAAAAGAAGAAATCGTTTTTGAATGCTTTCTATTCTCGAAATATGGACGTGGTGGTATGGGCGCCAAACTTGAGAAGCATATTCAAGGAGAGGTCTAACGAGTGTTATATATAGGGAACGAGTCACATAAGGGTTGCAGAATTCTTTAGACCATCGTTTTACGAAACCTAGAGTTGAATTAGCCTTCTGTATTATTTCATCGATGTGTGATCGGAAACTAAGCTAACGATCACATAAAACACCGAAATCTCGGATCGAATCAACAATGGGAATGGATTGATTGGAGAGAAAATATTGACGGGGAGGTAAAACCATGCGTTTACTTGAAAATGTTATCGGTTGGCATTTTTCCACGTTCAGTTCCAGGCAATTTTTGCTACACCAAATTGAAAAGCGATCAAGATCTAATTGAATAAGGTTAGTATCATTTACTGAAGATATGGTTTTGAAAAACTTAGTATCGTCAGCATATAATGAGATATTGGAATGTTTTCTTATCAATTCGATAAGGATGAAAAGGAGAGGGCCTAAGTGACTTCCTTGAGGGACACCGGAAGTGGCGAGAAATGGATTGGAAAGTGCATTCCTGAAACGCACACTATAGAAACGATTGCTGAGGTAAGAAGATATTCATTTCAAAGAGATCTGTTCAAAGCCAAGAGCCTTAAGTTTGAAGAGTATAAGACTATGAGACATTTTGTCAAAGGCTTTACTAAAGTCAGTGGAGATAACGTCGACTTGCATTCCTGCTTCAAGAGCTGAGAGGGCAAAGGAAACAAATTCAATAAGGTTAGTGGTAGTGGATCTAAATTTGAGGAAGCCATGTTGTCTTGGGGATATAAGCGACTTACAACGAAAACTTATTATTGCGTAATGAGGCATTCAAATATTTTGGCAATGGGGCGATAATTCTTAACGTTATTTTTTGCGCCTTTTTTGTGAATCGGTGTAACGAATGAAGTTTTCCATACTTCTGGAAATACACCTTGGGATAAAGATAAATTAAAAATTTGAGTTAGGGGAACGGAGAGAGTTTGGGAACATTTTTTTTAGAAGAATTTCCGGGATATTATCTGGCCCAAGAGAAAATTCTTCACGTAGTAGACTTAATTTATTTTCAACAAGATTCTTATCGATTGTGTGAGGGAAAAAAGGGCCAATTGAAAAATTCGGTAAGTACTTAACATAAGCTTTGTCTGGTTAAAAAGCATCATTGGTAAAGGATTGCTTGAAAGATGAGGCAAACAACTCTGAAATATGTAGAGGATCACTTGAGGTTTCACTGTCAAGAAAAAGAGAGGAAGGATATCCATTAGACTTTTTTTTTTATAGTTAACGAATTGGAAAAATGTCTTGGGATCGTTAATGAGGTTCGCTTGAGTTTCAACTAGATAACGCTGTAAAGGTTACTATACAGTTCAGAAAATTGGAGATAAACTCCGAGATAATTAGAATAATCGGTGTGGATCCAGAACGGAGAAAACGTTCCCACACTTTATTTCTCCTATTTCTCAAAGAACGCAATCTCCGATTATACCAAGGAGGGGATGTTAGTGAGGTTTTGTGTTGTGATGTTGGTACGTAGAGAGAAATGGAATTGTAAATTTCTCTATAGAATTTACTAATGGCTTCGTTTACGGAAAGATTTACGAAATTAAAAGATCTGTTACTGAGATATTCGTTAATTTCTCTGAACTTAGCTTTGTGAAAGTCGAAAGAACGAATTGAAATATTAGAGTTCTGGTTAGGACACTCCTGAAATAACGACAGAAAAATAGGTGGATGATAGTTGTCGATCGTTGGAAGAGAAAGAGTACTTAATGATACACTAGAATTCATGGGGTCTGTTGAGAAAATTAGGTCAAGTTGTCTATTCATAAAGTTACAGACACCACTTACCAAAAAGAAGGATTTCATCTTGGGGTTCACTTAGGGTTATGAGTTCATCAAATGCGTTAATAGCTTGTTCGTATGACTCAATGGGTTGTTATGGTTATTTATTAATTTGGAACATTTTTAAGGTGGAAGTGTTTACCGCATTTGCCACGATTATCGTAATATTCAACTCAATAAACCGACCACAAACCTTATTGACATTTAAGATTAAATTGTGAATAAAATCACTAGTGTTGTATTACACATATGTAGACGTTCTGTAGTCCGCGTGTTTCCTTTATTTTCTTTTGAACCGTTGTCCCGCCCATCGCGCAGTATTGCACTTAGATGTTTTTCTCATTTTTGAATTGCGTGTTTTTGACAGCTCTCTTTCATTGTTTCTTTCTCTCCATTAAAGCAATGGATGCGTTCACATTTTCTGTACTTTGTATTGTTGTTGTAATAAGCATGATTAAAAACAGGTAATACACAGCTGATTGAAGAACAAATGGAAAAGAGGGAAAACCCAAAGGTATCTTAAAATTTATTTGATACTTTTCTCTTTTAAAGGAACACGTGATGAACAACTGACTACATATGTTTTTCTTTGGCTTCGGATTTAAGGTAACCTATGTGTTAAGGTTTGTTCGTTCACAAAAAAATTGGATTTTTGGTATCCGAAAACCAAATCCGGTAAAGCTGTGAACTCAGCCAATGACGGGAAATAAAGAAGACGAGCAAAAGGAATGTCAAAAACACGCGACGCAAATCCTACCCCAAACTCGCCGAGTTGAGACTATTTAAAATATTTCTATTCCACTTGCTTCCTCTTTTGCACTTATTTGCGTCTTTCCAATAATGTCTAAGTGTAATACCGCACTTGTGAACTATTTTTAGTAGATATTTTAAACTTGCTCTTATTGTAGGTACTAATATCTCAAGTACAAATTGGTCACAAAGCTTTTAAGAACGCGTACTGAAAAATGTATACTGAAAGTGCTAAACAAATACCAACGGCAACCCTACATGCATCAGCAGTTGCTGCACAAAATTTTCCGATTGTGACTGCGATTAATATAAGCGTGTATGTTAAATATGAGTTTCTCTCAAGGCTTCATCAGGGAGTTTTCTGCCAAAGCTATTTCAAAAATACTACAGACCATGTAATCTTTCCACTCCACAACATCTTTGTCTGGAAAAGTCCCGACCAACAAAAGTTGTGGTTGGTTCTTGCGCCTCAATGCAGACATATGAGTGTGCCAAACAGTTTTCACAAATTTTTAATCCAACCCATCCATAGATTATAATGAAGAAAAAAAATGTAAGCTTAAACCCTGCACTATCAACCATGCTACCAGAATGGGGTGTAAGGATGTAATAAAAAGTGAAAAAAAATAAGAGTTTATCAACCAATTCGCAGCAAAAAAGTTGATGCATGGTTTTTCGATGTAAATGTCTGGCATGCTGCAAAGTACAAACCCTTTTATTTTTAAATAATTGGAAACCATCCAGAGGATACGGGAAGAATATAAATACATTTTTAGAAGGAGAGTTATTTTTCAGCAAAATGCTTCCATATTAAAAAGCAGCAGAAAAAATGAGTCCTCTGAGATGCACCTAAGGGATATTAGAAACTATATAATTCGTTTTTTGAATATTTTTAGCTTAACCATGCTTGCAGGGAATTTCTTCTAAAATCACTGATTATTTCAACAACAGATTTAGTTTCAGCACAACAGCCATGAACAAACCGAGTATTTTGGATGTGAAATATTTTCAATGTAAAGGAAGAAATATGAAATACTAGCGTGAGTTTAAAGGGAATGTTTGTAAAATTTTCTTAAAATAAGTTATGGTCTCAAATAGCTATGAAACTATTGGTGGAAAAGCAAGGATTCGAAGTTTTTGTTCAAGTACAACCCAAAGGATTTGGAAAACTCTACAAATGGTTTCAATGAAATTGTTTTTTTTTTGTTGGTTTTTGCGTCAAAGCTTTAAATTTTTAAAGTTAAAACAAAAATATTGTATCCTAATTCCTACTTATATTATAAAACACATACTTCTTACAGCGGCACCAACGGGTGATCAAAATAGCCTTAGTTACACCTTACAACATCAGCTTTCTGCCTGTGAAAGTCCCATCAAAATCGGGGCAAAAATAATTAAGAAAAAAACGCATTCAGTGCCACCTAGTGGGTAATTTAAGTAGTCTAAGAACATCATAGATCTGCCAGTGAAAGTCCCATCAAAACCTGTCCAGCCATTCCCGAGATCACCCGGAACAAAGACAGAAAGACAGACAGACAAAAATTTTAAAAAGTGTGCTTTTGTTATAAGTACTGTATATACTTCATATACATCTTATAAAAAGCTGTTATTTTGATATTAAAACTTAATTTTTATTTATGTGTATAGATGTGAATGTCCAGATGTTTGTTCGCCAATCACGCCTCAACGCCTTAGCGAATTTGTATGAAATTGTGCAGCTAGATGGATAATGTGCTGGATTGAAATATAGACTACTTTTTATTCAGGCCAAATGCAGGATTTCTGTGGGAGAGACTTAAATGTGAAATACTGCATTGCTTGAGGTTTGTTTGAAGAAATAGGTTTTGAAAAAATGCGAGAGGCTTAAATATAAAATACTACGTTGCTAAGGGATTGTTTGATATGCTTCCATTCCTTTACGACTGCACTGACAGACTGACTGACTGTTACAGGATTCAATCTACTACAAAAACTACTTTTATTCCGAAAAAATGCACCGTTGCTGTAGGAGAAATCTGAATAATTTTCTTTAGCGAGTTTTGGTTTAAATAGTACAAATAATTTAATTTCAAGTCCACGCATACGAAGTCGCGCGTAGAAGCTAGTATATAAATAAATTCTTCTAGATGTTATTTAGCCGCCGATCTTATTCGCTAATCTAGGTGTTTTCAATTATAAAGAACAAAATTAGAAAAAACGATCAAAATGACGTTCCATACCTTAATCTCTAAGGAACAACAGATAACAGAGGTGCTTGTCACAACAAAATGAATCTAGACGAAGCCGTTTTTGATGATGACTTCTTCATTATAAAAGATACGAAGGAAATAGTGGAGACAGAAGAAGCTGCTTTCCATGCTAGCATTCGAACAAACGACGACTTGGAGAACAGAGCCTAACTTCATCTTGGAAATGACATTGTGCAACAGTTTTGGGAGAAACATGATTTAATCCGACTCAATAGCACCTTTCTGGCAAACGCTAAAATCGCTAAGCAAACAGAGGGGCAAGTTGCTTGTTGATTACAAAGGTAGATCTCCACTCCACCTCATAAACAGTACTATTCAACAGCAAGCATCCTACTAACTAGAATAACAGCAACTGCAATCTGACACCAAGTTGTTTCACAAAAATATAACCAAAATGAAAAAAATGTCAACACATTAATATCAATTTTTTTGTCTTCCAGAACAGGCCGGAATGCTTCTGAAAGTGTTTCTGAAAACAAGAGAAAATCGATTCTGTTCTCATAGTTAGAATCGAAGGCAGAAACAGACATACATACACGCAGTTTAAACGCCTAAATTGTGAAATTTAATTTTTAATTTAATTAATGAAATTTCGATTATTTATTATAATCTGTTCAATTTACAGGGAGCCTTTCACTCTTACTGCTATGGATTTCAATAAGCTATCTCTGTATTAAAATTAACAATTAAGAATGAATAACAATTTTGATTGTAATCGGATAGCCAGTTTCCGAGGTACCATTTATAGCCCACCAAAATATAAACCACACCTCCAAAAGTACACAGATTTTTTTTTCATACAAATCCTTGGGCCGTTTTCGACAAAAATAAGCTTCAACTTAACGGTTATATGACAGGTACCGTTAATATTTGAGCTAAAAAAATTAAAATAAGGCCTCTGCAGAGTGTCCAAATAATCTTATGATATAAATTTGAAGACGATCGACCAAGCCGTTCAAACTGTAGTCCAAAAAAACACCCGTACAGACAGATAAACATAATTTTCCATTAACTCAAATACGTTTCCCAATCGTAATGTCATGTTTGATTATTATCTCAATTTAATTAATGTACGAATGCATAACTCGCATTAAAGTACCTATAATCACAAGAAAAAAAAATTGCATTATGTATCTTTATTTTAACCGTTTGTTTTAAGAAAAATAAAAACGAAAATATGTAAACAAAAAAAAACATAGCGACAACACCTTCTTTAAACTTAAAATATGCTCTTATTCGCTCTAAGAAAGCTTCAATTCTGGAACTTTCATAACAAAAACCAAAGAAAGGTATTATAAATTATAATTTATATTAATGGCAAATAGTAACTCCACATTAGTGCTTTTTTTTTTAAATAAACACAATAAGCGAGAGGCAAATTGGTAATCAGTCTCCTCGTAGCCGGGGATCAGACAGGTCTTGGTGGTATGTAGGTGGGTTAAATGAAATATTACAACAACAATATCACACTTGCAGGTACCAGCGTGTTTGAAAGCTCTCTTCCATAAGGTCTGTACTGAAAATATAAATTGAACAGAGTATAGAGAGAAATATTAACAAAATAAACACGAATTCAAAGACAAAAATGGGCACGACTTTGTCGCACGTACTTGCTCTTAGGTGCCTAATTACATTGGAAGGCAAGATCTTTAACAAACAAATAACATTTACGTTGAAAGTACCACAATTTGAACTTTTATATAAAAAACCACAATACTTAACGGTTTTTAGTAAATTGAAGTACGCCACCACACGCCCTAAATAACAAAGAATTTATGAAAAAAAGTATTTCGAAAATTGCATTTCGATAAAATTCTGTTTTTCATTTTTATTTTTTTTTATTTTTGTATGCTAAAGTTTATTAATGTTCATTTAATTATAAGGAGTGGATTGAAGGGTCAGGTGCCAGAAAATAATTTTTTCACTCAAAACTTTCGCGCCTATGTCTTGTTATTTTGACATCCTACGTAAGTGGTTCTTGCACTGTCAGAAAGCTATTGAATCCAGCTACCGCACACCTGCTAACTACTATCCATACACCAGAAATAAGGTGAGAAAAAATAATTATTGCACCTACAGGAGTGAAATGGGTGGAAGTGGTAGGTTCTTGGTTCGCCCCTAATCTCTCCCTTTTAATTGCTAATAGCTCCTCAGCCGTGCGTTGGTGCTATCGGTACCGGAGTCACCATTAACGGCGCGCTTTCTGCCTAGCTTTCATTTTGAAGGATGCAGACTCCAATTCTATAACTTTTATATGCATTACTCTTGTGATAGTGAGTTTATTTCCACTAACAAAGTTATTGCAATATGAAATTCATTTGTCTAAATTATTTCCGATTTGTGTGATTTTTGTGTCTAACGCTAATGGCCTGAAAAGGAATTATTGCGAAATATAAGTTTTGTTATTTTATGACTAAGTTTTGCAATTTACCGTAACATTTAAATTTGCTGTATGTTTTGAACTGTTAAAGATAAATTAATACTTATGCATATATTTTTGTAGGAAATTAGATTTTCTACAACTTATCGCTTTATAATTTTTTGATTAAAAAAATTGGTAAGGAGTTAGAACAACAAGTTTGGCAAAATAATTTTTTTCTTGAAAAAAATTCCATTTTCAAAGATTATATCTCAAAAACGGTTCTTTATTTTCAAATATAGTGCCATTGTTAATTGTAGGAAATTTTATCAGCTTCAATTTTTTTTTCTACGACCAACCGTTTTCGAGATATGCGGAGGCAACCGTGGGAATGTCCCTTTAAATCACCCCCCACCCCGCGCAGCACTTGGATCAACGGGGATTTTTTATAGGTGGTAGAGGGAACCCCTCCCTACACATTCCTGCCAAAATTGGAACTACATGGATTTTTTGTTTATTTATTGTTTTCAGGCTTAGTTTGCCTGGACTATTGAGTTGATAAGGGTCCTGGTAGTTTCGTAGTGTGCGTATTTCGGAAAGTTATGGTTATTTATGGTCCGTCCGTTAGCCAGGGGGCACTTGCGCCCCCCTTGCCCTACCCTGTGGGCGCCTATGGCTACAACGAGATACATAGAAAACGATCAGACCACACACACAAATGCAAGTGAGAAGATGCAGCATCAACACTAATATTATGTGCCTACCTGAATAAGCACTTCATAATAAACTGTAAAATAAGCACTTCATAATTATTGTAGGTAATCAGTGGCAGATTATTGTTTTTTTAAAGAAAAGACTGTGAAATTAAGTAAAAGGGATTAAATAAATAATAGGTACCTGTAACTTAGTTTAATTTTGTACCTATCCCATTTTTGTAATTTAAACTATATAATCCTCAAAGAAAGAAAGTTTATAATGGCAATGTTTTATTGTTTTGTTTTATCTATCTTCTACGAAACGAACATTATTCCAGACAACATTTTTTTCTTAATTTATAAATCGGTAGCAAGCCACAAGTAAGTCATTATCAAGCAAGTCATTGGCAAGTACAGACAAAATTCACAAAAAATAAGCAAATACATTAAAGTTCACACGATAGAAAATTCATGAGTATTTCGTTCAATTTTACAACAAAGGAATAAAACCTGCAAGGCACAAGCAAAGAACGGCACTCAACACACCATCAAAACGCAAAATACTTATCATTCAACTGAATATCTACGAACATGGATTCCTGTTTAGCTGTCGAAAAAGAACTTAAACACGTTATTACAAAATTATCAGGAATTCGAGATAATAGTGGTCTTGTTATCACCGATGTGGTTCAGCTCCTAACAAGGGACATCCGAGAATCACTTGACGAGGATGGCCAGACAAACGATAGATAGGTTTTATAGATTTTTGAAAGGAGCTTTGCGGAAATCTATAAAACCTGTAAATCAATTCAGAACAATGATCTAAAACTAGCACTTGAATGGACTGCAATATACTCAAACGAATTAATTGAAAAAAATCATGTCTGGAGTTCAAGCTACACAAATTAGGCTTTTTGCAAATCATTTCGCGTGGCATTGAAGCTCAGGCTGAAGCCATTGCCTATGTTCAGTTGAGTTTTCTTTATTGAGACTTAAATTCACAAATATAGTTTTGATTACAATGTTTTTTTTATGCTGCCGACATTGCAAAATTATGTCTGGCTTAAAAAAAGGTTGCATACAAGAAGTTAATGTTTTCTTTTCATAAAATATATGGTACACATTGGTTCAAAAATGTATATCTCTATTATAAATTTCAAATTCTTGCTCCCGGCATATGTTCACAAAGGGGCTCTTAGGGCCAAACTTAAATATAATGACTAGAACTTAAAATTAAAATAACAAAAGATGCATTTGATATGCATAAGTTTATTAAAGATTTTTTTTTTTATTAATTATTTTTTTTAGAGTTTGATATAAATTAAGAAAGCAGTTACTTAATTCGAGATATAATTTAATATATTGGAACAAGAAACCTAATATTTATACAAACTAAGATAAATAATATGTACAAATTTTAATTGATATTCTTTTGAACTTACTAAAAAAAAACAACTTCCGATTTGCTTTTAATAATTAATTCTTTATTTATCAAAAAGAGTACAAAAAGTATACTCAAGCTTCAGATCCCTTACCACTGGTCAGGGGAAATCTTAGGCTATACGAAGTGACACGTAAAAAGATACTAAAAATACTGAAACTAATGAGATCGAATGATCTCTTTTTATAATGATTAAATGCTAACGCAGAAAACCTTAGTTTGACTGCGGATGCTGCGATGATTCAAAATAATTCTTTGTTGTCTGAAGCCAAAAAGTGCTGATACATAATTTATGATTTATATCAATCGCATCATCTATTGAAATTCAAATCGAGTATTTGTGAGGGTGCACAAGCAGGCTCTGACATAACACCTCCCCCTTAGAGTCTTCTAATGGTCGGAAAGTGACCGTTGGAAGATTTACATTGTTTATAATCTTCCTATTTTAAGTTTTACATTTTAAATAGATATGAAGGATTATAATAAGTATAATGATAAAAATTATCAAGTACATAGTTAAACTTGTATTTTTGTGCTTGTTTTTTAATTCTTCGATTTCTTTTAAGTTTCGTATATTCTGATAACGTAGTTCTTGAAAAGTTATATCTTTCGATTTAGTATAATTTATATTTTCAATTGTATTTTGAATTAAGGGTTCGTGTTTATAATTTTTTCTTTCCTACATTTTATTATTTATTCAATTTTACAATTTTCAATTTTTATTATGTAGTTACCTTTAACAGTGTTATATTTTGATTGTTACAGTTTTGTGTAATTTTTTTGTAATTTTACATTGATTAATATTAAATTATTATTTCCTATTTCAATAATTTGTTTACTTGTATTTTGTATTAATTTACAATTCATTTGATTTTTAAATAAACTCTGTAGACATTTGTCATTTACTTCTGATAAATATTTTTTACTTTTCGTATTATAAATAGTTTGATCTTTGGTCAAATATATTTTATTACTAATATCTAATTGTTGATTATCTTCTAGATTTGGTATGGGTTGAACATATATTTTCTTATATAATTCATTTGTGAAATTCGGGATTTCAATTATAAAAAATAATAGTGTTTTTATGTAAAACAAGTTCTAATTTGATTTGTGAAAGTTTTTCAATTGTTATATTATTTCTATCTATTTCTGTTTCTGAAAAAATATCTTTGCCTAAAATTCCTAGTCTTGATGTTAAAATTATATCTTTAATTTTGTCTATATCATTTGTCAAATATTTAATATTGTTTTTGATTTCTATTTCTAATTTCAATTTGTTAAAGTCTCTTTCTAAATCGTGTTGTATACGGATAGATTTTTCTATATAGTCGATTAGTTCTTTAGTTTTGTTATTAAATGTATTAGTCAGTAATGCAATTTGCTCATTAAAATGATTGTTAATTTGTATTTGTGAATTAGAATTTTCTATTACATTATGTGTGTTTGTTTCTATTAACATTAATCTTTTTTCAATTTCCTGCCTATCGTCGTCGTCCATTGTTCCATATAAAAATTTCATTCCTTTACCTAATATATTAATAAGTTCTCTTTTCTGTCTATCATGTGGTATTATAGTTTCAAATTCTTTTCTTGTATGTTTCATTAAATTAATAATTTCTAAGTTTTGTTCAGGTAAAAGTTGTATTTGGTCTTCTAATATTTTTAAATTTGTTTCGTACATGTTTCATTAAATTAATAATCTCTAAGTTTTGTTCAGGTAAAAGTTGTATTTGGTCTTCTAATATTTTTAAATTTGTTTCGTACATAGTTAAATTTATAATTATGAAGTATTTTAGTAAAGTTTTCTATAATTTGTATATTCTGTAATTGTACAATTGTAAACCCGTTACCGTGGTTAAAATCAGTAATTTGTATTTCTTGTGGTATTGATATTGGTAGCATAACTAATATGATGAGTACTTTGGAAATAGTTGGTTGATGATGATCCACAAGTGGCTTCTTTTGATGAAGTATCATCCCTGTGAACATGAATATTTTCTGTAAATTTCTTTCTTACGGGAAATTGATCTTTATGAGCTATTCTATGCTTTATCTTTTTATATTTATTACCTATATTCGGTCATATATTATTTTGTTGTCTATTTTATTGAAATGTACATCAATTGGATTTTCTTGAGTAGTGAGATGAATCACGTTATTATATGATTCAATTGCTTTAGTCGCATGTTTTATAGGTAAATCTTCTTCATTGATTTGCTGAAGCTGCTGTAAGATTCTTATATGTTCATTTAAACTACTATGCAATCTTTCCGCATCGGAATTACCCGTGTGTCTATTTGCTGTGCAATAATGTATGTTTATTTCATTATTTTCAAGAAAGTTTTTAAGTTTTTCGGACACGAATGCATTTTCATTATCAAGTGTTATCTTATTTGGTTTTTTCATATAAGAAAATATTTTTGTAAGGGCGTTTATAATGTCTACATATGCTTTTGTTTTGATTGGCTCTACTGCTGCAAATTTTGAAAATTTGTCTATACATGAAAGGTATTTCTCTTTTTTATTAACAAACCATATATCGATATGATAATGATCATTTGGTTTTTTTGGGGTTTCAGTTTTCTCATAAGGTAATTTTATTGGATTTCTTTCCGTTTTTGCCATGCATGTTGCACAATTATTTATTATTTTGTTAATTAGAGTTTTAAGGTTTGGTATATAATATTATCGTAATTCTAAGTACAATTTTTCAATACCAGTATGGTTATGATTTTTATGGGTTTTTAATATTAATTCTCTTGCATCGTATTCATTTAAATCTTTTATCATAATCACGCTTCTTTGTAATATTTTCCTACTTAATTTATTTTCTTTCTTTCACACGTTTTGGAAATTATTAAACATTTCATCATCTTTGACGTATATGCAATTTATCATTGTAGTATCTACTTCTTTAATTACGTTAATAAAATCTTCTTCCTTGTATTCTTTACGTAAGAATATAATTCTTCTTTTTCCAACATGTGGATAGATAATTTCTTGATGATCATTTTTGTTAATTTCAATAATTATTTGTCGATTAAAAAAATTAATCGATTTTTCACTAATGGATATAAGATAAGAATTATCAGATTCTGCACTATGAATGGTTGCTAAATCATGTTGTTCTAACATATTTATTCTTACGCGAAAGAGGGCGTCAGCCACTTTATTTTCCTTTTCTTGTATATACTGTATATCAAAGTCGTATTCTTCGAGTTTGATTTTCCAGCGTTGTAATTTGTTGTTTGGTTCTTTTAAATTACTAAGCCATATTAATAGCCTGTGGTCAGTTTTAAATTTCTTCCGTACAGATAGTGTCGGAATTGAGCGGTAGCCCAAACTATTGCTAAAAGTTCTTTTTCTATAGTGCTGTAACTGCACTCATGTTTATTTAATGTGCGTGAAGCAAAACAATGGGGACTATGAGATTGGCTTAATACTGCTCCGATTGCGAAGTTTGAAGCATCAGTAGTAAATGTGAATTCTTTTTAAAAATCAGGATGCCTATTTATTAAATCTTCTGACATTAGATTTTTTAATTTTGTAAATGATTCTCAATAGTTTTTATCTTTTATATTTATTTATATTTTTTTTAAGACATAATGTCATGGGTTTTATAATTGCAGCATAATCAGAAATGAGCTTGCGGTAATACCCGGTTAATCCAAGAAAGGATTGAATTTCTTTTATTGTAAAAGGTATAGGACATTTTTGAATGGTTTCAATCTTTTTTGGGTTAGGTTTAACTCCATTAGGTGTAATTAAATAAATTTATTGGCGCCACAGCTCCTTAAGGAGCCAAGGCTTAGTGACTTATACTCTCAACCATTCCTGTGTGTGTGTTGTTAATCTGCAAGCATGGAAGGGACCTACAGTTTATAGCCGAGTCCGAACGGCAACATGAGATGCACTTTTTCGAGACAAATCTTACTCTTGGAGGTTTTGTCAGTTCCTCGCAAGAGGCAGTACCCTGGAAAAGAAGGTGGCTATGAGCTGGATTCGAGCCCAGGCTCATTCGCTTAGCAGTCCGACACACTAACCACTAAGCCACGGGGTACTACTTTTACTACTATTAGGTGTAATTAAGTGACCTAAAAATTCGGTTTCCTTTCTCATAAATTCAGATTTATTCAGAAAGACCTTCAAATTTGAGTTTTGTAAAGCTCCTAAAATTTTCTTAAGTGAAGATACGTGTTCTTCGAAAAAAGTACTAAATATAATTATATCGTCAAGATAAACATGACATATTTTCCCTATATTTTCTTTTAAAACCTCATTTATTAAACGTTTAAACGTTGCTGGCGCGTTTTTGAGGCCAGAGGGCATTCGAATGAATTCATAATGTCCTGAAAGAGTTGAAAATGCGGTTTTTTCCCGATCATTTTTCTCTACTTCTATTTAATGAAAACCTTTGGTTAGGGTCAGAGTAGTAAAATAGTTACAATGCCCTAATTTGTCTAAAATAGAATCTATGTTCGGAATAGGATATTTATCTTCTTTAGTTTTTAAACTAAGTTTCCTATAATCAATTACTATACGCCATTCTTTATTACCTACGTTATTTTTCTTTTTTGGGACCACCCACATTGGTGCATTGTATGGCGATGTAGAGTGTTGAATAACTTTAGATTCTAACATTTCTTTAATTTGTTTATTTACCTCAGATTTATGTATTTCTGGATAACGATATATTCTTGTATATATTGGGGAATTATCTTCTGTGGGGATTCTGGGTTTAACATGATTTGTAAATGTTAAATCATCTCCTTTTCTATAAAAAGCATTTTTATAATTCTTTATTACTTCTAATAGTTTAACTTTTTCTTCTTATGTCCATTGTTTCCATTGTTGAATCAAGGATTGAAATCTGTGGAATAATTTTACCAAAATAATTTATAGATTCTTCATACTCACGTTCCTCATTTGCGTTGAGAAAAAGAGGTATATCTGTTCCATTTAATTTTAGTATCCGTTTAGCATAATAGATCACGCTTTTATTTGGGATAAGGATATTATTTCCTAGTATTCCGTTGTATTCGGAATTGAATGTATGAATTTGAAATTCACAATCTTGCACCACTGGAAAAATAATTTTTTTTTTTGGTATAATAATTTCTTTATTTATAGTTATTGGGTTTCCTGCAGTTTTTACAGTTAAAGATTTTTTTGTAATTCTAATTAAATTCTTTGGAGCGTCCTCCTCTCTAAGAAGGCTATTAGTTGCTCCCGTATCTATGAGCATTCTAAAAGTTGTTTGTCCTTTTGTTAATCTAATAAAGGGCAATCCGTTTGTTGTTCCGAAGATGTATGCCGAAAATTTGCCTCATTATCTACTTTTGTTTCTTTGTTAATATAATTTGTTGTTTTATCTAATCTCTTTAATTGAGATGATCTAGGATCTTCTTCCATAGGTTCAAATCTTTGAGGATATTGCCCATAATTGTTTGGATTATAATTTCTGTTATAATTATTATTATAATTATTATTGTTATATCTTTGATAACTTTGGATTAGCACATAAGGTTTTGGTTGCCATTTATTATTATTATTATTATTTTTAAATGGATTATTAGGGTTATTAAAATTATTATTATTTATATACCTATTTTCTATTTTTTTATTATTGTGTTTATATTTTTCGTTATTTTGTCTCGTGACAAATCCTGCTGTATGGTATTTGGTCTTAAAGCATAGAGGATTGTCCTCATGTGTGTTGGCAATCTTTCTTTAAAGATATTAAGTGCCTTCTCGTTATTACGGGGAATATCTATAGAATTATTTTCTTGGGGGCATTTTTGATTTAAAAGAGAGAGGATTTGTTGGATATAGTTATAAAGTTTTATAACATCTCTTCTATACTGTGAATTTCTAAATTCTTCGTATAGTTGGTTGCTATTTTTAAAGCCACCGAAATTTTCTATAAGCATAGATTTTATATCTGTCCACTTCGTAAGGTGGTTATGGATTTCAATGCTTTGCCTAGCCCTACCTATGAATTTAGATTTAAGCAAATTAATGGCCCTGGTCATTGTATGTCAAAAGTGTAGGTATTATGTCATCGACATTTTGAATAAATATTGGAAGATCTTCGGTTCTTCCATCGAAATTTTGAAGCTGTTCAATATATTTTAAAGGATTTAATTCTAAACTTCTGTTACCTAATGTTGGTTGTTTTAGTTGTTGTTGTTGTTGTTGCTGCTGTTGCTGTTGTGCCGTCGCCGCTGCTGCTGCTGCTGTTGAACTCATGTTGATATCTTCAATCGGAACTCGTTGGGGCTTTCGATCGTGCCACTTTCTTCTATTTTAAAAAATGTTTTTTTTTTGAAATTTGTTTGCACCTTCTTTTATTTTGTTACAATTTAATTTAGTTTTTTGTCTGTCTATGCACTGTATTTTTTTTAATTTATTTAATTCTGATTTTTTGTTTTGAATTTATAATTTTTTCTCCTTTTGTTCTTTTCACTTTTCACCTGGATTTTTTTTTTTTTTTTTAATTAATTTTTCTCTATGGAGTTTTGTAGCATTCCCTTTTCAGTAGGGGTGAACTACTAATTAATTTCACGGATTATTTTTTTTTTGATTTTAGTTCGAAAAAATTTTTTATATTCGATTTTCACTCGAATATTGCCACTGAATTCAGTCAAATGTTACATTCGATATGCGTCCGAACATAAATCACTTTCACTTTGGTCAATGTTTAAATTCTTCGTAAAACTTAACTGATTTTCGTTCAGTGTTTTCCAAAAAATGTTTTTGTCACTTTTTTTTTTTAGTCTACTGCACCGATATTCGCTCGGGTAAGTTATACTAACAAAATTTTTGTTCATGAAATGAAAAAAAAATTCGATTCGATCACTGGATAGGAGTCATTATTAATTTAAGTTTAATAATTGTTTTTCAACCTATCCTGCCGACTGCGCCAATTTTAATTGATATTCTTTTGAACTTATAAAAAAAAACAACTTCCGATTTGCTTTAAATAATTAATTCTTTATTTATCAAAAAGAGTACAAAATGTATACTTAAGCGCCAGATCCCTTACCACTGGTGGGGGGAAATCTTAGGCTATACGAAGTGACACGTTAAAAGATACTAAAAATACTGAAACTAATGAGATCGAATGATCTCTTTTTATAATGATTAAATGCTAACGCAGCAAATCTTAGTTTGCGATGATTTAAAATAATTCTTTGTTGTCTGAAGGCAAAAAGTGCTGATACATAATTTATGATTTATATCAATCGCATCATCTTTTGAAATTGAAATCGAGTATTTGTGAGGTTGCACAAGCAGGCTCTGACATAACATACATACATAATTAACAATATATGTAAGTAACTTTTTTTTTCTAAGGCTATGCCAACGATAATGCATTGTTTTTTAATTTTAAAATGGGAACGAAAAAGAAAAAAAAACAAAAATAAATATAAAGATAAAATATATTTTATCCCCTCAGAACGTTCAATGAGGCTTTCTCATAAAAAGGTAAAGTCAGTGTATCATTCAACTGAGGTTTAAATAAATTTCGGGATCTAAAATGTAGTATAAGATCGTATGGCGATTGATAATAATGCGAGTTTGAGTTTTTATTAACAAAATTTGCTTCCCATAATCCTTTGACAAGCGGATTCGGATAGTTGGCAGTTGATTCTAGTCTGGTTTTTAATAAAGTTGTCATATAAATCATTAAAGGTTTCACCTTTGTTAAATTATACAATGTATAGTTAGAAAACCATTTTTTATTAGGCTTACGATACTTTCCACTGAAAAATTGCAAGATTGTTCTTTTGAACTTTTCTAATTCTTTTGCTGTCGTTGGAGAAATAGAAAACTACGTACTAAAACCATACGAAATTATAGGTCTTATCAGAGTTTTATAAATTAGAATTTTTGTATTTTGAGGAAAGCAGTTTTTTTTTCGCTTTATTTAATACATTTTGCGCGTGTTTGTTAAGTTTCAATTAATTTTGATAGTGGAACTATGTTATCTTCAATATGCAAGGATAACTCCTTGCTTTCCTTAACAGCTTTTCGATGCCCTTTGCCAAATGAATTTCTGAAACAGGTGAGCCCACATTTTTCAGTTTTAATGTTCAATCCCCAGGACTTCAAATACGAGAGTAAACTGGGTAAGGCAATTTGTATTTTTTCCAATGTATGGTTTGGCCTAATAGCAGAAGCAAACAGTTATGTGTCATCTGCATATAAAAGTGCTTCAGGCTCGGATTCTGAGTTGCAAAACGGAATGTCATGTAAAAATAAATTAAATAATTTTGGTCCAAGTAAAGTTCCCTGAGCAACGCCTAAGAGTACTGGGAAAGAATCTGAAAACTCCGATCCAATGACAATGGACGCGGTTCTTGAACTAAGAAAACTGATTATCAGTCTTTTGAGGGCCTGCGGGCAGTTCAACCTAATTAGCTTAAAGATAAGTCAAACACTGCTTCTTAATCAATGTCCAGAACAACGGTGCACTTATTTTGTCTTAGATTGTGAATAATTTTATCACTAAGCACGAAGAGGCAATACTCCGTGGAATGTTGTTTCTTAAAACCAAATTGTGTGTTTGGTGTAATATTTGAGTCATCGAAAAACCTATCTATCAAAAGTTTCTTCTATAACTCTTTCAATAATTTTCCTATGTTGGTCGAAAATCTTTTATATTTTTGGCATTATTCTTTTTGGCTATAGGCATTATTTTGGACTGTTTCCGTACAGTTGGAAAGTATCCGTTGTTAATGCAATGATTAAAAAGACAAGTAAGAGTGAGATCAAGAGAATTCGGACATTTCTTTAATACAAAGTTTGAAATTTTGTCAAAACCAAAGGACTTTTTGCTATTTATGCCCGTTTAGTTTCTTTAGGTGAAAAGGAAAAACCTTGGTTTTTCTATAACCTAAATTTACAAATTTATATTTTAAGTTAATAGCTTTGCATTCGAGAGCAGCAAGATTAAGTAAATCAGTAATTAAAGTACAGTTTGCACTAAAAATAAAGATTGGAGGGCAAAAGTTTTTATTGCTTAAAATAAGATTTGGAGGGTCCGGGTTTGAGGAAGGCTCTGCTTCTGTCGATTGGTTGTTGTTGTGGGTGGTGCTAGTTGACTCTGTGACGTTCGTTTTCGCGCCATTCCAGGAGTGAAATAAGTGGACGTGGTAGGTTCTTGGTTCGCCCCTAATCTCTCCCTTTTAATTGCTAATAGCTCCTCAGCCGTGCGTTGGAGCTATCGGTACCGGAGTCACCATTAACGGCGCGCTTTCTGCCTAGCTTTCATTTTGAAGGATGCAGACTCCAATTCTTTAACTTTTATATGCATTACTCTTATGATAGAGAGTTTATTTCCAAAGCTATTTGAAAAAAAATTAAAGATGTTGAAAATTGGTTCAACTTTTACATAATGTAGTTTGGTGGTGGGTGGCCCAAAAAATATTATTAAGATCTCATTTGACGCGGAATTGAATGCTCTACAACTTATTTAGACCATTTGAAAATATTGATTAGTTTCGGAAATAAAGCCGAAAAATCACAAAAATACCCTTTTGGGGGTATATTTTACCCACCCTCCCTTTAGCACAGCTCTGTCGAGGGGGAAAACCTAGGATTTTCTTATTAGGCCACTAACAAAGTTATTGCAATATGAAATTCATTTGTATAAATTATTTCCGATTTGTGTGATTTTTGTGTCCAACGCTACTGGCCTAAAAGGGAATTATTGCGAAATATAAGTTTTGTTATTTTATGACTAAGTTTTGCCATTTACCGTAACATTTAAATATGCTGTATGTTTTGAACTGTTAAAGATAAATTAATACTTATGCATATATTTTTGTAGGAAATTAGATTTTCTACAACTTATCGCTTTATAATTTTTTGATTAAAAAAATTGGTAAGGAGTTAGAACAACAAGTTTGGCAAAATAATTTTTTTCTTGAAAAAAATTCCATTTTCAAAGAGTATATCTCAAAAACGGTTCTTTATTTTCAAATATAGTGCCATTGTTAATTGTAGGAAATTTTATCAGCTTCAATTTTTTTTCTACGACCAACCGTTTTCGAGATATGCGGAGGCAACCGTGGGAATGTCCCTTTAAATCACCCCCACCCCGCGCAGCACTTGGATCAACGGAGATTTTTTATAGGTGGTAGAGGAAACCCCTCCCTACACATTCCTGCCAAAATTGGAACTACATGGATTTTTTGTTTATTTATTGTTTTCAGGCTTAGTTTGCCTGGACTATTGAGTTGATAAGGGTCCTGGTAGTTTCGTAGTGTGCGTATTTCGGAAAGTTATGGTTATTTATGGTCCGTCCGTTAGCCAGGGGGTACTTGCGCCCCCCTTGCCCTACCCTGTGGGCGCCTATGGCTACAACGAGATACATAGAAAACGATCAGACCACACACACAAATGCAAGTGAGAAGATGCAGCATCAACACTAATATTATGTGCCTACCTGAATAAGCACTTCATAATAAACTGTAAAATAAGCACTTCATAATTATTGTAGGTAATCAGTGGCAGATTATTGTTTTTTTAAAGAAAAGACTGTGAAATTAAGTAAAAGGGATTAAATAAATAATAGGTACCTGTAACTTAGTTTAATTTTGTACCTATCCCATTTTTGTAATTTAAACTATATAATCATCAAAGAAAGAAAGTTTATTGTGGCAATGTTTTATTGTTTTGTTTTATCTATCTTCTACGAAACGAACATTATTCCAGACAACATTTTTTTCTTAATTTATAAATCGGTAGCAAGCCACAAGTAAGTCATTTTCAAGCAAGTCATTGGCAAGTACAGACAAAATTCACAAAAAATAAGCAAATACATTAAAGTTCACACGATAGAAAATTCATGAGTATTTCGTTCAATTTTACAACAAAGGAATAAAACCTGCAAGGCACAAGCAAAGAACGGCACTCAACACACCATCAAAACGCAAAATACTTATCATTCAACTGAATATCTACGAACATGGATTCCTGTTTAGCTGTCGAAAAAGAACTTAAACACGTTATTACAAAATTATCAGGAATTCGAGATAATAGTGGTCTTGTTATCACCGATGTGGTTCAGCTCCTAACAAGGGACATCCGAGAATCACTTGACGAGGATGGCCAGACAAACGATAGATAGGTTTTATAGATTTTTGAAAGGAGCTTTGCGGAAATCTATAAAACCTGTAAATCAATTCAGAACAATGATCTAAAACTAGCACTTGAATGGACTGCAATATACTCAAACGAATTAATTGAAAAAAATCATGTCTGGAGTTCAAGCTACACAAATTAGGCTTTTTGCAAATCATTTCGCGTGGCATTGAAGCTCAGGCTGAAGCCATTGCCTATGTTCAGTTGAGTTTTCTTTATTGAGACTTAAATTCACAAATATAGTTTTGATTACAATGTTTATTTTATGCTGCCGACATTGCAAAATTATGTCTGGCTTAAAAAAAGGTTGCATACAAGAAGTTAATGTTTTCTTTTCATAAAATATATGGTACACATTGGTTCAAAAATGTATATCTCTATTATAAATTTCAAATGCTTGCTCCCGGCATACGTTCACAAAGGGGCTCTTAGGGCCAAACTTAAATATAATGACTAGAACTTAAAATTAGAATAACAAAAGATGCATTTGATATGCATAAGTTTATTAAAGATTTTTTTTTTTATTAATTATTTTTTTTAGAGTTTGATATAAATTAAGAAAGCAGTTACTTAATTCGAGATATAATTTAATATATTGGAACAAGAAACCTAATATTTATACAAACTAAGATAAATAATATGTACAAATTTTAATTGATATTCTTTTGAACTTACTAAAAAAAACAACTTCCGATTTGCTTTTAATAATTAATTCTTTATTTATCAAAAAGAGTACAAAAAGTATACTCAAGCTTCAGATCCCTTACCACTGGTGAGGGGAAATTTTAGGCTATACGAAGTGACACGTAAAAAGATACTAAAAATACTGAAACTAATGAGATCGAATGATCTCTTTTTATAATGATTAAATGCTAACGCAGAAAACCTTAGTTTGACTGCGGATGCTGCGATGATTCAAAATAATTCTTTGTTGTCTGAAGCCAAAAAGTGCTGATACATAATTTATGATTTATATCAATCGCATCATCTATTGAAATTCAAATCGAGTATTTGTGAGGGTGCACAAGCAGGCTCTGACATAACACCTCCCCCTTAGAGTCTTCTAATGGTCGGAAAGTGACCGTTGGAAGATTTACATTGTTTATAATCTTCCTATTTTAAGTTTTACATTTTAAATAGATATGAAGGATTATAATAAGTATAATGATAAAAATTATCAAGTACATAGTTAAACTTGTATTTTTGTGCTTGTTTTTTAATTCTTCGATTTCTTTTAAGTTTCGTATATTCTGATAACGTAGTTCTTGAAAAGTTATATCTTTCGATTTAGTATAATTTATATTTTCAATTGTATTTTGAATTAAGGGTTCGTGTTTATAATTTTTTCTTTCCTACATTTTATTATTTATTCAATTTTACAATTTTCAATTTTTATTATGTAGTTACCTTTAACAGTGTTATATTTTGTGTAATTTTTTTGTAATTTTACATTGATTAATATTAAATTATTATTTCCTATTTCAATAATTTGTTTACTTGTATTTTGTATTAATTTACAATTCATTTGATTTTTAAATAAACTCTGTAGACATTTGTCATTTACTTCTGATAAATATTTTTTACTTTTCGTATTATAAATAGTTTGATCTTTGGTCAAATATATTTTATTACTAATATCTAATTGTTGATTATCTTCTAGATTTGGTATGGGTTGAACATATATTTTCTTATATAATTCATTTGTGAAATTCGGGATTTCAATTATAAAAAATAATAGTGTTTTTATGTAAAACAAGTTCTAATTTGATTTGTGAAAGTTTTTCAATTGTTATATTATTTCTATCTATTTCTGTTTCTGAAAAAATATCTTTGCCTAAAATTCCTAGTCTTGATGTTAAAATTATATCTTTAATTTTGTCTATATCATTTGTCAAATATTTAATATTGTTTTTGATTTCTATTTCTAATTTCAATTTGTTAAAGTCTCTTTCTAAATCGTGTTGTATACGGATAGATTTTTCTATATAGTCGATTAGTTCTTTAGTTTTGTTATTAAATGTATTAGTCAGTAATGCAATTTGCTCATTAAAATGATTGTTAATTTGTATTTGTGAATTAGAATTTTCTATTACATTATGTGTGTTTGTTTCTATTAACATTAATCTTTTTTCAATTTCCTGCCTATCGTCGTCGTCCATTGTTCCATATAAAAATTTCATTCCTTTACCTAATATATTAATAAGTTCTCTTTTCTGTCTATCATGTGGTATTATAGTTTCAAATTCTTTTCTTGTATGTTTCATTAAATTAATAATTTCTAAGTTTTGTTCAGGTAAAAGTTGTATTTGGTCTTCTAATATTTTTAAATTTGTTTCGTACATGTTTCATTAAATTAATAATCTCTAAGTTTTGTTCAGGTAAAAGTTGTATTTGGTCTTCTAATATTTTTAAATTTGTTTCGTACATAGTTAAATTTATAATTATGAAGTATTTTAGTAAAGTTTTCTATAATTTGTATATTCTGTAATTGTACAATTGTAAACCCGTTACCGTGGTTAAAATCAGTAATTTGTATTTCTTGTGGTATTGATATTGGTAGCATAACTAATATGATGAGTACTTTGGAAATAGTTGGTTGATGATGATCCACAAGTGGCTTCTTTTGATGAAGTATCATCCCTGTGAACATGAATATTTTCTGTAAATTTCTTTCTTACGGGAAATTGATCTTTATGAGCTATTCTATGCTTTATCTTTTTATATTTATTACCTATATTCGGTCATATATTATTTTGTTGTCTATTTTATTGAAATGTACATCAATTGGATTTTCTTGAGTAGTGAGATGAATCACGTTATTATATGATTCAATTGCTTTAGTCGCATGTTTTATAGGTAAATCTTCTTCATTGATTTGCTGAAGCTGCTGTAAGATTCTTATATGTTCATTTAAACTACTATGCAATCTTTCCGCATCGGAATTACCCGTGTGTCTATTTGCTGTGCAATAATGTATGTTTATTTCATTATTTTCAAGAAAGTTTTTAAGTTTTTCGGACACGAATGCATTTTCATTATCAAGTGTTATCTTATTTGGTTTTTTCATATAAGAAAATATTTTTGTAAGGGCGTTTATAATGTCTACATATGCTTTTGTTTTGATTGGCTCTACTGCTGCAAATTTTGAAAATTTGTCTATACATGAAAGGTATTTCTCTTTTTTATTAACAAACCATATATCGATATGATAATGATCATTTGGTTTTTTTGGGGTTTCAGTTTTCTCATAAGGTAATTTTATTGGATTTCTTTCCGTTTTTGCCATGCATGTTGCACAATTATTTATTATTTTGTTAATTAGAGTTTTAAGGTTTGGTATATAATATTATCGTAATTCTAAGTACAATTTTTCAATACCAGTATGGTTATGATTTTTATGGGTTTTTAATATTAATTCTCTTGCATCGTATTCATTTAAATCTTTTATCATAATCACGCTTCTTTGTAATATTTTCCTACTTAATTTATTTTCTTTCTTTCACACGTTTTGGAAATTATTAAACATTTCATCATCTTTGACGTATATGCAATTTATCATTGTAGTATCTACTTCTTTAATTACGTTAATAAAATCTTCTTCCTTGTATTCTTTACGTAAGAATATAATTCTTCTTTTTCCAACATGTGGATAGATAATTTCTTGATGATCATTTTTGTTAATTTCAATAATTATTTGTCGATTAAAAAAAATTAATCGATTTTTCACTAATGGATATAAGATAAGAATTATCAGATTCTGCACTATGAATGGTTGCTAAATCATGGTGTTCTAACATATTTATTCTTACGCGAAAGAGGGCGTCAGCCACTTTATTTTCCTTTTCTTGTATATACTGTATATCAAAGTCGTATTCTTCGAGTTTGATTTTCCAGCGTTGTAATTTGTTGTTTGGTTCTTTTAAATTACTAAGCCATATTAATAGCCTGTGGTCAGTTTTAAATTTCTTCCGTACAGATAGTGTCGGAATTGAGCGGTAGCCCAAACTATTGCTAAAAGTTCTTTTTCTATAGTGCTGTAACTGCACTCATTTTTATTTAATGTGCGTGAAGCAAAACAATGGGGACTATGAGATTGGCTTAATACTGCTCCGATTGCGAAGTTTGAAGCATCAGTAGTAAATGTGAATTCTTTTGAAAAATCAGGATGCCTATTTATTAAATCTTCTGACATTAGATTTTTTAATTTTGTAAATGATTCTCAATAAGTTTTATCTTTGATATTTATTTATATTTTTTTTTAAGACATAATGTCATGGGTTTTATAATTGCAGCATAATCAGAAATGAGCTTGCGGTAATACCCGGTTAATCTAAGAAAGGATTGAATTTCTTTTATTGTAAAAGGTATAGGACATTTTTGAATGGTTTTAATCTTTTTTGGGTTAGGTTTAACTCCATTAGGTGTAATTAAATAAATTTATTGGCGCCACAGCTCCTTAAGGAGCCAAGGCTTAGTGACTTATACTCTCAACCATTCCTGTGTGTGTGTTGTTAATCTGCAAGCATGGAAGGGACCTACAGTTTATAGCCGAGTCCGAACGGCAACATGAGATGCACTTTTTCGAGACAAATCTTACTCTTGGAGGTTTTGTCAGTTCCTCGCAAGAGGCAGTACCCTGGAAAAGAAGGTGGCTATGAGCTGGATTCGAGCCCAGGCTCATTCGCTTAGCAGTCCGACACACTAACCACTAAGCCACGGGGTACTACTTTTACTACTATTAGGTGTAATTAAGTGACCTAAAAATTCGGTTTCCTTTCTCATAAATTCAGATTTATTCAGAAAGACCTTCAAATTTGAGTTTTGTAAAGCTCCTAAAATTTTCTTAAGTGAAGATACGTGTTCTTCGAAAAAAGTACTAAATATAATTATATCGTCAAGATAAACATGACATATTTTCCCTATATTTTCTTTTAAAACCTCATTTATTAAACGTTTAAACGTTGCTGGCGCGTTTTTGAGGCCAGAGGGCATTCGAATGAATTCATAATGTCCTGAAAGAGTTGAAAATGCGGTTTTTTCCCGATCATTTTTCTCTACTTCTATTTAATGAAAACCTTTGGTTAGGGTCAGAGTAGTAAAATAGTTACAATGCCCTAATTTGTCTAAAATAGAATCTATGTTCGGAATAGGATATTTATCTTCTTTAGTTTTTAAACTAAGTTTCCTATAATCAATTACTATACGCCATTCTTTATTACCTACGTTATTTTTCTTTTTTGGGACCACCCACATTGGTACATTGTATGGCGATGTAGAGTGTTGAATAACTTTAGATTCTAACATTTCTTTAATTTGTTTATTTACCTCAGATTTATGTATTTCTGGATAACGATATATTCTTGTATATATTGGGGAATTATCTTCTGTGGGGATTCTGGGTTTAACATGATTTGTAAATGTTAAATCATCTCCTTTTCTATAAAAAGCATTTTTATAATTCTTTATTACTTCTAATAGTTTAACTTTTTCTTCTTATGTCCATTGTTTCCATTGTTGAATCAAGGATTGAAATCTGTGGAATAATTTTACCAAAATAATTTATAGATTCTTCATACTCACGTTCCTCATTTGCGTTGAGAAAAAGAGGTATATCTGTTCCATTTAATTTTAGTATCCGTTTAGCATAATAGATCACGCTTTTATTTGGGATAAGGATATTATTTCCTAGTATTCCGTTGTATTCGGAATTGAATGTATGAATTTGAAATTCACAATCTTGCACCACTGGAAAAATAATTTTTTTTTTTGGTATAATAATTTCTTTATTTATAGTTATTGGGTTTCCTGCAGTTTTTACAGTTAAAGATTTTTTTGTAATTCTAATTAAATTCTTTGGAGCGTCCTCCTCTCTAAGAAGGCTATTAGTTGCTCCCGTATCTATGAGCATTCTAAAAGTTGTTTGTCCTTTTGTTAATCTAATAAAGGGCAATCCGTTTGTTGTTCCGAAGATGTATGCCGAAAATTTGCCTCATTATCTACTTTTGTTTCTTTGTTAATATAATTTGTTGTTTTATCTAATCTCTTTAATTGAGATGATCTAGGATCTTCTTCCATAGGTTCAAATCTTTGAGGATATTGCCCATAATTGTTTGGATTATAATTTCTGTTATAATTATTATTATAATTATTATTGTTATATCTTTGATAACTTTGGATTAGCACATAAGGTTTTGGTTGCCATTTATTATTATTATTATTATTTTTAAATGGATTATTAGGGTTATTAAAATTATTATTATTTATATACCTATTTTCTATTTTTTTATGTGTGTTTATATTTTTCGTTATTTTGTCTCGTGACAAATCCTGCTGTATTTAATTCATGAAGTGTTAGCTCCATGGTATTTGGTCTTAAAGCATAGAGGATTGTCCTCATGTGTGTTGGCAATCTTTCTTTAAAGATATTAAGTGCCGTCTCGTTATTACGGGGAATATCTATAGAATTATTTTCTTGGGGGCATTTTTGATTTAAAAGAGAGAGGATTTGTTGGATATAGTTATAAAATTTTATAACATCTCTTCTATACTGTGAATTTCTAAATTCTTCGTATAGTTGGTTGCTATTTTTAAAGCCACCGAAATTTTCTATAAGCATAGATTTTATATCTGTCCACTTCGTAAGGTGGTTATGGATTTCAATGCTTTGCCTAGCCCTACCTATGAATTTAGATTTAAGCAAATTAATGGCCCTGGTCATTGTATGTCAAAAGTGTAGGTATTATGTCATCGACATTTTGAATAAATATTGGAAGATCTTCGGTTCTTCCATCGAAATTTTGAAGCTGTTCAATATTTTTTAAAGGATTTAATTCTAAACTTCTGTTACCTAATGTTGGTTGTTTTAGTTGTTGTTGTTGTTGTTGCTGCTGTTGCTGTTGTGCCGTCGCCGCTGCTGCTGCTGCTGTTGAACTCATGTTGATATCTTCAATCGGAACTCGTTGGGGCTTTCGATGGTGCCACTTTCTTCTATTTTAAAAAATGTTTTTTTTTTGAAATTTGTTTGCACCTTCTTTTATTTTGTTGCAATTTAATTTAGTTGTTTGTCTGTCTATGCACTGTATTTTTTTTAAATTTATTTAATTCTGATTTTTTGTCTTGAATTTATAATTTTTTCTCCTTTTGTTCTTTTCACTTTTCACCTGGATTTTTTTTTTTAATTAATTTTTCTCTATGGAGTTTTGTAGCATTCCCTTTTCAGTAGGGGTTAACTACTAATTAATTTCACGGATTATTTTTTTTTTGGATTTTAGTTCAAAATTTTTTTTATATTCGATTTTCACTCGAATATTGCCACTGAATTCAGTCAAATGTTACATTCGATATGCGTCCGAACATAAATCACTTTCACTTTGGTCAATGTTTAAATTCTTCGTAAAACTTAACTGATTTTCGTTCAGTGTTTTCCAAAAAATGTTTTTGTCACTTTTTTTTTTTAGTCTACTGCACCGATATTCGCTCGGGTAAGTTATACTAACAAAATTTTTGTTCATGAAATGAAAAAAAAAATTCGATTCGATCACTGGATAGGAGTCATTATTAATTTAAGTTTAATAATTGTTTTTTCAACCTATCCTGCCGACTGCGCCAATTTTAATTGATATTCTTCTGAACTTATAAAAAAAACAACTTCCGATTTGCTTTAAATAATTAATTCTTTATTTATCAAAAAGAGTACAAAATGTATACTTAAGCGCCAGATCCCTTACCACTGGTGGGGGGAAATCTTAGGCTATACGAAGTGACACGTTAAAAGATACTAAAAATACTGAAACTAATGAGATCGAATGATCTCTTTTTATAATGATTAAATGCTAACGCAGCAAATCTTAGTTTGCGATGATTTAAAATAATTCTTTGTTGTCTGAAGGCAAAAAGTGCTGATACATAATTTATGATTTATATCAATCGCATCATCTTTTGAAATTGAAATCGAGTATTTGTGAGGTTGCACAAGCAGGCTCTGACATAACATACATACATAATTAACAATATATGTAAGTAACTTTTTTTTCTAAGGCTATGCCAACGATAATGCATTGTTTTTTTAATTTTAAAATGGGAACGAAAAAGAAAAAAAAACAAAAATAAATATAAAGATAAAATATATTTTATCCCCTCAGAACGTTCAATGAGGCTTTCTCATAAAAAGGTAAAGTCAGTGTATCATTCAACTGAGGTTCAAATAAATTTCGGGATCTAAAATGTAGTATAAGATCGTATGGCGATTGATAATAATGCGAGTTTGAGTTTTTATTAACAAAATTTGCTTCCCATAATCCTTTGACAAGCGGATTCGGATAGTTGGCAGTTGATTCTAGTCTGGTTTTTAATAAAGTTGTCATATAAATCATTAAAGGTTTCACCTTTGTTAAATTATACAATGTATAGTTAGAAAACCATTTTTTATTAGGCTTACGATACTTTCCACTGAAAAATTGCAAGATTGTTCTTTTGAACTTTTCTAATTCTTTTGCTGTCGTTGGAGAAATAGAAAACTACGTACTAAAACCATACGAAATTATAGGTCTTATCAGAGTTTTATAAATTAGAATTTTTGTATTTTGAGGAAAGCAGTTTTTTTTTTCGCTTTATTTAATACATTTTGCGCGTGTTTGTTAAGTTTCAATTAATTTTGATAGTGGAACTATGTTATCTTCAATATGCAAGGATAACTCCTTGCTTTCCTTAACAGCTTTTCGATGCCCTTTGCCATATGAATTTCTGAAACAGGTGAGCCCACATTTTTCAGTTTTAATGTTCAATCCCCAGGACTTCAAATACGAGAGTAAACTGGGTAAGGCAATTTGTATTTTTTCTAATGCATGGTTTGGCCTAATAGCAGCAGCAAACAGTTATGTGTCATCTGCATATAAAAGTGCTTCAGGCTCGGATTCTGAGTTGCAAAACGGAATGTCATGTAAAAATAAATTAAATAATTTTGGTCCAAGTAAAGTTCCCTGAGCAACGCCTAAGAGTACTGGGAAAGAATCTGAAAACTCCGATCCAATGGACGCGGTTCTTGAACTAAGAAAACTGATTATCAGTCTTTTGAGGGCCTGCGGGCAGTTCAACCTAATTAGCTTAAAGATAAGTCAAACGCTGCTTCTTAATCAATGTCCAGAACAACGGTGCACTTATTTTGTCTTAGATTGTGAATAATTTTATCACTAAGCACGAAGAGGCAATACTCCGTGGAATGTTGTTTCTTAAAACCAAATTGTGTGTTTGGTATAATATTTGAGTCATCGAAAAACCTATCAAAAGTTTCTTCTATAACTCTTTCAATAATTTTCCTATGTTGGTCGAAAATCTTTTATATTTTTGGCATTATTCTTTTTGGCTATAGGCATTATTTTGGACTGTTTCCGTACAGTTGGAAAGTATCCGTTGTTAATGCAATGATTAAAAAGACAAGTAAGAGTGAGATCAAGAGAATTCGGACATTTCTTTAATACAAAGTTTGAAATTTTGTCAAAACCAAAGGACTTTTTGCTATTTATGCCCGTTTAGTTTCTTTAGGTGAAAAGGAAAAACCTTGGTTTTTCTATAACCTAAATTTACAAATTTATATTTTAAGTTAATAGCTTTGCATTCGAGAGCAGCAAGATTAAGTAAATCAGTAATTAAAGTACAGTTTGCACTAAAAATAAAGATTGGAGGGCAAAAGTTTTTATTGCTTAAAATAAGATTTGGAGGGTCCGGGTTCGAGGAAGGCTCTGCTTCTGTCGATTGGTTGTTGTTGTGGGTGGTGCTAGTTGACTCTGTGACGTTCGTTTTCGCGCCATTCCAGGAGTGAAATAAGTGGACGTGGTAGGTTCTTGGTTCGCCCCTAATCTCTCCCTTTTAATTGCTAATAGCTCCTCATCCGTGCGTTGGAGCTATCGGTACCGGAGTCACCATTAACGGCGCGCTTTCTGCCTAGCTTTCATTTTGAAGGATGCAGACTCCAATTCTATAACTTTTATATGCATTACTCTTATGATAGAGAGTTTATTTCCAAAGCTATTTGAAAAAAAATTAAAGATGTTGAAAATTGGTTCAACTTTTACATAATGTAGTTTGGTGGTGGGTGGCCCAAAAAATATTATTAAGGTCTCATTTGACGCGGAATTGAATGCTCTACAACTTATTTAGACCATTTGAAAATATTGATTAGTTTCGGAAATAAAGCCGAAAAATCACAAAAATACCCTTTTGGGGGTATATTTTACCCACCCTCCCTTTAGCACAGCTCTGTCGAGGGGGAAAACCTAGGATTTTCTTATTAGGCCACTAACAAAGTTATTGCAATATGAAATTCATTTGTATAAATTATTTCCGATTTGTGTGATTTTTGTGTCCAACGCTACTGGCCTAAAAGGGAATTATTGCGAAATATAAGTTTTGTTATTTTATGACTAAGTTTTGCCATTTACCGTAACATTTAAATATGCTGTATGTTTTGAACTGTTAAAGATAAATTAATAGTTATGCATATATTTTTGTAGGAAATTAGATTTTCTACAACTTATCGCTTTATAATTTTTTGATTAAAAAAATTGGTAAGGAGTTAGAACAACAAGTTTGGCAAAATAATTTTTTTCTTGAAAAAAATTCCATTTTCAAAGAGTATATCTCAAAAACGGTTCTTTATTTTCAAATATAGTGCCATTGTTAATTGTAGGAAATTTTATCAGCTTCAATTTTTTTTCTACGACCAACCGTTTTCGAGATATGCGGAGGCAACCGTGGGAATGTCCCTTTAAATCACCCCCACCCCGCGCAGCACTTGGATCAACGGAGATTTTTTATAGGTGGTAGAGGAAACCCCTCCCTACACATTCCTGCCAAAATTGGAACTACATGGATTTTTTGTTTATTTATTGTTTTCAGGCTTAGTTTGCCTGGACTATTGAGTTGATAAGGGTCCTGGTAGTTTCGTAGTGTGCGTATTTCGGAAAGTTATGGTTATTTATGGTCCGTCCGTTAGCCAGGGGGCACTTGCGCCCCCCTTGCCCTACCCTGTGGGCGCCTATGGCTACAACGAGATACATAGAAAACGATCAGACCACACACACAAATGCAAGTGAGAAGATGCAGCATCAACACTAATATTATGTGCCTACCTGAATAAGCACTTCATAATAAACTGTAAAATAAGCACTTCATAATTATTGTAGGTAATCAGTGGCAGATTATTGTTTTTTTAAAGAAAAGACTGTGAAATTAAGTAAAAGGGATTAAATAAATAATAGGTACCTGTAACTTAGTTTAATTTTGTACCTATCCCATTTTTGTAATTTAAACTATATAATCATCAAAGAAAGAAAGTTTATTGTGGCAATGTTTTATTGTTTTGTTTTATCTATCTTCTACGAAACGAACATTATTCCAGACAACATTTTTTTCTTAATTTATAAATCGGTAGCAAGCCACAAGTAAGTCATTTTCAAGCAAGTCATTGGCAAGTACAGACAAAATTCACAAAAAATAAGCAAATACATTAAAGTTCACACGAAAGAAAATTCACGAGTATTTCGTTCAATTTTACAACAAAGGAATAAAACCTGCAAGGCACAAGCAAAGAACGGCACTCAACACACCATCAAAACGCAAAATACTTATCATTCAACTGAATATCTACGAACATGGATTCCTGTTTAGCTGTCGAAAAAGAACTTAAACACGTTATTACAAAATTATCAGGAATTCGAGATAATAGTGGTCTTGTTATCACCGATGTGGTTCAGCTCCTAACAAGGGACATCCGAGAATCACTTGACGAGGATGGCCAGACAAACGATAGATAGGTTTTATAGATTTTTGAAAGGAGCTTTGCGGAAATCTATAAAACCTGTAAATCAATTCAGAACAATGATCTAAAACTAGCACTTGAATGGACTGCAATATACTCAAACGAATTAATTGAAAAAAATCATGTCTGGAGTTCAAGCTACACAAATTAGGCTTTTTGCAAATCATTTCGCGTGGCATTGAAGCTCAGGCTGAAGCCATTGCCTATGTTCAGTTGAGTTTTCTTTATTGAGACTTAAATTCACAAATATAGTTTTGATTACAATGTTTTTTTTATGCTGCCGACATTGCAAAATTATGTCTGGCTTAAAAAAAGGTTGCATACAAGAAGTTAATGTTTTCTTTTCATAAAATATATGGTACACATTGGTTCAAAAATGTATATCTCTATTATAAATTTCAAATTCTTGCTCCCGGCATATGTTCACAAAGGGGCTCTTAGGGCCAAACTTAAATATAATGACTAGAACTTAAAATTAAAATAACGAAAGATGCATTTGATATGCATAAGTTTATTAAAGATTTTTTTTTTTATTAATTATTTTTTTTAGAGTTTGATATAAATTAAGAAAGCAGTTACTTAATTCGAGATATAATTTAATATATTGGAACAAGAAACCTAATATTTATACAAACTAAGATAAATAATATGTACAAATTTTAATTGATATTCTTTTGAACTTACTAAAAAAAAACAACTTCCGATTTGCTTTTAATAATTAATTCTTTATTTATCAAAAAGAGTACAAAAAGTATACTCAAGCTTCAGATCCCTTACCACTGGTGAGGGGAAATCTTAGGCTATACGAAGTGACACGTAAAAAGATACTAAAAATACTGAAACTAATGAGATCGAATTATCTCTTTTTATAATGATTAAATGCTAACGCAGAAAACCTTAGTTTAACTGCGGATGCTGCGATGATTCAAAATAATTCTTTGTTGTCTGAAGCCAAAAAGTGCTGATACATAATTTATGATTTATATCAATCGCATTATCTATTGAAATTCAAATCGAGTATTTGTGAGGGTGCACAAGCAGGCTCTGACATAACACCTCCCCCTTAGAGTCTTCTAATGGTCGGAAAGTGACCGTTGGAAGATTTACATTGTTTATAATCTTCCTATTTTAAGTTTTACATTTTAAATAGATATGAAGGATTATAATAAGTATAATGATAAAAATTATCAAGTACATAGTTAAACTTGTATTTTTGTGCTTGTTTTTTAATTCTTCGATTTCTTTTAAGTTTCGTATATTCTGATAACGTAGTTCTTGAAAAGTTATATCTTTCGATTTAGTATAATTTATATTTTCAATTGTATTTTGAATTAAGGGTTCGTGTTTATAATTTTTTCTTTCCTACATTTTATTATTTATTCAATTTTACAATTTTCAATTTTTATTATGTAGTTACCTTTAACAGTGTTATATTTTGATTGTTACAGTTTTGTGTAATTTTTTTGTAATTTTACATTGATTAATATTAAATTATTATTTCCTATTTCAATAATTTGTTTACTTGTATTTTGTATTAATTTACAATTCATTTGATTTTTAAATAAACTCTGTAGACATTTGTCATTTATTTCTGATAAATATTTTTTACTTTTCGTATTATAAATTGTTTGATCTTTGGTCAAATATATTTTATTACTAATATCTAATTGTTGATTATCTTCTAGATTTGGTATGGGTTGAACATATATTTTCTTGTATAATTCATTTGTGAAATTCGGGATTTCAATTATAAAAAAATAAGAGTGTTTTTATGTAAAACAAGTTCTAATTTGATTTGTGAAAGTTTTTCAATTGTTATATTATTTCTATCTATTTCTGTTTCTGAAAAAATATCTTTGCCTAAAATTCCTAGTCTTGATGTTAAAATTATATCTTTAATTTTGTCTATATCATTTGTCAAATATTTAATATTGTTTTTGATTTCTATTTCTAATTTCAATTTGTTAAAGTCTCTTTCTAAATCGTGTTGTATACGGATAGATTTTTCTATATAGTCGATTAGTTCTTTAGTTTTGTTATTAAATGTATTAGTCAGTAAAGCAATTTGCTCATTAAAATGATTGTTAATTTGTATTTGTGAATTAGAATTTTCTATTACATTATGTGTGTTTGTTTCTATTAACATTAATCTTTTTTCAATTTCCTGCCTATCGTCGTCGTCCATTGTTCCGTATAAAAATTTCATTCCTTTACCTAATATATTAATAAGTTCTCTTTTCTGTCTATCATGTGGTATTATAGTTTCAAATTCTTTTCTTGTATGTTTCATTAAATTAATAATTTCTAAGTTTTGTTCAGGTAAAAGTTGTATTTGGTCTTCTAATATTTTTAAATTTGTTTCGTACATGTTTCATTAAATTAATAATTTCTAAGTTTTGTTCAGGTAAAAGTTGTATTTGGTCTTCTAATATTTTTAAATTTGTTTCGTACATAGTTAAATTTATAATTATGAAGTATTTTAGTAAAGTTTTCTATAATTTGTATATTCTGTAATTGTACAATTGTAAACCCGTTACCGTGGTTAAAATCAGTAATTTGTATTTCTTGTGGTATTGATATTGGTAGCATAACTAATATGATGAGTACTTTGGAAATAGTTGGTTGATCAGATAATGATCCACAAGTGGCTTCTTTTGATGAAGTATCATCCCTGTGAACATGAATATTTTCTGTAAATTTCTTTCTTACGGGAAATTGATCTTTATGAGCTATTCTATGCTTTATCTTTTTATATTTATTACCTATATTCGGTCATATATTATTTTGTTGTCTATTTTATTGAAATGTACATCAATTGGATTTTCTTGAGTAGTGAGATGAATCACGTTATTATATGATTCAATTGCTTTAGTCGCATGTTTTATAGGTAAATCTTCTTCATTGATTTGCTGAAGCTGCTGTAAGATTCTTATATGTTCATTTAAACTACTATGCAATCTTTCCGCATCGGAATTACCCGTGTGTCTATTTGCTGTGCAATAATGTATGTTTATTTCATTATTTTCAAGAAAGTTTTTAAGTTTTTCGGACACGAATGCATTTTCATTATCAAGTGTTATCTTATTTGGTTTTTTCATATAAGAAAATATTTTTGTAAGGGCGTTTATAATGTCTACATATGCTTTTGTTTTGATTGGCTCTACTGCTGCAAATTTTGAAAATTTGTCTATACATGAAAGGTATTTCTCTTTTTTATTAACAAACCATATATCGATATGATAATGATCATTTGGTTTTTTTGGGGTTTCAGTTTTCTCATAAGGTAATTTTATTGGATTTCTTTCCGTTTTTGCCATGCATGTTGCACAATTATTTATTATTTTGTTAATTAGAGTTTTAAGGTTTGGTATATAATATTATCGTAATTCTAAGTACAATTTTTCAATACCAGTATGGTTATGATTTTTATGGGTTTTTAATATTAATTCTCTTGCATCGTATTCATTTAAATCTTTTATCATAATCACGCTTCTTTGTAATATTTTCCTACTTAATTTATTTTCTTTCTTTCACACGTTTTGGAAATTATTAAACATTTCATCATCTTTGACGTATATGCAATTTATCATTGTAGTATCTACTTCTTTAATTACGTTAATAAAATCTTCTTCCTTGTATTCTTTACGTAAGAATATAATTCTTCTTTTTCCAACATGTGGATAGATAATTTCTTGATGATCATTTTTGTTAATTTCAATAATTATTTGTCGATTAAAAAAAATTAATCGATTTTTCACTAATGGATATAAGATAAGAATTATCAGATTCTGCACTATGAATGGTTGCTAAATCATGTTGTTCTAACATATTTATTCTTACGCGAAAGAGGGCGTCAGCCACTTTATTTTCCTTTTCTTTTATATACTGTATATCAAAGTCGTATTCTTCGAGTTTGATTTTCCAGCGTTGTAATTTGTTGTTTGGTTCTTTTAAATTACTAAGCCATACTAATAGCCTGTGGTCAGTTTTAATTTTCTTCCGTACAGATAGTGTCGGAATTGAGCGGTAGCCCAAACTATTGCTAAAAGTTCTTTTTCTATAGTGCTGTAACTGCACTCATTTTTATTTAATGTGCGTGAAGCAAAACAATGGGGACTATGAGATTGGCTTAATACTGCTCCGATTGCGAAGTTTGAAGCATCAGTAGTAAATGTGAATTCTTTTTAAAAATCAGGATGCCTATTTATTAAATCTTCTGACATTAGATTTTTAAATTTTGTAAATGATTCTAAATAATTTTTATCTTTGATATTTATTTATATTTTTTTTAAGACATAATGTCATGGGTTTTATAATTGCAGCATAATCAGAAATGAGCTTGCGGTAATACCCGGTTAATCCAAGAAAGGATTGAATTTCTTTTATTGTAAAAGGTATAGGACATTTTTGAATGGTTTCAATCTTTTTTGGGTTAGGTTTAACTCCATTAGGTGTAATTAAATAAATTTATTGGCGCCACAGCTCCTTAAGGAGCCAAGGCTTAGTGACTTATACTCTCAACCATTCCTGTGTGTGTGTTGTTAATCTGCAAGCATGGAAGGGACCTACAGTTTATAGCCGAGTCCGAACGGCAACATGAGATGCACTTTTTCGAGACAAATCTTACTCTTGGAGGTTTTGTCAGTTCCTCGCAAGAGGCAGTACCCTGGAAAAGAAGGTGGCTATGAGCTGGATTCAAGCCCAGGCTCATTCGCTTAGCAGTCCGACACACTAACCACTAAGACACGGGGTACTACTTTTACTACTATTAGGTGTAATTAAGTGACCTAAAAATTCGGTTTCCTTTCTCATAAATTCAGATTTATTCAGAAAGACCTTCAAATTTGAGTTTTGTAAAGCTCCTAAAATTTTCTTAAGTGAAGATACGTGTTCTTCGAAAAAAGTACTAAATATAATTATATCGTCAAGATAAACATGACATATTTTCTCTATATATTCTTTTAAAACCTCATTCATTAAACGTTGAAACGTTGCTGGCGCGTTTTTGAGGCCAGAGGGCATTCGAATGAATTCATAATGTCCTGAAAGAGTTGAAAATGCGGTTTTTTCCCGATCATTTTTCTCTACTTCTATTTGATGAAAACCTTTGGTTAGGGTCAGAGTAGTAAAATAGTTACAATGCCCTAATTTGTCTAAAATAGAATCTATGTTCGGAATAGGATATTTATCTTCTTTAGTTTTTAAACTAAGTTTCCTATAATCAATTACTATACGCCATTCTTTATTACCTACGTTATTTTTCTTTTTTGGGACCACCCACATTGGTGCATTGTATGGCGATGTAGAGTGTTGAATAACTTTAGATTCTAACATTTCTTTAATTTGTTTATTTACCTCAGATTTATGTATTTCTGGATAACGATATATTCTTGTATATATTGGGGAATTATCTTCTGTGGGGATTCTGGGTTTAACATGATTTGTAAATGTTAAATCATCTCCTTTTCTATAAAAAGCATTTTTATAATTCTTTATTACTTCTAATAGTTTAACTTTTTCTTCTTATGTCCATTGTTTCCATTGTTGAATCAAGGATTGAAATCTGTGGAATAATTTTACCAAAATAATTTATAGATTCTTCATACTCACGTTCCTCATTTGCGTTGAGAAAAAGAGGTATATCTGTTCCATTTAATTTTAGTATCCGTTTAGCATAATAGATCACGCTTTTATTTGGGATAAGGATATTATTTCCTAGTATTCCGTTGTATTCGGAATTGAATGTATGAATTTGAAATTCACAATCTTGCACCACTGGAAAAATAAATTTTTCTTTTGGTATAATAATTTCTTTATTTATAGTTATTGGGTTTCCTGCAGTTTTTACAGTTAAAGAATTTTTTGTAATTCTAATTAAATTCTTTAGAGCGTCCTCCTCTCTAAGAAGGCTATTAGTTGCTCCCGTATCTATGAGCATTCTAAAAGTTGTTTGTCCTTTTGTTAATCTAATAAAGCGCAATCTGTTTGTTGTTCCGAGGCTGTATGCTGAAAATTTGCCTCATTATCTACTTTTGTTTCATTGTTAATATAATTTGTTGTTTTATCTAATCTCTTTAATTGAGATGATCTAGGATCTTCTTCCATAGGTTCAAATCTTTGAGGATATTGCCTATAATTGTTTGGATTATAATTTCTGTTACAATTATTATTATAATTATTATTGTTATATCTTTGATAACTTTGGATTGGCACATAAGGTTTTGGTTGCCATTTATTATTATTATTATTATTTTTAAATGGATTATTAGGGTTATTAAAATTATTATTATTTTTTTGTTCATACCTATTTTCTATTTTTTTATTATTGTGTTTATATTTTTTGTTGCTGTTTTTAGCATCGTTATTTTGTCTCGTGACAAATCCTGCTGTATTTAATTCATGAAGTGTTAGCTCCATGGTATTTGGTCTTAAAGCATAGAGGATTGTCCTCATGTGTGTTGGCAATCTTTCTTTAAAGATATTAAGTGCCGTCTCTTTATTACGGGGAATATCTATAGAATTATTTTCTTGGGGGCATTTTTGATTTAACAGAGAGAGGATTTTTTGGATATAGTTATAGTCCACCTCGTAAGGTGGTTATGGATTTCAATGCTTTGCCTAGCCCTACCTATGAATTTAGATTTAAGCAAATTAATGGCCCTGGTCATTGTATGTCAAAAGTGTAGGTATTATGTCATCGACATTTTAAATAAATATTGGAAGATCTTCGGTTCTTCCATCGAAATTTTGAAGCCGTTCAATATATTTTAAAGGATTTAATTCTAAACTTCTGTTACCTAATGTTGGTTGTTTTAGTTGTTGTTGTTGTTGTTGCTGCTGTTGCTGTTGTGCCGTCGCCGCTGCTGCTGCTGCTGTTGAACTCATGTTGATATCTTCAATCGGAACTCGTTGGGGCTTTCGATGGTGCCACTTTCTTCTATTTTAAAAAATGTTTTTTTTTTGAAATTTGTTTGCACCTTCTTTTATTTTGTTGCAATTTAATTTAGTTGTTTGTCTGTCTATGCACTGTATTTTTTTTAAATTTATTTAATTCTGATTTTTTGTCTTGAATTTATAATTTTTTCTCCTTTTGTTCTTTTCACTTTTCACCTGGATTTTTTTTTTTAATTAATTTTTCTCTATGGAGTTTTGTAGCATTCCCTTTTCAGTAGGGGTTAACTACTAATTAATTTCACGGATTATTTTTTTTTTGGATTTTAGTTCAAAATTTTTTTTATATTCGATTTTCACTCGAATATTGCCACTGAATTCAGTCAAATGTTACATTCGATATGCGTCCGAACATAAATCACTTTCACTTTGGTCAATGTTTAAATTCTTCGTAAAACTTAACTGATTTTCGTTCAGTGTTTTCCAAAAAATGTTTTTGTCACTTTTTTTTTTTAGTCTACTGCACCGATATTCGCTCGGGTAAGTTATACTAACAAAATTTTTGTTCATGAAATGAAAAAAAAAATTCGATTCGATCACTGGATAGGAGTCATTATTAATTTAAGTTTAATAATTGTTTTTTCAACCTATCCTGCCGACTGCGCCAATTTTAATTGATATTCTTCTGAACTTATAAAAAAAACAACTTCCGATTTGCTTTAAATAATTAATTCTTTATTTATCAAAAAGAGTACAAAATGTATACTTAAGCGCCAGATCCCTTACCACTGGTGGGGGGAAATCTTAGGCTATACGAAGTGACACGTTAAAAGATACTAAAAATACTGAAACTAATGAGATCGAATGATCTCTTTTTATAATGATTAAATGCTAACGCAGCAAATCTTAGTTTGCGATGATTTAAAATAATTCTTTGTTGTCTGAAGGCAAAAAGTGCTGATACATAATTTATGATTTATATCAATCGCATCATCTTTTGAAATTGAAATCGAGTATTTGTGAGGTTGCACAAGCAGGCTCTGACATAACATACATACATAATTAACAATATATGTAAGTAACTTTTTTTTTCTAAGGCTATGCCAACGATAATGCATTGTTTTTTAATTTTAAAATGGGAACGAAAAAGAAAAAAAAACAAAAATAAATATAAAGATAAAATATATTTTATCCCCTCAGAACGTTCAATGAGGCTTTCTCATAAAAAGGTAAAGTCAGTGTATCATTCAACTGAGGTTTAAATAAATTTCGGGATCTAAAATGTAGTATAAGATCGTATGGCGATTGATAATAATGCGAGTTTGAGTTTTTATTAACAAAATTTGCTTCCCATAATCCTTTGACAAGCGGATTCGGATAGTTGGCAGTTGATTCTAGTCTGGTTTTTAATAAAGTTGTCATATAAATCATTAAAGGTTTCACCTTTGTTAAATTATACAATGTATAGTTAGAAAACCATTTTTTATTAGGCTTACGATACTTTCCACTGAAAAATTGCAAGATTGTTCTTTTGAACTTTTCTAATTCTTTTGCTGTCGTTGGAGAAATAGAAAACTACGTACTAAAACCATACGAAATTATAGGTCTTATCAGAGTTTTATAAATTAGAATTTTTGTATTTTGAGGAAAGCAGTTTTTTTTCCCTTTATTTAATACATTTTGCGCGTGTTTGTTAAGTTTCAATTAATTTTGATAGTGGAACTATGTTATCTTCAATATGCAAGGACAACTCCTTGCTTTCCTTAACAGCTTTTCGATGCCCTTTGCCATATGAATTTCTGAAACAGGTGAGTCCACATTTTTCAGTTTTAATGTTCAATCCCCAGGACTTCAAATACGAGAGTAAACTGGGTAAGGCAATTTGTATTTTTTCTAATGCATGGTTTGGCCTAATAGCAGCAGCAAACAGTTATGTGTCATCTGCATATAAAAGTGCTTCAGGCTCGGATTCTGAGTTGCAAAACGGAATGTCATGTAAAAATAAATTAAATAATTTTGGTCCAAGTAAAGTTCCCTGAGCAACGCCTAAGAGTACTGGAAAAGAATCTGAAAACTCCGATCCAATGACAATGGACGCGGTTCTTGAACTAAGAAAACTGATTATCAGTCTTTTGAGGGCCTGCGGACAGTTCAACCTAATTAGCTTAAAGATAAGTCAAACGCTGCTTCTTAATCAATGTCCAGAACAACGGTGCACTTATTTTGTCTTAGATTGTGAATAATTTTATCACTAAGCACTAAGAGGCAATGCTCCGTGGAATGTTGTTTCTTAAAACCAAATTGTGTGTTTGGTATGATATTTGAGTCATCGAAAAACCTATCAAAAGTTTCTTCTATAACTCTTTCGAATAATTTTCCTATGTTGGTCGAAAATCTTTTATATTTTTGGCATTATTCTTTTTGGCTATAGGCATTATTTTGGACTGTTTCCGTACAGTTGGAAAGTATCCGTTGTTAATGCAATGATTAAAAAGACAAGTAAGAGTGAGATCAAGAGAATTCGGACATTTCTTTAATACAAAGTTTGAAATTTTGTCAAAACCAAAGGATTTTTGCTATTTATGCCCGTTTAGTTTCTTTAGGTGAAAAGGAAAAACCTTGGTTTTTCTATAACCTAAATTTACAAATTTATATTTTAAATTAATAGCTTTCAATTCGAGATCAGCAAGATTAAGTAAATCAGTAATTAAAGTACAGTTTGCACCAAAAATAAAGATTGGAGGGCAAAAGTTTTTATTGTTTAAAATAAGATTTGGAGGGTCCGGGTTCGAGGAAGGCTCTGCTTCTGGGTGGTGCTAGTTGACTCTGTGACGTTCGTTTTCGCGCCATTTATTTTTGTTTGTTGATCGGGGGAAACGCCATTGCCTATGCTCGAAATAACGTCAACAAATTTGTCGATCGATTTGGCAGTGAGATTCCCACTTTAATGGGAACATTCATTTACTTGCCAAATGGTATCCGCCAAAAAAGTTGACGTGTTAACAGGAAAGTACATGCAGTAGTAAAATCAAGATTTAATGAGCCGCAAAAAATTGACTTACTGATAGGAGCAGAAACATTTTTCGAATTGTTGTCAGTGGTCAAATTAAACAAGGTCCCGAATATGCAACTATTCAAAGAAACTTCTTGGTTGGATAATATCTGGAAAATATCCTAGAGGTATAAACTCAAATACCAAGTAGTGTAATTTCGTAGACAAAATTGTACAAAAATTTTGGTTACTGGAAGAAATTCCTGGGGAAACGAAAAAGTTTCAAACTCCAGAACAACAACTATGTGAAAAACACTTTGTTAAAAATACTCAACTTTTGCCAATAGGTCGCTTTGAGGTAAAGCTATCATTTAAATTGTCTTCAAATTCGCTCGGATCATCGTTTGAAACTGTCAAACGTCGGTTTCTCGCACTTGAGCGAAAAATATCAAAAAATAGCGAATTAAGAGCCATGTACATGGATTTCATGAATGAATATCTTTCATTAGGACACATGTCCCCAACAAATAACGAAATCCCGAATAGCCCGCACTATTTCATTCCACATCAATGTGTTTTGCGACCGCAAAGCACAAGTACAAAACTGCGAGCTGTTTTCGACGCTTCAAGTCGAACATCTTCTCAATTATCATTAAATGACATCTTGATGGTTGGGCCAACCATTCAAGAGGAGCTGTTTGCTCCGTTTTCGTACAAACAAATATGCCATTACGGCAGATATAACGAAAATGTACTGTATGTTCTTGATGCTGAGGAGCACTCGATCACCAATGCCATTTTTAGCGATACGGTGTTTAAAGATGTTAGGCGATGCTAACCAAGGTTTATACAAAAACTCTGGAAATTTGTTGGCATCCAAAAGGAGACACATTTAGCTTCTACTTAGAAAATAGTTTCCATGATCTACGAGCTACTAGGCGAAACATCCTTTCAGTTTCAGCTCGTCTTTTCGATCCTCTTGGGTTGTTATGCCCCATTGTAACCAAAGCAAAAATCTTACTGCAAGAACTATGATTGCAAAAATTGATTGGAGTGAGTCGATTCCATTGCGCATTGATACAAATTGGCAAAACTTCAAAACCAATTTATCTCAACTTGGCGAGATAAAAATTCCAAGGTTTGTTGAAACTCATTCGAACGCCAAAATACAAGTTCATGGGTTTGCCGATGCATCGACTAGAGCTTACGGTTGTTGTATATACATACATCCGAAGCCAAAGCACGGCCGGTATCAAGTCGACGCTACTAACTGCAAAGTCTAAGGTGGCCCCTTTGAAAACAAAATCGCTTCCGCGATTAGAACTTTGCGCAGCGCATACACTTACCAAATTATGGACAAGAGTAGAGGCAATGTTGAATTTAGACGTTTAACAAGTTGTTTTTTGTACCGATTCCGAAATAACTTTGCATTGGATAAACACATCCAACTGCGCTTGCAACTTTCGTTGCAAATAGAGTATCCGACATCCAAGAGTGGACACAAAAAGTATCATGGAAACATATGCCAACAAAACAAAATCCTGCGGACATTGTGTCAAGAGGCTGTAATGTTGATGAGCTCAATGCGTCAATTTGATACAATGGTTTACATTTCTTATTAGAAGAACCATCATCGTGGCCGGTTTTTTTTTAATTATTTTCAGAAGACGAAGCCTTGGAAAAAAGCAAAACAAACATGGCTCTGATAGCGGTTGAAAAACCTCAAAACAAACTTTTAGAATATATCGAAGAAGAAACTTCATATATCGACCTCGCGACTAAATTCGCATATATAATGCGATTTTATAAAGGATCAAAAAATAAAACAGAAGTTTTCGAAGAATCACCAACGGCAAAAGCGTTGAATTTGTCGTTTCTTAAAATAGTTGAAATAATTTAAAATCATGAATTTCCGAATGAAATTATAAAACTGAAAAAGAAAGTTACTCTGCAAAACAGTATTCAAAGGCACAATCCATTTATTCAAAATTATACTGAGAAAGGTTTCTCATTCTCGCTAATTCGTGTAGGTGGTCGTCTTTTGAACGCATCGATTGAGTACGATGCTAAATTCCCACTTTTATTAACTAAAAATTCACCATTTGTGAAAACGTACTTAACGTACTTACATAGAAAAAATTACCATGCTGGACCTCAAGCTATGGTTGCATTGCTTCGAGAAAAGATTTGGTTAATAAACGCCAAAGAAACATGCCAAAAGTCGTACGAAAATGCATACACTGTTTCAAATACAAACCGAAATTGCTGACACAAATAATGGATAATCTCCCAGCCGATCAATTGTGAGCGCAACGACACTTTTTGATATGCGGTGTAGATTTCTGTGGCCCGGTGTATACCACTCTTAAAATTCGTGGCCCGCCACCGAACAAAACGTATATTGTTGTTTTTGTTTGTTTGACATCAAAAGCTGTGCATTTTGAACTAGTTTCTAATCTGTCTTCTGAATGTTTTATTCTCGCCCTTAAAAGGTTTATCTGTCGCCGAGGAGTTCCCAAGACGATTCACTGCGACAACGGGACGAACTTCGTGGGAGCTCAGAGGATATTGATGGAGGTTCAAGAGGAATTCGAGCGAGGGAAAGAAGCAGTTCACCGGTACCCGGCAGAGGAAGGGTTCAGCTTCGCCTTCATACCGCCAAGTTTGACACACTTCGGCGGCCGTGAAAGCGGCGAAAACGCAACATACTTGTCTTGCTGGTATAATTTTTAAATATCGCGCCCTTCTGGCCATCTTTAATTTTTATTTGAACAATGTATAAAGAAAATGCAAGAAGAAATAAAATCATGTCATTCCAGTTTAACCGCACGGTGTTTTTCTGCCCATTTTCGTTAACGTTTCTTTTTCTTGGAAAACTTCCTTTGTCTTTTTTTAAAAAAAAAAGTAATTTTAAAGTTCAAAAGAACTAATTTGTATAAAATAATACAAATTTTCAGTTGTTTTAATTATAAAGAACAAAATTCGGGTCATAAATTCCAGCGACCAGAGTATGTTCCTGCAAATTAATAAAATCTAGAAAAAATGATCAAAATGACGTTCCGTACCTTAAACTCTAAAGAACAACAGATAACAGAGGTGCTTGTCATAACAAATAGATCCAGACGAAGCCGTCTTTGATGATGACTTCTTTATTATAAAAGATCCGAAAGGAAAAAGTGGAGACAGAAGAAGCTGCTTTCCATGCTACAGTTCGAACAAACGACGACTTGGAGAACAGAGCCTAACTTCATCACTTTCATCTTGGAAATGACATTGTGCAACAGTGTTGGGAGAAACATGATTTAATCCGACTCAATAGCACCTTTCTGGCAAACGCTAAAATCGCTAAGCAAACAGAGGGGTAAGTTGCTTGTTGATTACAAAGGTAGATCTCCACTCCACCTCATAAACAGTACTATTCAACAGTAAACATCCTACTAACTAAAATAACCGCAGCTGCAATCTGACACCAAGTTGTTTCACAAAAATATAACCTAAATGGAAAAAATGTCAACACATTAATAAAATTTTTTTGTCTTCCAGAACAGTCCTGAATGCTTCTGAAAGTGTTTCTGAAAAAAAGAGAAAATCGATTCTGTTCTCATAGTTAGAATCGGAAGCAGAAATAGACATACATACACGCAGTTCAAACGCCTAAATTGTGAAAATTTAATTTTTAATTATATTAATGAAATTTCAATTATTTATTATAATCTGTTCAATTTAAATTTTCAGTACAGGAAAGATAGGATATTTGCCTTTCACTCGTACTGTTATGGATTTCAATAAGCTATCTCCATTTTAAAGCTCTCAAATGGTTGCCATACTAGAGATTATAAATTGGTATAATTCTCACACAAATGTAGGTACGGCTACCAACTGTTTATTAAAATTAACAATTAAGAATGAATAACAATTTTGATTGTAATCGGATAGCCAGTTTCCTTATATTTTTTTTCACCAAAATATACACCTCCAAAAGTACACTGATTTTTTTTCCATTGCATTATGTATCTTTATTTTAACCGTTTGTTTTAAGAAAAATAAAAACGAAAATATGTAAACAAAAGAAACATAGCGACAACACCTTCTTCTTTAAACTTAAAACATGCTCTCATTTGCTCTAAGAAAGCTTCAATTCTGGAACTATCATGATTCATAAAAAAACCCAAAGAAAGGTATTATAATTTCTATTAATGGTGAATAGTAACTCTGCATTAGTGTTTTTTTTTTTTTTTTTAATAAACACAATAAGCGAGAGGCAAATTGGTAATGGTAATTTGGTAATCAGTCTCCTCCTCCTCGCAGCCGGGGAGCAGACAGGTCTTGATGGTATTTACGTGGGTTTAATGAAATATTACAACAACAATTTCAATGAATTTAAGGGTTCTCTTTTATATAAATACTTGCTGTTGCAGGTGTACCTGCTCTCTTCCATAAGGTCTGTACTGTACTGAAAATATAAATTGAACAGAGTATAGAGAGAAATATTAACAAAATAAACACGAATTCAAAGACAACAATGGGCACGACTGGGTCGCACGTACTTGCTCTTAGGTGCCTATTTACATTGGAAGGCAAGATCTTTAACAAAAACAAATAAAATTTACGTTGAAAGTATGTAACACAATTTGAACTTTTATATCAAAACCACAATACTTAACGGTTTTTAGTTAACTGAAGTACGCCACCACACGTCCTAAATAACAAAGAATTTATGAAAAAAAAGTATTTCGAAAATTGGATTTTGATAAAATTCAGTTTTTTCATTTTTAGTTTTTTTTTTTTTGATTTTTGTATGCAGTTTTTTAAAGTTTATTAATATACATTTAATTACAAAGAGTGGATTGAAGGGTCATGTGCCAGAAAATAATTTTTTCACTCAAAACTTTCGCGCCTATGTCTTGTTATTTTGACATCCTACATAAGTGGTTCTTGCACTGTCAGAAAGCTATTGAATCCAGCTACCGCACACCTGCTAACTAGGATTTTCGTATTAGGCCACTAACAAAGTAATTGCAATATGAAATTCTTTTGTCTAAATTATTTCCGATTTGTGTGATTTTTTACTGGCCTAAAAGGGAATTATTGCGAAATATAAGTTTTGTTATTTTATGACTAAGTTTTGCCATTTACCGTAACATTTAAATTTGCTGTATGTTTTGAACTGTTAAAGATAAATTAATACTTATGCATATATTTTTGTAGGAAATTAGATTTTCTACAACTTATCGCTTTATAAATTTTTGATTAAAAAAATTGGTAAGGAGTTAGAACAAGTTTGGCAAAATAATTTTTGTCTTGAAAAAATTTCCAGTGTTTATTCATTGTTTTCAGCTTAGTTTGCCTGGACTATTGAGTAGATAAGGGTCTTGGTAGATGGACGATATCTTAACTATCTAAAATTGGCATAGGTAAATAATTCTTGTATAAGTTAGATCCGATCTTACAACAACATACCCTATAGATAGAGGACATAACGAACGAACAATAGCGAACAATATATAAAGGTGTACGTGGCTACATAGAGAAGTATGTGACTACATAAAAGCGTACGTGACTAAACGAACGACGCAACAACCATAGGCGCCCGCAGGAATTTCCTAGGGTTTTTTTTAATTAAACTTTTCCCACAACCTAAAATTGAGAATAGACGCGAAATTGTGCGTATTTCGGAAAGTTATGGTTATTCATGGTCCATCCGTGAGCCAGGAGGAATTCCCCCCTCCCCCCTTGCCATACCCTGTGGGCGCCTATGGCTACAACGTGACAGTTTGGTGGTGGGTGGCCTAAAAAATAATATTATGGTCTCATTTGACGCGGGATTGAACTAAGTTAGACCATTTTTGAAAAATATTGATTAGTTTCGGAAATAAAGCCGAAAAATCACAAAAATACCCTTTTGGGGATATATTTTACCCACCCTCCCTTTAGCACAGCTCTGTCGAGGGGGAAAAACTAGGATTTTCGTATTAGGCCACTAACAAAGTAATTGCAATATGAAATTCTTTTGTCTAAATTATTTCCGATTTGTGTGATTTTTGTGTCCAACGCTACTGGCCTAAAAGGGAATTATTGCGAAATATAAGTTTTGTTATTTTATGACTAAGTTTTGCCATTTACCGTAACATTTAAATTTGCTGTATGTTTTGATCTGTTAAAGATAAATTAATACTTATGCATATATTTTTGTAGGAAATTAGATTTTCTACAACTTATCGCTTAATAAATTTTTGATTAAAAAAATTGGTAAGGAGTTAGAACTCCTCACATAAACTTGTGGTAGACCAGATTCAACATATATTGCGTAATTGGGGGTATTAAAAGGCAACCGGAAAATTCGTTTGAAAAAGTATCTTTGAATGCTTTCAACTTCCTCAAAAAATTGGTACCCATAAACTTCAGTTCCATAACAAAGACATCTATTAACCGTTGCATTAAAAACTTTAAACTTTGACGTAGAGTCAACAAATTTATTAGTAAAAAAATTTTACCACAAGGTATTAATTGCTGATTTTGCTACGGAAAGTTTTTCTTTAATATGGGCTTTCATACTTAGATTGTGAGTTATAATTAGGCCTAGATACTTAAACTCACTAACTACCTCAATATTTTGACCATCTAAATTCCAGTTCCTTGTAAGGTTATCAGATCGATTTTGAGTTCTGAAGATCATTATTTTAGATTTATTAATATTAATTTTAAGATCCCATGTATCACAAAATAGTTTCAGCTTATTAATTTGGAGTTGAAGCGTCATAGGATTGTCTGAAAAGATCACCAGGTCATCCGCGTTGAGCAGGAGCTTTATTGACAAATCGCCAAAGGTTACACCTCCTGGTAAGTAATTTTTAATATCATTTATATATAAGGCGAACATCAACGGACTCAAAACGCAACCCTGTGGGACACCTGTTTCTGATCGGAAAGCTTTAGACTGGTGTTCACCATTGCATACAGTCGCAGACGTGTTCAAAAGAAGCTGTTCATAGACTTTAATGAACTTTGTTGATACACCAATAGTTGAAAGCTTATATAATAGTGAATGCCTATTGATAGTATCAAAAGCAGCTTTGAAATCTACAAAAAAAGTGTACAATGGTTTCTTTTTATCGATAAAACGTCTTGCGATGCTTGTAAGAGCAAATATTTGATCCATTGTTGAGAGATTAGCCCGAAAACCAGCTTGGAAACAGCTTATAATATTATTGCTGTCAACCCATCTTATAAGTCTACAATATAAGATCTGAGCAAAAAGTTTTCTTAATGAACACAAAACGGATATACCTCTGTAATTCTCAGGAAGATTTGGATTACCTTTCTTAAATATAGCACATATTTTCGCCAAGCGAAAGCTACTTGGAAACATCTCGTCAATGAACATTTGATTTAGCAATGCTAAAATACGTTCCAGAAACTCAGGGGTCGAAAACTTGTAGAACTCGATCGGGATTCCATCTAATCCCGCAGCCTTATTATTTTTCATTTTATTAAGTGATGATAATAATTCAAGCATTGTAAAGGGCGAGTCTAGCTCAGGTATCGAAATGTATTGAAGGGCGTAGCTTAAAGAGTTTTGGTTTGAGTCTGAGAGCAAGAGGTTTTCAAAATAGTTTGCTAGTTGATCTACACTTACGCTCAAAGACGATGACTTGCTCCTTCCACCTAAGATCCACACTTTGCGCCAAAAAGACTTGGAATCCCTACAGTTTAAAAGATTCCTAGCAGCTTTTTTTAGGTACAATTGCTTTTTGAAAATGCATAAATCCTTATATATTTTATTTTGTTGCAAGTAGAGTCTTTTGAAAGCTTCATTTGAAGACTGCCTGAAAAGCTTTAAGTAAGCGAAGGATTTTTTCCTACTTTTTTTACACTCTTCGTCATACCAATTTGAAATAAAAGATGATTTATTCGGACAAGAACTAACAACTGCTGAATGCTTAACTAATTCAAAAACAGATTGTGTTGAAGATTCTATGCAAAGTTCAAACTGCTCATTAAAAGAACCCATTTGTTGATTTAAGTTTCGCCTATACAAACTAGCTTTACTTTCGACCCATTTTAGTTTCTTAACAGCATTAGATACTTCAGCTCTGTTGTGGATATCTTGAAGCGTACATTCGCACGACACTACAATAGGCAGATGGGTTGAATAGTTTGCCGGATATACCTCAAAATTTTTAATCATATCAATCCAATCGCCCTTCACAATACAAAAATCAATTACAGAACAGCCTTGGGAAGATATAAAAGTATAATCGCCCCTGGAATCACCATTTGATACTCCATTTAAGATAAAAAAACCAAAGTCTTCGAACAAATCTATCAGTAATTTGCCGTTTGTGTTCAAGCAATTATCCAGTGAGTTTCTTATATCAGTAAACTGACCATTATTTAGAACAGGAGAGTTTTGGAAATTACCTATACGACCGTTAAAGTCACCAATGATCATAAGGTTCTCGTACTTGTAATTTAATAATATACTCTGCAATTCTTCGTATTCTGATGACCAGGAATTAAAGTTCAAATATACAGGAATAATATGAAAATGTTTTGAATCACATTCTACATCGATTAAAAGTGTGTTACTATAGTTCCTTAAAGTTACATTATTAATACTATTTGCTGAGAGTTTATTTTTGTAGCCACATAATATTCCACCACTAGCTCTCCCGAGTCTGTTATTTCGAATAGCCGGAATACATTTAATGTTAAAATTTTCAAAATATTTATAATATTGCAATTCTTTTCCTTCTTCTAAAAAAGTTTCTAATAAAATAATTATATCGTATTTTTGAATAAGTTTAAAAAAATCAGGCGTAAGTAATTTGTTTTTAAGCCCCGTAATGTTATAGCATAAAATTTTAAAAAATATATTTTTTTGGCAGACGGCAACCCTATCCTATACTGTATGATGATTATAGTTGGTACATGAACCATCTTGATTAGATATTCTTCGACTACCAGATGGCTCTGCTGCTGCTAAGTTGGTTTGCTTGTAGATGTCAAAAAAGCACATTGCGTTTTCTCCAAATGTCGTTTTGACGTACTGAACATCCTCTTTTGTTTTTGTTTGTAATCCTTGCAGCGAATCGTAGTGAAAAACAAACTTTTCAATTTGCAATTTGGCACCTTTTAAATAAACTTTCGCGTTCGGGTTGATTGACAAAAGTTTACTTTTAATATTGTTTAGTGCGCTTCTTTTTTTTCGATAGAGTAAAGATTGTTCTTTGTGTACGAAGACCCCGGTACCCTTTAATTTTGGTGCGGCCACAATGATTTTATTTGCCATACCAGCGTTTTTAAAATTTAGAACCATCGTTGTTTTTTTATTGTGTTGGTTGTTAAATTCCTGAGTGTTTTCGATAATCATGTCAGCGTTGTCCTTTAGATCAAGTAAGCCGAGACAAGTTTGTTTAGCAAACTCAACCTTGTTTGGCTTATTATCTGATGGAAAATGCATTACAACAGTTTTATCATTTGCTTTGTTGGACAAAATTTCGAGTTGCTTTTCAAGAGTTTGGCAATAATTTTCGACGAAGGGTAAGCGCTCTGAGAGTTGGGCTATAACTGAATATCTGTTAATATGGCCGCGACGTCATCTTTTGTGGCAATGTTTTTTAAATGTTGATTTAGACATTCAATTAATATATTTTTGAAATCTTTACATTGCATTATTTGTTCTGACATTTGAATATTTGTTATTGGCACAGATTTCTTACTGTTTGGGGTGCAAATCGGAGATATTTCCGATGCCTTTCTCTTAGGTTGCATATAGGACTTGCCGCCAAAACAGTTTTTATGATTTGTAAGAAATTTAAAAGTTTTAATTCTCCTAACTTCTTTGTTAGAATTGAGGATTGTTTATTGCTTGTGAGTACAGATTTTTTTGACTATCAGTTTAAAAGTTATTTTGTAATTTTTTGTTAACTTTTTACTAGTTTAAATACTGAAAAACTGAAGAACTTAGACAACCTAGTTAACTTAATTCACTATCGTCACGACTTTAATGCCAAAATTGGGAGGGAGGACATCTTTGGTATGACGATCGGAAAACACAGCCTGCACGACACCACTTCCGATAACGGACTCAGGCTCATCGATTTTGCAGCGGGAAAAAACATGGTGCTGAGTAGCACGCGTTTCCCACGTCCCGACATCCACGAAGGCACATGGCGATCCCCAGATGGTCGAACCTGCAACCAAATTGACCATGTTGCGATTGACGGAAGGCACTCCTCCAGCATTTTGAATGTCCGTACATTCCGAAGAGCAAACATCGATTCGGACCACTACCTAGTCGGTGCAAAGCTTAGAGTACGGATTTCAATGGAAGCTCTCAGGCGAACACCAACTACGCCGAAGAAATTCAATGTTGGAAAACTTCAATCGGAAGAGGCCGCCGCTGCCTATCAGACCGCGTATCCCTTGAGCTTGCGAGAAATCCTTCGACTTATGATATGAACACGGAAGACAAATGGCAGCTATGTCAACAAGCCATAAGAAATGCTGCGTCAGAGGTATTAGGTTTCTCACAGCCTCCCCCAAGAAACCCTTGGTTCGACTCCGAATGTGCTCAGGCAAACAAAGCTAAAACGGAGGCTTACAAGTCGTGGCTCCAGAGAGATACGAGAGCCACCAGAAATCTCTATGTTGAGCGAAGGAAGGATGAGAAACGCATACTCAGGAGGAAGAAAAAAGAACACCAGCAACGCGAAGTCGAGGAGATGCAGAGATGTTTTTGCAGAAAAGAGGTGCGAAACTTCTACAGAAGAGTGAAACAGTCTACATCAGGTTTCAAAAGTCGCCCTGGGCCCTGCAAAGATCAGGATGGAAACACTATTGTGGAAACGCAGGCGATGTTAGCCATCTGGAGAGACTACTTTAACCAGTTGTTAAAACCCGGCCGACCAAAATGAGATCAAAGTAGCCATCACCAGGCTAAAGATGAACAAAGCAGCTGGATACGATGGTCTACAAGCGGAGCTTTTTAAACACGCTGGAGATGAACTGGTCAGGAGCATACACCAACTCATCTGCAAAATATGGTCGGAGGAAAGTATACCCGATGAGTGGAACCTCAGTACCATCTGCCTGATCCACAAAAAAGGAGACCGCCTACTCTGCGCCAACTTTAGAGGCATTAGTCTTCTTAACATCGCCTATAAGATCCTGTCAAGCGTTTTATGTGAACGTCTCAAGCCGTTTGCTGATGATTTAATAGGTCCTTACCAATGCGGCTTCAGACCTGGAAAATCTACCACCGACCAAATATTCACATTACGCCAGATCCTGGAGAAAACCCAAGAATATAACATCGACACCCACCACCTGTTCGTCGATTTTAAAGCAGCGTACGATAGTGTTAATAGAGTTGAAATGTATCGTGCTATGTCTAACTTTGGAATCCCTGCTAAACTGATACGCCTTATCAGGATGACGTTGGAGAATGCTCGCTGTTCCGTCAAAGTTGGTAGAGACTCTACTGAAACCTTCGAAACCACCAGAGGGCTTAGACAAGGAGACGCGCTGTCATGCAGCTGTTTTAACATTGTGCTTGAAAATGTAATGCCAGTACATCGGGTACCATTTTCAATAAATTGACACAAGTACTTGGGTTTGCAGACGACATAGACGTGATAGGAAGAACAAAGCGAGCAGTAAACGGTGCTTTCACTACTATGGAGTCAGCAGCAAGCAGAATGGCGCTGAAAATAAACGAGGACAAGACGAAGTATATGCTTTCATCAACAAAAGCCCAATCCCACCACCGGCTTGGTCAAAATGTGACCATTGATATGTATAACTTCGAGGTAGTCAGTCAATTTGTCTACCTGGGTACTGCTGTAAACTCGGTCAACAACATCAGCGCTTAAATCAAACGCAGACTAACTCTTGCTAATCGCTGTTTCTTTGGGCTGAATAAGCAATTGAGGAATAAAGCCCTATCGAGAAGAACCAAGGAGACACTATATAAAACACTCATCATCCCGGTCCTGCTATATGGTGGAAAAGCATGGACCCTCTCCCAATCGGATGAAAAGTCACTTGGAGTCTTCGAGAGAAAATCTAGGATCTATGGTCCTATTTGCGTAAACCGAGAAGACAACATTTGGCGACGAAGATACAACGACGAACTATACGAGCTGTGCAGTCACATAAGCTTAGCCAGAAAAATTAGAGTCCAACGACTAAGATGGCTGGGCCATGTAGAGCGAATGGACACCACTCCAGCGAGTAAAGTCTTCAAAGCCAAACCAGAGGGAGTCAGAAGCCAAGGTAGACCTCATCTTCGATGGAGTCTCCACTTTTTAAAATAGTTTTCAACGTGTGGAAGTTTTTCTCTTATCTTGCTTAAGGCAAGACTTGGCCTAACGTCGCTAACTAATATGGTAGTATCATCAGCATAGTGAATTGATCCAGGTTCTTCTGTCATAGGATCTGACAAAGAGAAATCATGCATACAAATATTAAATAAGGATGGTCCAAAGATTGATCCTTGTGGAACACCAGACAAAACAGAAAAAGGTTCCGATTGAAATTGTAGTGGTGCGACTAGTGAGGTAGCTATGTATCATTCTAATAAACCACACAGGATATCTTAACTTTATAAGCTTAAATATAAGTCTCTCGTGCCATATCGAATCAAAAGCTTTCTCAAGGTCAATATCCAGGCTAACCGTACACTTTTTGTTTTCTATTTCTATTACTTTATTTTGTATAATGAGTAATGCATGCTCAGTTGAACTTTCTTTTTTAAAACCGAATTGGTTGTTTGGATTAATGTTTACTTCTTCCGTAAAATTGTTCAAATGATCTGCCAAAACTCTTTCAAAAAGTTTTCCAATATTGGAAACCAGTGAAATGGGACGAAATTTTGAGACATCTCTTGCACTTTTCGTTTTAGCAATTGGTATTATTATTGCTTGTTTCAAAGCACAAGGAAAGTAAATATTATTAATGCAATGATTAAATATTATAGATAAGGTTGTATCTAAAGAGGAAAAACATTTTCTTAAAATAAAATTGGAGATGTTATCATTACCAGTAGATTTTTTGTTGTTTAAAGCAGCTCTGAAAGCGCGGACTTTTTCGAGTGAAGTAAAAATTAATAGACTGGGTTTGTTGCCGTATTTGTAGGAGAAAAGTTTGTTAAATTTTTACCAAGGTGTGCTAAATTGAATTCGTTTAAAACAGAAGAAACCTCATTTTCAAAATTTTGATTTTGGAGGTTCTCAAGGCCCGAATAAATTGAAAAATAAACACTTTTGAATGCATATAACATGGCTTCAATGTCATTTAAATTTTGTCCATGGTATGTTAAAATATCTTTTGAAATATCAGTACAGAAATATTTTCTTCCCGTTATCTTATCTATTTTCTTAAGGCCGATAGTCTATTTTTTTCAAGCCTGGATTGTAATGCATGGTTTAAGTCCAAATTGATATTTTCCCTTATTATTTGATGATAAATAATAATTTTTTTAAGTTCTTTTAGCCATATACCTCTCAGATCTATAAGTTTTTTGGTTTTATCAGAAATTGAACGAAATTTGCTGTCTTTAGGACTAAGAACTACTGAGTGAGATTCAACATGTGACACAATAATCTCATTTAACATGTCTATAAAAAAGTCTATTTCATTATTTGATAAATTCCTATCAAATGGAATGTTAAAAGCTGATATATTACCATGGAGTCTCAGTCTAAAGGCATCCCAATCAGTATTTTTAAAGCTCCTGTATGACACTGGAAGCAGAAATATTGAAAGAAAGTCTTTAAGTTTAACTTCTAGTATGATTCCAAAGTGATCTGAGCTGACTGGAAAAGTTTTACATCTTAAAGGGTTTGTGTAGTTGTTCCCAAGGTTTAGTGAAGGGGAAATGAGAAAAAAGTCCAAATACGAGGAGGATCTTGGGTATGTTGAGCCATCAGATGGGACTATAACGAGATTTAATTAGGGAGCATTATACAACCAGTTTCGGCAAGTATTTTCTTTATTATTACAAATGCTATCTCCCCATATGGTATGGCGAGCATTAAAATCTCCCCCAATTAAAGCCGCATCGAAATCAGTGATAAGAGAATACAACCTATCAAGTTCACCTGGTAAGGTCCTACCAGCATTACCAGATGTATATACACTACCAACAATTAAGCTTACATTTGAACCATTTGAGGTCTGTAAGGAAATAGATGCAAGGCATACTGAAAATGTATTACTTTGAAAGGGAACTATGTTGAATTTGTACGTTTTGTCCACGAGAACCGCTGTTCCTGTTCCTGAGTCATTTCTTATAATGTGAAACCCTTGAAAAGAGGGCTTGTGTCTAGATCCTAAATGAGTTTCTGAAAGGAAACATATTTGTGGTTTTTTTATTTTTTAGTATATCTAAAAGCGCGAGTCTTTTTGCATTCGAAGTTATGGAGTTAAATTTATCGATATTATTTTTAAATTTAAATATTCCATCATTATATAACAATGAACGCTACAAAGTTAAGGTAAGAAAACATTTTTTCCTCCATACTTTGTAACTCTTGGTATGTTGGCCAAAACTGTCTTATTTTGACCAAAAGATCCTTAAATGAGATATTAAAGAGATTTTTAGCTTCATTTAAAAATTCATTTAAATCCCCTTTTGCAATATTTGCATGGTTAACTAACGTATTTAGGCTATTACTAGCCACTGGCTTACTCATCTTTTGATTATTCATTTGCTGAGTACAACCTTTTATCTTATCAGCGAATGAAATATTAGCATTTGTAAAATTACTAATTGCATCTTCTACAACAGCTCTATTTTTATATGCGTTTTGCCTAGATTTTTGGGTTAGCAATTCTTTTTTTTCTTTATATGTAAGATATGCACGGTAGCTAGCATGGCCTATCTCATCACAAATAACACATTTCGGTGGAGGAACTTCCTAATTTTTTTCCTTAAGCTCCTTAGTTGCTTCTTCTTCTTCTTCGTGTCTTTTGGAGAAAAAGAAACTGCCCCAACACCCGTATCTCTCAATCGATCAATAATTTATTTGTGAACTGTCGAATTAGTCACATAAACCTTTGTTTTCCTATATCCCATATTAACAAATTTATAATTCAAATTACAAACATTACATTCAGTTACAGCAAGTTTAATTAGTTCACTTATAAGAATACAATTGGCGCCAAAAATAAATATAGGCGGGCAAAAATGTAAATTGTTTATTTATTTTATCCAACTTGGCTGGTATTAGTGTTTTTAGTTAGAGTAGGTTTCTCTCTTGATTTCGGAGTATAAATATCAGCAAATTCAGCTAAAGGAGCATATCTATTGCTGGATAGGCTTGGGAGATTCTTGTGAGATTTAGATGGTGACTCACCCATAGAGTATTTTACTTTTTTCTCGGTGTTTGACTGAAAGCTGTTGGCGGAGCGTTTCAGCTTACTGATTACAGTTGTCCATTCAGGAGTTCTTTCATCATTGTTGATATGTATAAATTCTTCATTTGAATGATTATTGTTATTATTTTGAAAACTCAATGCATTTTGATATTCAGGGCCTTGGGGTTTTTTTGGTGAACCATTTTCACCACACTTAAGTAGAACTGAGTTCATGTTGGAGAGAAGGTTATTAGCTTCTACTGATTTAAGAGAATTAGAATTCATATATTTATAACTATCGAATTGTCAAGTGATTCACATGGGGTTTTTAATTAATTACACGGAACACTATTTGTGGGCCCCAGCATATATGCCGTGGATAGTTTTTGTGTTTTATCACTAATTTTATTTCTATATAAGTCACTTTCACAAGAAATAGAAGTAAAAATAAATAATTGGTTTTCTGCGGCCTTGGCCGTCAAAATTAGTTCGAGAGTTCAATATATGTATGTATTACGATCTCAGGACACACGTCTGTTCACTTCGACTGATCGAGAGGCAAGCGAGCGGCTGAGGAACAGCAATTCTTCTCAAATCGGACCTCAGGGGGGAAAAGAAAAGTATAACTGGACTTAAATGCATGGAAACAATGACAGTCGTCACTAAACTGACCGAGTCTGAGATGCTTCTGTTAGTCTCAAGTGCAACTCAGCAAGAAGCGACATATATCACAATCTCCACATCATCAACAACATTGCGAATCAACGCACATCTTGTGTTATTGGAGGAGATTTCAACGGTCGGCACCCTCAATGTTTTATTAATTTGTTATTTTTTCAATAATTTCTGCTCTAAGTATTTTTTTTAAATCGTTTAATATCAAAAAAAAAAAAAAAAAAAAAAACTTGTTTTAAATTCCAAAAGCAGAAAAAAATAATAAAAAATATTTAATTCATATTGATTTTTACTTGCGAATATAGGTACTATAATGCAAGTTATGTATTCGTAGAAAAAAATTTTGAGATAACAATCAATATGACATTACTACCATGATAGAGAAACATATTTAAGTTACTGGCAAAATTCTGTCCATCTGTCTGTCTGTCTGTACGGATGCATTTTGGACTGTAGCTTAACGGTTGGGCCAATCGTCTTAAAATTTAGAACTTAAGGTTATTTTGACATTCTACAGAGTGGTTTTTTCAATTTTTTTTAGCTCAAAAATTAACGGATACTGTCATATAACCGTTATGTTAAAGCTTATTTTTCTCGAAAACGTATCCAAGAATTTTTATGAAAAAAATCAGTGTACTGCCGTAGGTAAGCATTATATTTTGGTGAAAAAAAACTTAATATGGTACCTCCCATAGGTCCGGTATTTTTTATTCGAGTTTCTCGAAAACTGGTGATCCAATACTTTGAAAACTAATCAAAAGAAAATATTTTCAATTCAATAAATCAGCTGTATATTAATAAAAATCTCCAAACTAATTTTTTACCACAAACCTAAACATAAAAAACAGGATTTTATCAAAATCCGTCCAACAATTTTCGAAATATTATTTAGTTGATTTATCGGGCCCGATTAAACAACTAAATAATATAACTGAAATAATTGGACTATTTTTTAAATACAAATTTTCGAAATCCTTTTTTCATAAATTCATTATTTTTTTAGACGTGTGATTGGGTACTTCGGTTTTACGAAAACAATTAATAGGTGTGGTTTTTACACTATTTATAAGTTCAAACCATGTATTTTTATATGTTACTTGTTTCTTTTAAGGATCTAGCCTCACAATATGAATAGACACGGCAATATCTAGAATATAGTGCTAAGCTTTTTTTCTGCTTTATAATATCATTTCTTAATTAAGTAATTTGTATCAATATTTAAAAAATAAAACAAAAATTATTTAAAACTTGACATTTTGGAATAAAATTAAAAAGTATTTATTTCAATTTTTTGGGGAATTTGGAAAATATGCACTGAATTTTCCTTTATTATTTGTAACGCCTATCTTTAAATTTGTTTGGTATTTTCTATTATGTTTGCAGCCTTAAAAAAGTGAGGTAGGTCTATTAGGCGGTTTTTATTTGAGTTTGAAGATATTTTTTTCAAAACTGTTGACCAAATTAATAAGGTTTATTAAAAATAAAATTAGGTGCAAATTTAAACATTTGTTTGTGTTGACGTTGTTATTAAATAATTTTTTTCTTTTTTCATTTTAAATAATTTTTAAGAATAAAAAATGACCTCAATCATAGTAAAAAATACTTGAGTTGAATCTACGGATTCATGTTATTACTTTGCGGCGCCAATACAATTAATAGGTGTGGTTTTTACACTATTTATAAGTTCAAACCATGTATTTTTATATGTTACTTGTTTCTTTTAAGGATCTAGCCTCACAATATGAATAGACACGGCAATATCTAGAATATAGTGCTAAGCTTTTTTTCTGCTTTATAATATCATTTCTTAATTAAGTAATTTGTATCAATATTTAAAAAATAAAACAAAAATTATTTAAAACTTGACATTTTGGAATAAAATTAAAAAGTATTTATTTCAATCTACACACCAAATTTGAAGACAATCGCTTTAGCCGTTAAGGTTGCAGCTCGTTATACATACTGACAGGCAGACAGACAGACAGACAGAGAGACATTTTTTCTCGATCAATTTTTAGACTTCTCTATGATCGTAATGTCATTTTTGATTGTTATCTCAATTTTTTTTATATTCACGAATCCAAAACTTGCCTTATAGTCCCTATAATCCCTATATATAAAAATGGGCACGACTGGGTCGCACGTACTTGCTCCTATATGCCTGTGCCTGATTACATTGGAAACCAAGATCTTTGACAGAAACAAGTAACATTTACGTTGAAAATAGCACAGTTTGAACTTATAAAAAGTATCAAAACCACGGTTTTTAGTTAAAATGAAGTATGCCATCACACGTCTTAAATAACAAAGAATTTATGAAAAAATTATTTTGAAAATTGTAGGACCGGTTTTGATAAAATGCTGTTTTTTTATTTTCAGTTTTTTGAAATTTTTTTTGTTTAAATTTTGGTATGCAGTTTTTTAGAGTTTATTAATATACATGTGGATATAAAATTGGGTCCCATTAGGGAGGAAATAAAGTAAAGTTACTTATTATCACACATTCGTGTTGTGCAACCAAGGAGTTTGTCTGAAATGGGGCTCAGAGGTAAAATAATAGGCATTTTTTGCAGTGCTAAAAGAATGGTGACAATTTTCTTGATGATGAGTGCGGTCATTTCTTTGCGAGCCGTTGGGCTCAGCAATTCTCATTACTGACAGCGTTTGTGCAGTTACTAATCCAACAAAGTGAAGATTTATTTCTTTCAAAACAATAAATTGTTAAAATTATTTTTTTATTTCTTAGTGAATTGCTTTTTCAAGGCGGACAATTATCTTGCAAAGTGATTAATAATTATAGTTTATTCCAAGAGGCAGAGTTGCATATTATTTTGCTATCAGTTTTAAATACCTAAATTAATATAAAAGTATAAAGATACAAAATATGAATATAATAAAATAATGAAAATGTAAAATGATTGAAAAAAATATCTTACTGTGCATACCCGTGTAGTGTACCGGTGTTTCTCTCGAAAACGTGTACACCTTTTTCGACGTGCTTTGAACTTGCGCCGTACTCGAGTGCGTCAGCGTAACAATGACCACAAAAATGCTAGCACATACAAGGCACAGAAATACAGTCATGATGATGCAAACGATACGTTTTCGTTTCCTATCGGACTCCTCGTCTTCCTCTGTTTCATCGCTGAGTGATTTCTTTTTCAGTTTCTTAGCCGATCCGGTCATTGAGGATCGACGAACAGGATGTCGAAAGGGTCGCAACACCTGATCGAAGGCTGCAGCTTCTCCCATCTCGTAGGACAACGAAGACTTCCTCTCGAAAGATGGATGTTTGTCGTCAATCAAACGACTCGATGTCGATGCAACCAGAGGCCTGGGACTGCGTTTGATGTCATCGATAACGCTCGTACCAACATCTCCAGAGACCGTGGCTAGTGGTCGGCTATTGCGGCGGTGGGGCGATAGATCAAAATCTGGATATGCATCACTTATAAAGCTTTTTGATTTTTTTGACGTGCTTAACGCCTCCCTGTATGTACGCACCCGTACGCTAGCACTGTGCGATTTTTTTGTAGTACCTTGCGCAATTGTGGCTGGACGATGGATTTGCAGCTCCTCGAGATTATTTGGTGAAAGGTAAAGACTGTGCGTATGTTTGCCGCCACGTTTAAAGTGATGCGTATGCGGCCCGGGCTGCTGTTGGGTGGGTGATATCGAGGACGACGATGGCAGCAGATGGTGATTGTGCAGTTGTGCTTCATGTTGTTTTTCCAGTTCCAGACTCTGTGAGCTGTGTTGGCGGGCATGTTGTTTGCGGCTACTGATACTTGTGCTGCTGCCTGATATTGCAGCTTCTTCCAGAGATAGTCTTTGTTCCTCGATCTTTGTGTGGCTATTACTGCGCGAACGATTGCTAAGACTTGTAAATAGCTCATTCTCTAAGGATAGATTAGTTGTGCTGAATAGTGGTGGCCTAGAGCTCTCAAGCATGTCATCGTTCAGCGACGGATGCCGAATAGCGTCGGCATCTGTTTTCACACTTGGCCTCCGCGAAGGTTCGTTAAACGATCGATGGGTCCTACAGCCACGACGACTTGGCGAAGGCGAACGACTTATTTCTTTCCCCGAGGCTTGCGGAAAAAGATAATTCCCCCTCACGCTACTGGTGCGGCGCGACGAAGATGTTGATCCAGAGGCAGTTGTCAGCATGATCTGCTCCATGGTTGGCTCGTTGGCGTGGAACGAGTGCGTCTTCTTCATCTGCAATGAGGAACTCGGATGTATGTCTATCGTATCGGATCGACGGAACAATGGCTTTTTCATCGGATGCCAGTCGTCGTATTTGATGGGGCTCGTGCTTCCGGCGCCACTAACTAAATAAATATCAGGCTGTGGAAATTTGGAAATTGGCAGGGGAAGCAGGGGTGCTGGTGGCAAAGAAGCTAGTGCTGGCGGTGGTGGTAGCGGTGGTTCTTCAAGGATCAGCGAACGATCTATGATCATTTGCGGTGCCGGTGTATAGTTATCAATGGCCATTGAAATCGATCGATTGATCGACTTCAGTTTTGGTGGCTTCTTTTTAGTAGCCGGATTGTCTAGGGATGACTTAGATTCTCGGTCCATTCTGTAGCTGTGCGGTAATCTATATTGTGCAATGATTGTGCTTGAGGTGGACTTTTTTTATTGAAATTTAGAATTTAAAACTAGATTTGGGTGATTCTGATGTTGTTATACACTCATTTGAAGTTATAGTGCAGAATTTAGGAGTAGAAAGGGTGGTAGCTGGTGTTTAGTGTGTAGAAAAGGGTGTTTTATAGGTTTAGAGAAAGGAAGACTTTGTTTGCTGATTTTTGTTTATAGATAAAATGTTTTGTTCATTTTATCAAATTATTATAAAAATATTAGAGTTTTCCTTGTGCGTACTTGGTTTTGATATAAATTTATATTTTGTTTTCGTTTAACAATGCAAAACGGTCTCGTTTGGTTTCAGTAGATTAGTTTTTCTTGATGTTTTTTTAATTAATTAGTTTTTTATTGTCATTTTTTTATTTAGTTGTTAGCTTTGCATGAAAAAAAACATTCAAAATCTCATCACGATGCACATCACAGTGAAAAAATCTAAAAATATATTAAGAAGTGATAAAAATATGTGTTTTGTGCAAAAAGAAATTAAGGTGTTTGAATAATTAAAATAATTTGTATCACTGCTGCAAGTTAAACCACATTTTTCGAGTTTTTGGCGTTGATAGAAAAAAAAACACTTACTATAAAAAAAAAAAAAATGAGACTACAGAAAGTTTGGTTGCAAAAGGCATTGGTGTATTTTTGTGTATTATGGGTTATACAAGGAAGCCAATGGGGACAATTTAAATAGTTTGTTCAGAAATTTTTAATGGTCAGCATGTTTCCTCCATACTGTCTTAGACTCCTTTTACAAATATGACAAATATGATATTACATAGGTATATGTGGGATTTTAAAGCTACGCCACGGCCGGTCGGAGTGATAATTCCAACTCTACCGACAGCACTGGTGACTAATACAAATACAAAAGAACAACGAATAACATGAAAACGGAAACGCGTCTCCTTCTTTTCCAAGAACCAGTTTTGCACTAATGAGAATCAAATTTTTTATTTAACAGTTCAGTCTTCTCTTCAACTCGTTTAGTAGAGATCGGTCGCTCGATAGAGATTAAAACCAAATAAAGTGTTTTATAATTTTTATCAAAGTAAATCCCCCAAATTTTCATTTCATACTCTCAACGATAGAAACGATCTGGAGATAAGGAAACTGAAGTCATCGAAAAAAATGTTAACTCACTCATAAAACAAAACAATCGATTGTCTATTAATTTATACTGGGATAACAGAACCAGACAATTAATTCTGTGACCCGAGTATGTTTTAATGAACAATCAAAATGATCTTCCGTGCCTTAAACTTTAAAACACAGAAAACACACTCCTGATCCCAGGAATAGATCTGGGGAAAGCCGTCTTGGACGAAAATTTCTTTATTTATTGAACATCCATTCGAGAAGTTTGAGACAGTAAGATCTGCTTTTCAGCAAGTGTATAAAGTGAATGAGTCCATTTGCCCGAATCACTACCTGGAGAAGAGAGCTCTGCTGAATCACGTTTTACCTTCGAAAAAGCATCACGCAATGGCGATCTGAAAATCTTGGTTTTACCGAGTTCAATGAAGACATTTGCCAAGTTGCCACCATCGCTGAGCCAAATGGGCCAAGTTCCCTGTTCATATCGAAGGATGAACTCTAAATGATCTTCGCATCATTAAAGAAAAAGAAATCAGCAGGAGTCGATGGTATACCCAATATCGTAATACGACGTCTCCCTGAGAACGTGAGTTGAAAGACAGCTGCTATACATCCTCTCCCGAACAAGGGAAAGGATAATTCCAATCCGGCAAATCTTCGGCCGATAAGTCTTCTTCCGAGTATTACCAAAGAATTCGAAAAAGTCCTCAATAGAGCTCTGTCCAAGTGGGCCGAGGACAAAAATATAATTCCAGACACCCAGTTCGGCTTTAAGGGGGGACATGACACAATTTATCCCGCGTCTAAAATAGTATCTACTATGCAATGGAACAATGCTAAGAAACAATGCACGGGTACCTGTCTGATTGATTTGGAAAACGCTTTCGTATGGCTAGAGGGTCTTTATCTGAAGCTAACCAGATGGGGCATAAGTAAACCACTGTTATACATATATGCTTTACGACATGCTTAATGGTAGAAAGTTTGTTGTCAAGAGTGGCAATGTGACTTCTACCACAACATTTTATATTAAAAATGGTCTGCAAGAGGGAGCGATGAACTGAAAAGACGGTTGTTTTATAGCAGCTGCCTTGATAGCAGGTTGAAAGTGATTTGTTACATGGCCCTCATCAGGTCAATGATTGCCTACGGATGCCCTGATTGGTTCAACGTTGCACCATTTCGTATGGAAAAGATTCGGGTGTTTAAGAAACAGTGTCTTCGTACCTGTCTTGGACTACACAGAACACCAGAGTCAGAGTACAAACACTACTATCACAACGAGGTCGAGGTCTTATACAACGATGCCAGTAAAAACAGGATAAATAACTTTTTAATTAAGTTCATTCGAGGCCACATTGCAAGAGCGATGTCCTCGACTAATGACCAAATCTTCGGGGCTTACTTCTCCCAAGATGAATACTTTGAAAGTAAACATTAAGCTGTTTCATACCGAACAAGGCTTTTCTTTATTTATTAGAGGGAGCTAATAAATATATTGGCAATCCCGTTGATCTACCACTTCAGCCGTAAAACTGTGGATTGGCGGCTCCTTTACGACCGAGACATTATTGTCGGAGGGAGCGGAGCAGAGCGCATCCGTTTCAGTAGGGCTGTGCCTGTTCGAGACCGGAGGAAATATTTTGATCAAGTGCACCAGTTTTTGTGTCTTAATAACCGACAATTGCAGTCCACTTTTATTGCCTATGGTCGGCTTACATAGTTGTAAGGTAGCATTAAGTGTGCAAATAAAAGCAGTTACGGCGGCACAAAAATAATGCTACAGTTGCTGTTCTAGTTTTAGGTAGATTAAGTTTATTCTAAGTACTTTAAGTTCGATTTAAGGTAGGTTAAGAAAAACAAAATTGGAGATCTAATTTTTTGTTTTTAATTTTCAAGATAAAAATAAAACTTTTTAATTAAGTTAATTATTTATAAGTTTATTTTTAAGATATGGAGTAATTTAGAGCACCCGCACAGGGCCAGTAAGTTAGTTTTTAAATGTTTGTCTAACATTAAGTTAGTTATAAGTTAATGAAGAAAATAAAAAAAATAATTATAAAAAAAAAAAACAAAAACACTTTGTGACAGTTTTTCATGGGCGTATGAGAGTAAACTTGTTGAAGCATAACCATGGAACCAAATTTTCAAATTCCACAAAAAAATGAGGCAAAGGCATGGTATGTCTAAGAGTCAAATACAATGTTTGGTCATTTTTACTTGCGATTTATAGGGACTATAAGGCAAGTTATTCATTCGTAAAAAAAATTCTAACAATCAAACATGACATTACGATGATAGAGAGGTCAAAAAAAGTGGGTCTGGAAATTCCGTCCGTCTGTCTGCTTGTCTGTATGTCTGTTTGTCTGTCTGTCCGCATCGATTCCTACAGCCTAAACGGTTTGGCCGATTTGATTCAAACTTGGTATATAGTATTTTTAGAGTACTCTACCCGACGGTTTTTTGAATTGGCATTCTAGCTCCAAAACTAACGGTACCTGCCATATAACTTTTAATGAAAAACTTATTTTTCTCGAAAACGGCTCTTACGATTTTGATAAAACTTTCTGAATAGTGTTTTCTATGCAAAATCTATCTTTAAGTTTTAATGGATTTTTCAGAAAAAGTTTTAAAACGGTACCTCCCATATGACCGGTTTTTTAAATCAGACTTTCTCGTTAACTAATTGACGGATTTTGATGAAATTTTCAAAATATATAGTGTTTTATGATTTAAATAATATTGCTTATCAAAATTTTCAAAAACATTTTTTTTTGATTTTTAATATTTTTTTAAAAAAATTATTTTGTTTTTTGAATATTTTGAAAACGGATCTATAGATTTTTAAAATTTTTCTCCTAGTATAAACTATAGATTTCTTTGAATTGACATACACAAAAAAAATTTAAAATTTTTTCGAAAAGTTTTTCAAAAATAACATTTTTTTGAAAAAACTGGTCAAACGATTTTGAAATGAAAAATTCATAAAATAGAAAACAGCAAAGGAAATAAGATGGCTTACAACATTTTTTCTAAAAACGTTATGAATAGTGTTTTTTTGATTTCATAAAAAAATTGTTTGTTTAATATTTTCCCCAAAATTTTATTTCATATTGCTCGGCTAAGCCCTAGCTATTAGTCAAATAAAAGAAGGTGACAACCTACATACATAGATACCTACGTATTTTAAAGCATTTCATCATCATAAATAAGGAAACCTATGATAAACACACAAAAACAACTAACAAATAAAAAACTATTCGATTACTACTGAATGCAAAAATTTCAATCGAGAAAACAAAAGTTTACACCTGCCTATAAATAAACAAAACCACTGTGTTAACTTTTAATATTGTCTCTATACCCACTCGCTTAGCAGTAGTTGGAATGTGTATCTTAATTTTAGTACCTACCTTCCTTCCAACCTTATTATAGGTACCTAATAACCTTAATAAATTTTATTAATGCCTACCCACACCATACGTTTATCGATCCATCAAACATAATTAAGCTATTTTAAATAATTTGATTTCAAAAAGTAAATTATTGTTATTGGGGCGTATATACCTAGCATTATTGCCCTATTGCTGATTCCCACGAATCTTTATGCCAGTTGTTCAAATTTGTCCATACCAAAATGAAAATTAAACTGAAAAAGTCCTTCATATCTTGCACTTAAAAAGGATTAGCACATAGGAGCAAGTACGTGCGACCCAGTCGTGCCTTTAATTAATAAAACGTGTGAAAATGTCCCTCTTCTTTTAGCTCGAAGGCTTATTTTTATTGAACTTGTAACCATAAAGCAAAAACCACATTGGAGGTACTTCACAAACGATTTAAGGAAGGGTTAACTCCTGCGGAGAAAATTGAACCCCGGGTTGTCGGGTTGCTAATTAAAATTGTTTAACACCTAATTGAACGTATTACAAAAACCTTTTTTTTTGCAAAAAAAATCATTGCCAACACTCCTTATTCATCATAATCGCTCATGTTAACACTTTCGCATTAAAAATGTACACATTGCCCAAGAGCATTGGTAAGTGCCTTCAATTGACGAGATTTATTTAATCCAGCGTTAATGGAGCACCCTTCCAAAATGGAATTTAATTTTCTCAATGATAAGCCCGCAGATTACGTTGGGTTTTTTTTTTAATTCAAACGCCCATGGCATGGAACAATGACAAGCTGATGATGTGCTGGTAAAATTTTGCATTTTTGCGGATTTTCATCACTAAGCAAGGATGTGAGTGCAAACAATGAACGCTGAAAAAAAAATTAATTATGCAATTAATAATTTATGTACACGCGCGTACAAACTCATTCTCAATCTCAATGACGAAAAAACGACGATGTGTTAGCGTGTTGGTGAACAAGAAGTCTGGCCTAGGCAAGAATTTCCTTGCCTTCTCCCCTACCAAGGACAAAGTTTCCTATAAAATTGATTTAGTTAATGCTTCATATAATTAGTGGGAGCAAAAACAAAAAAAAAACGTTTTCTACACATCCCCACGGGGAATAAATTTTATATGGAAGGATAACAATAATGATCTTAGTTTTATTGTGCAGAGGTAAATGAATTTTCATTGCCTCTCAGAGAGCCTTAATCGTGTTGTCGGCAAGGGCGGGGAAGTAGGAGTTTTTCAACTACAGTCGGGTTTCCTGTAGAATGGACGACTACGACGACGGACCGATGACGTAATGTGGTGCAGGATAATTATTCATATTCATATAATTATTAAAAGTGATTATGAGTTGTTTAACACTTAACAATGATGGCGACGAAGATGCGAGGACACGGCAAGGAAGTCACGCCTCGGAGAAATGTTTTATAATAATAAATTTGTTGTTGTTTTTTAAATTTTTGGTGATGTGGCTATGTTTGGTGGGTAAAAAGGATAAGAACCTTCCGTCACCTGCTAAAGGGATGTGGCTATGAACTTCCTTTGGGTTTTTGTGAGAGAAAAGTGAAGGTTTTCATGCTGCTTTCATCATATTGTGTGTCCTTATTCTTTAGAAACATTTGTCATTGAGCATTGTTCACGTCTTTAGATGACACATGAAAATGAGATGTCAAGGCTATAGTATGCTTTTGCTTTTTTTCATTGAGTTTTTTTTTCTGTTTTGTTAAATTTAATTTAGTCCAAACACTGGTGTTGTTCGGGTTGAATGAGAGAAATCCATTACAGACAAATGCCAGAAGATCTTAAGATTTTAAGGACTTTGTGTGTCAGACACAGCAGCCGAAGAGAACGGGAACATTTAATACATTTTTTTTATTATAATTTCTGTTTTTAATTCATTTTAATTGTCAGGAGATATTAGTGTTTAAGTGTGCGTGGGGCTTGGATGAGCGTTTGTTTATGTTTAAGAGCATCTTGTTTATGGCTGTTGACAGATTGAAGAGAGCTACCAGGCTTTCATTTGTTGATGAGTGTTTTAAAGATATAGGCTCGTAGGGGTTAGGGATCTACATATCTTGATGTAATATTCATACAAAAAATATTTAATAATTGACTTGAATCGAATCCTATATTTCACAAAAGGATATCTAATAATGTTATAATGTAAATATCTACTGTAATTGAATTTCGTATTATGCCTCTCGAATGGACCATTTCGGAACCCAAGCATACAAATAACATCACTGGCTCCTCTTTTTTAAGAAACTACTACTGGTGATGCACTAAACAATAAAGTTAAAGTGACCGTCATTGGCGAGATCTCTTCTGATAGCTAGACTGAAATGTGAAGGGAGTTAACTAAAAGGTATTTGAGTATCGTCAGAACCCCCCAAAATCGTCGCTTGATATGAATGCAAATTAAGAATATCTCCACCAGATTAAGAGCTCGTGCTAGTTTTCCGGAGGGACCTTTATCCTTTGACGCAATAATTCAGAGTGGTAATCCAGAACTACCCACTCCAGAGTGGAAAGTCGGAAAAATGTCTGAGTCAAAATAAGCTTAAAAAATAAAGATTACTTGGCTCTTTTATTACGCTGAAGAAACATGCTAAAAATGAAGCTAAAGCGAATATCAGGCCTCGCCAACTATTAGATGCCTCCAAAATCCAGAATTCTGGTACAGAAATATGGGTATTTCGAAAACGCAAATCGACGTTTCAAGTCCTTCGGTGCATGGGATGAGTTCTAGCAATTAACGAACCGAGAAGATGTTTTCCGTAATATTCGACTGCCTTTTCCATAAGAAAACTGAAGATTTGTTTATAAGATCCTTCTTTGTGAACTCAAACAACACATTTGTCTTTTTGAGATATCTTGGAGGCCACTTTCAGAAGAGCTTCCAGCATTTTGGTTCCCCCTCTCTTCCGGACAGGTTTGATTTTTTATATTTTGTATCCCCTTTTTTCATATGTCGAATTGCAGATCGATGTAAAGCGTCCTTTAAGCTTTTTTTAATAAGCACCCGCGAAATGGGTTATTTTTCTGCCCTTATAATGTTAAAACACCGTGCGAGCATAAAGGAAGAAGGGAAGGATGTAAGAGAAGATGTTGATAGAAATTAGTTTTGAAATTCTGCATATCAAAGTAGGAAGGAAAACCCGAACCAGGTAGAGCATTCCACATTTGTCTGGTTCAAATAAAGAGAGAATCTTTGTACTTCCGAAATTGGGCTCAAGCATAAACTGATGGGCATTCCTTGCAGAGCGAGTATTACGCTTGAATTGTTTCATGGGAGAAATGCAACTGGCTACTTCACTGGAGCATGGTTTGTAAAAATAGCGATAGAATAGTGTGCCTTTGAAATTACTTTAATGCGGCGCTCAAGAGATGGTATTGAATCACCTATTAGTTTTAAAGCTCTTTTTTGAATGCGATCCAGGAAACTTAAGTGAGTTATAGGAGCCCAGGAGCGCCTGCCTAACTGTGGGAATAATACTCGAGCTTTAGTCGAATATATGTATACTGTAGCCTGATCAGATGGGTTGAAGAACCTAAATACTTCGCCGCATTCATGGTGACGTCAAATATGTGGTCAATCCACAGAAGGTTGTCTTATCATACGGTGCCGTTGAAGTTCTACATCCGAAGAACATGAATGTAAGTCTGGAAACGAATATGAAATGCACACATTTTCGATAAAAGGGCTTGATGCCAAATTCTATTAAATGCCTTCAAAATATCAAGAGCGATGATTTTGTTTTCACCAAAACGGTTCAGAGATTGGTTCTACTTTTTGGTGAGATATACCATCAGATCACCAGTGGACCTGTTGCTACGAAAGCCATACTGCCTTTCTTTTTTTGACCTGATAACGTCTTTTAAATCGATGATAGGCTACACATACGGAATAATATGACTCATGCTGACAAGACTTATGCTAATCATGCTGATAGGAAAAGTGACGCACGCTGCGATACTGTGGTTCTTTCAACCAAAATCGATTGCAAGCACCAGACGAACATGAAAAAGAACAGGCGCAAATTCCCAAAATAATACCACTCAAATTCAAAAAAATATAAGAAGAGAAAAATAAATACATAATAGGCGGAGTTTTGTTAAAGTAGAAAGTAGATTAAAATATTAGGGTGTGTGTGGGGATTTAACGAGAGAGTTTGTGGGTGTGAGTTAACGGGCTGTATGTTGGTGTTGCTGCCATCAATGTTTTCTTATGATGTTATCACGTAAAATTATCGTCCGTAAACCGAAATTACAGACAACCAACTCTTTTTTTTTAGAGTTTTTAAATAAATTTGTAAGAACTTTCCAAGAGTTTATGTGTTGCTTGAGCATGTGAACTTATAACCTCAGCCTAAGAATTTGACCAGATGGTTTCGTCTTCTGAATAAGATGAACAATATTTGAAGCCAATCTGGGTGATTGTAGCAAAAATGCTGCGGTTAATATAGAATTTAAAACGTTATTGGTCAGGGAAATTAAAAAACAAATTAAAACTGAACCATATATTACATTTTAATCTACTCAGCAGATAAGTCTATGAAGCAGACAAACTAACGAGCACTGACTACGGAGCCATCGGCTCAGACAATACAATACATATAAGACGACATTTATACAGGACAGACACAGAACAGAAGAAAGAGAGAGAACGGAAAAGAAAACACACATGTCCGAGTACTAACCACGCGCAACTATGCTAGAGTTCGCTGATCTCACGAGAAGCAATGTTTTATCAGAGCAAAGTCTGTTCACAAAATTGATAAATATTTACCCGTAAATATGGAAAAACCATTAGGAAACTAAATTTTAACCAAAATACTTAAATAGATCTATAAAAAGGAGGATTTTTGAAACCATAACAAAACTTTATGATCAGCTTCGAAAACAACTGATCAAATAATGTTAATAGTTTCAAAGGAAAAACTCACTTTGTTTAAAATGACCGATTTTGCAATCCAAAACTGGGAACTGCAAACTATTTAAGTACCCAGATAGACTTGGATTCCTTTAAGTATGAAAATCATGCATTTGTATCTGTATTTATCTAATTTAAAATGATCTCTTCTATCTAGCACTCCAAATTCCAAATCATTGAAGAAAACAACTTTATCCTGTAGGTACTCTCATATTTCTTCAAAAGGACCAATAATGCACTTTCCAACAATAAAAACAAAGTGTACATACAAAAGAATGTATTGATATTCATCCTTGTCAGCAGGACTCCTAAGTTATGGCGCATAAATGTATATTCCTTGCAGAAAGATAGAATACAAGGAATTTAATATCTTTGTGTCTACAACATTCGAGTGCATAGGAACTAATAGTATTCATGAAATGGTTACAAAAAAAACCCGAACCATACGCAGAGTATAGGTAAAGTTGTATGCATCAGAACTCGGATCTTTAGAGTAACTGCATCGTTTTTGGTTATATTTTTGCAAGAAATGCAAGTAGTTTGTGAGCTTAGGTAGTTTGGATGACACAATGAAAAATGTTTCGAAAATAAATTGAAATGCTATCTCTTACGAGAATTGGACAGCAAATTATTTCAAAATATGGAATAAATTTATGCAAATATTTTTCTCGCTATAATGTTGGCAGTAGCTTTTTACAATATTTTTTGTAAATTATTGTTTTAGATTAATATCTAAAGGGCTATGAAAGTATATATTTTTTGAATTTGTTCACAAATAGCTTCTATCGAATGTCTTGACTTACCGAGAAGAAGATTTTTTTATTCCTCAGTGGGAATGGTATTGTTTAGGGACAAACGGTACATAATATTCTTTTTTTTTTATTCCCGATATATTTATAAAAAACTTTCATCACATTCAGTTTAGTAGTAAAAGCTTGAATGCGCAACAAACAACTTGGATCAAATCATGCCTAAAGAACCTAACCTAAAGAACACACTTTTTTAGTTTCAGTAATTTTTTTTTTGAAATACATTTTTCATAAATTCTTTATTATTTAAGACTTGTGATGCCGTACTTTATTTTTACTAAAAACCTTTAAGTATTGTGGTTTTGATACTTTTCATGAATTCAAACTGTGTTATTTTCAACGTAGATGTTACTTGTTTCTGTCAAAGATTTTGCTTTCCAATGTAATGAGGCACATTAGAGCAAGTACATGCGACCCTGTCGTGCCCATTTTTTAATTAGTAACTGTGCCGAATAAGAACAAAGCACAAAAGTGTATTATATGTATGTCTCCAAATGATCTCGTCTGGTCTCAAAGTTAGTGATTGGCTGTGAAGATAGCGAGAAGCTAAATGACATTCATGAGAATACTATAGAATGTATCTGCATATATATACAATTGTAGATGTAAACATGTAATCAGCAGATTTGTAATCTATTGATGAATCAATAAATAAGTGCTAAAACAGCTGATTGGTTTAAAACAACAACAACAGTTAATATTATTATTATTCATTATTATTCAACTAGCTTCTACTTTGTTGACGGGCATAGATCTGGGATTTTCTGTCTATCCCTTCTGATAACAGCTTTATAAAGTTTATATTTAGTTTTTTCGGAGTCTGTTTTTTTTCAGTTTTCTGTTTCAATTGTTCATCATATGAATAAATATTTAGATTTTTTCCACAGGAACTGTTGATTTTTTTTTTTTTGGAAAAAAGTATTCTGTGTAGGAGTAGTAGTATAGTGAAGCCTGTTACTCTGCCATCTACCTAATTTCACAAAATTGCGCCAACTTTGTAGAAAGAAAGCACATCAAACAGACCTACAATCAAACATTATTTCAAATTCAAGCCTTTTTCCGAGATAAAAAACTAGCTTATTATTCAATCCAGCACCTCATTCATCTACCCACCAAATTTCATCCAAATCCGTTAAGCCGTTGAATGCGTGATCGCGGAACAAACGTCCAATCATTCACAATTACATAATAATATTTAGTTGGATAAGATAAAGATAGATAAGATAGAGTATAGCGAGGTTGTAAAAAAAAAATGGTTGTCTCTAAAGTCGGTTTACGGACGATAATTTTACCTGATAACGTCATAAGAAAATTTTGATGGCACCAACACCAACATACAGCCCGTTAACTCACACCTTATTATCACTTAACAAAATCTAGTACTAAATATACTACTAAATCTAGTAGTTAGTACTAAAACCTAGTACCAAACTACTATTGTACCAATAACCTAGTACCAATCGGCATCAGTTTTATATTTAACTTGCGGTACCCGGCGAGCGTTACTACACCTTAGAAAAAACATGTTTAGATGTGAAATGCGAAAATAATGCTAGCGGGACCAAACATTTACAGGAATGATCACTGGACAAGACTATATTTACCCTGTAAGTTTCATTAAAATCCGTTGGACGGTTTAGGAGTTCATACTCGACATACATACACACATACATATATACATACATCTGATGATCGCCTGGTGCTCAGAATACGTTTGCGATCGATTTTTGTCACATTTCAGGCCCGGTGCACACCTGCGTCATTTTGACGCGGCGGCGACGCTTTTGCCTCTTACAATACTCACAAATAAATAGAGTGGTGCACACACTCGTCAAATGCCGCCGCGAGTAATGTAAGACGCAAAAGCGTCACCAAAATGACGCAAGTGTGCACCGAAACACAGATCCACCAAAAAAAAATACCCAAAAACCGTTTCGTTAAATCCACACACACACACCCCATTATCTACGTCTACTTTCTACTTTAACACAACCCTGCCCATTTTGTATTTCTATTTCTCTTCTTATACTTTTTAATTTGTGTGGAATTATTTCAGAAATTTGCATTTGCCCATTCTTTTTCATGTTCGCCTGGTGCTCAGAATAGGTTTACGATCGATTTTGGTTGAAAAACCACAGTCTCGCGGTTAGCGTAACGCGTTACTTTTCTAGTCAGCATGTTATTTCGTATGTGTAGCGTGTCATACATTTATATCACGTCAAAAAAATTACATTATGTTCTGTCATTTTGCGTGATGTGTTAAACAAAGTTTTTTTTTGTCCAATTTACCAAGTTTTAATTAGATTATTGTGAAAAAATTGTGTCCTATATGTGTCTCGAGCAGATATTCTATTAATCGCCCTTATTATGTCAAGGATTGCCTACAGATGTAGTTGAAGTTAAACATTGCACCATCTCTAATGGAAAAGATTCGGATGTATGAGAAATAGTATATTCGTACCTTCACAAAACACCAAAGTCGGAGTACAAATATTACTATCCCAACGAGGTCCTATATAATGAGTCGAATATAAATAGCATATATAATTTTAAAGTTAAGCTGAAGAGTGATGCCCTCGAATGAGGTCGGGGCTTACTACCCCTAAGAAGAATATTATGAGAGCACACGTTTCAGTAGTTTTGTCCCGCATTAGAACTTCCTTCATTTAGAAAGTCGGGGGCTGATTCAAAAAAATTCACTTACCCGTTTTCAAAATATTGATTTGATTGAAAAAAATAAAAAAAAAAATATTAAAAATATAAAAACAAAGCTTTCGAAAAAAAATTAATGTGAATTTACTTAGGCTACCTACATCTTCCTGAATATAAATTTTGATAGTAATCGGATTACCAGTTTTCGAGAAAGTCGAAGAAAAAAAAAACGGTACTATGGGTGGTACCGTTTTTTCACCAATATATAACGCTTACCTACAGTAGCACCTACACTGATTTTTTTTCATAAAAATTCTTGGAGCCGTTTTCGAGAAAAATAAGCTGTTACATAACTCTTATATGACAGGTACCATTAATTTGTAGCTAAAAAAAATTTTAAAAACTCCTCTAAATTTGAAGACGATTGGCCCAACCGTTTAGGCTACAGTCCAAAATACATCCGTACAAACCGACAGACAGACATCGTAATGTCATGTATAATTGTTATCTCAAATTTTTTTTTGTACGAATGAATTATAGTACACCTATGTATAATCACAAGTAAAAAACAGATTCAAAGTTTAATTTTTTTTTTGGGAACAAATTCAACCCTGTAGTGTTAGTATTAGTTTCAGTTATTTTGGACAGAAAAACCCCGTTGGGCCAATAAATAAGTTAAGTTAATAGTTAAGCTAGTTTTTAAAATATTCTGTCTATCATTAAGTTAGATAAATATTCATAAGTAAAAAACAAAATAAAAATCATTAAAAAAAAACAGTTAAACCTGTTCATTTTCATTATCCTTAATGTCCCGGGAATGCTAAACAAACTTCTTAATGATGTATCCTTCCATCAATTTCGTCACCAGAAAAAAAATCGCAACATTATTAGTTAAACAATCCCCTAACCTACCCGCAGTGTCAAACTCAAAAAACACACTTGTCATCTGTCAAAGCAGGTCATCAACAATTGTTTGCTCATTAACTACTTTCCCTTGTGTTATTTCTAACTAGTTCAAACCTATTCACACACACCCATCAACACCACAATGAAATGCCAAGCGATACGCGCACCCAAAAGGACATGCGGTTTTCCATGTGCCTCATGATTTATTACGTGACCCCAGATAAGCAACATCTGCGAATGATTTACCTCAGTGATTTATTACGAATCTTCAAGATTCAACTTACTAAATACTTGTGTTATAAACTTTTTTATGTCAATTTCCGCAGGATAGTGGCTTCGTTTGTTTATGTAAATAAATACTCCTTGCAGAGTAAAGTAATTATGTCGGCTGTGTGCCATAGTATGAAAAACCATTTTCACATCCTTGAATCCTAAAACACCAATGCCACACATTCCCTCTTGTCTAAATGCGGATTAATTTATGGGAAACTTTACACGGTGACGGTGACGTGGCATAAACTCGTGGAACAAAGTGATTTATTTGCATAATAATTACAGGGTGATGTCTTGAAGATCATTTTGCCATAATGTAATTTTTTCCCACGGGTGTGTGTATTGTGGGAAATGACTAAAAAGAAAAAGACTTAAATGAAAATGGAAAACTTTGTTTAAATCATTTGCATATTCATTTGCTTATGTTTTTTCCGTATCTGTGTGTGTTTTATGAAGCTTTGGTTATATTCAAAGAAAAAGTGACGAACATTTGGCCAGAAAACAAACCCAAAAAAAACATCAACCAACTCTCAGTGCTGTTGCTGCAACTCTACATAAAGAAACAAGAAAATGTAAATATTTATTTTTAATTTATAACTAACCCAGCTGGATGGCTGCTAATACTTTTGTGGTTGGCAATGGATATAGGTCTATTCATTAAGGCATATTAAGGGTAAAAAATCTTATTCCACTGGAGTAGATTTAATGAATGAAATTTCCCTCTAAAAATAGATTTTAATTGCGAATTAAATATATACAAAAGCTTGTGTACAGCGTAATGGTCAGTTTTGAGCGAGAGACACAGAGAGGGTTTGAAAGTTTTAGGTGAAATTTATTCGACCAAGGACGAGAGGATTTTACATTTAGACTAAAACTGACCATTGAAATGTTGCCAGAGGATTTAGTTTTGGTCAGAATTCAATAATTATGTTGACAGCTGAAATAAGCCAACGTGGCTAGGGCTCCACCTTAAGGGCTTAATTTATCTGAAAGATTACATGTTTTGTATTGGGGGTAGTTTATTAAATAGCAAGTATGATTTCCCTGAATTCAGTAGATGGAAGATTTTTTTTTAATTTTTGTTTTTGAATTATTTTTTTTTTATGTTTTCTTTATTGCTATGGCTAGACTATGACATGGAGCACAAAAGTGAATTTAGTTTTGCAATAAAAAACATTTAAGTGGCAATTTATGCAATATAATTTTGGCTCCGTGACACATTAGGCCATTTCTTCTAAGTTCGTTTTTTTTTTTAATAATTCTGAAAAAGGTTTTTTCTTTCATTGCGTTTTTGCAGAAGATATTGTTGAGGCCTTTTTGGCTTTCAAATCAAATGCTTCTGGTCTGGATGGTATTAACCCTAAATTTGTTATTTTGATTTTACCATACATTCATATCTGACTTATATTTTCAACAGAATCTTAACCATATCTGAATTTCCGTTGGAATAGAAAAAAAGCAAAGGTAATTCAAATACCCAAAAAACGATGTGAAAACACTGCCGAATACAGTGCAAATGCCATTTCGCCTTTTTTCAAAAGTCTTCTTCTCGTCTTTGGAGAAATAAGACCGTCCCTCGATAAAACCCATCCAGTAGTTCTACGAGACTTTTTTTAAAGCATTCGACACTCTCGCCTACTTAATACTGTGTAGAAAGCTCTGTACAAAAATTAATTTTTCATCAGCCGTAACCAAATTTATTTTTTTGTTTTCAACTTTAAAGTATAAAAAATGGCGTTCCACAAGAATCAATACGTGGCCCTAAACTCTTTTCACTTTATACAAATGCAAAACAAATGCATAACATATGCTGATGATGTTCAACACACAACACAGCTCTGTTCAACTTTTAAATGAACAACTAAGTATAATTTACAACTGGGCATTGCAAAACAACCTTTGATTAAACCCAGGAAAATCTAAAGCTCTATCAATCCAACGCAAAATGCTACCACCTGTTCTAATTGCACAAAGCCCAAACTGACTGAACTGACATATAAACATTAATACTGGCAAGGTTTATGGCGGTCTACGTACTCTTTGGCCATCTCAGCACTTTTTTGTAGTAAAAACCAAATTGCTTCTTGCTTAAACAATTCTTTTACCTATAATTTTTTATAGTCCAGTAAGAAAACAAAAAATGACGAAGAAAGGAAAAAAATAGTTACAGGCTGATTTTTGGTATACAGGTTGATATTGATGTGGCTTACAATCTGAAAACAGTCCTCAACTATCCCGTGTACGCTAGGTCCGTTATGGTGGGTCAAAGGTCAACAAAATGGGTTTTTTGCTTTTATTTCAAAAACAGTAGACTCACTTCTGAGCACCTTGAGTCTTAGAAAAAATTGGAAATACCTATTAATAACTTTAAAAAATCACTTCACCTTTTTTGGCCCTCGAAACGAACTATTCTTTTCCTATTAATTTCTTTTTTTTAATGATTTTCATTTAAATTTTAATAAATATTGGTCAAGTTCAACGATTAATATTAAATTTAGTTTATATTTTAATTTTTAATTTTTATTTCTCTCATTTCATTTCATAAATTTGAGTATTTTATTTTTTCAGCGTTTTTTAAAGCCCTACATACCTTAAAATATTGTTATCTTACTTGTAAGTTGATTGAATAAATTGATGTAAATCTAAAAAATCTAAATCTGTTAATCCCTTGAGGCGTCATTGCAGAACAAACGAAAATTTACATTAGCCGTGTTTTATTGGTAATCTATAGCTACCGCTGTATCGGTAGTCCCAATAAAACGCTTTATTCACTCCATAATTCACTTTTAATTTAACGCCCCGAAGTGACAACTGACCTCTTGTTGAATAAATTTGTAAGGGTGTGTTCCAAATTCAACTCAGTTCGTGGACAGAGACATCCGGATTGAATATCCAACCATGATGTCATCAGTGACCCTTGATGACAATTAAATTCGGTTTTAGAAAAAATCTGCAGTAATTCAAGTTTCCATTGATTTAATATACATTTTAAGTCAACTAACACTTTGGATCCTTTCCAGAAAATTCATTTAATTTAGTCAATTTGGGTCACTAATGATGTCAAAATGTGGGAAGGCGCTGTCTTTTAATCTTTTATCATGATACTCAACGAACATGTCCTTAAATAATTAAATCTTGCCAACATATCTTTTCTACATTCCAGTTGGTTGACATTTCTTTCCAAGCTTTATCTCAACTTATTATATTCTCTAATTTCACTAAACTAATTATCGACACTTAATGTTTGTTGTTGTTTGCCCTATAAAATTTAACTGCGCTTTTGTGTATCAACTGTATATATGTACGAATTCAAATGATTATTATGAATATTACCAATTTAGTATTTCTTTATTTATATTCAATGTTGTCCTCAAAATCAATGCCCTAACATAATATGTCAAATAAGCACATAACTAACTCCATTCAGTTCACCTCATAATGTCTTCAATACTTTCTAATACGTAAACACAACAAAATTGAAGCATTTTCATGTGTATGTAAGTATGTATAGAAAATCCAATTATTTAAACAAAAAAAAAAACATTATTGAAAACAACACCTCCTCTACTTGTTGCTATTTTGTGCACAGAACACAAAAATCCATCACTACTTCACAACCCACTAGTTTGTCATATCACACCTTCTTCAACGAAGTCCCAATTGTGTCCTCAAATATCCAATAAATGAAGAAAATATTTCGTAAATTTACACCTCACACACACAAAGTAATCCAATATCTTTGAAATATAGTTCCACTTCAATCTCACAAAATTTGTCCTTCAACATTTTTCGCTCCAGCTCCACCCGCCAAATTATTGCCTAATAGTCCCAAGGGGGTGACGTTTTGTTTATTTATGTAGATTCGAATGCAAACTCCTCTAGGACCCATATTGTTCTTGATTCATATTGAATAGCTATTCAGTTTTCTTATGATGCTCCTGTGAGTATTGTCTCATGCCTCCCCGAGGGAGCATAGTTTTTCTTTGTTGTTTTTTTTTACCATTTCTTCGTCCTTGTTGGGGTAAAGCATATAATTGTATAGTGGCTGAAGTCCTCGGTGTCTTTTTCTCCAACTGGGTTAAATGGCAATAATGGAACAAGCCCAAACAAATAATATCATTTATGCGCTTGGGTGTTTCCAGGACTATTCATCCCCTCATCATAATAATCATCATCATCATCTTCTTGGTCTCATGACTTGCGTGTGTGGGTCTCTTATTCTTGGAAGAGATAAGCAATTTCAATTTGATACACTTTTCATCTTCTTTTTTTTATCTTTGTGTTTTTTTTTGTTGGATTTTTTTATTCTATTTGACAGGATGTCAAAAAGGATGTTTATCGCCGGTATTTTTCAATATTTGGATGGAAAATAAGAGAGTCGTCGACGTCGTTTGTTGTATTGAGATAATACACACGCCATTGAAGAACACACGCAAGTAGTCAACAAAATTTCGAACTTAAGTTATAGCGAGGATGTGACGTCCTTTGTGTACAAATAGCACCAAAAGCTCTTCTTTTTGTCATCCACTAAAGAGGGATAAAGTTGACGGAGGAAGAAGAAATTCAAGGAAAACAAAGTTCTAATCAGATTTATAGAGTCCAGCTGAGTGTCTAGCTTGGATTCACAAACAACGCCATTTAACAAGGATACTTCACAACTTGTTATGATTACAGAAGGAATATCTCTTCATATTAGTTTGCAATTTGGAAAATCATAATGAAGTTGCCGAAGAAAAATTCTTTTTTTTTCTTATTTTCTTCTTCGAAAATACGTTTTGTTCTTGGAAGTTGTTTGTCCGAATTTATTAAAGAACCATTTGTTCTTTAATAACTCTTGCCGAACAAATAAGTTCAACTTTAGGGCTAAATTGAAATTCAAACTCAAAGTAATATAAAAAGTTTTAGGCGCTTTTGGATGCGGTTTGTGCATGGGAAAAGTTCTTATATTGTTTCGAGGAAATTCACGAGAAAAGTGTTGTTGCATTGTAACTTACTGATTTGGCAGTAATTCTTGGTCAGACCGAACAGAAACTTTTACTACTCTAGTTTATGGAAATTGTTATTGTCATTGTGAAGAATTGCTTTGGTAAAAACTGTCATCAATTCAAATAGTTTGGAAAACTTTTTAGTTTAAGTGTTTTCAAGGGTTTACGGCACTTGATAGCCACAACATGTCATTTTGTCCGAAAATTTTAAGCAATCAATATGAAACGAATGATTCTTTTAAGCCAACTTAGTGTTTAGTGAATGAAAATCAAGGCCTAGTGGCGGATCCAGGGTTCGATCAATGTGGGGACAATTTTCGGCTACTTAAAAAAACCTCCTTGGAATAGATATTTACTGAGATGTTTATGGACAACAGAGCGTTTCATCATATTATCTTTGAGCAATTGAGAGGAAATGGAAAGTTGTAGTCCTCTTTTGAATCCGATAGAAGCTGAAGTTTTGAGAAGTCATCAGTTTGTTTATTCAAACAATATATCCAATATTATGAGGCATCTGACCGATTACAAGATGTAGACTCAGGGACCGAGCGCAAAGCAGGCGCAATCCTCTCACTAATTGAACTATCAGTTCTCTATATGTACATTTACGAGAAGAAAAAGAAGCTGGAGCAACAGGATCTAGATTATGAATTCTATCCACTAAAGAACCAATGGTTTAGTCAACAGGTGCAGAGAAATGAGTCCCCGGGAACTAACTCCACCGAGGTACTAAGTTCCTACCTAGTGGAAACTAAGCCCACTTTTGAGAAATGCACTAAGTTCCCATGTAAGATGGAAACCTTGGTAGAGTTAATTCCCGGTGATTATTTTTCCTGCACTGAGTTAATATTTCTTTCTTAGCGCAAAAAATAAAATGAAAAGTGTCAGAGTCAGTCTGTCTGTCTGTATGTACAAAGATCTGCAGTCTCAACGGTTTAAGTGATTACTTTTGGATTTGGTATGTATGCAGGTCTTTTTAGCATTCTTTATAAATATTTATTTAATTTTATTGTTATTGCTAAAAATAATGGTGCCTGCCATATAACTGTTAAATAAAAACTTATTTTTCTCAAAAACGGCTCAAACGATTTTGATGAATATTTTTATGTTTATTTTGGTAAATAATGGCTATGATTTTATCAAAAATACATTTACCCGAAACAGGACCTTTCATATAACGTTTTTTCAATTTTCGATTTTGGATTTCGATCAAATTTTATGATAAAAAAGATTTAAGTCGCTGAATTAATTCTACACACCAACATTTTATTTATATCTATTTATTCATTGATTCTATAAAAGTCCTTCCTACAATTTTTGAAATACTTTTTTCATAAATTTATTATTATTTAAGATATTTATATCACCTTCACATACTCCTCTTTTACTAAAAAACTGTTAAATGTTGAAGTTTTAACATTTTTTTGACGTGATAACGTCTTATAAATCAATGACAGGCTACACGTACGAAATAACAAGACTCATGCTGATAAAAATTATGATGATAATACTCATGACTCATGCTAACCGCGATACTGTGGTTCTTTCAACCAAAATCGATCGCAAGCAAGCGAATATAAACAAGAACAAGTACAAATTCCCAAAATAATTCCACTCAAATTCAAAAAGAACAAGAAGAGAAAAAGAAATACAAAATAGGCGGAATTTTGTTAGATTGGAAAGTAGAGTATTTGTGTGTGTGTGTGTGTGTGGATTTAACGAGAAGGTTTGGGGGTGTGAGTTAAAGGGCTGTATGTTGGTATTGCTGCCATTTAGGAAATAAATTTTAAATTAAAAATTTAAATTATTCCGCTGACAATTTTTTACGTACTTTTTTTCGAATAATCAAAACTCCCAAAAATAGAGTAAGAACTTTGAAGTTACCTTAATATTTTTAAATTTTATTCGACTCTGTGGCCGCAAATTATTTGCATGTGTAGACAATGCAATCTTAAGTTGTTAGTTAACAAACTCTAAAAATTTTCTTTACATAATCTTTGGCAAATATTTAATTGAACAAAAAAAAATAAGAATAAAAACAAACTAAATAAAATAACACGATTTTATCAAAATTGATACTACAATTTTCAATATACATTTTAATTAAAATTACGTTTTATGAGAATCGTTTCATGTTTTTGCTTCTACATACTAATTGTTTTTGCCAACATTTTTGGCTAACGATGTGAAAGCATATACACATAAGCATGGACGTTAGGCCCATATGTGTCCATTTTCTAAGCAATACTACCTTACTTTATCTTAAGTGGATCTATAATCGGAGATAGACCTGAGCCTCAATCACCAAGTTTCTATAGGCAACTCAATCCCTAGTTAGATACTTCTAGTTTTGCACGTCCCTTAGATATGGAATCAAAAATTTTCCGGGTCGGGGCAATACCTTTTTCGGAGTTGGTCTTTTTGACAGCTGACACTTGATTTATGCTCAGTTTTGTTTGACATTTTATAATAACAAGACTTAATCCTGAATAATGTTTTCAAATCGCGCATATTTTTTTCCAAAATGATGGTTCGGTTCGGGCAATGCATCACGCGCTGCGTCTAATATTCGGTCGACATAATCACGTAGCAGCGTCGGTAATTCGAGCAACCATGGATCGGTTTCGCAACACGTTTACTCTAGTAGATAATGCGCATTATAGGAGCACCTGATCAAATGCTGGAATCATAATCGAGCTTCGTCGGCATATGCTAGTAATTGGATGGAATTTAGAAGCATTCGTCCAACACTTAAAAGTATGATATTTAAGCATTCGTATGACAGCGAATCGCCTTCTAAGATACTTGCATTGTCTCAGTTGTAGTAGTTTTGGTACAATTTTGGAAAAAAAGACGTAAACATGCCTATGTATGATTATGAACTTTCGATGTATGGATATTTATGTATATAAAAAGGCTTGTATTATCTTCAAAACTAATAAACCACACCCATACAATTTTTTATTTTATCGTTTTGTCTTAAAATCGAATAAAAACATTAAATTAAGTAACGCATTAGAAAGCAGCATGGCTTCTTGACACAGTATAACACGTAGTCCGAAATCAATTAAACTATTTTCGTAACTATATATCATAGACCGCATGGTTCGGTTCTACACTAAGCAGCTGAATATTAATATTTACCCTTACTGTATGTAACTTATACCAAGGAAAGAGATACTGCGAAAGGTTTTCCTTGCGTAACTTCATTTGGCACTGATGCAGCGAACCCACGACTTATATTGTAATTGGGAAACGACTCTGCACTCGAGGATTAAATTATAGATCTTTTTAATCAAATTAACGTACACAAGATGCTCGAAAATTCTAAGAAATTCCTAAATGAATGGAAATGATGATTTATTGAAATAATTCACTTCAGTGCATTTCAATAAAATCAATTAAGCGTATCAGAATTCTGTTTATTAAATTTTTGTCTCTTACGTAACCATATTATAACAGATGCATTTCACTTCCAGTTCTGAGCCGTTTACCATACTTTTTCCTGGAAGAACAATGTTAAAAACTGGTTATTTGAATTCATTTCATTTTGTTCCAAGAATTTCGGAAATCAAAAATTCACTCCTGAATTTTAATGAAATCGGCAAAAAAAGAATAGGAAAACCAACTTCAATCAGTATTTCCAAACGAATTCACTCGAATGAAATTAAATGTCATTTTTGAAATTGAACTTCTACAGATCTTCTGTACGAAGGCAAGGAATTGAAAATAAACCCAATGAATTGGAAAATGTTTTCAAAATTACCAAAAAGCTCAAGCTTTTTTTAATTTTTATTTCTCTTGAAGCAAACTGTTTAAATAAAATAAAATTGACTGAAAACTTTTCAACGTACAGCTATATAGCTACACAACTTGCAGCATTACTCTTCTCAATTCAATGACTAGGACTTCGTGGCGACTAGAATTACATTGAATCTGGAGCATTGACCATTAAATTAATGGTATGCAAACAGCTTTTTGCATAAGTTAGTACCTACTCGTTTTCTAGCCTCGATGAACTCTGGACATTGAAAACTAATGCCACTTTACACTGGCATAGTGGTCTGTTGAGGTTTTGCACAGCTGATGTTTGAATAAGTAGATCCTTGAAAAATTCTGACAAAAAAGGTTAGTTATGTAAATCCCAAAGGGTTTAACCAATTTGATAGATTTGTTTAGTGCACTGTGGCGTATACGTAACTTTTTTTTTGCCTTCATTTTCTCATGCTAAGGGCTTTGAACGAAAATAAATTAATTAACTATTTACAATTCTGGTTGAAATAATTGAATTAAAATAGTTATAACTCATTTAGGGCATGAATTTTTATGGGCCACACGAACCTAAACAGAGAAGTTTAGTTTAATTGTTCGATGTGGCATTGCGGGAGTACAATTTAATGGCCCATAAAGTCTTCACCCAGGACCATACACGTGCGATGATTTCTATTCAATAAGCCAGCAAGGTGAAGTGAATGGGAGTTCATGTAAACGTTTTGGGGGCAGTTGTAAAAATATATCGAAAGTCTACTTTTTACGCATGTATTTATTCATGGCCAATATGCCATTCTTTGACACAAAAAAGCAATTTATAGGTTTTACCTCACGTCTTGTTCCTATTAGAACTGGCTCTGGGGAAAATTGTCTTGCCAAGGGTTGAAGCCTTGAAGGTTACACAATATGTGTTTTCGACCTTTACGACTTGACTTTGTTTTTGCTCCCAACTTCCAGACTCTTTTGTTTTTGTTTTTTTTTATTTGGGTTGTTTTTGTATTTTCTCTTTGCAATGACATGCAAGTAAAAAATGTGACACTTAAACATCCTTTACTCGTATATTAATTAGGTATTTTATTTCGAAGGAAAACAATTTCCATGTCATCATCAAAGTCTTTAGGGATTTATAAGTTGCTGAGTCACTACAAACCATTAATGTTTAATTTTTATCTGGTGAATCTGCCTCGCAGAATTTATTCCTTTTGGGGAATATCAAGGAGTAACTAGAGAAATAGTTATTTTATTATTTTTAATGTACATTATAGTATTAAAATAATTTAATTAAAAAATGGAGAAACCCGAAAACGAAACTTTGTACAAAACATTAGCAACAGAATTCTCAAAAATTAGGTTTTTAATTATTTTTGAAACTTATTTTTTTTTTATTTACAGGTACTGAAATATTAAATTAAAAAAATATTTTTGCGTGCCGAAGAAGAAAAAAAACGACTCAAGCGCTACCTAGAGGTAATTAAAGTAGGCTTACTTACTCCTTACAATATAAGCTCTCTACCTGTGAAAGTCCCATCAAAATCAGTCCACAAATAAGAATTTTCGAAAAAAACGAGCCCGCCCCATGTAGTGGGTAATTTATATAGTTTAAGTTACTCCCTAGAACATCAGCAATTTGCCAGTGCAGCCGTACCCGAGTTTAACTGGAACAGACAGACAACAAGATAGACAGCCAAAAATTTTAAAAATTCTGTTTTTGTTAGAATATACTTGTATATATTTGTATATACTTTCATATGTATCTTGTAAAAAGCTGTTATTTTGATATTAAACACTGACATGTCATTTTTATTTATGTGTAAAGTATCTTCCAATAGGGATTTTCGAACTTTGACAGTTGATAGCGGCCATTTTGTTGAAGCTACATCTGTCAAACTGGCTGTCATTTGTTCTGTCTGTTTTGTTTTGAATCACGATGGACGGATATAGCGTTCAACAACAAGTGCAAATGATAAAATTGTTTTATCAAAATAGGTGTTCTGTTCGGGCAACGTTCCACTCGCTTCGACTATTTGCATTGTGCTGGATAAATTTGAGTGCACTGGTTCAGTAAATAATCAACCAACCCCCGTTTGTCGATAAAACGCAAGATCTGCCGAAGACATCGTTAGAGTGTGCAGGAGAATCCGAGGCAGTCGATTTCGCGGCAGACATTTAAACGATGTTATTTTCCACATGCGTTTCGTCGAGCATAAATTCAAAAAATAAGTTGTGAAATTATTTAATTAATTAAAAATAAGTAAAATAAAAAATAATAATTTTAAATTTTATTCATTTAACTTTATATTACCACAACTTGGAGACCAAAACACACGAATAATTAAAGTTTCTGTTGATGCAATTCGACATCTTAAAACGCATAGCGTTAATAATTTTTTTGCAGAGATAATACTTTACGTTACGGTACGGTAAGGACGCTGACAAAAATGACGATTTTCCAGATTTTCATTTGAAGGGTATAGCAAATTTTATATATATAAGAACACAGGCAAACAAAGCTTTGATTAAGACTTTTTGGGTGCCAGTACCAAGTTTTACCACATTTAACCAAACGCCAACCAAAAGATGAAAGCCAATTTCGCGTCACACACAAAAACTCAGCTTTTGACACAAATTTAGCATCGTGACTTAAGCGTGCATTCCTAGAGAATTCAACTAACCCAGGAGCTGAAGGTAAACGACCATAAACAACAACGTGTGTTCTCTCACTGAATGGGCTCTGGAGCAGTTGGCAACTGATCCTAATTTTTATCGGAAAATCATCTTGAGCGATGATGCCCATTTCTGGATGAGTGGGTACGTAAACAAACAAAATTGTCATATTTGGGACGATAGCAATCCACATGAGATCTAAGAGCGTACATTGCATCCCGATAAAGTTACTGTTTGTTGTGAATTTTGGGCTGGCGGCGTTCCACATTTCTTTGAGAACGATGTTGGCCAGGTCATCACAATTAAACGGCGAGCGCTATGTGTCGATGATAACCAACTGCTTTTGGCCTGAATTAGATAATATGGACACCAACGACATCTAGTTTAGGACGGCACCACGTGCTACACAACTCATGCCACATTAGACATACTGCACTAGCGATTTAAGGGCATGGTCATCTCACTTGGAGGTGATGTGAACTGGCCACCAAGATTGTGTTATTTGACCCCATTAGACTTTTTTCTTGTGAAGTTGTCTTAAGTCGCAGGTCTATTCGAATACGTCACAAACCAAAGCGGCCCTCAAAACCAACATAACCAATGCCATCGGTTAAATTCATCCTGATTTATGCGAAAAAAACGAATAAAAAATTTCGATGATATCTCATACAGACTTTGTTTTATTTAAATATAGAGTAAGAAAGCACTTAAATGAAAGACCTTTTACATGACTGTAGGTAGGTAATAATACACCGAATAAAATTACTTCATTTAGGTTCTTTCAAAATATTTTTCCACTTACATGGTTTTGGAAAAAAATGAACGCCTTATTAACATCCTGACACCTAATTCTTAAAAAAATACTTAAATATTTATATTATTTAAATACTTAAAAATACTATAATTTTCAAGGATGCTTTTGTTTTCAATAAATTCAAAGCACGCATCCAGGTCATTCAGGAATTATGACATAAAATAATGTAGCTTAAAAAGTTTCCAAGATGCTTAGCAGCAAGATATTTTCATAGTAATCATGAAAAAATATTCTGTTTTTAACATCATTTTTATGATTAATCTATTTTTTTGATTGTGATTTATTAGCTCACACTGAATATATTCGGTTCATCTCATTTTCTATATTTCATTTCAAATGCATTGACTTCTTAGCAACACAATCAATCAATCAAGCAACCTAATTGAGACTGTGGAATAAAAAAGTTGACTTTCTTATTCCAGGATAGACCAAACGCAAGATAATATTTTGATGAATAACTTTCTATAAATTATGATAGAGTTGATTGATTAGCTCAAAATAACATATTATTTTTTATGTTTCATTAACACACTTGATAATCTTTCTGGTACTGAATTTTTTTAATCCTTGTATTTGTTTTCTAGTGAATTTCGGGGCTCTTGTTTTTCTGTATTTATTGATTTACAAAAATGCAATTAGCTCAATATGAAAACACATTTATACATTTCAATTGGAAAAAAAATAAAAAAAAAAAAATATTAATAGCCACTGACCAAGTGTGTGGATTCCAGTTCCTGTTTTGGATCGGTTTTATACTCCTAAATAAACACAATTCTGAAAAATACTTCCATTTTCAATTTGTTGATTTAGCACATATCACTGAACCCTGAACACAAACACGGAATTTTTTTGAAATGGACCTGAAAACAGAAACCATTAACCATTGTGGCTGGAAGTTGGGTCGAAAAATAAAAAATAAAAAATTTTAAATTCCCCTAAGAATTTTGAAGGCAATAATAATCAATTGGAATAGAAAATTATATTTACGTTTAATAAACATTCTATTTCTGTTTTAAGGTTTATTCTGTTTAAAAAAAATATTAAATAGCATTTTTAATTTTAAATGGAGTTCTTTACAAATATGTAATTTCTTTTCTTTAGAACTTTTACGTGCCTTATAATAACAATCAAACATGACGTAACGATGAACAAAATTTACAAAACGTATTGCTACCAAAATTCCAAAACCCGAAATACTCAGTGGAATCAATATCTGGCAAAAATATCGTCGGCATCCGAGAGAGTTTGCAGGAGAATCCGAGGCAGTCGATTTGATATCGCTCACAAGAACTCGGTCTTTCGCAGACACAAATTTGGCTAATTTTAATTCTTGACTTGGGCCTGCACCCGTTGAAAATTCAACTCACAAAGGAGTTGAAGGCACACCGTACACGACCAGAGACAACGACGTATATTCGCCACAAACCACAGCTGGCCTCAAAGCCAACATAACCAATTTCATTGGTCAAATTCATATTGATTTATGATGATATCTCACACACACATTGTTCTATTTAAATTTAAAGTTAGGAAGCGCTTAATGAAAGACTTTTAATATTACGAACTATTAGCTTTTCGACTTCCATGTTTAGGTTTTTACTTGCGATTATAGGTACTATAATGCGAGCTATACATTCATGCAGATTAAAAATTTTGAGATAACAATCAAACATGGCATTAGGATGATGAAACATTCAAAAATTCAATCCGTCCGTCTGTCTGCCTGTCTGTCTGTCTGTCTGTCTGTCTGTCTGTCTGTACGGATGTATTTATTTTGAATTGCAGCCTAAGCTCTTGAGCCAATCGTCTTCAAATTTAGAACTTAAGGTTATTTTGACATTCTACAGGGGAGTTTTTTGAATTTTTTTAGCTCAGAAATTAACGGTACCTGTCATATAACCGCACATATGAGCAAGTACTAGCGATCCAGTCATGCAATTTATTTATGACACGAACGATGTATTTTATCTTTTCAAAAAAGCTTTTGAATTATTTTCTGCATGACTTCAAAGCTGTCTATCCGCGTCACCTGCATCCGCGTCACTTGCACAACTTCTGTTTATTACACTTCCTGTTTTATACAATCTTTACAACCGTGATTTTCCATAGCTACCATAATCTATACACAGAAATAAAAATGAAGTGTCTGTTTTTAATATCAAAATAACAGCTTTTACTAGATGGCGCTTTATTAATATTCTTGCATATGTAAATATTTATTTACTTATTTATTACATAAATTAATAATTTATTTATTTCATTATTAACTTTTTTATTTATTGTCTCATTTCTTTTTATATTTATTTATTTATTTGTTCATCTATTTTAATTTATAAAACAGCACTTTTTTTGTACTTAAGTTCTATCTATGCTATGTATGAAATAATTGTTTTTTTTTTTTTTTAATTTAATTTACTGTAATTTTTATTATTTTTGAGTTATTTTTATTATTTTTTTTTCTTTTTTTTAGAAATTGAAGGTTTTTTTAATTGTTTCCTTTAGAAAAGAATGTACCTATTTTCTTTGTAAATTTGAGTTTATGATTTTGTAAAAAATAAATTATTCAGTAGAAAGATCTAAATTATTTATATCAAATCGCTTTTTAAACTGAGCGTAAGCAACCTATCGCTGTTTAAAGAAAGAAATAAAGGCGACCTGCAGGTATCGTAATTTCAAGCGCATGTATGTACTCTATCGCTGTTTCGTATGTACCATCGAACATTCTAGTTTGTTATTTTACTAAGATTTTTCTGTGGCTTTACGCCTTCTTCTTGAGGTATATCTCGAATACAAAATATGAATAACATGGGGCCAAAAACGCTTCCTTGTGGGAAACCAGCGTTTACTTCTTTAAACACTGAATATTCCGTTCCTTGTTCGGTAAAGTCTATTTTCAGATTTGTTTCGGAAAAGAATGTTTTAATTTAAATCTTAAGCCATCAAGTGGACATTATCGAAAGGGAACATAAAGAAATGCTCTTGAAGACATCAAACAAAATTGATGTTTATGAATAAACCGTTTTTCCTCTACAATAGGAAGTTGGCGCTTGAGTAACAATTTTTCGAAGACCTTGCTTTGAAGTTGTTCGAATTATTGCTCATTGTACATTGATTTTTCTAACACCTGTAATAGACCTAGGATAGACTTTTGAAATAAGTAGAAATATTACGTTTTTTTAAAACCCGGTTGCAGTTTTGTATTGAGAAGCGCGGAATTGCTGCATGATTTTCTTTTTTTCGTGTAGAATTTTCTTAATTTCTAATGAACCATTTTCTCGTTAGGAATTTAATTTCTTCTGTATCGCGCAGAGAATTGCGGAATGTATTTCATGTCTAATTTCAAGCCGAGCTTGCAATAAGACTCCATGAGCAATAGTTTCTTCACATTTTGCACGAAACTGTTTTATAAAGTTTTCTTTATAAGTAGACTTTCGCTACTATCAAATAGACTGGTAATTGATCACATGATCACTATAGGTAGCTTAAATCTTGTTAATTGGTATAGTTTTTAATTCACTCCTTTGAGATAAGTTCTTTTGAAATTGCAAAAATTGAAAAAAATAATATGACTGTTACAAAGTACAATATGAACATCATAAGATTTCAACTACGTTTTAGGGAGTCAATGGATTTCTCAAAAATAAAAAAAAAAACATATGAAAAGTAGCACGAAAATAGAAGAAGAGAATTCTCTGTTGATTTTTATAACCCTCCAGCGTAAATGAGGCTTATCGAAGTAGAAAAAATTAATGAATATTGCAGAGTAAACCATTACCATCATTAAATTACTTTGTATTGAAATCGTTTCCAAACATTAACCAACAAACCACATTGAGTTTTCACGAAAAATTAAACCACCGCACTTTGGCTGCTTCCATAGTTGATTATTACTCAGGCTCATTGAGTTTCTTTTGGATAGATGTTTGCACCTTTGCCAAAAAATGGATTTTTTTTAACTAATGAACATTCAAATTCTTCACAAAAAAATGAATTCACTTCCAATAAATCTTGCAAAATATATTGCAACCTATAAGTTTTCATCACGACAGGAGAACATTTTGTATAAATCTCAAGCTTTTCAAATAATTCCTTTCCTCTTTGTCAGATTTTTCCAACATCAAACTGTTGCCATGTCCTGTTTGATTCCCATCCTATTAAGTACTCGTACAATGTAATATCCTTTTTCGTGTTCCTGTCGGGTCTTACAGTGTATGCATGAGTGAGTTTTTTGAAAGTGAACTTTTTTGATGAATTTATTTTCATATGCACGAATGAGTTTCGTGTGCTCAAATCTGGAAAGTAATAACAGGATTGTTGTCTGCTAATGGGTTGTTCTGCAGAGCAAGATTTCCTTCAAGTCCACGTTTTTGATTTTGAACTAGGATTCGTTTTTACTTTTTTTTTTTTTTTTGAATGAAAGCTGATTTTGTAGATAACTCAACATCATTTGCAGCTCTTGCTTAGAAAATGTCATATTATTGTTCTTTTTGTGGTGTGTTTCCTTTTCTTGTGGGAAATGGAGAAAATAATCAACTGAATTTATGAAGTTTCACCTCAAAAATATATGTACATATGTATAGAAGCTCTCAACTTTTTAATATCTTTACTAAATAATGTTTCACATCACATTTTGTATAAGACATTCTTCATCGTTTTTATTTTATTCGTATTTAAGCCGTAACGAGGAAAGATTGCGTGGGTTTGATTACCCGAGTTTTACTTAGAAATTTTATTTGAAAGTTTTGAAATTAATTATTTCTACAGGTATTATTATTCCAATTAGAAAATTTAACATTTTTCTGGGAATTTTATTTCAAGAAATATGATTATTAACATCCAGTAGACATCTTTGAGTTACTTTTTCATACGAATACTTGAAGAAATTTTAAAACAAAAATCATGGATATATTATATGGAATGTTGGGAAGAAAAGTAGTTCCCATTCAACTTAATTTGCTTACAGAATTGTTTTCGTAAATACTATTAAATTGATTTAACTATTATAATATTAATAATATTAATAGTTTTTTTTATTGTAAGTTATCCGTATGTCGAAGTTAACATTCTTGATTTGTTGCTTTCTGCATGTACGTTCACAGATATTGAAATGGCTCTTGTTCCTGTTAGAAGTTGTATCTCATTTTAATACCATAACTAAGTTCGTCAAACTGCAAAAGTTAAAAAATGTTTCTGAGTTTTTCAACTTATTTATTAAAACACTGGCTTCTACCCTTGAATTCATCCGCTTCAACTTAATTGAATCAAAACCGTTTAAAAAAAAATTATGAGATCCCTGCTGCAGAATTGTGCATTTTTTTATATTTGGAATAAAAGGAGCCTGTGTAGCGAGCCTTGTAACTCTTCCATCTAACAAATTTCACAAACTCGTGCAGGCGTTTAAAATAAGAAACAAACCACCAACCATACGTCGTTTCATATTTTACCCACAGAAACCAAGCATTTTTCCGGGATAAAAAGTAGGCTATTTTTTAATCCAGCACCTCATTCATATACCTACTAATATATCATCCAAATCTGTTAAGCAGTTGAAACATGATTCCGGAACAAACATCCAAACATTTAAATAAACAAATATTCACATTTATTTTAGTAGGATTTTTGAAAAAAATTAAATAATTAATTATATTAATGTTGGAAGATCTTGAAACATAATTTTCTTTTTTGTCGTGATAACGTCTTATAAATCGATGACAGGCTACACGTACGAAATAACATGACTCATGCTGATAAGATTCATGAGTGCTGACTGATGCTAACCACGATACTATGTTTTTTTCAACCAAAATCGATCGAAAGCACCAGGCGAACATGAAAAAGAACAGGCGCAAATTCCCAAAATAATTCCACTCAAATTCAAAAAGAACAAGAAGAGAAAAAGAAATACAAAATAGGCGGAGTTTTGTTAAAGTAGATATAGATATTGGGGTGTGTGTGTTTGGATTTAACAAGAGAGTTTGTGGGTGTGAGTTAACGGCCTGTATGTTGGTGTTGCTGCATCAACGTTTTCTTATGACGTTATCACGTAAAATTATCCCCCGTAACCAACTTTACAAACAACCAACTCTTTTCTTACATTAAGAAAAGTAAGCAGATAGATAAACAAACATCTTCCCGAATTTTGATTTCACTGTTAGCCGTTGCAGATCTTTTGGAGGGTGTAGCGTTTTGAATGCTTGGAATTTTTTTTGAAAGTCTTAGAGCATTTTCGTAAAATCTTGTCTCAGCCTCAGGTATTTTTTCATATTAGTTAGAGCTAAAGTTCCTATTTAAATAACGCAATCTCACTTACTTGATTTATTAGTATCTCATTTTTAATTGCGATTATATGTAGGTAACCGATCACAACCAAAATTAATTCTAAGAAAGATGTAGGCAGCTTAAGTAATTTTATTTTAAAACATTTTCCAAAACTATTTTTTTGTATTTTTAATAATATCTTTAATTTTTATGTTTTTGAAAAATCGATATTTTTGTTCTTAAGTTTGCATTCTTGAAATATTTTGTTTTTAATTTTTGAAATAAAGTTGTTGAATAAAAACCGTCTTACTTGAAAACCGTTCCTACGATTTAAAAAAAAATCAAACTTTTTTACATTTTTAAAGAAATAAAATGGCGTTTACATTTTTATGCTGAAAACCATTTAACGTACTTTTTTCAAACAATCAAAAGTTAGAAAAATAGAATTAAAAAGGGAATCAATCCCTCAATATTTTTAAAATCTTATTCTACGCTTTGACCGCACATAAGAGCAAGTGCGTGCGATCCAGTGGTGCAATTTACTTTTTTGGTGCATATATCCACAATTTGCTTTAATTGCTGGTAAAAATTGTGTTTGTTCGATTTTCGGCTAAAGGGCTGTACCAGTTTTATTTATTACATCGATAAGGTATAAACTGAATCTTGAAAAAATTATGATCGGCTTAATTTGGTATCATCAGAGGGTCCACCCAGTTTGTCTTTTGGTTCGATTGAGGCCCACGAAAGACCATATCAATCATCATCAATAATAATCAATGCATCTGCAAAGGCCAATGATTGCATATCGATATGGCGGACCATATTTCATGTAAAATGGCAAAAGAGACACCGTCGCCGTGAATGGTGTCAAGTAAATAGAGGTATATCCGAGCTCCATGCCGTACACTCTTGTTTGCTACGGTCGAAGTTGTGAAGGTGATTTTTTTGCAAAATTGGAGGTTTTTTGAATAAAAAAAAAAAAAATACAGCACTAATTTTGAACTTTGTTGAATTATTGATTCAATCAAAAAAGCTTTTAACGGCCTTTAAGTCCATACAAAAACTGGCGTTTCGTCATGGTAACTCACTTGGGCTCTTCAGTTGACAGTGAGTACCAGACGCAACTTTCGATTTATTCAGTTCAACATACATAAAGTTTTTGACAAATATCCAACAAGATTAAGTTGGAAAGAAATAGGTTTAGCCCGTGGCCAGACTTGGTTAAATGAATCGAAGGTTTTAATACAAACTCTATATACTACGTTGTAAGAAATATAAAATTTAAAAACAAATAAGCAGAAGACTCAGCACTAAGTGAGTGAGTGAGTTACCGGGACAAAACGCCAATTTTTAGATGGACTAAAAGGCCGTAAAAAGCTATTTTGAATCTAAAACTGTTTTTATTTCACAACTTAAAACAATAAAATAAACCGTGCTGGCTGTAGTCCTAAATACATACATACAGACAACAGAAAGACAGACAGACAGACACAATTTTGCCAGTTACTGAAATATGTTTCTCTATCTTCGTAATGTCATGTTGGATTCTTATCTCATTTTTACTTGCGATTATAGGGTCTATAAGGCTAGTTTAGGATTTGTGAATATAAAAAAAATTGAGATAACAATGAAACATGACATTACCATCATAGAGAAGTCTAAAAAAGTGATCAACAAAAAATGTCTGTCTGTCTGTCTGTCTGTATGTGTAACGAGCTGCAGCCTAAACGGCTTAAGCGATTATCTTCAAATTTGGTGTGCGTGATTCTTTTGGCATTCCCCGGAGGGGAAATTGAATTTTTTTTTTAAACTAACGGTGCCTGCCATATGAATTTTTAAGAAAAGCTTATTTTTCTCGAAAACGGCTCCAACGATTTTAATGAACATTTTTGAGAATATTTTTTTGTTGGTATTGGCTATCATTGGATTAGAACCAAATTAACGGTACCTTTCATAAAACTGTTTTTTTTTTTATTTTGCGCATTCTCGGTAACGGCTTCTTGGATTTCTTTCGAACTTTATATTTGAGAAGATCTAGGTAGCTATATTAATTCTGCATATCAAAATTTTGAATAACTTTTTTTCTAATTAAAATTAATTTTTTAAATTTATTTTGAAAAATCAATATATTTAAAACTAAAAAATTAAAAAATATTATTTTTAATTTTAAAATAACATGTATATTAGAGTTTATTCTAAAAAACTGCATACCAAAATTTATAATTTTTTTTTTAAACTAAAAATAAAAAAACGGTACTACAATTTTCGAAATACATTTTTCATAAATTCTTTGTTATTTAAGACGTATGATGGCGTACTTCATTTTTACTAAAAACCGTTAAGTATTGTGGTTTTGATACTTTTTATAAGTTCAAACTATGTTATTTTAAACTTAAATATTACTTGTTTCTGTCAAAGATCTTGCTTTTCAATGTAATTAGGCACACACGAGCTAGTACGTGCAACCCAGACGTGCCCAAGTTTTTAATCTGCACAAATGCATAACTTGCATCATAGTACTTATAATCGCAAGTAAAAAAAGAACAAAAAAAGGGCTTTAGTCCATAGTCTACTTCAACAGGGCGACCACTTTAGACTACCTCCAACCCAGCTGCCATATAATCAAGGTCACCAGATTCATTTTCCTACTCGTCTTAAATACTTTGCTCAGTAGATACCTAAGACTTTTAACACCATTCTCTCTTCAATTCGAGTTCTAAGAATTAACTATCACTGTTGGTTGATGTAACTTTTCAAATCAAAAAATTAAGCACTCGATTCCTCGTTAAGATCAAAGCCTAGACTCAGATTAAAATCGATCAAAAGTTACAACTAAATGATTTAAAAATTTGTCTTTAATATGTTCGGCGTTTTCAAGAGGTTTTCCGAGAGAACAATGAGTTTATTCCCAAAATTCATAATGTGCTGTTTTTTTATCGCATCTTATGTAAAACACTCATTATATGAATTTACAGGAGATTCAACTAGATTGGGATTATGTAATGCTTATTCCAGAACCTTGTCGTGTATAAAAAATGCCTGAAGTAGAATCGCCCCGTGGCTTAGTGGTTAGTGTGTCGGACTGCTAAGCGAAAGAACCTGGGTTCAAATCCAGCTCATAACCACCTTTTTTCTGGGGTACTGCCTCTTGCGAGGAACTGACAAAACCTCCAAGAGTAAAATTTGTCTCGAAAAAAAGTGCATCTCATGTAGCCGTTCGGACTCGGCGGTAAACTGTAGGTCCCTTCCATTCTTGCAGATTAACAACACACACACAGGAATGGTTGAGAGTATAAGTCACTAGGCCTTGGCTCCTTAAGGAGCTGTAGCGCCAATACATTTATTTATTTTAGTAGAATCGCATTGCTGCCAGTTCAATAATGCAGAAAACACTCATGGAAATCTCTTAATTTCCTGTTAAAATAAATTAATCAATTATCAATTCACATATACATATTTATTTAAGTGAACGTTGTAATACATATTCCACTTTATGCTAACATTATTGCCAATCTTTCTGAAGACAATCAAAAGATAACCTATTTTCAATGTAAAAATATAGGAAAGCTGCAGTCAACCTTATTTTCACTTCTCCTAAGTGAATTCGACATACAATAACAATTTTACAATTTATTTTCACTCAGGAAACACCATTTGCTTGCCTTCTCACTACCAATATCATATTTTTCCATCAATCGATAGTCAAACTTTATCCTTTTACCTTCGCGTCGTGTCTAACTTCAGTGAACTGCATTCCATTTGTAACTGTCATTTCGACATATCAATATGACAGCCGCCAACCTGTGTCCTTCGATGTCGCAAATATTCGCTTAACGTGCAATGTCACATTGAGGGGAAAGAAAGAAGGCGCTTTTCATAACACAGGCATACAAAAACTTCACATTTTTCATAATTGAAATTCTCTTTTGTTTCTTATTAAAATAATCGTCGTTTCGAAACATGGAATGTAAAACATTTCCAATTAAGTGCACCTGAAAAGTGCATTTTGCTTAAACCCTGGAGTGGAGTGCCACACCACTTTCCACCACCATTGCCGCACCAACCGCACCGTTTTTGCGTAGTATCTCAATTTTACTGAGACTTACATACCACCCAACAGACGACTATTGTGCAACACTGCATGAGATTGTTGTGGATTTTTTTTAATCGATTCCTTGCCGCGGATAAAAAAATGTTGCACAAAAAAGATTTAACACAAGCAGAAAAAAATAACACAAAAAAAGAAATAAAAACTTTTTGCACGAGTTGAGAGCTATTAGCGCTTGTGCGATAAAAAACACACTTACACACAGTTGCCTTTTTTCATTTTGCGGCACAACTTTTACATTCAATGCCAACTGCCAGGATAAAGGACCCAGGACTGTCCGAATATGTAGTATCTATACTACTTTCACTATTGAAGGATCGGGGCTGATTGTATGGAGGCAAGGGATGCTCTTGAGTGCTTTAATTCAACGCAAAAACCAGGCATTGATCCAGTTTCTTTTTCACTTAATACAATGGAGATGAAATTGAGGCACTCAGATATATTTGGTGTACAACTGTGCTAGGGTTGCTGATTTTGGTACACAGACAGAAGAATATTGCTAGTATCGAATCTGGAATGTTATTGATAGTTGTATTTAAAAATCAGTAATTTTCAAACACAACTTAAGTAAAGAATTTGTAGTCTATTTAATTCTGAAAGTTTTAATCAATGAGCCACTGGTTAACTAGCCAACTAACATAACTATTGGATTTGAGACAGTCTGATTTGAGACAAGTTGAACAGATTTTTTTCTTTATTTACCAGCTGAAAACTCTTGGCATTGCGCGGGTATACCAAATTACATTTTGTTAAATTTCATTCATTTTCATTGACTTTGAAAAAAGAAATTATATTTTGAACTTTTAGGCTCGAGATTATCATTTGTAGAAAAAACTAGAGAATTTCTTCTTGAATATCAATTTTGATAGTAATCGGATATCCAGTTTAGAGAAAGTCGAAGAAAAAAAACCGGCCCTATGAGAGGTATCGATTTTAGCCCACCGTATTAATTTTTTTTTCATCAAAATATAATGCTTACCTACGTAGTACACTGATTTTTTTTTGTGAGAAAAATAAGCTTTTACATAAAGGTTATATTGTACCGTCAATTTTTGGGCAAAACAAAATTGAAAAAAGTTCATCTGTAGAATGTCAAATAACCTTAAGTTCTAAATTTGAAGACGACTCTACCCTCAGCTTTTCATATTCGTTCGATAATTCACGTCCTTCGCCTTCGGACGTACAATTGCAACGGTGCCGTATGTCAAGCTCATTAAACTCCGATTTATACAGCATTGTCATTCCCCCAATGCCATTGTCCATGAATGGCACTTACATCGAAGAAACCGAAAAGCTCTCAGTACTCGGTATGTGTGTCAACGACGATCTCCGTTGGAACGACCATATATTTGAGATCGCTAAGAATGCTGCAAAGTGCTTAGGTTTTCTGTATCGGTGTAAGAAGTATTTTTCCCCATCTGATCTGGCTACAATTTATAAAGCGTTTATACGCCCTAAACTCGAGTATAACTCCCACCTCTAGGCAGGTGCTTCGCAAACATCGCTTCACCTGCTTGATAGAATACAAAATCGAGCGTTAAGATTGATAGGAAATAGAACTGCCGCTGAAACAATTGCCCCACTTGTACACCGACGCAATGTTTCATGTCTTTCCTTATTTTATCGTTTCTTTTACAAAAAATGTTCACTCGAAGTAGCCAGTTGCATTCCTCCCCTTAAAAGTTTCTCCCGTAATACTCGTCTCGCAAGGAATGCCCATCAGTTCACCCTTGAGCCCAATTTCGGACGTACCGTGAAATATAGGGATTTTTTTTTTAGCCGAACGACACGAATTTGGAATAGTTTACCCGGCGGGATTTTCCCTTGCCATTTTGATCTGCAAACATTCAAAACCAATGTTAATCCCCTCCCTTTCTTCGTAATGCCCGCGCAGTGTGTTCTACATTAAAAGGGAAACACATAATCCCTTGTGCGCGCGTTAATTATAAAAAAAAAAAAAAAAAAAAAACATAGAGACAGACAGACAGACAGACATACAGACAGACAGACAGGCAGACAGACGGACAGAATTTTGCCAGTAACTCAAATATGCTTCTCTGTCATCGTAATGTCATGTTTGATTGTTATTTAATTTTTTTTTCACGAATTCATAACTTGCATTATAGTATGTACCTATAATCGCAAGTAAAAATCAATTAACGCGTTTTCAACATAATGATTTTCCAAAAAAAAAAAAAAAAAAGATTAAAAATACAAAAAAGATATTCTAACATATTTTAATACGCAATTACTTTGGCGTCCTTTATCATCCTGAATATCAAATTTGGCGGCAATCGGTTTTCTAGATTCTAGTAAGTAAAAAAAAACGCTCCTATGGAAGTTACCGTTTATAGCCCACCATTTCAAACTTTTTTCAGCGAAACATAAGCCATACCCCATGTACAATAAAACACTTTTTTGTTTTAATCTTGGAACCGTTTCCGAGAAAATTAAGCCTTTACTGAAGGGTTATATGACAGGTACCGTTAATATTTGACCTTAAAAAAATTACTAAATTAAATATATAATCAAAATCCTCCTAAAAAATCTGCGTCGAACTATACCTACATTTTTATAACCTTTTTTGACCTTTGTTCTTCAAACTGCAATGTTTTAATCCTGGGAGACTTGAATCTACCTATATAAATAGGTTCCTTCTGAAGATGGACCTCATTATTCTCTGACTTTATCACAGCCAGAACTTATTTACCTTGATAGCAGTAATTTAACTAACTTACAGCAAGTAATATGGATGATGAACCCCCAAAATCTAGTTCTCAATCTAGATTTTTAATAAGATGTATTGTGGCTCATAAGGACCACTCTTTTGAATATATTTATATTTGACTTTCTTTCTGTTGTCCTTATTCTTTCTTTAAATAAAAACACTCGATTTGTAAAAACGTTATAACAATTATTTATTTGCGACCGATCAATTTCAACGCCAAAATCCAACTAACTACTATCTCTCCACCGGTAACCCTTTACAAGTATTCTTCGTGTGCATGCATATATTTTTCGATTTTTCTTTGTTTCTAAGAGAGTACCTATTTTTTCTCTTACAATTCGGCCTTCCTTATCTACAATCGTCCCGATTGTCCTCGACTTCAAGTTCTTCATTTAAATATGGCTTTAAATTATCTACCTCCCACACCCCACTATAGGGCACCTGACTAATTTGAAACCCTTCCACGTCTCCTATCACATACCTATCATTTAGTAAAACCTGCCGTATCTCATAAGGCCCTTTAAATTTAGGAATTATTTTCTTACATACATTAGCTTGACTTACAAAATTTTTCACCATCACATAATCTCCTACACTATATTCCTTACATACCCTCTTTTGATCTTTCTTTTGCTTATTATAATCTTGCATTTTCACTATTCGTTCTGTAGCTCTCTTTCGTATTTCTTCTAAATTCCTGTCATTTTCCTTTTCATTAAATTCTTCTAATTTTTCTTTCATTGGATCTATACAATCTCCTCGTTGATTTACCCCGAAAAGTAACTGACTCGGTTGAGCTCCTGTACCCTTATGTAAAGTGTTATTCATAACAAACTCGATTTTAGTTAAAGCCTTATCCAGTGAAAACTCTAATCCGCCATTTGTTATTTTTGCTAACATCGGTACCAGGCTCCTATTGACGCGCTCAACTTGGCCATTGGCTTGCGGCGATGCGGTAGCAATTTTCACATCGTTATTTTTTAAAAAGTCCCTAAACACCTCAGACGTGAACGCACTTCCTCGATCTGACACTATCACCTTCGGCCTACTATATGCATCGAAATAGGATTTTAAACAAGTAATCACTTCATTAGCACCCGTAGAGCGCGTTGCATATAACCTGGTGAATTTCGTAAATGCATCTATCACGAGGAAGACATATTTCTTCTTACACGTTCTTAGTGTTACCGGCCCAAAATGATCTATATGCACGGTATCGAATGGCACATCACCTTTCGGTATGTTATGTAAAAGGCCTTCATGCCTACCCATTTTAGTAGCAAACACTATACATTTTAAACAATTACTTATGTGTGCTTTGACCTTCCTATTCATTTTGGGGAACCAATACGACTTAATAATATTATCTACGACTTTCTCAGTTCCCACATGACCCATATCATCATGGTACTTCTGTATAATATTTCGTTCCATGCTCCTAGATACCACAAACAATATATCCTTGCCCATTTTTCTATACACTAATCCATTCCTCAGCTCATATAACGAATCTTTTTTCATTTGTAATCTTTCCCTAATATTTTGAATAAACTCATCTTTGTTCTGACAAATTGATAACGTTTGTTCAAACGTATTGTCTTCAAGAAATAGTATGCTAGGGATGCGACTTAATGCATCCACATGCTGCATACTACCTCCATTCCTATGCTCCAGGATGTAATCGAAATCCTGCAACTTTAAAGCCCACCTAGCGATTCTAGGGTTTATTTCTTTCTTATTTAGTGTTAAAGTCAAAGAGTTGCAATCCGTTACAATCTTAAACCTTAACCCGTGTAAATAAATCCTAAACCGCCTTAAAGCATTTATTATCGCCAAGGTTTCAAGTTCAAAACTATGGTACCTCGACTCGCATTCTGTCGTTCGTTTGGAGTAGTAAAACATTGGATGAAAAATTCCATCCTTCTTCTTTTGCAAAAAGAATTGCTCCAAAACCTAAAGCACTTGCGTCGCAGTGGAGTTCGGTCTCATCATGTGGATCATAGATGGCTAAAATCGGTGACTCTAACAATTTTTGTTGTAAAACATGAAAAGTCTCAAGTTCCTTTTCTTGCATTTTGAATACGGTGTCTTTCTTTATTAACTTATACAAGGGTTCAGCCAATAATGAAAATCCCTTTATGAATCTCCTAAAATAGGAACATAATCCTAAAAAGCTATGAACCTCCTTTGCATTCTTTGGAATTGGGAAATTCTTCACAGATTCTAATCCTTTCTCATCAGGCCGTATGCCCTCTCCTAAAATAACATAACCCAAATACCGTATCTCTGTCTCCATAAACTTACATTTGTCTTCCCTCAACCCTAATTTATTCACAACTAATTTTCTAAAAACTTCCTTCAGAATTTCTAAATGTTCTTCTGTTTTTGTTGACACCATAATGTCATCTAAATAAATAGCTATTTTGCCTGCCCGAATCAAGTCTGCAAACACCTCATTAATAAATCTTTGGAATACTGAAGGTGCATTCGTTAGACCGAATGGCATCTTCAAGAATTCGTATTGCCCTAATGGCGTTACAAAAGACGTAAATTTTATTGACTCTTCCTCCATATTTACGTGATAAAAGGCACTCTTTAAGTCTAGAAGCGAGAATATTCTTTTATTCACTAACCTATCTAGTAAATCGTCGATCAATGGAAGCGGATAGTTATCTTTCAATGTCTTTTTGTTCAAAGTACGTTAATCGACACACAATCTGATATCTTCCGTCTTCTTCCTTACGAGTACTATAGGTGAAGCATATTCAGATTTGCTCGGCCTAATTACTCCTGACTCTAATAGTTCATCCAAAATACCTTGCACTTTTGCCTTCTCTAAATATGATAGCCTTCTAGGTGCACAACTAAATGGTTTATCATCAGATAATCTAAGCCTTATTTGAAAACTAGTCTCAAGAATATCGGGACGCCTGCATTCCAAGAAATCACTGTACATTTCATTAAACTTTCTTTTTGTTTCATATGTTTGTTCACATTTATTTACTAAACAAATGTCATTTTTATCATCTTCTAATACTATATTCATTAATTTAAAACATTCTTTTTCGTATTTACTTCTACTCTCATTTGTTATCATATCTTTCTTTTCTAACGTAACTTCATTTGTACTTCCGTTTTTAATTATAAATTCATTTTTAGTTTCTAGATCTTTAAAAATTTCATTCTGTTCTACTGTACTCTCATTTTTTACTATTTTTATTTTCTTTCATTAATTTTAACTTAGCCAATTTTAGGAAATCTCTTCTGAGTACTGCATAGTACTATCATCTACAACGTAAAGTTTTAAGTCAATCTTATCGAAATCGAAATAAATACAAGTAACTACATGTCCAATTATTTTTAATGGACTTTTATTGATACCGTATATTGGTTTACATTCATTTTTTAAAACTATAAAATTATGTGGCACGTGCTGTCTTTTTATGATAGAGCTAAGGCTGCCGGTGTCTAGTAGTGTCCCTATAGATAATTTATAAGATAAAAGATTTATTTTAAAAACGAAATATAATTTCCTTACAAAATAATCGTCATCATCGTCATCATCTTCAAAGGTGTGTAGGACCACTGCTTTTCTATTGGGGCACCCGGCTGCTTGGTGTCCTAACTTGGCGCACACGTGACAGGCTCCAGGTTGCCTTTTTTCTTTACGACAGTCGGATGCGTAATGTCCCAGGGAGTTGCAGTTAAAGCATCTTACGTTCTTCGTGTCTGCTTTCTCACCAGGAGTGGCTGCTCGACGAGATGTTGTTTGAGCCGGCCCAGCTGCTGTTGATCGTCTTAATGCTGTTGATGGAACAAGTGCAGACACTTTCACTGGTACTGGTCTACTTTTGGGCAACTCAATTTGCCTGAATGCCTCTAATAACTGCTGTCTGGTTGTGAAGCACTGCATGCGAGCCTGTGTTCGCAGTCTCACATCTGGAATTCCCTCGATGAGATTTTCCAGTACTTCCTCCTCGTCCAGACCCAATTTGTTTGCCATGATGGTCTTTTCATGGACATAATTCTGGAACGTCTCAGTAGACTGCCACACTCTTCCTTCAAATGCTCGTTTTAATTCCAGTCGGCTATCATTTGTGGCAAACATTTCGCTCATTTCTCGAAGTAGTTGGCTTGTCGGGATTTGTGCTAAATCAGCCTTGGAGTGGAACCCTTTTAGGGCATTTCCACCCAGTTGGCACGAAATAAGAATACGTGCGTTGTTGTCGTCCAGTTTGTACGCTTCTACAAGATTTCGGAATTGCGTCTGCCAGTGTGAAAAACACTCACCTCGGATTTCTGGTATGAGTTCCTTTAGTGCTGACACTGGTACTACGCTGCCAGCGCTGGAATCTTGTTTTCTTGCCTTCGTTAGCTCAATCCCTTTTTTTTGGTACGGTTTTTTCCCTCATTTGAAGTTCAATTTCCCTCTACAGCAGTCTGATCTCTTTCCTCATGTGTTCCATTTCCAATCTCTCATTATTTTGTCGTTCAATGTTATCTTCCGTTTGTCGCTCATTATTATCTTCTGTTTGTGCTCTCGTTTGTTTATTTCCTTCATTTGTTCTTCCTTCATTATTTATTTGTGCCTCTGCTTGTTGTGTGCATGTACTATTTGCTGCTTCCTTTGCTATTGCGTCCATCACTGCACTCACACTGTCGTCCAATTCGGAATCGTCGTCCGAGTCTGCGTTGTTGTCTGCGATTCTCTCCTGGTAGAACTCTTCACGCTGTGCGGACGGCACAGATAGTAACCGCAAAATGAGTTCTGCCTTCGAGCCTGTGGTTTTCTGCTTTAATTTCTCCAACGCACGCAGCTGTACGGCTGTATATTTTTTGTATATATCGACGCGCGACTCGTCGTTCTCCATACTTTCAGATATATTAAGTAAATGGGTGGGGTACAGACACAAAACACACACAAAACGGCGACGTCGTCGTTACTCTACAAGGGATTTTTTTTTTCTGTTTGTTGTTTTTTTCAAGTTTGAATTTTGTAACGACGGCGTCGTTGTTCGTCACTTTGGAGAGAAATTCGTTTTGTTGGTTGGATTTTTTTCTTTTCTTCTTTTTTTTTTTTTTTTTGGGGGGGGGGGGGGGCTTAAAAGCACAGATCACATGCACTGTATATCTATATTAGATTTCTTTATACGCGCGCGTAGATTCACGTTCTTTGGGGGTTTTCGTGAGGGCTGTTTTAAGTAGCACCATACAAATTTAATTTTCTTTCTTTCTTTTTTTTCCCGCGATGGGTATATTTAATCCCACTTCTGAATAACTAAGATAACTAGCGCCTTCGTCTGCGTGGACTTCAGACTAAATTATTTGTATTATTCAAATCAATATTCGCAAAAAAAAATTACTCAGATTTATTCAGCAGAAACGTTGCATTTTTCGTAGTACATGGAAGATGGAAGCATCTCAAACAATTATCCAACAATACAGTATTTCATATATAAGCCTCTCCCACAAGAACCGTGCCTATGTTTCTATCTACCAAATTGTCCATCTACCTGCCTAATTTCTTGTTAATGCTTTAAGCCGTTAAGGTGTGATTGGAGAACAAACATCCAAATATACAACCATTCATGGTTGGTAGGATTATCATCTACTCCTAGATATAATTTTGATTTGAGCAGTCACATTTTTGAAAACTGTAACCCATAGAATGTATACTTCTGATTTCAGGAAAGAAAACTTTTAATTCTCTCTGCAATATTATATAGCCCTGGTATTGATAATTGATAGTAATTGGACTCTACTAATATTACATACAAATTACTATCAAAATAAAAACTTCCAAAAAACTTGAATTTGTACCATCTTTGGTACACGAAAGAACTTACATAAATCATTGCCGAACCAGAGAAATAAGGCATTAAAGGCTTATATTAAAATGATGTTACCATTTCATTACACCATCTATATTTTATTGCTGGAATAATTTAAAACCCTTTCTAATATTTTATATACAAATCAATTAAATAAAAACTTTTGCTAAAACGCGACCGTAGCTTTTGGAATTTTGTTAACACGAAGGAAAAACTGGACGGCTATGGCTACCCAGGAAGGAAAAAAAGTATTATGATATCTTTTGTAGTATATCATACGATCTACAAACTTTCTCTTAAAATTTTTCCAGTAGCTCTCACCGTTTCAGATATATACGCGAAAAACAAAAGTTTTTGACATCGTATAAAAACAACAATGCACAAGCCAGATTGATATGGGCTTTTGACATAGCATTTTTAATTACGTATTCAAGACATGGTCCCAAATTTTAGTTTGTTGGCAATTAACTGAATGTTAATGTTGGCAAAAAACTGAATGTGTATTTTGACTGGGCTAAAAAGTCCTTCAGTGAGTCTTTGGTAAGTGTTGATGAAGAATATTTTAAATACTTAAATAATTATCCTCAAGTCCAGTGTAATAATGTTTAAGTGAAACAAGAAACAATCCTGCACTTATATTTATATCTAAAGGATGCGATTACTCGATGTTACTCCACCAACAATATTAAAAAATTTAAAAATAATTTTGAAAAAAATCCTTTATTTTTTAAAAAGTAAAAAAAAACTGACATTCCTAACTACTTAACGACCAATTTCTGAAGCTCTTTGAAGAAATCACTTGTGAAAGCCTATCTTTCCTTCTAAATAACATAATATGTGTACTACAAAATGTTTTGTTTTGCAAAATAGATCAACGACTTCAAACTTTATAACATTGTAGCACAAATGTTCAAAAGCTCATTAATATGGAAATTTATACCATTTTTTATCACATACCTAAAAAACAGATCATATCGGGTGAAATTTCTAAATTCAGTTTTAATCCTTTTAATGCTCACTCTGCTACCCCAGGGAAGCAATGTAGGTCTTTTCCTATTTATTCCTGCAAATAAATTATATTACATCCGTATTTGGTGTTACAAAAACAGTTTAATTCATAATGCTAATTAATGTCAAACTGTGTTCATTAAATAGTGGGCTAAGGAATTCATATGTAGTGGAAATTTTCGGAGAAATTTTCACGTTAATTGCATTGGTTAAGCACCATCAAAATATTCAATACAAATAAATCATTTTATTACTTTTTTGACGAGTGCAACCCGTTCGCATATAATAACATTGCTGTTGATATTCTACAAACTTCAAAAAATTTGCAAAAACGAGTTTTGTTTCTTTCGGAAAAAGTCGATGATAATTTCGATGAAAATCCGGTAAAGAAAAGGCTGCTTCATCAGTATTTACTGATTTTACATTGTCCCTACCTACTCCTCCATCGCTCTCCGTCCTATGATACCAACATCATCTATAAAGGTGACTACACCGTGAACTTCTTCGTTGTCAACATCTTTATACCTTCCAGCTACAGTTCCTATTCAATAATCCATTACAATATTTTCTATACTTATGTCAACGGACTAAGGACTAAAACTACAGGGTTTATAAAAATATAAATAATATTCTTAACGATGTTATTGCACTGACGAAAACATGGTTGAATCCATCTTTTTCTGATACTGAGTTGTTTGACAATACCTACCAAAATTTTTCGACGTGGGCGACATTTCCTTAATGACGCTGCTACTGTAGTAGGAGGTTTACTTATAAAAACCTCTATAATTTGTTCACTTGCTGATGATTTCTTGCAAACAGCACTTGAAGTGTTATGTGTTAAAATAAAAATGTCATCTAATTATGGTCATGTGGTCGCCTCATATATTCCACCCAGCTCTAATATCAAAATTTACGAAATTTTTTGCAATACTTTGGAAACGATATTTGACAAGATTGATCCGAAAGGTGAAGTAATTATAATTAGCGACTTCAATCTTGCCAATTTGGAATGGACCAAGTCTAGTAAATAATGATATATTTTTGCCTGTCAACGCATCGAACTTAAACGAATTTTGTATTCTTTTGGCTTAAATCAGCTTAATGAGGACAAAAACCGAAATGGAAGAATATTAGACCTAGTTTATTTCTCTGATATAATGAATACCGATGAAGATCACCACCATCCTGCTTTAACTATTTCATTGAATTTATGTGTTTCCAATGATCTAAATGAACCTAAAGATCAACTTGTATTTGATTTAAAAAAATGTAATTTCAATCAGTTATTTAATTTACTTATCGATACAAATTGCATATCTTATTTCCAAATTTAAGTTTAGATGGAAAGATTTCGCGTTTTTATGAAATTTTGTTTGATTGCTTCTAAGAATGTATCTCATTACGAAAACTTAAAAACTTTAACAGTAATCTGCCATGGTTTGATTTGCATATAAATATTTTAAGAAAGGCCTGGTTGAGGTTTAATTTATTTAAGACTGAAGAGACACTTAGGCCCAATGCACACGGAGCAACTGGATAAAAACTAAACCGGTTGGCAACTCGGGTTACAGACCAGTTACGGACTCAGAAGTGACTTAATTCCACATACGAGAAAACCATCCACATTGAAGTCAAAAAAAAAAAAACATACATTTATTTGAATAGCAGGAAAGGCAATAAATATATGTATGTTTTTCCACCTCCCGCACCAGCAACAGGTTGTTTTATTTTTGGCTCATTTTCGACGAACTAGAAACTAAAATCACTAGGCAACCCGACATGAAAATCAACAGACGACTGTTTATAGACTTTTTTTTGTTGATCGCCATTTGCTTACACAGGTTATGATTCAAAGAAAACTAGTTGCCAACTCACATCGGTAATCAGTGTTTTTCGAGTTGCTCCGTGTTTATTGGGCCTTAGAGTTTATCGGAAACTGCAAATTACCTTTGTCAACTATTCAATTATTTTATATTCCGAGTTTATTTCAAAAACCGACCAAATTTTGGAAACACGTTAATGAAAATCGGAAATGTGACGGTTATCCAGCTTCTGACAAATTGTGTAATAAAATACTTTTACACAAATAAAAATAATTAGAATTAATAATGGCTTTGTCTTGTGCATTTCTTCATACCTCAAGGATAGGTACTACAGCGTTGTCTTTAAGAATATACGCTCACGTCAATTTAATGTCAATTCTGGTGTCCCTCAGGGGAGTCATCTTAGTTCTCTGTTATTTGTTTTATTTATTAACGATCTTCTTTCTATTTTAAACATTCAATGACGTTAATTTATGCCGATGGCGTAAAAATATTTCGAGCCATTGACAATAGCGCAGACTGTGAACGATTTAAATAAATTTTGGGAATATTGACAAGTATAAGACATTTTGTTGAATTCTTCTAATTTGTGTAGATTATCTAGTTTTTCCGATCGTGGAATCCTATTAGACCCAAAACTATCTTTTATTGATCACTATAAATAAATATATGTGTATATCACTACATCATAAAAAAAGCTAACGGAACACTTGGGTTCGTTCTCGTGAGTTTCGTGAGCCATATGTTATCAAAACTCTATGTTTCATTTGTACGGCCAATCTTTAAATATGGTTGCGTTGTATGGGCATCATACTACTCTATTCACCTTAATAGAATAGAAATCATCCGACGAAGATTTTTTAAAATTTTCTCTTCGTTTTCTTCCTTGGTCAGAAAGACTTATATTATTTTATGTTAACGTTAGCATTTAACGTATTAATAAACAAATCAAATCAAATCAAACAAATCAAATTCAACTATTCTTACCTTACTCTCTCTATATAAAATTGTTTGGACTCGATATTATGAACTTTATAGTACACACTCATTAAAAAAATTTCAGGATATGCCAAAATATTATCCACAAACCACAATCAATAATTATTCTCCCTTTTCTCATTCAGAGCTCGTTACTCAAAGTATCTATCTATATATGTTTTTGTTTTTTACAACAAAGCAGACACATTTTCCAAAATTAACAAAATTATGTTGAAATATTCCTAAAGCAGTTAAATCCTTAATAAAAGAATATAGTTTGAACTTCATTTAAAATCCACAATCAAATAAATAAGGATTAAACAGCATAAATTCAATTCACACACTTCGTCAATATGGCTCTTATTAGTCTGATACCATACGTTTCCATTTTAACAAAACCCAACCAAAGTTTGCTTGAATAAACAAACCACAAAATTAAATGAAAATATAAAAGTTGTTACAATGATAATAAATTTATAAATATTAGTCGAATTGGTGAAAAACGTTGGGCGTTTGATCATAAAATGGAATATGGCAGTGAATTTCAATAGAAAATATGATTTAAAAATTCACTGATGCGGCATAAAGAGTAAAAGTTTTCTATTTAATATTAAGTTTTGAAACTTTTTTATGTGCAGTCATAAAATAAGTTGGTTTTGGGTTTAAGTGTGCTTAGTGTAGCGTTTTTTAAGGTTCCATGAAAATATGATAATTTGTTATTAATATTTATAAATTTTAGGAATCATAAATGAACTCAGAGATTGTTGGTGATTTAAAATTGAAGGATACATATATGGAAAAAGATAACTGATTTTAATAAAAAAGTCGAAAACTTATAAGGTTCAGAAAAAAATTATTTGAACGGATCGATACTTTAGACTCCATCTGCTACTCAAAAACTTGAACCTATCCTCAAGCGGAATAAGGCAAATATTACTTTATTCTAGGTTAATACATGATTATGTAAAATGAAAAGAAAGATAAGATTGCATCCCCAAACAATGTTCATGTTTCTCTGAATGCGGATTCATCGTGGAAAATCAATGTAGTTCGAAAATTATCGATGTTAATTCGATACGCGATCGCCTGCAATCCGCATCAAAGTTATATTCCAGAACATTAGCCAAATATAATGCACCCGCCCTACCTGCTGAAGCTAAAAAGTCTATCAAGGAGGATTTTTACGAATTTCTAGACATATCCTACAAAATATGTCCGGATAACAATGTCAAAATCATTTTGAAGGACTTCAAATGCTAAAACCGCAAATATTTACCAGCAACAGAGAAATACCGAAAAAAGGAAAGAACATCCACCTCTCTCATCACAGGCATATCAAAGAGAATCGCCTCACTTACAGAACCGTTGTTGCAGGACAGATACCCAATCTCTTCAAAAGAGTCAACAGACACTTAGTCACTGAAGTAGCGTTTCTAACAGGTAGCAGCTGTTAAATGGCATTATTTAGAGAGAGAGCAATAGAAGAATGAAGATGCCTGTCCTAGTGCCCAGTATTGAAACAATTAAGAAAAACTTACAAAAATGGATAAACAACAACAACTTGCGGAACTTTTAAAATACGGAGAGGGTGTGCTACTAAGGTCCAAAAAGAAGAAGATCCTATATCCTGCGAAAATATACCGAAGCATATCCCCATTTAATGTTACATATAGGATCTCATCTAACGTAGTAGCTAGGCAAATCAACAGCAGACCAAATTTAAACACTGATACAAGTTCTAGGAAAGACCAACGAGAACAAAGTAGTGATGCACCATTTTTTCGTCAGCTAGTAACCCACTTATGATAAGTGATCATATTGCCTTTCTTTGCGATTTGAAAACTCGGAATTCTAAAAAAAGGGTTGGTTATCTGTAAAGTCGGTTTACGGACGATAATTTTACGTGATAACGTCATAAGAAAACATTGATGGCAGCAACACCAACATACAGCCCATACACACCCACAAACCCTCTCGTTAAATCCACACCCACACACCCCAATATCTAAATCTACTTTCTACATTAACAAAACCCCGCCTATTTTGTATTTCTTTTTCTCTTGTTCTTTTTGAATTTGAGTGGAATTATTTGGGGAATTTTCGCCTGTTCTTTTTTATGTTCGCCTAGTGGTCAGATTACCTTTGCGATCGATTTTGGTTGAAAAAAATTACCCACAAACCCTCTGGTTAAATCCACATACACCCCATTATTACATCTACTTTATACTTTAACAAAACTCCGCCTATTTTGTATTTCTTTTTCTCTTCTTGTAATTTTTGAATTTGAGTGGAACTATTTTGGGAATTCGCGCCTGTTATTTTTCATGTTAGCCTGGTACTTGCGATCGATTTTGGTCGGGTGCGATGTCTATCTACACATCTTGCCTCCTAAGATTCTATCCAGGGTTAACAAATCCCTTAGGAGGTCATATGTTCTGGCAAATTGAGTAATCAACAGCTACCACAATACTCCCACTAGGGACGTACCTTACACAGTCTAAACGTAATCGACGTAATACCAGAAAACCAGACTAAGCCAAGGGGCTTCGTATCCCGTGGCCACCAAAATATATCTTCTGGTGTTGCCTTCGCAAACGTGCAGGATACTTTCTGATGAATATTTACTATCCGAGGCTTGGTAGACTCTAACCGCAATCCTGAAAGGGCCATTATCAGAGGTAAAATGACAACAGCTTCACATAGCATAGCTTCTAACTCAAAAATCTAATTACGAACGAAAAATCATTTTTACACCAGTGATCACATTAGGATTTGTGAGTTACTCTTGTAATTACGTATGCCAACGATGTCATCGCTTAAGGAATAACTCTGGGTTCTTCAGATATGATCACTGGGAGATATGGACATACAGGAAACCTTTAAATCTTCTAATTTTAGTGAAGAACCAACAACAACAATCATGTACATATAATGTATATGGTTTCAACTTTCAACTGACAAATTTACAGAAAACTTGTACATATACACACCCATATATTAAGGGATAAAAAGCATATGTAACTAAAGCAAATAGATATGATGCATGATACAAAGATGGATTTTTTCATTAATAACACCACAACACCTTATTCAACATTCGTCACAATTTCATCCCTTCGGTGCCGCAAAAAATATTCACATTAGATCCTTCTCGCAAAATTTTTAATCAAAATTGCAAAACCCTAAGCACCCGAAACTCAAAAGAGCCGACAGTAATGTCTACACATCCAACTGATACCAACATAAACCAGTCATCCATCTTCAGCCACCGCATTCTCCCAACCCCCGTACACAGGCACCTCTTCAACCCTTAGAAGACTGATTGTCAGACATTCTTTTCCCGACCGACCTACTATGTATTACTGTGAGAATATTTTAAAACTTTGAATTAAATTCGCGCCCGGTTTTCGTCTCCATTACTAGTCCGAAGCTGCATCTGCTGCTCTTTATGCAACATGCATGTGTCACTGTAATATAAGGTTTCTGTAGAAGGGACACTGTGCGGTATAAATATACTATGACATCACACTATTGGTATGAAAGAGCTCAAAATACTTTTTGGAGCTACAGCTGCACACTGTTCTTGTTGTTGGCATGTTACAGTTCATTGTTACCAACGGAGTTATTTTAATCCCGACAAACTTGTACGGCTTATGATGACCAATGGTGCTGAAAGTTTGAATAGATGGAGGGATCAATATTCAATAAATAAAATTTCGTGTCCGCCAAAAGGTTTAAAAAAAATTGATAAATCCATAATCAAAAAAATGTTGACATGCAAAGCTTATCCGATTGAGAAGAAATTCTTTTTTTTTGTGGGCAAAAGGATAATCTATCCCAACAAGGGGTTTATTGGAATAACCTCAGAAAATTTCCTATTTCCATGCCTGGATCAAGTGAATATATCTAAAGTTGTTTTTATTAAGTAGTGCCCCGTAGATTAGTGGTTAGTGTGTCTGACTGCTAAACGAAGAGCCTGGGTTCGAATCTCGCTCATAGCCACTTTCTTTTTGGGGTACTGCCTCTTACGAGGAACTGACAAAATCTCCAAGAGTAAAAATGTGTTCCGAAAAAGTGCATCTCATGTAGCCTTTCGGACTCGGCGGTAAATTGTAGGTCCCTTCCATTCTTGCAGATTAACAACACACACAGAGGAATGGTTGAGAGTATAAGCCACTAGGCCTTTGCTCCTTAAGGAGCTGTCCTGCCAGAAAATTTATTGATTTTTTATATTTTTATTAATTAGAATTAATTAAAAAATGTTTTTTTTTAATTTTTTCAATGGAAGTCAACTATCTGAACAGATACAAAGTTTTAGTTAGTTTATTGTAAAAAAATGTGTTCTATATTTTTGTCGAGTAAATATGCAATTAATTAAAAAAAAGATTTATTAAAAATCGGTTTGCGTTCTAGGGTGATGCGCATACAGGCCCAAACCATTTCAATTTTATTATTTATTAAAACAAAGATAAAGAAGAAGGCTATTGTCAAAGAACTGTTTCTCCGTGATTTAAAAAAAATGACTTCGAATGACGGATGTTTATTAGCAGAAAATTTTGTTTACGAGGTTAAAAACAATCACTGGTTCAACGAAGAAAAATTTTGAACAAACATCAATATTGTAAAGGCGAAATAATATTTTAAATAAATTATTAAAACACTTTTATTAAAAGAAATACACTCATCGGATATTTTCCGTCTTCACTCCACGGGCGTCAGTCTTCAACTACTATCTTTATTAACAATAATATAGACATAGTCATAAATACATAAAATGAAATTTGATATACATGCATTTTTTTTGTTTCTGTATCATGTGCCTACAATTCGGCCATCCTGACATACAATCGTCCCGATTGAATTTACAGTCTAGATTTAATTAAATTTTCTTTATTTTTTAAGATTAATCACAAAGCACAAACATTAGGTTCTTAAGTTTATCTTATTTTCTTTTAATTTTAATTTCTTCACTCATTAGGACAAGACTATCATTTTTATAGGAGCTGTTATTTATCGGTTGTTTTTAGTAAGTTTTTTTGTATCTCTCAATTGTTTCTTAAGTATGAACTTATTGCATATTTTTACGTTAGCAAGTTTTCCTTTAAACACAATTGTAAGCAAAACAAATAATTTACATAGAGATGCATAAAAGTATTTACAGTATTCGCAAAAAAATAATAATTTTGAAATAAATTAAAAAAACATGTTATAAAATAAAGTTCATGCAACGAAGTAGTTTTACTTCTGCCATAATTAATTTTCTATCTCTTGTGGTGGGTTTCTGTCCACCTCGATGCAAAGTAACGAATCGCAAGCAAAAGTCGCAAGGTTTAAAAACAGTCTTATAAGTTTCATGTTCATCATTTTGCCGCTCGTTTGTATGTTCATTTGTAAAATTCCTCTATTCCTCTCATTTGTTTGACCGCTGTTCATTAGATTTTAGATTTTGGTTGCATCGCCATGACGCCAGCGATGTCGTTTGTATTTCGTTGTCAAGCTCTCATCGTCATCGTCTAACAGGTTTTTTCATTTGAAGCCATCTACGTCTGTGCTGACGTCTGCTGCCATATCGTTGGTTACGGGGTTGTATTGGTATTGGTATGCGTATATCAAACCAGATGAACCGTTAATTTTTGAAAATGCGCGTCACGTGATTTGGGGCTGGTTTTCTCGGCACACAGAAATCATTTGCACACCGAACATATTTTTGATAAATATGCACATAGGCACTCGCTGCGGCACTTATATGGGATACAAAAATCTTTTTTCTTTTTAATCACTAACAACTTGCAACACTCGTTTGGGATACAAAAATAACTTCTTTTTTATCGCAAAGGACAAACAGAAATCCTTTCTTTTTTAATTTAGGACGATCTTTCGCGTGTGGGGGTGGATCTTTTATCCCACTTCTGATGTTGTAAAGGTGAAATAATATTTTAATTAAATTATTAAAACACTCATTTTTATAAAAGAAATATACTCATCGGATATTTTCCGTCATCACTCGACGGGGCCAGTCTTCAACTACTCTCTTTATTAACAATAATGAACTAAACTAAATACATGGTGAATTGGTGAATATGGTTAAATACATAGGCATAGACATAGACATATAAAATGAACTTTGATATACATGCATTTCTTATGTTTTTTCTGTTGGTTGTTGAAATCGAAAAATGGAATCATAATGACAATATCTATAGATAATGTTTGAATAAACAATTTTTTTCGTTTCGAAGAATAAGATCAAATTCGAACAGAAGTTTTGAAAAAAAAAATCAGCCGTTAATCAATCAATCTGTTCAAAATAATGCTAACCAATCGATTTTCTTACATTACATTATGACAAAACCTGCGCAATCATCTTGATTAGAGTTCAATATATGTCCCGTTGCAAAGTTTTTCAGACTGCTGGACACTACAAGAGCATTTTTCTTGAAAAAGCGCAGATTAATAATATGTTCTTCGATTACTGTGAATTCACAACGCAAGAATTTTAATTTTAATTCTGATTATTTTTATTTTTTTTTGATTTCGGAGGGGCCTATAATGCTGTATAATAAGCATTTTGCTGTCCTTAGACAAGGAACAACCTGTGCGTTAGATGACAAGAACCTAACTCCAGAAAAAATGTCTGGCTTTAAAAGAGGAAGATTCCTCTATTTATGTCATGACTCATGAGCAAAGCATGTGTGCCTGTGGTCAGAGGATATTTATCAAAAGCTAATCAGACTTGAACTAAATGCACAATTGTTATTTTATTCCCTATGGCATCAGAATTGTGCAACGTGATTACGACTTTGTTCACTGATATTTTGATAATTGGAAGATAAGAGCCCATTGCCATAAATGAAAACTATCTTGTTTAGAATCAATAGTCAACGTTCTTAAGGACTGCAAGGATTTTAAGCTAGTGATCGAATACTTTGGAAATTGGCTTGATTAGTTTCTATTATATTGCAGATCATATTTTAAGGATCGAGTCACCATTTGCTCTCTCTGTAGCTTAAAAGAAAACTCGTACCATTTTCTATCAATATGCCCTATCTTAAAAGAAATACGACATGTATAATTTGGAAAAATAATATTAAGTAAATCAGAGTCCATAAGCATCTTAAATGGAAATAATTGAAAACTTCTCGCCCAATATTGCACTGAAGCTTTAAACTATAGAAACGATTTTTATGAATTTATAAATGAACTCCATAGTCCGTAATGTTAAAAATATATATATATTAAATAACAAAACAAACTTCTTAACTGGTGGCATAACAGTTTTAAATTCATTCAAATGTTAATTTAAATTTGTAATACATTATTGTTATTAAGGAATAAAAAAAAAAAAAGTTGGCATCTGGCAGACGGTTTTATAAACCAAGAAACCAAAGCCATAATTTATTTGTTACATTATAAAGTTGTTAAAACTTTGATGATTGAAAACATAAAGCTTTTATTATTATAATTAGTTTTTATATTTCAACGGACACGAACAGACGCAGAGGCTATTCAAGCCAGAGCTATGGGAGCTTTTGCCATGATAAAACAACTATTATTTTACAGCTGTCTTTGTAACAGGGAATTATTTGTTATATGGCTTTAATATCATATACCTTATAAGCACACTGACAAGCGGCAATATGGGTAAGTTCAGTACATAACAAACCATTGATGATAACGATAACCGGATAGACATAACTAAATGGAATATGCAAATTATTTTGTAATACCATAAAAAGCATTTGATTTCTGAGCACAGTTAGTCGAGTTATGAGCTGCATCGTCTTTTTATCCTGTGGGTGTTTTGCTTACTTCTAACCATCAATAATAATAATGTGTACTTATCTATTAATTGAACCCCGTGATTAATCTCCCTACAATATTAAATGTAATGTATCCAGTATCTACATACATTGTAACACATAAAACATACAACTTTAAACAAAGAACCAGAATTCCACATATTTATTTAATTACATTAAAAAAATTACTGACTGCGTAGCCAGACGCCGCGCCGATGGCCAGGTGCTTTGGGTGTATTCTTTACCGATGATGAATTAAAGATGAATTTTTTGTTTGTATAATCAAAGCTCGCACAAGGGACTATTTACTTCCCTTTTAATGTATGTATGTAAGTACACTGCGTGAGCATAAGGGTAATAGGGAGGGAAGGACAAAAGGTGTCCATTAACATTGGATTTGAATGCTTGCAAATCAAAATAGCAAGAGAAAATATCGCCGGCTAAACTTTTCCTATTTCGTGTTGTTCGGCTAAAAAAAGAATCCCCATATTTCAGGGTACGTCGAAAATGAGCTCATGCGTGAATTGATGAGCGTTCCTTGCGAGACGAGTATTATGGGAAAAACTTTTAAGAGGAGGAATGCATCTGGCTTCTTCGATTGAACTTGTTTGTGAAATTGCTTGTCTCCAATTTACGCCTTTACGAGGCCTAAAAATAACGGTACCTGCCATATGACCGTTTAGTAAAATCTTATTTTTCTCGAAAACGGCTCCAACGATTTTAATCAAAATTTTTGAGAATTGTTTTGTTGGTATTGGCTATCATTTGATTAGTACCACATATACGGGAAAAGTCTATTAACGGTTTTTTTAATTTTGGGGTTTCTAGGTAACGGCTGTTTGGATTTCTGTCAAATTTTATATTTGTAAAGACCTAAGTAGCCTTATCAATTCTGCATATCAATTTTTTTTTTTAATAATTTTTGTTTCTAATAAAAATTTATTTTTGAAAAAAAAATTTCATAAGCATGAAAAGTTTGATTTGCTTAAATGTATTCTTTTAGTTTTCAAACGGAAGTCAAAGCTGGTAACATTGATTCAGTTGCAATACAGAAAAACTTTTCTATCCTTTGCGTATATTTTCGTATGCTCTATTTATGCAATACGGTTCGCTGAATGAGAAGACCAACATTATCCATGGCTTTGCCTTGTCTTTTTCCGCTTTGCATATTTTTTCTTTGCATTTGGTTACTATCAACCGGAAAGGTTGTGGTAGGTATGTTGAATGCAACTCATACTTGAATCCCTGGCCTATAGAGAGAATAAAGGATAACAATGGGCTGAAAACTGGGATTGAAATACTCCACAGGGCATAGGGAGATATATTTATTTTTTCTTAATGTATATGCTGGAGGTTCGGTCAGCCATATTGTAAAAGGAAAGTCCTGAAACAACTGCCAGCTTGGCTTGTTGTGTTGTACTGTATCAATGCTTCATGAGAAGCAGCAGGAAGTTTACCTACTTTTATTATCTATGTAACAGTGCATTTATAACAGTGCATTTTTGTTAATGACATAAAGGCGATGATAGTTCCGGTCGTGTGTAACGGTAAATAATGAGGGTATAAAATGCAACAGGACATCGGTAACCGGATATGTTGAACAGGAGGAGCAGCAGAGGCAAACAGAAACTCGGTAATTGTTACGGTGAAAATGTATATTTATATTGGTTTTGAAGTTTTCCCGTTATGGTTGTGCATGTGCATAACAAGAGCAAGAACAGCGCGAGGAAGTGGTTTACTTTGCTTTGGTTAGGTACCTTACCCATACAGTGTTGTTTTGTTTTTCATTTGAAATCAGAGCTTTCTCTATGCAAGTGAAAGAGATTTATGGCAAACGGTGAACGGGAAATATGGCTTACAAAATGCAGTAGTTTTTCATTTATGGACGCTGTGGTTTAAAACCGGGACTGGCTTGAGTATAGGGAAGGTATGTATATAAGAGTTATATTTACTGTCACTATTTAGCTGAGGCTTAGCGAGGCAAAAGTGACGTTAAAAAAAAGAATATTATAAAATGTAGAAAGCTTTTAGGTCAAACAAAATGCTTCGGGAAAATAAAGATTTTCTTGTGAGTTGTTTTTTTTTTTGTAGAAAATAACTTTTTATCACAACTGAATCCCTGCTCAATGAATAGTAATTTTTCTACTTTTTCAGATAAATCTAAGTACTTGGACACAAATTTTATGTATAAACATAATCTGTGAGTGGAAAGATCCAAATAAGCCACAAAGACCTATCTCTACGTTTTACTTACTGGCTATATACAGGAGTCAACAGAACTTAGTTACGGGTTGAAATCTATTAGATTAAACATTTGGCTTGGGTAAATGAAGTCAAATCTAGTTTTTGACAAGATTCGCTGCCTTCGACATACTCCCTAACCCCACAATCATCTATGTATATATATAGCAAACAAATAACGGCGAGTACATTCTTTCGTCTTGGAGCCACATCTCAATGCATCAACAACTCTTTTGAAATATGCAACATTCTGAACTGAGTAAGATCGATAACAAGTCTCTGACTACAACCCATAGCATTAACGTCCCTTCTTTCTAAGGTCATGGAAACACTGATTAACCGTCATCTTAAGAAATATCTCGAAAACTGAAAGCTTCTTCATGACTGACAGTTTGGCTCTTGCAGCAATCGTTTACCTTTGATCTGATGGCATATATCACCGAGCAGTGCAACAAATCTCTACACCGCGAAAGTAATATTATTGCTCTTTTTTCAAAAATGCGTGCTATTGGGATCGGTGATACTCTTGTTCGTTGGATTAGAAGTTTTTCATTTTCCTTCGATAATTCACGTCATTCGCCCTCATTTAACTCCGATTTATACGGCATTATCAAATGGGGTAATAGGAATCGTGTGAAGTTTAATGCTTCGAAAACTCAATGCTGTCTTCTGTCGTTTAAGATAAACATACCCCCAATGCCATTGTCCATGAACAGTACTTACATCGAAGAAACCGAAAAGCTCTCAGTACTTGGTATGTGTGTCAACGACGACCTCCGTTGGAACGACCATATATTTGAGATCGCTAAAAATGCTGCTAAGTGCTTTTGTTTTCTGTATCGGTGTAAGAAGTATTTTTCCCCAACTGATCTGGCGACAATTTATAAAGCGTTTATACGTCCTAAACTCGAGTATAACTCCCACCTCTAGGCAGGTACTTCGCAGACATCGCTTCAACTACTTGATAGAATACAAAATCGAGCGTTAAGATTAATAGTAAATAGAACTGTTCACTCGAAGCTGCATTTCTCCTCTTAAAAGTTTCTCCCCTAATATTCGTCTCGCAAGGAATGCTCATCAGTTCACCCTTGAGCCCAATTTCGAACGAACCGGGAAATATAGGGATTATTTTTTTTAGCCGAAAAACACGAATTTGGTATAATCTGCAAGCATTCAAAACCAATGTTAATCGACACATCCTATCATTCCCCTCCCTATCTTCCTAAAGCCCGCGCAGTGTGTTCTACATTAAAAGGAAAACAAATAGTCCATTGTGCGCGCGTTAATACAAAAAAATAGAAGCTTGCCGCTGGACCGCTTATTAAAAGTTTTATTGGACGGTCTGAAGTCTGATTCGCACAAAATAATTGTTGGTGTGCCCTAGGGCTCCGACTCTTTTCCTTCTTTTTATAAATGATCTGCTGATAGATTTTTATTACGTTATAAATATTACAATGGTTTATTACCGCACATTTTACATTAAAAAGATTTGATACAATAAGTATATCTTTCATCTTAAATATTATTTGTTTAAGAGTTTCTTTATTTTCTAATTTTGGGTTAAATATTATGATTGGAGAAAATACGAGAAACCTTCTTTTAAGAAAGAAAAAAAAATGTATATGTTATGAATTAATTACTCAAAATTAGTGAATAGAAAAAGGAGAATATAAAATTATTCAAAAATTGTATTACAGTAGGTATGGGGTCACTTTGGTCTGGGAATTCAGCGTAAGAAAGAGACAGCACTATGTTTGAGTGAGAGAGGTGATTAAGATAAGAATACTTATATTTTTAAATAGTTGTGGTTAACGTTTGCGGTTATAGTTTGAATATATATATATGTGTTTGTTGTTGTTGTGGTGCGTGGATAGATGATAAGAAAATGTTTAGGAGCGCGTGGTAAAGAGGTCGGCAACCTTTGAATGTTGTGTATGGCTTATCAGTAAAAAAAAAAAAAGAAAAAAATCTAATGTCCGCTGGAAACATATTTTTTCGGACGCGCAGTTGTTCTATATTTTGTCTGTGGCGCGTGGATAGATGATAAGAAATGTTTTAAATGTACCGCATGATGTATAAGATTTTAGTAGTTTTGGGAATTTTTTGTGTGGTTAGGAGCGCGTGGCAAAGAGGTCGGCACCGCACCGGTGGTTGTGTATGGCTTATCAGTATTGATGTTTTGCGGTTAGGAGCGCGTGCCAGTGTGAGTTATAGAAATGTGTAATGGTGTTATCACAATATGTTTTTTATGATTCATTGTAATTTGTGGTTTGTATTTTGTTTAATGGGTTTATATGCCTACATACATATGTGAGAAAAAATTTATATTCTAGCAATGATTGCGGTAATCATTAAAAAAGGTAGAACGTTTGGCTTAAGTGTTTATTTTTAGAACAGCTCTGATATAGAGAACATTAATTGGGGAAGTAGAAAAAACAATATGTTTTGGTGTGAAAGATTAAGGGAAGGAGAAACATTTTGTATCTGTGAATCTGGATGGTTGGAGATAAAATTTACGGATGTAATATTCTATAATGACACATTAAAATTGATGCTACAGCCAGAATATGGAAGCGAATGCGTTTTGTTTCATATTAGAAATGGTGAGACCGTATCGCCTATTCTGAGTTTTAAGTTGCAGTTTCAATCTATGCAACATGTACGGTTTAAACTTTTAGGTGAGAATATTACTTTTCATAAAAAAAAAAAAAAAAGTAAAATGAAATGAATAAAACATAAAATTATATTATAGGAGGAGAGTTAACACTGAGCGGAACGATCACACCTCATTCGAATGCTGTAAAGAGAAAAGAGGGTGAATATCCATCGCTTTGTCCATTTGGTGAGGCTGAATTACTTAATGAACCTCAAAAAATTAAAAAGAAAAAAGACAGTCATCGCAGAGAAATAGAGACAGTTGAACGAGTTCATGACACATCATTTCAATCGAATGTATTTTAATACATACAAGATGAGATAAGAATAAAAGATGCGAGAGAGAGATGAATATAGATAGAATAAAAATTATATAAAATTTAAAATTTGAGTGTAATGTTTATTAGTTTATGACAAACCTTTGGATAGCAAGCATCTTTTTTAAAAATGTTGTTTTACTCATCAGTCTTATGTCTGCTTTTAATTTGTCCTTCATTAATTGCTACTTTGCCATTACCTGTGGATATAAATTTGCAACAAGCAAACATAACTGACAATCTCTCTTTTTCATTGAGTTTACCTAACAATGATACTGTGCAGATAGGTTTATCGTTTCGTTTGTTAACCTTTACAAATGGTAAAAATTTGCTTAATACCACAACAACAACCGATACAACATCATTTCAAAATGATGCAACAGTGACTTCAACAACAGCAAGAACGGTAAATAAAATTTTGGAGGAGAAAAAAATAGTAACCGTAGAGGAAGCAATCGAGAGTTTTAGGCAAGACTTAATTAAAAAAGAAACTGAAATATCAGGAATTATACAAAGTAAGGATGTTTTTTATAGACATTTAAAGCTTGAGTTTGATGAAGATAAGGCACTAACTGTTCGATGTTCGTATGATAGCAATTATAATTTGCGCACTTTAAGCATTAAATGTTATGAGTATCATGAATATGAAACTGAGAGAGTATTAAGTAATGGAGAAGTTGAGGTCTTTATGAAGGAGGATCTCGCATACAAATCTGATGTCGAATTACTGAATTTCAAATCATTAAAACAATCATACCATATGAATATCTCTTAAGAAAAAAAAATGTATAAGTGTATATATCAATAAAGATTTTTATTAAAAAAAAAATACAAAAAGATGTGTCTTATTTATTAATTTTAGGTATAGGAATCCAAGAGTTGTGATCGGATGAAAAGCCGAGCCATTTAACAAATAATCGATCTTTTTTCCTTTGAAGCACTTCCTCGACTAGATATGTATCGGGGAACTTAGTTTTCTGTAGTTCAAGCTCATAAAACCCTCCTTTAATGGGATGTCCTTGGTGATCTTCCAATAGGTACGTTATTGGATTTGAGCGTTGCACTTTGGCTATCTTAAAGATTTCTGTGGTCCAATTCGGTGTGTATCCTTTATCGAAAACATGTTTGTATTTACTAATTCTGACAAAATCCCCGGTTTTAAACTTTGGAGTAATATGTATTTTGATGTGATTATAGATCTTGGAGAGTAATATTTTTTCATTTGCAGCATTGACTTCAGATGGTTTCATATTTATCGTACGATGTTTGGAATTATTGTATGTTTTTGTTAGTTGTTCTATAATATCAATCCAACGATATGAACCATTTAAACTAAATTCTTTCCACATCCAAGTTTTCAAGGTACGATTAAATCGTTCAACAATGGAAGCTTTGAGAACACTAAATGTAGAGTAATGATTGATTTGAAACTTTTTCATAAGTTTTTGAAACGATGCATTGAAAAATTCTTTTCCATCATCTGTTTGTAAATTTTTTGGGTGACGACCTTTATTAAATATATCTTCCATAGCCTGAGTGACACTCGTTCCTGTTTTATTTTTAATAGGAGCCGTCCAAGCAAATTTAGAAAATGTATCAATAACTGTGAGAAGATATCGATAATTTTCGTTTTCGGGTGAATACACAACCATCTCGACTAGGTCGGCTTGCCATAAATCATCTAGACCCTTAATAATTACTCGTCTTTTTGAAAAATTCCTTCGAGCAGGCTTATGTAGTTCTTCAACAACGTTTCTCTGACTCATCTTTTTATTGAATGATAAAAACAAAGTAGTTGTTCATGCATTTTATTAATTAAAAATATTTCTATATAATAACTACAAGTTAAAGTCATACTATTTCAATCTTTTTTATACAAAGACATCAGGTTTTTTATTTTTAACAGTCTATTTTCAAGCATGTAACATGCGCATGTATCTGGACCATTTTTGCATAAGTTTGAAGACCATGGGCAGTTATCGAAATGACATCCATGTTTTGATGTTGTAGTAGATACATTCATAAATCTTTTCAAAAATATTACACAATTCAAAAGCTCTTCATGATGTTCTTCCAGTATATTATGATGATTTGTTTTCAGAAACTGTAGAATTTCATCAAAAATTAATAAAAAATCTATGTTAGACATAATGATTGAGTTCTCCACACTGAGGAGATAGATTAAAGACTAAAGTTATAAAATAACTGGTTTTAAGTTTTAATAATTAATAGAATTGTCTTCAATTTCATTTTCAGATTTTTTTTTCTTATTATCAATTGTGTCAAACAGTAGTTTCTCAAATTTTTCAACTACTCCATATTGGATGTATTCTTTAAGTTGTTCGTATGTTTCATCAACATATTTTTTGGTAGCAGCGTCTTCCTGTTCTTGTGGTTCTTGAACATTTTTTAACCGTTTAAAGTGTATGTTGTAATCTCCGCTTTCTGTTTTGAGGAATCCCTCTCCAGCTGGTCCAGGCAAACCTCGCTCTCCCTGTACACCTGGTGGTCCCTGCTCTAATTGTTTTCCTCTTGGTCCTCTGGGTGGGGTTCTATTTGAGAAACGACCAAATTTATCAACACTCATCTTTTTTTATTATTATTCGATAATATTGGCTTCTTTAAGTTCTTCAATGATTGAAATAATTTCGTTAGAGTGATTGTTGTATCCAGCTTGTTGTGAACCAATAAGAAGTCTCAATCGATCTACTAGTTCATTGGGATTATCCCAAAATATATAGTCTTTTTTCAAATTTGATAATTGCATTATTCCACTTCCTGAAGGTATTTGTAGTGTTGAAGAAGTTAGCTCTTGACAGGATTTCGCATATAACATTAAGTCTGAGGTCGCATAACGGATGTTTTACGATATTTTCTGAGAGTTCAAGGCTAAGTACTGAGCCTTTTCATGCCGATTCGTCAGCTTTTTCATTTCCCATGATTCCCGCGTGACCAGGGACCCAGCAGAGTTTTATATTGTGCTGTGTAGCAACTTTAAGCTATTCGTGACAGCTTTTCACAAGCTTGGACTTATTTCAACAACCCGCAAACCTAACCTAACCTAGGTGTATGGTGAAAGTATCTGTTTTATTTTTTAAACTGTCGAAAAACAATAAATATGAATTTCAAAGAAAATATGGTTTGAAATGTTTTTCGAATTCGCAGATTTATTCTTTAACTTACAAGCTTACCCACCCGGCGTTGCTCGGCTATACCATACGTTTTCGAAAAAACGAACCCGGCGTAGCGCCTAAAACCTATTAAAAATATGGGTTTCTTCACTTTTGCCAATAACAGTGATGTTATTTCACCCGAAGAGGCTAAACCAAATTCTATATTTATTTTTGACGATATTGCCTGTGAAAAACAAGACACAGTTCGAGTTTACTTCAGTATGGGACGGCATCATCATATTGATAGTTTTTACTTATGCCAAACTTATACAAGAATACCCAAACACTTAATTCGAGACAATGCGAATTTACTAATCATCTTCAAACAGGACGATATGAATCTAAAACATATATATAATGATCATGTTAATTCAGATATGACATTTAATACATTCCGAATAGTTTGTGCAGAATGTTGAAAGACAAATTACGGATTTGTGGTAATTGACAAGGATAGTCCTTTGAATGAAGGTCGTTATAGAAAAGGCTTTGACTGTTTTCTTAAGTTATAAAACAAATAACACTTTTGATTTAATACCATATGTATAGAAATGTTCTATGAGAACAGTACAGAGCAGTACAGCGAGCAGATAGTAGCAGTAAAAAGCAGTTCCACCCAGATTGAGACCCAGTATTCTTCAGTTAAGATCAGTAATCTCAATATCAAATTCAGTTTAAAACCTTTTGAACGATTCTTTCAACAACTTCGAATCTTATTAACCACTTGCCTCTATAGGAAGAAATAAATATTACATTATGATGAATATAGATGTAAAACAAACAAAGGAATTAATTAAAACTACAGATGCTCTACGAAAGAAATACAAAGCTCTTAAGATCGGTAGGGAAGCTTACGAAACTCAAATTGAAGAAACTCTTAAACCTCTTACGAAACCACTAAACGAATTAGTAAAAAAATCAAATATCAAACAAGATCAACATAACCTTATAAATGGTCCTTTAAAGAAAATAAAACTCAATTTTGAACATCCTCAATCACAAGAAAATGATTATGATAAGAAGAAACATTTTCATGAAGAATTCACCACCCCCAAAACTTCTATTGATGATGATTCACCAATTTTTTCCGTCGATAGTAATACTACTCCAAAAAGAACAAAGAACAAGTCAAGCCATAGTAGCTTTGCAGAACGCTTGTCACAAGAACAATTTCATGACACACCTAAAAAATATATAGATTTATTTCTAAATAATTCCAACACCCTTGATAAAACGTATGGTGTACATTCAAAAGATGGAAAAATGTACATCGGTAATAGTGAGTTAAACCTTATCGGAAAAGATATAGAAATTAAAAATAAAACCTTCGAAGGAACAAATGGGTTATATGAGCTTATATTTAAGAAAAACCCTGATAAACAAGTTTACACCAATGAAGATTTAAAAAACTACAGGACTATATTACATGACACTAATGCTCATAGAATTGATCATAATTCACAGAGACAAGTACACGGCAATAGAGGTTATAAGTATAAAAAAATTATAAGTAAATTATTCGGATTAAGAACAAATACTTCTAATACTCCATCGCCATCATCTTCAACACTACAAATACCTTCAGGAAGTGGAATAATGCAATTATCAAATTTGAAAAAAGACTATATATTTTGGGATAATCCCAATGAACTAGTAGATCGATTGAGACTTCTTATTGGTTCACAACAAGCTGGACACTACAATCACTCTAACGAAATTATTTCAATCATTGAAGAACTTAAAGAAGCCAATATTATCGAATAATAATAAAAAAAGATGAGTGTTGATAAATTTGGTCGTTTCTCAAATAGAACCCCACCCAGAGGACCAAGAGGAAAACAATTAGAGCAGGGACCACCAGGTGTACAGGGAGAGCGAGGTTTGCCTGGACCAGCTGGAGAGGGATTCCTCAAAACAGAAAGCGGAGATTACAACATACACTTTAAACGGTTAAAAAATGTTCAAGAACCACAAGAACAGGAAGACGCTGCTACCAAAAAATATGTTGATGAAACATACGAACAACTTAAAGAATACATCCAATATGGAGTAGTTGAAAAATTTGAGAAACTACTGTTTGACACAATTGATAATAAGAAAAAAAAATCTGAAAATGAAATTGAAGACAATTCTATTAATTATTAAAACTTAAAACCAGTTATTTTATAACTTTAGTCTTTAATCTATCTCCTCAGTGTGGAGAACTCAATCATTATGTCTAACATAGATTTTTTATTAATTTTTGATGAAATTCTACAGTTTCTGAAAACAAATCATCATAATATACTGGAAGAACATCATGAAGAGCTTTTGAATTGTGTAATATTTTTGAAAAGATTTATGAATGTATCTACTACAACATCAAAACATGGATGTCATTTCGATAACTGCCCATGGTCTTCAAACTTATGCAAAAATGGTCCAGATACATGCGCATGTTACATGCTTGAAAATAGACTGTTAAAAATAAAAAACCTGATGTCTTTGTATAAAAAAGATTGAAATAGTATGACTTTAACTTGTAGTTATTATATAGAAATATTTTTAATTAATAAAATGCATGAACAACTACTTTGTTTTTATCATTCAATAAAAAGATGAGTCAGAGAAACGTTGTTGAAGAACTACATAAGCCTGCTCGAAGGAATTTTTCAAAAAGACGAGTAATTATTAAGGGTCTAGATGATTTATGGCAAGCCGACCTAGTCGAGATGGTTGTGTATTCACCCGAAAACGAAAATTATCGATATCTTCTCACAGTTATTGATACATTTTCTAAATTTGCTTGGACGGCTCCTATTAAAAATAAAACAGGAACGAGTGTCACTCAGGCTATGGAAGATATATTTAATAAAGGTCGTCACCCAAAAAATTTACAAACAGATGATGGAAAAGAATTTTTCAATGCATCGTTTCAAAAACTTATGAAAAAGTTTCAAATCAATCATTACTCTACATTTAGTGTTCTCAAAGCTTCCATTGTTGAACGATTTAATCGTACCTTGAAAACTTGGATGTGGAAAGAATTTAGTTTAAATGGTTCATATCGTTGGATTGATATTATAGAACAACTAACAAAAACATACAATAATTCCAAACATCGTACGATAAATATGAAACCATCTGAAGTCAATGCTGCAAATGAAAAAATATTACTCTCCAAGATCTATAATCACATCAAAATACATATTACTCCAAAGTTTAAAACCGGGGATTTTGTCAGAATTAGTAAATACAAACATGTTTTCGATAAAGGATACACACCGAATTGGACCACAGAAATCTTTAAGAGAGCCAAAGTGCAACGCTCAAATCCAATAACGTACCTATTGGAAGATCACCAAGGACATCCCATTAAAGGAGGGTTTTATGAGCTTGAACTACAGAAAACTAAGTTCCCCGATACATATCTAGTCGAGGAAGTGCTTCAAAGGAAAAAAGATCGATTATTTGTTAAATGGCTCGGCTTTTCATCCGATCACAACTCTTGGATTCCTATACCTAAAATTAATAAATAAGACACATCTTTTTGTATTTTTTTTTTAATAAAAATCTTTATTGATATATACACTTATACATTTTTTTTTCTTAAGAGATATTCATATGGTATGATTGTTTTAATGATTTGAAATTCAGTAATTCGACATCAGATTTGTATGCGAGATCCTCCTTCATAAAGACCTCAACTTCTCCATTACTTAATACTCTCTCAGTTTCATATTCATGATACTCATAACATTTAATGCTTAAAGTGCGCAAATTATAATTGCTATCATACGAACATCGAACAGTTAGTGCCTTATCTTCATCAAACTCAAGCTTTAAATGTCTATAAAAAACATCCTTACTTTGTATAATTCCTGATATTTCAGTTTCTTTTTTAATTAAGTCTTGCCTAAAACTCTCGATTGCTTCCTCTACGGTTACTATTTTTTTCTCCTCCAAAATTTTATTTACCGTTCTTGCTGTTGTTGAAGTCACTGTTGCATCATTTTGAAATGATGTTGTATCGGTTGTTGTTGTGGTATTAAGCAAATTTTTACCATTTGTAAAGGTTAACAAACGAAACGATAAACCTATCTGCACAGTATCATTGTTAGGTAAACTCAATGAAAAAGAGAGATTGTCAGTTATGTTTGCTTGTTGCAAATTTATATCCACAGGTAATGGCAAAGTAGCAATTAATGAAGGACAAATTAAAAGCAGACATAAGACTGATGAGTAAAACAACATTTTTAAAAAAGATGCTTGCTATCCAAAGGTTTGTCATAAACTAATAAACATTACACTCAAATTTTAAATTTTATATAATTTTTATTCTATCTATATTCATCTCTCTCTCGCATCTTTTATTCTTATCTCATCTTGTATGTATTAAAATACATTCGATTGAAATGATGTGTCATGAACTCGTTCAACTGTCTCTATTTCTCTGCGATGACTGTCTTTTTTCTTTTTAATTTTTTGAGGTTCATTAAGTAATTCAGCCTCACCAAATGGACAAAGCGATGGATATTCACCCTCTTTTCTCTTTACAGCATTCGAATGAGGTGTGATCGTTCCGCTCAGTGTTAACTCTCCTCCTATAATATAATTTTATGTTTTATTCATTTCATTTTACTTTTTTTTTTTTTTTTTTTTATGAAAAGTAATATTCTCACCTAAAAGTTTAAACCGTACATGTTGCATAGATTGAAACTGCAACTTAAAACTCAGAATAGGCGATACGGTCTCACCATTTCTAATATGAAACAAAACGCATTCGCTTCCATATTCTGGCTGTAGCATCAATTTTAATGTGTCATTATAGAATATTACATCCGTAAATTTTATCTCCAACCATCCAGATTCACAGATACAAAATGTTTCTCCTTCCCTTAATCTTTCACACCAAAACATATTGTTTTTTCTACTTCCCCAATTAATGTTCTCTATATCAGAGCTGTTCTAAAAATAAACACTTAAGCCAAACGTTCTACCTTTTTTAATGATTACCGCAATCATTGCTAGAATATAAATTTTTTCTCACATATGTATGTAGGCATATAAACCCATTAAACAAAATACAAACCACAAATTACAATGAATCATAAAAAACATATTGTGATAACACCATTACACATTTCTATAACTCACACTGGCACGCGCTCCTAACCGCAAAACATCAATACTGATAAGCCATACACAACCACCGGTGCGGTGCCGACCTCTTTGCCACGCGCTCCTAACCACACAAAAAATTCCCAAAACTACTAAAATCTTATACATCATGCGGTACATTTAAAACATTTCTTATCATCTATCCACGCGCCACAGACAAAATATAGAACAACTGCGCGTCCGAAAAAATATGTTTCCAGCGGACATTAGATTTTTTTCTTTTTTTTTTTTTTTACTGATAAGCCATACACAACATTCAAAGGTTGCCGACCTCTTTACCACGCGCTCCTAAACATTTTCTTATCATCTATCCACGCACCACAACAACAACAAACACATATATATATATTCAAACTATAACCGCAAACGTTAACCACAACTATTTAAAAATATAAGTATTCTTATCTTAATCACCTCTCTCACTCAAACATAGTGCTGTCTCTTTCTTACGCCGAATTCCCAGACCAAAGTGACCCCATACCTACTTATTACAATGGATAAATAAAAATGAAGTGTCTGTTTTTGAAAATCTAAATAACAGGTATACGAAAGGATATACAGTACTTATAACAAAAACAGCATTTAAATTTTTATTGTCTGTCTGTCTGCCTGTCTTTCTGTCTTTGTTCCGGATAATCTTGGGAACGGCTGCACTAGGTGGCGCTTGTGTCGTTTTTATTTCTGAAAATTCTTATTTATGGACTGATTTTGACGGGACTTTCACAGGCAGGAAGCTCATTTTGAAAGGAATAACTAAAGCTGTTTGAATTATCCGTAGGTGGCACTGGGTTTGCTTATTTTTCGAAAATTATTATTTTAGAACGAATAATTTCTGGCTAACGAAGTCGCGGGTAACAGCTAGTTAATTTATATAAATACATAATAAACTAATATATGATTAATATATTCGATTGAAAAACAATTACAATCTCCAAATTTTAATAAATTAACATTCATTTGGAAAACGAAAACAACAACAAAATTACAATCAAAATTTTACATTATTGTTATAAGAATTTTAAATAAATTATGTAACATTTATACATATCACATTTTATATATCACGTGTGCCATACAAAGTCAAAAGCTTTTTCAATATCTAGTAATGGGGATATTCCTTCAGCACGATTATTTTTAACGTAGTTCTGTATCCGAAACACTTGATGTGAAGTGCTATGAAATTTTCTAAAACCGAATTGCTCTTCTGGATATAAGATATTATTAGATATAATTGTAAGCATTTTATCTTTTAATATCTTTTTATAAACTTTGCTGATGTTACTTAGCAAAATAATGGGCCTATAACTTTCAGTCCTTTTCAGCTTTTAAAATTGGCACAACTTTAGATTTTTACCAGGCATTAGGAAAATATTGCATTTTGATATATGCGTTTAACCTAGGTAGTTTTTTCAAATAGATGTTTCTTATATGGTCTTCCGTTGTGAAACAATTTACAGATGTTTCAATGGTCGTTAAACTGTTCTGTTCTGGTTCTGTTCTTTCTACTAAATTATTTGTCCGAGATTTTGGGATATAGAATGATTTTTTGAAAAGTTTAAGCAAGTGCATTAGCTTTTTCTACATTAGTAAAGTCTATGGTTGTTTATATATATATATATATATATTCCGTTCTGTTCTTTCCCGAAGGCGTAAGTTACACTTAGGAGACTTCTTTTTTAATGATCCCAGTTATCTCATAAACAATCTCCACGTTTAACTTGTCACATTTCTAAGGGCTTGCTCTGACTTAAGTGAGTCAGGAGTCAGCGCTTTTCCTCACAGTCACTATTAACCTTACGATGCCTAACCTTGTTTGTTTAAATCAATTAAAATTAGAAAAGTTGGTCATGAGATCCAGTAAAACCTTCCCATACTACAATGCATAATTCAAGTGCAGAGAGACAGAAATAAAGATGGGATCAATGTTTTTCGCCTTCTTAATCACAATTTCATGTCTAACTGTCATCTCCAGTTTGTTAACGTTTCAATATTATAATTTATCGTATTACCTTATCAGCCTGAAAAAAGGAAAAATCTCATTAACAAAATCTGTAAAGCTGGAACCCCTTAATTAAATTCGTTCCCATTTCAATCTCAAAATAGAAAAAATCATGTCAGCAAAATTGGTAGAAGTAAGCTAGATACAAATGTTTACCCATAAATAAATCCATTGGATGGATGGAATGATTAAGTCCATGAACACAGAAACCAACAACATGTCTATGAATGTATATTAAAATCGACTGTTCATTTTACGTTCGAAAAAATCTGATATTCAAAAGCATCAGCTTGCAATCTTAACAACCCTGGGAGTTCCACATTTGTTCTCGTTTTTTTTTAGTATGTATGTACATCGACATCCCCATGGTTTTGGATTCTGTGAAAAGCCACCAGCGAATGCGATATTTAAAACAAAAAAAAGCAACACAAGTTAGCAGGAACAAAATTACAAACAAGAGTCGAACAAAAAAGTTTTTTTTTCCCCAAATGGAATACATTTCGACTTCGTTCAGGGACATGGATCGCACAAGCACATGGTCCTTTCATGCCTCAAGAGTGTGGTGTGTATTTTTGAACAAGTGCATGTGCATACAATCGTTTTGGGCTTTGATTTTTTGTTTTATGTGCTACTATCCGTTTCGGTTGAATTAAAAGCTGAATTCCTAATCCCGACAAAAAAAAAATAGGAAACAACCAAACATAATACCCCTTTAATCCTGAGACTGAGGCAAGTCTAGTTGTGGAACAATAACGGCACAAAAGTTAAAGCTGCTAGTTGCAATTAAATTCCTAAGGCTTGATTGTGCTAAGCACATAATAGAAGTTTGTGTGAGTGTGTTGTGTTGATTTACTTATGATATAGTGAGACCATTTTGTGCAGAAGTTGCAGGAATTAACGGGGCAGAAAACAGCAGTCATGAAGTGTTAGAAGCAAACAATTGTAAGCAATTTGGTAATTCCGGCAAACTTTAAGTTTGCAATTAAAGGGAGGGAAATGCAATTAGGTTTGTGGGTGTGTGCTATCTTTTCCTGTAACTGGTGTCTAATTGTTCTTTATCTTACTCCGATTTTATAGGTAAAGAGATAAATTATATTTCTCTTCCTTTTAAGCTTCACAGCTTTGCTAATAAAATAAATAAAAGTGAAAATGAAAATGAAACTCCGGAAAAGAATTTGTGCTACTGATCCTCTTTATTGTTTCCTTTAGTTATAAATTGTTTTTTTCTTAGAAATGTGTACACTTGTTTTTACCGTTAGTGTTCGGGGGTGTTCTGGAGTTTCATCTTGAACGAAAGCAAATGGTAATCAAATTATGTTATTAATTATTAATAATTCAGTACTACCTATCTTGAATTAAGATTAACTTTATTTTTGGTGACGCTACATAGCTTGGTGCTTTTGAGTCTGTTTTTTTTCATATTTATAATGCAAGCAGTCGGGCAGCAGAATTTAGAGCGTGATTAAGAAGTTCCACTTGTAGCTCAACGGCACCAGCTGCTGTTTTCGTTTTATTAGTCTGGCAATGTCTCCTTTGATCTCTTTTTGATCGAGCGGACGATCATTGGCGATATATTGGGCGTCATCACCATTCAACAACTGGTTGAAGTAGTCCCATCTATCTATTACAATCATTTAATCATTATCTTTGCAGGGACCAGGGCGCGTCGTTCACTTTAATGCAATTCCACACAACCTAACACAAAAGCATTACGTTCCTCGCCGTAAATGAGCAAAGAATTCGATCCCATTAAAACTGGTTATACCACTACCAACAATCCTTAACAGCTTTTTCTTAGAGCACTCAATGGAATTTTTTGTATACTTTCGTTTATATATTTGTAATTTACACTGGCTTGCTGTTGATATTTTTACAAGATGCGGAAATACTTTCATAAGGCGTAGTCTTCTGAATTAATCGAAGAAGTCGAAAACAAATATGAAAAAGTTGCACCCGCTAATACTTCAGTCACAACCTTTACTTTAAAGTGGACAAAATTCTAAGAAGTACCCAGGAAATGATGGGATTTCTATTTTTGTGCTTAAAAAGCTACTAAATATCGCCATTCTTCTGCTGACATCTCAACTCAACAACCCGCGTGAACAACAGCTCCTTTTTCGAAACATGGAAAACACCAAAAAAGTGAAGGACTAGCGTCGTAAGATATTGTCCTATTTCACCGCTATGCTGTGTCAGCAAAATATTGGAATAGCTTATTCTGAGAAAGCTTCACCATTTCTTCCGGGAAAAGGAAATTATACTTGAATTGCAGTATTGTTTTCAAATAAGACACTCCACCATACATCCGCTTATTGGACAGCGCTCCAACGTGACACACAGGGTCAACAAGAAAGAGACGACAGTCCTCTGTTTACTAGACATCGCAAAGACTTTCAACACAGTTTGGATAAGAAATACTAGTATTCAAACTGTCAAGGTTAGGACTTCATGAACACTTGTTAGGATTTATCAAAAATGTTCTAACCAATAGATCTTTTCATGTACAGGTTAACAAAGAATATCATCAAGAAAACTCATTGCTTTGGAGTTCTACAAGGTTCCAAGTTGGGCCCCATACTTTTCAACATATATACAACTGACCAGTCTACCAACACTCGAAGCTATATGCCGATAATACATTAACCTACGCAACATACATTTAACCGGAAATTACGGGGAGCAGAGTTGAGGATCACATAAGAAACTTTTGCGACTATAACCTCATATGTAGTTTTAAGATAAATAGCAATAAGAACGAACTTATCAGGACGCTTCCCTTAACGCTGTGATTAAGATCAGTAACAAGCTACCAGACAACACAGTGATAAAGACAATTGCAACAACAAAATATTTAGAAGTGAATTTCACCAATCGCTACAAATTCAACAACCACGCTTCACTTATACTTAAGAGAGCTCACTTCTCCCTACAACAGGTCTACCCGCTGCTAAAGAGTAGAAACGGACTAACCAGGAGGATTAAGCTCATGATCTACAGCTGATCCGCCTCATTATGACATACGCCTGTCCTATTTGGTTTACGATATTACCGACACATGCGAAGAAAATCGAACTTTTTGAAAGGTACAGGTCCAAAACTAAAACCCATAATAGAAAAATATGCCCCAAACACGAAGCTGTATGAAGACGCTAAATTTCCAATAAATCAGTTTATGCTACAGCAATCCATGAACATTTTGAGGACGACCGCAACTTGGAAGTCCGTTAAGAATTAGCCAGGACGGGAGTGTACCGAAAGTCAGCAGAAGATCCGCTTAGAGTCAGCCGAGAGCCCATCGAGAGTCCACCAGGAATCCATTGACCACTACCAGTAGATCTAGATCCGAATTAAAATGTTGAAACATGTCGAACACTAACCACTAAGCCAAGGGGCACGTGTAACCACCAAGTCACTGAAAAGAATTTTAAGACGCAGAGTTTCAGATAATAGTTTTATGTGACAACAATTGTTTGGCCTTCTCAAAAAATTCAAACAAAAACCCAATAAAGAAAAAATTACTTCATGTATATATTTTGTGTTTTATTCTATTGGAATGAAAGTTGTATTAAGAAATAAAAACAAACGCCAAAAGGTAGACATATTTCAACATCTTAAGCTTCATCCCCTCAAAATCTTACTTTCCAAAGCCCAAACTTTCTGTCAAGGAACCGGTTCGTTACCTTATGTTTAACAAGTATTAGAAATATGATATTGTAATCATTCATCCATACAACGTCAAACACAGAATCGTCAAACACAGAAACGTTCTGACAATCATTGCAACGAGAATCCTGTTCATGCAGTTGAACATTGTCTCTAAAGTCAGCGATGTCAAGTTAGAAGCGCTCTTGTCACTTTCAAGATAACTGTCAACATACCCAGAAAATCAATCAGATTCGCGAATTAATTTTTTTTTGCCCGCCATAACAAGGAGATGAAATTTGAAGGGTTCTTACATATTCAAGGTCGTCGAACAATATATATTTTTAGTTCACAGCCATTTCTGTATTCATATTCAAGGCTGAAAAGGATGTACATACATTAATCTTTTTTGAATGACTAAGTCTATTTGATTGACCTTGACATATAGAAGAGGGGGCTGGTGGATTATAATACCACAAAAGGGCTTAATGTAATCAAGTTCAGTTAATGACTTATAAAATACATTAAATCAGAGTGTGAAGTGAATTTTTCAAGTGCTTTCATCTTTGAGAGGGAGTGTATGATGGGGTTATACATATATATGCTCACCGATCAAAGAAAACCACATGTTTTGAAAGTATTTGCATGAATTTATAATATTTCAGTGACTGTGTTCAGATTTAAATAATTGAGGAGCATTTTATTGAAATAATATGTTGCACATAAAGAGTGTGTTAACATATGGTGTGGGGGTTATAACATCATCACCACCGAAAACGCAGCAACAGGGATCCAATCTGGTCCTCATCCAACAAGTTCTTCCATATATCCTAATTGCTATCCGATGACATGGCATCCAGTTAGTTTTATCCCCAATCCTTTTACAATTACTACGTAAAGCGAAACTACAACCCTGCCAATACAATAATCGTTTTTGATGGTTACCTTGATGATGCATCACTAAAAAAAACAATTGAGCTAAAATTCGCCGTAAATCAAGCCTCTTCTGCAAACGTAGAGTACACTGAAACAATGACTGCAACAGTGCCGAAAGAACCACAACCATTACAAAAATTAGACAAATAAGAGCTGCTATAAGGCTTTCCACGACAAGTCAATGCAAACAGCTTTTGTTAGGCTTGCCTGTAAAGGCCTTATACAAACTTAATTAATCTGATAATATAAAGAAAAAAAACTTATATGTAAATAAGTTCTTATAAATAAAATCCATAATAAATAAAATAAAAGAAAGAAAAAAAAGAAAGAATTTCTCAAGTGTTACAGAATAAAAATCAAATAGTAAGGTGAAGTATATGGTTTCAAGGAATTCACAAAAAAACAGCTATTATAAGGCCTTTAAAAGTGAGTTTGGAAAGCTCTGTGCAAGGCTTGTAGATAAAAGTTAAAAATGGCCTCTATAACGCCTTCCAAAGATGTTTAAAAAAATTAAAATGCAACCAACTTGTGTAAATCTTGCCTATACAAGCCTTATACACACCAACTTAATATTTGTTTTGTCGATATTTGATGTTAATTTTTTCAACCGTGAATTGGTGTAGTGGTAGAGTACTGGAGTGGAACGAGAAAAACTCGAACTTTCAACTTTTATAATTAAAATACAATTTCGATTATTACAGTATGCATTAGAAAAGGTTTCGGGAGCTGGCTGAGGAGAAATATAGCCAACAAATTCAATACTAATAATGCAAAAACAAAACAAGAATATTTAAAAAAAAAAATCTTAATCTGCTTTTTTATGCTAAAAAACACTGTTTTTCCCTTAAAAATTAAATATTTTAGGCTTGCAAGTATTTTCTGTTCGTGGCAAAACAAAATAGCCTTTATATATACATAAGGCACGATATTATCAAAAGCTGTCATTGAGTGGCTTGGGTAAGCCTTTTTATAAAATCCAGAGCAGGCTAAATTAGCGATAGCTGTTATTGAAAAGCTTGGGTAAAGCTTTTTTATAACATCCAAATCAAGCATTAAATTGCTTTAAAATGGCTTGTTCGGGCAAGCTAATAACATTTCATGAAAAGCTACTTGCTGCTATAGCACCTTTCAACGAAAGTCTAGCAGTTACAAAGCTTGTGTAATGTGCCCCAAATTAACATGTATTTTAATGTTACTATAGCAGTGTGAAAATAACTTGTTTAGAACCTTATACAAGTAAAATTGTTACTTGGGATGCTGACACCCTCATTGTTGACACCACCATTTAACAGGCAGAGAAACCTTTAAAACGGTAATAGCAATAGGAGAGGACACCGATATATTAATCCTGTTAATCGCCAAAGCAGCATATTCCTCGAAAATTTAAGTCATGAAATCCGAAAAGGGGGCCTCATAGAACATTCCAGCTGAAATTTTCAACGCAGTGTGCTGCGGATGTAAGAAGGGGTATATAGGGAATTGCATCTGCCGGAAAGTAGTTATGAAATGTTCAACAAATTTCTTCCACTGCCACGGCCAATCGACAGCTCCTTAATGAGCCAAGGCCTAGTGACTTATATTCTTAACCATTCCTGTGTGTGTGTTGTAAATCTGCAAGAATGAAAGGGACCTACAATTTACTGCCGAGTCCGAACGGCTATATAAGATGCACTTTTCCAAGAAAAAATTTACTCGCGTCAGTTCCCTGGAAAACGGTGACTTTGTCAGGGAGTCGACCCTTCGTTTAGCAGTCTGACACACTAACCACTAAGCAACGGGGCACTATCATGTCAATTTTACCGAAACTGTAATAACAATAAATAAAATACCTTAACACTACAATATTTTTTCCCGGTTTCTAACTTTTGATCTCGGCTATAGCATTCAACCGAATTTGAAGTTTTAGATGTCTTTCGAAGCAAAACTCAACGTTCATTAATACGTGATGCGCATACAACATGCAAGCTAGTTCCATTTTATTATATACTAGCTTCAACCCGCGACTTGGCCTGCGTGGACTTAAAATTAAGCATTTTGGTTAAAATAGGTTTTTCGTCAAATTATAATTTATTTTTTGTTAATATAGTGAACACCATTTTTCTACTCGAAATGATATTTATATATCTTTGTCCCTATTATATTTCTATATTTGTTATTTCTATATTTTTATATCTCTATATATCTATATCACTATATCTCCATATCCTTAAATATTTCTATATCTATATGTCTCATTGTCTATATGTCTTTATCTTTATGTCTCTATATCTCTACATCTTTGTATCTCTATATCACTATATCTCTATATCACTATATCTCTATATCTCTATATCTTTACAACTCTATTTCCCTATTTCTCTTTATCTTTTAATGTGAATTCTGTTACTCTTCCGTCAACCAAATTTCACAAATTCACGAAAACATAAAATTAGTACAAAAAACCTACTGCTATGCAAACGAAAAAAAAAAACAACAATAGAAAATCATAATGAAGCTCTTCCAAAAATACCCTTAAAAAGAAGAGAAAATGTTTCTTATAGGTACCCGTGCAATAATACTGCATTTTTCATTTTTTATTTTTTATTTTCTGCGTTGCGGCCAACGACCTTGGTTTTGATTAGAAATAGATCACTTCCCCATAGATCAGAGAAATCAAACATCATTGTGCTTGGGTATCCATTAGTTGAATGGGGACCGTCCGAAAAACATCCGCGCATGCTATTGACGTGTGCTTACTGTTCTTTCTTTCTTCCGTCTTATTTATCTCTCTGTCTTATCGTCTTATGCTGTAAGAGGTAAGAGCTGATGGCCTCATTTACCAGTGCTCTTCTTAAATTGCATATGTCATATGATTTTATTTTTCTGTTACACTTCAATTGCCCGATATCTAATAAAAAAAATATTATTCAAATCAAAACTCGTTACAGAAAATATTTCGATCCCTTCCGCAGGAGACTATTTCCAAATAAAGTGAATCCTGCAACCTTCTATCAACCCAACTTCACAAATTCATGCAAAAGTTGAGACACGAAACAATAACAAATAAACCTTCAGTTATACATCATTCCACATATAAGCCTCTCCCACAGGAACCGAACATTTTTTTCGGGATAAAAAATAGCCTATGTCTCAATCCAGCACATTATCCATCTACATACCAAATTTCATCCAAATCTGTTAAGCATTTGAGGCGTTATTAGGGAACAAACATCCAAAAATACAAACATTCACATTTGTAGAGACTAGCTACTACCCTCGACTTTGTCTGCGCGAAGGTCATTAATCTAGGACCAGTTCAGTTTCAGTTTCAGTTTTCTTTACTGAGACTATAAATTCACATGTTTAATTTTGATTACATATTTTTTTTTAAATAACCGACTTCTTTAATATGTCTGGTTGAGAAAATTTAATAAAGATTTACAATAATTTTTGTAAGTAAGTTTATAGTACATAGTTGTATAGTAGTGTATCTTTTTTCAAATATATGAGCTTGCTCCCGGCTCATGTTACATACATAATAGCTCTTTTAGGCCCAACTTAAGACTAATATATAAAATAAATAATAAATAAAATAAATTAATTAATTTGAAGAGTTAAATATAGATTTACTTAATTATAGTTACTTAATTCAAAATATAATATATTATATTGGAACAAGAAACTTATGATCTACATAAACTCCAACATAAATTTAAGCATGTAAAGATTATATTTACATAACTTACATTATATTAAATTTTAATTGCCCAAGGTTTATTTAATTTTTAAACGGTTTATAGTAAAGATCATTATTATATTAGTTGTATGTGTATAATTTCCTTTCCTTATAATATACTGTTGAAATTACCCTCGGAGAACATGCAATGAAGCCTTCTCATAGAAATAAAGAGCTGTTATTTGTTTGAGGCTCTAAGATTCGGGATCCATTTTGTAAGGCATTAAATGGTGATAAATAATCATGGATATCTGTACCATCACTTGCATTTCGATCCCATACATTTTTAATAACAGGATTTGGATGGTTTGAAATAGATTCTAATCTGGTCTTTAATAAAGATACCATGTAGATCATTAAAGGTTTAACTTTCGTTAGGTTATATAGGGTATAATTAGAGAACCACTTCTTGTTCGGTCGACGATATTTCCCACAGCAAAGTCGCAAGATTGTCCTTTCAAACTTTTCCAGTTCTCTTGCTGCCGTAGGTGAAATGGTAAACCAGGAGCTAAAGCCATATGAAATTATTGTTCGAATAAGGGTCTTATAAATTAGGATTTTGGTGTTTTGTGATAGTTGTTTTGAAGATAGTAATTTTTTTAGAGTAGCAGTGGCGATTTTAGCTTTGACTTAAACTTTTCTAGCGTGTATATTGAATTTTAATTTGTTTTGAAAAAGAACGCCTAGGTATTTAGTTTCTGTTTTTAATGGAACTGTTATATCTTCAACACATAAAGAAAGATTTTTGCTCTCTTTAACTGCTTTTCTGTAACCCTTGCCATAAACGTTCCTGAAACAAGTAAGTCCACATTTGTTGGCGTTAATTTCTAAACCCCAAGATTTTAGGTATGACATTATAATGGGCAAGGCGTTTTGAATTTTCTCTAGCGCTTTTAGTGGCCTTACATCTGAAGCTAAGATTTTTGTGTCATCTGCATACAAAAGAGCTCCAGGCTCAGATTCCGTGGTACAAAATGACATGTCATATAAGTAAATATTGAATAATTTTAGTCCCAGTAGTGTTCCCTGTGCAACTCCTAATTTTATCGGAAATGCTTCTGAAAATTCAGAACCAATAACGACAGACGCATACCTAGATTGAAGAAAACTTATAATCAGCCTAATGAGAGGATGAGGACAGTTCAAACGAATGAGCTTAAAAATGAGTCCTTTATGCCAAATAGAATCAAATGCTGCCCTTAAGTCAATGTCGAGGACGACAGTGCATTTCTTTTGCCTTAGGTTGTGTATGATTTTATCACTAAGAACTAAAAGACAGTGTTCTGTTGAATGTTGTTTTTTGAACTCAAACTGTACGTTTGGAATAATATTTGATTCATCAAGAAATTTATCTAATGAATCTGCTATGACTCTTTCAAAGAGTTTATCTAAGTTGGAAAGTAAAGATATTGGGCTGAAGTCTTTGATATTAAGAGCATGATGCTTTTTGGCTATGGGCAGTATTTTAGAAGTTTTCCATCCATTTGGAAAATAACCATTGTTTATGCAGTGATTAAACAGACATGAGAGAATAATGTCAAGAGAACTTGGACATTTTTTTAAAATAAAGTTTGAAAACGATCAATACCAAACGACTTTTTAGTTTAAGTTATTTATGAACTTATTGACTATTTGATGTGTTGTAAAGGGTAAAGAAGGTTGATTAAATGTTGTATTTGACTGAGTGAAAGTAGTGAGGGGGACGTTAAGTTCTCTGTTAAAAAAGTGTTCAACAGTAAGGGAAACGTCGTTGCTTAAATTTGGGTCATAAGATGGTATTAGATCCATGAAACGAAATTAGAATAAAGGGTCTTACATGCATTAAGCTTCTCCTCAACGTCAACCAGATCATTCCCATCAATATTGAGAACATCGTTGGCAATATCGGCTCCGAATAATTTTCTTCCTGTTATTCTATCAATTTCCTTAAAAGCATAAGGCGATGGTTTTATTTTATTGAGACGTTCTTTAAACTCCTGATCAAGATCTTGTTTAACTCTCTCTTTAATTATTTTACTTAGGCACTGTATTTGGGACTGAAGCTCTTTGTACTCAGAATTGCATCTATTAAGGTGTCTATGAAAGATCCCTTTTAGCTTTCTTAACCAGAAATTACGGATTTTCAAAAGATTTTTGGTAAAATCAATAATGTTTTTGTATTTTAAATCTCTCGAGGTTCGTGTAATGGAGTTGTTTTCAATGCAGGAAACAATGTTCTGCCCTACCTTGCCAATTAGTATACCAATTTCTGCATTCGAGATATTTTTATTTGTTTATATATCAACTCCACAGTATCTAAACACATCCTAATCAGTTCTTTCGAAACTGGTATATGTCGGAGGTGGTAACAGAATTAGGACGACATTGAAAATGTCTAAATTGATTTCGATACCATAATGATTCGAGAATGTAGCGAATGTCTTGCAGAGTCTATTATTAGGGCTATAAGGAGTTTGCAATAGCGACGATGAAACTAAAAAGTAGTCTAGAATCGATGAAGATCTCGGATAAGTTGGACTTAAAGGAGATATTAAATCAAGGTGAAGAAATGGTCCGTTGTTAAACCAGTTGTAAATAATGTTACCATTTGTATTACGAACTGTGTCTCCCCATGTGATATGACGTGCATTTAGGTCACCACCAATTATTGCCGCGTTATAAGTTTTAATTATATTATTCAATCTGTCTAAATCAGTTGAAAGATGGTCCTGCGGTAGATGGTTCATAGATACTCCCTAGTACAATACGTTTTGTAACCCCTGCATTATTTTTACAAATTATGACACCTAGACAGGTTGAAAAAATGTCGCTATGAAAACGCAAAATGTTAAATTAAAATTTTTTTGTCAATAACGATAGCAGTTCGCCTGCCATCTTCATTGCGTATTATGTTATATCCTTCAAACGAAGGCCTATGTCTCTTGCTCAAAACAGTTTAACATAAAAAACAAATTTGTGGCTTATGACTTTTTAGAAGGGTTGTTAGTGCTAATCTTCTTTCATTTGATATTATAACTATTATATATTATTATATATATTATAATTATAATATTATATAGAGTCTATGTTCATGGAAATAATTTTTAGTTTCATATTTGAATCCATCATGTAACGATTGAAGCTACGAATTCAAGACACGCAAACTTCTTGTCTTCTTTGTTTGTAAGCTTCTGGTATTTTGGCCAGAATTCTCTGATTTTGTATAACAGTTCGGTGAACGAAATGTTAAATAAAGTTTTTGATTCTTCAAGAAAATCTGAAATATTGTTAGATTGAGAAAATTTCTTTCTTAAAGGTGGTTGTGTTATTTTAGGAATTGGCTGCTGCTTAGGAGTAATATCTGATTTAGTTTGATCCCTTGCCATATCAGCAAAAGAGATGTTTTTATGAGTAAACATACTTATTTTGTTAACAACCTGATTTCTGGCTCTGTTTGCAATAAATTTATGATTTTCAACAGTTAATATTTTTTTCTCTTTGTACTTGACATAGGCCTCACACTCAACGGAATTAGCTGAGTGGTTTTTTATAACAGTTAGCACATTTAAGAGGAGGAATTGGTTCATTTTACTCTTTCAGCTCTTTAACTGTATTGATGCATGCTTCGGAGTCATGGTCATGAGGTTCACTGCAGAAGACACAGCGGCTATTATATGAACAACAATCACCAGTGTGCCCGAATCTCTGGCATCGATAACACCTAACTATCGACCTATTTTGTTTTTTTTTCCCAGTGAACCCTCTGGTGGAGCAGATATTTTATTTTCGTCAAGTCTTTAAGAGACTCTCCGACTTCTAATTGTATAACAAATATGTTAAGTTTTAGACCTTGTTCTCTTGTTTTTGCTGTGGTAAATTGCGTGACCTTATTAATTTTGACATTTGGCAATGCTTCGTTCAAAGCCTTTTTAATTAAATCTGGATGTGTATCACCATCAATACCTTTCAACAGAATGGATGCGCGTTTTGTTTCTTTAGGCGAAAAAGTAAAAGCACCAATGCCTGTTCCCCTAAGTTTTTCAATAACTAACATAATGGACTTCTACATGATCAACATAAACCTTGGTTTTCCTAAAACCTAAGTTCACATATTTATGTTTTGGGGTATTTGCCTTACATTCGAGAGCAGCAAGTTTTAAGAGATCAGTTATTAAACTACAATTTGCGCCAAAAATATAAATTGACGGACAGAATTTTGTATTGCTTACAATTAGGTTGGCCGTCAGAAGATCGTCTCCTTAAGTTGATGATTGGTTGTTGTTGATTCCCGCGTTGTTGGTTGGGTTTGTGGAAGTTGCCTTGGCAATACCATTCGTATTCGTTTGAACGGATATATTAGATGCATTTTCGAGCTCCGATAATGAATAATATGGGTTGTTAGATAAATTTGGTCGGATATGACCCTCAACGTTGCCATCACTCAATTGACGTTTTTTGCCAAAATGTTTGGCGGAAAGTTTTAAGTTTGTTAGCACAGTTCTCCAGTTGTTTTTATTGGACAGCTCATCATCGATTTCGATTCTCATTGCCGTGCTTGTGATGGCATTGCTATTTGGATTAGCGTTTGTCATATTGCTTACAATCGATTTCAATGAATTGCGATCTAACATTGATTGCAAATTATTAGTCACTGTATCTACACTAGCTTGCAGTCTGGAGCACTGTTTTGTATCCACTTCAATTTAAAGAGTCTCACTGTCTCTAATTCTTAAATTATAAAAGTGGTTTTTGGGCAAGTGCATGCCCGATCAACAGGTCTTATAAAATAATAAACAGGTATACACAGCGGAAATTCAAAGCGTAACACGTGTGTTCACCACGGCCTTCTGTCTAACACCTTCCAAAACAGCTGTAAGGTTTATCCAGTCTTTTCGGCGGCCATATTTTTTTTTAATTTTCTGTGTCAATTGTACTTCATTTTTAATTTTTTTGTTAATAATTTGAACACGCTAAAGGAATTTGGGCTACCCTTTTGGTTTCGGTGGACACAGCACGAGCTTAGAAAAAAGCAGGGGTTTAATAGGAGATTCCGATTGGTTTTAAACTTCTAAACATCATAATGGGAAGGGAAAACAGAGTTAGGGAAAAGATTCCACATTCGAGTTGTACGACTGAAGAACGAATCTTTGTCTTGACTGTACGAGCGAAACTGCGCTCAAGGGTAAATTGGTTGGCACTCCTGGAAGCGCGAGTATTACGGTGAAACTGTTTAGGGGAATCAACTGGCTATTTCTCTAGGAACACTGAGTGTAGATATAATGGTAGAAAAGAGAGAGACATGAAACATTCCGTCGATGTTCAAGTGGCGTGAATATTCTGATGATGATATCAACTCCAATCAATTTGAAAGCTTTTCTTTGAATATCATCCAAAAAACTCATTTCATTTGATGGAGCACCCGCCCAGATTTGGGAGTTATAGTTATATCCTAGACTTGGATGGATATATGATTTGAAGATAGTAACCAGGTCAGAAGGGGAAACGAATTTCTTACATCGTAAATATGATCATTCCACAAGAGGTGATTGGTGATGCTCATATCGAGATTTTCAAGATGGTCAGCTTTCATAATGTAATTGCCATTCATGGATAATGAAAAGGGTGGTATATTCCGCTTTTGAGACAGAAGACAGAATTGGGTTTTGAAAGCATTAAATTCTACACGATTTCTTATTCCGCATTTGAAGATGGTGTAAAGATTATAATTAAATGAGCTTATCAATGTGAAAGAGAACCAGAGACGAAGCCCTGAGGTACACCAGCATTTATTTTGAAGATATCTGATTTTTGAACAACGTTATGATGTTAAGTCTTCGTGAAAAACATGGGCAAGACTGGGTCGCACGTATTTTTTTTTTTTATAATTAACGCCCGCACAAGGGACTATTTGTTTCCCTTTTAATGTAACACACTGCGCGGGCATTAGGAAGATAGGGAGGGGAGAGATAGGAGGTGTCGATTAACATTGGTTTTGAATGCTTGCAAGTTGAAATGGCAAGGGAAAATCTCGCCGGGTAAACCATTCCAAAGTCGTGTTGTACGGCTAAAAAAAGAATCTCTTTATTTCACGGTACGTCCGAAATTGGGCTCAAGGGTGAACTGATGGGCATTCCTAGCAAGACGAGTATTACCGGCAAAAATTTTAAGGGGAGGAATGCAGCTGGCTACCTTGAGTGAACATTTTTTATGCATTCCTTTTACGGTACGTCCGAAATTGGGCTCAAGGGTGAACTGATGTGCATTCCTAGCAAGACGAGTATTACCGGCAAAAATTTTAAGGGGAAGAATGCAGCTGGCTACCTCGAGTGAACATTTTTTATAAAAGAAACGATAAAATAAGAAAAGACATGAAACATTGCGTCGTTGTTCGAGAGGGGCAATTGTTTCAGCGGCAATTCTATTTCCTATCAATCTTAACGCTCGATTTTGAATTCTATCAAGCAGGTAAAGCGATGTTTGTGAAGCAACTGCCCAGAGGTGGGAGTTATACTCGAGTTTAGGACGAATAAACGCTTTATAAATTGTAGCCAGATCAGATGGGAAAAAGTACTTTTTTCACGACGGAACCCAGCATTGAGTTTTCGAAGCATTAAACTCCACACGATTCTTACTACCCCATTTGACAATGCTGTATAAATCGGAGTTTAATGAGCTTGACATACGGTACCGTTGCAATTGTACGTCCGAAGGCGAAGGACGTGAATTATCGAACGAATATGAAAAGCTGAGGGTAGAGTCGTCAGCAAAACAGTTAAGTGGATTAGAAGTAACAGACAGAAGATCATTTATAAAAATGAGGAAAAGACTCGGATACAGAACAGAGCCCTGGGGCACACCAGCATTTATTTTATGGGAATCAGACTTGAATCCGTCCAATACAACTTGTACTGAACGGTCCAGAAGATAGCTTCTAATCCAACGAACAAGAGTATTATCGATCCAAAAAGCACGCATTTTCGATATAAGAGCTTCATTCCAAACTCTATCAAATGCCTTAGAGATATCAAGAGCAATAATCTTACTTTCACCAAAGCGATGTAAAGATTTGTTCCACTGTTCGGTGAGATATTCCATCAGATCACCAGTGGAACGGTTACTGCGGAAGCCATACTGACGGTCATGAAGAAGCTTTCGATCTTCGAGATATTCTTTAAGCTGACGGTTAATCAGTGTTTCCATAACCTTAGAAAGAAGGAATGTCAGTGCTATGGGTCGGTAAGAGGAGGGAGATGATGGCTCACCTTTCTTAGGGACAGGCTGGACAAGTGCTGTTTTCCATCTTCTATTAAAGATTCCAGAAGAGTAGGAGGGATGGAAAAGCTTACGCACTGGCTTTGCCAGTGCGGAAGAACACCTCTTCAGAAGAATCGGGTGTATACCATCCGGGCCAGCGGATTTGGTTATATCGAGATCTTTGAGAACTCTTGCTACTGTACGAGTGCGGAAAAAAATCTGTCCCATGGAAAAATTTACATTCTCAAGTACATTCTGCCAAATGCAGAAGTTACACTAATGGTATATTTATCAGGGTGAGAAGTAAGAAACAAGTCAAGAGTATGGGCGGCTTGCCCAGCAACATCCAGTATACGCGTTGGCACAACGATCAGTTGGGTAAGGTGATGTAACCCGGCAAAGAGCTCGACATACCTTCCTTCGGGTGTTGTCTAACCAGAATAGCGGAGGCAATTGGAATTGTGTACATTAAAATCGCCCGCAATAACGATTTCAGTGCGAGGACAAAGGGAAACAATTTTCGAGATAGAATCAGACAGCGCATCAAACTCGTTACAAGTCGAATTGTTGTCGAGATTTGGACTCCTGTAAATAAAACAAAAATGAATGACAAGCTTGCGGACAGTGAATTTGAGCCACAGGAAGTTAAAGTCCGTGTTGGAACATTGCCCATATTGGGGAAGGCTCTGGCAAGCAATATCATTCCTAACATATACCACGAGATCATGATGGGAAAAGAGTAATGGCACCAAGCTATACCCATGTAGAGCAAATTTTGATAAATCAGTATTTACTCCAACCTGGGTTTCACTTAATGCCGAAACAGCTGGCCTGTATTGAACAGTATAGACGTACACGTGAAAGAAATTCTTTCTTATACCACGAACATTAGAATACACGACACAAAAATCACTTACCATTTAAAAATACTTACACACAAAACACAATTCTGACTAAGTCGAACCATGCAGTGAAAATCCAAATTAATCTCTGTAATAAACAAACTGTCTTAGGTGTTATGCCCATAACACAGCTTGCATACAAAAAATCAATTTAAATATTCAGCACAATAGGACAAACTCAGATGCCCTTATCCATTTATACATGTGATTATAAAATTTAAAACAATTTTTTTGATTAGTTTTAAAAATCTTGATTTGTCAAAAAAAATTCTAAAATTAATTTTAATTAGAAAAAAAAGTTATTCAAAATTGTGATAAACAGAATTAATTTTGGCTATAAAATTTGACAGATACCAAAAAGCCGTTACCGGTCGTATGGTAAGTACCGTTATTTTTAGCCCTTAAAATAAAATTTCAATTTCCCCTCGGGGAAATGCCAAACAAATCACACACTCCAAATTTGAAGATAATCGCTTAAGCCGTTTAGGCTGCAGCTCGTTATACATGCTGATAGACAGACAGACAGACATTTTTTTGTCGATCACTGTTTTAAACTTCTCTATGATCATAATGTCATATTTCATTGTTATCTCAGTTTTGTTTATATTCACGAATCCTAAACTTGCCTTATAGTTCCTATAATCGCAAGTAAAAATTAGAAAGAGAGTCGAAGACAGAACGGAGCTCTGGGACACACCAGCATTTATTTTGAAAGACATCTGATTTTTGAACCTGTTACAGAGTTACAGGTTTATTTCCCTATCCGCCGTAAACAACGTAAAGATGTTAAGTTTTCTTTATTTTCTTACCTTACTTTCACTGATGAACAAACCCAAAGCCAACAAATATAAGGTTATTTGAATGTTTATTTCAAAAATTCATTAAATTTCTATTTCGCGTGGTTTTCTTTATATAATAAGCCGCCTGCTTGTCAAAGGCTTCTTCATTTTCAAAGAATTCAGTAGATTCCATTGCTAATGAAAACTCTTCCATTTTCCTATTTTGATGACACTGTCTACTACTAATGAGAATGACACAAAACTATCTTTGGTCTGCCATCATGCTGTCGTACTTTTCAACAGCACGGGGCGCCTCAGGTTGCAAAAGTTAATTTCATAATAAATCACTTCCTTTCGTAGCTGAGAGTTTTCGTAATGAGATTTCTGAAAAAGTTATGCGGTGACTCCTTCAGCAATTTTCTTTGAAAAATTTTTTTCACAAAAACAATCCAGACATACATAGATATTATATCCATAAGATAGTACTATTTAAACAGACCCACCGACCGCACAATCACCCTTCTTATGCACTTTTTGCGAAGAGTATCCTCGAGCTAAAGAGGGATAAAATATTAATCATGTTTGTCTGGCAAGAAATGGACAGTCTATTGAGTATCGCTGGCCGGTTGGCCCTTACCACTGACACAGCCATTCTCAAGTGTCCTTTTTGTGTTTGATTTTGTTTGTCAACTAAAACTAAAGCACATTGAGAAATGCGCGTGTCACGAATTTTAATTTTTTTTTGTGCTTCAATCTTACAGTTTTCTCCTCAGACCTCAGCCCTAAGCTCTCAAACACAGTCTTTTCAAGCTGCAATCTCTGTTTGCTCACGTTCGTCCTTTTTTCTTTGTTTATTCAATTTTTTGTTGTTACTCCCAGTTTTATTGTTTGTAAGTTGGCTCTGGAGCTCTGGTCCTTTTTGTGCCGCTAGTATCTTTTAAATGGAGAAAAAACAAGTAAAATGCTCCTTCATTCTTGTGTGCACTGTCTTCATTTGGACGTCAACAGTTTTATTTTTCTGTGTATTTTTAGCATTGTCATTATGTTCTATATCTACTTGGAAATCCTTTTTTCAATTTTTATCTTCTACTCGAAGCAAGCAGAGAGGGTGAGCTCATGTTTGCTAGAGGACATGAGTACTAGTGCCAGTGTAAAAGGAAAAGGATTTTGAGTGAGAGAGTGAGGTAAGGGGAGTAAAAGCATCTTTGAGGATCCTTAATTAATGTTCCTTGTTTTTTTTTGAGTTTTTTAAGATTTTCTTCCATCAATCGAAACAAATGCGGGCTTGACCCTGATCGGGTACTCGTATTCGTGATTTGCAAGCGTATTTGAGTGAACTCAACGCTCTACTTAGGAAAAGGTTTGAGTGATTCTACGAAATTTTCAAGATGAAATAAATTATAGCAAAGGTTTGTTGAGTTCGACAAAAATCAATTTGAGGTATGAATGTGATTTTTATCGAATGAACTAACGGTATGAAAGAAATTTTCTCAGATTACCAACGACAAGGATACGTTGTGAATTTTAAATGAGGAAAGGAAACTAAGTGATGTCCAAAACCACAACAAAGGCTGCAATCGTCGGTGGTCGTAGGGTTAGGGTTTCGGACACAAGTATTGTAGAAGTTATTAAAAAGGGTTTTGAAACTTTTGTTGAATTGTACACGTGTTTTCTGAGATGACAAGATAAAGCAAGGCCTTTTGGGCTTTGAACTGTGAAATTAATGTTATTTTTTTAAATACTAAGCTTATGTTGACAGGATTTTAAAAGGAAAAAAATCGTATTATAGTTTGCTGTGGCCTTTAGAAGATATTTCACATTTGGATGTAAAAACGTGACAAAAAATGTTCTTATCCTGTACAATTAATAATCTACTTGTTATTTCTGATCTTATGCGCTATGCAATCTTTAAACTTTACTCAAAAGATTACGATGCGACGGTATGTAAATGAAAATATTTTGTTTTGCAATACAATACCAAATAAAGTTTGTTCTTAAAAAAAAAAACAGAAAAGAAAAATAATAAACCATGATTGTAAACATATTTGTGTACCAGAAAGTATCACGTATTCTGTCAAAAAAAGGAAGTAAAATATGGCGAACAAATATTTTAAATGTGCCAATGCAATAACAAGGTCCAAGCCTGGAGCAAAATGCAATGATTCCAGCATTAGCTTGTGGCAATATAAATACTGCACTCATTGTGGACATCAAATTTGTAGCAGCCATGTGGAGATGTATACTTTGTCAAAAAAAAAAAAACTTAACCTCAACGAGTCTATGCTCCTCGATGATAACGCCCTAAGCTTAGATTTAAATGATTTTTCCAAAGCACTCAAAAAATCGAAAGCGAGATCAATAATGTTAAATCAAGACAACAATTATCAAAAATGTTCAAGTTGCTGAATCCGAGGATCTAATTATTTTTTTTTTTAATGAAATCACATCTAACCTTGGTGATGTTCCCTTTGGAGATGGAGACATCATTGACATTTTTCGGAAGCCGATGAAAATCAGCAAAAAATCAGCTCCAATGGAAAACTATGAAAATTACCACCTTAGTACATCGATGATAGTAAAAATTAAGATTCCAAATATACGCCATAAATTTCTTGTTGCAGCTAGAATTCACTCACTAATTAAAAATTCCAGTTTAAGTTTTCATGAATAATCCTAATGAACATATCTTAATTAATGAAGTTCTTTGTCTTCAGATACAATTTTATACCACCAACAAAAGCCCAGAAGAAAACGCACAATTTCAAGTATTTATAGTTTAAACACAGCAACATTTTCATGAGGAATGAGGACACCACAAAAATATTTGGAATATCCGATTCGTCAGATTTAAGTAAAGTTAAATAAGTAGGTTATAATATTATTCACTGCTACTAACTTTTTACTACCAAAATTTAGTCCGAATGAGAACCAAAACACAAGAAATAAAACTGTCATGAATTCTGCATACATTATTTGTCTTTGTCTTACTGAGACACATTTATCTAGTGATATTGCTGAAATAAAATATTTGAACCAAATATATTATACAATGTGTTCCGCAACTTGAAACAATTTGATGATTTTGAGTCAGGAGGGGGTTTTTATTGTAATTTCTTAAAATTTATATTCGTTTTCATAAATTAATAATTAAAGAGGTTTGTAATTTTGTAGCTTGTAAGAAGTAAGAAATATACTTTTTATCAACAGTAAGCTATTATATTTATAGCTTTCAAAGTTATTATTTCAACGAAAAATTATTGTTTCGCTCCGATTTATCAATCATCAGTTAATAGTTAGGGTATGGTATAGCGTATAGGTATAGGAATACTCAATTGGCTTATCAGCCTTGAAAAAAAAGTGGCTTATCAGCCAAAGAAGCAGCGATTGATTCTAATTGTGAGAGGGCGTATATATCATTCATTACATTTAAGTTTGCACAAATCATAAGAAATGAATTTTACGATTTTTAGGGTTTTACCGCAAAAATTAGTGAAAGTGCATAGATTGATTAAGTGATGTTTGTTGTAATAAGAAAAATTCCTCCGACAGAGAAGATATATAATACAGATCCCAAGTTGCGAATTTTAAATTAAATGTCTAACGGAATATCGTTGTGAAATTAGTTAAGACATATCCAGTGTAAAAAGGCACTTTCCTAAATTCCCCAAAATTCGATGTTAAATTACCTGAATTAAGGAAAAACATAAATCCAATCCCCCACAAATTCCCCACACAATTATTTAGTAACCAAAACAGGTTTTAATAGAATCTCGAGAATATTTATTAATTTATTTTTATTCAGTTTTTTTCCATATCTTTGCTCCTAACATCTTATTGGATTGGTCAAATTTCAATTTGCCATTAAAAATGTTACAGTATAAAGTATAAGTATGTTGAAAATTTCTTTATTCAATTGTTTTGTTTTTTCAGTTCAATAAATTTTCTTTATACTGATGCGTTTGCAATACAAGTAAAAGCAGTTGACAATTTTTAAATTTGGAAACGTCCAAATCCTGCTTTGTTTTTAAGTCTAAACACCTTACCCCAGTGGTTTTAAGCACTATCATTTTCATAAAGTCCATGTCGAACAAAATCCAACAAAGCGTGAAATCGCCACTCGTCATCCAATTTTTGAAGTGTCGCTAACTTTTCAAGCACTGGAAATCACTACTGCACAGTCATCATTGATTTTTTATTCAACGCACTATAGTTTTCATTTAACGATGGAAATGGGATTCTCCGAATTATCGCTGATGTGAATAGTTTCGGATCAGGGATGTGCTATTAAAAAAATATCAATTTCGTTAAATGTTAATCATCAAACTGTGAATGTTTCGTCCATAGATAAATTACTAGATGATAAAAGTTAAAATCCCTACATTTTCCTCGCATAGTGCCAATCTCCTCAAAATCTCCAAACAAGTTGAGATTCTCGCAGTTTGGGAACTGCTATCTCAGACGCAACTCAGCTTGCATTCTTGAAAATGATTTAAATAATGTCGCCAGAATTTTTTTTATTACATAAACTTTTGGGATATTATAATAAACTGAATTAGAATTATAGTTAAATTAATTGGGGAGTAAGAAAAGCCTTCAATTAACTTAAATTCATGTTTCTGGACCAGATGAGCTTATTTCATTATTTTTTATAATAATAATAGTTTTAACTATGTGTAACAAATATTAAAAATACCATTTAAAATGCAACTGATTATGTCGAGATGCTATTTAGAAGAATTAGAAATATAGGAAGAAAATCTACAGCACAGTAGATCGAGATATAAGTGATTATTTTCTGAAAGAATACCTACAAGTAGCATGAAGCTTGACTTAAAGTTCGAAAACTGCTACCCAATCCCAATAACATACTCTTGAATCAAATAAATCCATTCAGTTACACTTTTTATATGAACAAGCCACACCAAAATGGCTATATCATATCTGAGCTGTTATTTCATATACCATTTACAGTAGTTTCTTAAATGTTAAAGATAAGATTAAATCCACAGTTCTAAATACATTTTCACAAACGCACAGGTTTTCTTATTATGTGGCTTGGCTATTAATATCCATAATCATAACAAAAATGACCAAGTTATCAAATGTCATCAAAGAAGTTCCAGATCCGCAGTGAAACTCTGTGATTGAGTTTTTTATTTTTTGTTAATTAAGTCGTACACTGTGGCGTATACGTACTATTTTTTTTGCATTATTTATAAGCTAATTTGTGTATTCGTAATATACGGATCGATGTCGATCCTAAGCTCGTTGAAGACGGATGTCGAGGTGCGCGCACAATTAGTTAAACGAAGTCCAAACAAATAATTGTTGCGCGTTGTTATCGCGAGTGCTTTAAGGAAAAAAAAAATAATACACGCTCGTTGAGAAATTAGAAAAAAACCCCTCGCGTGTGCTGTAAAAAAAAATAATAGTGTTCACTCGCGTCGTAGGATGAATGAAAAAGATGCCCACTCGCGCTGAAGAAGAAAAAAAAAATAAATAAAACGCATTCGCATAACAAATTATCCTCTATTCTGTCCCAAGACCTTTGTGCTTAACTGCCTCTTTCTTATCTATTGTAGGCATCGTATGACCATACAATGCTTGCGGTAAATAGATAAGAGCATCTGAATTTGTCTTATTGTGCTGAATGTTTGGATTGATTTTTTGTAAACAGGCTGTCTTATGGGCATAACACCTAAGACAGTTTGATTATTACAGAAGTTAATTTTGATTTTCACTGCGCAGTTCGACTTAATCAGAGTTGTGTTTTGTATGTAAGTATTTTTAAATGGTAAGTGATTTTTGTGTCGTGTATTCAAATGTTCGTGGTTTAAGAAAGAATTTCTTTCACGTGTACGTCTACACTGTTCTACACAGGCCAGCTGTTTTGGCATTGAGTGAAACTCAGGTTGGAGCAAATACTGATTTATCAGAATTTGCTCTACATGGGTATAGCTTGGTGCCATTACTCTTTTCTCATCATGGTCTCGTGGTCTATGTTAGGAATGATATTGCTTGCCAGAGCCTTCCCCAATATGGGCAATGTTCCAACACGGACTTCAACTTCTTATGGCTCAAATTCACTGTCCGCAAGCATGTCATTCATTATTGTTTTATTTACAGGAGTCCAAATCTTGACAGTAATTCGACTTGTAACGAGTTTGATGCACTGTCTGATTCCATCTCGAAAATTGTTTCCCTTTGTCCTCGCACTGAAATCGTTATTGCGGGCGATTTCAATGTACACAATTCCAACTGGCTCCGCTATTCTGGTCAGACAACACCCGAAGGAAGGTATGTCGAGCTCTTTGCCGGGTTACATCACCTTACCCAACTGATCGATGTGCCAACGCGTATACCGGATGTTGCTGGGCAAGCAGCCCATACTCTTGACTTGTTTCTTACTTCTCACCCTGATAAATATACCATTAGTGTAACTTCTCCATTTGGCACTTCAGACCATTGTATCATTTCAGCTAATTTCTCATCCCCCATCCATCCAGTTAAAGAAAAACTTCCCACCAGGACCGTTTGGCAATACGAGAAAGCCAACTGGGACGGCCTGAATTTCTTTTTCCGAAACTTTAACTGGTTCCTCGATAGTGACATTGATGCCAGTGCTGAAATGATCACAAATGTGATTCTTCTAGGGATGCGTGCTTTTATTCCTAACAGAGTAAAAAGCATCAAACCTAAAGAAAAGTCTTAGTTTAATTCTGAGTAAAAAGAAGCTATCAGGCTCAAAGAAGTAAGTTTCCGATCTTACAAAGCCAACCCTACAGAGGAAAATCGGAAAAAGCACAAACAAGCAAGGAATTCATGCAACTCCGTTATAGAAAGAACCAAATTTTTGCATGACCAAAAATTACGGCAAAAAATTCTGCAGTGTCCCAAAGGCAGTAAAAATTTTTGGTCATTTGTAAAAAATATAAAAAACTCCTCGACATCTTCGGTTCCAACGCTCATCGACAATAACAAACCAATTGTTTACTCTTCAGAGAAGGCAAACTTGCTCGCCGCCCATTTCGCTGCCAGCTCCACGCTGCCTCAAAGCAACGTTGCCCCTCCTGTACTTGAGAATGTAAATTTTTCCATGGGACACATTTTTTTCCGCACTCGTACAGTAGCAAGAGTTCTCAAAGATCTCGATATACACAAATCCGCTGGCCCGGATGGTATACCCCCGATTCTTCTGAAGAGGTGTTCTTCCACACTGGCAAAGCCACTGCGTAAGCTTTTCCATCGCTCCTACTCTTCTGGAATCTTTCCTAGAAGATGGAAAACAGCATTTGTCCAGCCTGTCCCTAAGAAAGGTGACCCATCCTCCCCCTCCTCCTACCGACCCATAGCACTGACATCTCTTCTTTCTAAGGTCATGGAAACACTGATTAACCGTCAGCTTAAGGAATATCTCGAAGATCGTAAGCTTCTCCATGACCGTCAGTATGGCTTCCGCAGCAACCGTTCCACTGGTGATCTGATGGCATATCTCACCGAACAGTGGAACAAATCTTTACATCGCTTTGGTGAAAGTAAGATTATTGCTCTTGATATCTCCAAGGCATTTGATAGAGTTTGGCATGAAGCTCTCTTATCGAAAATGCGTGCTTTTGGGATCGATAATACTCTTGTTCGTTGGATTAGAAGCTATCTTCTGGACCGTTCAATACAAGTTGTATTGGACGGATTCAAGTCTGATTCCCATAAAATAAATGCTGGTGTGCCCCAGGGCTCTGTTCTGTCTCCGACTCTTTTCCTCATTTTTATAAATGATCTTCTGTCTGTTACTTCTAATCCACTTAACTGTTTTGCTGACGACTCTACCCTCAGCTTTTCATATTCGTTCGATAATTCACGTCCTTCGCCTTCGGACGTACAATTGCAACGGTGCCGTATGTCAAGCTCATTAAACTCCGATTTATACAGCATTGTCAAATGGGGTAATAGAAATCGTGTGGAGTTTAATGCTTCGAAAACTCAATGCTGTCTTCTGTCGTTAAAGCTAAACATTCCCCCAATGCCATTGTCCATGAATGGCACTTACATCGAAGAAACCGAAAAGCTCTCAGTACTCGGTATGTGTGTCAACGACGACCTCCGTTGGAACGACCATATATTTGAGATCGCTAAGAATGCTGCAAAGTGCTTAGGTTTTCTGTATCGGTGTAAGAAGTACTTTTCCCCATCTGATCTGGCTACAGTTTATAAAGCGTTTATACGCCCTAAACTCGAGTATAACTCCCACCTCTGGGCAGGTGCTTCGCAAACATCGCTTCACCTGCTTGATAAATACAAAATCGAGCGTTAAGATTGATAGGTAATAGAACTGCCGCTGAAACAATTGCCCCACTCGAACACCGACGCAATGTTTCATGTCTTTCCTTATTTTATCGTTTCTTTTACAAAAAATGTTCACTCGAAGTAGCCAGTTGCATTCCTCCCCTTAAAAGTTTCTCCCGTAATACTCGTCTCGCAAGGAATGCTCATCAGTTCACCCTTGAGCCTAATTTCGGACGTACTTTGAAATATAGGGATTCTTTTTTTAGCCGAACGACACGAATCTGGAATAGTTTACACGGCGGGATTTTCCCTTGCCATTTTGATCTGCAAACATTCAAAACCAACGTTAATCGGCACCTCCTATCTCTCCCCTCCCTATCTTCGTAATGCCCGCGCAGTGTGTTCTACATTAAAAGGGAAACACATAATCCCTTGTGCGCGCGTTAATTATAAAAAAAAAAAAAAAAAAAAAAAAATATATCTGTAAGAGATTGAAGATATGTATTTATATGGCATTCAAACATGATATATTACGTTGATAAGAAATCATAATTGAGTTAGGGGACACATCTGTTTGTCAGTTTCTCTGTCCGTTTGTATTTTGAGCTGCAGCCAATCGTCTTGAAATTTAAAAGATTTTTTCATTATAAAGAAGAATTTTTAAAACTTTTTGTGTTAAATCTTTTTCTTTAGAAAGATGGGAAAAAATCTTCAGAACAGTAAATCGAGATATACATAAGTGATTATTAACTGAAAGAAAACCTACGGGGAGAATGAAGCTTGAACTTAAAGTTTGAAAGCTACTACTGAGGTTAGATCCCATTAACATGCTTTTGAATCTACTAAATCCAATCCAACAGTTTCTTCGAGGTACAATTTTTTTATATGAACAAGCCATACCAAAATGTTGATACCACATCTTAGCTATTATTTCATATACCACATACAATAGTTTCTTGAATGTTAAAGATAAGATTAAATCCACAGTTCTAAATACATTTTCACAAACGCACAGGTTTTCTTATTATGGCTTGGCTATTAATATCCATAATCATAACAAAAATGACCAAGTTATCAAATGTCATCAAAGAAGTTCCAACTACGCAGTAAATCTCTGTGATTGAGTTTTTTTTATTTATTATTTAGAAGCTAATTTGTGTCTTCGTATTACAAGAATAATATACCTGTAATAGATTGAAGATATTTATATGACAATCAAGAATGATATTGCGATGATAAAAATCATAATAGAGTTCGGGGAAACACCTGTTTGTCAATCTCTCTGTCCATTTGTATTTTGAGCTGGAGGAAATCGTCTTAAAATTTAAAAGATTTTTTTTATAATAAAGAAGAATTCTTAAAACTTTTTTGTGTGAAATCTTTTTGTTTGCAAACGACTTTAAGACATTATTATTAAAATATTCGGTGTATTAGCTTTTTTAAATGGACTTAAGGTGTGTCCACACTAAATAAACATTTACTTAAAAAACATTTCAGAAATGTTTCCCATTTGTTTAAAAAACATTTCAGACACATTTCAGAAATGTTTCTGCAATTTCTAAAACATTTCTTAAATGTTTATTTCTTTAACATTTTATGTATCCAGTTTTTTACTTAAAGATGCATTGTAAAAATGGAGCAATCATAGCGTTGTGTTTTGTCATCATGAACAAAAAACAAAAAAACAAAAAACCTGTCAACTAGACTAAAATGCTGGAAAAATAAAGAAAGATTTCCATTCAGAAGGGGAAACAGAAAGACATTTCATAAACATTTCAGAAAAGTTTCGCGAAAGAAACATTTCTGAAATGTTTAAAAAAAATATATTTCTTTGGTGTGGACACACCTTAAGATATTATTTTCATTTGTTTTCATCCTAGTAACTCAGTAGACTCTTCATTTGATAGTGAGTACCTTGTAAAAAGCTATTTGGAATCAATAACTCAACAAAGTCCAAAATTAGTGCTGGGTCTTTTACTTAGTAGTTTTTAAATATTATTTTTCTTAGAACGTTAGATATAGATTTTGTATTAAAACCTTCCAATTATTTTACTTAGTCTGGCCTTGGCTAAATCTTTTTCTTTCCTTAATGTTTACAAAATTAATCTTGTTGGATATAGTTCATATTATAGAGTTTTGTCAAAAACTTAATGTGTGTTGAACTGAATAAATCACTGTCAACTGAAGATACCAAGTGAGTTACCGGGAGGAAACGCTATTTGAATCAATTTTTTTATTAATTTATTACTTTAAAATTTGAACCATGTAATAAAATTTCAAAAAGCACTCGCTGGAATGCCAAAAACAATTACACATTTTGAATTTGATGGTAATCTTCTAAGCCGTTTAGGCTGCAAATCGTTACGCATACAGACGAACAGACAGACAATTCTTACACACTACATAAGGTTCTCTATCATTGTTGTGCCATGTTTGACTGTTATACCAATTTTTTTAAGTGCACGAATCCTAAGCGTGCCCAACGCATATGTATTATACATATATCGCAAGTTAAAATAGCTATCAAGTTCAAAGCACGTTGACAAGGCTATTGCAATAGAAGCATTCAAAAGGCTCTGGAACTAGACCGTTAGACTTAGGGTAATGAGGCATACATATATCTGCTTAATAATGCCTTAGCTGCAGGAACCTTCGATGTTAAACTCTTCTTGAATTTTCAGAGACTTTTTTTCGAAAAAGTAAAATCACTCGCTGAATAATTATTTATATCTAAACCTCAATATTCATTTTGATTTATTGAATCATCTCCATCATATTTAACTTTAAGTTTACATAAAGACCACCAAACATTTCACTCAGCTAATCCCACAATCTGCCAAAACAAATGAAGCGTTTTTCGCAGCTAAATATCCAAAATTTTCTCACACTACTTATTTTTTATTTCAATTTATGAATTACTTGGATATTTTTTTTAAAATATTATTAATGAAAGAGGACGAAGATTAAAAATAATAAGTAAGGTTAATATTAATGGAAACGAAATTTGTTATTGTTTCAAAATAGCCACGAGGCTAATAATAAATCAATTTTTGAGTTGATTTTGGGAATGAGAATAATTAGGATGTTTGAAAGGCTATAAATGAATTATGTGTACTCGAAAGAGGATTAATTGAGTGTACTTATAAAGGGTTCAATTGTTTTGAAAGGTCCTTTGTCCGTCTTAATGGGATTTAGTATAAATTATTTTTGAAAGTTGTTTTGGAATTGTGTGTTTTATAGAACATGAAATTGCTTTTAACTAATTCTAATTTAATTTGTTTTAAGATTTTGCAAGATCTAATTTATTTAATTGAATATTTAAAGAATTAAAAAAAAAGGATTAACGTCGAAGATTTTTGATATAGTGGTCCTCGCTGCAGTCGAATAAAAAAAAACTATACATCATCTTTCATTCTACAAAATGGTCCAGATGTGTCTTAATTTCCCTAATTAATTAGACAGACTCAATGCGTTTAAATGGTTCACCTCCCAAAAAATTGTATTTTTTGTCGTTTGGGTTGAGGTTCACCTTTAAGCGGATTACTCAACCAATTGACAAAACGAAAGATAATGACCGTGATTATGATTTTTTTCAATTAATTTAATAAAAAGAAAATATAAACACTTTTGAAGGAAACCAAAGACTTTTGCGATCAAACAATTTTCCGTGAACTAAGAAAAAGTAATCAAAGCAATTACACTTTCAAGAATATTAGATTTTAATTAACTACATCTCCTTTGCAAAAAAAAAATATGAAGCACAAGCTGTAAAACAAAGTCACCCCTCTTAAGAGTTATTAATTTAAATTTAGTACTATTTAAGCTAAACAGAAACTGCTCCATTCCAAGAGAGGGTTACTTAGGTTCAATGGGTCGTAGCATGAAGTCGTTTTTTCACGAACTTAGCTTGCGATTGCAATTCAATTAGGAAGTATTTAAGGGCTGAAAGTGAAAAGGAGAACTCAGCTCAAAAAAATTTTCTTTTTAAGTGGAGTGGTTTTAAAGGCCTTGACGTTGGTGTTAAAAAAGACTTATTTATTTTGCAAATTGCAGGCGTAATGTGAGATAAAAAGCTCCTTTGAATGAAAACGAACATAATTCCATTTTTTTTTATAATAGCATAAGTGAAGGGAGAAATGAGTGACCATGAAAAGTTAACTTGGCAGAGGAGTTTTATGATTTGTCAAAAAACTATACTACAGATTTTATTAATTTCAATGCATGTTGTTCAACCGTTTCTTTAAATTCAAGATTTAAGATCTAACCAGTTAACATGAAATTTTAAATAAAAAGAAAAATACAGCTACTATAATGCTACATAATAATAATAAACTACATTTTCCGTTCGGATGTTCATTAGAGAAAAATAAGGAACTGCTGTGACTACAGTATGTCAATATATTGCGTGTACTAAAGAACAAGTAAAATACAAAATATAATAAATTTGCAGTAAGTGGCGCATTGTAGGCCAACATTGTATGCAAATATCGTATGAACGTTGTATGCCAACATTGTATGCAAAATATTGCATGCAAAAATTGTATGCCAACATTGAATGCAAAACATTGTATGTAAATATTGTGTGCCAACATTGTATGCCAACATTTTATGTCATCATTGTGTACCAACAATACATGCTAACATTTTATGCCAACATTGTTTGCCAACATTTTATGCTAAAAAACATTATATGCAAACATTGTATGCCAACATTGTATGTCAACATTGTATGTAAATATTGTGTGCCAACATTGTATGCCAACATTTTATGTCATCATTGTGTACCAACAATACATGCTAACATTTTATGCCAACATTGTTTGCCAACATTGTATGCTAAAAAACATTGTATGCAAACATTGTATGCCAACATTTTATGTCAACTATGTGTGCCAACAATACATGCTAACATTGTATGCCAACATTGTATGCCAACATTGTATGTCAACATTGTGTACCAACAATACATGCTATCATTGTATACCAACATTGTTTGCCAACATTGTATGCTAAAACACATTGTATGCGAACATTGTATGCCAACATTGTTTGCCAACATTGTATGTCCACATTGTGTGCCAACAATACAAGCTAACGTTGTATGCCAACATCGTATGCCAACATTAAATAAATATCAATTATTTTATCAAAAAACGAAATAAAAAAACAGAATTCAATCAAAATTCGTCTTACAATTTTTTGAAATTCCTTTGTTTAAAAATCATTATTATTTCAGACGTCTGATGGCGTACTCCATTTTTATTTTTGCTAAACAAAACTATTAGGTGTTGTAGTTTGGCACTTTTTATAAGTTCAGACCGTGTGATTTTTCTACATTGATGTTAGTTATTTCTGTGAAAGATCGTAACCACTTCACGGATTAATGTGAAAAAAATAATATTTAAAATAAAAAAAACTAATATGAAAGTATGCAGAATTAATTTGGTTACTTAGATGTTTTTAAATATACAATTTTATAGGACTCCAATGAGCAGTAAGCGAGAAAATTTGAAAATTTCCGGTAATTCCGAGAATTAACAATACACTCTCTTAAATTTTCTGTGCGTGCGTTGTGAATCTGTAGGATCAATCAAATAATGAAACGAAATTTCTCGAACTTAATCCATTAAAGTATGTAAATATGTAAGTATTCATTTAACTACATCTTAAAAGGAACATAGCCCGATCCTTAGCCATACCCAGTTTTTGGGGAGGCAATCAACTCAATTTGTTAATCTGACTCTTAATTACTAGTATAAACTAGGACTACTATTTATAACGAAAGTTATTACAGCGAACGTTGCGTGAATTTATAAAATTTCTCAAAATCCACAACAATTCAAGTAAGCAGTCAGTCAATGATATCTGCATTTCCAATAAATAAAAGCTTATTGATTCCACACAGAAAGCATCAAAGAGCTACTGGATGTTAAACTTAAGTATTGAGGAGTCATTTATTGCTTTTAATCCGAGATTTATACGTCATGTGTCTGAACACAATCTTTTAATTAAAACTAAATTGCTCGTGTCATTCTGAGTCGCACGACAGCAGATTTTTTTTTTGTGGCAACATACATGAGTTAAAGCAACGTTCTTTCTAATTTGAAATTTTTATTTTGAACAATGACGTGTTTTTACAGACTCGTATGAAGAGTATGTTTGTGTTTAAAGATATATAGAAGAACACACAAAAAAGAAATTCACTCTACGGTAAGCATTATTGATTTTTTTTTCTTTAAGCTGACGCAAGGGATGAGTCTGTTCAATTCGGTGAATGTTGAACGATAGCTGTCAGTTTAATTTTGCACTTTCAGTTTGAGGAATTAGCCTCCCCTACGTTTAAATGAGGGTCATCTTTTTTTGATTAATTTAATTACTTATCCATTCCGGTATTGGCTTGAAAACTTGTCAAACAAACTTTAAGGCAAACCATCCCCTTAAATATGCAGCGATGCTCAAAATCAAAGAATTTTTAATTATTTAAAATCTAACTACATATTCTTGAATATAAATTTGAGTTGAAATCGGTTAACAAGAAAGTCGAAGAAAAAAAGGGTAGAATTTTTTGTAAGGGATGGTGTCCTAGCCCAAAAACTTCATTGGATGTCATCATTAGGCCACAAAGGAACTGGCAGCCAAAAGTGTCCTAAGATTATGGCATTGCAAAAACTGGAATAAGGTCTACTATGGTCATAAAATTATAGGGAACTACATAAGCACCACTGGAACTCAAAACAACTATATTGTACCACACTTATATTCTAACAATGTGACACTAACAAACTTTAACTAAACAGAATTCTGAAAGGAAAACTAGGTCATAAGCAAAAATTATATTTCAGTCTACGGTCTTGTTTATTCTCTATACAAATACCAATTAATTGATTAATATAGCTGCCAAACTTTTGCAGTGTTTTTAAGGCAGAAGTGCTGGAAGTAGATAAAGCTGTAAAGAACCTTTTATCTTTTTACCTGGAGAATAAAAATATTGATATTTTCATAGACAGCCAGGTGGCAATCGTCTCCAAGTCCAAACTGATTGACCGTTGTCGCAACGGTTTAAAACCATGTTACCCTTCGATAAGTCCACAGGAAAATGAGAAAAATAGAGAATTTCCTTTTAGTCGCAAACGAGATATGATCAAAACTCGACAAGTCTCATGAAGTCTTTGGCCTATAATCTCAAAGAAAAACCCTGAATACATTCAAAAGCTAGGTAGACCTCAACTGTCCCTTTTGGTTGGCATCCTGACGGATAAGAACTCAAGGGGGACGCACATGAGTAGAATGGGCATTAGCACATCAGGCTTATGCAGAGGGTTTCACGACGTTGATGCAGAAGAGGGCTCATATCAGTTCCTCCGTGATTTCCTCAGACTAGCCCAGACTGAAAAAAATTCTCTCGCATAATACTCCGTCGAAGAACTGAGCAAGGTTTCAAAAAAGCACTTAAAAACATTCTGAAATTCATCAGCATTTCAGGATTGTTTAAGGAGGCACCCCACAACTAATTCTCCCCTTAAATTTCCCACCTTTCAACACACCTTCTTCCTCTCGATTACTAGGGACCCCAATGGATCCATGAGATCCAAGTGTATAATCACCCAATCCAAACCTTATTTAACACACGTCTAATATGTATAATAACGAATTAATGGCAAAAGCATTTCGAAAATTGTAGGACCTTTTTTGATGAAAACCTGTTTTTTTATTTTTAGTTTCTTTTTATATATGTACTTTTATTTTTAGGTTTTGGCGCCTGCAGTTTGTAAATTTTATTAATATATCTACAACTGATCATAAAATTTAAAATAACATTTTTTGATGTTTTAAAAAATTTTAACAATTTCAAAAATTTATTATAAATAGAAAACAAAGTATTCAAAATGTAGGCAGAATTAATTTGGCTTCCTATATCTTTTCAAATGTAACATTTTATGGAAATCCAGTGACCAGTTACCGAAAAAGCTAATAATTACAAAACCGTTATATGAAAGTTAACGTCAATAGACTTTTTTCGGTAAATTTGGTTTCGATAAAATGATAGACATTACCTTTCCAAATACTTTTGAAAAATGTTTATAAAAATCGTTCGAGCAGTTTTCATGAAAAAAAAATATTTTTTCTTGTCCGTTATATAGCAGGTACGGTTAATTTAAGACCAAAAATTTAATTTCAAAATCCCCTCTAAATAAACCTTACCTTAGTTATTAATTAAGGCTGTCATCAGGCATACATCAGGACCTATTTTGTTTCAATAACATGTAACATGTAACATGTCATGTTTGATTGTGGTGCTGATTTTTAATATTCACGAATTCCCTTGTAGTATTGTTGTATTATTTTTGAAATGTATGTTTATTTTTGAAATGTTCGTTTACAATAAATCGTTGGTAGTCCGTAATTGAGAACATAAGTGATTTATTTGTTAAGACCTCTAATTATCTTATACGATTAACGAGGTCCTACAAACCAAGACACTCCACACATTTTACAAAACACTGAGTTCTGTTAAATATTCTATACCATGTACTTTCAGATAACCCCTATGACCATTTTTTTACTAAAAATATCCTCACATAACACCGAGATAATAACATTCTCAATACTTACTCCCACACTTGAATTCTTTTGCTAACTTTGCCGTTTCTGGCGTGTCCTTTAATCTACTAACAAGCCGAACGTAACAATTTCCCTGCAGCGAACATGGTTCACGAAATATTTAATGGCAACATTCCTTTCCTAACGTGGCCAAGGATTTACTCTTTTTCTGGTCTTCTGGCTCATACATGAGCACACACATACACCCATCATTATACAAATGTATCGTGTACCGGCTGAAACTAGGAAGACTGCATGCATGTCATGTTGGCATAGCTGCCTAACAATTTCAGTTCAACTTAATGAGCCCCCAACGCCACCAAACCAACTCTTACCAACCAACTTCACTTTGAACATAAGGGTGTAATGGGCATAAAAAGCTAATATTTGCATGCATCCTTGTTAAGGTATTCAAATTGTGTCCTTAGAGAGGCCTGCATTCCTGGGAATTGTAAACGCCCCTTCTCAACAACTCATAAAAGTGTTTTACAACATTAATTCGAAAAAGATTACAATTTTACTCGCTTACATAACATTGGCACGTGTAAACACAGAAGACGACATTATTCGTTGTGCATCCAACTGTGTTTGCAGAGACGTTTGGCAGCAATAATAGGAATACCCATTAGTTGGCCATGCTGAAGGGAATGCAAACAATAATGACACTTCTTCTATAAGCAAGGAAGAGCCTTTCAATATAAGGAATTGTGTCCTATTTCCAGAAGGATTAAAACGCCTTCATGTTGTTGGTAAGAGTTTTTTGCTTAAGCTGCTAAATAAATGTCAATGGCACGTGCATTTTAGGATTAGGGAGGGAACCTTTTTTGCTAACCCACCCACTTAGTTTTTGTTTCGGTAACATGATGTGTGAGATAATGGTGGTTCATAGATTTATCTTTGGCAAAACTTTTGGAGCTTGGTTTAGATATTAATTTATTAGGGTTTCGAATATTAAAAGCGTATGTCTGAAACTTTCAAAGAGGGAAGGTTAAAAGTCTTCTCTTTCGAACAATTCCTTAATCTAGTTCCAAAAAAAAGTATTCTTCTATTTTTGTTTTAATGCAGTGTACCCAAGGCTGATGAATAAACCCCAAACCCATTTTTTTAATGGAAAAATGTAATATTTATCCATGTGTTCTCCATACAGATAAGTAATTACTTAACCTCATCTCATCCGAATCCGATCTTGTTTAGTTCGCTGCAGTTCGCCACAGTGATTAACCATTTTCCTAAAAAAAAGTTTTGCAAAATTCAAACTATGCTATTTTGGGCTGGACTAAAAACAAATATCCCATAATTTGCCGTAAATTATCCGTGGAAAAAAGATTTTCCGCGAAATCGGATCATGTAATTTTCCATGTACCGCCAACTTTATATAAAGTTAGCATGACCAAACGCATATCTTTCTATAAATGGCACCTACAATTATCTACATAGGCTTACAATTTGCCGTAAATTATCTGTAGACAAATTGTTAAATCAATTTATTTAAATTTTTTTTTTTTTTTAGTTTTGTTTACTTGATCAAGTTAGCAGGATCACAGGCGTATATCGCTTTACAGGATAATTCACGAGGCATGTGAAAAAAGGTAGAGCGTGTAGGTTGGGTCAAGACAAGAAAAAAATTGTATGGGAAGGGGTCTTTCCAACCCTCTCCCTCTTATAGCCAGAAGGGGCAATTTTCTTAAAAAATGACTTAAAACTGAAATAAATATTAAAAATCAACGTTTACACTCACAATGCCATGATATACCTTTTTGTAAAGTCAGAAATCTCTTCTTTTATTTTATGTTTAAATAAAGCTGTTATTTTTTTTATAGGAATAGTTTTTGAAAAATTAATTTTCAAACAAAAATTAAAAAAAAATTTAAAAAAAATTTAAACTATTAAACAAACATCGTATAATTTGCTGATTATTATCCGTAAGTTATCCGTGAAAAAAAAATTTGCCGCGAAGTCGGATCATATGATGTCCCATGTACTGCCAAATTGATATAAAGTTAGCATGACCAATCGCGTATCTTTCTATAAATAAATTAATTTTTCAAAAACTATTATTAATAACAGCTTTATTTAAACATAAAATAAAAGAAGAGATTTCTGACTTTACAAAAAAGTGTAAACGTTGTTTTTTAATATTTATTTCAGTTTTAAGTCATTTTTTAAATTGCCCTTATGGCTATAGGAGGGGAAAGGGGGGAAGACCCCCTCCCATACAATTTTTTTCTTGTCTTGACCCAACCTACACGCTCTACTTTTTTCACATGTCTCGTGAATTATCCTGTAAAGCGATATACGCCTGTGATCCTGCTAACTTGATCAAGTGAGCAAAACTAAAAAAAAAAAAAAAAAATTTAAATAAATTGATTTAACAATTTGTCTACGGATAATTTACGACAAATTATAGGATATTTGTTTTTAGTCCAGCTCAAAATGGTTATGCCAACTTTAGAGACCTCTTAGAAAGAGCAGGACTGGGGGTCTCGAGAAGGACAGGGTTTCGCGTACTAGCTCTTCTCGAAACTCGACAGTTGTCAACTGTTAAACACATATCGTTCGCAGCTTCAAGGAATCTTGGTTGAATTCTGTTTTATCTTTTTCTAGAGTACGATTTGGTTTGGTTCCATAAATAAACGGCTATTGAAGTTTTGAAGTGTTATTGATTTAAAATTAAGGCTTTTGTATGTTTTTAATACTTGCAGGTAAGCTGCTCTGTTATACAGTTGAAGATTTTGGATAAGAGAACAGCAACTTGTGTGTACTATCACCAAGTTCATAGGATGGAGTTATAGCTATTTCACGAGGGGCAAACGAGGTCATCCGACTCCTTTAGTGGTGCTTTCTTGCTTTATGTTAATTTTTTGAAAAACCTTTACTTTTACTACGATTCACTGTTATAAGCTGTGTTTTATTATATTCGGATCTGGATCTGAATTATGTCTTAGCACGTATTGCAATAACAATTTTAAATCCTGCTTTCTATCTGGATCTATTTCAAGATCCAAGAATTAGTACTAATTCTGAAAAACAGATGCCCCTTTTGCAGTGTGGTAATAGGAATTTACCACAAAATAATGCATGCTCTAGATCTAGATCTGAATCGTTTTATTTATCGACAAGGATTCATATGGATCTTGGTGGATAATAAAACGCAGCTATTGATTTAATTATTATTAACGCGCCCACAAGGGACTATTTGCTTCCCTTTTAATTAATTAGGAAGATAGGGAGGGGAGAGATAGGAGGTGCCGATTAACATTGGTTTTGAATATTAGCAGATCAAAATGGCAAGGGAAAATCTCGCCGGTTAAACTATTCCAAATTCGAGTTGTTCGGCTAAAATAGAATCCCTATATTTCACGGTACGTCCGAAATTGGGCTCAAGGGTGAACTGATGAGCATTCCTTGCGAGAAGATATCAGAACCTATTCCTGTTTCCGTACGTCAAGATAGCCTGATGATGGGTGTGTACATCCAATAAAAAGTTTTTGGGCCAGAACTCCATCTCTTTCAAAAAAAAATTACTGCAAGTCTAGAAGACTATTCAAGTTTGCCTTTCTCTTTCTTTGATATTTTTTTTCGTGTTAAACTTACGATCTATTATTATCCCAAGGTACTTGGCTGTACCAGTGAACCGGAATGGTGTCTTATTTATTATAGAAGCCATTGTATATACGCTGCCTGCTATAGTGCTGCTCTCCTGAAGCAGCATTTTTAATTGCTACACAGCCCGCAAGAGTCCCGCTCAAATCACCAATTGGTGTGAATATAGAATAAGAACAAAGCACAATATCGTATTAAATGTCGTTAAATGTTTTCGTCTCCACTATTTAGAGTTAGTTACTGCATGGCCCTGAAGAAAAAAAATTTAAACTTACAAACCTAATGAGAGTAATATAGAGAATGTGTATACAATGATAGAAGCGGCAATATTTCGGATGTTTCATTCACTTGTAAACAAATTGGGTTCTGAGCGGATTAACATTCAGTCCGCAGCTGATGGCACAATTTTTATGTGTGTCTGCTATTGATCATATATGTAGATCGAAGGTACAGTTTTAGTTTAGTTTTAGTTTTATTGAGTATCAAAGCTTTCTCTCGGGTAAATAAAGTATTAATTTATAAAGCCCTTGTCATCCCAGAACTGCTGTATTGTATTGTAAATTGAGTTATATACAAATTTTCCGTGTATTGTACTTGTCTTGTATGCATTAAAATTGGTAAGTTATTATTATTAAAATCCTTTCGATTCGATCGGGACATGTGTCCCGATTATGTTTTAAAAAACCCTGTTCATTAAAATAGTAAGCAAAATCGGGATGTATCTGTCCCACGCCGTGATGTTTCTTACGGTATCCTTTTGAAACTGGTTTGTTTTTGTCATGAATATACAGTTGTCAAAACAAGGAGATCATACGCAGTTGGACTGTTAGTGCGCGTGGTGTTTTATTCGATATTTATTATTTATAAATTGTTTTTCTCGCATCATAAACTACCCTTTTTTTACTATAATTTCATGGCTATTCCACTTTTATGCTACCGGGACGTATATGTCCGGTCCGTATTTTTGAGTTGGCTAAAAGTGTCCTAGTTAGTTTCTTATGTCTACATATTTTACAGGTTTATCAATATGCCGAGACCTCAAAATCAAGCCTCTACGTCTCGTTTAGATGAAGCTGCTGATGAAGATGATTTCTCCAATGACAGTGACGATGAATATGAGCCCACTGACAGCGAAACCGAATCCAATGAGAGCAGTGAAGATGAAATTGATACAGCTTCCAGTCAAAGCAGTCGTCTTTCTGATAGCAATGACAGAAATTTTTCAACAATTTGGTCAACACCGTAAGGCAATTTCATGCCGCGAAAAACTGTAAGTGGTTATCGTCTTCCCGATATAAATCAGAGCTTCAATAGGACCGACGATCCGTTACAAATCTTCAGCAAAATTTTCCCGGAAAGTCTGTTTATGTACATATGTAACTCAATGTATAAATGAGCGAATTGAAATGAATATAAAGCTTACTGATGTTGGGGAAATGAAAATTGTTGTTGGTTGTATTATACTAATGTCGTACAATCATCTTCCAGCCTTCAGGAACTATTGGTCGACGCATGCTTCAATGGGAAATGATGCCATAAAGTCCGCTATTTCTCGCACAGCTTTTGTCTTCAAAAATGTACTTTTCTCCCCCAGAAAAGCCAGTCGGAGCATCAAAAGTGTACTATATTGAGGACATTGTTGAATGTTTGAAATCTCGGTTTTTGAAAGCTAGATGTGGCTAAGACGTGATGCTCTGACTGGCTACACATACGACTTCAATATCTATTGCGGAAGGGAAGAAGAAGTAACTGAAGGTACTCTAGGTGAACGGGTGGTCAACCAATTAGGTAGTTTAATTCAAACACCAACGTTGCCTTATGCTGCGATCGATTTTTTACCAGCGTTCATCTTCTTGAAACTTTGAATTACGCTGCACTAGGAACAGTTGTGTCTAATCGAAAAAAAATTGCCAGTTGTCAATGAAAGGCTTCGGAAAAGTGAGCATGTTTTTCGGGAGAGTAACACAGGACTTATGTTTGTCAAGTGGCATGATACGAAGGAAGTAATAGTCTTGAGCAATTGCCATTCATCTGAAATGGGAACAAGTCCACAGTCGGGTGGAGTTGATAGAGCAGACCAAATGGCAGAGCAGTATGAACTAGAAACAGAAAATCTAATAAATGGTGGAAAAAGGTAATTTACCGGTTACTAATGTTGAGTGTTGGCAATTCTCGGGTCATAAACTCCCAACTAGGACGAACAAAATGACCTCTTATTGATTTTATGGTAGTTTTGGCTGAAAACCTCATAAAAGCTGGAAAGAAAACTGCAGCATTTCAAAGAAATGGCGTATCTGGCAGGAAGAGGAAACTGGCCTCTGTATCAATTTCAATTCCCACACGGAGACGCTGTGCAGGTTGCAGGGATAACAATAAAGAGAAGCGCACAGAATTTATATGCGAAGAATGCCATATCTGTATAGTAGTATTTTATGTATCTTCCACTAAATATATAAAATAAATAAAAATGTTTACTAAAAAAAACTTTTTTACAATTCTCAAAACAGTGTGCGTAGACAACTGACCGGGACACCATTTGTCCCATAGAAAAATACGGTAGCTAAGCGGTCAAACTGAAGAATTTTAACATTAGCGGCTTTCCGGATCGAAAGGGTTAAATAATTAATATCCTTATTATTACCGCCAGAACCTATGCCGATCGAATATCCCGTAACCTCTCAAGAAATCCAGTACCGCCAGCATCAAGTGCCGAAGATCAGTGGCAACACTGCCAACAAGCCATCAGAGATGCCTCAACTGATGTGCTAGGTTTCACCAGACCACCACCACGAAACCTCTGGTTTGATGACGAATGCAGGCAGGCCCATACAGCCAAACAAGAGGCATATAAAGCGGCGCTGCAAAGAAAGACGAGAGCTGCTCGCGAGCTCTATGAGCAGAAAAGACGGGAAGAACACCGGCTTCTCCAAAACAAAAAGAGAGAGCATGAGAAGCGCGCGATCGAAGATATTGAGAGATGCTACTCCAGGAACAACGTGCGGAAGTTTTACCAACAGGTAAAAAGAACATGCCAAGGAAAAAAATCCCGCACAGAAGCCTATAGAGATAGGAATGGAAACCTCGTAGTAGAGTCACAGTCGGTGCTGAGTACATGGAAGGACCATTTCTGCAGACTGTTAAACGGCGATGAAGGCCAAAATCCCGCTGTCAGGCAGAATGAACCATTCAACATGGATGATGACAGACAAAACTTCCGTCCACCTGACCAAAATGAAGTAAGGATAGCAATATCTAAACTCAAAAACAACAAAGCTGCTGGACCCGACGGATTACCCGCCGAACTTTTTAAAGCGGCCGGAGATGACCTGGTGGAGTGCATACACCAACTCATCTCTAAAGTTTGGTCAGAAGAAAGTATGCCTGATGAATGGAACCTCAGCATCGTTTGCCCGATCCACAAGAAAGGAGACCCTCTAAACTGCGCCAACTATAGAGGAATAAGTCTCCTGAATATCGCCTACAAGATCCTCTCTGCCATACTATGTGAACGCCTGAAACCTTTCGTCAGCAACCTGATTGGCCCCTATCAGTGTGGTTTCAGACCTGGAAAGTCCACAATCGATCAAATGTTCACGCTACGGCAGATCCTGGAAACCACCCAAGAATTCCAAATCGATACTCACCACCTCTTTATCGATTTTAAGGCCGCGTACGATAGCATTTATAGAGACGAGCTATACAGAGCCATGTCAGGTTTTGGCATTCCCACAAAACTCGTCCGACTGTGCAGGATGACGATGGAGAACTCTCGCTGCTCCGTCAAGGTTAGTTCTGACCTCACAGAAGCTTTTGACGTCAAAAAAGGATTCCGACAAGGTGATGCGCTATCGTGCGATTTCTTCAACTTAATACTTGAAAAAATTATAAGAAACTCGCAAGTCAATTGTAGTGGGACAATTTTTTTCAAGTCTGTGCAATTGCTAGCATACGCTGACGACATAGACATTATTGGCAGAACTCGGCGAGCTGTCAGTGGAACGTTTGCTAGCATTGAAGCTGAAGCGGCTAAGATGGGACTAGCAGTCAATGAGGACAAAACGAAGTACCTGCTGTCCACAAAAAGGGACACACAACACCGGCGGATTGGACAAAACATCACAATAGACAGATACAACTTTGAGGTAGTTAGGGACTTTGTGTACCTCGGATCCGCAATAACATCTGACAACAACATCTCGTCAGAAATAAAGCGAAGAATTACTCTTGCCAATCGCTGTTTCTATGGGCTAGGAAGGCAATTGAGTAGCAAAGCCCTCTCTCGAAAGACAAAGGAGACTCTGTATAAGACCCTAATCATCCCAGTCCTGCTCTATGGCGCCGAGGCATGGACTCTATCTAAAGCGGATGAAGATATCCTTAGTCGTTTCGAGCGTAAGATTCTTCGGAAGATTTTTGGCCCTATCTGCGTTAACGGGCTTTGGAGGAGAAGGTTCAACCCAGAACTATACGAGCTGTACAGCGACATTGACCTGGTCAAAAAAATACGCATATCACGTTTAAGATGGCTAGGTCATGTAGAGCGAATGGACAACAATGCTCCGGCTCGCAGGATCTTCGATTCCATCCCAGAGGGTAGACGCAGTCAAGGAAGACCTCGCCTTAGGTGGCGCGCTCAAGTGGAGGACGACCTCAACCAACTTGGAGTGCAAAACTGGAGGCAGCTAGCCAAAGACCGAGTTGGCTGGAGAGGCATGTTGGTTGAGGCCCAGGTTCGTCCCGAACTGTAGCGCCACCTAAGTAGTATTATTATTGCTCACATTTATTTCAATTTGAATTTTAATTTTCAACACAATAACTTCTCAATGCATACCTTTATAACAGCGTCCAGAACAAAAATAAGTTAATTTATAAAATATATATAAAATAAATTGCACGACTGGATCGCATGTACTTGCTCATTTGTGCGGTCACATGGCGAATAAAATTTAAAAAATAAGTAACATTAACTTACAAAAAAGTGTCCAAAACAACACCACTTAACCGTTTTTAGTAAAAATGGAATACACCATCACATGTCTTGTATAATAAAGAATTTTCGAAAAAAAGTATTGGACAAATATTGATAAAATCCTGTTTTTTTATTTTTAGTTTTTTGATTTTTTTTTCTGAAATTTTGGTATGCAGTTTTTTAGAGTTTATGAATATATATGTGGTTATAAAATTTAAAATATTTTTTTTGGTTAGTTTTAAAAATATTGTTTTTCCAAAAAAATAATTTCAAAAATTTATTTTAATTAGATTAGTTCTTCAAAATTTTGATATGCAGAATTAATTTAGTTACTTAAACCTTTTCAAATATAAAATTTGACAAATATCCAAAGAACCGTTATATGAATGGTAACGTTAATATAGTTTTTCCGTAAGTTTGGTTCTGATCAAATGATAGCTAATGTCAACAAAAAAGTTGTCAAAACTTTTTATCAAAATCGTTGGAGCCGTTTTCGAGAAAAATGAGCTTTTCCTAAACGGTCATATGGCAGGTACCGTTATTTTAAGGCCTTAAAATAAAATTTCAATTTACCCTCTGGTGAATGCCAAAAGAATAACACACACCAAATTTGAAGATAATCGCTTAAGCCGTTTAGGCTGCAGCTGACAGACAGACAGACACACAGACAGACAGACATTTTTTGTCGATCACTTTTTTAGACTTCTCTATGATCGTAATGTCATGTTTCATTGTTATCTCAATTTTTTATATTCACGAATCCTAAACTTGCCTTATAGTCCCTATAATCGCAAGTAAAAAACAAGGATTAAAAACACAAACTTTTAAGATCAAAAAGCAAATGCAGAAGTTTGTCTAACAACAGGTACTTCAAAGTCAAACCATTTTTTTCGTTTGCTTAATACTCCTAAGAACTTCTTCAACACCCGTTAATAATTCCCAAAAAAGTTAAAACTTTCTTTATAGTTTAAACTTTTTTCATTTTACCCCCTTGCCCAGTACAAGGATCCATATTGACACCATCCCTCATTTCAAATAATCTTGGAAAACAACAAACAAAGATAAAAGCTGTTTTCCATTACTCCGCCCTCAAACCCATCAATTATCGGGTCAGGGTTGCCCAATGGAAAAACATCAGAAAAAAGAACTAGAAAAAAAATTCCCGTCTTTGCTTCTTGTAGTAAATTAAAATTCTTTTCGCGAAACAAAACAAAGAAGGACGGCAACAAGAGAAGGCAACAAAAAAAAAACACTCAAAGCAATAATTCGAACTCAACTCAGAGCATTTAGAATCTTCAACAAAAGATAAATTGTTTTACACCACAAACCATTCTTCTCAACATATTACACTACACAAAACAATATTGCTTACAACAGAAGGAGTACCAGGCATATTCGTAGAAATAGCCCGAAATCCGCCAAAGCTACGCAGGACACTGCTGGATGGTTGGCTGGATGCTTCCTTAAGGACCGTCTGTCTCAACGGTGTAATGTACAATTTTATTTGGATAAATAATGAAACAGAAATTAAATGGCAATTTTCCGGCACACGGTATGCAAATCTAACGACTGCTCTTGTGAGGCAGAACCTTTCTCATCTTCAATGAGTTAGATGTAGCAGAAGGTCTACTATACTATTTTGGGTGTTCTGTGGCAGACAGATAAAGTTTTCTAATTTAATTTTCACTTCCTTGTGTAAACATTCAATAAGACACCATTAAATTGTGTGCTAACGTGAATCTGGTGTAAGGATTTGCTTACATTGAAATGGAGACAACTAGGTTAGGAGATGGAATTGGGGAAGTGAGGGATTGTAAAACATTAGATGATGCCCATGGTCCATTGACGATTTCACAATTCTTCAAACAGAACGAACGAATCAGAATCAAATCGTAGAAAACGAAGACGTGGCAGAAATAGCTTAATGCCTTCCCATCCTTTGGATGTAATTGGATCAAAGCTTAAGAGAATTTCAAACATGACACTGACTGTCTAAACTTAAAGAGGTTGTGTGTGTGTGTCAATGGATTCGATGGCAAGGTTATTTTTGGCGCTAACATCATCCTTTCAGTTTGTCACAAATAGCTTAGACAAAATTTAAGGGGACTTTGAGAAACTGTGAGGATCTGTTTAAATAAACTTCACAGTTCTAAGAAGGTGTGAATTCAGTTTATTGTTTTTGCTAGTGTTAAATGGAGTCAATGAGTATTATCAATTTAAACGAAATTCTAAATAAGTAAACTGAGTTTGGGATATAATCGTAGTTAAGTTTCTAAAGTTCTGTTGTTTAAGGAATCACTTTTTTGGGCATTCTTATTTAGTGGAATTTATGTAAGTTCGTTCCTTCCATAGAGGCAAGTTTTGCAATCCTTAAAAATATCAAAACTGAAATATGTTAAACGAAAATAGAACAAACGAAACAATTTAGTCTCGTAATGCTTTCTGAATGTCCGCTTATAACCAGCTAGTCAATTAGTTTCTTATTATGTTCTTCTTCTTATTATGTATTCCTACGATTTTGATGAAATTCCATGTTGCTCCAAAAAATGTTTTTTATTGAACTTTCTCAAAAACTGTTAACATATTGGAAACTTTAAACCAGGACAAAATGGTATTTTAAGCTATTTTTCTAGCAGGGGTAGGCCTTTCACCTGCAGGTTATCATACAATTTTAAGGCATAAGTTTATCATGATTCTATAATATTTATTGAAAAGCTTCTGTTGTTGTCAAGAGGCTTTGTTTGTTAAGGATTCCATGGCCAATTAATTATGCCCTCTATGTATTAGAAAATATATTTTTTCTGGGAAAAGGAGGATAAGTTAATTAAAGAAAAATATTTTCTAGAACCAATACAGACTTGTTTTGAAAGAAAAAGTTTGAGATAATTAGTTGTTGAACCTTCAAGCACAATTAGGGTATGAACTTTAAACTTTCGTAATTTAATTAGCTTGTTTGAGGTGACATGATTTGTATCCTTGAAGGGATATATAGAATATCAGTTAATGATAGGATAATTGAATTTAAGCAACGACAGTCGAAATGATAAATGAGTTGATACTGTTTTTTTTTGGTAACACACATACATATCTATACTATTATATAAAGACGTAACAATTATGTTGTTTGTCACGCAGGATTTCAGAAAGTACTCAATTGATTTACTACTCTGTTTTATTTCATTATCATTCTAAATTTTTTGCTTTTTCTCTTCCCCTAATGCTCTCTTAATTTATGTTACACTATAGACTATACAACTAAACTATACACTCAAACTTGTGTTTTGACTTTTCTTACATTTATTCAATTATATTGCTGTGCAAATAACTAATATGTATATCTTTTTTCGATTTTATAATCGCTGCGTCAATGGAATAGCTCACTTATTTTGTGGAATAGCTGGTCATCACTGCATAGAAAATAGGGAATGCTTTAAGTTCACACTTTTTTAATGTTCTGTTTCTATTGCACACATTTTTGACGTGATAACGTCTTATTAATCGATGGCAGGCTACACGCACGCAATAACATGATTCATTCGGATAAGACTCATACTGAAAAGAATCATGACTCATGCTAACCGCGATGCTGTGGTTATTTCAACCAAATTCGATCGCAAGCACCAGGCGAACATGAAAAAGCAAAGGCGCAAATTCCCAAAATAATTCCACTCAAATTCAAAATGTAAAAGAGAAAAAAAGTACAAAATAGGCGGAGTTTTTATAAAGTAGAAAGTAGATGTAGATATAAGGATGTATGTGTGTGGATTTAACCAGGGTTTGTGGGTGGCAGATAACGGGCTGTATGTTGGTGTTGCTGCCATCAATGTTTCCTTATTAATTTATCGTCCCTAAGCCGACGAAACAGATAACCAATTCTTTTAACTTGCGATTATAGCTACTATAATGTAAGTAATGCACTCGTGCAGATTAAAAATTTTGAGATAACAGTCAAACATGACATTACGATGAAAGAGAAACATATTTGAGTTACTGGCAAAATTCTGTCCGTCTGTCTGTCTGTCTGTACGGATTTATTTTGGACTGCAGTCTAACGGTTGGGCCAATGGCCTTCAAATTTATAACTTAAGGTTTTTTTGACATTCTACAGAGGATTTTTTCTAGCTCAAAAATTAACGGTACCTGTCATATAACCGTTATGTAAAAGCTTATTTTTGTCGGAAACGGCTCCAAGAATTTTTATTTAAAAAAATCAGTATGCTCCTGTAGGTATGCATTATATTTTAGTGAAAAAAATTAATATGGTGGAAGTGTCTTTTTCCATGGTCAGCTTTACGTTGCCCTTTCAAGAGTGGGCTCAAACAAATAATCAGTATATTATTCTTCCTTGAAATAATAGGACTGCCAACATTGCCTTCCCTGAGGCTTTGAAATAAAAAACAATACAAATATGTACAAAACATCAAAAAAGTCTATTTCTTTAAAAAGTGTTTCCCGTGACACAGAATCATTCTGTGTTGTACGTGAATACGTTTCGTAATAGGTGATATTTTTTATATAAAATATTATTATTATTTAAGTATTCTACGACAGAATCATGTTTTTTACGTTGCCAGCACTGCTTGACTATGTCATATGGTGTTTTATTGGTACAATTCGATTGATTTAGAGGAGCCGTTCCCAGCCGTATAGATCTTTGTATTTCCATCTGGCTTTTTAACGTGTATAGGCTGATATTGTATATTTTGTTAGGTATAGTTTTTTTTATATTTTAACACCTTATTATAGTCACAGTGACAAAAATACACTTATCTTTTATCCACATGTAATCCATAGATTTTGTAAAGAGCTAACGATACAAACTAAAACGAACGTCGTAACTTCCCCGATTCAAAAGTTATATTAAATTGAAATCTCGAAACGTAGCAAAATGACCTCAAAATGGAGGCGCTTCCTACTCCACCGCGCGTGATGTATGACAGTCCTTACATAGCGTAATAAATTCTTTGAATCTTTAGCTATCCAGTGGGATAGTAATGATAGATATGAAGCTGCAACACCAAACTCTTTCCTCTAATTTTATCATTCGTTTTTGAATTGACTAACTATGGAAGAAGTTTTAAAGATGTATTCATGTCAAAAATATTATGTTGGCTTGTGAGGAGGAGTTCTAAAGAGTATTCCAGGATAATTATAAACATAAGTGCTTCATCTTTAATATATTAGACAATTTATCGCTTCCTTTATAGAAGTGAAATAACAGACTCGAAAGATGTATGATTGAGTTTTTAAAAGATGTTCCTTGTAAGAAGTTTATTCCAAAAACATTTATGGTCAACTAGTTGAGTGGCACACATTTGAATTATGTAACCAAAAAGAGACTAAATTTGTTGAATACGCGTAACTTTTAAGTTATTTCTGAAATGCCTTGGTTGCTTTACTATTTTTACGAAAAAATAAATTCATATGAGTTCCATTTGTGTTATACAAAGGTTTATGTGCAAAAAACTTACTACATAAAAGTGATGTGTTTAATTAAAAGTTACTGAGCAGTTACATAAGAGTTTCAAACCAGGCCTGCTAAAAAGTGGTTATGCATTGTTACTGAAATTGATACAGTTCAGTAACTTTCATCAGTTGTTACTTCTGAATAAGGCAAGATTAACATTATGCTGACAGCTTTTGGAAAACTTTAATATAACTCCACAGTAATAACTATTTTTCGTCTGCCAAGCTGTGTTGTGTCTTAATATATTGTGTCGCAATTTAGTTTCACCGTGGTTGGCACGATAGTCATAGAAAGGTTAACATTGCTTAACGAATGACAAGAAAAGCCTCACACAATATCTTACTATCTCAGGTGAAATTTTTGTTACCAAACAGTCACATGTATACAAATCACAACACTTAACAATGTTTAATAAAAATGGAGTACATCATCAGACGTTTTAAATTATCATGAATTTATGAAAAAAGTATTTCGAAAATTGTAGGACACGTACTTACTCTTATGTGCCTAATTGCATTGGAAAGCAGGATCTTTGGCAGAAACAAGTAACATTTGCGTTGAAAATAACACAGTTTGAACTTATAAAAAGTATTAAAAATCAAAATACTTAACGGTTTTTAGTAAAAATTAAGTATGCCATCACACGTCTTAAATAACAAAGAGTTTATGAAAAATCTATTTCGAAAATTGTAGGACCGGTGTTGATAAAATCCTGTTTTTTATTTTTAGTTTTTTGAAAAAAAATTATATTTTAGAATTTGGTAAGCAGTTTCTTAGAATTTATTAAAATACATGTGATTATAAAATTTAAAATATTTTTTTTTAAAGTTTTCAAAATATTGATTTTTGAAAAAAAAAATTTCAAAAATTTATTTTAATTCGAAAAAAAAGTTATTCAAAATTTTGATATGCAAAATTAATTGGGCTACTTCCTACACCTAAAATTTGACAGAAATCCAAAGAGCCGTAACCGAGAAAGCAAAAAATTAAAAAAACCGTTATATTAAAGGTCCCGTTAATAGACTTTTCCCGTATATGTGGAATTAATTAAATTATAACCAATACCAACAAAAAAAATCCCAGAAATTTTGATTTAAATCGTTGGAGCCGTTTTCGAGAAAAATAAGATCTGCCTAAACGGTCATATGGCAGGTACCGTTATTTTTAGGGCTAAAAATAAAATTTAAATTTCCCGTCTGGGGAATGCCAAAAGAATCACACACACCAAGTTTGAAGTTAATCGCTTAAGCCGTTTAGGCTGCAACTCGTTATACATACTGACATACAGACAGACAGACAGACAGACATACAGACATATAGTCCCTTTAATCGGAAGTAAAAAAATAAATACTAAAAATGTTGGTATTCAGAAATAATTTGGCTGCTTAGATGTTTACAAATATAAAATGTTAAAGAAATTAAAAAAAACCGTTTTATGAAAGGTACCGTTATTAGAATTTTTTCATAAATTTGGTTTTTGTAAAATAATTATTAGCCACAAAAATTTCATGAAAATCGTTGATAACATTATAAGAAAACATTGCTTGCAGCAACACCAACAAACACCACGCAGCGCGTTAACTCGCACCCACAAACTCTCTAATTAAATCCACACACACACATAAGAACAAGAACTTTTTGAATCTGAAAGGAATTATTTTGGGAATTTGCGCTTGTTCTTTTTCATGGTCGCCTGGTGAGTGCGATCGATTTTGGTTCAAAAAACGACAGTATCGCGTGTAGCATGAGTCTTATCAGCATGACTCTTATCAGTATGAGTTTTACCAGCATGAGTCTTATCAGCATGATTCATGTTATTTCGTACTTGTAACCTGTCATCAATTTATAAGACGTTATCACGTCAAAAAAAATGTTGCAAAACTTTTCAATTTAGTATTATTTTAAGATCGCATGTTTTATTGAGGGGGTAAAATGTAATATTTCCTGGTACAGCGGCGAGCTTTTCGAAAATTCAGCTAAAACAAAGCCGAAAATCAGATAATCCGATATATAAGTTTATTATAATAAGAGTCATTCGTACTTAAAAATTTAAATGTAGGTATTATTACTTAGTAATATTTGGGTTTTTTGTTTTATTTTAGTTATAAATAAATATTTTGAACATAAAAAAACTATTCAAAAATGGTCATTGGTAACTAACAGAGACAGCATATACTTGACTATAACTCTTTGTTATAATTTAATATTAATTCAAAAGAAACCTTATATTTAGTTACTTTTCTAATTTGTTACAATTCAGTTACAACAAAACTATTAAGTAACTACTTAAGGTGATTTCACACAGTTGGGCCTGTGCATATTATCACGACACTGAATCGAGAAAACTTCTATTGAAAAAGATAAAAAAGCCACTAACTAACGTGGATGAATTGTGTGTATGTCCTAAAAAAAACTCGTACACTCTACCATGTCCGATCCGATCTCCATCAAGATCAACGTTGATGGAATAATGAATAAGAATAACACATGATCGTTTACTCACTTCTACCTACACTCGCGCTCGCCGCGCTGTGTGAATTAAAAAAAACATATTCCACCAACAGAGTTACCTTTGCAAGTTGAAAACAGTACTGTAAAGCTTTTTCATTCGTTTGTTATCATAGTGCTTTAGGTTTTGAAGCTTGTGAGAAAAAAATTAGTAGTGTAAGAGGGTAGGTTTTGTCGTATTTGTCTTTGTTAGTACCTACTAATAGTTGAAAAATCGTTAAAATTGTTTGGGTTTTGGTATTTTAGTAAAAAGAAGTTGTTTTCTCGAAGTTTGCAAGCGCATTACTTGATCGTATTAATTCGAAAAAGTTTTTTGACGTAATATTATGTTTAAATAAGAGTGATGAGGTATTGTGATTAGTGAATATAAATATATATAATATTAATAAAAATAGTGAACTGTAATTGTTGTAAATTTGTGAAGTGATGATATTTTTAATAAAAAAAATATGAATTCATATATTTTTTAAATTAATAGTGTTTTATTGTATTTTAATCAGCAAGTAGTTATCCTACGCACCATTTGCGACGATTTATAATGGTCAGTACGGAAACTCTTACAGCTTTTACTTGACACTGAAATATGCAAGTCAATGCAACCAGACTGAGAAACGAACATCCTATCTTCCCTGTACTGAACATTTTTGTTAAGCAGACTAAAAGAGATTGAAAGGATTAGTAAAACTATTAGCGAAAACAATTATTTTTAAATAACCATAGCTTTCATCCTGACCTTCTGTGATCTTTTTTCAGGTTGTTTTGTTTTATATACGCTAAACATATCGCTCTGTTGTGGCGCTACAGTCTGGACCTCAACTAACAAGCTTCTCCAGCTAGCATAGTCCATAGGTAGCAGCCTTCTGTTTTGCTCGTGAAGTTGGCCTAGGTACTTTTCGACTTCCGTGCGCCCCCATTTCCCTTACTGCGTCATCTCTCCTGGGTGAAATCGAATTTTTTTTCAGTCGGAGCATTGAGGTTCATCATTGATATTTTGTCTAAGACTTCGATGTTGAGTGTCTCTTCTTGATGACAGCATAAACTTGGTTTTGCCCACATTGACTGCTAAGCCCATCTTCGTTAAAAAATCCTCGGCTGATATTTTCTAGAAACGAATATTTTCCTAACTTCTGACAAATTATGAGACACCTTCTAATTATGAGGTTAAAATGATGAAAGCAAAATATAGTAGGCGGTACGCAGTTTAATTATTTTAAACACATATTCTGAATATTTTTTTGCAATTACTTATATTTAAAAAAAATACGGCAGTCATCTTTCCCAAATTGAAAAGCATTTTTTTTCTTTGTAAAGGATCCCACTCTTTTCATGTGATAACTTCCCTCATCCCAAAATAGTCTAAAATACTAAATAACATAGAACAACTTGAATCACTGAGTAAGGAATTATATACACACATACTATATTTAAGTGCCTTGAAAATGACAAGGATCTGAAAGATTAAATTATGCATTGCCACGCGCTCCGTATGAGTTAATAAATAATTTGTTTCAAAACTCATGCGCTTCCCTCCCAAGTCCTTGGAATAATAGAATTTATAGAAAAACCTATTAATAGTATCATTCATATAAGGGGTTTTTGACTTCCTTAAACCAAACCTGGATTTATGTATGTTTGCAAAATCCCACCGTTTTTTTTTGTTAAATTAATTTCTATTTTGAAATTATAAATACAAAATGTCAACAAGGTAAAAACGATGGAGATTGGTATGTAGTGAAGGTCTTGCGTATTTGAATGGAGATATGGATTTTCATTCCAATTGTTGTGAAAATAGAAATCTGGGATAAACAATACCCAAACCCATGTCACCTTGTCGTTAGAAAGTTTTCGAACAAAAGAGATCACAGAATTAAGGGATTTGCATTGAAAATGGCACAATACCTACATATGAGCTTTATAATGAGCTTGTAGGTACATACTTCACAGAATAAGTCAGGTAAATCCTAGTTCTCACAGAAATCAGACAAACATTTAACTTAGACATATCCTTGGCTTCTGAAGCTTATAATTTTAATTATGTTAATTTTAGGTATTAGTTTCTGTTTCTTGAATTTAAAAGTGATGAAATAAGTGAACTTGTCTAAAAGATTTTAATTAAACAAACTTCAGGGATGGAATTTTGAAAAACAAAAATCGTAGTTTGTTCTTTAATAAGATAACTTTAGAAAAAAGGTTTTGTTTTGTGGGGGCTGTCTACATTTTCAGATATACAGGGTGTTTTTTAAGATTTATAAAACCTACTATAAAATGACATTAAACACAGATTAATTGTATTAATTTCCATAAAATTGACTTTATTTGAAAAACAATTGTTTGCCATTTTTACTTGCGTATATAAACTATAAGGCAGGTTTAGGATTCCTGAATATAAAAAAAATTGAGATAACAATCAAACATGACATTACGATCATGAAAAAGTCTAAAGATACCTTACAACAAGGAGGTTCAATTCAGGAGCAAAAAAGTCATTGATCACTGCCCATTAACGATCTTTATTGACTGTTACTCTCTGGCTAGCATTGTCTTTAAAGAAGTAAGGACCAATGATTTCACAACAAAATTGTCAGTTTTCCTGAATGTAACGCCGCGGCATCTCAGCAATGGCTTTAGGGTTATCTACACTCAGTTTTGCTTGTTGAAGTAGCCATTCAACCACAAATGAGCTTCATTGTAGAAAAAAAAGTTGGTTGTCTGTACAGTCGGTTTACGGACGATAATTTTACGTGATAATGTCAACTCACTAGCGGTACCTGGCTTGCCTTACTACGCCCTAGAAAAAACATGTTTTAATATCAAATGCGAAAATAATATACTAGCGGGACCGAACATTCACGGGAACGATCCCTGGACAAAACTATATTAAATCTGTAAATTTCATTAAAATCCGTTGGGCGGCTTAGGAGTACATACTTGACATACATACAAACAAATATAAATCTGATGTTCGCCTGGTACTTAGAATTCGTTTGCGATCGATTTTGGTTGAAAAAACACACATTGAACGCGTTACGCGGAATGTTTACAAAGGTTTTTTTTAGACGTGTGGTATTCAACCAGGAAATACTTTTTTCGGAGTTGGTCTTTTTGACAGTTGTCACTTGATTTATGCTTAATTTGGTTTGCCATTTAATAATGAATAGACTTATTCCTAAACAACGTTTGAAGATCGTGCAAATTTATTAACAAATAATTGTTCGGTTCGCGCGACACATCGCTACAGAGCCATGACTTTTTCGAGCCTGAATTGGAGGATGTTGATGTGGACGAACTTTTGTTCCAACAAGACGGCGCTACATGCCATACAGCCAACGAAATAATAAATTTATTGAAGGAAAATTTTGGTGAGCGCATTATCTCGTGTCATGGGGCTGTGGCGTAACCTCCAAGATCGTGCGATTTAACAACGCTGGACTATTTTTTGTGGGGTTATGTCAAGTCGCTTATCTACGCAGATAAGTCCGAGACGATTGACGCTTTGGAAGAGAATATTCGGGGCGTTATTGCTGACATACGGCCCCAATTGCTGCGAAAAGTGGTCGAAAATTGGGCCTCTCGGCTGGAATTTATTCGAGCCAGCCTACTTGCCCGAAATCATTTTTAAAACATAATGGAAAACCTTATCTTTATAAAAAAGCTAAATTCTTGGCCATAAAATTAATTTATATGCGTTTTATTTCTTCTTGAAAACCAAACGTCTAAGAAAAATACACCCTTTATATCTTGTCAGGATGAATCGAAATGGTCATGTTGTTTCATATGTGTAGCGTGTCATCGATTTATAAGACGTTATCACGTCAAAATCGAGATGCACGAGTTGGATTGATAAGCCAGCAAACGAAGATCTTTCTGCAAAATGATTCATAAAGTGGATGAACACAAATCCCATTCCTGTGCCGACTCATTCGGGTCTTCTTTGATGCTGCGCTCTACAGCAGCAATAGCTTCTTTGGTACGCACTGTACGACATCTTATATGATGAGTATTAACAGTTAGATTTAAGGTTAAACGTGGTCCGAAAACGTTCCTTGGTTAATCGAATCATATTTGCTCTGATGGACGAATGTGTTGACCATAAAATGGATGTAGTGCCCAATCCGTTTCACAAATAAATCTTCACAAATTTAATACGTTCTTTAGGCGTCAGTCAATTCATGATGAAATGGCAAACCAAATTTAAGTTTAATCATATAGCAGATGACAAAACGGCTGTCAATTCAAACAGTGCTGCCAACTTAAAAATATGAATAAGTGCTGAAATCTAACATGAGATTAAAATGATACAAACAAATCATATTTGAGCTAGTTAACGACAATCATATTTTTTAAAACGGTTCTAACGATTTTGATCATTTGGCAGGTTAAATCTTTTATTTGAAAAACAAGTTTAATAATAACGTCTATGTAGAGGTGGGTCCACACCAAAGAACCATTTTTTTAAAACATTTAAAAAAAACATTTCAGAAATGTTTCTTTGTTTCTGAAATCATTTTTAATTGTTTCTGAAATGTTAATTTACGTCTGGACGCTTCGCGAAACATTTCTGTTTCCCCTTCCGAACGGAAAACGTTCTTTACTTTTCAAGCATCTTAATCTATTTGACAGTTTTTTTGTTTTTATTTGTTTGTAATTTGTTCATGATAACAAAACGTGACTCTAGGATTGCTACTTTTTTACAAGCCATCTTGAAGTACAAAACTCGATTAAAAAAATGGAAAACAAATAAATATTTCAGAAATATTTCTGAAAGAAAAAAACATTTCATTTGAACAAATGTTTCTTTGGTGTGGACACATCAAAGGGTAACTTGCACATAAGGTTTTTTTGAATTATTAACTTTCTCGGTAACTGTTCATTGATTTTTCAACAAATTTTATATTTAATATAAGATCTAGGTTGCCAACTAATTTCTGCATGCTTATATCTCAAACTTTATTTTTTTGTGTTTATAATTAATATATAATTTTTTGTCAACAATTTTAAAACTATTCAATAAATTATATTTAAAAATTTATTATCAGCTGAATATTTATTAAACTGTACAAGACTGCGTACCAAAATTTCACAAAAAAAATAAAAAAATAAAACCAGTGTGGTGGCGTACTTCATTTTTACTAAAAACTGTTTAGACCATATATTGTTTTTTTGTTCTTTGTCAAGGCAAGGTCCAATGTATTTATAGGCATATAAGATCAAGTACGTTCGACCTAGTCGTGCTTAATTGTTTCATATAATTAAAATCGATTTAAGCCGTTTCCATTTATTTCCGAACGAAGTGAATATTACCGTTTAAAATTTATTTTATTAAAATTATTTAAACGAGAATTCGTCGTTTAAATATTTCAGCCATAGTTGGGTTTAAATTTATCGGTTTAAAAACTTTAAACCTAATTTTATAAAGTGCCATGTTGTTTGGTTGTTAGTGTGTTGGACTGTTATGCCAAAAGTTTGGTGTTTGATAACCCGTTATAGCCACTTTATTCCAGGGTAATGCGAGGAAATGACAAATCCTCCAAGAATAAAATTTGACTCGAGAAAGTGCATCTCATATAGTCGTTCGGAATCGGGGGTAAGTTGTGGGTGCCCTGCACTCCTGCAGATTTACAACACACACACACGAATGGTTGAGAGTATAAGTAGCTAGGCCAGTAAATTTATTTATTTAAATATGACGGCGTAAGCAAGCATTTAAATGAATTTCAAGCCGTATGATGTATGAACAATAATATTTTTAATTTTTGTAAACTACCACATGGATGAGAATTAAAGCTGCTTAACGAGGATTTGGCACACAACATGGTCTTCCTTGTCACAGTAAATAAAACCTCCAATCCTATGAGGATCGTCTAAAGCTAACTGACATGCAAACCTATAAAACAGCGTCGTCAAATGGCTTTTATTTTCATTTGTTTTTTACAGAACCTTGAGTTCTTTTTACGGCATCTTTGCCCATAAAGTTCTATTATTATAAGTAATTGACCAATATAACTCCCATGAAAAATAAATAATTGCATTCTAAGTCCAACATCATTTCTTATGTAAGGACCTTCTGTTTTGCCTTAAGTTTCATTTTCATGAATTAAATTTAGCAAATCAATCTATGATCTTGAAGCTACATACATAATGTCAAACATTGAATATTGAATTATCACTTAAACAAAAACATACCTTGGAAAACTTTTTTTACAAATAATATGGATACGTAAAAATTTTGATTCAAATTATTGTTTCAAATTCAAAACGATTACTGGAACGTGCTGAAGCCAATAAAGAAAAGACTTAACTTTCTATTTAAAGAGGACTTTGCCAAAGATACATATTCTTCGTTCGCCGACACGGTTGATTCAACGTGATGATTCATTCACACTCCAAGAACATTCGACCAATCCACTCATCCTTTGATTTAAAATGTGAAATCTCAGCGTGAAGCAATTTTCTTTTTAACTACTTAGAGATAGATAAAAAAACAAAATAATATCCCACGTACATTTGCAATGAAATTTGAGATTTTTTTTTTCGGATTTTATATCAAAACCAATTTCCGTCGAATGATTTTCTGTTTTTTATGTTAACAGTACCTACCAAGGGGTATTCTTATATTACCTGACATTTAAGTTGGGTGTTGTATTTTTCAAAAGAAATTAAGCTTTTTATCTCAAAATGTCACGAACAGTGCATTTTAGAAAACAAAAATCAGTCAACGAATATCGTGTTTCCAAATCAAAAATTCAATTGTGTTTCCAAAGTTGAGTAAGAAAGAGATAAATCCAGAAATCATGGGATGTTTTTTCAATTTATTTTCTTTCTTTCAACTTCTTTCTTTTTCAATTTCCTTGTTATCTGATATACAAATGAATGTTTGGTCATAATATGACAAAACTTAATGCATTTTCTTGGAAAAACTAAATGGCCTAACGATTTAATTGTTATTATTCTTAAAAAATGATTGTTGCTTCTAACGCTTGGACTCGGTCCCAGCTAGCTCCTAAAAGTCAACTAGTACCCGATTATAATACAAGTTGTTAGTACTCAAATTGGTACCAAGTGATTTCTTTACAAAATTCCTAAGCTCTAATCCTGTATAATTGAGATCGAGTATTAGTAAGCACTCGGTATTAGCTAGGACCTCGCTAGGACTATTGTCTTAGTACCTGAATTTTCATAGTTTCTTAGCTTTAGTTTTTTTTCTAGTAGGTAGTTGATGGGTTTTTGTTTTTTTCATTAATTTTTATTCCGTATTTATGTGTCTTTTTGGTGTCTGTCAATCATGACATCCGCAGTGGGGCACTAAGCGCCATGTCTTCTTGGTTCATATGCCCATTATTTTTTAATAAAAAAATAGTTATCATCGTTCTGTAGCATTGAGACCGCATCACCAAAGTCATTTTCAAAAAAAAGGTTATAGTCATGAACTTTGAGCTTCTGATTCAGTTGGCCTAAGTACCGACACTAAATTCCCCTAATTGAAGTCTGAGAATGGTCGAATTCATATGCACGGCGAGAATAAACTGCCTCGGATTCTGCTGTATTATTTACGGACCGCGGCGATGTTTTTGGTCGATTTTCCTTGACTGATTACCAAACCAGCCGTTTCAAATTTGGTCACCGAACGTTGAAGTCGACTGTGAAGGGCCACCACGTCAAACGTAAAATGGGAAAAATGCCCGTATCGTTTGTATAAGGAAATCTCTTATTGATGATAAGGTTTTATCATTTTGGACATGTTGTTCAATTGTGTTACCAAAACACACTATTTTATTTATTTTTTTTCATGTATTTATTCTGCACTTTCTTCACTTGACTTTCTTCCTTTTCAATGAAAAATCACCAAAATAAGGAAAAATCGCTTCATTTCTCCAATAAAATACAACACAATTAATTTTAAATGTCAAATCACAGTAAAAAAATAATTTAGACCATATTTAGACGTATTAGTTCCTAGGACCGCTCTGTAAATTAAGGACCGGTACCAGTAATGAGAAGAAATGCTCAGATACTATCTTTTCATTAGGACTTGGTACTAGAGCTAGAACCTGGTTTAGCTAAGACGGGGACTAGGCCGGCTTAGTACTCACTCCAGAAAATGATTCGTATACCCGAGCAACGCTTCGTGGGTCAGTTAGTCTTCTTATTTAAACCGAAATTCCGGGCTTAAGTTCGGTATTTCAGAGTGCAAGTGCATCGTAAGGCATGAAGTGCGAAAAAGGAACAACAATTGAAGAAAGAAGACATAAACCTAATTTAGGTGAAATGCGTTCTGACTGCTGAGCTTAGTTGACTCTATTTCTCTGTTCTCTTGTTTAATAAATTGTTATTTAATGGGTGCATTCAAAACTAGATTTAATTAATTGCTGTTGTAATCAGCATTTTTAAAAACAGCCGATGCACTGCTGACTGAAGAACATATGGAAATAGAGAGAAAATCCAAAGGTATCCTAAAATTTGTTGGATACTTTTTGCTGAGGTTAGGTTTGTTCGTTCACAAAAAAATTGGATTTTGTGTGTGCCCTAAATTTTAAATCCGGTAAAATTGTGAACTCGGTCACTGTTGCCTTAGCGAAGCAATAAACAAAAGAGATTTATCAAATAAGAATCATGGCTCAAGTGACGTTGTTTAATTTATTATGTTTATTGAAGGGCAAGAACTTTGACAGAAAGAAGTAACATTTACGAAAAAAAATAACACGGTCTGAACTATAAAAAAATGTCAAAATCACAACAATTAACGGTTTTTAGGAAAAAATGCAGTACACCATCACATGTCTTAAATAATGAATTTTTGTAAGAAGTAAATATTTCGAAAATTGTAGGACCGATTTTGCTAAAATAATTTTGTTTGCATTACTGGGTCTTTTGAAAAAATAGCAAATACCTTTTTTATTTTTTGATATTTTTTAAAATATTTAAAATAAAAAAAAATAAAAGATTCATTATAAATAGAAATAAAATTATTCAAAGTGCTGGTAAGCAGAATTAATTTGAATATGTGTATAATTGCAAATATAAAATTGTATAGAAATACAAAGAGCCGATACCAAAAAACAAGAAAATTAGAAAAACCTTTATAAGAAAGGTTATTTTTGATAAAATAAAGGTTAATTTTATTTTGTAAAAAACAGCGAACACCGGGCGTACCTTCGTCGGATGGGCTCGAAACGAGATTGCTGTTTGATCCCAATTTTTGTCCAGCGATGAAGCTCATTTTTGGTTGAATGGCTATGCCTATAATCAAAACTGCCGCATTTAAAATGCAGCGCCGCACGTTACATCCAGAAATACTGACAATTTGATAAATGCTTATTGGGCTGGTGGAATCATTTTCATTGGTCCTTACTTGTTTAAAAACGATGCCGGCCAGATAGTTACAGTTAATGGAGACCGTTATAGAGCCATGATCAATAAATTTTCATTCCTGAATTGAATCGCTCTGATGAGGGAGAACTGTGGTTTCAACAAGAATGTGCAAAACGCCAAAAAGCGCGTGCCCTAGTTGATTTGTTGAAGGAAACGTTTGGCAAGCGCATATTTTCTAGTTTAGAACCTGTGAGCTGGCCTCCAAAATCATGCGATTTAACAAAGCTCGACTATTTTCTAAGGGGGTATGTGAATTCGCTAGTCCAATGAATACTTAAAAAATAATATTTGCCGCGATACCTACGCGATGTTGATATACCTACGACTTTAAATGCTGTAGAGTGATCGAAAATTGGACACCAAGATTTGACCACATCAGGGCCGGATCCAGCTTTTTAGCCGCTACGGACAAAAGCGTTGCCGTTATTTTTTAATATATTTTTAGCAAAGCCCCTCCTTCCTTAACTGTGGTAGCTAGACCACGTTCCACGGCGGCAGTAGTGCAATAGATAAGATATATTGTTCAACTCTCAGTTTGAAAAGCAATTTTTCTAACTCCTAGAGCAAGCTAGACCCGACCGTTGGCTTTAAGTGAGAAAATAGTCACCTAATTCTAGATCTACTGCACCGAAATAACTCTTTTCTATCTTTCTAATTGTTCTTACTAGAGTCGTACAACATCCAGTTGCATTCTAATAGGCATTGTGCCTTACAGACACAGTTAAAATATAAAAAAAAGAAAAACAAATATTTTTATTTAGTTATCGTACTCTTGCCGGTTTATTACTTCGATTGAACTTTCACACCTGGTGTCATTTCTTAATTTTCGGTCCTATATTCGTCATGCTTTTTGATTAGAATATCCGAATAAGTATGCAAGTCGCCAACCGCACTCAATTTTGCCACTCCTAATTTTTGCCGCTTTGAGAGTATAAGTGGCTCATTAAGGAGCTCTCGCGCCAAATAATTTATTTATTTTTAATTTTTGCCGCTCTTGGCAATTGCCCAGCTTGCCCCTCCATGATATTTTTGTCATTCATTTGCCTGGTTTGGTTATGAGGCCAAGCAAAACATATATTTGTGCAACAAGTGCCACAGTCAAGTAATGTTTTCCAAATCAAGGTTCTTTTACGCGCATCCTAATACCCTAATTATTGAGTTTGTTGAATCACATGTTTCAAGTCGTTTCTTCATTTATTATTAATGCAGAACAGCATTTTTACATACTCCCAACCAACAATATATATAACTCTGGCTCTTCTGCCAGAACTTCTCGAAATTCCATATTCGAGGAAATATTCAACACTTTCTGTTTTTTTTTTGTTTTCTTTATGTCAAAATTGTTTTATTTTTATAACCATGTACATGGCAGATACTGTGTGTTGCAAGCATCTCTGATTGTTGTAGCTATAAAAGCGAACGTGTTCCAAATGAATAAAAATGCAAACAAATTTTACATTCGGCCTTTGTATTTCACCCACCAATATACCCACCCTCCTAGTTTTATTATTTTTTCATCATTAAAATCGGAAACTGCGTTTTTTTCATATTTACAAAAACACATGTGCCACTTTGTTGCTCAAATAATCTGTTATAAATATTTCATAAATTAAACATGAGATAAACAAAACTAAAGCGAAATTAAATTTAATAAAATCTAAATTTAAAAGTTGTTCATATTGTTTTGTTTTTGTTCCGGAAATATTCTTTATTTAAATATCAATGGTTTCCGGGCAATACAGGATCCCTACCATACACAAATAAATTTTAAATAAAATTTTGATAAATTCCTGTTTTTTTTCATTTGCTAATTTGAATGTGTTTTTTGTGCCATTAATTTATTATCTCTCATGCATAAGGCCATTATTGAGTGTACCGAGGCGGATAAGCTTCGTGTCACTGCCACCCAATGTGTGTTGCCACACGCCGCTTCATTAATAATTATTGTCACACAAAGAGTTTTGTTCACTCAGTAAAACTGGAACTGTAGGGTGAGTGGAAAAAATTCGACATCCTTCCTGTTTGCGGTGTTGGTGGAAACCAAAAGCTATCCGGCGAAAAGTGGCGGATCAATATCCACAAACAGTACGTGAGGCTTGAAAATTTGCACAAAAAAGGCCTTGAAATAAAAAAATAACAAAAGCCAAAGTGAAAAGTAATTTCATTATAAAAGAATTTCCAATGTGAAATTCTTTGGCACCATGGAGGCTTCACGGGTTTATACTAAAAGGGAATTTAAATCAAAATTTTCGCGGGTAATTAAATGCACAACCATCTGTCGTTGTTCGAAAACTCGGATTTTTCATTTTCGGTTCAGGGATTTTCAAAAACTAGGAGTAAGTGATTTTCACACACCCAATTTGTTGAATGGAAGTTACTCACTTGGGCAGAGTTAGGAATAAAAAAAGAATAAATTTGAATGAAATCAGTTTAAATGGTTGTAGTGGGATGTGGGGAGACGATCAAACTCCACTTTAGATATTCGTTTTGGTCCACTTTAATGGAAATCACATGTCTGCCTTTAAACCGAAACAAAATATTTTCGAGTATAAGTCGGTTGAATATGATAAAAGCAAATATTTAAAAAAAAAAGTTTCCTTGGACTCGTTTGGGATTTCAAGTGAATCGATATTATTCAAGACTAAAGTAGGTCTTACAAAAGATCTGATTTGCAATTGAAAACACTCGAAGAAAAAGTATGTTTCATAAAGTTTCCATTCGTTTTCGTTTTTTTTTTTTGTAAAATAGAAATATCTTGGAAGAAAATTGTATGGGAATTCTTGAATACCTTGTTGGATAAAAAAAATCTATGATTTATTGATATTGATGGGAATTTGAGATTTATTTGAGGTAAATTTACTTTCAATTTGTAAGTGGGTAAGTGTATAATATCGTTTGTGAAATGTTTCATTTGAAGTTTGATAAAAATCAATCTGTTTGTGAATATTTTAAATTAGAAGATAATAAATATATACAATTGTGAAGATTCTCCAGAAGGGAGTTTTAATATTAAAAAGTTGGTACTTAATTTTTAACTTATGTTAATATATAATGCTGGAAGTTTCCAAATGGGAGATACAAATATTTTGCATACAACGACGAAATTGATTTTGTTTTTATTTAAAAAAAATATAATGATGCACATCATATATAACCTTATATATGAATATATGTTACCTATACATAGTATTATCATAATAATATTAATATCAGTAAACAATTACCGAGAAAGTCGAAAACTACAGAAACCGTTACTAAAATATTTGATTATCATTATTTAATTTTATATAAATGGTACTATAATTCATTTAAAATTTTATAAAAATCGTCAACACCGTTTTCAAGAAAAAAATAAACTTTGTATTAATGGTTATAGGGCGATACTATCGTTGCAAGCCCTTAGTGCAAAATGTTAATAAACTCTCTTAGGAAAGCTAAATGTTCAAACACCTGCAAAATTTGAAAGAAATCCGTTCGGTGGTTCCGGGCAAGAAACCTATATAAATAAAGTCATTGAGAGGCAAATATAAGAGTCAAAAAAGAGTAGACCAAGATAAATACCTAGGAAATATCATCTGAAAACAGACTGATCATGTTCAAAGAGTATACATACATGTATCCCCAAGAAGATACCAGCAACCATAGATTTTCAGCAAGGCCTAGTTCTGTTTATCAACTCCTACTCAAACATTACAAATTATGATCGACACAAGGTACTTCTCCAGTATCATGAATGTCCAAATTTTCCGAGCGACAAAGTAGCCAAGGTACGGATGCGGGTGCGAAGCAAGCACATGAAGCTACAGTGAACGTCAAAAGAGAATGTACCCCTGCAAACTGAATTCTTTAAAATGCCCTTAAGCAATTGGATAGTACTTCGTCTGGTTTCCTTTCGCCTTAAGGATAGCATTTATGCGTCTAGGTATTGACTCCACGAGCTTTCTCCTCAGTTCGACAAGGATTTTTTGCCACTCTTCACCGAAAAATGTCTTGAGCGACTCTTTACTTGAAATGCCTCTCTTTCGGATCCTTTTCAATATGGTCTCACAAATACTCGATAGCGTTTTGGTCTGGGGATTGCGGAGGGTGTTACAGTTGCTTTGGTGTACTATAACGCAACCATTCCCTAACTAATTTTTATGTGTGCTTTGGGCGTTGTCTTGTTGGAAGACCCAAGAATCATTTAACTCTATTGTACGTCAAATTGTCTTTTAAGTTATTATGTGGCGAAGTCTCCATATTTTGTAGAATTTTTAATTTATAAATAAAAAGAAAACTAAATTAAAACTATAATTTTATTTATTTTTGAAATACGTTAGATATCACAATATTTGTTAAATTATTAAAATTTAATATCACGACTCGTTTCGGACTTGCTTTTTTTTTTTTTTTTATAATTAACACGCGCACAAGGGATTATGTGTTTCCCTTTTAATGTAGAACACACTGCGCGGGCATTACGAAGATAGGGAGGGGAGAGATAGGAGGTGCCGATTAACATTGGTTTTGAATGTTAGCAGATCAAAATGGCAAGGGAAAATCCCGCCGGGTAAACTATTCCAAATTCGTGTTGTTCGGCTAAAAAAAGAATCCCTATATTTAACGGTACGTCCGAAATTGGGCTCCAGGGTGAACTGATGAGCATTCCTTGCGAGACGAGTATTACGGGAGAAACTTTTAAGGGGAGGAATGCAACTGGCTACTTCGAGTGAACATTTTTTGTAAAAGAAACGGTAAAATAAGGAAAGACATGAAACATTGCGTCGGTGTTCGAGTGGGGCAATTGTTTCAGCGGCAGTTCTATTTCCTATCAATCTTAACGCTCGATTTTGTATTCTATCAAGCAGGAGAAGCGATGTTTGCGAAGCACCTGCCCAGAGGTGGGAGTTATACTCGAGTTTAGGGCGTATAAATGCTTTATAAATTGTAGCCAGATCAGATGGGGAAAAATACTTCTTACACCGATACAGGAAACCTAAGCACTTTGCAGCATTCTTAGCGATCTCAAATATATGGTCGTTCCAACGGAGGTCGTCGTTGACACACATACCGAGTACTGAGAGCTTTTCGGTTTCTTCGATGTAAGTGCCATTCATGGACAATGGCATTGGGGGAATGTTTAGCTTTAACGACAGAAGACAGCATTGAGTTTTCGAAGCATTAAACTCCACACGATTTCTATTACCCCATTTGACAATGCTGTATAAATCGGAGTTTAATGAACTTGACATATGGTACCGTTGCAATTGTACGTCCGAAGGCGAAGGACGTGAATTATCGAACGAATATGAAAAGCTGAGGGTAGAGTCGTCACCAAAACAGTTAAGTGGATTAGAAGTAACAGACAGAAGATCGTTTATAAAAATCAAGAAAAGTGTCGGAGACAGAACAGAGCCCCAGCATTTATTTTATGGGAATCAGACTTGAATCCGTCCAACAACTTGTATTGAACGGTCCAGAAGATAGCTTCTAATCCAACGAACAAGAGTATTATCGATCCCAAAAGCACGCATTTTCGATAAAAGAGCTTCATGCCAAACTCTGTCGAATGCCTTGAAGATATCAAGAGCAATAAACTTACTTTCACCAAAACGATGTAAAGATTTGTTCCACTGTTCGAAGAGATATGCCATCAGATGACCCGTGGAACGGTTGCTGCGGAAGCCGTACTGACGGTCATGGAGAAGCTTTCGATCTTCGAGATATTCCTTAAGCTGAAGGTTAATCAGTGTTTCCATGACCTTAGAAAGAAGGGATGTGAGTGCTAGGGGTCGGTAGGAGGAGGGGGAGGATGGGTCACCTTTCTTAGGGACAGGCTGGACAAATGCTGTTTTCCATCTTCTAGGAAAGATTCCAGAAGAGTAGGAGCGATGGAAAAGCTTACGCAGTGGCTTTGCCAGTGTGGAAGAACACCTCTTCAGAAGAATCGGGGGTATACCATCCGGGCCAGCGGATTTGTGTATATCGAGATCTTTGAGAACTCTTGCTACTGTACGATTGCGGAAAAAAATCTGTCCCATGGAAAAATTTACATTCTCAAGTACAGGACGGGCAACGTTGCTTTGAGGCAGCGTGGAGCTGGCAGCGAAATGGGCGGCGAGCAAGTTTGCCTTCTCTGAAGAGTAAACAATTGGTTTGTTATTGTCGATGAGCGTTGTAACCGAAGATCTCAAGGGGTTTTTTATATTTTTTTACAAATGACCAAAATTTTTACTGCCTTTGGAAATTTTGTTCTCTAATTTTTGGTCATGCAAAAATTTGGTTCTTTCAATAACGGAGTTGCATGAGTTCTTTGCCTGTTTGTGCTTTTTCCGATTTTGCTCTGTAGGGTTGGCTTTGTAAGATCGGAAACTTACTTCTTTGAGCCTGATAGCTTCTTTACACTCAGAATTAAACCAAGAGTCAAGAGTATGGGCGGCTTGCCCAGCAACATCCGGTATACGCGTTGGCACATCGATCAGTTGGGTAAGGTGATGTAACCCGGCAAAGAGCTCGACATACCTTCCTTCTGGTGTTGTCTGACCAGAATAGCGGAGCCAGTTGCTTGTCCATCGATAATTGATTGATGGACAAGGAACAGAATGTGCGGCAAGCTGAACATTTTTTGTTGACACCATAAAAATGAGAAAAAAAAAGAAATCATTTTTTTTATTTAAATTTTTATTTAACACTTCCTATAATTTCTATAATTTATGCTGTCAGTTTATTAAAAACAAATCACCTTCAAAAATAACTTATCTACGTTAAAAGAAACTATTATCCAATTGTCAAAAAGCTATTTGAAAAATGCAGTTTGCAGGTGTACACTCTCTTTTGACGCTCTATGCATATAGGAAATATACATGGCGTTTGTGTACACTGCACAGAAGGATCGTAACTTTTTTTCACACTTCAGATTCTTTGATGTATTAAGATTAGAGCAAGCTTTTTACTACAATCAGAGGCTCATCATAAGTGTATGTGTTAGTTGTTAGTAAAATTAAAATAAAAAAAAATAATGATAGCCTAACACATGCACAAAATACAAAAGCTAACTAAAATCTAATCATGCCAGTTATATATGTACAAGAAAACATCAAACAAAACAATCACGACAGTGGAGCACTGGTTCAAAATAAATATTTTAATCCCACTTTACTTAAGTTAAAGTCTATAGAAGAAGCGTTTAGATTAAAAAGCCTGCTTATACGGTTTAGAGCTTCATGTATGCCATAGTTTGTTCTATGAAAGTCAACATGCAGAAGTTCCGATGCACGCAGGTGATAAGATCCTCCATGGTAATTTAACCCAATACAGGCTAATAAATAAGGAGCATCAAGAATGTAAATAAATTTGTTTTTATTGACCGCAAGTTTTCGAAAAAGAAAGGAGATAAAACAAAATACAAAAAATTGAAAAGAGTCTAACAATAGCGAGAATGACAATTTAACTTATTTGAGTAACAGTTTTCTTTAGTATATACATACATACATCAATATCAATATATTAAAATATCTTTACGGTTTATAACAAGAGACTACAAAATAAAATAAAGAGAGGGAAATTGAGAAAATTAACAAAATTATGAATATAAAATTATTTAACGTTTAACTAAATAAAATAGTGGTGAATGTTCTCTTTTTCAATGTTCATGAGATTTTTGATTGTTGCAATGTAGAAAGATTCGTACGCATCTAATTTTGATGGATTGTTGATATTTTTTAGGAGTTTTACATTTTCAAATGACATTTTGTTATGTTATGAATGAATACAACAAATCGAACACGTTGTCCGGGGCATTAAAAATTATATTCACATTCATTCAATTCGTTTTCTTTTCATTCGAATGGTGTGTATATCTCTCTCATACCAACACTCACTTTCATTATTCTTTAGAAAGAGTGCCACAAACTTACTCATTCATTTTCGCCTTGAATCACTCAAAAGCCGTTTTGAATGAATTCATTCTTCTCTGTAACCCGCACCAACAAATAGTGAACTGATTTTTGTTCATACAAAAAAGTCGTTTCCGAAAAAATAAGCTTTTACTTAACGTTTACATACATATGTGGCAGGTACGGTGGTTAATACTTGAGCTAAAAAAATAAAAAAAAAGTCTTTTGTAGAATGTCAAAAGAACACAAGATGTTCCAAAATTGAAGACGATTGGTGTAATCGTTCAGGTTATAGTTTTAATTTAATATACACCCCTACAGTATTTTAAATGGTGAGAGAGGTTGAAAACTACTTGTGCTACTACAATTACAGGAATTCATATTTGAATTTGTTTTGACTTGACTATTCTTAGTTATTTTATATAAAAACACCATTTTGGGCTAAACTAGAGGCCCAAGTATGCCATCTCTAACTTTTCATTTACATTTTCTTTTTTTCTCGTCTTTTTTTTTTATAATTAACGCGCGCACAAAGGATTATGTGTTTCCCTTTTAATGTAGAACACACTGCGTGGGCATTAGGAAGATAGGGAGGGGAGAGATAGGAGGTGCCGATTAACATTGGTTTTGAATGTTTGAAGATCAAAATGGCAAGGGAAAATCCCGTCGGGTAAACTATTCCAAATTCGTGTCGTTCGGCTAAAAAAAGAATCCCTATATTTCACGGTACGTCCGAAATTAGGCTCAAGGGTGAACTGGTGAGCATTCCTTGCGAGACGAGTATTACGGGAGAAACTTTTAAGGGGAGGAATGCAACTGGCTACTTCGAGTGAACATTTTTTGTAAAAGAAACGATAAAATAAGGAAAGACATGAAACATTGCGTCGGTGTTCGAGTGGGGCAATTGTTTCAGCGGCAGTTCTATTACCTATCAACCTTAACGCTCGATTTTGTATTCTATCAAGCAGGTAAAGCGATGTTTGCGAAGCACCTGCCCAGAGGTGGGAGTTATACTCGAGTTTAGGGCGTATAAACGCTTTATAAATTGTAGCCAGATCAGATGGGGAAAAATACTTCTTACACCGATACAGAAAACCTAAACACTTTGCAGCATTCTTAGCGATCTCAAATATATGGTCGTTCCAACGGAGGTCGTCGTTGACACACATACCGAGTACTGCGAGCTTTTCGGTTTCTTCGATGTAAGTGCCATTCATGGACAATGGCATTGGGGGAATGTTTAGCTTTAACGACAGAAGACAGCATTGAGTTTTCGAAGCATTAAACTCCACACGATTTCTATTACCCCATTTGACAATGCTGTATAAATCGGACTTTAATGAGCTTGACATACGGCACCGTTGCAATTGTACGTCCGAAGGCGAAGGACGTGAATTATCGAACGAATATGAAAAGCTGAGGGTAGAGTCGTCAGCAAAACAGTTAAGTGGATTAGAAGTAACAGACAGAAGATCATTTATAAAAATGAGGAAAAGAGTCGGAGACAGAACAGAGCCCTGGGGCACACCAGCATTTATTTTGTGCGAATCAGACTTGAATCCGTCCAATACAACTTGTATTGAACGGTACAGGAGATAGCTTCTAATCCAACGAACAAGAGTATTATCGATCCCAAAAGCACGCATTTTCGATAAGAGAGCTTCATGCCAAACTCTATCAAATGCCTTGGAGATATCAAGAGCAATAATCTTACTTTCACCAAAGCGATGTAAAGATTTGTTCCACTGTTCGGTGAGATATGCCATCAGATCACCAGTGGAACGGTTGCTGCGGAAGCCATACTGACGGTCATGGAGAAGCTTTCGATCTTCGAGATATTCCTTAAGCTGAAGGTTAATCAGTGTTTCCATGACCTTAGAAAGAAGGGATGTCAGTGCTATGGGTCTTATTGCAGTTCTTTGACTTTTTAATGTAATCCGTAATATCTTGTGTAAATATTAAATAATTCGAAACCCCTACATAAAATAATCATTGTTTTTGCTTAAATATAAATATAAAAATTGTGTTTTATAAAGGTACTTATTTCTGTTAATCTATTTCTGTTAATTTATTTCTGTTAATTTATTTTTGTTAGTATATATCTGTACCATCAGATTTTAATTGTATAAACTGTTTAACTTTATTCAATCTCTTAAAAAAATAACACTTAATCGATATCATATACGGCAAGCGGCTTATATGCCATGTTTAAATTTTTATTTGAATTAAGTATTATATGTTATAAATGTTACTCTATTTTTACTAATAAATTGAAATTGAATTGAATTAAATTGAATTGAAATATACACCCCTACAGTCAGACGGACGGACCGACAGACAGAATTTTGCCAGTAACTCAAATATTTTTCTCTATCATTGTAATGTCATGTTTAATTGTTATCCCATTTTTTTTAATCTGAAGGAATGCATGACTTGCTTTATAGTAACTTCAGTCGCAAGTAATAAGGGAGCATGTCCTTAAGGTAATGGAAAGCTGTTAATGCCAGAATGAAGTTTGTGAACCAACAGTTTTTACCAACAGTTAAAAACAACCCTTAAAAGGCTTGTAAAGACGATCAAGGGAACATCGTAATAGAATCGTAGTCACTACTTAAAATATGGAAAAATTACTATATTATAATCCATAACGGCGAAGGCTAACCTCAATTCTCTTGTCAGGCAGAATGAACCATTTCATTCTGCCCAATCGATCTGTGATGAAGTGAAGGTATTTATTTCCAAGCTAAAGAACAAAAATCTGCCAGAGTCGGTGGCCTAGCTGCCCTATTCTTTAAAGCTGCCGGCGATAACTTATAAGACGTATGTACAAACCCATAGCAAGACATGGTTTGAAGATGGCATGCCTGATGAATGGATCTGATCTGTAAGAAATCAATAAACCAAGAAAACCCTTTATTAATGTAAGACTCTTTTCCAATTTTGTTTAATATATCGTATTTCTACTTAATGTCTCATCCACAAAGCTTGCCTGGAAACATTCCATTCTAATTTGCGAATTACAGCCAAATGCAATCAATCCGTTTCTTTTTGTTCATTACCGCGCAGTACAAATGTTCACCATCTGTTTTCGAGACTAAAAGGATATCCATAGTATAAAGCAACTAATTGGTTAAGCTCGTTAAATCTCTTCGAGCAAGTTAATATGTTTAAAGATATTCTCGTTGAGTGATAGTGCTTTTTTATATAAAGGAGTATAACAGACTGTTATTTAAGTAATAGCATTAGTGCTACTCAACTGTGCACTTATATGCAATTAATATATCCTTTTAAGTTTAATGCATGTTAATGGACATTTTTCAAGTTCAATCTTTTAAGAGGATTATATGCATATACTCTAATAGGAAAAAGAACTGTAAGCTTTTTAAAGTTTAATTTTTTATTTTAAAACGAAAGTTGAGGTAGTTTTATTCCAAAGTATTAATTTTCATTTAATAATTAATGGACGTTAAGACTTACAATTTCATATAAGAACTACTACGTATTCAGTTTCTTCCTTTTGGCGGAAAAAAAATGCTTAAGAGTAACAATGGTTATTTAATTAAACTAAACATTCACTCAATTTAACGACATAAGTAAAGTATCCCCGAAATAGCCATCACATACTTTTACTCAATTAATTCAATTCACCTATATTAATTTTGTAATAATTTCATATCCATAATTTGAAGATTTTTTGTCGAAGTAGGTAAATGGTTTTTAATGTTATAAACAACGAAAGAAGGAACAAACATTTAATAAAAGAAAATTGAGCAAAAAGGAAGAATTTATTCGTTTTTTTAATATTCACTGATTCTTTAGGAGTTTTACAAATCAGTGAATTTTATTGAGGTACATAAGATAACTTTTTTTGCGTAGGCTTAAAAGCAGAATCTTTAGATTTTCAAAAAATGCAAAATCCTTGGTTAGACAATGGAGTCATGAAATTAGTTTGTAGATGAAAATTGGATGGGGTTGGAAAGACTTTTCAGTAAAACAGATATATACGCTTATAATGTATGCTAACAAAATCCAATTAATAATTTTCTTAAATACTATGCAACAAACATAAATATAATAAAAAATAACACCCATACGCCGTAGCCTACGAAATTTGAAAAAAAAAATCTGCACTTTGTTATCTTTTTTAAGTAGTTATTGTTCATTTCACATTGTAAAGTAACTTGTGAAAGCTAAGATAAGATTTGAGTGTTGCAAGGTAGGAAAATATCTCAAAAAAATTTGTTTTAATAGTTCCACTTTAAACGGCTCTATACACACGAGTTAGAAAGGTCAATGTGTAGTTTTGGCATTGCTGCTGCAACCTCTCACTGTTGCTGCAAGAGTTTTGCATTATGCGATAGAAAATTGAAAAAAGCATCTTTCAAAAAGTGCAAAATCTTCATACCAGATGCATGAAGTATCTCAAATTCTAGGTATTAGCCCTTTATCAGGACTTTAAGCAATGATAAGCTATAGATTATTGCTGTATGGAGAGGATTGCAGATTCATATTAAAGGCCCAGATTAACTATTGACTATAGCACTATCTATGTTTGCCACGAAATGATTCGATACCTTCAGTCAGGCAAAAAAAGGGCGTTGTTAGCCTACTCGCTGGAATGCATTGACATCCATTTTCGCTTATGATTATAGGTACTGTATGTCAAGTTTAGGATTCGTAATATAAAAAAAGAGATAACAACCAAACATGACATTACGATCAAAAAGGAGCCTAAAAAAGTTATTGAGAAGAAATGTCTGTCTTTCTGTCTATCTGGGTATACAACGAGCTGCAGCCTAAATTTTTTGAGCTATTGAGCTTCAAATTTGTTATGTGTGATACTTTTGGCATTCATCAGATGTGAAATTAATTTTTTTCTAGCGTTAAAAATAACGGTAGGTACCAGCCATATAACCCTTAAGGGAAAGCTTATTTTTTTTCGAAAAAGGCTTCAACGATTTTGATGAACATTTTTGTGGGTATTGGTTATCATTTAGTCAAAACCGAATATATGGAAAAAGTCTAATAACGGCATTTTTCATATGATGTTTTTTTTCGACTTTCTCGGTATTGGCATTTTTCATTTAAGAAGATCTAGGTAGCCGAATTAATTCTGCATATTAATATTTTGAATTATTATTTATTCTATTTTTACTTAATTTTAATTTTTTTTTTGAAAAAAAATTCTAAAAAAGGGCGTATCAAAATTTCCAAAAATAAAATTTCAAAAAAATAAAAATAAAAACAGGATTTTACAAAAATCCGTCCTACAATGTTCAAAAATACATACTTTTTTCACAAATTTATTGTTATTTAAGACGTGCAATAGCGTACTTTGTCCTTACTAAAAAGTCGTTGTGTTGTAGGTTTGGCCCTGTTTATGAGTAAATGTTGTTTGTTTCTTTCAAACATTATAATCTTGCAATTTGATTGGACACATAATTTAATAATAAATAAGAGCAAGTACCAGGGATTTCTGTTACCCTGTTAATGCGAGCATTGAGAGAAGGTGGAACAGAAGGTGTCGATTAATACTAGTTATAATGCTTTTAAATTATAATGACAAGGGGAAACCTCGCCAGGTAAAGTCGCCCGCAAAACAGTTTATTGGTTAAGAAGTAACAGACAGAAGCCCATTTACAAAAAATAGGTAGTGTTGGAGACAGAACGGAACCTTGACTTGAAACCGATAACAGAGCCTTATGCCAGAATCTATCAAACACCTTGGAAATATCAAGCTTAATAATCTTATTTCCACCAAAGCGATGTAAAGACTTGTTCCACTGTTCGGTGAGATATTCTGTTTTTGAGATATTTCTCAAGCCGACGTGTAATCAGCATTTCCATGGCCTTATAAGTGCTATGCTTCGGAAGGGAGAGAGGGGGGACTCACCTTCCTTAGGGCAGGCCGGAAGAGGTGCTATTTCCATCTTCTAGGAAAGATTCTTAGAAAGAATAGGAGCGATGGAAAAGCTTACGAAGTGGCTTTGCCAATATCAATGAATGGTGAGGTAAAAACATCTGGGTTAGCTGATTTGTGACCAAGAACTTTGAAAACTCTTTGATGTGTCTCATGGAAAAAAATATATTCTCAAGTACAGGAGTGGCAACGGTTGCTGTGAAACATCTTAGAGGTAGTAGCGAAATTATGCTTTCTCTGAAGATCAAACAATTGGTCGATGAGCGTTAAAACCAAAGATGTTGAGGAGTTCTTAATATTTGATTATGGCTGCCTTACCAACGTGGTTTTCAAAAAAGTTCCGAACAATAGGACGAGGCCGGCCCAAAACCCACACCAACGCTAGCTTTTTATGGATACAATGACATCTGGTGGACCTTCTGCAGTATTTGGGGGTGTCGAATTAAATATACTCGAACTTTTTCCATCGATAAAATATATTGAGCCTGGGTTCGAACCAGCTCATAGCCATCTTACGAGGAACTGACAAAACCTCCAAGAGTAAAATTTGTCTCGAAAAAGTGCACCTCATGTAGCCGTTCGGATTCGGCGATAAACTGTAGGTCCCTTCCATTCTTGCAGATTAACAACACACACACAGTAATGGTTGAGAGTATAAGTCACTAAAATATAAATAAGTAATATTTAATAATAAATTTAATTTATTTAAAATATATTGACATGTGCTAATTTTCATAGTGATAATCCTACTTTTTTTAATTTAAAGAATACGAGAAATGGTAAAACTTTAAAGATTCCTGTAACAATTTTCAAAGATTCATCAAAGTACTTATATGCATATGACTTCAAGTGAAGTTAATAATACTTAAACACTAAAAAATATCATCTTAAAAATGACATACTCAAGCACATATTTTCATCAATTTAAGAGAGGGCGTATCAAACAAATTGTGAAAAACAACCCCCTTAAAGAAATTGCAAACATTATTTTCTACATGCCCTTCAAGCCACATTTTTAGTCTTCCCTCCAACCACACCTTATATAGTTACTTAGTTATAAAGCAGAGTTTCCACCTAACATTACTTCAACTTTCCACATCAACTATTTTAAAAATTTCTCGTTGAAAACAACAAAGCACCTACGATAAGTTGCAATTTCTTAGTTCCATAATTTTTTTTATAAATATTAAGGTCGTTTACTGCGCAACAACTTCAATAAATATAGTTTAAAAACTTTTAGTGCGGAGAAATAGTTTCGACATTTTTCACATGTGAGTTTGTTGGGAAGGGACTTTGGCTACTGCATGAGGTTCCTCGTAGAGGACACTATTTATTTTTAATTAATATCTTTATTCGAGTTTCATAGTAATGGGTGTGCTTTTTGGCTATGTTAGTAATCATTATTTACACCATTTTTATGTGGTGTGGTTTGGTTAGCAAAACCATATTTGTGTTGACCAAAAAAACTGTAAATAGAATGTGGTAGACGTTATTTTACTACCCCAATTGAGTTGAAATGTACATACGTACATATTTATATATGCGTCTGGTGTGGCATCATTCTGGAAGATTTAGTCGACCCTTCCGTGCGGTTGTTGAATAAAAATTGATTCGTACTTTTTTTTCAAAATGGAGTTTTAGTTTTTAATTCCTCATAAAATTTCCATTTTAATTTAGAATGTATTATCTTCATCCTTTTTTTTTGAAATAACGTATAAAAAAGTGATGCATGTTTATATATAAATTGCTGTTGTATCATAAGACAACCAAATGTTTCAATTACATCACCTTATTCAATTCGCAACGCACACCTATCGCACACAAACAAACAAACAAAAAATCCATTTACTAAACGACAAATAGTCAACCACAAATCCAGCTAAAGGAAATTTTCAAATTATTCCCACGACCGAAGGAGCAATGTGTGAGGACTTTTACGGGCAAGGGATCTACATCCCGACGCAAGCCGCCGGCGCCGTCACCGTGCCATCTCTAGTGACCCCACCAAAACCCTTAACCGAACTGTAAAATTTATGACCGTAATAAACTGAAACAATAACGAAAATTCGAATCCTAGGCAGATGGTGGGGCGTGATGGGGCGTGGCGGTTTTGTGTGTGACGATGACGATTCCTTTAAACCTGTAAAATCTTCAAATTTATGAAAGTCCTTTGTTAGCCTTAACGTTAACCAAACATATTTGTATGCAGGAGGTAGCACTGGGATGGGAAGACCAAATTTCGGGCTCCCGAAAAGCGTTGTCAGATAATTGAAATTCACGCAGCACTGAAATTGCTTTGAATAAAAATGATTACGTTCGGGCAATCACTCCCGTCAATTTGAGTGAGTTTATGTTGATGAAGTGGGCTGCTGCAGTTTGTATCAGTTGTGTATAAAAAAGGGTTCAAAATTTCAAAAAGGCAACAAGTTAGATACTTTTAAGATTTGTTTTGTGACTTCAGGGGTTTCTGTGGAGCTTTATTGTAAAAGTTTGATGGTTTCGTATCATTTCATAAATTTATTGTTACAAAAAAATAAAAAACTGTTGTGTGGTAGAGATATGTACATTTGTACATGTATAATTCAACAAAATAAAATATAAAATGAAAAAAGGTTTATTTATTTATAATACTAAAGGGTCTTTCATTAAGGGCTTCTTAACTTAAAATTTAAATAAAACAAAGTGTGCCGAAGGTATCATCAATTTTTTTTATTCGCTTGAAAAAGGCTATTGATGCCATTAAGTATGGAACATAACATCGTTTAAATGTCCACCAAGGCGGCTATTGGTGGCGCGCGTCCGAAGTGTCCAATTTTCTATGACTCTGGTGTATAAATCGTGATGAATTTCACCGATGGTTATTGGTTATGTTGGCTTTGAGAGCAGCTGTGGTTTGTGGCCTATTCGTATAAACATGTGACCTACGAAAACCTCACAAGAAAAATTCTAATGGGGTCAAATCACACGAACTCGGGGCCAGTTCACATCACCTCCACGTGAGATGGCCATGCCCTCAAATTGCTCGTGCAGAATGTCCAATGTGGCATGAGCTGTGTTGCACGTGGCGCCGTCCTGTTGAAGCCAGATGTCATCGGTGCCCGTATTATCCAATTCAGGCCAAAAGAAGTCGGTAATCATCGACTTAGAGCGCTCGCCGTTGACAGTGATCACCTGGCCAACATTGTCCGCCAAGCACGCGGAAAGTTACCCGAACAGAACATTAATTTTGATAAAACAATTTTATCAGGAAGCTCATTTATATAAATTGAAAAACATAAAGGACCAATTATGGATTCCTGTGGAACCCCATTGGCGTTTAATACAAAATCAGAAAAGATTTTTTTCAGTTGAACTGTTTGCAATCTGTGGGTTAAGTATGTTAACTATGAACGCAACAGTCAGACATCACGGATAGGAGAAAAGCTATAATAGTTCAAAAGTTTTCCACATAGAACAGAATGGTTAACCATGTCATTTGCTTTAGATAGTCCTTGAAAGTACAGTCACCAAATATGAAGAATTTTGTAGTCATTCACAAGAATTTGATTTGAACATTGCTAACCATATCAACGAATCTTCTGAGTAGATTTTCTCGTACTGGTATGTAACTGTTCCTGAAAAGCCTCGTTTGCTACGGTTGTCGGTTGAGGTATTCATTATGCATCACAAGTCTCATTTTTTACTCAATTTAAATTGCTGCGCAAATCAGTTAAGACAAAAAAATAGCAAGAGAAAGACAAAAATAATATATCACTGGTAAAAAACACTCAACAATTAAGTGGATTTTAAATAGAGACGTAGATAGACTAAGAAGGATATAATGAAATCAAACATAAACAGAAATTTGGTATGTAGATAAATATTGTGCTGGATTGAGACATAGGCTACTTCTTATACCGACAAAATGTGCGGTTAGGTAGCCTTAATAGGTTGCCATTAGGTTTTTTTTTCGAAAACTTTTTTGTAAATAATTGAATTTTTTTTTTTTTTGAAAAATCAATATTTTAAAAACGGGTAAAGGAATTTTTTTTAGATCTTGTTTTTAAATGAATGTTATTTTTGTATTAAGATTGTATTCTTAAATTGTTTTTTTTAATTTTTTTGAAAAAAAATTGTTAAAAAAATAACCGTTTTATTTAAAAACCGCTCCTACGATTTTGAAAAAAAGTTCACACTTGTTGAATTTTTTTGAAGAAACAAAATAGCGTTCAAATTATTTCACTCAATACAATTAAACGTACTTTATTCAAAGAATCTAAAGTCACAAAACTCGAGTAAATGCTTTAATGTTAACTTTAATATTCTTAAATTTTAATCAAAAATGTGACCGCACATATGAGCAAGTACGTGCGATCCAGTCGTGCAATTTATTTTTAACGAGTTTTGTTTTAAATAATTTATTTTACTTGCAATTATAGGGACTATAAGGCAAGTTTAGGATTCGGGAATATAAAAAAGAATTGAGATAACAATCAAACATGACATTACGGTCATAGAAAAGTCTAAAAAAGTGATCGGCAAAAAAGTCTGTTTCATCTGTTTGTCTGTCTGTCTGTCTGTCAATATGTATAAAGAGCTGCAGCCTGTGTGACTCTTTTGGCATTCCCCAAAGGGAAAATTGAAATTTAATTTGTAGGCCTAAAAATAACGGTACCTGTGACCATTTAGGAAAAGCTTTTTTTCTCGAAAACGGCTCCAACGATTTTGATGATATTTGTTGAGATTTTTTTTATTGGTATTAGCTATTATTTGATTAGAACGACATTTACGGGGAAAAAGTCTATTAACGGTACTGTTCATATAAGGTTTTTTTTTAATGTTTCGCTTTCTGGGTAACAGCTCTTTGGATTTCTGTCAAATTTTATATTTGAGAAGATATAGGTATCAAAATTAATTCTGCATATCAAAATTTTGAATATTTTTTTTTTTAATTAAAATAAATTTTTGATTTTTTTTTTAAATCAATATTTTGAAAACTATCCAAAAAAAAATATTTAAAATTTTATAATCCCAGGTATATTAATAAATTCTAAATAAGTACTTTCCGATTTTTTTTATTAAAAATAAAATATGGGATTTTATCAAAATCCGTCCTAAAATTTTTGAAATACTTTTTTCATAAATTGGTTATTATACAAGAAAAAAATAGTAAACACACGTCAACAACATGCGCTTGTTTTTCGGACGGTCCCCATTCGACTAATTTATAACCAAGCGCTGATCTATCAGGAAGCGATCAATTTCTTATCAAAGCCAAAACCGTTGACCGCAATATAAAAAAAATTAAATGAAAAATGCAGTATTATTGCACGGGTGCATAATAGAAACATTCACTGTATTTTTGGAAGAGCTTCATTTGATTGTGTTTTACTATTGTTGTTTTTTTCTTTTGGCTACTTGCAAACACACCAGTTATGGACGGCCGAATTTATACCGAATTACATGTGGGAACGGGACCTTGCACACACGCCGACCGCTGATCGGTACCGGTAAAATTCCGGTAAGCAGTCGTCCACTGTCACTGTATCGCGGCATTACCGGGAAGTAATGGCGTGCGTGACTAAACACACGCTAACACACACACCGAATATTTACCGACATTTTAGTCGACTGCTGTGTGAAATTGTAGAAATGTATGACGTTTAAAACTGGTTTTGGTACTGCGAGCTAATAATATATACTTACATCGATCGCAATGGGTGACAAAATCCGGTGATAGTTCGGCCGTCCAAAATCGGTGCCAGAATAAAATCGACCGATATTTTATTCGTAGCAAGTGCTTGCACACTCACCGGATTTTTACCGGTCAAACAGAAACATTATTTATTTTAAATGTAAACCATGTTAAGTTGACGGACAAAATCCACTTTTTTTGTTGTCGTGACACGTGAATTGAATAACAATGAATCCTAAACGAGTTGTTGCTATGTGGTTATACTCGTTCTATTACCATTAGCGAAAATTCGTCTATCTGTAAAGATCGGTCGAACTGTAAATCCTGGTGACTTTAAATAATAAAGCAGTTTCTTTTGAAAAACGTGTTTTTTAAGAACAAAAAATATTTTTTCTTTTCTGTTTAAGTAATGATGCAGAAACTCAGTCGGGCGATAATTCCAATGTGGGTTCAATCACCATCCAACAATTTCAGGCAGTCTAGATTTCTTACAGAAATCATTTCTAGCTTATTGCTTCTTCGAATTGGACATATCTCTTTATTGAAGCCCGGACAACTTTTTGTTTCAAGCACGTCAAGAACTTCGTTTAAAACAACAGACAGTGCAGGTTGTGAGAGCTCAAGCACGAAGTCGTGTCCGACAGAACCTCAACTACCGAGGAACCACAAGGCTAGTTTTGTGATTGGTGAAATTACTGAAATTCGAACTCATGATATTTAAAACTAGCTCAAATGCATGTTTGTTAATCCAAAAACACAAAATAAACGAATAATTTAAAAGACAATTAGTTAAACAATAGTAATAAGCAATTTTTTCTTTGCAAAGTATCAGGTAGTTCAAGTGGGTTGCCACAAAACAGGTCTTGCCTCCACAAAAGAAATAAGCACATTGTTGTCAAAAAATCACCTATTGCAATCGGTGTAAGTATATACTACTAGCACGCACTATCAAAACTAGTTTTACTATTACATACCTACAATTTCATACAGCAGTCGACTAAAATGTCGGTAAATAATCGGTGTGTGTGTGTGTAAGCGTATACGTTCGCCACTACTTCCCGGTAATGCCGGCGATACAGTGACTGTGGTACCGATCAGCGGTCGGCGTGTGTGCAAGGTCCCGTTCCCACGATTGGTTGACTATTGAAATTTGAACGATTGGTATAAATTCGGCCGTCTAAAATCGGTGTGTGTGCAAGTAGCCTTACGGTTTTTTCTCTATTGTAACGGTTTTTTGCTATTTTAGTCGAAGATTATTGCTTGCGCTATACAATTCAGAATTATTGTTTTAGTGAAGTTTTATTCTTTTCCTTATTATAATATTATAAATGTGAATGTTTGTATGTTTTCTTGTTAAGTAGATGGATAATGTGCACGGTTCCTGTGGGAGAGGCTTAAATGTTGAATACTATATTCCGGAGATTTGTTTGATATACTTCTGTGCCTTAACGACAGCACGAATTTTTGAAGTTTGGTCTACGGAAGAGTTACAGGATTCACTATACTATTAAGAGATATAGAGATAGGGAAATAGAGTTGTAAAGATATAGAGTTATAAATATATAGAGATATAGAGACACAGAGATATAGAGATATATAAGAATACGGGGATATGGAGATATAGAAATGTAGATATAGAGATATAGAGATATATAAGGATACGGGGATATGGATATATAGAGCTGTAGATATGTAAATATACATAAAATATAGAAATATATAGAGGCATAGAGATATAGAAATATAGAAATATACAGTTATAGCGCAATATCACTTCGATTAGAAAAACTGTATTCACTATCTTAATAAATATAAATTATAATTTGACGAAAAACCTAATTTAACCGAAATGCTTCATTTTTAGTTCTAGTTACAAATAAATCGAAAGTGTCGTCTTGACAACGTACCTACTGTTAACTGCAGAGTTCAGGTGAGTTACCGGGACAAATGGAAATTTTTTGATACACCTAAAGGCCGTAAAAAGCTTTTTTGAAGCAATACTCATTACTGTTGAGTGTCGACTAGATTTAAAAGGTATACAGAATAGGTATGGGTAAATAAGTCTCCGCCGAGATACTTAGTACTTAGTGGGAACTGAGTCCACTGTTGATATATGGACTAAGTTCTTGTATAAGATGGGAATTTACTTCCCAAAACACCGAAAAACATCTAAAAAAAAAAATCAATTAGAAACACTCTGTTTGCAATGCAAATATTATATACTTAAGTGAGTATATGCTATCCTTAAAGATATATATATATATATATTGTTTGAGGGATTAGCTTCCTTACGTTCATAAACGAAACAAAACCAACATGTTATAAGGATGTCCAATGTCCACATAAAACTTGTCTGTAGCTTTTATCGTTCCGATAAATAAAATATAAATTTGTTTCAAAGACAGATTGATTTCGGTATCCTGGACAAATTTCAAAATTGTCTAATGCAACTAGCTTATATGATATTTGTTGATTTGGAATACCTCTGTTTATGTTTCAGAAAAGCCATGAGTAAAAATAAAAACATTTTCCTTTATAAAAGCAGACAAATTAAATGGCACACAAAAACAAACCAGAAGACAAGACTTGAATGTTCATCAAAGTTTGTTCTTATGAAAATAAATTATTTTGAGAGCTAAGAGCATTAGGCCGCTTGCAGTTGCTTTTCTTTAATAAGCCTATTTTGTTTGCACATTGCTTGGAGAAACAAAATGTATTTTGATTTCATTTTAAAAAGAGTGGTTATTAAAAAAGCCTTTGAACAAACACAAATTTTTGTTTTGAGTCCTTTTTTCATCACAGTTCGTAGTTATGGTCGACAGTTTGTTTTAAAGAGTGTATGCCCGATTAAAGAACAAGACTGTTGATCTATAAGAAACTGAGACCAACTTTTGAATATTTCCTTCGATTAACCACTATACCACCGCAAATGGTTTTTTGAGAGGTCATCTTCTTTGGACTACAAATGGCAAATACAATGTCGGATTAACCATTAGGTAAAGTAGGCAACTGGCCAAGGGGCCCTGCGCATATCAGAAATTTACAATATTTCATACCACAAAACGAACATATGTTACTTTTTTCACATAACATGTTGTTGATCTGGATCATCACTTATCTATAACCTATTGAGAACTCTTTCTGTAAGTTCCTGAGGAGTTAAAGCATCAATTAAGATGATGATGCAGATTATAAATGACCAAAAATGAAAGTAAAAAATACTACACAATTGACTGACTACAATTGAACGATCATATCTTTTTACTTATATTAAATAAGATATCGTAAACAATGCCAACAGCAACCGAAGATGTAATAAAGTCTTTTTAAAATCGTGTTTTTTATTTTTGTTTTTTTGAAAAAAAAAATTTCGTTTGAGATTTTGGTTTGCAGTTTTTTAGAGCTACACCTAATTTTTATATTTTAAATAATTTTTTTTGATAAGTTTTCAAAATATTGAATTTTGATAATAATTAGAAAAAAAAAGTTATTTAAAATTTTGATAAGCAGAATTAATTATCAAATATAAAATTTGACAGTAATCCAAAGAGCCGTTACCGAGAAACTCAACAATTAAAAAAACCGTTATATGAAAGGTACCCTTAATAGTCTTTTCCCGTAAATTCGGTTCGAACCAAATGATAAATAATACTAACAAAAAAATTTTCAAAAAATTTTATCAAAATCGTTAGAGCCGTTTTCGAGAAAAATAAGATTCTCCTAAACGGTCATATGGCAGGTACCATTATTTTTAGGCCTAAAAATAAAATTTCAATTTACCCTCTGGAGAATGCCAAAATAATCACACACACCAAGTTTGAAGATAATCGCTTTAGCCGTTTAGGCTGCAGCTCGTTATACATACTGACAGACAGACAGACAGACATTTTCTCGATCACTTTTTTAGACTTCTCTATGATCGCAATGTCATGTTTCATTGTTATCTCAATTTTTTTATAATCAAGAAGCCTAAACTTGCCTTATAGTCCCTATAATCGCAAGTAAAAAAGCACTTATACTATACATATATATATAAAAATAAAATTTATATAAAGGTTCTTACAATAAGGACTTCCGTACTTTGACAGTTGATAGCGGTCATCTTGTTGAAGCGACATCTATCAAATTGGCTGTCATTTATTCAGTCTGTTTTGCCAAATCACCATGGATGAATATAGCGTTTAACTACACGTGTAAATGAAAAAATTGTTTTATAAAAATGGGTGTTCTGTTCGGGCAACGTTCCGCGCGTTTCGCCCATTGCAACTGACCCTAATTTTCAGCGAAATATCATCTTCATCGAAAAATTCAGTTCGGAAAGTCTACCCAGTAGACGAAGACCAAGACAAAAGTGGCGCACGCAAATGAAAGAGGACTTCGACCGACTTAATGTGGAAAACTGGAGGCAGCTAGCTAAGGACCTAACTGGCCCCGGTCTGTAGCGCCACCTATGGTTGTTTAAATGTTAGTATAGAAAAATAATTTTTTTTAACAAAAACTATGCAATAGTCTCTTAAACAAATTTGTACGGCTCAAATACCATCTCCTTTAAATAAAAAAAATACACAATGAACAAAAAATGCATGCCCTCAAGGAGCACTGTCCAATCGACAATCGCCAAGGACTTCAGTTTGCAAAACCAACAAAAATAATTATTAATGTCGCCAGAGCGTAAAATTGTACGCCTGAAGAAATTGGTTTCCACCACAACTCTCAAACAGACTTCTACAAATACTCACAAAGCTGTTTGGGTACTATACATATGCCATTACCATATCACATATATAAATAATGGGGACATTTGGAGTACTTCTCTGTTCATGGGTCATACGTCCTGTGTGCAATAAATGCATCTGTTGCCATCGAAATATTTTTTTTTTATTTTTTTTTACAAACGAGTGGTAAAAGGATAACAATACCATACTTTGGCTATAATGGGTTTCCGTGGAAGTAATGCGGAAAGTGCGGCTTTCCCCGGGTGTTGTCATAATAGTTACGACACCATTTTTGGTCAATTTAATGTAACCCATTGTGATGTGAAAGGATTTATGTCCATCTGATGGTCAATTTCGGAGGTCTTCTGCAAAAAGATGTACCGCCATCAATTCAAGGATATGAGGCGAAATTTTTTTTATAGATTTTTCGAAAGCTTTTTGTTTGCGGCACGGTAGTTACCTTTGGGATTAATATGTTCTCTTAGCTCTCCTACTTTGTATTTTTCCATGTGGATGAATAAAAAATTGTGATCAATTCGAAGTTCAAACATTATTTCTTGATTTATGCCCGGCTAAGGGACTCACTAAAAAAAAGTATTACAAGGTTCTCTTGTTGAACATGACAGAAACAACCGAGGACGATTGAGAGTGTGTTAAATGGCAACTATAGAATGAAGAGCCATGCTTTTAGCTTTTATGCTTACAAAGTAACCGCAACACGAATGGATTTAGTCCTGTAACATCGGGACTTAAAGGAGATAAGTGAGCACTCATGAGTGAATAATAAATAATGCAAGATGGCTGTGGAGGAAGTGATGTTGTTAACGGTTGATTTGTTTGTTGGAAGCGGCGGTGATTTGTTTGTTAGTCAAACAATAAAAGTCCTTGTTTCTTAATGTCATATTTGAACAAATAAAGGGGGACATATAGTTTTTTGGTTGTCTAGGGCTTAGATCCAAAAATACCGTCGAATTTTCTTTAAAGAAGTAACAAGTCCTTGAAAAAAGTAATTTATTTGAAAATTCCATAAGGAAAATATAATGTATGATGAAGAATCACCGAGGGTTTTTTTGTAAGTTATACCCCCCATTGAAATATTTTATTTTTGTTAATATTAACTTTTCCATATAAAATTTTAACAAAATTGCATCTAAAACAGAATTGAAAGGAAGAAGACACATTATTCCTGGGCAAACTAAATCTCTTTACCTTATTTCTTTTCTTAAAAAAAAAAATCCATTCAGACAATGGTCCATTTTGTCCTTGATTGTCACGCAAATGGCCCTTGGCGTTGGGGTATTTTTGGTTTTTACAACTATTTTAATATTAAAAAAAGTTCTAATTGCTCTTGATGCGTGTACCATTTTACTTTTTTGAACAGAAATGGATGAATACAATCATCGTTCGGATTGCTGAAATTGAGACCGAATTTAATGAATTATGATAGCACTCCAGATGCAAAGGAAAAATGACCAAATGGGCTGAGTAATTAGTTATTCTTATATTGTAGGGGACTTTGTAGAGTTACGAGTGACTTTTAGAAATCCGGAAGTTTGTAAAATATATTCGGCGTTCATTCATTTCAAACAAATTCTATAAATGGGTAGTTTTAGATCTTCATCCTAGGAATCCACGTTGGTAAGGGGAGTGAAAAAGCATTGTATAATAAACAATAGTTTCAAAGAGCTTAGAAATGTACGAGAGTTCGGCAATGGGGCGGTAATTATAAATTTAAGTCTTATAACATTTTTGTGAACAATTTTTCCAATGAGAAGGCAACCTTTTTTTAGAAAATGCAAATGGAAAAATAGTAGTCAGGGTTGTTAACACAAGTGAAGGCCAATTTTTTAGGATTTAGTCTGGTAAGCCGCAATGGCCAGCGAATAATAAATCTTAATCATATTTCAAAACTATCGATTTTCAATAATTATGTTCGGTTGCAGCTGTTTAGATATTCAAAATTGGGCTGAGAAGCAATGGTAGAAAATGACTGCATACAAATTAAGCTTATTTGTGTGCATTACTTAAGCTAGAGTTAACATGGGTTAAATTGAAAGGAAAGATTTCACATTTTCTTTTGGCATTGATGAAGTGGAAAAAGCTTTGTTCGATTGCATGACGTTAGATATTCGTAATTAACACACTCACAATGGTGTGGAAAAAGAAAGCTGGAGGTCTGGTAATTAAGATTGTCATAGTTGGACTCAGAATAGTGATATTTTTGCCAAAGATAATTTCTTTTATTTCATAACAACGGACGGAGGGCGGGGGAAGCGACGCAATATTTTTTTGTTGAAAAATGTTCACAGAATATATAAGGGGTTTGAAATCTTTGGAATGAAAGCCAGTAAAAACAGTATCAATATTAGAGTAGTCTTATTAGTTAGCAGTAAAATAAGTGGATTTTAACAAATTATTTTTCTGATAAATTGGGGGGAATTCACAAGAGAAGATAAAAAAATGTAACAATGCACTTATCTACGTCAGAAGAATAAATTAGGTCTAGTTGACAATCCAAACTATTTTACCCCACCCAGAAGTCAGCTGGTCGGAGAGTCGGAGAGACTTTAGATTTTAGTTGTAAGGTTTTTTTTATCTAATTTTTCTGGAATATTACGTGATCATTACAATACAATGTTCTTGTAATAACGAAGCGGCCAAATCACATATTTTGACTAAGGTGTAGAGTTTGTGAAATTAGACCTTGAAGAGTAAGGGCGTGACGTGTGAGAGTGAGAAGCTTGCCTCTTTATAAAATTTTGATAGTGCGATTTATATTGTCTCGTCTTGGCAACATTTTACCTGTAAAAGTTTTTTGGTGTGATTTCACTTCTTTTTGTAAGTTGATAACAACAATTTTTTTTGTATTTTGTTGGGTTGTATTTCCTGCACTTTTTTTAATTATTTATAACAAGAAGCCCCTAATCAATTTTCAGACCTCTAGCTTCAACATTTTTGGAAGTCCAAGTTCGAGAAATGTTTTATTTTGTTTTATTTTATTTTGATGATAATCACTGAATCAGTGACGAAATCAGGCTTTTTTAGATATCAATATAATCTAATATATAAGAGCTTTGTAATTAAAACTGAATGCGTTTAATTAGTCCGCTATTGATAACATATACCAAGAATTTTGTTTATCTGGTATTATCCAAACCCTGGTTATGATGAGGGCTCAAAAAGAAACGAAGAAACCAAACGCTCCAACAAAAGTAGCTAATGCCCTTGCGCTCCGGTTGGGTCGTCTTCGTCTTCGTCTTGGCGGCTACTACTGTACTCTCATATTTTCATTTTAAGGTGATAAAATAAAAGGACGTTCAAATTTAATTGTATTTATAGTAAAAAAGGTAGTGATTATTTTTTCTCTTAACAGATCAACAGGTAGTGGTAATTTTAAATGTATCGTAACCTCACTTTTAATTGTATATAAATATCATTTAATTAAAAGTAACAACAATTTAATATTTATATTCCTTTAAACAGAGAATTTTAATTACCTATCTAAAATTAAAACGTACGTTCTTAAATGAATGTATGAATTTCAGCTAGTATTCTATACTAATAGTAATAATAGAAATAAAAATAATATAATCAATAGTTATATTAATAAATAATGTAAAAATTATATTTCTATAGAACTTCTACTTCATACATACACTAATCCAGAAACACAACATTTTTATATGTACTATAAGGCAAGTTAAAGATTCGTGAATATAAAAAAAAATTGAGATAACAATCAAACATGACCTTACGATCATGGAGAAGCCTAAAAAAGTTAGTTACAAAAAATGTCTGTCTGTCAGTCTGTCAATCTGTCACGGTTCGGTTCCAACGATTTTGATGAAATTTTTTGATTTGATTTTTTTTTTGTAAGCATTAGCTTTCATTTTATCAAAACCGAATTTACAGGAGAAGTCTATTAATGGTACCTTTTACCTTTGTTTAATGTTCTCGGTAACGGCTTATTGGATTTCAATGAAAATTTATATTTGAAAAGCTATAGAAAACAGAATTATTTCTGCATACCAATATTTTGAGTAATTTAACTTTTGTATTAAAAATAAATTTTTGATTGATTATTATTTTTAAAACTATTTAAAAAAACATTATTTTAAATCTCATGATCAGCTGTATATTAATAAACTTTAAGAATCTGTATACCAATATCTAAAAAAAAAAATCAAAAAAACTAAAAATAAAAAACATGGTTTTATTAAAATCCGTACTACAATTTGCGAAATACTTTTTTTCATAAATTAAATAATATTTAAGACGTGTGATGGCGTACTTCATTTTTACTAAAAACCGTCAATTGTTGCGGTTTGAGCACTTTTTATAGTTCCGCACCGAGTGATTTTTCTATGTAAATGTTACTTGTTTCTTGCCCTCTAATGCGATTAAGCACATAAGAGCAAGTACATGCGACCCAGTCGTGCTCATTTTTACTTGCGATTATAGGGACTATAAGGCAAGTTTAGGATTCGTGAATATTAAAAAAATTGAGATAACAATCAAACATGACATTACGATCATAGAGAAGTCTAAAAAAGTGATCGAGAAAAAATGTCTGTCTGTCTGTCTGTCTGTCTATATTTATAAGGAGCTGCAGCCTAAACGGGTTAAGCGATTATCTTCAAACTTGGTGTGTGTTATTATTTTGGCATTCCCCAGAGGGGAAATTGAAATTTTATTTTTAGGCCTAAAAATAACGGTACCTGCCATATGACCGTTTAGGAGAATCTTATTTTTCTCGAAAACGGCTCCAACGATTTTGCTGAAAATTTTTGAGATTTTTTTTTGTTCGTATTGGCTATCATTTGATTAGAACCAAATTTCCGGGAAAAGTCCATTAACGGTACCTTTCATATAACGGTTTTTTTTAGTTTTGGGCTTTCTTGGTAACGGCTCTTTGGATTTCTGTCAAATTTTATATTTGAGAAGACCTAGGTAGCTTTAATAATTTTGCATATAAAAATTTTTAATCACTTTTTTTTCTAATTAAAATTAATTTTTGATTTTCTTTTTTTGTAAATCAATATTTTTAAAAATAATCAAAACGAATTATTTTAAATTTTATAATCACATGTTTATTAATATACTCTTAAAAAAATGCATACCAAAATTAAAAAAAAAAATTCAAAAAACTAAAAATAAAATACAGGATTTTATCAAAACCAGTCCTACAATTTTCAAAATACTTTTTTCATAAATTCTTTGTTATTTAAGACGTGAGATGGCATACTTCATTTTTACTAAAAAACGGTAAGTATTGTGGTGTAATACTTTTTATAAGTTCAAACTGTGTTATTTTCAACTTGTATGTTACTTGTTTCTTTCAAAGATCTTGCTTTCCAATTTAATTAGGCGCATAGGAGCAAGTTCGTAAGACCTATTCGTGCACATTTTTTTTTCAAGTAAAATGTTTTTTTAACAATTTTTTTTAATTAAAATGAATGCCAAACTAAACACAAAATAACATTAATTAAAAAAAAAAACAAAAAAAAATAACCCGTTTTCAAAATAAGATTTGTCAAAAAAAATAGTTTTAAAAATGTATTAAAAATACAAAAATGAAGTTTTCGAAAATATTTCAATGCGAAATTGCTTTGGCTAATTACATCTTCCTGAAATAATTATTTTGATTGTTATCATATAACCATTTATTATTATTATTAACCAGTTCTCAAGAAAGTCACGGAAAAAAACCTGTTCTATAAGAGGTACCGTTTTAAGCCCACCATCTTAATTTTATTACCACTAAAATATTACCCTTGTTTACAATAATGCACTGTTTTTTTTTCATTACTATTTTGGAGACTTTTCCGAGAATATTTTCCGTTTATATTTGAGCTAAGAAAAAAATAAAAAAAATCCTCTGTAGAAAGTCATAATAACCTTATGTTCCAAATTTCAAAAACGAGTCAGGCTGTAGTTCAATATACACCATTATGCACAGCCAGATGCACAGACAGACAGAATTTTACCAGTAACTCTATTATCGTAATGTCATGTTTGATTGTCATATCAATTATTTTTTCAATCTGCAAGATTGCATAACTTTCAATATAAATGTCGTACCTATAATCGCAAGTAAGAATTTAGTTTAAATTGAAAACAATTATTGTTCATTTAATTTGCTTTAAGTAGGTACCCCTAAATTAATTTTAAATTGTTTTTTAACACCTGGCTGGATGCCCATAGAATTAAAACACAAAGCACAACACAATTGCACGTACATAGTTACAACACCTGAGGATGCTAGAAGCAATTAAATAACAATTAAGTCGAGTCAAGGAAAACTTGCCTGTTGTTAATTGTGCATCTTATACCTTCTGTAAGACTTTGAATGCAGAATTAAAAGGGTTCTTGTGTGTACATTTTATTTAGCATAATAAACTTATCATGACCAATTTCAGCTACTTGATACCCTATTTTTTTATTTTTTTATGTGCCGATTTTGTAAAAAGTATCTTTGAATGAATTGTACGTTTAATGTTTATATTGCTGCCAACTCATTGCTTATCCCAAAACGCTCAGGTTTTGTAAGAAACATAGTTGTATCACCGCTCTTTTGAGTGAAGACTTAAGACTCAAGCCTTACTACTCAAACTCAAAGGCTTTTGATATTGTGAAAGTGTGAACCGTTTCAATTTGTGTAATTTTTCCAATATGTAAAAATTCAATGATTTGAGCTTACATATACCCCCTCTCTCTCTTCTGTCAAGAAAGTTTCCGCGTGTTTTATTTCCAAAAGGTAATGGGCCCAGCACGCTTCTACCGCGCACCTTTTTACTTGCGATTACAGGTACTATAAGACAAGTTTTCGGATTCATGAATATACAAATAATTGAGATAACAATCAAACATGGCATTAAGATCATAGAGAAGCCTAAAAAGTCATTGACAAAAAACTGTCCGTCTGTTTGTCTGTCCGTCTGTCCGGGTGTGTAACGAGCTGCAACTTAAACGGGTTAAGCGATTGCTTGCAAATTTGATATGTGTGTATCTTTTGGTATCCATCTGAGGGGAAATTGAAATTTTATTTTTAGGGCCAAAAATAACGGTACCTGACTGCCATAAACGGTTAAGCAAAGGCTTATTTTTCTTGAAAAGGGCTCCAAAAATGTTGATGAATTTTTTTGAGAAAAAGTCCATTAATGGTACTTTCATATAACGGTTTTTTTTAATTTTCGACTTTCTCGGTAACGGCTCAATGCATTTTAATAAAATTTTATATTGAAAAGATCGAAGTAGCCAAATTAATTCTGCATACCAAAAAAAAAATTTCAAAACCAGGTGTAAATGAATAATTTGTAAGAATCTGCACAAAAAAAAAAAAAATTTAAATAAAAAATAAAAAAACAGGATTTTATCAAAACTGGTCCTACAATTTTCGAGATACTTTTGAACTAAACGGCATTAGATTTGGGGAAAACTAGATGTCCTTATGTACAGTTTAACATGAGGGAAAAATAGAACATCCCGTACTTCTTAGGTAAATGTCCAGGCCTTAGTGAATTTAAATTGAAGTGCTTCTAGTGTGCTTCCTTAAGTGAAGTTGATATTATTAATATACTCAAAGGAGAAAGCCTTACCAATTTTTATATTTTGTGTCTCCTACTGGATCGGAATGAAGGAGCTGTATACAGATTATTGACTTCTGAATTTGCATTCTTGCAAATGCTCATTTTTACTTGCGATTTATAGGGACTATAAGGCAAGTAGTTATGCATTCGTAAAAAAAAATCTAACAATAAAACATGACATTACGATGATAGAGAAGTCGAAAAAAGTGGGTCCAGAATTTCGTCCGTCTGTCTGTCTGTTTGTCTGTCTGTCTGTCCGTACCGATTCCTACAGCCTAAACGGTTAGGCCGATTTGATTCAAACTTGGTATATAGTATTTTTAGAGTACTCTACCCGACTTTTTTTCGAATTGGCATTCTAGCTCCAAAACTAACGGTACCTGCCATATAACTTTTAATGAAAAACTTATTTTTATCGAAAACGGCTCCTACGATTTTGATAAAACTTTCTGAATGGTGTTTTCTATGCAAAATCTGTCTTTAAGTTTTAATGGATTTTGCGGAAAAAGTTTTATAACGGTACCTCCCATATGAACGGTTTTTTTAAATCAGACTTTCTCGTTAACTAATTGACGGATTTTGATGAAATTTTCAATATATATAGTGTTTTATGATTTAAAAAATAATGCTTATTAAAATTTTCAAAATTTTTTTTTATTAATTTTTAATATTTAAAAAAAAAAAAGTAGTTGGAATGGGTATCTTAATTTTAGTACCTACCTTCCTTCCAACCTTATTATAGGTACCTGATATCCTTAATAAATACTATTAATACCTACCTACACCATACGTTTATCGATCTATCAAACGTAATTAAGCTATTTTAATTAATTTGATTTCAAAAAGTAAATTATTGTTATTCAGACCTCTAAAGGTCCTTATACCTAGCATTACTGCCCTACTGCTGATTCCCACGAATCTTTATGCCAGTTTTTCAAATTTTTCCAAACCAAAATGAAAATTTAACTGAAAGAAGTCCTTTATATCTTTCTATTAGCAAATTATGTATATTATAAACAGTAAACAACAAGTGATAAGATAATACACCACAAAACTGCAAGAGCTAACAATCCTATATATTTATGTGTTTATCCCTTTATCGTGACGCATGTTCGTTCGAGCTTTAAACCACAACGATTCTAAAGAAGTTGCACGTCAAAAAAACATTAAAATTAAATCTTTGTCAAAAAGACGCCTGTACCTAAAAAGGATTAGCACACAGGAGCAAGTACTTGCGACCCAGTCGTGCCTTTTATTTAAGAGGAGTTTTATTCATTTGCACTCAAAAAATAGTATTTAATATCAATAGTTTTCGAATGAAATATAATTTGAAACTTTTGAAATACTTACCACTAATGAGCAAACAAAAGCTGTCCACTCTTGAAAATTTGTAAAAAAAAAAACAAAAACAAAATGAAACTAAACTAACTGCACCTGAACTCTCGAACTTAACTACCTCCACAACCAGACAGACAGTTGTTGGCACAATAGAAGAAAATCAAATGAAGGAAATGACTCCAGAGTTCTTATTGGCTTTCCAAGTTTCTTTCCGTCAAGGAGCAAGAAACTATGTGCACTTCCTCTTTTGTTTTATACTTTTATGCTTCTTTAGCCTGAAATGTCCTTCTGCAAGTGGAGAAGATTTCGGATTAAAAAGTTTTTTACAAATTGCGCACAAAAAGAAAAAAGCAGATTTCGCAAAACTATAATTTCATAGGACTGCCAAAGATAAAACATAAAAGCAAGTCCTTGAGAGTAAAATAAAAAAAAAACATTTCAGAATCATAAAAATGTGCATGCCAGGCATGAATTATGCTCCTTTAGCCTAGAAATGGTCTGATTCTGATCCGTTTGTGTTCTACTCGTGACCTGCCTGGCTTGCTGTTACGTGCGCAAAAAGACCTCCTCGCAGATAATAAATCCCAAAGAATTCCGAGATTAAAGATTTTTCAGCGAACAGATTCATCCTTTCTGTAGCATGTTGATGACGGTATGTCATTTAAGTGGTGTTAAGGGCGCCTCTAGAGGTGACACGTTTCTATGTTGTTTGCTTTGCTTTGTGGATGTTTTTGGTTTTGTTTTCCCTCTTATTCCTCTTCACTATGTGTATTGTGTCCTGTAGTGAAGAATACTTCAAGTATCAAATGTGCCGTTTTTTTTTAGAATTTTTTCATGCAGCAGAGAGGTTTTTAGAAAATTTGATATAAGAACACAACCTAAAAGACATAAATAAAATCCACCCACACGAGCAGTGTGTACGTACAAATGTGTGTGTGTGAGCGACAGCGACAGAAAAGTCCACGTCCACATGACTTTACTCCAAAACTAAGATTTGTTTAGCTGTAGTCCTTTAGTGCTTCTGGCTGACACTCAAAAACAACCATACAAGTGGAGGAAAGTGTTGTTATTCTTGTTTTCGAGTGAGGGTGCTAGAGGAAGGTGCAGGACCTGACATTTATATGCATTTATTTAAATGCAGTTTAAATTACTTCTGCAGTCATGAATCTAGAACGAAGATGTGCCATTCCATTTCCATGTAGCATGGCGGAAGCTCTTAAGCATATAAACAAATTGACACAATATTTTAAAAGCTTCAGCTCAGGGGGGCATTAAATTTAGATTGTAAGAGTTCTGCAATCATTTTTATGAACTCTTAAGGATTATATAAATCAAAAACATAACACAACTTCATTTTCGAGATGTTGTAATCTTCATAACCTTTAATCATTTGACGTGAAACATCAAACCAACTGTAAGGCGGCAGTTATGGCTTTGATATAATGATTATGTGCTGACATCAAGGCAGCTAACCTAATAGGATTACAAAGCTTCTTCAAGAAATTCTTAAGATATTTTCATAAAAAAAATTAAGGAAAAAGCAGGGATTAAGAAAATATTTTGTGTCTACTTAATTCATCTTATTCCTGTGTCTCTAAGGATAAAGTAAATATCTGCTTCGGTCTTGTGTTGAAATTCTTCTTATTTTACATCGGCCTTAAAGTTATGAAGAAAATGTTAGCGATGACGAAATTTCGAATAATTCCTGTAGGGGGAATTTTTCCGTAAGGAATTAATTACTAATAAATAAATCACAAGTAAAAAGTGGGTTATTTGTATGGAAAGTTATTCAGATTTTAATCCTTTGGTATGTGGATGACAAAAGTTTTAAGGTTAATTATTATTAACTCAGGTGGCTTTGATTCGGGTTTACATAGTACGTTTTACTTGCGATTATAGGAACCAACCATATTTGTGGTACTGGCTAAATTCTGTCTGTCAAATATTAACGGTACCTGTCCTATAACCGTGAATTAAAAGTTTATTTTTCTCGAATACGGTTCCAAGAATTTGTATGTAAAAAATGTGTGCACTTTTGTGGGAGTGGTTTATGTTTTGGTGAAAAAAATATAAGTTGGTGGACTTAAAATGGTACCTACCTCTTAACAGTACAGGTTTTTTTTTCTTCAAATTCGATATTTGCGAAGTTGGTAGCCAAAGAATTTTTTTTTCGAATAACTTTTTTTTTGTATTTTTAATACCTATTTTTTTTTTTTTTTTTTTTTTTTGAAAAAATCAATATTTTAAGGGTAAGTACATTTTTCTTTAAATTTTGTTTTTAAACGTTGTTAATTTTTGTGCTTAATTACAAAGTGATGACGAGAGAATTTATAACATGATACTATCAGTTTTCTTCATTATTGCAAAACTTTACTTTATACCGTTAAAAGAATTATTAAAATACACAATTAAAAAAGTTTTTAGTAATTTGATGGAACGATTTTGGTAAAAATTATTCGTTACAAAATACGCTAGTATTCTTTTGAATGTTAATAATACATTTATAATATCATTATTATATGTATTATTATTATAATATTAAAATCATTCTGAAGTTACTGCCTCTGGTTGGGTTAATTATATCGGAATTATAACCATGTGAAATTTACTTCAATATCAATATGCATTCATGTGGAACTCTTTTCTCTTTCCGTAGTCGAAATACACACCACACCGTTCTAATTATAAAAAGTTTTCTTTATTATTTTGAAATTGATTACAAGTTATAACATTCCGTTCTCCTTCCTTGTTTTAAGTTTGATGACTATTTGTAGACTGACTGGTTAGGGTTGATCATATTTTTTCGTACGTTCGTATTTCTCGTAATTCTCATATTTGTCTGTTTTTGTGTTTTTTGTGGCTTTATGTAAGCAGTTGATACATCGTTTCCTATTATGATTTTAGCACATTGTATATGTTCTTGAACATTATATGCAATTGTTCGTTCATTTGGTTATGACTACTGTCTCGTCAGATTTAGTGTACATATTGTATTGCATGATCGGCACGGCACCTAAATTTTAAATTCGTATAAACATAGAGACAAAATGAAAGCTCTTTATTATGACGGGATGAGATAAGGTCCACTTATGGACATTATGTCTGCTTCAAATTGGCACACTGTCCATGGACATTGTGACCACTGAGGAAATAGTCATAAGGTCCAATGACATTATGCCTTCTTAAAAGTGGACATAATGTCTGAATTGAAAATTTGGACTTCAAGTCTAATTTTAGTTATGGACATTATGTCCATGTTGAGCTTAGCTGGCAAATTAAAAAAAATCATAGTGTATGTTGGATTGGTAATAATGTGGATCTGAATTTCGGCGTTATTACCGAATCAGTGTACAAAGAAATTTCTCGAGATTTTATCTCCCAATCAGTATGACGTTGGTATCGGGGGCATGATGCCCCCCTGCAACCCCCTGCTTGGGCTCACTATAGGATTTGGAGTAGATGCGTGATTAGGTTTATGCAAAAGTTCTTTAAATCAAAAAGAAACGTTACCCATACCCAATTTTTGATTTCGTCATAAGGTCCATGGACATTATGTCTATTTCGTTCATGGACCTTATGACTATTTCTAATTGGTCATAATGTTCATGGACATTATGTCCCTGGGCCTTATGTCATCCAGCCAGTAAATACAATATTGTAGATTTCGTTAGCAACAACACATGTGTGCGCACGGTAAAGATTAAAAACATTCCGAAGAATTTTCTTTTTAGTGGAGTATTTTTAACATTTTTAAATTTATAAAAAAGTAAAAAGCGCATATAACCTACAGCTATTGTTATTTAGTATAATAAAAATGTTTTGTAAAAAAGCGGGACTGTCGGGATTTGTCGGGATTTTAAAAAGCGAGATTATAATAGATCGGGATTTTGAACAAGCGGGATTTTAGAAGGCGGGACTTTAAAAAAACAATAATTTAGCAGACGGGATTTTAAAACTTTTTTTTCGGGATTTTTGAAAAGCGGGATTCCGCTACGCTCCGCTTAATTATTTATTTCTACCTTTACAATGTTATGTTTGATAATAATAAATTTTTTTAATAGATAAGTTCTTATATTAACATATGTTCTTTCAAATGAATATGTGTATTTATAATAGTATGTTGTTAAATTAAAATTGAATACTTATATTCTTGCAAACAAATTTTATTGTTCGATAATCATAACAAATATTCAGAGCAATACTTTTGGCTACAGAAGTTAATAGTTTCTTAAAATAAAAAATAAATAAATATGACACGTGTCATATTTATTTATTTTTTATTTTAAGAAACTATTAACTTCTGTAGCCAAAAGTATTGCTCTGAATTTTATGGATGTCATTAAATTATTTTCATGGTTTCTTTGTTATTTTACGCTGCCCAAACAAAATCATCAATATTAATCATTTTGGTATAAAATGAATTCATGAATTTTAAAATAAAAATGTTCGGTATTTATTATAAGCTCTGTCTTATTAAAGTAAAATGCAGGTGAAACGTGATGCTTTGTGTTTTTTTGTTATCATATTGTCATTACTCGCTTAAATTAAACATACAAAAGTATGATAATAATAATATATAATTTCAAGTCTTTCATTGCATAAGTAAAAACGTTTAAATTAAAAATTAAAATTAAATATTAAATTACAAACACATGCCGATGGTTCAAATAGGACAACAAAAACAAATAAAATACATACCTACAAATAAAAGGTACCAGAACTGAGTGTTGCGAGTATCATTGTTATGTATTTTGATATTTCTATAAATTAAATGTTGAATAAAAGATACGTGCATATTGCTCTCTTTTGTATGCATAAAAATTAAATTGCCAATCTTAAAAAAAAAATAAAGAAATCGTTAAGCAAATTTCTTCCGTGGCAAAAAATGTATCAAACAAGTCTATGGACTCAAGGGACATCTTATTATGAAAACACCGAATTGTTTCAAAACCGAATTGTTTACCATCATAGACTTTGTACTTAGAGGTTCTTGTCTGTTTGCAATTAAATCATTATTTACAATAGAACTACATAGAACACAAGACAAAATTGAAACCGACAGACGACATCAACATGAGACTCAAAGGATTCATAGTATTTAATTTTCGACCATTATAATGACGATGCCTAGCTACATAGAATGATATCTGTAGAAAATGGAAGAGTTTAGAAAAGGATATCAAAGACAGAAACTACTCACAGGATGCAAATTTGGTCAAAAGCATCGTGAAACAATTAACCTATGGATGTGGTTGGAACGAAATTGAGTCGGTTAATTGTATCTTTGAATAATCAAAATAATTTAAAATTATTTCTGAATTTAATTGGTTTTCTGATTTAAAGCTTTGTATTGTAGCCGATATAGTAATAGAAAAATGAATTTAAGCCTAACGGTGATCAGTAAAACAAGATATAACAAATGTTTAATTAATACCTGAAATGCTTTATTTCTGGAGTTCAACTTAAGTAAAATGGGATTAAAATAATTATTTCGAACCAGTGGTCCACAGTCATGATTGTTTTCTCACAGCCATAATTTTCACACCATTCAAACCAAGTTTTTAGTTAAAACTAATATTTAATGAATTGCTCAGCTTTTTTCAATCTGGATTTGAAAAAAGACTATATTTGCGCTTCAATAATAGTCAATATTTTGAAGATATAAAGCTCGAATTTGACAATGGGTATCTCGTATTTTAAAATCTTTTGGAAAAAAAAACTTAGATCGCTGAATAAATGATGAATACCATTATAAAGAATAATGTTGTTAGTTGCGATTATAGGAAAAATAATCCAAGGATAGGATTCGTGAATATACAAAAATTGAGATAATAATTAAAGAAAAGCTTAATTTTCTTGAAAACGGCTCCAAAGATTTTAATGAAAATTTTAGATTTGTTTTGTAGGTATTGGTTATCATTTTATAAAAACAAGTTAACTGGAAAAATCAATAGCGGGATCTTTCATACAGGGTTGCAAAACCTTAAGTCACTTCTTAGCTTAACTATTGACATTAATTCACAAGCTAGTCGGTGACTTATGAATTAAAAAAAAAATACTTATAAGTTAGTTGGTGACTTATGAATTAAAAAAACATTTAATCCATTAGCTAGTTAGAATTAAAAAAACATTAAGTTCATAAGCTAGTTAGTGACTTATGAACTAAAAGCATTTAATTCATAATCTAGTTAGTGACTTGAGAATTAAAACAATTTTAACTTATAAGTTAGTTGGTGACTTATGAATTAAAAATAATGAATCCAGAAGCTGCTTGGGGATTTATGAATTAAAAAAAAATTATTCAGAAGCTGTTTGGTGACTTATGAACTGAAAACAATTAATTCTTAAGCTATAATAATGGGTGAATAATATGTAAGAAAATATTCAATTTATTGTGAGCTTATGAATTGCAATATTAAAATCTGGCATGTCAATTTTGTAACTTATAAGCAACGTTTGAAAGTTAAAAACAAAAGTTTGTAATAAAATTAAAAGAAAGAAACATTTTAAATAAGATTTTTAAATATTTATTAATTAAATAAAAGTAAATTAGATAACAAAATCCTTCAAACAAGTGCCCCTATTCCGGTTCTATGAAAAAATGAAAGGATCGAATTCTTTTCACGGCACTTTTCATACGACTTTTTCATTTTGTCATTTTATTTTACTCAGCAACCTGCTTCTCGTTTATTCGTTGAAAAAGTAAGCTGAATAGGGCTAAATACTCATACATGATACACACAGATGAAAAGTATTGTTATTCATTTGTGTGTATTTGAATTTTTTATGATAAATATATTTTCAAATGAAAACATTTTCACATAAGTTTTTATTGTTACACACGACCAAAATCGCAAAGGGTGCTTTATAAGTGAAAAGTTTTTTTCACTGATTTTTTCATAGAGCCATAGTATTTAAAAGCGAGCGTGAGTAATTTCACCTATTGCTGCAAATTCACAATTATCGATTATTTCAAATTGTATCTAGTGGAAACGAGACAATAGTGATATTTTTAATTTGTTAACGATGGGAGCGCAAAATTGAAGCTTTGAAATTTAAGAGAATCCCATTTCCTTAGTGACAGCAAAGTTGGGAAAAATAGTAAAAGCGGCAATTTTCTTCCCCTTGCAAAATATCTATCGCCTTAGCTAGGGGGTTTGAACAACTTAAATAATCGGCTATATATTCAAAATCGCTTTCATATAAAACGGAAATTTTATTGGAAACCTTTATAAGCTCGCATTCTAGCAATTTTTCTTTCAGCTGGAATACGTGTTCTAAACAATCAAACAGACTATTCCATCGCGTAACCACTGGTTTTTACTTGCGATTATAGGTACAATAAGATAGGTTATGGATTCGTACAAACAAAATTCTAACAACCAAACATGACATTAAGATGATAGAGAAGTCGAAAAAAGTGGATCCGGAAAGTCCGTCCGTCTGTCTGTCTGCCTGTTCGCACCTCTACAGCTTAAACGGATGGGCTCATTTGCTTCAAACTTGTAATTAGTTTTTATTTGGTAGTATCTCGGGGAATGTTTTTCATTTTTTTCTACGTCTAAAAATAACGGTACCTGCCATACAATCTTTAACAAAAAAGTTTGATTTTCTCGAAAACGGGTTTAACGACTTTGATAAAACTTTCAGGGTGCTATTTTTTTTACAACAATACATCTTTCTGTTAGAATGATTTTTTCGAAATTTTTTCTACATATAACGGTACCTCTCATAGAACCGGTTTAATCGTAAACCATTATCCTGATTTCAATAAAATTTTGCGCACAGGAAGTCATTTATAAATCAATTGGTTCAAATTGGTTTTCGAAATATTTTGAAAACGGGTTGATTGAATTTTTTTAAATAATTTTCCCAGATAAAAATTACAGATTTTCTTATAATGACATACTACAAAAAATTTAAATATTTTTTTCGAAAAGTGTTTAAAAAACGACTGTTTGAAAAATACTGGCCGAACGATTTTCAATATTTTTTTTCCTCGATAGACATTCAGTTTTCAAATTTGATTGCATACTTTGTTTTTCCGATAAAACTCTTAAACTAATTAAAAAAAATTAAAGAATTTTCGAAAAAAATTGTTTTTTTATTTTAATATATGTATACATACATAATGCAGCCACTAAGCAATTATCAAGCATATGAACAAGTTCGTGCGACCTAGTCGTGCATTTTATTTTAAATTTTATTCGACGATATGACCGCACATATGAGCGAGTATACGTGCGATCCAGTCGTGCAATTTATTTTTATTTATAATAATTACTCTTTAAGCATTTTTTAGAGTTCAATGGTTCTTCAGAATGACTTTTTGATAAAAAAAAAATTAAGATGGTTGGTTAAAAAAGGTACCTCCCATGTTTTTTTTTCTTCGACTTTCAAGAAGACTGGGGTGAAATCGGCTAAAGTTGACTGTCACTGTGTTGATGGTTCAATTTTTTTGTGTTCAACTTTTTTTTCGAAAAATATAAATACATGTTTCTTGAAATATTTATGTATATTTTAAGAAAAAAATTTGTTTTTATTAAGGAGGGCAACAAACAACAAATTTTGATGATCTCGGCGTATATGGAAATGCATCCCGGGCTGGCCTCATCCTACAATGCCCTCTCAAGCTCTGGGCGAACATTATTATGTATGTATCTTAAAAGCATCAATGGGAGCAGTATGTGAGATCCTTGAACGTAAATTGCCGCCAACAAAATTTCTTGCAGAATGTAAAAATATTCGTTTTGTTTCTTAAGTTAACTTGAACTTTTGTTATAATTGTCTCCTTTCTCGTTGTGATTGCATTGAAGTACAACTACATTTTACAGTTTTTGCTTAAAAATTGATAATTTGTTCACTATTTTCCATAAAAAAAATCGAAATATAATAGAACTTAAGACGATACATATTATTTTTCCCACAAATTTTATACACAAATGTATGAATATGACAACTAAATAGCTGTCACCCGCAAACCATAGCAAAAATGTGATGGTCACTTTGATAATCACTTTACGTGGAGCAAAAGCATTATTTTTGATGATCAGCAATCAACTATAACCTTAGCCGATTCCACCTCTGGTTAACGGTTAATCGATTACAATCAAACATAGGTATGTTTTTGGGTGCATGACTTTTTTTTGTTTTTAAATGTGGGCTATTTTTGTGCCTGTTTGCATTCTTGAATTTTTTTTTCAATTTTTGTTGTTTTAACATATTTCTTGCTTCGTTTAAAAATCACATAAGAACAAGTATGTGGAATTTAACATTGCACACATGTTTTTAAAGTGCAGGAATAAATGTATGGTTTTATATTACCTATACGAAATTGCAAGTTAAAATATGGCTTAAGATTTTGTCCATCATTTTCATTGTCGGTTTCATTCATTGATTTCCTGAAGCATGTTCTGGAAATTTCTTGAAGTCTAGTTTTTAAGTTAGCATTCGTCTAATTTGTATTCAATAAATAATAGTCCGGAAAATAAGACATTCACTTCGAAAAAATTCCGAAAAAGCTGAATTTTGATGGAGAGCTTCATATTTACATCCTAAACATTTCTTAAAAAGTACCCTTAATTTAGTCAAAAAATGTTAGTGGCGTAAATTTCTGTTTTTTTTCGAAACTACTCGAAAACTATATGTGCTTTTGAACAAAGTTATAGGTTCGCGTTGTAGTTCTACACACATCTGTACGTCAGTTCTTTCTTAAGCTATAAAATAAGTTATAGAATTTTACCCCCTATCTCCCCTATAAAGTTTTTTGGTCCGTTTAAAAGTTTGGGTATACTTTTAAAGCAATATTAGGGACGCAAAAATGAAGCTCTTTACCAAATTAAGATGGTTGGTTAAAAAAGGTACCTCCCATGTTTTTTTTTCTTCGACTTTCAAGAAGACTGGGGTGAAATCGGCTAAAGTTGACTGTCACTGTGTTGATGGTTCAATTTTTTTGTGTTCAACTTTTTTTTCGAAAAATATAAATACATGTTTCTTGAAATATTTATGTATATTTTAAGAAAAAAATTTGTTTTTATTAAGGAGGGCAACAAACAACAAATTTTGATGATCTCGGCGTATATGGAAATGCATCCCGGGCTGGCCTCATCCTACAATGCCCTCTCAAGCTCTGGGCGAACATTATTATGTATGTATCTTAACAGCATCAATGGGAGCAGTATGTGAGATCCTTGAACGTAAATTGCCGCCAACAAAATTTCTTGCAGAATGTAAAAATATTCGTTTTGTTTCTTAAGTTAACTTGAACTTTTGTTATAATTGTCTCCTTTCTCGTTGTGTTTGCATTGAAGTACAACTACATTTTACAGTTTTTGCTTAAAAATTGATAATTTGTTCACTATTTTCCATAAAAAAAATTGAAATATAATAGAACTTAAGACGATACATATTATTTTTCCCACAAATTTTATACACAAATGTATGAATATGACAACTAAATAGCTGTCACCCGCAAACCATAGCAAAAATGTGATGGTCACTTTGATAATCACTTTACGTGGAGCAAAAGCATTATTTTTGATGATCAGCAATCAACTATAACCTTAGCCGATTCCACCTCTGGTTAACGGTTAATCGATTACAATCAAACATAGGTATGTTTTTGGGTGCATGACTTTTTTTTGTTTTTAAATGTGGGCTATTTTTGTGTATGTTTGCATTCTTGAATTTTTTTTTCAATTTTTGTTGTTTTAACATATTTCTTGCTTCGTTGAAAAATCACATAAGAACAAGTATGTGGAATTTAACATTGCACACATTTTTTTAAAGTGCAGGAATAAATGTATGGTTTTATATTACCTATACGAAAATGCAAGTTAAAATATGGCTTAAGATTTTGTCCATCATTTTCATTGTCGGTTTCATTCATTGATTTCCTGAAGCATGTTCTGGAAATTTCTTGAAGTCTAGTTTTTAAGTTAGCATTCGTCTAATTTGTATTCAATAAATAATAGTCCGGAAAATAAGACATTCACTTCGAAAAAATTCCGAAAAAGCTGAATTTTGATGGAGAGCTTCATATTTACATCCTAAACATTTCTTAAAAAGTACCCTTAATTTAGTCAAAAAATGTTAGTGGCGTAAAATTCTGTTTTTTTTTTCGAAACTACTCGAAAACTATATGTGCTTTTGAACAAAGTTATAGGTTCGCATTGTAGTTCTACACACATCTGTACGTCAGTTCTTTATTAAGCTATAAAATAAGTTATAGAATTTTACCCCCTATCTCCCCTATAAAGTTTTTTGGTCCGTTTAAAAGTTTGGGTATACTTTTAAAGCAATATTAGGGACGCAAAAATGAAGCTCTTCACCAAAAGTCATTTTTTCGGATTTTTTTTAGTTATAAGGCCATTTTGTTGTCTAATTTTCCTGGACAATAAAGTAGTTTCTAGTATTTTTTTTTCTTAAATATCAAACCCAATACTTTGTTAAAAAAATATTTTTTTGGCATATTTAAATTAAGACAGATCTTGGAAAAAACCCCTTAACTTTAATATAATGAGCACCACCTTTTCATCGATTTAAGACGCAAAAAACTAGCATTTATAGAGACGAATTTTGTCATCCCTGCCAAAAATCATCCTAATAAAGAAAAGACACCTTTATCTACATATCAAATAACTTCGCCTTCGAATAACGACTTCTACAGCATTATGCTTAGAAGAATACTGCAGAACTCTCAAGAGCAGATGGACATCAATTCTCCGGCCCAGAAAATCTTCGATTCTATCTCAAAACTGAGCCGTCGTTTATCGTTTAGAAAATGTTCCCTTAAAGTTTATTTTTATATTTTAAGTAACAAAAATATTAAGTTTCTTTCTTAAACCAAATATTTTATTTAATGAATTCCATTCACATTTTTGACGCAGAAAATTTAATTTTTTCTAATAACGTTTTTGACAAAACGAAGATTTTAGAAAACTGATTTGGCTTATGTATCATTTTAATACTTAACAATACTAAGCTTTAGGTTTAAAGATATCCAATGAATTAAATAGATCCTCTGCCTTTTATAGCGTTCAATCAGAATTGTTAAAGCAGATTTCGTTTCCAAGCAAGATTTTCTGACTAGTAATATTTAAGTTATTCCAAATATTGCCCAAAAACAAAAAAAATGGTTTTGCAAAGGGATGTTCTTTTTAAATTACTGTTTTACTGTATTTTTAAGTAATAAATTGTACACATGTACTAGGCCGAAGCCACACCTTGTTTGTTAAAAGGTTTATAAAAACCGCGCCTTGTTGCGCATTTCTTTTTTCGTACATTGATATCCAAAAATTAGGATCAAATTTTAAAAAAGTAAATAATGTTGTTCCTTACAAAATTTGTAGTTTAACTTGCAGCTGTAGTAGAAATAAATAAAACAAAAAAAAAATGTGTTTCATGACATAAAGAATAAGTGAATATTAGAATTATTTTCATGCTTGTTTGGGTGGATCTTACGTTATTTGTATGTTCCTTGTATTAAATGGGTATATCCAAAATTTATTACTTTTATAAATGCTGAGTTATCATAATATTCAAACACAATTATGTAGTCGCTTCCTAAATTTTAAACATAATCACACACTTTTAACACTTATTATATCCAATTTTTATGATGATTATGCGAAACACTTATTTTTTAAAACACTTATTTGTTTTTAATAAAAATTATTATCATTTTTTATTTATATTGAATACATTTATTTTTAGTTTAAATACACATTAACAACACTTAAAACTGATTAACGACAATATTTGTTGCTGTCTACCTTGCTTAACATTTTATAGATTATTTTTATTAAAAAAACTGATAAAACAATATTTTTAGAACCTTGATTGTTACGAAACCATATGATTTTTTTTGTCATTTATATACATATATATAATAAGGTTCTTTTTCTTGTAAAATTGTTATAAAACAATGGGTTCTACAAAATCGTATATAAATAAATTCGTTTCAAAAAGAAAACGGTTATGTAATACAAAGGATTTTTTTTATTAAAACATTTTGTCACACTAGCCATTAAAAATAAGCGCAACACTCTTGAACTCCCACTTAGAAAAAGTAAGTGTGTGTTACATAAAACTTGCTTTGCTTCGCACTCAACACTCTTGGCTTAATAGTGGACACACAATTAACTTCTTATCAAACAAACAAATATCCGTTCAGAGCACTATTTCCGTTTCCTGTCAGCCATTGGAATAAATTTGTCACCGGACGAAAGAAAGAATTAAAAAAAAACAAGAAAAATTGGCGTTGGCAGCAAAAAACGGGACAATAAATCAGCAATGACAATAAAGTAACTACGCGCGTTATTTGTATTGTAGAATGGAGGTGTGTTCTTTGTATATGTGTGCGCGACGGCATTTAACCGTTTGAAAATCCGTGACTATAAGGAACATAACCGAAGCGTGGGAAAAATTCAACTGAAAAATGGAAATTTATCCATGAGGAAGCAACACGTTGGATAGACTGCAAGCAATACAACCGCGCCACCTTACACTGATGCTGTGTTAACGCCAGAGAGAGTATGAAACTATAAGGGGGTCTTGTAGCGTACAGTAACTTTGGTTGTTTTTTTTTCGATTTTTATTGAGCTTTTGCTCCACATAGAATGTTTAGTTAGATGGGTGGCCAGGCAGCAGGCCCAAAACAGCAATCCGTTTTGCGTGCAATTGAGTTGGCGCATTAGCACTCATAATTTCATTTTTTGGAGGAGCTTTTTGAGTAAAAGCTTATTTTTTAAGCGAGGGATGCTGGCAGTGGTATTTTCTTTTGAGTGAGTGTTATGATGAAAGCGGCTGGTCTATGGTAATGATTTGGTAAGCAAAACAAACAAATGGAATTTGGGTTTTCGAAGAAAAATGTGTGTTTGTATAACACAATCTAATAGTAATTATTTCGAAAAAAAAAGAAATCGATTTGTATTTACATAAATATATTGGAATGTTTTTAGAGACTTGAAAATGATAGAGGCTTGTTTGTGGTAACTGATTGATGGTGGTAATTAAGTTGGCTGTTTGTAATTATGTATGTAAAGGCTTAATCTTATATTGACCAAATGATTAACCTTATTTATCCTCTTTAGATCAAAATTACCCAAAATGAGGTGTTTACCTAGAATAAACACTCGGTTAGTGGTTAGCAAGGTAATCTTTAAGTAATTTATTTTATACTTTATAATGAAGTTATTTGTGCAGGGTCTGTGGAAGTACATTTTAACTGCCATACAATCTTTAACAAAAAGTTTGATTTTCTCGAAAACAGCTTTAACGACTTTGATAAAACTTTCAGGGTGCTATTTTTTTTACAGCAGACCATCGGTCAATTGGAATTAATTTTTCGAAATTTGTTCTATAACGGTACCTCTCAAAGAGCCGGTTTCAATAAAATTTTGCACGGAGTAAGTCATTTATAATTCAATTAATATTGCATTTCAAAATGTTCAACAAATTTTTTTTCGATTTTTAAAAATTTTCTAAAAAAATGGTTTTTGAAATATTTTGAAAACGGGTTGATTAAATTTTTTTAAATAATTTTTCCAGATGAAAACTACAAATTTCCTTATAATGACATACTAAAAAATGTAAAATATTTTTCCGAAACGTTTTTCAAAAAACGACTTTTTAAAAAACTGGTCAAACGATTTTCAATATTTTTTTTCGATAGACACTTAGTTTTCAAATTTTATTATACATATAGTTTTTCAGAGAAAACTCTTAAACTAATTAAAAAAATAAAAGAATTTTCGAAAAAAAATATTTTGTTTATTTCAATATATACATACATATATATGCAGCCACTAAGCAATTATCTTGCATGAGAACAAATTCGTGCGACCCAGTTATGCGTTTCATTCAAATTTTATTTGACGATAGTACATTTTCACATATGAGTGGGTATACGTGCGATCCAGTCTTTTACTTTATTTTTATTATTTAATTGTTTAAACGCTAGACAAAAATCTTAAACAATTGCTAAAACTATCAACTTAATGAACTTACTTTTCACCCAGAAGAAATTAGAACTGGGTGGGTCTAACTATATCAACTTATAACTTAACCTTTTTTATACTACTAAAAACTAACTTAATATAAACAAGAAATAAAACTGAAACGATTTAAAATAACCTTAAAAATATTTTAATCTAGAATAGCCATAGCAATTTTTTTTTTATTTTATATTTTTTGTTTTTTTTTACTGCCGCCGTTGGCGATAGCGATATGTCAACAAAAATTATCAATTTTCTTTAAGCCACCAAAACCGGTGGATCTGATTAGTGGATTCCTTCCGGTCCCTGGTCACGCACTGTCCTATACTGAACCGGAGTAGTCGCTCCTAGCGACTATGTCTCGGTCGTAAAGGAGCCGCCCATCGACTGTTCTGCGGCCGACATGGTAGATCAACGGAATCGCCAATCTATCCTGAATCAGCCCTTGATTACCTGTCTAGGTAAAGGAAAGCCTCATCTTGGGGGTAGAAAGCCCCGAAGATTTGTCCATTAGTTGAGGTCATCGCTCCTGGAATATGTCCGCAAATGAGCTTAGTTAAAAAGTTATCCATCTTGTTTGTATTGGCCCTCTGACTCTGGTGTACTGTGAAGTCCGATACAGGAACGAAGACCTGTCTCTCAAACATCCGAATCTTTTCCATTTTAGATGGTGCAACGTTGAACCAAGCAGGACATACGCAGGCAATCATCGGCCTAATGAGGGCTATTAAGCAAATCACCTTCAATCTGCTATCAAGGCGGCTGCTATAAAACAACCAGCTTGTCAGGGCAAAAGCTCACCTCGCCCTGGCCAGAACAGCCTCAACATGTCGATTGAATTATAGATACTGATCTAGCAAGATACCAAGATATTTTACTACATCTTTACTCGCCAGTGGATGTTCATGTGGCCCAGCCATATTAAGCTTGCGTCAGTTCTTTCTCGTACCTCTTGAAGCCCTAGCCTAGAGAAAGGGATTCTAAACAGTATAGTTTCACATTTCTGGAAGTTAATTCTCAGCCTCCAATCGCAATGGTATTGTTTCATTTTATAGAAATCACGTTGCAATAGAATTCTCAACTTTTGGATCTATTCTCTACGCAATTATATTGTCGGCATACGCAATTGCTTGTAGACTCCCAATGAGATCGCTGGTGTAAATACTAAAGAGAATCGCCAAGTTCACCGCTCCCTATTGCAGACCGAGTATATGCATGAGGAGAGTATATGCCAGATAAGTCCAATTGATTCAGTGAGTCCAATTGATTCAGTGAGTTTGTCTGGAAACACAGTGAGTCTGGAAACACAGGGAACAACCTCAGCGTAGAAATCAAACATAATATCACTCTTACTACACTCTTCTTTGGTCTAAGTACCTACACAAAACATTCATCATCCCAGTCCTGCTATATGGTACAGAAGTATGGACCCTTTGTAGTCGAAGGAAAGTGACCCATCAAATAGACGAGTTCCATATGTAATATTCCAAATTTTTTTTTTCTTTAAGAACAGCTGCCATGGCAGTTCAATAAAAATCTTATTTATTTTAATTAACCAATAAAAAAATACATATAATGACAGGAATAGATACATTATAACTTGTCCTTGGCTTCGCTCACGAGTCACGACACACTCTTGAGATATTCTATTCTTCATCCAGGCAGGTGTACCCTTGTGCTGAATGATATCGTTGTGAGAAATAACTCATCACTCATATACAGCAAACCCTTATAATTTTCCTCCTCTGCACTAATAAATTTAAGAACCCCATTTTCATTAGCGAAACACTAATTGTAATTGATATTGACTTGAAATCAAACCCATATTAATGAAGATCTCGTTAGAAGGGTATAAATGAATTGCGAAAACAAATTACAACAAAATTATGTTTACTTATGGAAGGGTTAGTAATAATTCAATATGCATTAAATAAGGGTCCTGCAAAGGGAATACACACTACAATTTTTGATACTTTTCATATTACTTATATTTTTTATAGATATTTTCTAAAGACAGCATTTAAAAAATCATTCAATTTATAATAAGAAATTATGTTGATTTTTCTTATTGCAAACATATTAGAAGAAACTGTATTGAGAACAATGAACATCCGAAAACTTCCAAAGAAAAAAAGAAAAAAATGTAACAATTTATTTTACTTTCGATTTATATAAGGCAAGTTATGCATTCGTAAAAAAAAATTCTAAAAATCAAACATGACATTACGATAATAGGGAAGTCTGTCTGTCTGCCTGGCTGTCCGTATCGATTCCTACAGCCTAAACAATTGGGCCGATTTGATTCAAACTTGGTACATAGTATTTTTAGAGTACTCTACCCGACTGTTTTTCGAATTGGCATTCTAGCTCCAAGACTAACGGTACCTGTCATATAACTTTTTTATGAAAAACTTATTTTTCTCGAAAACGAATCCTACGATTTTGATAAAATTTTCTGAATGGTGTTTTCTATGTAAAATCTATCTTTTAGTTTTAATGGATTTTTTAGAAAAAAGTTTTATAACGAAACCTCCCATATCACCGGTTTTATATAATCAGACTTTCTCGTTAACTAATTGACGGATTTTGATGAAATTTTCAAAATATGTAGTGTTTTATGATATAAATAAAAATTTAATTTAGTTTAGTTTAGTTTATTTATTCCAGTAAATACTAACGCTGTAAGATTTCAAAAAGAAATCTTAAAAAATAATAATAATTAAATTAAAGTTTAACATTAATACTAAGTTGAGATATCATAACAAAATTAAAAAAAAGTAATTTATTGAGGAAGCATTATACAGAGAAGAAATAAAAGTATACGTAGATAGTAATAGATAAAATAAAAAGGAAAAAACAAAAATAAAAGAAATTACTTTATGGAGAACATAAAACAAAGAATTAATAAATTAATAGATAAGTAAGTAAGTTAGTTGCTTTGGTTAGGCACTACGGAGATAAAGTTTAATTTTATTTTCCAGATGTTGTATGCTGTTTGACCCACGTATTTGAGTGGGAGTGAATTCCAAGAACGTACAGCAGTGATGAAAAACTGTCTCTCTTATGTGAGACAAGAGAACTTAGGAAGTATCATTGTTTTTGTCCTGTTTGATGCTGCAAATTGAAGAATTTTGTAGACATACTGCGGTGGTTTTGTTTGTGAACAGTGTTTTTAGCGAAAGAAACTTTATAAAATTATCAAGGGACATATATGTATAAAGTTCAAAGCTAAATGCGATACATGATCATATTTTCTCAGTCCATAAATATAACGGATAGTGTTGTTGAAAGCTGCTTTTAAATTTCTTTTGCTCGCATGGTAATGTTTAGAGACATTCGTCAAAATGGATGCTATTTTGTTTATGTATAAAGAGAATAATAAGGGTGAACGAATTGGTCCTTGAGGGACACCGTTCTTAATTGAAAGAAACTAAGAGTGTTTATTATTTACATACACCGATTGTTTTCTACCTTGAAGAAACGACGAAATAAGTTTAAGAGCTTCTGGGGAAATGTTATATTTACTCTTTAGTTTGTTTAAAAGTTGCGAATGATTAACAATGTCGAAGGCTTTTGAGAAATCTAGAAGGACAAGGAAGGTAACCCTGTTATTATCAAGTTGTCCCCTTATATCTTCGATGACCTTAAGAAGGGCTGTGGTGCAGCTAAGCCTAGGACAAAAAACAGATTCAATGCTTGCTAAAAGGTTGTGGCGTGCAATGATTTTTTCAAAGCTTTTGTATAAAAAAGGCAAAATTGATATTGGACCAATCACGGTACCTACCTAAAGAATTTTTGGAACTGGTATACTTTTCGCGATTTTCCACTGATGCGGAAAAATTTCAGTTGTAATTATTGTATAAAAATATGCGTTAACAATTCTAACCATATAGGTAAGACGCATTTGAGAAACATGGGGTTTATATCATCAACATCCGTTGCGTTTGATTTGATCGACAGGATACTTTCAATTGCATCTACGCTATTTATACAATTTTCAAAGACATTTTTTTTAAATACTAACAATTTAAAAAAAAAAACTCTTGTTTTTTGAATATTTTTTTTTAATTTTTTCTCTTAATATAAATTAAAGATTTCCTTAAACTGATATACTCAACAAAAAATTTAAATATGTTTTCAATTTTATAAAGGATGCTTTGAAATAAAAAAGATTAAAAAATGCTGTTTGAATGGATGCCAAGACGAAAGAGTAAAAATTATTTTGATTATTAGGAAAGAATGTCTTAAGAGTGTGTGTGTGAGCTGTACAAAGATGTTAAGAAAAAATACTTTGACTTTTAGCCTTAAGCCTTAAGCAAAACAATGGCATGACCAGAAGGGCTTAAGTTGTTGCATAAAAAATAAAGGCATGACCAGAAGGGCTTAAGTTATTACAAATTGGCACTTTAACTTTACTCAACAAAAACATTCTTTTGAAAAAAACTGGTCGAACGATTTTGAAATGAATAATTCATAAAATACAACATTTTTTCCTAAAAACGTTATGAAAGTGTTTTTTTTTTTATTTCATAAAAATTATGTTTGTTTAATATTTCCCCCAAATTTTGTTTTATATTTCTCGGTTGAGCCCTAGCCACTGGTCTAATGAAGGTAAACGTTGTTATTTTTATTATAATTTATTTATCGTTATTTATTTTAAAGCATTTCATGATCATAACAACATACAGAATAAATAATAAGGACGCCTATGATAAACACGCAAAAACAACTAACAAATAAAAAAACTACTCGATTACCTACTGAATACAAACATTTCAATCAAGAAAACAAAATTGTACCAATGCATACAAACAACCACAGTGTTAAGTTTTAATATTGTCTATACCCACTCGCTTCACAGTGGTTAGAATAGGTATCTTAATTTTAGTACCTACCTTCTTTCCAACCTATAATAAGGTAGGTACATAAATTCCTAAATAAATACCATGAATACCCCCAACATGAGTTTATCGGTCCACCAAATATATAATTTAGCTACCTATTTTAATTAATTTTATTTCAAAAAAGTACATTATTGTTATATGTACCTTATAGCTTATATCTAGGTATGTATATCTAGCCTTGTTTTTTAAATTTTATTGGACGATGTGACCGCACATATGAGCAAGTACGTACGATTAAGTCGTGCAATTTATTTTCTGTTAAATACCTAATTGCTGTATTTTATGAAATTTTTTAAGATTCTATTTGATCAACAAAATCTACTAAAATAGTCTTGGCCGCCAGCTTCAAGTATTGAGAACCAGTGGCAACAAAGTCAACATATGCTCAGGAAGATCACCTCTATACTCCTACAGAGCTCGAACTGAAACTTGGAAAGACAATGAAGGTAACATCATAATAAATCCCAGTCGATTTTCAGAATACGGGAACTTTACTTTTGTTGACTGTATTTTGCTGTCAATAAGAATGAATCATTATATTTAGGCGAAATTGAGCAACAGCTCCGCCCACCTGATCTGGGTGAAGTTAAGCTTGCTATTTATGACTAATGAAGCTGCCAGAACCAAATGACATAGCTACCGAACTATTCAAAGCTGCAGGCGATGACTTTTTAGAAATATATAGAGACAAGTTATACAGAGCATTGTACAGTTTTGGCATCTCTGCAAAACTCATCTGCCGGTGTAAAATGACGATGGAAAACGCATGCTGTTCCGTCTTTTTCAACATCATACATACTTAAAAGAACAGTTGAGATAATAATCAAACATGACAAACTTGACAGAAAATTATGTTTGTCTGTCTGCACGGATGTGAAGGGTTTTTCAACAGGGACGCTACAAAATTAGAGGGACAGAGACAGCAAATGACGCAATATTTCTTGCCGCTCTTTTAACTTTTCTCTTTAGTAATGTTTGCCATTTCATGATGGAAAGATATACGAGCCAACAACGAGTCGAAATTATTAAAATTAACTACCGAAATTCGGAGTCAGTGGCCTCAACGTTAAGAGCTCTACGCCCAATTTATGGTCGTCATAATCGTCCTAGCAGATCAACAATTGAGCGTCTAGTGGAAAAATTTGAATCTACAAGCACAATACAAAATGTTCCCGTGCCAGTGAGACAAAGAAGTGCCCGTAGTGTCGAGTATATTGCTGCCGCTGAGGCTTCAGTTGCAGAAAGCCCAAATGTGTCTCTCATACGTCGTTCTCAAGCGTTGGGCCTCTCTGTGACGTCGTTGTGGCGAATTTTGAGAAAAGATCTTGGCCTACATCCTAACAAGTTTAAATTGACGCAAGAACTGAAGCCGCTTGACCACCAGAAGCGTCGTATGTTCGTGAATTGGGCTGAGCAACAACTTGAAAATGATTCGGATTTTCATCGAAAAATCATGTTCAGCGATGAGGCTCATTTCTGGCTGAATGACTTCGTCAATAAACAAAATATGCGGTATTGGTCAGGCAGCAATCCACACATACTCCATGAGTCATCATTGCATCCCGAAAAAATTACGGTTTGGTGTCGTTTATGGGCCGGCGCCGTCATTGGGTCGTACTTCTTCCGTGATGATCAAGACCGGCACGTTCCTGTGAATGGGGATCGCTACCGTTCAATGATAACCGAATATTTTCGTCCCCAATTGGATGATATGGACTTGGAGGACATGCGGTTCCAACAGGACGGCGCCACAAGCCACACAGGCGAATGTCACAATCAATTTATTGGAAACCAAGTTTGGAGAACGTGTTATCTCATAAAATGGTCCAGTCGCTTGGCCGACTCATGAAATTGCAGCAGTATCGGCCGATTTATGCTTGAAAACCTGTCATATAGCCGTTAAGTTAAAGCTTATTTTTCTCGAAAACAGATCCACGGATTTGCATGACAAAAATCTGTGTATTTTTGGAGTTGTGTTTTATATTTTGTTGAACAAAAATATAAGTTGGTGGGCTAAAGAGGGTACCTCGGAAACTGGCTATCCGATTACAATCAAAATTGTTAGTCAGGAAGATGTAGGTAGCCTAAGTCATTTTTCTTTAAAATATTTTCGAATATTGTTGTTAAAAACATTTATATTTATAATTTATAGTTTTTTCTATCCTATCCTATCCTATCTTCCCTGTACTGAAAATATAAATTGAACACAGTATAGTTTGTTGAAACTTTTTCCGGGTTTAGTCGGTAGTGTTGGCCTTATAACAAGGAAAACTTATGTACATCTCTTAACCTGAAACCTCTTTGCAGCTCGCATCGAACCATGAGTTATCCTTAGGTTTGATATTTTAAGACCTATTCGGGATAAAATTTCTCATTCCTAACAGAATAATATTTGTTACCATACCTGAGCTGGAGTCTATGTCACTATCGAGGAAGCATAGTGACCAGTTAAATGTCTTGAAGAAGGTGTTGAGACTGTACCAGTTGGCTTTCTGGTGTTCTGGTATTGCGAAACAGTTCTCCTAGGGGTTTTTCTTTAACTGGGTTTTGTTGACACGGGAAATTTGCAGAAATGACACAACGATCAGATGTGCCTAGAGCGAAAAAACACGAAAGATGTATTTTTTTGGGACGGAAGTAAGAAACAAGTCTAGGGTGTTGGGAGTTTGAACTGCAATATCAGGAATTCGGGTTAGATAATCAATGAGCTGAGTTAATTGGTTGAGCACGGCAAAAATCTCAACATACCTTCCTTCGGGTGTTATCTGGCCAGAAAAACGAAGCCAACTAGAATTGTGTACATTGAAATCGCCGTAACAATGATTTCAGTTTGAGGATAATGGGCAACAATTCTCTAAATTGAGTTAGACAGAGCATTAAATTCATTAGGTGTATATAATGAACAATGATTTCAGTTTGATGATAATGGGCAAAAATTCTCTAAATGGAGTCAGACAGAGCATTAAATTCAATAGGTGCATATTATTCATTTTTTAGATTGATATCAATACATTTGTGGTCCTTCGAGCCGGATGGAAATATGTCTCCAAATTGTTCTTCACGCGTTTCTTTTTTGTTCAAAAAAATGTATGCCACTCAAGAATCTTTAATTGGAAAACAAAAAGAGCCTTTGAATCAATCAGTGTTTCTGTAGGCAATATACTGGAATAAAAATTCTCAATAGCAACCGGAAAAAGTTTGTTCTGGACATGACAGAGGAAATTCTTACTTCACTGATAGACTTTAATCTAAATGTGAGGAAAATATTCAGACTCCCGAGCTATTATGGCTGACATGATGGTACAACTACGAAGACTGTACGAATCCTAATCAGGTACGTTCACTTCCTAATATTGAATTACTTTCCTTTAGAGATTAGAGGAGACTCATTGTATATACATTGCCTATAGTACTATCATGAGACGAGAAAAAATCTTTTTCCCTAGAGCCGCTTGGAGTGCTAGTGTAGGACATTTTATTTGAGTGAGAGAGAATTAAGAGCATGGTTTTTAGTGTTATGCTTTGTGCTTAGTTTCCTGCGCATGTGCAATGTGACAATGTGAGGCAAGAAAAAACCGAAGGAGAACATGAAATAATTCAGTATCTTGTTTTGTTCATTGTATATATGTGTATAAACTGCTGGCAGTTTTGAAGTTAATATATAATGGTTTCGCTTAGCTGAGGCTTAGTTTTTTGTAAGGATTTATACAAGATCCAACATTTTCATTGTTTACGTTTTTTTATATGGAATATGTAATATGAGAACTGGTTCTTACATAAGTATTTATACATGCGTACGTCATTGACGAGACTTTTGATTTGAGTTTTTTAGGATTTTCAAGTTTTGTATGAGCACTACCTACATACATTTTTGTCATATTTGTACATATATACATCATTGACCAGACTTTTGATTCGAATTCTTTAGGATTTTCAATTTTTTTACTATAATGAAGGTTGTCGTCTTCAAATAATGTACACATTCATTCTTGAAATTTAAACACAAAGTTACTTCTTGATGTATGTATACAAAGATACAAACGTCCTTGCAGTGGATGGATTTTTGTTTTGAATTTTACTTTCCATTCAGATAGGTACCTACATATACATATAAGTACATACATATGTATATGTAGGTATCTATCTGAATGAACTACCTGTGTGCAGAAATTCAATCAAAAATTGTTTGTAAATTGATTTATATTATTATTGATTGACTATATATTATTGATTTATAGTAACAAAGATCTTTTGTTTGTTTGAGGTTTATATAATAGGTACTAGTTTACCTACTCAGCTTAGCTCGCGGGAAAGAAATTTATAGTTATACCAAAATATTTCTTTGAACTAATCTTCTATAGAATTGCTAAAAATACCACGGGTTTTTTACATTTGTAATACCTAATTGTTTAATTTTTACTTGCAATTATTATAGGTACTAAGTACAAGTTATGCATTCGTGCAGAAAAAAAATTTGAGATAACAATCAAATACCTATAACATTACGATGATAGAGAAACATATTTGAGTCACTGGCAAAATTCTGCCCGTCTACTAAACGGTTTGGCCAGTTGTCTTTAAATTTGGAATATAAGTTTATTTTGACATTCGACATAGGATTTTCTTAATTTCTTTTTTAGCTGAAATATTTACGGTACTTGCGATATAACCCTCAAGTAAAAGCTTATTTTTGTCAAAAACAGCTCCAAGAATTTTTTATGTAAGACATCAATGTGCATTCAATATTGGTTAAAAAAAATATGACGGTGGGCTAAAACTGGTTCCACCCATAGGAGTTTTTTTTTTGGCATCGACTTTTCTGAGAACTGGTTAGGTAACCGATTACAACCAAAATTGATATTCAGGAAAATGTAAGTAGCCTTAGTAATCTTACACTAAAATATATTTATATAGGTATATTTAAAAATAACGGCAACATTTAAAATAATGTGCTATACCTTTTTTCTCTATGATCGTAATGTCATGTTTCATTGTTATCTATTTTTTTTTTTATATTCACGAATTCTAAACTTGCCTTATAGTTCCTATAATCGCAAGTAAAAATTGAAAAAAACTCCTCTGTAGAATGTCAAAATAACCTTAAGTTCTAAATATGAAGACGATTGGCTCAACCGTTTAGGCTATAGTCCAAAATACATCCGTACAGACAGACCTACAGACAGACGGACAGAATTTTGCCAGTAACTCAAATATGTTTCTCTATCATCCTAATGTAATGTTTGATTATTATCACAATTTTTTTATGTTCACGAATCCTAAACTTGACTTATAGTCCCTATAATCACAAAGCTACTTGTGCATAAACTTCAACATCAACGATAACGAAGCCAATGAAATGAAAATTCAAAAAATAAAATCATTGTCGATTCTCTTCGTTGTTCACCCTCACCGAGAACAGGATTTCTTGTTAGTATCTCCCTCACCCTCGCTTCCACCATCTACCACACCGACGACCGATCGATCGACCTGAATTTAGCTGAACATTTTATCAAAGATAATATAACAAGTCCACCTACGTAAATACACACATTATGTAGGTATTTATGTAGGTACATACCTAAATATCTACCTACCCTCGAAAGTTGTATATGAAAAAAATATAAAACTCAAAATAAACTATCAACCAGATTAAACATATACCCATTGTATATACATTGCCTCGCATCATTGTATATATGTAAACTGCAAACATGTTCACAGAGTTTCTCTTAGAATTCTCTTTGTTCGCCTCGTTCGCCTCTTTCAATTTACCAAGTTAATTTTACCTAGAGCCGCTTGGAGCGCCACGGTCCACATGTCACCATGATAGTACTATAGAAGTTCATATACAATGCATATACCCACGCCCCAGACACCATTCATTTACAAAAGTCGTTTTTCTTGTTTTTTGTCATTTCTTTTTTAAAACTAGCCATCTCATCACCCTGTTTGTGTGAAGCAATCCAGTTGTTCAAAAAAAACTATACTCGCATCATTGTATATAATGCAAACATGTTCACAAAGTTTCTCTTAAAATTCTCTTTGTTCGCCGCGTTCGTCTCTTTCAATTTACCGAGTTAACTTTACCTAGAGCCGCTTGGAGCGCCACGGTCCACATGTCACCATGATAGTACTATAGCAGTTCATATACAATGATAAAACCCACAAAATAATCTCGTTTTTGAAAACGATTGCAAGCGAAAAATAATCAATAACGAGGTTAAAAATGCTAACGCCTACATATTCAAAGTACAGAAAATTATTTCAAAAATGCCTTGTTAAATTAAAGCAAAGTAAACAAAAACTAAATAAAAATACTTTAATATAGGTACTTACGTAATAAAAGCATAACGTTTTTAAATAAAACAACACCAAAGTACAAAAAATGCACAATTCGTGCGAGGAGAACTCACCTGTATACCATGTATCGGAATAAAGCATTTTCCTGGTATAATATCTAAGTATATGTAGATATGCTTTAAAATATTAACAAAATCAAAAAAAAAATTAAATAAAAACTTCAAACGAATATCAAACAATAGCAACAACAACAACGTCGGCGAAAAATGACGAAAAACATCACAGGATAGCATTCCGTAGAACATGCCAGTCCGAAAATATGTTTTTGGAAACTCATAGCCCGATGATAACATGAAACCAAGTTGCGGGTAAGAATGTGCTACCTCGGGGCAAGTACATTTTGCCTCCTGCCTCCGCGATATAGAACTCTATGTTGTGTTGTTTGTGCTCTGTCTAACATTTTATGATGTTTCACCCGCTTCAACTCCCAGCAAAATATTTGCCACGTTACGCGTACAGCGTAACCTATCTCGTGATTTCACAGAGAACGCTTTAATTTGGTGTGACGTAAGCTGCCATGCCATCGCACCAGCTAACGTCCATTTTGTGCGGAAAAGTGTACGTAGTCTATGGTGTTTCACCGTTGTGCTGCCATTTAAACGAATGCAGACCAGAGTAGAAGATAGTGACAACCGTATTGCTTGAAGGCAAGAGTTGATAGAACAAAACTTTCCTCTGACACGGAAAATGTATCTATATTTTCAACGTCGCCTCTTGTTGGAAATTCGTTTCTCACGAATGCTGATAGCTTAGATATTAATTGAACTCTATTCACACCCAAGGTATTTGTCTCAGTAGTTCTTGGTTGTACAAAACGTTAGTTTTGTTATCAACACTAACACATAAAAATTACCACAGTAGTGTCGCGTATACAAATGAAATCTGCATCGCATACTTACCACTTGAGTTAACAATCAAACGTGGCATTACTACGATAGATAAGGCTTTTATAAAATGTTTTAAGCTTTACTTTTAATGATAAAACACTTTTCAAACATCAGGCTAGTAAGTGGAGAATTTATAAAAGAAGGAGCCTATGACGTATTATGTTCAATGTTCCTTCTTTTAAAGTGAGAAGGAGCCTTGCAAAGCATTCTACATTCGTATAGTGCGGCTTAAGAAAAAGTTTGGTTTCTTTTTTTGCTAGAACGGCAGTGACAATGAATTTGCTATTGCTTCAAAAATCATTCAGCCGATCGTTAAGTCTGAAGATGAATCATCGAACATAGTTAATGCAATAGAGAGAAAAATATTGAAAAGACGAGACAAGAAAAAAGCTGTGCTGTCGCACGGGTAGCATGTTCTAAGAATCAGTTTGACGTTTTTTCTTTTCTCAAATTCACTTTTTTCAATTCTTTATCACTTGGTTTCGTTGTGCTCACAGTCAGCTTCAAGAACAGATATCCATGGAAGATTTTAGATTAAATTAGATTTCATCCCGCAGATGAAATCAATTTTGGACGAACTCAATCAAAAGCAATCGCCATACCCTATGCTAATTATGTATCCCTTAAGCCAGCGAGAAATCCTCCGACTGACTATATGAACCCCGAAGACTAATGGCAATTATGTTAAGAAGCCATAAGAAACGCAAGGTTAGAGATGTTGGGCTTCTAACAACCACCTCCAATAAACCTCTTGTTTGACTTCGAATTTGTTCAGATAAACACAGCCAATACGGAGGCATACAGAACATTGCTCCGTAGGAGAACTAGAACATCGTATATTCTCTACGTTGAGCCAAGGAAGACGCTCAAAAAGGATAGAGAAAAAAATCACTCAGCAATGTGAGAACAATGAGATGCAGAAGTGTCAAATTTCTAAAGAAGAGTTACGCTGTTTACTGACGGAATATAAGGTCCTTACCAGGGCGTCTTAACAGGATCGGATTCAAAGGTATAAGACTAGGTAGAAGGTAATGCATCGTCATTCAGTTGTTTCAATATTGTGATTGAAGAGGAAGCACAGGAAAACATGCCAGTACACCAGGCACTATTTTTATTAAATTAATAGAAATACTCTGGGTTTGCTAACGACAATGCTGTGATAGGAATAACTAAGCGAGCAGTAATCAGTGCTTTCACTTTAATGGAGTCACAAAAAGCAGAACGAAAATGATTATAAACGAGGACAAGACTTCCAATGACTTGTTGGAAGCATGCATCCTTTCCAGTCGAATTAAAAGCCCTCTCTGTGGCATTCAAAAGAAAAGTACTACGAACGATTTATGGCCCTGTTTCCGACTCAGGAAATAACAAATGACAAAGAAGTTTTAACAACGATTTGTACGTACAGTACATCGGATCTTTGTTGGTTAGGTTTATAGCCAAAAAATCTGCAGCCATCGACTAAGATGGTTTAAAAAAATATCGACATGCTCAAGCGCGAAAAGTCTTCGACAACATACCGGAGTCAAAAGGCCCTAACTCATCTTCGGTTGAACAAACAAGTAGAAAGAGACCTCCGAGCTCCGACTGCTTTAAGTGCGATATTGGAGACGACCGGATAGAAATCAAGCCGGCTATAGGGGTGTACTAGGCCAGTTTCAGTAGCACCCTGCTATGTATCAACGATCGGTGCTATTTGTCAGGTCTTATTAAAGCTAGAAAGAAGCATTCAGGGGACTCGATACCTAAAACGATAAAAAAACATCAAGTCCTAACCTCAAAAAAATCACCCGTTACATACTTTCATGTATAGATGTGACCAACCAGTACACTCGATCATATGCGTCACATTTCTTGGATCTAACGGGTGATTTTTTTGAGGTTAGGATTTTCATGCATTAGTATTTGACAGATCACGCGGGATTTCAGACATGGTGTCAAAGAGAAAGATGCTCAGTATGCTTTGACATTTCATCATGAATAGACTTACTAACGAGCAACGCTTGCAAATTATTGAATTTTATTACCAAAATCAGTGTTCGGTTCGAAATGTGTTTCGCGCTTTACGTCCGATTTATGGTCTACATAATCGACCAAGTGAGCAAACAATTAATACGATTGTGACCAAGTTTCGCACTCAGTTTATTGGACATTAAACCAACCACACGAATGCGTACAGTGCGTACAGAAGAGAATATTGCGTCTGTTTCTGAGAGTGTTGCTGAAGACCGTGAAATGTCGATTCGTCGCCGTTCGCAGCAATTGGGTTTGTGTTATTCGACCACATGGAAGATTTTACGCAAAGATCTTGGTGTAAAACCGTATAAAATACAGCTCGTGCAAGAACTGAAGCCGAACGATCTGCCACAACGTCGAATTTTCAGTGAATGGGCCCTAGAAAAGTTGGCAGAAAATCCGCTTTTTTATCGACAAATTTTGTTCAGCGATGAGGCTCATTTCTGGTTGAATGGCTACGTAAATAAGCAAAATTGCCGCATTTGGAGTGAAGAGCAACCAGAAGCCGTTCAAGAACTGCCCATGCATCCCGAAAAATGCACTGTTTGGTGTGGTTTGTACGTTGTTGGAATCATTGGACCGTATTTTTTCAAAGATGCTGTTGGACGCAACGTTACGGTGAATGGCGATCGCTATCGTTCGATGCTAACAAACTTTTTGTTGCCAAAAATGGAAGAACTGAACTTGGTTGACATGTGGTTTCAACAAGATGGCGCTACATGCCACACAGCTCGCGATTCTATGGCCATTTTGAGGGAAAACTTCGGAGAACAATTCATCTCAAGAAATGGACCGGTAAGTTGGCCACCAAGATCATGCGATTTGACGCCTTTAGATTATTTTTTGTGGGGCTACGTCAAGTCTAAAGTCTACAGAAATAAGCCAGCAACTATTCCAGCTTTGGAAGACAACATTTCCGAAGAAATTCGGGCTATTCCGGCCGAAATGCTCGAAAAAGTTGCCCAAAATTGGACTTTCCGAATGGACCACCTAAGACGCAGCCGCGGTCAACATTTAAATGAAATTATCTTCAAAAAGTAAATGTAATGGACCAGTCTAACGTTTCAAATAAAGAACCGATGAGATTTTGCAAATTTTATGCGTTTTTTTTAAAAAAGCTCTTAAAAAATCACCCGTTAGAAAACAACAGCGTTACGGAATAATTATAGCTGAACACCAACCATATAACCAAGTTATACGTTCAAAACAACTTATCGAAATCAGTCAAGCACCTAGATATTTGGATATGAGCTGCACCTATCGGATCCAAATTATGCCTATACTCTGTCCAACAAATTTGTTTGTACCGACCTTATGGGAGAGCTTTTTTTAACACAGTGGCACCTGCCAATCCGAATACAAAACAATTCCCCTGAAATGCACAACAAACTCAAAGACTTACCACAGCATTATTTTTGTAATTATTTGTTTAAGCCACGCACGTTCACACGTCCTGCTGCCTACGAAGTCGAAGCTCGAAAAACATAAAAAGACTGAAAGGCAATCTCAAATTTCACAATAACCCAGCTCTGTGATTGAAGAACTATTCACATACGATCCGATTTACCCTAGTTAGCCAGATACCTTCTGCTTTTTATTTAGTTTTTATGTCGTTTTGGAAAAGAAAAAGATCAAGTGTTGTCGTTTGTTTTAAAGTGAATTTCTTTGTGTGGGAATTTGGAATTTGCTGAAAAAATGTTTATTACTGCCGGGCGGTTTTGTGAAAGAGTGAAATGCAAAGAATGAAATGGGTGCTGATTTTTATGCACCATACCAGCAAACCTCGTATTTCTGTGTATCATTGCATTTATTTATAAAATATAGCTCGTAGTGATTCGGTGTTAACGTAGCTTTAAGAAGCGAAATAAAAGCTTACAATACCTACGCCTCTGTTTAAGAGTAGAAGTACGCAATAACACTATGTATGGCGTGGATGTAAAAAATAAATAATTAGGTTCTGTCATTTTGCGTGAAGCGTGATGGGGCAAGAAAATAATTTCTTTGGCCAATTTATAAAGTTTTAGCTATCTTATTTTAAAACAGTGTGTTCTATATGTTACCTCAGTAAATATCCTGTTAATTAAAAAAAGATTTGTTCAAATTGGATTTGTCATTATCGCGTGATTCGCAGTCAGGCCGAAACTGCTTCAATTTTATTATATATAGTGTTATCGTGATAAACTACTTATATCTCATTTTATTATATATTATCTACTTATATAAATCTTTCCTTAATTTATATTGTTAAATGAGTTATTCATTAAATAAATGAAGTGATATTTTGTTGTTGTTGTTTTTATTAAAAAAGTATTATGCCTTAATACCCTTAAAAAACGCACCTACTATGTTAGCTCCTGGTGGTGTGAAAAAAGATAAGTAAATCAAATTTAACCGACAAGGTGGCAACACGATAGTACTTTTTCATTCAAGTTGAAACGAATTATTTAGCATATAACAGCATCGCTGCAAGAGCTTTTGAATGCGAAAGACTTATGCTGGGTGCAACAGCCAAACTGAGTTGCAAACTGCAAACGTCATATTTTCCATAATCTGACAAATCTTTGTTTGACAGAGTATAATTCTGTCTTTTATTTACATATTGCATGGTATGAATTGGAGCTAATAGAGATTGAAACAAAATCGGTAGCAGCGACTTCTAGTGTTTTTTTTTTTTTTTTTTTTTTAATAAGTGAAGAAAATCCAGAGATCAAAACGAATTTAAATTGTGAATACAAAATGGATAACTTCATTAGTCCAACGCTAATATAATCCGGAGTCAAATAACATACCATATATTGGACGCTGATCCAACTTTAATAATAAAAGATATAGAACTATAGTGTGTCAATAAATTAATTTACACCACCATACTAAATAAATGAGACTTCTACAACCGTTTGGATAGACCAAGTCCTTTAATAAACATATAATTTATAATACAAAATATTAAGGTCATTGACCCAGATATTAATGATGCTATTTCCCAATCTGGATTTCAACAAAATTGGTTAAGTTGTTCAGGAGATCCTAGCGGAATAACATAGCGACACGGGATTTTAATATAAACTCAATCGAAACTAAGCAATAATCAAGTGAAACACCAAAAAAAACAAATTTTCTCCAGCAATTTCGTAAAACAAATTTAATTTAACATGTTTGTCACTCATAAACCAATTTAGAAAATTAAACCCGCCGGCTATGGTGGTTCACTTCAATGCAACAAATTGTAATACAATCCATGCAACAAACTCCAACACAGCCATCTATAAAATGTGTCACAATGTCAATCTGTGTAGACATACACCGACGCCACCTGTAGCAATCAGCAATGTACTACACAGCAGAGTCATGCTCCCATTCTATGTTTCCATCAGCTATGCAGCCAATAATATTGAAAGACCTGACTTTAGACAAAACGCAAAACAACAAAGGGGAGCACATGGTAAAGGATTTCAGTTAAAGGAACTCCTGTTTCCATGTCATTCTTCTAGGCATTATTATAAAAGTTTAGAATGCAACAGCAGCAGCAGGTACTGGCAGAACGCGTCCATGCAACACACCCATACCCACATACCAACTACGATGGTTTAATATTTATGTGAATCTCAGTGGGATGATATGCTACTGTAAGGCAAATTCTTCTACGTTTTATTGTAGAAGTTCTGAAAATTCCATTCCAAAGGATTTACTACTGCTTGCCCTTCACTAGGATGCGCTATAGAATATGCATGCAGCTTGCATAGATGCATAGTTGAGTGATTATTGTTCAGTGCTGGTAGGGGCACATCGGAAGAACATGCCTTTATCCTTCAATCCTGGGGCTATAGGCAGTTATGTGCCAAAGCGCTTCTAACTCCATTACTTTGCACCGCATCCTCTGTGCCTCCGACTACTGGGTGTCATGTTATCCGGTTCTCTGATTTTAACCTGCCTGCTCATATAGCAGTTGTCGGCCAAAACGCTTTTAGCCTTAAAGTAATATAGTAGAAATTGGTATTGTTTTGCTAGGCATTCAACGCCAACGGAAGCACAACAGAGACATTTATAAATGTGCAACGCGTCCTTCCTTATGGCAACCTTAAGCATGAAGAATGTGCGCGGTTTTGTGCAGCGTGTGTGTTGTAGTACTTCGTCTTAATTAAAATTTAATCTCTATTTGAAAAATCTTCTGTTTAGCAGGGAAATGAAAAATGAATACTACGCCGTAGATGGAACTGTTTTTGTTTAGTCCTTTGACAAAAAAAAAAAAAAAAAAAAAAGGACAAAGCACAGGTAGTGTGCAGTTTAAGTTAATACCATGTCATTGTTCATGGTATAACAAAGCTACTAGGCACATGGGCATAAATGGCTAACAGAGATTTTGGAGGATAATCTTTTAACTTTTTTTTTCTGGCTGGTGTAGTGACACTGAAAAAATGGGGGCCAAATGGACGTAGGCCAAACGACAAAAAAAAGAGAATTAAAATGTTGTTTATGAATTTTTTAAAAGGATCAACGCCAAGTGGGCGAGTCATGTTCGTTCGTTAGCAGAAGGAATACCTTGTTTTTGTTTATTTTATCCATGAATTATATTTCAAGATTGTGCACCTAACGAAAGGATATTCTGTTGTTTTTGACAAACCTAAAGTTTAATCTTCTAAATAGACTTTAAATGTTGGTTCGTTTTCTACTATTAAATAGGGTATTTTAAAATGGTCTGATTTTGATGAGAATAAGAAACAAGCCCAATTTTAAAGAAATTAAATAATCAAATCCAGTTTTGCACGTTAGTTTTGGTTGAGGTCCTTTTCTACTTACGTCCTCCACCTTTTTCTTGGCCTTCTTCGATTACATCGTCCCTCCAGGGTAGAATCAAAGTTCTTCCGAGCCGAAGCATATTGATGTTCATCAGCTTATAGGACCCAGCCATATGAGACGTTGAACCTTAATTCTTTTCGCTTAGTCTGTGTCGCTGTACAACCGTTACAATTTTTCGTTGCATCTTCTCCTCTACTCTTCGTTATTGCATATACGGGACAAAAAATCACCCGTTGAATCTTTCTCTCGAAGCAACCTAAAACGCCCTCATCCACTTTAGACAATTTTTAAATCCAAATGTCAATGCGTCTGCACTGTAGAGCAGGATTTTGATGATGAGGGTCTTATAAAGGGATAATCTAGTTTTCCAAAAAAGGGCTTGGTATCTCAATTGACTTCTAAGCACGAAGAAGCAGCGATTGGCAACAGTTATTCTGCGTTTGATCTTAGCGCTGGCGCTGGGTTGTTATCTGAGTTAATAGCAAAGCCTGGGTAGACAAAGTTACTAACTATCTCAAAGTTATTGCTGTCTTTTGTGATACTTTGTCCGTCAATGTTGGGTCTTGGGTGTTTCTTCTTAATGATAGTGTATACCTATTGATCTTGCAACTTTTGAAAATCTTAGGAAATATATTGCTGTAATCTCATTTAACATTGTTCTCTGAGAGATTTTAACAGTAATATTTTAAACGAAACAACTTTGGTAGATGCCATGAAAACTTTTAATCCGTCGCCTGTGTCTTAGGTATAATAACCGAGTGCCAACAAATTTTACTAGAAGTTCCAGTTCCCTACTTGATGCAATTTTTGTTAGTGATAAAAATGATGATCGGTTTTATGACCAACTTGTGTTAACTGCTTTTTCAAAATATGATCTAATTTTTTTAATCTTTGATATTAACATAATTAGTCCACCAGTGTTCTGGTGAAATATTATCGATATCGACCATGCTTAACACCAGAAATATCCTTACTAAGAAATCAGTGAAATCAGTCATATTTTCGCTGGCAACGGTACAGGTTGGATGAACTACACATAGCCTAACTTTTGTTATAACCGACTTTTTTGTAAGATACGCACAGAAAAGGCAAAGTTTTTTTAGGAACCGTCTCAACTTGTCTATAAAAGGTCGAAAGGTATGGAATAATTTACAAAATGTCGGTATTGGTAGGCAGAGAACAACTAATGAATGAGATAATATTGACTGCAATATGATGAACAAACAATTTTTAACACTCCCTACTCCATCGTTAATTGAACCAATTGCAGAACAAATTCGTTCGTTCTCTAGTATTTGAATCTTCAAACGTGTTCTGGAAAAGAGTGCACAGACGTTGTTAAAAGTTTTATGTTGGCTAAGTCTAATGCTATTGGAATTGGTGGTATTCATTAATTTTGCCATACATAACATATGTTTAAAACAATAATTACAACTGACATTTTTCCAAAGCTTTCGAAGGTAGCTTAAATAGTTCCAGTACCAAAAAAAAGTTTTTGAAAGGATAATGCAAAAAAATCCATACCTACGTTAGGTAAGCCATTGACGATGATAAGGTGAGTTTTATGATTCTTTCAGATTTTTCAAAAGCCTTTCATACAATTAACCACTCAACCCTAATACACAAGTTACTATACTACTCGGTTTTAATAGTTCATCATATGCGAATGTGCGAATAATATGTTGTTATCTTATATTAGCGAAAGAAAACAAGCCGTATCCATGACTAAAACTCTTTCTACCTTCTCACTAGTTTGAAAAGGTGTTCCTCAAGGTTCGATCTTAGGTCCGATCCATTTTTCCCTTTAAATAAATGATTTGCTATCTACCTTAATTTTTTCTTATATATTCATGTGCATGTAGACGATGTACAGCTTTATTTAAGTACTCCATTTGGTCTTATTGAAAATTGTGTACATAACTTAAATCAGGATCTTCAAAGTATTAAACTCTAATCTCAGCCCAATGACCTGTTCTTAAACCCTTTACAAACAAAATTTCGATTTCGAAGAAGTAATTTTGTATACAAGATAAATTTTTACTTTACTTATTTAATCTTAAATTGAATCGTTATATAATTTTATGCAAATTTTGCTCTCATTTAAGTTAGTTCTTTTCTTTATTTATAATTGTTTACATACTTAAAGATATTAATAATGGTTTTGGATAAGATACAGTATCTTTATATGTGAATAGCATGTCAATGAAATGAAATAAATAAAATAAAATATAAACTTGGTTTTGACCTCATTGACTGCTAAACCCATCTTCGCTGCTTCCGTCTCAATACTCACAAAATCGCTACTGACACTACCGACTACACGCTGTGTTCTTTCGATTATGTCAATATTGTCGGCGTTTGCGAGTCATTTGACAGATTATTGGAAGACCGTACCTCTGGTGTTGGTGCATCACCTTGCCTAAATCCTTTATTGATTTCAATGGTCACAATGAGGTCTTTACCGACCTTGACGGAACAGCTGCGTTTTCCATTGTCTTTTTGCATAGGCGGACGAATGTGGCAGGGATGCCAAAACTGCACATCGCTCTATATAACGCGTTTCTATAAATGCTGCCGTACGCGGCTTTGAAATCGACGAAAAGGTGGTGGGTTTCCAAGATCTGCCGTATTGCAAATATTTGGTCGATAGTGGACTTTCCTAGCTTAAAAGCTCACTGAACCTATCACATTGTTAACGAATGGCTTTAGGCGTACCAACAGTACAACAGAAAAGATCCTGCAGGCGATATTGAGGAGACTGATACCTGGTGCAGTTCAGAGGGTCTTCTTTTTTAAGTATCGGGCAAATAATGCTGAGATTTTATTCATCCCCATCTTGACTCATAAGCAAGTGCAAATTTATAACTAAGTAATCACCTGCAAGCTGCAACGACGATTCTACAACGATCTTCATCTGATCTTTGCCAGCTTCAGTTCGAGTTCTATAGCTCTGATAGTTTCTTTGAACCTTTTGGTAAAACTTTATAAATTATTAAGTATTTAATTTTGAAGACTACATTTACAATAGTTCATGACGACAACAAGCCAGTTTAAAAATTAAAAGTGAACTGTCGATGTCGAACTGTGTGTTGTATTTCTGATGGATTTTTAGAATGGAAGGGGAAGAACTGGTTCTGGTTGAGCTTGAATTATGTCGTTATGTCTGCTTTTGACGTTCCATTCTGTGTGTGTATATATCGTACGATAGTACCGTGTTGCCTCCCTATGGCTGCCTATGCTATCCCACATATAATACAAATTATAAATCAAGGAAAGCCCATATGGTAATGTGATAAAGCTCTTTCAAGGCTAATGATCCATTCCTTAACAATTCTTTAATAATTTTTGTTTAATAAAAAGTGAATGCATATTTTTTTAAATTAATATTAATGTCTTGTATTGTAATCACCAAGTGGTAACCCTACGCATATTGCTCTTCCATTTGCGACAATCTATAATGATAAGTACGAAAACCCTGTTAGAGATTTTACTTGACACAGAAATATGCAAGCCAATGTTACCAGACTGAGAGGCAAACTCTGTGGTGTACTGATAATTTTTGTTGGACAGATTATAAGAATTAGGTTGTTTTTGTAAATGACATTTCATTACTTAATAAAATTTTGAATATAAAATTTTGAAAACAAAAATTAATTTTATTTCTCCAAATTTAATTCTTTTTTTTTTAATTTTGCAATAGGTATTAAGAAAAACTTAGTTCTTTAAGACATAATGTCCTAAATGATTTAATAATGCAACTTGAACGATGATGTTTCCCGGCTTTCATGAAACATGTTCAATAATGTCCTGATATCTTACTGTAATAAAAACAAAGTTCAAAGAATCAAGTCACACAATCATCAGGAAGCTATTTCACTTAAACAAGTTTTTTTTTTACAATGTTTAAGTAATTTTGTTCTTCTATTTTAGCGTAAAATCTTCTTCACAAAAGAATTGCCTCAATCGCAACGTTAGCGGTCCGAAAACTTACATTAAAAACAACTTAAAAATAAGAAGAAAAAACAAATTACATAAACGTAACCGTAAAACAACCGCCACAATAGGTAAGTTTTTCGTGCAACGCCATTTTCTACCCATTAAAATCTGTGTGAACATTCCCCCACCGACTAAGCTAATTATTTCCGGTTGCAAAGAGCTCCATTTTATTTTTAATTCGCAATTCATTCACCGTCATTGTGCTCCACCATCTGATGGAAGACGCCGGCGAATCTATACCACAAACATATACCTATACATAACTGCATATAGTTGTGGGGTTTTAAGTTTGCAAAAGGGATGCATAAGCGTGGGCTTTTAAAAAAAAATATCCCTACCAGTGGAACCCATCTTGTTGGGACTTCAGCCACAAACAAATTATACGGCTCGTTAGAATTTTTGGTTTTGTGGTTGGTTAGGGTTGGGGTTTTTTACAAGTGAAACGGTTTCGAAACGATATATTGCTTCTTCGAGGCCTGGTGGTTGTTGAACATTATAAGGGAACCCATATCTCATGTCTGAAGGACTACCAAAATAAATGTCTGTTTAGTATTATGCTATAAATGACATAAAAGTGGTATAAACAGAGGCTCATTTAACAACTTCAGATGTTAAATGATATCGCCGACATTATGCATGTGGTGTGTTGGGCAAATATGTCGGTCAAACTATTTCATATCCTTTTGGGTGGCAGTTTTTGGAACTAACAAGAACATTTAAGACAGTTATCAATTAGCTTGTATGTGGTTACATTTTGTTGTTCATTAATTACGTAAATCAGTAGTCTCGTATTTTCGTTTATTGAATTTAGAAATTTCCAAAAGATTAGGTATACAAAAATTTGTTGGAGCGACGTTCTTGTATTGGGTTTTAGAAATGTTCAAAGAATATAAACAATTAAATCGCAAAATTTTTCTAGTTATATCGTTTATATTGTAGATAAGTTTTCTTTGGGGCGTTGGGCCGATCAATGGTATATGTTAAGAAAAAACTTGCCCCAATTACATTTATATCCCTACCATTTAAGGTTATCAGGGGAAATATTAGGGTTGTCATTTTGGATTCATCGGACCACAAAATATTTCTTAACTTCTGTGCATGCTTCATTAATTGCTCTTTCGAGAGTTACAATATTTTGGCTAAATTTTTTGTAGTCTGAAACTGTTTTTGTTTAGTGTATCCACAGGTTATCATGATATTTTAATGGAAAACTCTGCAGTCGGTTTTAATACTCGCCCTTACTTATATCTCATATAATCTAGGAAATATTATTATGAGATTATAAAACCATTTACAACTACAGAGGAATGAGTCTTCTCAACATCGCCTGCCTGTGGGCCTAAAGGCATTCTTTGAGAATCTGATAACTTTACTGACGGACTTCAAACCAATACATACCACCTTTTGAGAAGAATCTTGAGGTAAAATTCTCGACTTAATATGCATTCTGGCTAGGAGTTTCAGGTAAATTGACTTGACTTGTTATAATAAGTGACATTTCTTCTGTAATCAGCAGCAAAATCTTTCTCCTTCTTGCAATACAGCAATACAACGTCGTTGCCTTTTCGAAGCGTTCATTTAATACTCGGCAACTTTCGGCGTCGTGACGTTTGTTCTCCTGTGGAGATCTTTGACTAGGCTGGAAAATCTATGAATGTTTTGTAGGAGTAAAACAATCGTAGCTTGGTCCTTAAGCTAATAGAGACTTTTCAAGTATAGTTAGAAGATTGACTCTACATGTTGAGGTCGGATAACTTTTCGATAATATGCGAGTTAAAATAATCTCGTATTGGCAACATTTTACATGAAAATGTTTATAGTGAAATTTCATTTCTTTTTGTAACTTGCTTTTGAACATTTTTTAAAATTTATTTTTATATATTTTTTTGGTGTATTTCTTACATTATCATCTTATAAAAATATTTATGTTTTATTATTTATAACAACGAGATCCTTAATCAATTGTAAGACCTCTAGCGTAAAAATTGGCCGTAGTCTGATATAAACTTCCAACCTTTAGTTGGAGGTTTAGGGATAAGAAATCCAAGTTTTAAATTTTGTTTTTGTTGCTTGTGTACTTACACTAGCGTACATACCAAATTTCTGTTTTCTAGGACATTGGGAAGTACCCCAGGAATTTTAATGATCATCAGAGAGTCAGTGACGAAATCAGGGTTTTTTAGATAATTAAAATCTAAAATTGTAATGTTTAATAAGTCCGTTATTGACAAGATATCCAGAGAGTTTTGTTTCTCTGGTATTTTCCAAGCCTAAGTTATGAGGGCGACGTCGAAAGCTTCGAGAAAAAGTAGGTAGTGCCCTTGCGCTTTGCTTCTTTGCTTGGCTCAACAGACAACAAAATAAGTATGAAGTTATTTAGGTGCGGTCAAACGGTCAAACAATGAATATAAAGTACTTTCAGAAAGTGTTTCAAAAATGTCTGTTTTAAATTGTTCTTGAAAGTATTTTCAGAGAGCAGTGCCACGATGAAAACAAAATACTTTTTGAAAGCTACTTTTAACTTTCAAGAAAGCAAAATTTTGAAAGTATTTTTCGCGTCGCCACACTATGAAAGCGAAAATGTTTTCTAAAATAGCTTTCTGAAAGTAAGATTGTTGTGGACGAGGCATTTGCTGCATTAAACCGCATTATGAAGCCAAGTGAATAATAATTGATAGAATAAATACGTTTTCAGTCACATCTATCGAGCACCGATATAATTTAACGTTATCGCTATTTTTAAAAACAGTGCACTTGTGAAATTACCAATTGCATTCCTCCCCTGAAAGAATTGCTCCGTAATATTCGTACTGCCTTGAATGCCCATCTATTTGCCCTTGAACCCAATTTCGGACGAACTGTCAAGTTCAGAGATTCTTTCTATAGTTGCAACACTCGAATGTTGAACGCTTTTCCAGGCTCTATTTTTCCTTCCATTTTGGTATTCAGAACTTTAGAACTAATGGCACCGGTATGTCTTATTTCATCCTTCCTTATTTTCCTTTTATGTTCATACCTCTTTCGCTTTTCGCACATACAAATTATACAAAAAAAAAAAACCTGAAAAACGAAATTTGAGCGTTTTTCAACGTGTGGATAATTTTCAATTATACCGCAAACGACGCCGCCGCATCGTAGATAACGGTTTTGGTACCGCATATGCTCGCTAGCGGTGTCTCTGAAAATTGGTGGAACACAATCCTAACACGATAAAAACAGGCACCACTGGGTCGCACGTACTAGCTTTTATTTGTCTAATCACATTGGAATACAACGCGTTTAATAGAAATATGTTACATTTACGTACAAAAATCACACATTCTGAATCTATAAAAAGTGTCAAAGCCGCAATACTTAACGTTTTTTTTTAGTAAAAATGAAGTACGCCTTAAATTACAAAGAAAAAAGTATTTCGAAAATAATAGGACGGATTTTGATGAAATCCTGTTTATTATTTTTAGTTTTTGGATTTTTTTTTAAGATTTTGGTATGCAGTTTTTTAGAGTTTATTAATATTATACAGCTGATAATGAAATAAAAATATTTTTTGATTAGTTTGAAAAATATAGAATTAAAAAAAAAACTTTTTTAGGCTTTTCTATGATTGTTTGATTGTCATCACATTTTTTTATATTCACGAATACTTAACTTGCCTAATAGTACTCACCTCTATTATCGCAAGTAAAAATCCTATCTGACTACGCACTACAAAAAGATGACACAGAGTTTCTTAATAAACTGACATTCTATAAAATTGGTACACAGGTTGCTGCAAGTGATTTGTTAATGCATTGTTTGTTTGGGAGGGACAGAGGACCTAATTATGGTAAAAAACATACGATCGCTTTCAAGAAAGCAAACAACTTTCACAAACAGTTTCTGAATGCAACAAGCGCTTTCAGAAAATGATTTGCATTCTTGAAAACGCTTTCATGAATCACAGAAAATATTTTTTTTTAAAGCGTTTTCATGACAGAAAATCGCTTTCACAAAACGCTTTTAAGAAAGTATTTTTTAGGTCCACTATGGATTTTAGGTTACCTTTGATAGTGTGACGGCACCTTTTTTTTTTTTTTTTATAATTAACGCGCGCACAAGGGACTATTTGTTTCCCTTTTAATGTAACACACTGCGCGGGCATTAGGAAGATAGGGAGGGGAGAGATAGGAGGTGTCGATTAACATTGGTTTTGAATGTTTGCATGTTGAAATGGCAAGGGAAAATCTCGCCGGGTAAACCATTCCAAAGTCGTGTTGTACGGCTAAAAAAAGAATCTCTATATTTCACGGTACGTCCGAAATTGGGCTCAAGGGTGAACTGATGGGCATTCCTAGCAAGACGAGTATTACGGGCGAAACTTTTAAGGGGAGGAATGCAGCTGGCTACCTCGAGTGAACATTTTTTATAAAAGAACCGATAAAATAAGGAAAGACATGAAACATTGCGTCGGTGTTCGAGAGGGGCAATTGTTTCAGCGGCAGTTCTATTTCCTATCAATCTTAACGCTCGATTTTGTATTCTATCAAGCAGGTGAAGCGATGATTGTGAAGCACCTGCCCACAGGTGGGAGTTGTACTCGAGTTTAGGGCGTATAAACGCTTTATAAATTGTAGCCAGATCAGATGGGGAAAAATACTTCTTACACCGATACAGAAAACCTAAGCACTTTGCAGCATTCTTAGCGATCTCAAATATATGGTCGTTCCAACGGAGGTCGTCGTTGACACACATACCGAGTACTGAGAGCTTTTCGGTTTCTTCGATGTAAGTGCCATTCATGGACAATGGCATTGGGGGAATGTTTAGCTTTAACGACAGAAGACAGCATTGAGTTTTCGAAGCATTAAACTCCACACGATTTCTATTACCCCATTTGACAATGCTGTATAAATCGGAGTTTAATGAGCTTGACATACGGCACCGTTGCAATTGTACGTCCGAAGGCGAAGGACGTGAATTATCGAACGAATATGAAAAGCTGAGGGTAGAGTCGTCAGCAAAACAGTTAAGTGGATTAGAAGTAACAGACAGAAGATCATTTATAAAAATGAGGAAAAGAGTCGGAGACAGAACAGAGCCCTGGGGCACACCAGCATTTATTTTATGGGAATCAGACTTGAATCCGTCCAATACAACTTGTATTGAACGGTCCAGGAGATAGCTTCTAATCCAACGAACAAGAGTATTATCGATCCCAAAAGCACGCATTTTCGATAAGAGAGCTTCATGCCAAACTCTATCAAATGCCTTGGAGATATCAAGAGCAATAATCTTACTTTCACCAAAGCGATGTAAAGATTTGTTCCACTGTTCGGTGAGATATGCCATCAGATCACCAGTGGAACGGTTGCTGCGGAAGCCATACTGACGGTCATGGAGAAGCTTACGATCTTCGAGATATTCCTTAAGCTGACGGTTAATCAGTGTTTCCATGACCTTAGAAAGAAGGGATGTCAGTGCTATGGGTCGGTAGGAGGAGGGGGAGGATGGGTCACCTTTCTTAGGGACAGGCTGGACAAATGCTGTTTTCCATCTTCTAGGAAAGATTCCAGAAGAGTAGGAGCGATGGAAAAGCTTACGCAGTGGCTTTGCCAGTGTGGAAGAACACCTCTTCAGAATAATCGGGGGTATACCATCCGGGCCAGCGGATTTGTGTATATCGAGATCTTTGAGAACTCTTGCTACTGTACGAGTGCGGAAAAAAATCTGTCCCATGGAAAAATTTACATTCTCAAGTACAGGAGGGGCAACGTTGCTATGCGGCAGCGTGGAGCTGGCAGCGAAATGGGCGGCGAGCAAGTTTGCCTTCTCTGAAGAGTAAACAATTGGTGTGTTATTGTCGATGAGCGTTGGAACCGAAGATGTTGAGGAGTTTTTAATATTTTTTACAAATGACCAAAAATTTTTACTGCCTTTGGGACACTGCAGAATTTTTTGCCGTAATTTTTGGTCATGCAAAAATTTGGTTCTTTCAATAACGGAGTTGCATGAGTTTCTTGCTTGTTTGTGCTTTTTCCGATTTTCCTCTGTAGGGTTGGCTTTGTAAGAACGGAAACTTACTTCTTTGAGCCTGATAGCTTCTTTACACTCAGAATTAAACCAAGACTTTTCTTTAGGTTTGATGCTTTTTACTCTGTTGGGAATAAAAGCACGCATCCCTAGAAGAATCACATTTGTGATCATTTCAGCACTGGCATCAATGTCACTATCGAGGAAGCATAGTGACCAGTTAAAGTTTCGGAAAAAAATATTCAGGCCGTCCCAGTTGGCTTTCTCGTAATGCCAAACGGTCCTGGTGGGAAGTTTTTCTTTAACTGGATGGGTGGAGGATTAGAAATTAGCTGAAATGACACAATGGTCTGAAGTGCCAAATGGAGAAGTTACACTAATGGTATATTTATCAGGGTGAGAAGTAAGAAACAAGTCAAGAGTATGGGCGGCTTGCCCAGCAACATCCGGTATACACGTTGGCACATCGATCAGCTGGGTAAGGTGATGTAACCCGGCAAAGAGCTCGACATACCTTCCTTCGGGTGTTGTCTGACCAGAATAGCGGAGCCAATTGGAATTGTGTACATTGAAATCGCCCGCAATAACGATTTCAGTGCGAGGACAAAGGGAAACAATTTTCGAGATAGAATCTGACAGCGCATCAAACTCGTTACAAGTCGAATTGCTGTCGAGATTTGGACTCCTGTAAATAAAACAATAATGAATGACATGCTTGCGGACAGTGAATTTGAGCCACAAGAAGTTAAAGTCCGTGTTGGAACATTGCCCATATTGGGGAAGGCTCTGGCAAGCAATATCATTTCTAACATAGACCACGAGACTATGATGGGAAAAGAGTAATGGCACCAAGCTATACCCATGTAGAGTAAATTCTGATAAATCAGTATTTACTCCAACCTGGGTTTCACTTAATGCCAAAACAGCTGTCCTGTATTGAACAGTGTAGACGTACAGGTGAAAGAAATTCTTTCTAATACCACGAACATTGGAATACACGACACAAAAATCACTTACCATTTAAAAATACTTACACACAAAACACAATTCTGAATAAGTCGAACCATGCAGTGAAAATCAAAATTAATCTCTGTAATAATCAAACTGTCTTAGGTGTTATGCCCATAAGACAGCTTGCATACAAAAAATCAATTTAAATATTCAGCACAATAGGACAAACTCAGATGCCCTTATCTATTTACCGCAAGCATACGATGCCTACAGTAGATAAGAAAGAGGCAGTTAAGCTAAGCACAAAGGGTTGGGACAGATAGGAGGATAATTTAATTTGTTATGCAAGTGTGAATTATTTTTTTTTTTTTTTTTCTTTCACAGCGCGAATGGGCATCTTATCGACTTCCAACGACGCAAGTGGATATTGTTATTATCTTTACAGCACACGCGAGGGGGTTTTGCCAATTTCTCAAACGAGTGTGTAATATAATTTTTTTTTTAACACTCGCGATAACAATGCGCAATAATTTTTTTTTTTTGACTTTTGTTTAATTGTTATGCGCGCACCTCGACCCGACGTCCGGCCGCTATGAGCTTAAGATCGACACACCTTAAGGATGTTTTTAATTTTAAATTGTAACAGTAGTATGAATACTTCATTTTCGGTCTAGGTGAATGATTTTTTGTTAAATCTTTAAAAAAGGCATACAAATTATTTGCAATTCACATACATATTGTTTTCTCAAACTATATTTTCTGAAAATTCTATACATTAAAATTCATGACAATGTTTTTTCCTAAAAAAAATTATGTTCCATAGTTGTTTTGGATTCAAAGTTTTTAATTATTCGAATTTACATTTTTCTCTTTAATAGTTTTAAAGTCCGGGACAAATCCTCCGTTGCATAATCAATCAGTAATATCCCATTAAAATTTTCAAGATTCTTAGCACGAACAAAAACTTCTTTAGACAAGTCTTTGTGGAATCGATGTATGAACTTGTTCAAAGTGTTTTTGAATACTTTGTTCCATATGTTGTATCTACTATTAAAAAACAAAACGTAAATTTCAATACCTCCATAACCGACTATTTTTAATAAATTTGTTGTTCCACCAAGCATAAAATAGAACAAAGTCTCAAATAATGTTCGAAATTATTAATAACGAACCATTCAAAAAAAAATTACAATACAACACACATCAACCAATCCAATTAAAAATAAACATTTCCCCCGAGTGTGTTTTTGTGTGTTGAACTTAATCTGATGAACTTAATTTTAGCCAGTAAATTGCCAAACAATCTGCTAACACCTCACTAAATACAGCCAATGTCATCCCCAAAGGAGCGAAGTAGCCCCTATTGCAGAATATGTGTGTGTGGGTGTCTGTCTACCTTTCTTGTATCTCAACAGAATATCAAACATTTGCAACTTCCGTTCGCAATACAAACTTCCGGTTAGAGCATGTTACACTGGAAATTGACTTTGGCTCTTTTTTTTTGGTATCCTTTGGGAGAACGTTTTGGAAAAAAAGAAAAAAAGAAAAGAAAATACAAAGCAAACAGAAAAGTTTCTTGAAAGTACGTTGTAAAGTGTAATCAACAAGTTGCCGGGGAATTCAAAGGAAAATGTTGCTTCTTCTTACTTGCTAATGAAATAATGATATTCTGTTAATAACAGTATTGGAAGAAGTTTAACAGAAAGCACACCCCATTGCTGGAAGGGGAGCTTTTTCTCTCCCAAAAGCTTCTGAAATCGTTGATTTTGCGCAAAGACAACATGGATTTCGTCAAAAAAAGAAAAATTGCCTATTCTTAGGCGCATCTAAGCTTTTGACATCATCTACACAGCTTTTTACAACATCCTTGCTGGGAGAAGTTTTCACTAAATAAACTCAAAGTTTTGTGCCCACTCCCTTGAAAAAAAAAAGTAAAACAAACACAAACAAAAATAATAGGTGGAGTGAGGACATTTACCATCACTTTGTTTTGTGAAAAAGCATCAGCAATGCTGCTACTGCACTAACAAAAAAAATACATGCCGGCGGGAGTTTACTCGCGTGCTTTTGTTTTTGACTGGAATGTAGGTCAGTTTGTTGAGAAGGATACTTGAGGCATAACTACTACGGGAATCCTTGAACACATTTTCACCCCCTTGCTGCACTTTACGTAGTCCAGCATAGTTTGTATGTATGAATGTACCTGTATATGTATATTTATTTTTATTTTGTAGAGTAGGTACAGGTTTATTTTTACGGATGTCGTTTGTATTTGTATCTTTGTTTTGTTTACAATTCTTCTTCTTCTACATAGTTTTTGTGCACAAAATGACAATAAGTGCACCGGGGGAAAGACGAATGCGCCAATACGGCAATGTGAACTCTTTTCTTTGGCTTGTAATACATTAATTTTGACGCAATTTTATTGGCAACATACCGATTAATAAAACTTTGATGGCAAAATTAATTATTTTAATGACTCACCCATATCATCGATGATAGGTGCCATTCGTAGTGTGATGCCAACTAGCATTAGGCACATGAGGAGTAGGAGGAATGCAGTGGCTATGATGGTCCATCGAGCTCTTTGCGAGAGATCATCGGGATCAATCACCTAAGATTTATAAGAAAATATTATTTTAAAACAACAAAAACAAATATTTAAAAATGTATCTAACATTACCTTAACCGTTTGCGTATCTAAATCATGAACTAGTATTTTTGGTTTTTTATGGCGATGTCTCTTTTTGTGTTTATGATGTCTGCCGCAGATAGAAATGAAAAAAGGAAAAAAAATTAATAAATAAATTTGCATTAGATAAGATTTATATGGAAATGCCTAAAATCAATCAGATTGACAAGTTAATTTGTTTTGGTTTCTATAGGCTTTTTTTTACTGCATGGATGGATGATTAAAGCTTCAAAGAATATGTAGGTTCATTCGAGATAAACATTAAATAATCAATCATGGCGTTGACTGTGTTTAGAAGATGGATGTCCTGAATAACCAACCATATGTTGGTATTCCGATCGGGGTTCTATTTTGTGTTAGATAAATAATGTGTGTCTATCAAAATATTTAGAGAAAAGGAGAAATAGAAAATCTGTTTTGGTTTTCGGTAATTTTTATTTGCCGTTGAAATTGAGAATAATTTGAAGCAATTTTTTGCAATTTTGAACAATTTTTACTGAGTGAAATGTATATGTGATAAAACAGTAAAAAAACATTTTCATTTCCTTAGACGGGTTTGAAATTTTGTAAAAAAAACTGCAATTTTTACTATTGCAACTGATATAAAGCAAAACAGCAGCGTTTATTTGGATGTGGATTCGTCTTTTGCGGCAGACTCAGGGAAGAGGTCTTGAGTTTTTGGTGTGTTAACGAGCGCCACACAACAAGACGCATCAGAGCTTCATTCGCCAACAAAAGCCCTTTACTGGCCCTCACTGAGGAAGAAGATGATGACACCAAAAGATGTGTTTTTCAAACTCTTGGACAGAACATGAGCAGTGGCATTACTATCTGAATTTAATGCCAAATTAATGCGGGAGGTTATCTTTGGTCGTACAGCTGGAAAAAAACAAACTAAACAATACCACCTCCGGGAACGGATTATGGCTAAGCTAATTGACTTTGAAAATTCATAAATGGACATGAATCAATCAACAATCAACCAGATTAACCACATTGCGATCGAGGCAAAGCGCTGCTCCAGTATCAGGGATATCCGGACCATAGATTCTGAGCAATTTACGGTTGCGGAAATCCCTACCCATAGTCTTGTTTTTTTGGCAAAGCTATCCGTAGCGTAGTTGGATCTTGTACACACATTACAAATACAAGTGTCTCTTCAGTCTTAGATAAATTTAACCTCAACCAGGCCTTGTTTCTTTTATTTTTTAAAGACTTTATATGCAAATCAAACCATGACGGACTGTTAAAGTTTTAAAGTTTTTGTAATGGGATAGTTTCTAAAAAGCAATCAAACAAAATTTCATAAAAGCGCGGTTTTTGACCCCATTAAGTCAGTTCTGATTTGCTTACATATGAAGACTAAAATTATTATATGATTATTAAGAACTATTATTGCATTTAAATCACTTAAATCCAGTAAGAAATGCTGCAGTGTCATCCAGTGCTGAGTCTTAACAGATCTCAAAGCATCATCGTTAAATGAAATGGTACATGTGCATATAAACAGCAACATAACTAGTTGAATCCTACTAAAAAATGATTCCCACATCTTAATTTCGTATGACAGCGCATTAAATACGAACAAACGGACAAACAAAACAAACAAAAAAAATTAAATTTAGATGTTTAGTATTTATTCCAAAAAAACTGAAAACCGAGTCACGACTTAATCAAACAATTACATACATAATGTATGTCCTGCTCGGATCGGATCCGAGACTTGGGTGCTCACAAAAAGGCACTCTGACTCTGATGCTCATGTACGTTGTTTTTGCATAAATTACGGAAGTGAAACTTTTAAGTTTTAAAATTAAAAAAAAAATTAAAGCATTATGAATATTATATGTATTTCTAATTTCCAAATCAAAAATTCTGTTGACGTTCTTTAAGTAATCTCAAAATTATTTAATTAAAATGAAGAGTACGTTTTAAAAAAACAAAAAGTACGTTTTTTTGTAGACAATCTCACTTCATCATCCATTAACGTTAATGGCAAATACCTTAGTCTAAAGTCTACAAGCGGCACATAACGTCACCATTGCAAGCACACGGTTTCCTCATCTCGATATACACAAAGGGACTTGGCGACACCCAGATCAAAGAATCGTCAATCAGATTGATCACGTTGCGATCGATGCAAGACACGCCTCCAGTATCTTGGATGTTCGCACCTTCCGAGCAGCTAACATCGACTCGGATCACTACCTTGTTGCAGCAAAGGTAAGAATGCGAATAACCCGAACTCCACAACAACGGAGTAATACTGTGAGGAAGTTTGACGTCGGAAAGCTGCAATCGCAAGAAACCGCCAGAACCTATGCCGATCGAATATCCCGTAACCTCTCAAGAAATCCAGTACTGCCAGCATCAAGTACCGAAGATCAGTGGCAACACTGCCAACAAGCCATCAGAGATGCCGCAACTGATGTGCTAGGTTTCACCAGACCACCACCACGAAACCTCTGGTTTGATGACGAATGCAGGCAGGCCCATGCAGCCAAACAAGAGGCATATAAATCGACGCTGCAAAGAAAGACGAGAGCTGCTCGCGAGCTTTATGAGCAGAAAAGACGGGAAGAACACCGGCTTCTCCAAAAGAAAAAGAGAGAGCATGAGAAGCGCGCGATCGAAGATATTGAGAGATGCTACTCCAGGAACAACGTGCGGAAGTTTTACCAACAGGTAAAAAGAACATGCCAAGGAAAAAAATCCCGCACAGAAGCCTGTAGAGATAGGAATGGAAACCTCGTAGTAGAGTCACAGTCGGTGCTGAGTACATGGAAGGACCATTTCTGCAGACTGTTAAATGGCGATGAAGGCCAAAATCCCGCTGTCAGGCAGAATGAACCATTCAACATGGATGATGACAGACAAAACTTCCGTCCACCTGACCAAAATGAAGTAAGGATAGCAATATCTAAACTCAAAAACAACAAAGCTGCTGGACCCGACGGACTACCCGCCGAACTTTTTAAAGCGGCCGGAGATGTCCTGGTGGAGTGCATACACCAACTCATCTCTAAAGTTTGGTCAGAAGAAAGTATGCCTGATGAATGGAACCTCAGCATCGTTTGCCCGATCCACAAGAAAGGAGAACCTCTAAACTGCGCCAACTATAGAGGAATAAGTCTCCTGAATATCGCCTACAAGATCCTCTCTGCCGTACTATGTGAACGCCTGAAACCTTTCGTCAGCAAACTGATTGGCCCTTATCAGTGTGGTTTCAGACCAGGAAAGTCCACAATCGATCAAATGTTCACTCTACGGCAGATCCTGGATACCAGCCAAGAATTCCAAATCGATACCCACCACCTCTTTATCGATTTTAAGGCCGCGTACGATAGCATTTATAGAGACGAGCTATGCAGAGCCATGTCAGGTTTTGGCATTCCCACAAAACTCGTCTGACTGTGCAGGATGACGATGGAGAACTCTCGCTGCTCCGTCAAGGTTGGTTCTGACCTCACAGAAGCTTTTGACGTCAAAAAAGGATTTCAACAAGGTGATGCGCTATCGTGCGATTTCTTCAACTTAATACTTGAAAAAATTATAAGAAACTCGCAAGTCAATTGTAGTGGGACAATTTTTTTCAAGTCTGTGCAATTGCTAGCATACGCTGACGACATAGACATCATTGGCAGAACTCGGCGAGCTGTCAGTGGAACGTTTGCTAGCATTGAAGCTGAAGCGGCTAAGATGGGACTAGCAGTCAATGAGGCCAAAACGAAGTACCTGCTGTCCACAAAAAAGGACACACAACACCGGCGGATTGGACAAAACATCACAATAGACAGGTACAACTTTGAGGTAGTTAGGGACTTTGTGTACCTCGGATCCGCTATAACATCTGACAACAACATCTCGTCAGAAATAAAGCGAAGAATTACTCTTGCCAATCGCTGTTTCTATGGGCTAGGAAGGCAATTGAGTAGCAAAGCCCTCTCTCGAAAGACAAAGGAGACTCTGTATAAGACCCTAATCATCCCAGTCCTGCTCTATGGCGCCGAGGCATGGACTCTATCTAAAGCGGATGAAGATATCCTTAGTCGTTTCGAGCGTAAGATTCTTCGGAAGATTTTTTGGCCCTATCTGCGTTAACGGGCTTTGGAGGAGAAGGTTCAACCAAGAACTATACGAGCTGTACAGCGACATTGACCTGGTCAAAAAAATACGCATATCACGTTTAAGATGGCTAGGTCATGTAGAGCGAATGGACAACAATGCTCCTGCTCGCAGGATCTTCGATTCCATCCCAGAGGGTAGACCTCGCCTTAGGTGGCGCGCTCAAGTGGAGGACGACCTCAACCAACTTGGAGTGCAAAACTGGAGGCAGCTAGCCAAAGACCGAGTTGGCTGGAGAGGCATGTTGGTTGAGGCCCAGGTTCGTCCCGAACTGTAGCGCCACCTAAGTAAGTAAGTAAAGTCTACAAACAAAACCCCATGTCTAAGTAGTCGATATGTCAATTTTGAGATACAGAAGGTCCGGTAAATCCAAGTAAACGAACACCGGTTTTTCAGAGGGAAAAAAGGGTGCATGAACAGAGTACGATTGAGGAATACCGAGCTGTTACTTTACGAGTAAAGAACGAAAATTTTGTCCAAAGGCTAAAACAAACTGTCAAACTTACAAAGACGATGATCATAGTGTTAGTGTAGTGTGTGAGCACCTTTCTTCAACAAACTCATATCAAATATTCACATTTCGACAGATCTTGAAAAATCCCAGGAACCTAAAATACCTACCCGCCGTCTTATCATCGATTTCAAAAACGCGTAACGCGCAAGACAGCACTAATACTTACTTACTTAGGTGGCGCTACAGTTCGGGACGAACGTGGGCCTCAACCAACATGCCTCTCCAGCCAACTCGGTCTTTGGCTAGCTGCCTCCAGTTTTGCACTCCAAGTTGGTTGAGGTCGTCCTCCACTTGAGCGCGCCAACTAAGGCGAGGTCTTCCTTGACTGCGTCTACCCTCTGGGATGGAATCGAAGATCCTGCGAGCCGGAGCATTGTTGTCCATTCGCTCTACATGACCTAGCCACCTTAAACGTGATATGCGTATTTTTTTGACCAGGTCAATGTCGCTGTACAGCTCGTATAGTTCTTGGTTGAACCTTCTCCTCCAAAGCCCGTTAACGCAGATAGGGCCAAAAAATCTTCCGAAGAATCTTACGCTCGAAACGACTAAGGATATCTTCATCCGCTTAAGATAGAGTCCATGCCTCGGCGCCATAGAGCAGGACTGGGATGATTAGGGTCTTATACAGAGTCTCCTTTGTCTTTCGAGAGAGGGCTTTACTACTCAATTGCCTTCCTAGCCCATAGAAACAGCGATTGGCAAGAGTAATTCTTCGCTTTATTTCTGACGAGATGTTGTTGTCAGATGTTATAGCGGATCCGAGGTACACAAAGTCCCTAACTACCTCAAAGTTGTACCTGTCTATTGTGATGTTTTGTCCAATCCGCCGGTGTTGTGTGTCCCTTTTTGTGGACAGCAGGTACTTCGTTTTGGCCTCATTGACTGCTAGTCCCATCTTAGCCGCTTCAGCTTCAATGCTAGCAAACGTTCCAGTGACAGCTCGCCGAGTTCTGCCAATGATGTCTATGTCGTCAGCGTATGCTAGCAATTGCACAGACTTGAAAAAAATTGTCCCACTACAATTGACTTGCGAGTTTCTTATAATTTTTTCAAGTATTAAGTTGAAGAAATCGCACGATAGCGCATCACCTTGTCGGAATCCTTTTTTGACGTCAAAAGCTTCTGTGAGGTCGGAACCAACCTTGACGGAGCAGCGAGAGTTCTCCATCGTCATCCTGCACAGTCGGACGAGTTTTGTGGGAATGCCAAAACCTGACATGGCTCTGTATAGCTCGTCTCTATAAATGCTATCGTACGCGGCCTTAAAATCGATAAAGAGGTTGTGGGTATCGATTTGGAATTCTTGGGTGGTTTCCAGGATCTGCCGTAGCGTGAACATTTGATCGATTGTGGACTTTCCTGGTCTGAAACCACACTGATAGGGGCCAATCAGGTTGCTGACGAAAGGTTTCAGGCGTTCACATAGTACGGCAGAGAGGATCTTGTAGGCGATATTCAGGAGACTTATTCCTCTATAGTTGGCGCAGTTTAGAGGGTCTCCTTTCTTGTGAATCGGGCAAACGATGCTGAGGTTCCATTCATCAGGCATACTTTCTTCTGACCAAACTTTAGAGATGAGTTGGTGTATGCACTCCACCAGGTCATCTCCGGCCGCTTTAAAAAGTTCGGCGGGTAATCCGTCGGGTCCAGCAGCTTTGTTGTTTTTTAGTTTAGATATTGCTATCCTTACTTCATTTTGGTCAGGTGGACGGAAGTTTTGTCTGTCATCATCCATGTTGAATGGTTCATTCTGCCTGACAGCGGGATTTTGGCCTTCATCGCCGTTTAACAGTCTGCAGAAATGGTCCTTCCATGTACTCAGCACCGACTGTGACTCTACTACGAGGTTTCCATTCCTATCTCTACAGGCTTCTGTGCGGGATTTTTTTCCTTGGCATGTTCTTTTTACCTGTTGGTAAAACTTCCGCACGTTGTTCCTGGAGTAGCATCTCTCAATATCTTCGATCGCGCGCTTCTCATGCTCTCTTTTTTTCTTTTGGAGAAGCCGGTGTTCTTCCCGTCTTTTCTGCTCGTAAAGCTCGCGACCAGCTCTCGTCTTTCTTTGCAGCGTCGCTTTATATGCCTCTTGTTTGGCTGCATGGGCCTGCCTGCATTCGTCATCAAACCAGAGGTTTCGTGGTGGTGGTCTGGTGAAACCTAGCACATCAGTTGCGGCATCTCTGATGGCTTGTTGGCAGTGTTGCCACTGATCTTCGGCACTTGATGCTGGCGGTACTGGATTTCTTGAGAGGTTACGGGATATTCGATCGGCATAGGTTCTGGCGGTTTCTTGCGATTGCAGCTTTCCGACGTCATACTTCCTCACAGTATTACTCCGTTGTTGTGGAGTTCGGGTTATTCGCATTCTTACCTTTGCTGCAACAACGTAGTGATCCGAGTCGATGTTAGCTGCTCGGAAGGTGCGAACATCCAAGATACTGGAGGCGTGTCTTGCATCGATCGCAACGTGATCAATCTGATTGACGGTTCTTTGATCTGGGTGTCGCCAAGTCCCTTTGTGTATATCGAGATGAGGAAACCGTGTGCTTGCAATGGTGACGTTATGTGCCGCTGCGAAGTCAATTAGCCTAAGTCCGTTTTCAGACGTTGTGTCGTGTAGGCTGTTTTCCGACAGTCCTACCAAAGATTTCCTCTTTACCTATTTTGGCATTAAAATCGCCTAGTACGATCTTAACGTCGTATTTAGGGCATTGCTCATAGGTTTTTTCGAGGAGCTCATAGAAGTCATCCTTGGTGGCGTCATCTTTGTCCTCTGTGGGGGCATGAGCGCATATTAGGCTAATGTTGGCGAATTTAGCCTTGATACGGATTGTCACAAGTCGCTCACTTACGTGTCGAAAGCCCAAGACTTCTTGCCTAAGTCTACCGCTTATGACGAATCCGCACCCAAATAAACGCTGTGGTCTTCTTGCGCAATCACCGTAGTACACGTCACAGTTTTTCATCCTCCTTTTGCCCGGCCCATTCCATCGCACTTCCTGGATGGCAGTAATTCCTGCTCTGTAGCAGTCTAGGGCCTCCGCTAGTTGTTTGGATGCACGTGGTCTGTTAAGAGTTCTAACATTCCACGTGCAGATCCGAAGGTCGTTGTCCTTGATTCGTTTTTCCGGGTCGTCAACAGTAAATCCGTCCTTTTCCGAGGCTATTGGTCGCTTCGCAACTTTTTCTTTTTTCCGTGGCAGGGTTGTTAACCCCACGCACAACCCCCAACCTGGAGGGCCAGGTCCTTTGTTGGATTCCTTGGACAAAAGGAACCGGAGAATCCGGAGTCAGTGACCCACTTCGGGGATATGAGCGCTGCCGTTGGCCCATTAAGGGTTCATCCGCCACCATCTCTATTTCAATGCCCTGACTTGCATTGAATTGTCCTAATGACCTTATCTCCAAATACGTCGAAGTAGCTCATTAGGGCGTCTGCTTCGTTGACTGTTGACGCCACCGTTGGTCCAATTGGTTGGGCTCATCCGCCGTACGTCCTCTTTCTGAGGGGCTCGTGCAAGACTTCTGCGAATCGATCAGAACAGTCATTAAAGCAGAGCATTATAGTGTTGCTATTTTTTCTGTGTTCAACACTCGCGCTTATAAGTTTAGCAGGAATGTCCGGATGGACAGACCAGTACCCGGTGGTTACCGCGGGGAGGTAAAATAAGCACAATTGATGTGTACGATATAGTTGCAGCGACTGTGCATCACCAGTTTGATGCCTTTCAGTGCCTACCCTATTCATACAGCACCCAACCACCAGACAGCACTAATAGACATGCTATTTAGAGCAATGTGTAGTTTTGGGATCAATGGAAAACTTTTCCGCCTGCGCAAAATGACCATGAAGAACAAACGCTGTTCCGTCAAGGACAAGAACAAAGCGATGCGCTGTCATGCGACTTTTTAAAAATCGAGATTATGCCTTGAAGCACGATCGTTCAAAATTCCATCCACATGCCGTCGATTTTGACATAATCGAAAGAGGCATGGATATTGACAAAAGAATATGATGGCGTTTTAGGATGCTTCGAGAGAAATATTCTCCGAGTGATTTCTGGTCCTATATGCATTAGCAGCGAGTAGAGAAGGAGATACAACTAGACACTGTACGGACCCTACATTAACATAGACCTAGCCAACGTCTCATATGGTTATGTCATTTAGAGACAATATTATGGCCCGGAAATTCCGTCATTACTTAATTCTCTCTAGTGAATCATTTTTTTGTATAAATGGCAAAATAATCCTGTATAAACAACGTATATTTTTTCTTTTCTCTGTCTACACATGCAAAAGGAAGTGAATAAAATCATCCTAAAAATAATTAAAAAGTCTAGTCTGAAACTTGCTTAACAACTTTGAAACTGAGTCTTTTCCGAAACTAATTCCTTGCAATGACATATCTAGCTGTATCTATAGAAGCATTGACAGACACACAATAACATTTCTTAAAACAATTTCCAGCTCCTTAAAACAAACTTCCAAATTGTTAAGCCATTAAATAAAAAAATCAATTTACATTAAAACTTCCAGCTAATTCCAGGACAACTTTCAATAAAATTAAAGAAAATTAAACTTATACACTTAAAAAGCGAAACTTTTCCCATTTCAACAGATCTAGATTGATTTCTTTCTACCTTCCATTCTACATATCCACCGCCACCCAGTCAATGTTCTACCGGGGAAACAAATCTCCTCCATTTAATTCGAATTCTTTGTCCCAAAAAAACAAACTGACAAACAAACCATTAGAATAAACGGTTATCTCAACTCAACTGACAGTAGTGCCACAGGACTAAGCGAAGACACGAACACGACGCAACGAGGCCATTTAATTCCAAAATCTTTTGTTCAGCATAATTTGTAGTGAAAAGAGTATCCGTCTTCATTCACCCCACATTCAACCCCTAAAATGTCTAGAAGTCAAAATATTAAGATACAAATTTACATTTAGAGAGTAGTTGGGTTAAAAGTTGTTAGTTCTATAACTCACCGATGTTTGCGATTGCGACTGCTTGGAACTATCTCCTGAAGGTCGTCGTTCTTGTCCGATTCCACTTGAAGCGTCATATCGTAAACGAAGTCCTCATTGTAATGGAATTGGCTGCTTACCCCAAACACATGTAAGAGAGGGATAATTAGTATTTCGTGCAATTAAATGACAAAACCCATCGCACGGAGGGTGGGCCAGAGGCGGGTGTACTTACATAGGTTGGTTTGGAGGCATGCTTAGGATGCAATGTTGTAAGCCGCTCGGGGAGGGATATACCAATACCGGATCTGAGCATCTGTGGTGGCGTTCTGTAAGGAGTTAACCAAAGTTAGTTATGCGAATCTGTTTATTTAGATAATATATTGATGCGGCTGTTAGGGTAATAAATTAAAATAAGTTATGGTTGTGAACAGGATAGGAAAGCCTTAAGTTGAAGGGTGCTTTATTTTGAGGAATTGTGAAATGTTAACTTGCAATACCTTTACTTAGACAGAGAAAATAAATGATTAAAAGGAATATTAAACATCACTAAAATAAAAAAAAGTAACAAATGGAAATTATTGTGTCAAATCTTTTTGGATGAATATTAATAAAGTAAATAATAAGATAACTCTTCTTATTTCTTACAATACCGTCTTCTACTGAAAAAAAGAGTTGGTTTTCTGTAAAGTCGGTTTACAGACGATAATTTTACGCCGGCGCCGCAGGGATGACGTTTTTACGTCTTACAGTATTCACAAATAAATAGAGTGGTGCACACAATCGTCAGATGCCGCCGCGTCATTTATGGGTAAAGTGAGAGTCACCAAAAAAATAACCCACAAACCCTCTCGTTAAATCCACACACACACACTCACACACCCCAATATCTACATCTACTTTAACAAAACTCCGCCTATTTTGTATTTCTATGTCTCTAACCAAAGTATCGCGGTTAGCATGAGTCATGAGTCTTATCAGCATTATTCTTTTCAGCATAAGTCATGTTATTACGTACATATGTGTATGTGTAGCCTGTCATCGATTTATAAGACGTTATCACGTCAAAAAAAATTAAAGCGGATGGTAGAGGCAGGCAAACAAACAGAGGCTTCTGGTGGAATCCAGTGTAGCAATCTCGGCAAAGGGGAAGTAATTATCTCTATTATACAAAATAATTTGTGTGATAGATTCAAAAGACATTCAAAGTTTATGCATGTGTCCCAAGAAGGTCGGTACCAGCATCCAGAGGTTCTTTTCAAATCTCAGATCTGTCTACCAACTCCCACTCTCACCTCCACCTGGTGAACACCGGGTGCCCAGTGCCTCAACTGAAAATTAAACTTCAATCCATTTGGAAAGTTGTTGCTGGCAACAAACAAGAGACGGGAGAGGAGCAGGGGTAGTCGTAATAGGAAGGTACTTATCTTTGCATTCAGACGGCAGAGGAAGAGTTCTCTGCATGGAATCACCTGCGGCGTCTACAGCAGCCCCATCAGTTAGACAGAACTACTTAGTGAACACTTTATATAGACACTCACACAGTTTTCGGAGCTCATATCTAAAACGAGCGGATTTTGAGATACTGATTTCACAGTTCGTACACGTCAACATTCACTTTCAACCAGATTGACCACATTGCGAAAGACGAGAGCCACTGCTTTCTGCCACTGCCAAACATACCTTCGGGCAACTACCTCATTTTTGGCCAAAGTATGGCTGCGAGTTTCCCAACATATGTACATCAATAATACTTTGAAGAAGTTTGACGATGGACAGCCACAATCACAAGAAATCGCCAAATCCTTTTCCGATCGAGTCTTTAACAAAAGGCAAAGAAGTCGCCTCTTACCGCCAGCATAAATTGTTCAAAACACGTGGAAACATTAATTAAATGCCATCAGGGAGGCCGCTCTACTTTGATGATGAGACTTGACAGGCACATGCAGCTAACTAGGAAACCGGAAAGCGCACTGCACAGAAGGGCCAGAATTATTAACAGGCTTTACGAGAAGGAAAATGGAAAGAAAAAGGTACATAGTGTTTTCAGAAAGAAAAAAAAAACGGAGCATTTGATGTGTGATGCGTGGTTGAGAAAATGGAGAGTTGCTACCGCTGGAATAAAGTTATAGTTATACCAAAAGGTAATAAAAAACGATCAAAGCTTCGGAGCTTGAAATGAATCTTGCAAAGACCATCAAGAGAACATCGTAATAGATGTGAATTCGATGCTGGGAATATACAAAAACCATTCCTATATAAAGACTGTACCTGACACGAAAAGAATTCCACTGTCAGGCAGAATGAACCATTCTATACGCTTAAGACAAATTAAATAATTGGAGCCGATGTCCAAGCCTACAAATTCTTAAGAATCTGCAGGCGGTGACTTGGTTAGGATGATGTACCAACTTATAAGCAAGATGTAGTTTGAAGAAAGCATGCCCTCTGAATGGAATGGCAGTATTTATGTATTTGTCCAACCCTTAAGAAAGGAGACTATCTGAACTACGCCAGCTACAGAGGTATCAGCTTCCTAAATATCGCATTCAATAACTTTTTAGCAGTAATGTATGAGCACCTGAAGCCCTTTGTCATAAAACTTTATATGAGTTCGAGGTATGGCCAGGAGAGTCCCCCATCGACCAAATATTTACAGACCCTCATTATCCCAATCCTGCCGTATGGTGAATGAGGACGCTGTAGCTATAGGTTGCATTGAATGAAATATTATCGGTGTGATATTTATGTCCGTATGCATAAATACCGAGTAGGGAAGGATATATAGGTAACTAGGTACTGTACGAGCTGCGAGGTGGACAGAAGATTCAGAGTAAAATAAACGTCTTAAAAAGCTGCATGATAACATAGACGCCAATGTTCCGGCCCTGAAGATATTTGATTCTACCACAGATAGACGTCGCAGAAAAGAGAGACCGAGACTAAGGTGGCGCACGCACCTAAGACCACGACCATCTTCAACTGTGAGGCAGGCCGCGCACTAAAATGGTTTTCTGTTAAAAAAATACGCATATACCCTCAAAAATCCTCCACGTCACTACTTGATTGCCACTTTAAAATTACAAAGGTTTTAACAATACCGCATGCCACTTAGTCACCATGCCACTACCAATTCACTCGGTGCCATGATACCTCTAGGGATCGAGCTGGCCCCGAACAGTAGTGTCATCGGAGGTTTCTATAGACGAAAATGGTGGAAGACATCGGGCTTAAATGGCCCTAGATTTTCATACCCAAACTCCAAAACATTTGTCAATAGGGGAGTTTACATGGATCATCTTGCTCATAAACCTGGTTTCTTGCAACTCAATACTCATACTTATAAATGAAAGACTGCGTCTACACGAAAAGCAAAGGTTGTTAAACATTGGTTGATCAGGGTATTTATTCACATAAAAATAAATATCAGTTCGCTTAAAGCGAGAGGACGCCTAAATATTCCTTGATCTTTCAACCCTTAATCCACCCTCGTTGTAGAGATTGTGTGACTAAAATGGGCGATAGTGGGGCGCATGATACACAGAAATACAAGGTATGCTCAGTAGATGCATACAAATCGCCATCTTGATATTTTATGACATCACATTCTTTTATTATTATTTTATTTATCAAGTGAAGATTATTTTTTAAAACTGAAGGTTTTAACGGATTTTTTGTATGATAATAAGAACAATAAACATCAAAACACAATAACAAAATCGCCAAATTAATACATTTATTTACACTCCCTAAGAACAAAAATCAGACGAAGTGCATTGTATATGAACTTCTATAGTACTATCATGGTGACATGTGGACCGTGGCGCTCCAAGCGGCTCTAGGTAAAATTAACTTGGTAAATTGAAAGAGGCGAACGAGGCGAACAAAGAGAATTCTAAGAGAAACTCTGTGAACATGTACTTTACTCTTTGCAGTTTACATATATACAATGATGCCAGTATAGTTTTTTTTGCACAACTGGATTGCTTCACACAAGCAGGGTGGATGGCTAGTTTTAAAAAAGGAATGACAAAAAAGAAGAAAAACGACTTTTGTAAATGAATGGTGTCTGGGGGGTGGGTATATGTTTAAGCTGGTTGATAAGTTTATTTTGAGTTTTATATTTTTTTCATATAAAACTTTCGAGGGTAGGTAGATATTTAGGTATGTACCTATATACATACCTACATAATGTGTGTATTTACCTAGGTATACTTGTTATATTATCTTTCATTGTATATACATTGCCTATAGTACTATCATGAGACGAGAAAAAATCTTTTTCCCTAGAGCCGCTTGGAGTGCTAGTGTAGGACATTTTATTTGAGTGAGAGAGAATTAAGAGCATGGTTTTTAGTGTTATGCTTTGTGCTTAGTTTCCTGCGCATGTGCAATGTGACAATGTGAGGCAAGAAAAAACCGAAGGAGAACATGAAATAATTCAGTATCTTGTTTTGTTCATTGTATATATGTGTATAAACTGCTGGCAGTTTTGAAGTTAATATATAATGGTTTCGCTTAGCTGAGGCTTAGTTTTTTGTAAGGATTTATACAAGATCCAACATTTTCATTGTTTACGTTTTTTTATATGGAATATGTAATATGAGAACTGGTTCTTACATAAGTATTTATACATGCGTACGTCATTGACGAGACTTTTGATTTGAGTTTTTTAGGATTTTCAAGTTTTGTATGAGCACTACCTACATACATATTTGTCATATTTGTACATATATACATCATTGACCAGACTTTTGATTCGAATTCTTTAGGATTTTCAATTTTTTACTATTCTATTATGAAGGTTGTCGTCTTCAAATAGTGTACACATTCATTCTTGAAATTTAAACACAAACTTACTTCTTGCTGTATTTATACAAAGATACAAAGGCCCTTGCAATGGATGGATTTTTGTTTTGAATTTTACTTTCCATTTAGATAGGTACCAACATATACATATAGGTACATAGATATGTATGTGTAGGTATCTATCTGAATGAACTATGTGCAGAAATTCAATAAAAAATTGTTTGTAAATTGATTTATATTATTATTGATTTATTATATATTATTGATTTATAGTAACAAAGATCTTTTGTTTGTTTAAGGTTTATATAATAGGAACTAGTTGACCCACCCAGCTTAGCTCGCGGGAAAGAAATTTATAGTTAAACCAAAATATTTCTTTGTACTAATCTTCTATAGAATTGCTAAAAATACCACGGGTTTTTTACATTTGTAACACCTAATTGTTTAATTTTTACTTGCAATTATTATAGGTAGGTACTAAGTACAAGTTATGCATTCATGCAGAAAAAAAAATTTGAGATAACAATCAAATACCTATAACATTACGATGATAGAGACACATATTTGGCAAAATTCTGTCCGTCTACTAAACGGTTTGGCCAGTTGTCTTTAAATTTGGAATATAAGTTTATTTTGACATTCGACATAGGATTTTTTTAATTTCTTTTTTAGCTGATACTTGCGATATAACCGTCAAGTAAAAGCTTATTTTTGTCAAAAACAGCTCCAAGAATTTTGTATGTAAAAAATCAATGTGCATTCAATTATGGTTAAAAAAAATATGACGGTGGGCTAAAACTGGCACCACCCATAGGAGTTTTTTTTTTGGCATCGACTTTTCTGAGAACTGGTTAGGTAACCGATTACAACCAAAATTGATATTAAGGAAAATGTAAGTAGCCTAAGTAATCTTACACTCAAATATATTTATATAGGTATATTTAAAAATAACGGCAACATTTAAAATAATGTGCTATACCTTTTTTAAAGCAAAAAGTCTCTTCAATCATATTATTTTTTAAATAAAGAATTTCAGAAAAAAATAAATATATAAAAGGCACGACTGGTTTGCACGTACTTGCTCGTGTGTGCTAATTTGTTTATTTAGGGGCAGGTGTAAGCTTTTGTTTTCTCGATTGAAATTTTTTCATTCAGTAGTAATCGAATAGTTTTTTACTTGCGATTTATAGGGACTATAAGGCAAGTTATGCATTCGTAAAAAAAAATCTAACAATCAAACATGACATTACGATGATAGAGAAGTCAAAAAAGTGGGTACGGAAATTCCGTCCGTCTGTCTGTTTGTCTGTCTGTCTGTTCGTATCGATATCTACAGCCTAAACAGTTAGGCCGATTTGATTCAAACTTGGTACATAGTATTTTTAGAGTGCTCTACTCGACAGTTTTTGGAATTGGCATTCTAGCTCCAAAACTAACGGTACCTGCCATATAACTTTTAATGAAAAACTTATTTTTCTCGAAAACGGCTCCTACGATTTTGATAAAACTTTTAGAATGCAAAATCTATCTTTTAGTTTAAATGGATTTTTGAGAAAAAGTTTTATAACGGTACCTCCCATATGACCGGTTTTTTTCAAATTAGACTCTCGTTAACTAATCGACGGATTTTGATAAAATTTTCAAAATATGTAGTTTTTTATGATTTAAATAATATTGCTTATTAAAATTTTCAAAAACATTTTTTTCTTAATTTTTAATTTTTTTTTAAACTTATTTTGTTTTTTGAATATTTTGACAGATTTTTTTAATTTTTTCTCCTAGTATAAACTATAGATTTCTTTAAATTGACATATTAAAAAAATATGTATATATATGTTTTCGAAAGTTTTTTCAAAAAACTGGTCGAACGAGTTTGAAATGAAAAATTTATAAAATAGAAAACAGCAAGAGAAATAAGATGGCTTACAACATTTTTTCCAAAAAACGTTATGAATAGTTTTTTTTTTGATTTCATTAAACAAATAATATTTTCCCCCAAATTTTGTTTTATATTGCTCAGTTGAGCCCTAGCCACTAGTCTAATGAAAGCAAATTTCATTATTTATATTATTATTTATTTATCGTTATTTATTTGAAAGCATTTTATGATCGTAACAGCATACAGCATACAGAATAAATAATAAGGACGCCTATGATAAACACATAAACATGCAAAAACAACTAACAAATAAAAAAAATACTCGATTACCTACTGAATGCAAAAATTTCAATCAAGAAAACAACGCAACTCAACGGTCATATGGCACTTCCTTTACTTTTAGGCCTACAATTTAAATTTCAATGTCCCCTCTGGGGAATGCCAAAATAATCACACACATCAAGTTTAAAGTTAAAGTCCCTATAATCACAAAGCTACTTGTGCATAAAATTCAACATCAACGATAACGAAGCCAATGAAATGAAAATTCAAAAAATAAAATCATTGTCGATCCTCTTCGTTGTTCACCGTCACCGAGAACAGGATATACAAAATACACATACACATGTGCTTATTAAGTTTTCCTTTTTAGTATCTCCCTCACCCTCGCTCAAACCATCTACCACACCGACAGGCGTCCGATCGACCTGAATTTAGCTGAACATTTTATCAAAGATAATATAACAAGTATACCTACGTAAATACACACATTATGTAGGGATGTATGTAGGTACATACCTAAATATCTACCTACCCTCGAATGTTTTATATGAAAAAAATATAAAACTCAAAATAAACTTATCAACCAGCTTAAACATATACCCACCCCCCAGACACCATTCATTTACAAAAGTCGTTTTTCTTCTTTTTTGTCAATCCTTTTAACTAGCCATCTCGTCGCCCTGCTTGTGTGAAGCAATCCAGTTGTGCAAAAAAAAACTATACTCGCATCATTGTATATATGTAAACTGCAAACTGCAAAGAGTAAAGTACATGTTCACAGAGTTTCTCTTAGAATTCTCTTTGTTCGACTCGTTCGCCTCTTTCAATTTACCAAGTTAATTTTCCCTAGAGCCGCTTGGAACGCCACCGTCCACCGGTCGTCATGATAGTACTATAGCAGTCTATATACAATGTTATCTTTGATAAAATGTTCAGCTAAATTCAGGTCGATCGGTCGTCGGTGTGGTAGATGGTGTGAGCGAGGGTGAGGGAGATACTAACAAGGAAAACTTAATAAGCACATGTGTATGTGTATTGTGTATATCCTGTTCTCGGTGACTGTGAACAACGAAGAGGATCGACAATGATTTTATTTTTTGAATTTTCATTTCATTGGCTTCGTTTTCGTTGATGTTGAATTTTATGCACAAGTAGCTTTGTGATTATAGGGACTATAAGTCAAGTTTAGGATTCGTGAAAATAAAAAATGTGATAATAATCAAACATTGCATTAAGATGATAGAGAAACATATTTGAGTTACTGGCAAAATTCTGTCCGTCTGTCTGTAGGTCTGTCGTTTGACCAGTTTTTTGAAAAAACTTTTCGAAAACATATATATAATTTTATTTGACTATGTCAATTTAAAGAAATCTATAGTTTATACTAGGAGAAAAAATTAAAAAAATCTTTTAAAATATTCAAAAAACAAAATAAGTTTTTTAAAAAATTATTAAAAATTAAAAAAAAATGTTTTTGAAAATTTTAATAAGCAATATTATTTAAATCATAAAACACTACATATTTTGAAAATTTTATCAAAATCATCCGTCGATTAGTTAACGAGAAAGTCTAATTTCAAAAAACCGGTCATATGAGAGGTACCGTTATAAAACTTTTTCTGAAAATCCATTAAAATGAAAGATAGATTTTGCATAGAAAACATCATTCTGAAAGTTTTATCAAAATCGTAGGAGCCGTTTTCGAGAAAAATAAGTTTTTCATTAAAAGTTATATGGCAGGTGCCGTTAGTTTTGGAGCTAGAATGCCAATTCCAAAAACTGTCGGGTAGAGCACTCTAAAAATACTATGTACCAAGTTTGAATCAAATCGGCCCAACCGTTTAGGCTGTAGATATCGATAAGGACAGACAGACAGACAGACGGACGGACCCACTTTTTTTAACTTCTCTTTCATCGTAATATCATGTTTGATTGTTAGAATTTTTTTTACGAATGCATAACTTGCCTAATAGTCCTTATAAATAGCAAGTAAAAAACTATTCGATTACTACTGAATGCAAAAATTTCAATCGAGAAAACGAAAGCTTACACCTGCCCCTTAATAAACAAATTAGCACACAGGAGCAAGTACGTGCGACCCTTTACAAAACGTATAGCACTTTATTTTAAATGTTGCCGTTATTTTTAAATATACCGATATAAATATATTTAAGTGTTAGATTACTAAGGCTACTTACATTTTCCTGAATATCAATTTTGGTTGTATTCGGTTACCTAACCAGTTCTCAGAAAAGTCGATGCAAAAAAAAACTCCTATGGGTGGTACCAGTTTTAGCCCACCGTCAAATTTTTTTTAACCAAAATAGAATGCACATTGATTTTTACATAAAAAATTCTTGGAGCTGTTTTTGACAAAAATAAGCTTTTACTTGACGGTTATATCGCAAGTACCGTAAATATTTCAGCTAAAAAAGAAACTAAAAAAATCCTATGTCGAATGTCAAAATAAACTTATATTCCAAATTTAAAGACGACTGGCCAAACCGTTTAGTAGACGGGCAGAATTTTGCCGGTGACTCAAATATGTTTCTCTATCATCGTAATGTTATAGGTATTTGATTGTTATCTGAAATTTTTTTTCTGCACGAATGCATAACTTGTACTTAGTACCTACCTATAATAATTGCAAGTAAAAATTAAACAATTAGGTATTACAAATGTAAAAAACCCGTGGTATTTTTAGCAATTCTATAGAAGATTAGTACAAAGAAATATTTTGGTTTAACTATAAATTTCTTTCCCGCGAGCTAAGCTGGGTAGGTCAACTAGTACCTATTATATAAACATCAAACAATCAAAGGTTTTTGTTACTATAAATCAATAATATATAATCAATCAATAATAATATAAATCAATTAATATAAATCATTTACAAACAATTTTTGATTGAATTTCTGCACATAGTTTATTCAAATAGGTACCTACATATGTGTACCTATATGAATATGTAGGTACCTATCTGAATAGAAAGTAAAATTCAAAACAAAAATCCATTCACAGCAAGGACGTTTGCATCTTTGTATAAATATAGCAAGAAGTAAGTGTGTGTTTAAATTTCAAGAATGAATGTGTACATTATTTGAAGACGACAACCTTCATAATAGTAAAAGAATTAAAAATCCTAAAGAATTCGAATCAAAAGTCTGGTCAATGGTGGATAGGTATATGTACAAATATGACAAATATGTATGTAGGTAGTGCTCGTACAAAACTTGAAAATCCTAAAAACCTCAAATCGAAAGCATATATAAATACTTATGTAAGAACCAGTTCTCATATTACACATTCCATATAAAAAAAACGTGTACAATGAAAATGTTGGATCGTGTATAAATCCTTACAAAAAACTATTAGCCTCAGCTAAGCGAAACCATTATTTATTAACTTCAAAACTGCTAGCAGTTTATATACATATACATAGGTAGGTATACAATGAACAACACAAAATACTGAATTATTTCATGTTCTCCTTCTGTTTTTTCTTGCCTCACATTGCACATGCGCAATAAACTAAGCACAAAGCATACCACTAGAAACCATGCTCTTAATTCTCTCTCACTTAAATAAAATGTCCCTACACTAGCACTCCAAGCGGCTCAACAGTACTATAGGCAATGTATATACAATGACGAAGTGAGCATACCTTGTATTTCTGTGTATCATGGTGGGGCGACGTTAACAAGACACAAATGAATTTTAATGAACATTCGATCAGACAAGTTCGATGGTTCGACCCAACCATCAAGTTTTCAAAACACCGACCAAAGTGGTTGGGTTTGTGGTTTTTGTTGCGTCTACATGAGGAAACATCAACAAAGTTGGTAAGCAAGTTGATGCATTTAAACCCCCATAATGGGAAGGGTCTTATATGCCACATCTATCACTTTATCAATCTGATGTTAGGCACCAAGGATATTTTTCCCAATTAAACTTGTATGCATCAGAGATATTCTTGGCACGGATAATATAGATAGAAGTTACATAGATGTCGCATTCAGTACAAAACAAAATGCCAGATTTCACATCAGCTGGGATTTATTCGTACATCGCAGTTCGATCCAGCTTATTTGATACATAAGTACAAAGACATGTTTTTGATTCACATTTTGCTAGTTCCTGAAGTTCAATGTCGCTTTCCTTTTTCCATGTGTTGTTTTGTTTTGCTTTTTTGTATTGTCTGTCATCAAACATGTATTATACTCGCATTACGAAATAAAAGAATGTGTACCTTTTCCTGGTGATCTCTTTATGCAGACTGAAAATTTAATGCGATCACTTGTGACTATCAGAAATGTGACTTTCACATATCATCTTAGCCGATATTTTTTGATTGTGGATTCCACCCTTGCTTTTTGATACAGCGTTTGGTGTGGCACCGTTTGAAGGTGGTTGGATTGTTCGAACTTAACCAACCCTTTTTTTATTAGGGTGGTGGGGGTGGGTGGAGTTTACATGGATAAGCTTGTTTATTAACATTGTTGATGTTCACCATGTAGACGCAAGTAAAAACGCAGACTCATCCATATTGGTCGGTTTTCAAAAGTTTTTGAAAACTTGGTGATTGGGTCGAACCACCGAACCTGTGTGTTCTTTGTGTGCTGTCAACTTTTCGCTCATTACCCATTTTTAGTCACAGATCGATCACTGTGGTGGATTTTAATTTTAAGGGTTAAAAAATAAAGGAATTTGTTGGCGTCCTCTCTCCTCTCGCTTTGAGAATTTTAAGCGAACTGATATTTATTTTTATGTAAATAAACACCCTGATCTACCAATGTTCAACAACCTTTGTTTTTCTTGTAGACGCAGTGGTTTATTTTTAAGTATGAGTTGCAATAAACCAGGTTTATTTGCAAGATCAACTTGTTTACCAACATTGTTGATGTTTCACCATGTACTGGGCGAACACAATGCAAAAACGGAGCTGGAATACGGAGCTGCATGCGTATTAGCTGTCAAACGAGGACGTACGTCCCAGCTTGCAACTGCCCACAATGGCGCTGTGCAGTTTTTTGACATAAGTTAGATATCAGCCCATTTATTATAATACCTTGTTTACATCGCTTCTTTGTTTCTTCTTTTTTTGGCACAAAAACGAATTGAATGAACATTTTAAAAAATGTAAGGTTTGAGCTTAGGTTAGCACGGACTAGGGTTTTTATAATCCCAGTGGTCCTCCGCACACGAGACTAGTTCTACCGGAATGAAAACAGTTTCACTCCACTGTTCGACTGCACGCGGGATGTATTATGCTGGAAGAAAATTTTGTATACATGAACTATATTTCAATGAGTTTGTATTTCTGTGCGGTCCTCAAAATGAAAAGTTGTGTGTGTATTAGTTTACCTCTACGTTCTTCCACTCCAAACCAGGTAGAAGATTTTCTGCCGTCCCGCCTGCACACTCTGCTTCTCTTCCCGAAAAACTACTCCTACGCCAAGAAGGACTAGTCTCGTGTGCGGAGGCCCAATCATATTTTTCTTTTGTGGTAATGGATAATTTTTGAAACAACGCAGTTTATATAGATATATGAAAGTATTGGAAATCGTGATAATCAAGATCAAGATCATGAAGATTCTCCTTTTTCGTTTTTTTTTTGTGCTAAAATTCCAACTAGATAGGTTTCCTTTCAAAATTTGAAAAAAAAAACAGTCAGCCATTCTTCATATGTCTCATCAGGAAGAAAAGTAGCCCAGAAATTTCAGGATACCTTTGGATTTTCTCGCTGTTTCCATATATGCTACAATCAATTTTTAAAGTTCTTATTTTTAGACCATGTCAAACATTTTCTTTTTCAAACGAGAAACATCAAAGCTCAACCCTTAAAATATTAAAAGATTCATTCTTCTATTCGTTACTTCTTTCCCCTACTGATATACACCTTTTACAATTTTTGTAAAAATAAGAATGAAAAAACTACCTTAAATAGGAATGATGTAAACGTACCTTATCAAAGATCTTTCAAGAAGAAATGCACCACTGTTGTGTTCCATTTGTTTCTTTTTGAAATGTCAAAAAACTGCACGTCTTTATTAAAAGTTAACCAACCTTTCCGTCTCTGTATTAAAGCTCCGTCTGCAGCTGCGTCCCATTGTGTTCGCAACATTGAATTTGTGTATATTCAACATTTTTGACATCTGTTATAGCTCCAGCTCCGTCTTCCGTTCCAGCTCATTGTGTTCAGCCAGGTAGACCCAAGAAAAATCGAAGACCAAACCATGTTGGTCGGTTTTCAAAAGTTTTTGAAAACTTGATGGTTGTGTTGAACCACTGAACTTGCCTGATCAAATGTTCATTAAAATTCATTTGTGTCTTGTTAACGTTTCACCCATGGTACACAGAAATACAAGGTATGCTCACTTTGGCTGATTATGTGTGTGACGTCACATTCTTCTGATTTTTGTTCTTAGAGAGTGTAAATAAATGTATTTGCCGATTTTTTCATAATCATACAAAAAATCGTTTAAACCTTCAGTTTTAAAAAATAATCTTCAGTTTATAAATAAAATAATAATAAAAGAAGAATGTGACGTCATAAAATATCAAGATAGCGATTTGTATGGGTCTTCTAAGCATACCTTGTATTTCTGTGTATCATGGTTTCGCCCATCACTCAAACTCATTTTTATTCACAGATTGATTACTGTTCAGCTACAACGGTGGTGGATTATCATTTTAAGGGTTAAAAAATGAAAGATTTTTTTGGCGTGCTATCGCTTTGAGTATTTTAAGATGATCCATGTAAACCCCACTAGTCAAAAAAATTGTTATTTTTTATTGTACTGGATGCGATATCTAGGTAACTTTCCGATCCTATCTTGTACCAAACACTCGATGCAGACGTTTTCAAGATAATAAATTGGATACCTCATAAGCCCAGCAAAACCTGAATACCTATGCTTCCCCTTTTCTGGTGCACACTGGCCAATAGTTAACATACTATGCGATTGCGTTTTATTCACTGCAGTTGTGAGTTCTTCCAAAACAGTCCTTAAAACCATCTTAAAATCTCCTTCAAATTCATTAAGCGAAGAATATCACGGAAAATTGAATTCAAGTTCTTTCAGCGTTGTAATGCTTAATTAAGGCTTTATATTTTTAAATCGTTTTCTGACATTCAAAAAATAATAAGAGAAATTCCAATAGCAATATGTAATTTAACTTCCTAATCACAAAAAGCTACGCAACTAACAATTTTGCCGGTGAAATTCACATTAACTTATTAGAAATAGTAAAAATCAAAAAAACTCACTGTATTTTCTCTTGCGTTTCCGGTACTCATCGTCGCTTCCGCTCTGCCCCGAGGGCCAACTCGGCTTGTAGCGCTTCTCCTTGTCCCGGGATTTGGTTGCACAGCAACCGGTCGGTGCAACACTGGACCCAGTCGATGTCGAGGTCATTCGATGCAGCTTTGCTGTGTCACTGGGTAGTACAGCACTCGGAACAATAGCCGATGACGATGCCGGAACAAATGCCGCTTCACCATAAGCCACATTGCCACCATTACTGCCATTAATTGCAGCACTTCCTAGGCCCACATCGCCATTTGATGCTAATTCAATAGCACCACTTGTGGTTTGGTTTGTTGCATTTATTGCTGAAGTCACTGCGTTAGCAGTTGTTGTCGTTGTAATCACAGGATAATAATTCGACGGTGTCGTTAATGCTACAAAGGACTCACGGCCTGGCGCTAATATTTGATTAACTGTATTACGATTGTTACTATCTAAACGGCTACTAAGTGATTGCTTATTTAAATTATCTTTGCTCGAAATAACTAAGAGACTGGTGCTTTTTGATCTTCTGCTAGGTTGGCCCTTTGAGCTGGCAATGAGTGCTTCCTCGGCCTCGTTGAGGAGTGTGCTCATTGTTAGATTGGCGCTATCTTCCGATGTATTTTGTCGAGAAATTATCAATTTCTCCTGTTCCGTTTGGGCCGCTTCGGTGTCGTTTGAAAATGATACTTGATGTGGAACTCCTCTGATCTGGGTTTGGGTTTGAGCAGAAGAGTACTTGGACACTCTTGTCGATATGGTTGGCTTGACATGCCTTGGCAGAACCGGACTGCACTGGGCACTAATTGACTTGGCTTCTAGAATTCGCAGCCGTTTCGCCCGTCTCTTGTCGAATACCAAGGAAGCGCTTTCTAAATAACTAGGATTCACGGTGATCTCAGGGCAAACGCCATTTGCCCCAAATCCACTTACGCTCACCGTGCAGCGTGAACTGGGGAACGACAGACTCTCAACGCTGTCCCGAATTGAAGTGAGGCTATCGTCAGCCATTGTGGAAGTGTTGTGCTCATCAACGGCATTACTATTGCTACCTATCGAAATGACGTCTACGCTTTGGTCCACCGTTATGGTGTCGTTGAGTGAAATTGGTGCTACTTGGTCCACTATAGAAACTTCCTCATCATCGTAGCTAAGTCTTGTGTCATGGTGGTGGGTGAGAACTTCCACAACAAGATTTCTAACTCCATTCTTTTCCGAAAGACTCAAACTGTCATTGTATGCATTGCTCGATAAGCTGCCATCCCCTGGCAGAACTGTGGGTGGCACCTTAACTGTTGCATTATTCCCTCCTCTCAAGGATACTTGATCCACGCTTGCCTCCGCTTCACGATGATGTCTTTTACTGTTCGTTTTTGAAATCCTCGTCTCATCATGGATGTGACAGTCGGAAAGTTGTGAAGCCACATTGATTTCAAAATCATCTGCCATCGAACCCTTCTCCACGTCAAGTGCATCAGGTGATAGTGATTTCCTGCCAGCACCACCTCCTCCTGCCCCACTGCTTCCGAAAATCTTTTTACTAAAAAGGATTCTGCCGAACGACTTACGCTTTTGTCGTTTGGCGCGCTTTCGTTCTTCACAGTCACGTTTCATTGCCAGCACCTTGTTTTCGATGAGCGTGGTAAAGATTGCCTCGTAGGTAAGAGCTTTGCCCAGGTCCTCCTCCATGGTGTCGTTTGTGCATACTGCTTTATCGGATTTCATCATTGCCACATGCATTGTAGTATGTGGTGTAGTTGTTGCTCTGCATAGCTTACTTTCCTTCCCAGGATGCCTAAGCTATTGTCTTCACGCTTATGAATTTAATACTATAACGTTGTCATCCTTACTGATGGCTTCCAATTGTTCATTGCTTGCTTTTTTCGTGTCAACATGGTTCACATTGAGATGGCAATCGTTTCGAGTGACTTGCTGCTGCTACTGCTGCTGTGGCAGGTGGGATCACTGTTGGGAGTTGCATTTATTGTATATTGTGGGCAAAGTTGTCGCTGTATTGAGGCAATTCTGTCAGCACTCTTGACATATTATTCTGTAAAAAATGAGAGCAGAAAGGGAATAGTTAAGTTGATGCAAAAATATACCTTTGGTTGTAAGTATGAGTTTGTGTTTTTGTGAAATTGAAACTTTTTTCATGTGATTGCAATCAATAGTTGGAGGAGTTAGGTGTCTTTTATTTATGTTTGCTCGTGGCACTTTGATTTGGGGGTATCAAAGCAAGGCAAAAGTCTGTCAATAAGGGAATATAGAACAAAATTTATAAACTGGTGAATTGAAAAAAGATTCATTCTTTCATCAGCCTTGAAAAGGCAGACAATATAACATAGGGCCCATCATTCCATCAACGGTTCGAATAAGTTTAAAACATGAACACCGGATCCTGTACGTTATAATTTAATAAAATTTTAAAATTTTAGTAATTATAGTCTAGAATACAAATAATTTAATTAGCTTAAACCTAAAGGCAGAACTAAAGGGTATTTGACTAAGCGCTTTCTAACTTTATATTTAAATTAAGCAAAGTGTGTGTGAGATATCATTTTATATTCGTTTGAAAAGCTAATCAATACCATTATGTGTGGAATATAACATTGTTTAAATGTCCCTGGCGGCTTCTCTTGGTGGCGCGCATCCGAAGTGTCCAATATTCTATCACTTTAAATCAGGATGAATTTGATCGATGGCATTGGTTATGTTGGCTTTGAGTGCCGCTTTGGTTTGTGGCCTATTCGCATGGACCTGCAACTTAAGAAAACCCCACAAGGAAAAGTCTAATGGGATCAAATCACACTATCTCGGTGGCCAGTTTACATCACCTCCACGTGAGATGACCATGCCGCCCTCAAATCGCTCGTAAAGAATGTCCAATCTGGCATGAGCTGTGTGGCACTCAGCACCTTCATGTTGAAACCAGATGTCGTTGATGGTGTCCATATCACCCGATCAAAGTCAAAAGAAGTTGGTAATCATCGACCTATAGCGCACGCCGTTGGCGGGGTTGACCTGACCAACATCGTTCTCAAAGAAATATGGACGGATGACGCCACCAGCCCAAAATCCACACCAAACAGTGGCTTTATCGGGATGCATTGGATGCTCTAGAATCTCATGAAATGGGCCTCATCGCTGAAGATGATTTTCCGATGAAAATTAGGGTCTGTTGCCGGCAACTCCAGAGCCCATTCAGCGAACACACGTCCTTGTCTATGGTCGTTTACCTTTCAGCTCATGGGTCAGTTGAATTTTGAACTGGCGCATGCCCAAGTCAATAAGGAAAATTCGCCAAGTTGTGGTCAGCGAAAGGCCGTGAGCGACGCAAAATCGACTGCCTCAGAAGATACACTTTGACTCTCTTTTTATTTTTCATGAGGTATTCAGGGAGTAAAACCAAAACCACCAACTGACATCATTTCCAACACTTGAGCTCTCAAATAAGGACTTACATTTAAATTCAAATATAAGATTTTGACGTACCTAAACATGCCCCAGTGGAATAAAAATATTACCAACTAGCTACCTGCTTTTTAGTCCACACAAAAGAAATACTAACGCAAGGTACTCGAATCTCACTGAACTATCTGTAGTCACAGGTACTTTGCACTAAGCTTTTGTGAGCAAAATATATACTGACTCAGATATTGCTCTACAGATCATTCTGTGGTAGCATAGAGTTTGCTCTGAAATAATTCTGAATTAGTTAAGCAGTATGTATTTCAGCACAGAATATGGTAATCTGTTTTGATATACAGTTTGGTAATACGCAGCCAGATCTAAGGGAGAAAAATGTTTTTTGCATCGTCTCAGAAAACTTAAATATTTCGCAGCTTTTTTGGCGATGCCCCATATCTGTTCACTTCACGGAAGGTAGTTTGTGATATAACATACCTGTTACATACCTAGAACGCAAAGCTGATCGGTTTTCTCGGTGCAAGTGCCACTCATGTATACCGGAAAGGGGGGTTGGTTATGCTTTAACGACAAAAGGCATTTAGTGAGCTAATCATACGCTGCCGTCGCAGTTCCATATCCAAAAAACAGAGAAGCGTATCTGAAAACGAATATGGGAAGATGAGTGTACTGTCAGGGCCGCCGAGAGAATATTCGGGCTTGTTGGAAACCATGTACCTATTTTAACAAAAATGTAAGTATTTCTTGCCCTTTCAAAGAACTTAGGGCCCTCGAAGAACGGAGCCTTGGGGCATACCCCCCTTGTAACTATCAGACTGGAAACCGTCCAAAACAACAGGAATCGAACGGAAAGCTAGTTTCTAATAAATCGAATAAGATGTTTGCCGATTCCAAAATGCACGCATTTTTGTCTCAAGATATTTCATAATCTGATAGTTTATCAGCGTTTCCATGGCCTTGGAAAGAAGGGATGTGAGTGCAATGGGTCAGTAGTTTGAGTCAGATGAAGATACGCCTTTCTTACGTACGGGTCGGACAAATTCTGTTTTCCATCCTCTTGGATAGAGGCCTGTAGGATAGGACATATGGAAAAGCTTACACAGTGGTTTTGCCATCGTGGAAGAACAACTAATCAGAACATTTTACGAATATCGAGATCCTTAAGAACTCTTGCAACTGTACGAGCGCGAAAGAAGATTTGTCCGATAAAACCATTTATCAAGTACAGAAGGAGCTAAGTTTCAAAGTTTATTGGTTGAAATACTGGCGGTTAGAAGCTAGAGAGGTGAAAAGGCATTTGCAAGAAATGGAGACTCTCAAATAAGTTTAGTTTGATGTTAATTTGCCTACCTTATTAACATTTATTTACAGAGAAACCAGCGCTGGTCTAAGTGTAGATCCTTGTGGGACTCCAATTTGTATTTTTTAAGACTGAGACCGTAGTTGTTCATCTTATAGATTTATGAAAACATAAGTTTGGTACTTGCTATTAAAAACTTGAATTTAGAAAAAAGATTTAAATAAAAGTGAGTAGTCAAACACTCAGTTTTATTTGAGTCTACGCCGAAAAAAAATCATGTATAGTAAGGACTACAGAATAGATTCAGCCAAGGGATTGTTGTACTTCTTCAACATCTATAAGAAAAACACTTTTTAAATATGTATTTGTTTAAAAACCTGATTTAAATTAAAAAAATAGGTCATGATCTGTATTGTCTTTTGTCTTATTGTCGACCATGGTTAGTAGATAAGGCGTTTCCTTGCCAAACTTCAAATTGTTGGTTCAATTCTTAGATTGGGTAGCACTTTTTTCAAAAACCTAATGCAAGCTAGACGTCGCAAGTGTTTCATCTTATTCTTAAACTGTAACACTGAAAAAAATGCTTTACCCCATTTCTATTTTTTCAAGTGTTGCAACATGCTGTTGGATTTTTAAAAGCAATGTTTCTTACAAATGCATGTTTAAAATATTATTAATATCTAAATTCATTCATTTAACCAATATTTTTTGTTTATGTACTTTAAAATTTTATGTTTAGCTGCTTGTTTTTTTTTCAAGGATTTTCGTGGCACTGTAAAATAAGGCCCCAGACAAAATGCTCTAAAACCAAAAACAAAATAAGTCCCCGAAAGTATACTAAGAATACAACAACAAAAAATTGTTTATTTTTAGAATTGGGGTGATATGAAAAAACCCCTATCATAAAAGAATTAAATACCCAAAAAAAATATTCTGGGGTCTATTTCATTCTTCTTATTTTTCTATTTTATTTTAAGTGCAAGAAGAAATTGGTAAGCTAACGGTTATTAAAACTGTAATGACGTTTTGTTTTGGCAAATGTAATTTTTGTTTATTAATATAATAAAATATAAAAGTATTAAGCAAAATTATAAAACATTAAAAAACACGGGAGCGTATCGGAATCCCGTTTTTAAAAAATCCCAAAAAAAAGGTTTAAGGTCCCGTCTTCTAAGATACTGTTTTTTTAAAATCCCGTTTTCTAAAACCCCCCTGGCTTATTATTTCGATCTATTAAATTCCCGCCAATTAAAAATACCCGACAAAAAGAAAAATAGCTGGTCGGAATATTTTTGATTTTTACTGTTCGTACATATATGTTTTTGTTTACATAATCTACTTTACTATATACAGGGTGATTGGTTTAAGGTGCACCGAGGAGCTTAAGCGCGTAGGTGGGGTAAGGACAAGAAAAAAAAATTATGGGAGGGGGGGGTCTATTTCCCCCCGTTTATACGGGAGGGGCAATTTTCTAAAAAATTGACTTAAATCAGAAAAAAAAATTATTTAAAAACAACGGTGAATGATACAAAGCTTTGTTATATCTTTTTGAAAAGCCAGAAAACTACTCTTTTATTTTATTGTTAAATTAAGTTGTTTAAGTGGAACAGTTTTTAAAAAAATAATTTTCAAACTTAAAATTTTGACAAAAAATTAAAAAAAAATTGTAAACTAATTTTTTTAAAAATTTTATGTAATTAACTATTATTTTTATTTTCAAAATTCAATGCTCTTATTAATTTTTAGTCAAAAACAGAAAATCTGATGCCAAAATGTATATTAGTTTTTGAGAAATTAAAAAAAACCTAAAAGTACTTTTTTTTTTGGTTTTCCCAAGTTTGACCTTTTCAGGTATTATTAATTATGGGATTATCCCTTTTTTATTTTTTATTACATACCATCGGGTTTTAAACAAATAATAAAAAAAAAAAACAAATAAACTGGAAACCAGATTTCACCCTGTTTTAGTAGAGGCACGTGACAAAATGACCTGCATGCCTACCTGTTACCCAAATGAAAGGTATTTATACTAATTACCTAATTAAAAAAAAAAAAATTATTTTTTACCTAACCACAAATAAATATGGAAGGATATTCTGGATTAAACTTATTTCCAAATTGCGCAACAAATCGTCAACACAAAACAATGGCAAACTTAAAATACTCCCGGGAAGAATTGGCTGATATGCACTTCTGCTATGGATTAGCGGATGGTTCCAGTCGGCAAGCACAATGATTGTACGCTGAAAGGTTCCCCAATAGGAGATGTCCCCACTATTCAATATTTGCAAGATTTCACAATCGCCTTTGGGAACATGGAGTGCTGGAGTATCGAAGGAGGGAAAGGTCATCTGCTGGATCGGCAAACATAGTAGAGGACGGAATTTTGGATTTGGTAAGACGTAATCCCACCCTTAGCACCAGAAGGATAGCAACTATGCTTGGATTGCCCCAGTATAAAGTTTGGACAGTGATTCATTCCGAAAACCTTCACCCATATCACTTTACCCCAGTGCAAGAGTTGTCATCAAATGATAAGGTATTGAGGACAGAATTTTGTAGAACGCTATTGCTGAGGGAAGAAACAGAATACAAATACTTCAAAAGGATAGTCTGGACAGATGAAGCGAAGTTTACCAGAGATAGAGTTACCAATTTCCACAACTTACATTAATGGAGTCCAAACAATCCACACGTAAAAAAACAAAATAAATCACAGCACCGCTTCAGCTGCAATGTGTGGCTTGGTATTGTTGGACGCACCGTAATTGGACCAGGTTTTTTGAATCCGATCTTAAAAGGAGAATCCTATCTGCAATTCCTAAGAACCCTTTTGCCAGACTTATTAGAAAGTGTCCCTTTGGCAAAAGCAGACAATTTGATATTTCAACTAGATGGAACTCCAGCACACTATAGCCTGGCTGTGAGAAACTGGCTGGATAATCAATTCAACGATCGATGGATAGGAAGGGAGGTCCCACTGAATGGCCAACAAGATCACCGGATTTAACTCCTTTGGAGTTTTACGCCTGGAGATTCATGAAGAACTACGTGTATGAAGTTGAAATTACATCTTTAGAGCAACTTAAACAACGGATTGAGGTAGCTGGAGTGAAATTGCAGGAGAATTTGGCAGAGTTAGATTCATCTGCAGCCATACAAAGAAGATACAACATTTTCCTTCTAAAAAGTGAGGATCATATCGAAAATTTATTGTAACATTATTGATTTTCATTCGAATAAGCTTCAATGTTACAAATAATATAAAAATTATTGCTTAAATTATTTATTTATTTAATTTTTTGCTAATAAAACTAAAAACAAACAAAAAAACAGTTTTTCTTGGGAAAAAAAGTGCTTTTAGTTTTTTCTTAATTTCTCAAAAACTAAGATACATTTTGGCATCCGGTTTTCTGTTTTTCATTATCATTCACCGTTGATTTTAAATAATTTTTTTTCTGATCCAAGTTAATTTTTTAGAAAATTGCTTCTACCGCCTAAGCGGGGGGAAATAGACCCCCTCTCATACGATTTTTTCTTGTCTTAAGCCCACCTACACGCTTAAGCTTTTTGGTGCACCTTAAACCAATCACTTATATATGTTACAGAAAACTAATTTCACCGATGATTTTCAAAACAAGCCTCACATTACCTAGCTATTGTGGTTTTGAATAGGATATGTAGTTGAAAAAATCGCTAGCCAATGTGAGGCTTGTTATGAAAATCATCAGCCAGTTTATAGTTTTCAAGTGGGAGCGTAACGGGAGCCCGTATTTCAAAATCCCGTTTTTTTAAATCCCGAAAAAAATGTTTATAATCCCGTTTCGAAAATACTGTTTATTGAAAGTCGCGCTTTCCATAATCCCGCTTAAATACAATCCCTTGTCTGCAAAGCCCGCCTTTTAAAATCCCGTTGAATCCCGCTTAACCCGTTTCGTAATTAGATATAAACTCAAAATAGGTATTGTATGCAGGTTTATATAAATTCATCGAAAATTTAAGCAAACCAAATTTTGTTCTTAAATCTCAAATATAAAAAATTAAAATAGAGAACAAACATTTTTCAAAAACCCGTTTTGAAATCAAGAGCAATGTCAAAAATTATGAAAAATAGAAAAGTAATAAATAAAACGGATTTCCTGTGCCGTAGAGTAGAGATAGTTTCTTGTTATTTGGTTATTATGTTCTTTTATAATACCTGCTTCTTTGTTATGTTTTATATTCTTTATTTGTTTCTTTATTGTTTTTGTTAATTAATAAAAATGCCTTAGTAAACGGATCGCGAAGCCGTTTTAGTAAAAAAAGCGCGAACACCAACCCCTGAGGGGTTGGCCCAACGGTTCGACTTATTAAGGATACAACGAGTTTGGTTTATAAACGATTTATTCACAAGTACGAGTATATGGTTAGGAGGTTCCAACATAACTAATTTACTTAAACCTAATTCCTTCGAATTACACCTAACGGCCTGCATTGCATTGGTGTTGGTGCGTTCACCACCATGCGCTGTTATCTGATACCCACCAATCGTGGGAACTCATAATGCACCGTTATGCACAGTTTGTACATTATGATCGCGTTGTAAAGTTGAATCAAGTATGTACCAGAGAGCTTTTTTGAGATGCTCTTGCTGATCAATTCTCCATTGAAGTTCGTTACGAATATCGTGTCCTCTTTGATCAGTTCCGTGATCGTGGCTGTGTTGGTACGTATTGCACAATTAGCATGTCCGCCCTTAAGTAACCGAACTACGCATCCATCTTCGTCCAGTTTTTCTAAGGAACTCTCGTCACAAACAGTCATATTGCCCATGCTAGGGCAGTTGAATGTAATCCCATAGGTTTCCTCGTGGTTTGCCAAAATCCTAATTAATAATAAATAATTAATAACCCAGTTGATCTTTTGCGTGATGTCCTCTGTTATTCTAAGGACCCTCTCATTTATTTTGTATTGCTGATTATTGTTGTCTACTATGTCGTTCTCGCTCTTAAGCACTTTGTCCCAATCTGCTGCGTCGGGGTTACCGGCCAGCCATTTCCATGCAGAACCGATCCAGTTAATTGACCTTTGCCTTCTATGGCTTTTTCCCTTCAGTATGTCGATACGTTCGTGAAGCTGAGTAAGGTGATGGTGTGCGACGATCTTCTTTGTAGACTGAGTGATTCCACCTTCAAAAGCCAATGTCATACTGTTCAGCAGGTCTTCAAATCCATCTAGTCGGATCATGTGCACTAGTTTGAAGTGTCCATCGATAATCCACCCTGGTCCTTCTTTGATTGTCACCATCGGGGACTGGTACTCGATGATAGCGAAGCCTTGCACGGCCGTTAGGGGTAATAAGCTATATAACCTAAATTTATAACAATGGTTTAATATAACAATGTACAATAAAAGGATTATCTGAAACTCAAGAAAATTGGTTAAGTGTATCATAGAGTTATGAATATAAATTTTATAAATATATTTAGAGAAATTGATATGTGTACATAGTCCTGTAAGAAGAAATGGTTATGACTTTTATGTATTAACATGTATTCAAAATATGGATTAAAAGAAAATATTATATTACGTTATTAAATGTTAATGATTTTTCATTTGTATGATAGGTGATATTCACCCCTTTTTTTCATTAATTGATTTTATATGTATTACATGATATACATATGTGTTTAATGAAAAAGATTTTTTACATATTTATCTGTTTTGACATAAAATATGATTTTCTTTCATAGTATTTTTCATAAAGTAATTTTATTCTCATAATGTCATAGACAATTGAGTATATGTGCTTTTTTGTTATGCATTACTGCTTGAATGAACATAACTTGTTATATTTAATTACATTTTATGTGTACTTGGATGTGTGCGTCTTTTTTGGGGTTAGAATTTATGTGTTTTTAAGTTGTGTCTTATGAATTTTGCGGCCTGTGTCTGTGATAATAGTAACCTTGTTATCCTTGGCCACTACCTCCTTCCTATATAGAGGTTTATGCTTGCCTTGGATTCTCTTGAAGGAAGTGTAGACTATGTCGCCCTTTTCAAACTTCTTTGGTGTAGACTTATTTTTTTTGTACCATGCGTTTCTTGTTTCTTGTTTCTGTCTTATTTTTTCCCTAAGTTCCTGATTTACCTTTAGCCTGAAATTTGCCATATTTTCGAAGTTTACTCTTGTACTTCTGTTAAAGAACTTGTCAGAGGGTTTCCGTTCGGTTACGGAATGGACTGTGTTATTATACCGATCGACAGAGATATTAATTAGTTCTCTAAGCTTTAGCTCCTTGTATTCAGCCTTCAAGCATCGATAGATTTCTAGGATCGTCGAGTGAAATCTCTCAACTTGCCCATTAACTTCACTTCGGTTAACGGGAGTTTGATACATTTTGATATCAAGCATTTTTATAAAGTTGACCATTATGGGACTTAAAAAGCTTCTCTCGTTATCCGTAACTAATATCTTCGGGACAGTGAAGTAGTGAAGAATCTTTATCACTTTGTCTCTTAGATGAATAGAAGGCTTATTTCTTATATGAAATAGTTTGGCAAACTTGGAGAATTTGTCGATGCATGAGATGTATTTTTCCCCTTGGATTTCCATAATGTCCATGTGCAATATTTCACAAGGATAAGACGGAACTGGGGTAGGCTGGAGCATAGGAGTTGCCGGGTGTCGATCGTATTTGTTGGTGAGACAGATGTCACAAGACTTTACATAACGGGTTACCAAGTTGTTCATTTTCGGGAAGTAATACTTCTCAAGGAGCTGTTCCTTGTTTTCCCGGGCATTTCTATGAGCTCGCCTTTGTTCCTTACTAATGAGTTCCCATACTTGATTTTCATCCGTGACATCTTCCACCAATCTCTGGGTTAATCTTATTTTATAACTTGAAAAAGTTTCTAAATAGACCATCTGAAGTAATTCCATGCAAGGTTCTGGGATTTTGAGACCATTAATAACATTAGGGTTAAGTTTAGCTTTAAGGGCGGCCGTAAGAGCCACTTTATCTAAATATGGGATAGCAAAATTGTGTCTGACATAACCGGGATGTGGTTCCTCACAAGAACAGTATCATTAGTTATGTTAATAATCACCTGATTCCGGAAAACGTTAAGAGGTACCTCAACATGAGGAATCAGATCGGTTGCGTCTTATTCTGCGCTGTGCACTGTTTCGTTAGCGGATTCAGTGGAAGCTGATTCGTCAAAGGAAGGCTCTGTAGCGGGAATGCGCTCTAAGGCTGTATCGTTTTGAGATCTGACACCGTTCAAGGTAGAATTTTTCTCAGAGGCAGATTCTGTAGACGAGTCGTTATATAACGCATTCACTTCGCAATCCGTTTCAGCTTTTGCTGAGACGGTTGAGTGTCCGTTAGTAATATTAAGTCTAGAGAGCGCGTCCGCTACAACATTCGTCTTTCCCGGTTTGTAAATGAGTTCGCAATTGTACTCCTCTATTCTAGCCTTCCAGCGCTTCAGTTTCGCGTTGTAATTGCGGTTGCCCATGGCATACGTAAGCGGCTGGTGGTCCGTCAATATTTTTATATGTTTCGCTCCATATAGATAGGACCTCAGGTTATCTAATGCCCAGACTATCGCCAACATTTCTTTTTCATTTGTGGCGTAGTTTTCCTCACTTCCACTAAGGGTTCTTGAAATGAAGGCAATAGGTCTCTCCTTGCCTCCATCTCCTTGGGATAAAACTGCACCAATGGCTATGTTTGAAGCATCGGTAGTCAGAGAAAACGGCTTACTGAAGTCTGGGAATGCCAGGACCTCAGCAGAAGTAAGGAGTTCCTTCAAATCATTGAAAGCTTCCATGGCACGGTCATCCAATTTTATTAGAATTTTCCTCCACTGGTTGGCCTTAACTTGGGCATTTTCACCCCTTGTTAAGTTAGTCAGAGGCTTGGCGACCTTGGTGTAATCCCGAATAAACTTCCTATAGTATAAGGTCATTCCGAGGTATGATTTGAGTTCCTTAAGATTGTCTGGGGGTTGTATGTTCTGAACAGCCTCGATTTTTTTCTTGTCAGGTAATACGCCCTCAGCCGTTATAACATACCCGAGAAACTCCACAGTAATGTCCATAAAATGGGTTTTCTCAAGGTTCACTTTCAGATGTGCTTCGTTAAGCCTTTTTAGGACCATATCGAGATTTTGCAAGTGTTGTTCTTCATCCTTGCTAAATATTATTATGTCATCGATATAGACATAACAAATCTTTCCTATAAAAGGTTTAAGCACATCATCAATCATACGTTGAAATATGACTGGTGCGTTTTTGAGACCGAATGGCAGTCTTAGGAATTCATACTTGCCATTCATGGTAGAGAAGGCTGTCTTAGGAATGTCCGAGCGTTTCATTGGGATTTGGTGAAATCCCGAAGTCAGGTCTAGGGTCGTAAAATACTTCGCGTTCCCCAAGCTAGCGAGAGTAGCATTTATATCTGGTATGGGATATGAGTTCGAAATGGTCACACTATTGAGTCTTTTATAGTCGATGACCATTCGGTATTGCTTCTCACCATTAGGTTTGGGTTTTTTAGGTACAACCCAAATAGGGGAATTGTAAGGACTCCTAGAAGGCCTTATAATCCCTTCTTCTAGAAGTTTTTCTATCTCTTCCTCTACTACTTCCCTCAGACATGATGGATACGGATAGCTCTTGGTATATATTGCCTCGTCTGTTTTTGTTTTTATTTCAGCTTGAACTGACGTGTCAATTATTTCGTTCACATTAATAGGTCCAAAGAGCGATTCGTATTTTTGGACTAAAGACTCTAAACCTTGTCTAATTTCACACGGCAGATCTTCCCTACAAACAACATTTACTTGGTGTGATACTTTTGCCTTCAGTGGAATTTCGATACCTGGTTTTATCGTTAGCACATTGTTCTTCCTATCGATGACAGCCTCCAATTCTTTAAGGGTATCATCTCCAATGATGCCATCGAAGGAGTCAAGCCCAGACAAGATAAAGAATTTTATTGAAGCATCATTGCCGACTTTAGAAAAGAATCGCCCTTCCACGTATTCTGATATAAGTATTTGGCCAGCGGCCGATTTAACAGAGAAAGGTTTCTCAAGTATTGTTGAGGGCTGGCTTATTTTGGAACTTATGAAGTTCTTGTTGGCCCCCGTATCAACAAGAAACTTCAACACTACCCCATCCTTGGTTACATACTCTAAGTATGGTACGCTAGATGGCCCTCTGTCATAAAATTTAGCTGCTCTTCGGTTGCATCTTCAGCGGAAGTGAGGTATTCCTCTAGGTCAACCTCATTTCCCGTTTCGACGTGATACAAGCGTTGTTGCTTGTTGTTCGGATAGTTATCGGACATCGCCCTTCGCTTGAATGGGTTCCCATTCTTAGGGCGATTCACGTAATTCACCTGTTTGCTTTTGATAGACTGGTCAATGTCCATTTTTTCTAATGGCTTTGGTCCAAGCCTCGGCGGAGCTATACCTTCTTGACGGGAGACTGGCACAAACCGATTATTTCTCCTCATAAAACCCTGTTGGGGCTTTCTCGGAGGTAAATAAGGCCTATAGTCCGGGCTCCTGAAGCTCTGGTACATTAGAGCTGTGATTGAATTAGAAGAAGAAGGAGAGTGGATGAAATGATTCCTGTAGTTGAGATTCTGAATCTCCAAACAGGCAGAATATGCATCCGGAAGCGATCGGGGTCTTTGAATCATAAGCATCTTTGAGATGTCGCCGTTAAGGCCTCTCACGAAAACATCCAGAGCCCTATTTCTATACGTTTCCATAAGAGCTCTGATGGTTTCCTCGCTGTACGATTCCGTTTTTATCTTGTTAACCATCAATGAGAGCTGATGGTTAACTTCCGCGTAAAATTCGTCCAGCTTGATTCCTTTCTGAGCCAGCTGGTTCAATTGGTGCTCGAGAGTCCGTAAATCTCGTTTGTCTGCGTAATGCAGAGACAAACAAGATTTTATCTCGAGCCAATCGCCGTCAAATATGTTATAACTGATCAACGCAGCGTCGGCGGCACCCCTAATCTTTCCCCGAATGTGCTGCAATATAGCCCTATAAAGAGGCCTGGTGTTGACTATTTCATAGTCCTGCAAAATACCTTCTACGGCGTGTATCCAGGAGATATACTGCGTAGGATTTCCGTTGAAAACCTGCAGCTCGTAAACACAATCCGGAAGCTTACTAATTTCTTTCAACTCAGCCTCCGTTTGAGGAAGGCTGAGTTCTAACCTAGGACTGGTGCCTAAGGCACCCACCGAAGGACCTGGCACAATTGTCCTTTCCTCTACAACTTGAAGCCTTTTATCAAGTCCCTTGATAAAAGCCTATCAAGTTGCTAACTGCACCAGTTAGCTCAACAATGTTTTGGGAGATTTGATCCATTTTATTTTTCTAGTTAAAGTATTAACCTTTTAATTCACTTTGACACACACCAAAATTTACCCAGACACGGGGGTTTCTTTTTTTTTTTTTTCTTTTTTGATTCACTTTGACACACACACACCCTTTTTTCCAAATTTTACTTTTGCACAGATTTTTTTCCTTTTGCACGGATTTAATTTTTTACAGGACTTTTTCCTTATCTCTAGATTTATTTTTTGAAGTTAGTGATTTTTTGTTCTTTTCTATTTCTCACTCACAATAATATGAACATGTCTTTTAGTTTTCTTTCTTTCGGAATTTTTTCTGAAAAAAGTAAAAAAAAAAAAAAAAATTATTATTTTTTTCTTTCGCGTTGGATATATCGCGTATAGGTCGCGAAGGGTTCAAAAAAGGAGATCTGGCATGGACTTCTAAAGAGTCCTACTAATGGCACGAACAACTTCACACCACATCCTTTAGCCATTTAGAATATCCGCATGTTCCCATGGTTATGCGAAATGTTTATGCTCAAGCAAAGAATAGCAAACTATGTTCCCATGGTTATAGTTGCGTTCACTTCGAAGAAGCGTACTAAGCTTGGCATTGATTCCTAGGCGAAAAGGATGCAGTTTGCCAGTCCCTGCTCGGGTGCCAGTAAACGGATCGCGAAACCGTTTTAATAAAAAAAAAGCGCGAACACCAACCCCTGAGGGGTTGGCCCAACGGTTCGACTTACTAAGGATACAACGAGTTTGGTTTATAAACGATTTATTCACAAGTACGAGTATATGGTTAGGAGGTTCCAACAGAACTAATTTACTTAAACCTAATTCCTTCGAATTACACCTAACGGCCTGCATTGCTAGTTGATGGTGATTCGCTTAGTCAGCGACCTCGATGGTGTTGGTGCGTTCACCTCCATGCGCTGTTATCTGATACCCACCAATCGTGGGAACTCATAATGCGCCGTTATGCGCAGTTTGCACATTATGATCGCGCGTGTCGGTGCGAGGTGTTAACTGCCTTGGTTAAATCTTAAATGTTTGTTTTTTTCTTTTCTTACGACTTGACGCCCATGAATATTATGTCCTTTAGACATTACGTCATCCACCATCCCGTGCACTGGGCCGCAGTATTATATTCAATCCAGCTTTCGAATCAACAATAGGTGTTTTATTTTAAAAATCGCGCCGATTTCAAAATAAAAAACGGGAATTTAAAAACCAGGATTTTAAAAAACGGGATTTTTAAAGCGGGATTATAAAAAAACGGGATTTAAAAAAACGGGATTTTTTAAGGCGGGTTTTTAAAAAACTGGATTCTCAAAAACGGGCTCCCGTACCCAACCCTTTTCAAGTAAATTAAGCAAAATGAAAGTGATCCCAGGCAGCAGCATGTCATGGTCAATTTCATATTAATTATAATTTAATGTAATATAAAATTAAGATAACTTCAAAATCTCTTTTTATTTTACAAAAAATGTGCATTGTCCCATTTTTGCAATAAAACAAAATAAAATAAAAAAAAAAACATTTTTAAAACCAAAGCACAAGCGGGATTTTAAGATAAGGGATTATAAAATGTGCGATTTTAAAAACGGGATTAAAAAAACGGGAAAATAAAAAGCGGGAAATCATTTTGTATATTCATTTTTTCTCAAAAATAAAATTTACAAAAAAATTGGAATCTTCTTTAATTTCGTGTTTGTGTCTTTTTTTAATTTTTTGGGGCTAATTTTTAAGAAAAATATGGTTTTTCAATTTATTATGAAACAAAATACGCCATTTTCTTACTTATTTAATTTTTGGTTTTATGACTTTCTTGTCTGGGGCCTTATTTCGCAGCGCCGATTTCCCCTACGTTAACACATTACAAGGCATATAATTGCATGTACATGCGACCCAGTTGATACCATTTTCGAATGTCACATAGATCTTAAGATTACAAAAGTAGAAACGAGGTGTGCATAAAACTGGTGTAAAAGTGGCATCTTGAAAGTGTCACTCGTGGCTAATGAAACACCAGGAAGCTTTAGAAAAGTTACATATTTTGACGGATAAAATTGGACGTGAAGGGTATTTTTTTTTTTTACACTTCAGATTCTTAAAGCAAGCTTATTTCTACAATCAGAGGCTCATCATAAGTGCACGTGTTAGACGTTAGTAAAAACTTAAACAAAACAAAACTAAAATAAAATAAAATAAAACACAACTAGCCTAACACATGCACAAAGTATAAAATAAATCATGCGAATTATATACATAATTAAAACATAAAACAAAACAATCACGACAATGGAGCACTGGCTCGAAAAAAAGATTTTAATCCCACTTTACTTAAGTTAAAATCCATTTGTAAAGCGTTAAGATTAAAAAGTCTGCTCGTACGGCTTAGAGCTTCATATTTGCCATAGTTTGTTCTAAGTCAACATGCAGAAGTTCCGATCCATGCAGGTGATAAGATCTTCCACGGTAATTTAAACCAACAGGCTAATAAATAAGGAGCATCAATTTCGCCTTTTATAAGTTGATGAAGAAATATTAAATCGTTATTAACACACCTTTGGTGAAGGGTTTGCATCTGAAGAAGCTGGATTCGATGTTCATAAGGTAGAAGATTAAAAGGATCATTCGAAGGTAAACCCTTCAGGGAAAAACGAATAAAATTATGTTGGATTGCTTCATATGTATACTGACCTCTTTGTTGATGTTTTCTGTTGTGCGTACTGAAGTCAAAATAAAATAGTTGCCAGTCTTAAAGATTCGTAATTACGTACATATGTATACATACGCTAATACCTAAGGCAGGGATGGCGAAACTTTTAAACCCTCGTGTAATTAAAAAAAAAAAATAGTTTGGAGTGCAATTGGCGTGCCAACTTATGACTACTTAAAATTTAAAGTTCACGACTGAATCGCACGTACATATGTGCTCTACTCTGATGTACGGTCACAGCGTCGAATTTTTTTTTTAAATATTAAGGAAACTTCAAAGTGAGCGAAATAATTTTCACCCCATTTTATTTCTTTAAGAAAATTGAAAAAAATGTGATTTTCTTTTCAAAATCGTAGGAACGATTTTTGAATAAAACGGTTTTTTTTAACAACCTTTTTTTTAATTTCAAAAAGAAATATTTCAAGAATGCAAACTTATGAACAAAAATATCAAACATTTAAAAACTAAATTAAAAAAAAAATCACTTACCCGTTTTTTTTAATTTTACAAAAAATGTTATATTATTACAAAATAAACTCAAAAAGTTTTCCAATATTTTTTTATGATGAAATTACTTTGGATATCTACATCTTTTTGAGCATTAATTTTAATTGTAATCGGTTAACCATTCCTCGAGAAAGTCGGAGAAAAAAAACAGATCTTATGAGAGGTACCGTTTTTGGGCTATCATCTTAAATTTTTTTTCACCAAAAGATAGTCCATACCTACAATATTTTTTTTTTATAAAAATTCTTGGAACTGTTTCCGACCAAAATAAGTTTTTTAATTAACGGTTAAATGGTACCGTTAATATTGGAGCTAAGCAAAAATCAAAAAACTCCTCTGTAGAATGTCAAAATAACTTCAAGTTTCAAATTTGAACTCTATTGGCCCAAATGTTTAGGCTACAGGCCAAAATAAATCCGTACAGACAGACGTACAGAATTTTGGCAGTAACTCAAATATGCTTCTCTATCATCATAATGCCTTGTTTGATTATAGTATTTATAACTGCAGGATATTACATTCATGAAAATAAGGAACACATCAATCATTAATCAACAGCATCTACATCAGTAGACGAAAATATCGTCAAGATAGTAAACGCCAGCTTTTTCGAACCACTGCATGCATCTGAAATTGAATTCCAAGTTTTCAACGTCTCAGACGACTGGTTCATATAGAGCGTAAAAATTTCGATTCCACCCCAGAGAAACGGCGCCGTAGAGGAAGACCGAGACTCAGGTGGCGCACACAAGTGGAAGAGGACATCAACCGACTTCTCGTCCTCTATGTTTCCTATTTTTTTTTCGGATACACAAAATATCTAATAGCCTTCTCTTTATCATTTATTGTTAAAACACGGTCCAATCAAACTCTATGCTTTTAGATTTCGAGGAACCAGTTGCATTAATTTTCTTGCCCCCAAGAAAATTCAATTATCTGTCACCCGATCATCTTTTTTGGTCAGATAGCACCCGAAGAAAAGTACATATTTATGTCGGGATCTTAGCCGGGTTAATTTACCTTGTCCCAAGGGCAAGGTCATTTGTAAAAGAATATTAAAAACTACCCAACATATGCTCATCGAAAATAACCATCCAAACTCTTTAGCGGAGGCAAACATGCTCGCAGCCCATTTCGTTGTTAGCTCTACGTTGCCTCACAGCAACGTTGCCCCTGTTGCATGGGACAGATTTTTGTCCGCAATCGTACAGTAAAGTTCTCAAAAATCTCGATAAACACCAAATCCATTGGCCCAGATGGTATACTCTGCATTCATCTGAAGCTCTCTTATCCAAAATGCGTGATTTTGGGATCGATGATACTCTTGTTCGTTGGGTTAGAAGCTATCTTCTGGACCGTTCAATACAAGTTGTATTGAAATGTTTCTAGTCTGATTCTCACAAAATAAATGCAGGTATGCCCCAGAGCTCCTTTCTTTCTCTGACTTTTTCCTCATTTTTACTTGGGATTATAGGTTCTATAATACAAGTTATGGATTCGTTTAAATTTCTTTTTTGACAATCAAACGATGATAGAGAAGTCGAAAAAAGTGGGTCCGGAAATTCCGTCCGTCTGTCTGTCTGTCTGTTCCCACTTCTACAGCCTAAACGGATGGGCCGATTTGCTTCAAACTTGGTATTTAGTATTTATTTGGTAGTATCTCGGGGGATATTTTTCATTTTTGCTCTAGGTCGAAAAATAACGGAACCTGCCATACAATTTTTTTATAAAAAGTTTGATTTTATCGAAAATGGCTCTAACGATTTTAATTAAACTTTCAGGGTGCTATTTTTTTACAACAATAGGTTAGAATAATTTCAGTTAGAATAATTTTTTCGAAATTTGTTCTATAACGGTACCTCTCATAGAACCGGTTTTTTCAAATGCGGTTTTATCGTAAACCATTATCCCAATTTCAATAATTGCACACAGGAAGTCGTTTATAATATAATTAACTTTGCATTTCAAAATTTTCAAAAACTTTTGTTTTCGATTTTTTAAAATTTTCTAAAAAAAATTGGTTTTCGAAATATTTTGAAAACGGGTTGATTGAATTTTTTTTTAATAATTTTTCACATGAAAACTACAAATTTCCTTCTTATTACATACTAAAAAAAAATTAAATATTTTTTCTAAAAGTTTAAAAAAAAACACTAGAAAAACTGTTCGTTCGATTTTCAATATTTTTTTTCGTCGATAGATAGTTTTAGTTTTAGTTTTCAAATTTTATTGCATACTTAGTTTTTCCGAGAAAACTCTTAAACTAATAAAAAAAATTAAAGATTTTTTTGATTTTTTTTAATTTTTGGTTTTTTCAAAAACGGTTTGTTAAAAAAATTTATTTTTTTTTTGTTTTGTAATTTTTTTTTTTTTTTTTTTTTTTTTTTATAATTAACGCGCGCACAAGGGACTATTTGTTTCCCTTTTAATGTAACACACTGCGCGGGCATTAGGAAGATAGGGAGGGGAGAGATAGGAGGTGTCGATTAACATTGGTTTTGAATGTTTGCAAGTTGAAATGGCAAGGGAAAATCTCGCCGGGTAAACCATTCCAAAGTCTTGTTGTACGGCTAAAAAAAGAATCTCTATATTTCACGGTACGTCCGAAATTGGGCTCAAGGGTGAACTGATGGGCATTCCTAGCAAGACGAGTATTACGGGCGAAACTTTTAAGGGGAGGAATGCAGCTGGCTACCTCGAGTGAACATTTTTTATAAAAGAACCGATAAAATAAGGAAAGACATGAAACATTGCGTCGGTGTTCGAGAGGGGCAATTGTTTCAGCGGCAGTTCTATTTCCTATCAATCTTAACGCTCTATTTTGTATTCTATCAAGCATAACTATCAATGATAACTATCAGCTGCTAGATGTAGGCATACTCCAAAAAAAATTTGAATATGTTTTCGAAAAGTTTTTTCAAAAAAACGTTTTTTTGAAATAAATGGTCAAACGATTTTGAAAGAATGTTTCCTTAAAATTCAAAACTGTAAGGAAATTAAATGGTTTGACTAATTTTTTCCAAAAAACGTTTTAACTAGTGAATTTTAAGTGACTAACAAAATTTCAAATGATTTTTTACCTCCTTTTTATTTAAAAATCTCAAGCCCCAAGACCACTGTCGCACATTAGAGCAAGTTCGTGCTACTCAGTCGTGCACTTTATTATATAATGATCTTCTGTCTGTTGTTTCTTATCCACTTAACTGTTTTGCTGATGACTCTTCCCTGAGCTTTTCATATTAGTTCGACGATTCAAGTCCTTCGCCTTGGGACTTGCAATCGCAACGGTACAGTATGATAACCTCATTAAACTTCAATTTATACAGCATTATCAAATGGGGTAATTGAAATCGTGCGGAGTTTAATGCTTCGAAAACTCAATGCTGCCTTTTTTCGTGTCCATGAATGGCCCTTGCATGGAAGAAACCGAAAAGCTTAAAGTACTGGGTATGTGTGTCAACAGCGCCAAAAGTACTGCTAAGTGGTTAAGTTTTTTTGTATCGATGCGAGAAATGTGCTTCCCTTCTGACCTGGCTATAATTTATAAAGCGTTTATATTCCCAACATTTGAGTATAACTCCCACCTCTGGTCAGATGCTTCTCAAGAATCGCTACACCTCCTGGATAGAATACAAAAAAGAGCGCTAAAATTGATAGGAAATAAAAATGTCTCTGAAACAATTGCCCTTCTCTATCACCGACGCAATGTTTCATGTCTTTCTTTATTTTATCGTTCACTCGAAGTAACCCAGCTGCGTTCCTCCCATTAAAAGTTTCTTCCGTAATACTCGTCGCGCAAGAAATGCCTATCAGTTGAACTCAATTTCGAATGTACCGTGAAATAAAGGGATACTCTTTCTATCCAAACAACACGAATTTAGAATAGTTTTCCCGGCGAGATTTTCCCTTGCCTTTTCGATTTGCAAGCATTCAAAACCAATGTTAATCGACACCTTCTGTCCTTCCCCTCCTTATCATCCTAATGCTCGTGCAGTGAACTAACATTAAAAAGGAAACAAATAGTCCTTTGTGTGCGCGCTAATTATAAATAAAAATTATCTTTGATTTGCCCAGGACAAGTACTAAGCACGATGAAGGAAAAGTGCTTCTTGTATTAGCAAGTCCTTGCAAAATGCTATTATTCCTATTTTCGCGATTATAAACACCTTTATTGGGTGATCTTTCATTATCCGCACCGGAGTCGAATTAGCCTAGGAATTTATAGGCACTGCACACTTCTGGAAAAGTTTTCACATTTTAAAATGTCGCTAGACTCATCTTGGTATCTTTGCGTAGATGTGAATCTTCTTTTCGTCACCGTCTTAGCCGCTTATCTCCAGGAACGGATGGGACTTGTAGTTAACAAGTGACAGCATAAAGTGTTTCAGGCGAGGAATCGGTCCCAGATCTTTCGGTATTGCAGTTCTATAGCATTACATAAACCGCTGCACTACATTTTCAAACAGAAAACATTGAACGATTAATAAAAATGGACATTACTGCTTATATTTCATTGGATTGAATTTACGTCCTTAAACTGCTATTACTTACAAAATATTTACCAATTCAAAAAATACTTAACGAGTCGTTAAAGTATAAGAAATTTAATTTTTTCCAATGATGTCCTTTAGAGCCAAAATCAAGAACGAAACTTCTTCATACACACATCTAAAGTGATGACATCTTGCCAATAAAAAACTTTTCCGCCAAACCAATGTAGAAGAAGTTATGAGAAGCTAACAGTTAAGCAACCACATTTTACTACTTGTTTTTACAGTCATCCAACGCTCTGAGATACTCTGGAGAGTCAATAAAAGTATCCAAACAAACCAACGCAAGCCAAATAATATAAAAAAAAGTCCTTACAACTAGGACTCATCGAAAGGAGGACGAAGAAAACCATCATAACTTGAAAGAGGGTGGGCGTACTCTTTAATGGTCATAGTTCACATGGAAGGATGGGTGGTTAGATGAGTGGTGGGCTACCAAACTTGTTGCTGTAACCTCGTCCGTTGACAACTTGCCAATATAAACCAGCTACCCAATTGCCAATTCAGGCCCGCCTGTTGAGTTGGTTGTAATGATGTATTAAATAAGTTACCCAGCTACCCAATATAACTATGAGAATAGAAATGACAGTATAGTGGTGGAGGTGGTTTAAGAGAGCGCAACAGCTGTTTTTTTTCGAAAGATTCTGGGATAAATTTTTGGCGTTGGCGTTTTGCATGTCAGGTTGGGTGATATCATAAATTTGCGGGGAGAGTAAGTTTAAGTGCAAGTGGTTGAAGGTTGTCACAAAATTTGTTCTAATGGCAATAGTGTTGTTTTTAGTTAACAATATGTATGCAAGGAAATTCGGTGGAAATTAGTTTATAACATTAGATTAATTGGGGCGTAAGCTATGTAATATATTTAGCAGCATGCTTAGCTATCTAAAGTATATTTTTATTTCGACGTAGGTCGTCGTTGACATACATACCGAGTACTGAAAGTTTTTCGGTTTCTTTGGTGTATGTGCCATTCATGGACAATGGCATTGGGGATATGTTTAGCTTTAAGGAAGGAAGGCAGCATTGAGTTTCCGAAGAATTAAATTCCACACGATTTATATTACCCCATTTGACAATGCTGTTTAAATAAAAGTTAATGAGCTTATCATACGTTACCGTTGCAATTGCACGTCCGAATGCAAAGGATGTGAAATATCGAACGAATATGAAAAGCTGTAACAACATTTTTTAATAATCACACTGTGTCACAGCATATTAGTGATGTCACTATTCAAAATCTTGTGAGTCATACGTTGAACACAATTAATTCACAAAACGTTGATATACCTAGGGATCAGTTTGTTTCGAGACAGGATTTGAAAAATATCGTTTCCACTTTACAATTACGGTAGTCAGATGGACTAGACAATATCAAAAATATCTATTTCCAAAAAACTACCTTAAGAACCCCTTGGTTTTCCTGCGTTCATAATAAATGGATGCCTTAAATTACAATATTTCCCAATAAATAGTAAAAAAAAGGCTAAGGTAATACCAATTCCAAAACGTAGGAAACCTACAAAACTCGCTACCAGCTATCGCCCGATAAGCTTGCTAAGTTGTCTAAGTAAGCTCGAAAAAGTTCTTAAATATGAAATATCTAAAAAACATTGATGATTTAAGTATTTTTCCAAATGAAAAGAATGCATCACAGCAATTTTCATCAAGTCTTGACAGTCTGCCAACATGTAAAGAAAAATCGTTCTCTTGGAAAATCAACTGGACTTGTTATACTCGACATAGAAGAGGCATTTGACTCAGTATGTCATCGTTTTCCTATCTATCTTGTAAAAAATCATTTAAAGTTTCCTCACCAATCGATATTTTAGTGTTTTTTTTAATAATACTTCTTCAATCCGTTATCATATTAACGCAGTTGTACCGCAAGGATATGTCCTAGGTCCCCTTTTATACAACATTTACACATCTGACATTCCAAGACTACCAGAATGTCCAATTACCATTTTTGCTGACGATAGAGGCATCTTTTAATTGCATGAACTTAGTCTTAATATTGAGACTACTTTACGTCATGTTTTCCATGATGATCCAATATTATCAAAAAATGGAAAATCAAGCTTAAGACTGATAAATTACAAGCTATCTTTTTCAGTAGAGAAGAAAGTCTTGTTATCCAAACCAATTTTAAACACAATATAAATTAAAATATTTCTTCAGCTGAAAGATATTTTATGTTTAATAGATCAAATCTATATACGTAAATTGTGCGGTACGTAGCTAACCAAATTTACATCTAAATACCGGAAATACACATCTATCTATCTAAATGGATGTGACTATTGGGCATAAACACTTTGACAGCCAGATGTGAAGTGTATTTTGTTCGGAGCTTGGAAAGGGTTGATAGGATATACCATAATCCGAGGAAATCTTTCATTTAAATTGTTAAACCACCCTTTGATAGCAGACGTAAGAAAAGCACAACAAAATCCGTATCCTCTCTATTGAAATGATAAGTTGGCATAAAGCACGACAGATGATTGTAAGGGTAGATGGTTTTTCAATACAGTATAGTAACCATATTGCAGAAGAAATAAATTTCATGTTAGAATTTTTTTTAAATCTTTTCAAAATTCAAACAAAGAAAATGAAGTAAATTGCCACGTTCATGTTACAGTTATTTTATTTTGTAACATCTTTTTATATTTCTTTTGAAAGAGAACACAGCTGGAACAAGCTCAATAGCCCTTCTTTGGTGTTTGAAACTTTCTATTTGTTGAAATTGATTCTTGTGATAGAAATCCCTTCAATAAAAGAAAAAATGGGCACGACTGTGTCGCACGTACTTGCTCTTATATGCCTAATTACATTGTAAGGCAAGATCTTTGACAAAACAAATAACATTTACATGGAAAATAACACAGTTTGAACTTATAAAAACTATCAAAACTACAACACTTTACGGTTGTTAGTAAAAATGAAGTAAGCCATCACACGTCTTAAATAACAAAGAATTTATGAAAATAGTATTTCGAAAATTGTAGGACCGATTTTGATAAAATCGTGTTTTTTATTTTTTTTGAAAAAAAAAAATTTGTTTGAGATTTTGGTATGCAGTTTTATAGAGCCTATTAATATACACCTAAAATCAAAATCGTTCAAGCCGTTTCCGAGAAAAATAAGATTTTCCTAAACGGTCATATGGCAGGTACCGTTATTTTTAGGCCTGAAAATTAAATTTCAATTTACCCTCTGGGGAATGCCAAAATAATCACACACACCAAGTTTGAAGATAATCGCTTTAGCCGTTTAGGCTGCAGCTCGTTATACATGCTGACAGACAGACAGACAGACATTTTTTCTCGATCACTTTTTTAGACTTCTCTATGATCGTAATGTCATGTTTCATTGTTATCTCATTTTTTTTTATATTCACGAATCCTAAACTTGCCTTATAGTCCCTATAATCGCAAGTAAAAAGGGTGATTCAGTGAAAAACGTTATCAGCCTGAAAGGATGACATAATAAGAAAACTGGAAAAAATGATTATAAGTAAGAAAGAAGTATTGAAATTGAAATTTTATATTTAACTTTTAAAGAAAGCTTGATTTTCTCGAAAACAGCAGTATAGGTGTGGGTTAATGTTTTTTTGAAAAAAAAAATAAGACAGTAGGCTAAAAATGAGAATTGATATTCATTAAGATGTACATAGAAACCTTAACTGATTTCACGTTAAAATATTTTCGAAAATTTTTTTTTGGAAAATAAAATATTTGTTTGATATTTTTTTGAAAAGTCAATGTTATGAACTGGGTAAGTGAACTCTTGGCAAGAGTATGAAAACTTTGGCGCAAAAAAAAGTCTGCAAATTATAAAAATTTTCTACCGAAATTCGGAGTCGGTGACCGCAAACAGCTTTAAGAGCTTTAACTCCAATTTTCGGTCGTAGTTTTTATCCTAGTAGACAGGCAATAACAATTTTAGTGCAAAAATTTGAGTCTACATATTCGCTGTGTGATGTGTCAGTGAGACAACGGGTTGGTCGAAGTGTCGACAAGATCGATGCCGTTCAGGCGTCCGTAGCAAACGATCCAAATCAATCAATTCCACAGTGTTCTCAAGAATTGGGCATCGCTCAGACCACATTATGGCGTATTTTTCGTGAGGATCTTGGTTTACACCCATACAAGATCACACTGACTCAAGAATTGAAGCCGATGTACCATTTGAAGCGACGTACGTTCTCCGATTGGGCTCTGAGGAAGATGCGCCAAGATTGTGAATTTCATGGCAAAATCATCTTCAGTTACGAAGCTCATTTTTGGTTAAATGGGTTCGTCAATAAGCAAAATATGCGTTATTGGTCGGGTGAAAATCCACATTTGCTTCATGAATCACAACCTCATCCACGGCGGCGTAATTGGCCATTTTTTTCGTCGACGATAACGATCGTCACGTTACTGTGAATGACCAGCGTTATCGCGCGATGATTACCGATTATTTTTGACCTGAATTCGAAGATATGGACTTGGATGACATGTGGTTTCAACATGATGGTGTCACAAGCCACACAGCACGCCTTACAATCGATTTATTGAAGAGCTAGTTTAATGAGCGTGTTATCTCAAGAAATGGGCCAGTCGATTGGCCGCCTCGTTCGTGCGATTTAACGCTTCTAGACTATCTATTTTCCTTGGAACTACGTTAAGTCATTGGTTTATGCCAACAAGCCGATGACGTTGGAAGAGCTCAGAGCCAACATTGAACGCGAAATAGCGGCAGTTTCGGTCAAAATGTGTGGCCGAGTCATCGAAAATTGTTTCCAACGAATCGACCCCTGCAAACGTGCCCACGGTGGCCATATGAACAAAATCGAGTTCCATTCATAAATGTGCTGATTGTACTTCAAGTCGATTATAAAGTTTTTGAAATACCTCAAATGGTTTGCGTTTTATTTAAAAACAAAAGTTGTCAAGTCATTATTCGAAAATCCCTTATCTATAAAAACTTTAAAAAAAAACTGATTTCAAACTCAAAATTTCAGAAAAACAAATTAGAAAAATAGTTCATATTGATTTTTTTCAAAATTGAGATAATGTGTACTAAATTTGCTTTTTTTTGTAATCGTATGTTTTACTACCTATATTTTATTATCTGTTACTTCAATTGAGTTTTTATCAAACACTGAACATTACATGATTCAATGACTACAAGTTTTTAAGAAAATTGTAAATTACTTAACCATGCTGGCCCCCTGCAACCCCCTGTTAGGTATTACTATAGGATTTAGGGTAGGTGCGAGATTTAATTTTGTAAAGATTTTTTGAATTTAAAGAAACTTTGCATATGCTTAGGAGAACATTTTTTTTTTTTTTTTTTTTTTTGTTATTTTGAGTTTGGAGTTAATTTTGTTTTCAAAAATATTAACCAAATTAACCTGATTTAAAAATTTAAATTAAGTGCAAATTTCTATCTGTCAGAAAAAGTATAACGTTTGATTGTAAGTTTTGCCGTTGTTATTAAATAATATTTTTTTTCATTTTAAGTAATTTTTAATAAGAATGTACCTCCCGCGATAGAGGGGATTATAGACCCACCAAACAGTAAAAAATACCTTTATATTTCTACAAAAATTCGTTATTATTTTGCAGCGCCAAAGCTATTGTGCTCTATCTGAAATGTGTAGAGAGAAAGACCACGTAAATACCTAACAAATTATAAAATAGTGGGTTTGGTAAATTTGGAATACATAATATCATCTTGTTTTCAGTGTTCAATAAGAAATTAATAGAAGTAACAAAAATTAATTTAGTACACATTTTATCAATTTTGAAAAAAATCAGTATGAACTATTTTTTTTCTGAAATTTTAAATTTTGAAATAAGTTTTTTCAAAAGTTTTTATAAATATTTAAAGATTTAAGAAATCATTTGATAGCATATTATTGTATGTAATGCCGTTAATTTTGAATATGTTTTTTACTTGCGATTATAGGGACTATAAGGTTTAGTTTAGGATTCGTGAATATAAAAAAAAATTGAGATAACAAAGAAACATGACATTACGATCATAGAGAAGTCTAAAAAAGTGATCGAGAAAACATGTCTGTCTGTCTGTCCGTCTGTTTGTCTGTCTGTCTGTCTGTCAGTATGTATAACGAGCTGCAGCCTAAACGGCTTAAGCGATTGTCTTAAAACTTAGTGTGTGTGATTAATTTGGCATTCCCCAGAGGGGAAATTGAAATTTTATTTTTAGGCCCAAAAATAATGGTATGACCGTTTAGGAAAAGCTTATTTTTCTCGAAAACGGCTTTAAAGATTTTGATGAAAATGTTTGAGAATTTTTTTGTTGGTATTTGCTATCATTTGATAAGAACTAAATTTACAAGAAAAAGTCTATTAACGGTACCTTTCATGTAACGGTTTTTTTAATTTTGGGCTTTCTCGGTAACGGCTTTTTGAAATGTATGTCAAATTTTATATTTGAGAAGATCTAGGTAACTTAATTAATTCTGCATATCAATTTTTTTCAAAACTTTTTTTCTAATTAAAATTAAATTTTGATTTTTTTTTTTGAAAAATTAATATTTTTAAAACTAATCAAAAAAATTATTTTAAATTTTAATAATCACATGTATATTAATAAACTCTAAAAAACAGCATACATTCATTTTAAAAGAAATTTTTTTTTTCAAAAAACTAAAAATAAAAAACAGGATTTTATCAAAACCGGTCCTACAATTTTCGAAATATTTTTTTTTCATAAATTCTTTGTTATTTAAGAAGTGTGATGGCTTATCTCATTTTTACTAAAACCGTTAAGTATTGTGGTTTTTATACTTTTTATAAGTTCAAACTGTGTTATTTTCAACTTAAATGTTACTTGTTTCTGTCAAAGATCCTGCTTTCCAATGTAATTATGCACATAAGAGTAAGAACGTGCGACCCAGTCGTGCCCATTTTTTTCTAATGCAAGTTTGTTTTTGGAAAATTGCCATTCCCTCCTAAACGGGTGGATATGGGCCCTCCTCTAACATATTAAAAAATGTTAGTCCATTCCTGCATTCTTGAATTATTTCTATTCAATGTAAAAACAAAATTAAAAACCCTTTTATTTAAAAATCTAGAAGATTGAAAAAAAAAAATCGAAAATTTTCACATTTTTTTAAAGAACTAAAATGGCGTTTAAATTATTCAGCTGAAAACAATATCCAAAAGTTACAAAAATCGAACAAAAGCTTTGAAGTACTCCTAATATTTTTCAAATTTTATTCGAGGCGTAGATCTTAAAATAATTCTAAATAAGGAAGTTGGCAAGAGGCATATAAAGCGGCGCTGCAAAGAAAGACGAGAGCTGCTCGCGAGCTCTATGAGCAGAAAAGACGGGAAGAACACCGGCTTCTCCAAAAGAAAAAGAGAGAGCATGAGAAGCGCGCGATCGAAGATATTGAGAGATGCTACTCCAGGAACAACGTGCGGAAGTTTTACCAACAGGTAAAAAGAACATGCCAAGGAAAAAAATCCCGCACAGAAGCCTGTAGAGATAGGAATGGAAACCTCGTAGTAGAGTCACAGTCGGTGGTGAGTACATGGAAGGACCATTTCTGCAGACTGTTAAACGGCGATGAAGGCCAAAATCCCGCTGTCAGGCAGAATGAACCATTCAACATGGATGATGACAGCCAAAACTTCCGTCCACCTGACCAACATGAAGTAAGGATAGCAATATCTAAACTCACAAACAACAAAGCTGCTGGACCCGACGGATTACCCGCCGAACTTTTTAAAGCGGCCGGAGATGACCTGGTGGAGTGCATACACCAACTCATCTCTAAAGTTTGGTCAGAAGAAAGTATGCCTGATGAATGGAACCTCAGCATCGTTTGCCCGATCCACAAGAAAGGAGACCCTCTAAACTGCGCCAACTATAGAGGAATAAGTCTCCTGAATATCGCCTACAAGATCCTCTCTGCCGTACTATGTGAACGCCTGAAACCTTTCGTCAGCAACCTGATTGGCCCCTATCAGTGTGGTTTCAGACCTGGAAAGTCCACAATCGATCAAATGTTCACGCTACGGCAGATCCTGGAAACCACCCAAGAATTCCAAATCGATACTCACCACCTCTTTATTTATTTTATTTTAAGGCCGCGTACGATAGCATTTATAGAGACGAGCTATACAGAGCCATGTCAGGTTTTGGCATTCCCACAAAACTCGTCCGACTGTGCAGGATGACGATGGAGAACTCTCGCTGCTCCGTCAAGGTTGGTTCTGACCTCACAGAAGCTTTTGACGTCAAAAAAGGATTCCGACAAGGTGATGCGCTATCGTGCGATTTCTTCAACTTAATACTTGAAAAAATTATAAGAAACTCGCAAGTCAATTGTAGTGGGACAATTTTTTTCAAGTCTGTGCAATTGCTAGCATACGCTGACGACATAGACATCATTGGCAGAACTCGGCGAGCTGTCAGTGGAACGTTTGCTAGCATTGAAGCTGAAGCGGCTAAGATGGGACTAGCAGTCAATGAGGCCAAAACGAAGTACCTGCTGTCCACAAAAAGGGACACACAACACCGGCGGATTGGACAAAACATCACAATAGACAGGTACAACTTTGAGGTAGTTAGGGACTTTGTGTACCTCGGATCCGCTATAACATCTGACAACAACATCTCGTCAGAAATAAAGCGAAGAATTACTCTTGCCAATCGCTGTTTCTATGGGCTAGGAAGGCAATTGAGTAGCAAAGCCCTCTCTCGAAAGACAAAGGAGACTCTGTATAAGACCCTAATCATCCCAGTCCTGCTCTATGGCGCCGAGGCATGGACTCTATCTAAAGCGGATGAAGATATCCTTAGTCGTTTCGAGCGTAAGATTCTTCGGAAGATTTTTGGCCCTATCTGCGTTAACGGGCTTTGGAGGAGAAGGTTCAACCAAGAACTATACGAGCTGTACAGCGACATTGACCTGGTCAAAAAAATACGCATATCACGTTTAAGATGGCTAGGTCATGTAGAGCGAATGGACAACAATGCTCCGGCTAGCAGGATCTTCGATTCCATCCCAGAGGGTAGACGCAGTCAAGGAAGACTTCGCCTTAGGTGGCGCGCTCAAGTGGAGGACGACCTCAACCAACTTGGAGTGCAAAACTGGAGGCAGCTAGCCAAAGACCGAGTTGGCTGGAGAGGCATGTTGGTTGAGGCCCAGGTTCGTCCCGAACTGTAGCGCCACCTAAGTAAGTAAGTAAGGAAGTTGGCTTAAACGGTTTTAAATTTAAAAGTTTTCTTTATCATCTACGACATTCTCGATCGATATTTTGTTTAAAAATGACAGAGCATCAGACAACATTTCTATTGAAATAAACGATGCTTTTTAAACCGAAGTACTTTCAAATAAACGAAACTATTTTTGGAAATCGTAGAGTCGCTTGGGAATTGCTTGACTTTGAAATTCATCGTTAAACTAGTATTAGACGGTCCTTGTAATGTGTTATTGTAGTGCAACTCAGACGTCACAATAAAATAGGTCCTACCACCGTCAGTGCTCTGACATAGGTAATTGTGTCTTGGCTAGCTACAGTGACCATCACACGAATGACTCAAGGCTGTCATTGTTGTCCCAAAATACAATGACAATCAAAGTTTATCTGGGTGAATTTTGACATGCAAAACAATGCAAAACAATGACTATGACATAACGTAACAACTCTCAAACAGCTGATCGTTGACGGTGAACTGAAACTGCAATGACACAGTCATTTTTAGCAAAGACGATCACATGGCGTCAATTAACAAGCAACAATGACATGGTTATCACACGGTCACGGCAAGTAGTCACTGCAACTGTCATTGTTGCTGTCAGGGCAATGACATGCAAAACAATGTGGAACAAATCCTTACATCTTACTGTAATAGAATTACATTAAAGTACTTTGGCTAGGCGCTTGTTGCTTTACAGCCCCTACAATTCCTACTATTGTATCTCCCTCTCCGCTCACCGTTTAAGCATGCGGGACTGAGATGATGAGATTCTTATAAAGAGAAACTTCAAGTGCCCGAACAAGGCCTATGCTCCTCAATACTTTTTTTTTAAATTTTCCCCATTTGCTAGGCTTGTTCCAAAGAAAGGTAACCATTCCCTCCTCCTCTTATCAACCCATAGCAGTTATACCCTGTAAGGTGATCAGTGCGAAAGTACAAATATCTCGAAGACCGAAAGCTTCTTAATGGCCTACAGTATGGTTTTCGCAGCAATCTTTCTACTGAGCTGATGGCATATCTCACCGAACAGAGGAACAAATCCTTTTACATAATTTAGAGTAAAAAGTAAGATAAATGTGCTTGATATTTCTAAGGCATTGAAAGGATTTTAGCATCAAGCTCTCTTATCGAAAATACGTGTTTTTAGGAACGATGATACTCTTGTTCATTGGAGTATAAGCTATGTTCTGAACTGTTCAAAACAAGTTCTTTTCAACGGTTGCAAGACTTATTTCCACCTAATAAATGTTGGTGTGCCCCAGGGCTCCATTCTGTCTCCGACTTTTTTTTTCATTTTTTTTATAAATGATCTTCTGTATGTTACTTCTACTCTCCTAAACTTTTTTTTTTGACGACCCTACCCTCAGCTCCTTATATTCGTTCAGCAATTCACGTATTTTGCCTTTAAACTTGTTATAAAAGCTACAGATATGGTAGGGCACTTTTTTCCCTCTCAAACACCGACGCAATGTTTCATGACATTTCTAATTATATCAATTAGGTAGATAGATAGATTTTATTTCGTAATAAATTATACAGAGCCTAGGACCGCACGTTTTACAATTCAGAGATTTGACAGTTGTCGTCTTACTTCTAAAATATTATCTAATATTTTAATAAAGTGGTTTAAATGCAATTACAAATTTTTTTTAAAGGATAATACCAAAATCATAATAATATCAAAATTATCAGAATGAAAAAAAAAATAAAAAAAATAAAAAAATGTATGTATATCAATATAATAACATACAGCATACCAATTTATAATTATAAATGTTCACATTATATATTTTACAAACTGTAGTAATAAACAATCAAAAATTTAAAAATAAATAACTAAATTAAATTATAAGTAAATATAGGCTTTAACATTATACAATTTTAAAGGACGAATACATGTGTTAGTAATAAGCAAAAAATAATGAATATATAAATAATAAAACAAAAAATACTTAAATAAATAATAAATAAATAAATATATATATAAATAAATTAATAATAAAAAAAAACATAGTAACAAATATTAATTCATATGTAAATAAATTGATTAAGAAGTGTAATTTAACAAAAAAAAAAAAAACATGTATCTCCACACTGGGCATATAATAAGATTGACTGAAAAATCAATTTAAGTATTAAAATTTTATTGTCATTTGTAATTGAAGATCGTCTGTTTATAAAGGGATAAAACGTCTGGATTGCAATGATAAATTATTAATCATCTCCATGCAGAGTGAATTAAGTTCTTCAATAGAAAAAAGTCTGGAAGTGTTGTTGGACACATTATTGTTGTTATCAGGTGCTGAAGCTGCATGTACATTGTTCTTCCAAGCATTAAAAGTTGGGGGCGAATTTCACAAGTATTAACTTGATTTTGTGTGGTTTTTGATCGGTGCATTGGCCTGACGTCGCTGTGGCTGGGGGAGCGTAGGAAACTCACTCATTTATGTAAACGAAACAGGTTTTTGGGGAGCATACATTGCATGATACTCAGAAAATTTTTTTGGTGGAGCTAACGATATCCTTGGCTGTGTCTTTAATTCAAAATTCCACCTGTAATACTCGTCCCTCTCGGAATGCTCATCAGTTTGCGACTGAGCCCAATTTTGGACGTTCTGTGAAATACAGAGATTCTAATTCGAACAACACGTATTTAGAATAACTTACATACAAAAAATGTCATGAAATTTAATATTCTCTATATGAATTTATATACGGAAAACCACATTTTCGAAAAAGAATATCTCCACCCCAGCACACTTACCATACACTTTGATGGTTCATGTCAAGTAGAATTATAACATGTAGTGCCCAGTGGTAAAGTGGTTTGGTAGCCGAAGGGTATGGGCTCAATACTCTGCATCACCTGGGCTGCATTTGGATCCTATTGCCCTTAAATAAAACCGCAATAACCCTTCTAAGCTGCTTTACACAATTAAATGCACACATTATACATTTAAACCTCTTTAAAAATAAATGTAGTGTCTGGACATAAATTCAATTACACCCATTATTTACTACGTTATCAACATCAACTAAAAATAATAGAGGTTTATCAAATGTTTCTTAACTTCCTAATTATAAGGTTATTTTTTAGCCTCAAACCAAGGCCAATGGGTTGGGGCGCCAGAAATTCATCACTGACAATTATCGTGGTTGGTTTTGGTTGGGTTTGGTGAAGGAGCTTTATTCCAAACGCTTTAGTTTACCATTGGTATGCAACAAAATTCCAATTAGCCCTAATAGCTAATTAAGAATTTAAATTCCAGTTTCAAAAATAAATGTTGATTAAAACAACCTCTATAATAATTAAAATGTTGGGTGCATCTTAAATTAAAAACAAAGTGATGGAAGTGATGATGGAAACGTTCAACGTATGTTGTTAAAAATTAAATATTTTCCGGTTAATTTTAATTAAACGTTAAAAATATGTATGTATAACCCATACTTTGATTGTGCATGTTTCAGGAAAATATTTTGTAAAATAAATGTAGATTTTTAAAACTGGAAAATATTTTGTAAAATAAATGTAGATTTTTAAAAACGGTAGCGCTTATAAGAAAATTTCTTGAATAGAACGCACGTAATGAAACTTAAAATGTATTTAGGTCAAAAGTAAACTAATAGTGAATTTCAGTTTAAATTATTTTAATTTGTAAAATAATTTTCAGTACAAAAAACTTAAAATGACAATAGAAAAGAAGTTGTGAAAATGCCTTTTCAACTTCTGATTGAAAAATGGCTTTCAGGAAAGTTATAGATAATAATTAAAAAAACACCCGGGTATTTTTCGCCAAAACCTTTAACCTTAAATTTTACGAGATATCAGTTTGTGAGGTAAGCCCTTGTAGAGTTAGGGCATGTAGGGTAAGAAGTTTGGCTCTACATGAGATCTGATAACTTTTGACAGTGCAAGTCATATTGCCTCGTCCTGGAAACATTTTACATCAAAATATCTTGATGGGATCTCTGCTTTTTTTATTTGTTTTCTTATTAATTAAAATATGTATAATGCCTCAAAATTATAAACGCTCTAATGCAAACTAAAACATACAAATTATTGCACTAAGAATAAAAGTGTTGTTCTTTAATTATAGACAATTCAAAAATAGATTTTCTCTTAGAGTGAAACTAGATTTTTAATACCAGGAATCTTCTACATTGTCTTTTAAGAGCGATACTTAAAACTCTCTAAGAGAATGACAGCTCGCTCTCATTTTCGTTTTTTAGCTTAACCTTATTTTAATCTATTAATTTCACACTACTTAAAATGTCTGCTGCTGCACAAAATTTTCCTAATTATACACATAAAAGATATGCATAAGTTAAAAACAAACATTAAAGCTTGAGAACTTTCGAGAATTTTGTTGTTATTAGACTTACTACTGTTTGTGTGTAGTTTTATTTTCAAAATGGTGTTTTGTGAGAGCGAGCTGTAATCTTGTGAGAGAATTTTTAGTTTCACACAAAAAATATAATGCAGGAGTTTCCTGTTATTTAAAATCTAGTTTTAAACTGAGAGGAAATCAATTTTAAAATAAACATAAGTACAATAGCGTTCATGGGAAAGTTGGGGATTTTTCACAGATTGAAAAACTCATCAATACCAACATGCATACCAAAAATCAGCCTGGAACTGATTCTTACCTGCGATTATAGGTACTATTATGCAAATTATGCATTCTTGCAGATTAAAAATTTTGAGATAACAATCAAACATGGCATTACGATGATAGAGAAATATATTTGAGTTACTGCCAAAATTTTGTCTGTCTTTCTGTCCATCTGTCTGTCTGTCTGTCTGTTCGTATGTATTTTGGAATACAGCCTCGCTAAACTTGAATCGCACATAAGAGCAAATATGTGCAATCCAGTCGTGCAATTTATTTTCATTCAAAAAGCTATTCTTACTGAGTTAAATATTCTGGAACTTCCTAGCCCAATGTATAAATCTTTCTTATGAATATTGTTTGATAATTATGATTATTGTTGTTTGTTATTTATTAGTTATTTAACCTTCGAAAAAACAAAATTATTTAAAAGAAGTTCGGAACTATTTTTACATCTCTCAATAAAAATAAATTACACGACTGGATCGCACGTAGGTGCACATATGTGCGGTTCAAGCGTAGTTATGTTAGAAAACGTGATTTTTTTTAATTGTAGGAATGATTTTTAAATAAAACGTTTTTTATTTAACTTTTTTTAAAAATAAAAAAAAAATAAGAATGCATACCTAAGCAAGAAAATAATTTACATTTAAGACCAACATTCAAAAAAAAATCCACATACCTGTTTTTAAAATATTGATTTTTCAAAAAAAAAAAATTAATTTATCAAAATTACAAAAAAAAACTTTTTTTTAAATATTATAATGTAAGATTACTTGGGCTGCCTACATCATGCTGAATATCAATTTCGATTGTAATCGGTTAATCAGTTCTCGAGAAAGTCGAAGAAAAAAAGCGCATGTACCGTTTTTAGCTCACCAACTTTTTTTCACCAAAACATAAGCCAGACTTACAATCGTACACTGATTTTTTTCATAAAAATTCTGTGAGCCGTTTTTCAGAAAAATAAGTTTTAACTTAACGGTTATATGACAGGTACCGTTAATATTTGAGCCAAAAAAAAATAAAAAAAAATCCCTCTGCAGAATATCAAAATAACGTTATGTTCCAAATTTGAAGGAGATTGGCCCAACCGTTTACGCTATAGTTCAATATACATCCATACAGACAGACTGAAACACAGACAGAATTTAGCCAGTAACTCAAATATGTTTCTCTATTATCTTAATGTCACGTTAGATTGTTATCTTAAAATTTTGAAAATTTTAAATTTAAAACTTTGAGAGGCAATTTGCAAAATATATACCAAAAGAAATTGAACAAACAAGAGGGAAGGGCCAAAATAACATTAGGTACATTCTTGACAAAACTGTCGGTGATGCCAAGAACCTAACAATTTCTTGGGATCACTTCACACAGAGGAAAAATAGTTGATAATCAAAAACGACAATAAAAAAAAGCGTCAATCAATTATCACTTTACGCGATTCAACATACGTTCTCTGTTTTGTCTCCGACTCTTTTCATTACTTTTAGCAATTACTTACTGTCTAAAGAAACTGATAAAAAAACTGTTTTGCTGGCAAAATCACTGTCAGCTTTTCATATTCCTTTCTGGGATCTCATCCATATCCAAGTTTTTTTCGGATTTTAAGGAAGAAAAACATAGTCTGCCAAAGCATTTTAAACTTGTGTAGTATAGCTAAAGATAAAATCCTTATAATTAACCGTAGTTACGTCCGAAATCGGTCTCAAGGGTAAACTGATGGGCATTCCTTGCAGTGTGCGACTACAGTCTATAAGGGCTTAATTCGTTTAAAACTTTAATATAGTTCCCATATTTGAGCATGTGCACGCAAAACCCACTTTAGTTTCAGAAATAAAAAAGAGCTTGAAAATGATAGGCGACCGGACCATGACGGAAACTTTTATATCTCTTTAGCACCAACGCAAGTTTCTCATCTTTCGTTATTTTATCGCTATTTCTATAAAGAATGCTCTAGCTGCATTCCTTCCTTGATTGCCTATCGACTTTCAGTTTTCCCTTTAACCCATATTCCGACAGGGATTCTTTTTTAGCCGAACCTTGCTAGGAATACCTTTACCAAACTCAGTTTCTATATCAAATTTTCAAATACAAAACTTTGGTATCTTCTTTTGAATCCTTCATTGCTTGATAATCCTCCTTGAAGAGGATTCGAATTTTTTTTTGGCAATGTGGTGAAAGAAAGTTATTTTCAAACTACTCGAAATAAGCACAGCAGAAAAGAATAGATGAAAAGATTTATGCAGAGGTTTTGGCAGAATACATCTTCAGAATAACAGCAGAGGTTTTATCGAAACCAGAGGATTTATGAATGTACAAATATTTAAACTCTTGCCACAGCAGGATCACGAAAAAATATATTTTTCATGGAATTGTATACTCCCTACAATAAGAAGTCATGTCATGACACCATCTTTCAGCTAGAACTGGATGTCCGGAAAAACCTGACACCTTTCGTTAGCTCTTTCGAGACAGCCTTGGAAACTATGAAATTGTTTCATTCCGGATTTTTTTTTTACAAAAAAAATAAACAGTGTGCTTTACAACAGACGACTGAAGTAAAACTTCTTTAGATCCATCTATATGTATGTATGTATGTATATATATATATATATGTGTGTGTAGAATTTGGGTTTACATACAGAATGTTCCTTTTTTTCCGAATTCCACAAACAACACGGTGACTTTTAATTAAATTTATAATGTTATTGAATTACAAATACGTTGTAAAATAGGTATATATATCTTTTAAGGTCGAAAGGACGAGGACACTCTCTAAAGGTTGACCATCTGGATTCGCGTCCTTACTTCAACTAACATCTTTGTTATCGTCTTGAATATTGTACCCGTCGGTAGTCTCTTCATGTTGTGGTATTGTATTGTATTTTGGGCGTCGTATTTCATATGTATGTAAGTCCCGTCTTTCGTTCTTATTTATCGTCTCGTTTGTCTCGTTCGCCTCGTAGAGTTACTTCCTAATCATACATTTATGTTTATATACGTATACTAGCAGACCCGGCCGCCAGAAATCACCGTTCACGTAACGATAGCAAACTCGCAAACGAACTACTGATTGAGAAATATCGGGTTTTCCAATAGGGACTTGACAACTTTGAATTCAATTTGTGAACGCACCTTTTCACTAATCATCGAACTGTCATTGCCAATTTGTTCAGTAAATTCAAAATATTCATAGTAGTAAAGTACACGAGCGAACAACGTCTGCAAATTATAAAAACTTTCTACTGAAATTCGGAGTCAGTGACCGCAACTTTAAGAGCGTTGAACTGTTGAATTTCATCGCAAAATCATATTCAGTGATGAAGCTCTTTTTTGGCTCAATGGGTTCGTCAATAAGCAAAATATACGTTATTGGTCGGGTGAAAAGCCACATTTGCTTCATCCATAAAAAATAATTGTTTGGTGCAGTTTGCATACCGGCGGCGTTATTGGGCCATATTTTTTCGTCGACGATAACGATCGCCAGCGTTATCGTGCCATGATTACCGATTATTTTTGACACGAATTAGAAGAACAGGATGGTGCTACAAGCCACACAGCACACCTAACAATCGATTTATTGAAGAATAAGTTGAGCGTGTTATCTCAAGAAATGGGCCAGTCGATTGGCCGCCTCGCTAGTGCGATTTAACACTTTTAAACAATTTTCTTTGGGGCTACGTTAAGTCATTGGCTTATGCCAATAAGCCGATTACGTTGCAAGAGCTCAGAGCCAACATTGAACGCGAAATAGCGGCCGTTTCGGCCGAAATGTGTGGCCGAGTCATCGAAAATCGGGTCCAACGAATCGACCGCTACAAACGTGCCCGCGGTGGCCATACGAACGAAGTCGAGTTCCATTCATAAATGTTTTGATTGCCGACAGTAAAGTTTTTGAAATATCTCAAATGGTTTACGTTTTATTTAAAAAAAAATGGGCACGACTAGGTCGCACGTATTTGCTCTTATGTACCTAATAATTTGGAAGGCAAGATCTTTGACAAAAACAAACAACATTTACGTTGAAAGTAACACAGTTTGAACTTATAAATACTTTCAAAACCACAATATACTTAACGGATTTTAGTAAAAATGAACGTCTTAAATAACAAAGAATTTATGAAAAAAAGTATTTCGAAAACTGTGGGATGGATTTTGATAAAATCCTGTTTTTTATTTTTAGTTTTTTTTTTTAATTTTATTTTTTAATTTTGGTATGCAGTTTTTTTTAGATTTTATAAATATACATGTGATTATAAAATTTAAAATAATTTTTTTGATTAGTTTTTAAAAATATTGATTTTTCAAAAAAAATAATTAAAAATTAGTTTTAATTATAAAAAAATGGTTATTCAAAATTAATTTGGCTCTCTAGGTCCTTTCAAATATAAAATTTGACAGAAATTCATAGAACTGTTACCGAGAAAGCCAAAAATTAAAAAAATTCGTTATATGAAAGGTCCCGTTAATAGACTTTTCCCGTATATGATATGATCAAATGATAGCCAATACCAACAAAAAAAATCTCAAAGACTTTCATCAAAATCGTTGGAGCCGTTTTCGAGAAAACAAAAGTTTTTCCTAAACGGTCGTATGGCAAGTACCGTTATTTTAGCTTTAAAAATAAAATTTTAATCTCTCCTATGAGAAATTCCAAGAGATAAACACATACCAAATTTGAAGGCAATCGCTTAACCCGTTTAGGCGCAGCTCTATATACACCCGGACAGACAGACAGACAGACGAACATTTTTTGCCAATAACTTTTTTAGGCTTCTCTATGATCGTAATATCATATTTGATTATTATCTCAATTTTTGTTTATTTTCACGAAACCTAAACTTACCTTAAAGTCCCTATAATCTAAAAGGCAATGTGCCTTACAGACACTTAGTTAAAAAAAAATATTCATATGATCGCAAGTAAAATGTTGTCAACTCCTTATTCGAAAACCCTTATAATATATATTTCATGCACTCTCTTTTGTTTTTACAGTAATATACGAAACGTAACTATCTCTCTATCTATCTTCACTAACTTATATCTCCCTCTCAACTAAGTTAAGCTACAGAAGTTTTACTTCAAAAATTAAAAGTTCACAAAAATCGCATAAAATTGTTGTTAAAAAGTTCAAAATATTATAAATTCCCGCTATAAAAGAAGGTGTCAATTTAATACTTTAACGTTCTGTATTTTATCCAATATAAAAGAAACTTATCCCTTCAAATGCATTAATATTTTTCATCTTATTTTTCTTCCCTTAGCTTAAAGGGTAATTTTTTTTGTTAAATGTCCCAATCTTCAACAGAAAAAACATTTAAGTCCCCAATATTTTAAAAGTAAAAAAGAATTACTAACTTATTAAAAATGTAAGTTCACTCCCAGGATTCCTGTTTATAAAATGTAAATAGCTCCTAATCCAACCCCTAATCCTTGGAAAATTACTTTTTTCACTTAGCCAAGAAAATTTACCTCCCACCACTAACCAAATAATGTAAAAACGACTATTACATTTAAGTACTCTCTATAGAAACCTATTTCAACTTTAAGTTTGAGTCAATTGCTGTTTTTTCCAAACAAATCTAAACCATAACACCTACAACGTGAGAAGTAGCTTTTGTGGATTTTTGCCAATTTACCAACCACAAACTATTGATTAATCTTTTTTCTTACTTAGCATAGGTACAGGAAAAACCCTTTCCTAGTCTTTAAGGACATGGTGAAAAAACTGATAATTTTTGCTAATAGAAAAGAAAGAAGGAAAAATCATTAGAACATTAAGGAAGTAAATTCGAACGGAAATTAAGGCGCATAGCTTTATGTTCAATCATCCCCAAATGTAGTGATGATGCACTAAAAGAAAATTCCTAATTTCCCATTTTTTGTTCGTCTGACAATGATTCAGCACAGAAATGATTGACGCACCAATAAAGATCCTTTTCATCCTGCCAAAAGAACTAAATTACCTGTCAGCTGTCAAAAGTTTTTTTTCCCTTTTTGGCGATAGAAAAAAAAAATCAATTTTATGCATCCTTTAATGAATCCTATATCTGTACCCTCTTAATATGCATTCCAACATTCAACTAGAGATTGTAGAGAAACATGAAAAATGTGGGTCACTGTGGCTGGCCATAAAACTTAAGGCCTGCATATAGAAATGAACACACCAAACGACATTGCTACCCTGATACCCGAAAAGCCTAACAGCTTTCAGAATCAAATTGAAAATATCCCGAATAGCAGTGTTTATTTATTTTTCTCATGTTGTTGTAATATTAAACATCCTTTCCCTGTCGTGGGTAGATGGTGTCCTTGCATACGAAAAAGTCAATTTATATTCCCATAGCGGGCTGTATTTGAGTGTTGGTTTGTTTTGTTGGATACCAAAACTAAAATGGATATCATCCGCTCACATAACATCATTTAGTTGGATCATATTTACAGTCAAAGCTTCAAAATGAATACATTAAATGCACGTCTAGGAGTTCGTCGTTGAGCAACTTTTTCAAATATTAAAGCACGTCTCTTCATCAGCCGATAATGAGTTTTAATTTGGGCAAAAGACTACAAAATGTATCTTGAAAGATGAAGAAGTGAATTTCACCAGAAATAATTTCTTTAGGTATAAGAAAACTTAAGTTGGTGTTTTTTTTATAGGTAGGTATATAATTTTAAAATAAAATAAAACACGGTTGATAAATTGCATTGATCGCTATTTTTATTTGAATTTGAATTCTGGCCTATGGCCACAATGGCTGGCTCGGATGTAGTCCAATATTAGGGTCCTACTTTCGATCACTCGTTGGAGCATTGGGGGTTGTATATTGGCAATAATGCGGCGAATGTGTTTTTCCAAGTCGTTAATGGTCTGTGGCTTTAATTAAGCAATGTAGACTTCGGTGTAGACTTCACATACCCTCATAGAAAATAGTCTAGTGGTATTAAATACTCCAAGTTCTAATCTGGGCCGATTTGGGCTGAGAACTTTTTATCCTGTTTTTTTTTTTTAAATAATGTTTCGGTTTGCCTTTTAAACCATTCAAAATTGTCTGATAAGAGCAGAACTCGTCCATTAAGCCAATGTTGGTGTTCAGGTATGTGTGGCTGGTTTCGACAAAAAATACCAATCTATACTGAAGGTCAGAAGAGGATGGCATATATGTCTCGGCCTCGTAAATATGTAACGCTCGCCATTTTGACGACACTTTTTTAAAAAAGATAAAACAAAGAAAATCCCAGTTGGGGAATAAAAAAAGGAATAATAACTAAAAGTGACTAGAATTTTTTTTGTTGGAGAGAAGAAGCATTTAACATTCTGCTTGAGGGATACAGCCAGTTGGAGGAACAAGAGATTCGAATTTGGAAGACATGATTTGTGGGATTTATTTGGAAGCTAAGTATACTTTTTTTGTATAATAATAAAAAAAAAATAATAATCATTTTGTTTCGTTTTGTGGCTAGAACGTTGCCAAAAAAAATTAACCTTGTTAGGCATTCACTTTCGTTATGGTTCTTTGTTTTCCGAGATTACGGGTATTTCCATTCTATTTTTGTCCTCTGTGAAACACAACTATTATTCTCTTTTCTTTGTTGTTTTTTGCGCAAACTCCCCAATTCATTTTTAAATCTTTTTTTAGAAAAAAATTCTGGGTTTTAATCCTATATTTTGAAAGGTTTCCCAGACAACTAATATAAAAAGTATCAATTCCTATTCACTTAACAAAAATCAAAACTTTCTGTCATTTTATTCTTGGAAAAGAAACTTATTTTAAATTTCAGATTTCATTTATTGGTGATTTTTTTTTTATTGGCGCGACAGCTCCTTAAGGAGCCAAGACTTTAACACACAACCATTCCTGTGTGTGTGTTGATAATCTGCAAGAATGGAAGGGACCTACAGTTTACCGCCGAGTCCGAACGGCTACATAAGATGCACTTTTTCGAGACAAATTTTACTCTTGGAGGTTTTGTCAGTTCCTCGCAAGAGGCAGTGAAAAGAAGATGGCTATGAGCTAGATTCGAACCCAGGCTCATTCGCTTAGCAGTCCGATTTATTGGTGATGGTGATGTTTTTTTTTAGGTACACCCTGATTCATTTAAATTCATTTTGATTTTATTAATCAAATTCGCTTAATAAAATCCTACATAATATGTACATTTATCAAACAAACTCCCAAATCTGAGCTACTGGAGCACTGCAGTAAAGTATTCTTTGCTTTTCGAATTAAACATACCGGAGTACTTAAACATAAATATATTTGCTTAGCGCTTTATCGCAAGTCGCCCGGGTTGTTTCTTTTTACTTCCGATTAAAGGTATTATAAGGCAAGTTTAGAATTCGTGAATATTCAACAAAATTAAGATAACAATCATACATGACATTACGATCATAGAACAGCAAAAAAGAAGAGTTGGTTGTCTGTAAAGTCTTAGTACGGACGATAATTTAACGTGATAACTTCATAAGAAAACATTGATGACAGCAACACGAACATACAGCCCGTTAACTCACACCCACAAACCCTCTCGTTAAATCCACACACACACACCCAAATATCTACATCTACTGTTAAAGAACAATAACAAAACTCCGCCTATTTTGTATTTCTTTTTCGCTTCTTGTTCTTTTTGAATAGTCTTATCAGCATGAGTCTTATCAACATGAGTCATGTTATTTCGTCCGTGTAGCCTGTCATCGATTTATAAGGCTTATTTTTCTCGAAAACGGCTTCAACGATTTTGATGAATTTTGAGATTTTTTTTGTAGATATTACCTATCATCTTGTCAAAACAAAATTTACGGGAAAAGTTTATTAACGGTACCTTTCATATAACGGGTTTTTTAAATTTTTGACATTCTCGGCAACAGCTTATTAGATTTCTATAAAATTTAATATTTGAAAACATTTAGATAACGAAATTAACTCTGCATACCAATATTTTGAATAACTCAATTTTTGTATAGGGTCTTTAAGCGCTTTCTAACTTTAAATTTAAATAAAACAGAGTGTGTTAGAGATGTCAGCGACATTTTTATTGGTTTGAAATGCCTTTTGTTGCATTATGTGATGAATATACCAACGTTAAAATGTTCTCTGCAGCTTCCCTTGGTGGCACGCATCCGAAGTATCCAATTTTTCATAACTCTGCGACTTATGTAAGTAAACCCCACAAGAAAAAGTCTAATGGGGTCAAATCACACGATTTCGGTGGCCAGTTTCCATCACCTCCCAATGAGATGACCTGACCATGCCCTCCAATCGCTCTTGTAGAATGTCCAATGTGGCATGAGCTGTGTGGCATGTGGCGCCGTTCTGTTGAAACCACATGTCGTTGGTGTACATTTCATCCAATCCAGTTGAAGAAGTTGGTAATCATCGACCTATAGCGCTCGCCGTTGACGGTGATTACCTGGCCAAATCGTTTTCAAAGAAATATGGACTGATGGCGCCACCAGACCAAAATCCACAACAAACAGTGACTTTATCGGGATGCATTGGATGCTCTTGGTCCTCCTGTAGATTATTATTGTCCTGAATTCGACAATTTTGTTTTTTCCAATGCCCATTAATCCAGAAATGGGCCTCATCGCTGAAGATGATTTTTCTGCAAAGGCCGAGTTCTTTTGATCGACTGCCTCGGATTCTCCTGCACACTCTTACGGACGCCGGCGATCTTTTTGTCAGATCTTGCGTTTCGTCGACGAACGGGTGTTGGTTGATTGTTTACTGAACCAGTGGACTCAAATTTATCCACCATACTGCGAATAGTCCTCTCGGTAGGACGATTATAGCGACCGTACAATGGGCGCAATGCGCGGGGCGTTGCACTAACAGGAATAAAACACTCATTTTGATAAAACAATTTTATCATTTGCACGTGGTGTTGATAGCAATGTATATCCATCTATGGTGATTTGACAAAACAGACTGAATTAATGACAACCAATTTGACAGATGTAGCTTCAACAAGACGTCCGCTCTCAACTGTCAAAATTCGGATGTGCTTATTGGAAGACCCTTTATTTAAAAATAATTTTTGAATTTTATTTTTTCAAATCAGACCGTGTAATTTTTCTATGTAAATGTTACTTGTTGCTGTTAAAGATCACATTTTCACTGTGGTGCTTCTATCACGCAGCGTTGATAATTCTAATATTTCTAAGGCAAATTTACATGAATAAGATAACTTATTTTTTCTTCTCGTCAAAGAATTATCACTGATTTAGGGGTGTGGCGCCCCTATAATTTTGGTTTTCACAGAGACTTAATTTTATCATTTCATGGCCTCGCTTTGTACGATTCTTCAACATATTGCCTTAACTTGTTGTCACAATGTGTACTAGAAAGTTCTAAACGATAAATGCTGCAGCTTTTTTAAGCTTTAATTCTTGTTAAAAATGCATTGAAAGTTGTATTAATCAATATTGTATTGATTAAACATTCAAAACTGTCGTTTTGTGAGTTTTCCCGCCACTACATGATGATTGATGTCATCAAAAGTTGCTTCGTTATTAATAATAGATCCAAGATATTTAAACTTTTCGTATTTGTAAAGCACTGTTCCATTTAAATTGATGTCAGGAATAGGCCTGAGTTGATCAGAATACGGATCAGTTTATGGACTAATACGGTACCAATTTCCTTATACAAAACGTCTACCCATACGTCAAGTGCACGCTGCAGGGATGTTCGATCATCGCTTATGATGGCTCCATCGTCAGCAAATAATAACTGATGCAATTTTGGGTCCTTCACTTTACCTTCGAGCACACAGTGAAGACCTGTAATAAAGAGCAATCGGCTGGTGTACACAGTCCACCTTCTTTGTTTGGGGAGTTCTTCGGTGATAGCGCAGGGTATCTAAACTTTGTTTTTGCTTCCTCGTACATATGTTTGTAAGCCTGTATGATTAAGTTAGTGAAAACAGTGAATATAAAAAGTTGAGATAAAACCTGGAATGCGTGGAAAGAAATATCAACCACCTGGAATGTAGAACCAACTTTGGCTTTGGGGGTTGAATTAAAAGTGAGTGGAGCGAGTATTTATTATTTACAGAGTCAATTTTAAATTTCCTCTTCGATTCATCAAGTTGCTCGAAAAGTCTTAACAAAATACTCATTCACTTCATCGTGGGTGATCCTAGCATCACAGGACAATTATTAGCCATTTCATTATAAGAACTTCAAAGAGTTGGGCAGCAACTAAATTTTAATATGACATCGGCTGACTTAGAACATTTCATTCACTTGCTATTCTTTAGAACAACAGCACTGGCGAAATTCAATTTAAAAATAGGATCAGTACCTAGTACTTGTACTATCACTATATGTCCCTTGTGAACTTGAATAAATTTAATTTAAATTTGCACACAAGCATCAGCATCCTCGTCGTGTCGGTCGTCTATTAAAGTTGCCACGTACAGCTTTGGCTATATGAGGCGGATGTGTAGAACCTAAAATACAGTATATACCGACCGAAAAAGGATGCAAACTCAAATCCACCCATTCAGTCTCTCAGTATGCAGATGATATCCTTTTTGTCGCGTTGCAAATAATAATAGAAATGAAAAACATGCTTTTAGTTTCGGCCGTGTACTCTTTGGCGTTAGTTGTATTTAGTTTGTGAGAAGGGGGTAGGGGGAGGGTGATTAAAATAGTTTACAAAGCAAAATAATGTTGATTTTTTTCATTCTTCCATATTTTCAACAAAATGTTGGATACTGCGGATGCTGATGCAAATGAAAATGCTGTGCCTGCGTTTGGTTTGCAACGTTGTTGAGCTGTGCTGCTTGCTTTGTTGGGTGGAAATTGGGGCGTTTGGGCTTATGAACGTATCGCTCGGCAAAGTGTGATGCAATTATCGTAAGGACCTTGCAACAAAATGTTGTGAACGCTTTTGCTGTCTCAAATTGGCCTTGAGTAGGAAATTGTGTGTGGTTACACTGAATATAGTTTTCTTCGTTTACGTTGGTTTTTTTTTAAGGAATTTAGGGGTTGTTTCTTCTGTTATTGGGAGTTTGTGTTTTAGTTGGTTGACGATTTTATAATTCTTAGTTCAAGGGGCACGGACGGAAATGTGGTTAAGGTTTTATGAAACAAATCGTTTTATTTTACAACCGGCTTACCTCGACTGTTCATATTGTTAATTAGAAATTATGGATTTTGGTATTAACGATTTTCATCTTCAAATGAAATATGTAATGGATTTTTTTTTTAAACACAAAATATTCAAAAAAATAGCACTATTAATTCGTTAACAAGCTTATAAATTATAAGAACGTATAAATTTAAAGAACAATAATTACAAAAAAAGAACCAAAATATTACCAAAATTGCAGTTTGCAGCTATAGAAAGATAGATAGAAAATTAAAATTTTAATTAATTTTAGAAATTTAATTTACAAATTAATAAATATAAGTGTTTTTTTTATAACAGGAGTTGCTAGATGTTAAGAAAAAATTGCACGACTGGATCGCATGTACTTGCTCTTATGTGTGTTCACAGCTTCGAATAAAATTTGAAAAATATTTAAAGAACTTAACAGTTTTTTTTATCGATTTTTCTGACTTTTGATTTGTTTGAAAAAAAGCACGTAAAATAGTAATATAAATAAATAAATTTAAACGCCATTTTATTTCTTTAGAAAATGTGAAAAGTGTGATTTTTTTTAAATCGTGAGAATTGTTATATAATAACTTTTTTTTAATTAAAAAAAAATAATTCAAGAACGCAAACTTAAACACACTTCCATTTAAAAACAGAACTAAGAAAAAATTCAAATACCCGTTTTGAAAACATCGGTTTTTCAAAAAAAAAAAAAAAAAAAAAAAATTAATTATTAATCGAATTGCTTGTCGAATTGCTATCTACATCTTCTTGAATATCAAATTTCATTGTAATCGAGAAAAGAGTTCTCGAGGGGTACCATTTTTAGCCTACCCAACTTAAATTTTTTTTCGCCAGTATATATACCAAACCTACAAAAGTGCGCTGATTTTTGTTCATTAAGATTCTTGAAGCCGTTTTCTAGAAAATTAAGCTTTTATTTAAGGGCATATGGCAGGTACCGTTAATATTCGAGCTAAAAAATAAATTGCAATTGGACCGAACGTGCTCTATGTGCGATAACTGCGTCGAATAAATGTTGATAAATATAAGAAGAACTTCAAAGTTTTTATTCAATGTTTATGACTTTTGATTGTTCGAAAAAAGTACGTAAAAGAGTTTTCGGGGAAACATTTAAACGCCATTTTATTTCTATAAAAAAACTGTGAAACAGAGTGATTTTTGTTTCAAAATCGTAGGAACGGTTTTTAAATAAAAAATATTGATTTTTCAAAAAGAAAAAAAAGAAAACAAAAATATTATAAATACAAAAAAAAAAAAAATCGAAAATATTTTAAATTGAAATTACTGACGCTACCTACATCTTCCCGAATATCAATTTTGATTGTAATCGGTTAACCAGTTCACGAGAAAGTCCTATAGAAGGTACCGTTTTAGCTTACCATTTTAAATTGCTGGTGCTGTTGCTATTGCTGGTTCAATCTGTTATGCGCATAAGGTGGGAGGTTGTAAGGATCAAAAAATTTAAGCCCCTTCAAAGCAAAACAGATGAACTTCTTGAACAATACGAGTACTATAAATTTCATAAAAGGGGTCCAGACTTGTGAGGCATATTCAAGGAAGGAAGTGACATAAGGATCGTTAAATTCTTTAGCCCACCGTTTAATGAGCATGGAGTCAGCCTTTTTTCCGTAAACTCAAGATGGGCACTTAATTTGACACCAAGATCTTTAAAAGTAAAGACTCGACACAGAATGTGTTCCGAAATCAAATAGACTCCAAGCAGTTAGAGGCGTCCTTCTACCTGGTCGATCCATCAAAGGTGAGATCCTTACCTTAGCTTCTGACTCCCTCGGGTGTAGCGTTAAATACCGTGGGCACTACTTCGATGTCTAGTCCATCCGTTTTATATTGCCGAGCCGTTTAAACGAATGGATACGGATTTTTTTGACTGTGGGCTAATGTTGCTCTACAAGCTACAACCCAACCTTGTTGTATCTTCGTTGAAGGTTCGTTATTTTTTCGCTTCGCATGGCCATACAAATTTCTTGGTATTTTTATCTCGAATACCCCAAGGGAGCTTTCATCCGAATGGGGAAGGGTCCATATGCTTCTGCACTCTATAGAAGCATCGAAGAAGTTCTTTGGTTCTTCTTGAGAGGGCTTTATTCCCCGATTAATTAGCCTACAGAAACAGCGATTTTTAGTAATGAAAGCATATACTTCGTCTTGTCCTCGTCTATAATCAGTCCCATTCTCCTAAGTCCATGGAAGTGAAAGTAACGGTAACCGTTTACTGTTCCCTTAGTTCTTCTTATCACATCAATTTCTCACTATCTATACACAAAAATAAAAATGATGTCTCAATTTTGAAAATTAAAATAACAGTTTTTTACTTGATGTATACGAAAGGATATACAGTACTTATAACAAAAACACCATTTTACAAAATTTTTGTCTGTCTGTCTGTTTGTCTTTCTGTCCGTTTGTTCCGGGTAATATCGGAAACGGCTGCACTGATTTTGACGGGACTTTCACTGGCAGGTAGCTGATATCCTAGGGAGTAGCTTAGGCTATGGTAATTACTCACTACGTGGCGCTGGTGTCGTTTTTTTGAAAATTCTTATTTATGGACCGATTTTGACGGGGCTTTCATAGGCAGGGAGCTCATTTTGAAAGGAATAACAAAAGCTATTTGAATTACCCGTAGATGCCGCTGGGTTTGCTTATTTTTCGAAAATTATTATTTTAGATTGATAAATTTCAGGTGGACGAAGTCGGGTAACTGCTATTATATAATAAAATTGAAACAATTTCGCCTGACCGCGCATCACTCGAGAACAACAAAACGAATTTGAACAAAACTTGTTTTTAACTAATAGGACATTTGCACGAGTAATATATGGAACACATTTTTTTTTAAATAAATTAAATCAAACTTTGTAAATTGGGCAAAGAAAAAACTTGCTTACCACACCCCGTAATTTTTTTTTTTATCCTCGCTATTCATTGTGTTGTTGCGTTCTTCTACTCTAAAACAGCTGGCGTAAGTTATAAAAACTTTTGATTTTACTTCTTATTTTAAGGTACGTTAAGAAACTCATTAATCTAACGAGAACGACAAAACGAATTTGAATAAATATTTTTTTTTTATTTAATATAATATTTACTCGAGAAATATATAGGACACAATTTTTCAAAGCAAAGCCGCGGGCCAAGCTATTCTACATTTATTTTGTATTCTGCTTGCTAACCCGGAAAACGTTGTTCTGCCATATAAATTAATACTGTTAAATGAATAATATTGAATGTATTGTAAGTATGTTTGAATCTTTTAATGATCGATAAAATTCTTCAGGTATGATAAGTAAAATAAAACGATCGCTTATCGATAAAATATAACGTATGAAACGATTTGTATGAAAATTTTGTTGATGTTTATTCAGGCTGCATAACGGTGCGCATTGTCATTCGCTAAAAAATCCTGTCGTGTTCCTGTCCGAGAAAGAATTCAAAGAAATCAAACTTATCTAAATCCAAAATAAATTTCAAACTGAAAGTGCGCTAACAGTGTTGAGAAGATTGCATTTCGATATCGAACAAATATTTATGTGGATTTTTTACATTGTTATGAGAAAATGGTATATTGTGATATGACAGAAAGAGAAATGGAAGGCTGTTTGCTGCTACTTTAGTTCGACGCCCAAATGTGTCCCCTTGCGTCTTACTGGCAGTATTCACTGTAGCACACACACGAATAGACTATAGTATAAGTATTTTACAAACTTTTCACAAAAAAAAATCAGAATTAACTACATATCAAATGATGCAACAACATTTATCAATCAAAAACATAAATGATTTCGTTTATTTTTAAAAACGAACTAGAGTAAAATTATTTTTACATACTGTTCATTCAAAATGTACTTAAAACGCGACCTTTGTATATACACTGCATGAGAATGAGAATGTATATACAATGACGCGACTAAACTGGGTGCATGGGATAGAAAAGTGAAAATTGGGTGTAAAAGGTATTTTTTAATGCCAAATTTAAAAGTAATACACAAAACAAAGTTTTCGTCGAAAAAATTGCAAAAAAAATGTTGCATATGGACACCATAAATACCTACCAAATATACTCACAAAATTTTTCGTTTAACAATTCAAACAAATTGATTATTTTTTCTTCTTCTTATTCTCCGAATGAAATAGATTTTTTTAAAGACGTAGGGTTGGTTCAACTTTATGGTTTGTTTAAAGTTTAAACAAACTTCAAAGGAACATTATCCATTTTCTCAATTGGTTTTCCATAAATAAGGGGTATAGTATGATTTGGAATACAAAAATAAATAATTCGTACTTTAAAAATAATTAAATTCATTTTGTATATGAAAAGTCTATTATCTTTAAGGACCATTCAAGAAGATTTAGTTTTCTAAGAAAAATGTTTTGTTTTATGAAGAAGATTAAGTGACATCAACAGTTTATTTTATAGGTATCTTTGTTTACGTATTGCTTTGGGTGGTCCTGGTTCTTAGTTGGGGATGGAACTTCTCACTTCCAAAAAACATATTTTGAACATTTGGCTCCAGCCTAAAATTTTCTATGATTTAAAACAAAAAATAATATAGGTATGAGTATTTCTCTATTCATCATGGACTTTAAGGGACATCCTCCATATAATAGCCGTTCTACTTTAGTCATGATTTTTCTAAAAACTACTTACTCATAAAAGAGTATGCTTACGAAAGATTCGAGCTCAATTAAGAGTTGTTGGCTACCTTAATAAATAACCAACAAAAATCAATACCACGCAGAATATCCCATATAAAGCTTAATAATATCGCTTATACTAATAAATACTCCTTAAATGACAACCTTCAGCAATTTTTCCTCCATTGTACATATACAGTCGTCTGAAAATCAATATAATAATCGCACATCAAACTATTAAACCAATACTAATTCACCCTATATAACTAAACATATCTCAAAAATTGTCCAATTCCAACTCAGTATTGACGAAAATGCAATAAATAAAAAATACGATTCCAACCTTGACACGAAAGAAGGGTTAATAAAAGGACATTAATGAATAAACAAAAGCATGCGCCTGACTTATCCTAACCCATTGGAAAATAATGTCCTAACGTCATAACGAAAGTACAAGACAATTATTCTTCTATAAATAAATTTAATTTTTTTTGCTCTGTGCGTCACTTGCCACGGAAGCCAAAGGAAGTTTTATTAGAGCCATAAAAAACACGACAAGCAATGTGAGTTTATCATAAAAACATCCTTACAAACGAGCTCTTAAATCCTTCGTGATAAATCTATTTTCTAATTACCACTAATAGGTTCGAAGAAAACCACTTAAGGAGACTATAAATGGTTTCATCGTGAAGCTAACACTCTTCGACTTAAAGAAAAAGAAGAACAGTCTCTCGTTTTAAAAATATCATTTTGTTAAAGAAAGTGGAAAAAAACAATACACATTTGCCATGAAGAAGTACCCTTCTGGGTTTTTGACGCGAACTTTTAAAATCACTTTTGACGCACGGCCAGGCAAAAACGAAGAGCAGTTTTAAAGAAGACCTTGTTGCCAGCTGGTTTGTGGAAACTATTATATTTTTACTTGTAATATACATTATAAGCATGTTCAGAATTCGTGCATATAAAACTAAAATCGAGACCTAGAATAACTTTTTTAGCACACATGTGATCAATGGGGACTTTTGACACTTTATTTCTTATGGTGTACCCAAGGTCTCCACAAAAATTTAGCTCTGTCGGAATTTTTGTAATTTGACCACTATTTTTTGTATATTTTGACCGGATTAATTTTGGTGTGTAAAAACCGTAGTGCCCCGTGGCTTAGTGGTTAGTGTGTCGGACTGCTAAGCGAATGAGCCTGGGTTCGAATCCAGCTCATAGCCACCTTTTTTCCGGGGTACTGCCTCTTGCGAGGAACTGACAAAACCTCCAAGAGTAAAATTTGTCTCGAAAAAGTGCATCTCATGTAGCCGTTCGGACTCGGCGGTAAAATGTAGGTCCATTCCATTCTTGCAGATTATCAACACACACACAGGAATGGTTGAGAGTATAAGTCACTAGGCCTTGGCTCTTTCAGGAGCTGTCGCGCCAGTAAATTTATTTAAATTTATAAAAACCGTACCTCGCATAGGAACAGTTTTTTTACTTCGACTTTTTCGAGAACAATCAAATTTCAATATTCAAGATGGTGTTGCTGGAGCAATTTACGTAAATTTTTTTTGAAATGACTTTTTTTAATTTAAAAAAAAAACTGAAAAAATATATTTTTTTTAAATCAATATTTTGAAATTGAGTAAGTTGATTTTTTTTTTAAATTTTGTTTTTAAATGTAGATTATTTTTGAGCTTAAGTCTGCATTCTTGAATTATTATTTTTTTCTAATTAAAAAAAAGTTGTTAAATAAAACCAGTTTTATTTAAAAACCGTTCCTACGATCTTGAAAAAATCCAACTTTTCGCATTTTTGAAGAAATAAAATGGCGTTTAAATTATTGCGCTGAAAACTATTTTACGTAGTTTTTTCAAACAATCAAAAGTCACAAAAACCGAATAAAGTCTTTGATTTTGACGCTGTGACCGCTTATAAGTGCTGGTACAGTATTTTTATCTGCCATATAAACGTTAAGAAAAAGCTCTTTTCTCTCAAAAACGATTTTCGATGAAAAAAAAAGTTTAAGTTATAAAGGAGTTAACCCTCCTTTAGGAGTTAGGACCACAACACTAAAATGCTATAATCCGTGACCGAGTTCCTCGAAAGCTGATTGGTTGAGTGTATGAATGTGTGCGTGAAAGGGAAGGTTGGAGAAAAGATAGGCATAGCTTGCTTAACTACCTCTTGGTTGAGCACCATAGCCGTCGGTTTAGTTGTTACAAAAAAAGAAAGAAAAAAAAACTTAAAAGGAAAACCTTGAAAATAATTAAATGCTATCTAGTTAAAGATTTAAAACATAAAATTATTTTGAGTGAAAGCTAGTGGAAGAAGGAGGAGAGATAAAAGGAAAATATGTCAGAGAGGGGCGAAAAAGAAAGTAGAGAGGAGAGAAGGAAGAAGAAAAAGTTCAAAAAAGAAAAGACAAGTAGAGTGATATATTTGTTTTAATTAAGTATATATTTTATAAAATTGTACGTTTGTATATGTTTTCTTGTTTTTAAACTTCGATTGGTCTTTCTTTCGGCTTTATTCTAGAATTGTAGAACTTGTGTTCCATTTCGTTATTTATCCGTTTTCTTTCCGGACCTAGTATTAGCGGTCCATTCTTGCTTTGTTTAATTTAACTATTGTTTTCTTTTTTTTAATTGTTATTTGAACAATAGTATCAAGTTTGTTCTTAATATTTTGTCATTGAAAAAAATCTGAGGTTTAATCCAAGCTTCGCCACGTTTTCCATATAGTTTATTTTAATATAACTTTGAATTTCCATTTTTTAAATAACCACCTTTTTTATTTCACACATTTTACAGCTCATTATTTATTTTTGTAATGTTTTTTATCATACAAAACAAATTCCTGCATAAGTAATACCCTGTACCTACTCTGATCAATTTTCTTAACCCTTTTTACAACACATAATTCATTCTTCGATTAATTGTTCGATTAATAATACATTTTTCTTGGTTTATCATGTAATCGAATACACCTGATTCTTTTTCTTAAACTCAACATACAACGCCCAGCTAACTAGCCGTTGGGTTGCATTTATTTTGCCGTTTTTGAAATTTTTCTCTTTCCCACCACATTACTTTTATTATCGACACTATTTATCGACGCATTTTTTATTAGACTCGTTTTATATTTATTTGTTATTATTTGGATTCGAAATATCCAAAGTTACAACCTAATCTTCGTTAAATTAAATTTAATCTCAAAAAATAACATTTACGTAGAAAAGTAGCATAGTCTGCATTTATTAAGTGCCAAAAATGGGGTACGCCATCACAGGTCTTATACATAATAACGTATAATAACGGTTTTCAGAATTGATTTTTCAAGCTAGATCTTTTCAAGTATAACATTTTATAAAAATCCAATGAGTCGGTATCGAGAAAGTGCAAAATTATAAAAAAGACAAACAGACAGATATTTTTATCACTAACTTTTTTAGGTGTCTCTATAATCGTAATGTCATGTTTGACTGTCTCAATTTCAATTCTTTGTATATTTATTTATAAATTATAATAAACTTTTTCCCTATAGTGCCTATAATCAAGTAAAACTATACCAAAAAATATAAAAACAACTCGGTGTATTTTTACCAAATTTTATATTTTAAAATATTTTGATAGTCAAAATAACAGCTTACATATTTAATTTGGTTTTAATTTTTACTTGCGATTATAGTTACTATAATGCAAGTTATGCATTCGTGCAGATTAAAAATTTTGAGATAACAATCAAACATAACATTACGATGATAGGGAAACATATTTGAGTTACTGACAAAATTCTGTCCGTCTGTCTGTATGGATGTTTTTTGGACTGTAGCCTAAGCGGTTAGGCCAATCGTAAAATTCAAATCTAGAATTTAAGGTTATTTTGACATTCTACAGGGATTTTTTAAAATTTTTTTTTGTAGATCAAAAATTAACGGTACCTGTCATATAACCGTTATGCAAAAGCTTATTTTTCTCGAAAACGGCTCCAAGAATTTGCATGAAAAAATAAGTGTACTACTGTAGATATTTTGGTGAAAAAAATTGATATGGTGGGTTAAAAACGTTACCTCCTATTGGACCGGTTTTTTTTCTTCGACTTCCTTGAAAACTGGTGATCGGATTACTACCAACATTGATATTGAGGAGGGTGTAGGTAGCTTAAATAATTTCGCATTATGTTTTCTCGGAAACTTTTTTTTGTATTTTTAATATTTTAAATTTTTTTTTTTTTTTTTTGAAAAATCAATATTTTGAAAATGGGTAGGTGAATTTGTTTTTAAATTTTGTTTTTAAATGTATGTTATTTTTGTGATTGAGTTTGTATTCTTGAATTATTTTTGCTAATTTGTTAAAAAAAGTTGTTAAGAAAAAACAGTTTTATTTAAAAACCGTTCACACTTTTTAAAATTTTTTTAAAGAAATAAAATGGTCTTCAAATTATTTCACTCAATACAATTTAACGTACTTTATTCGAACAATCGAAAGTTACAAAAATCGAATAAATGCTTTGATTTTCTTAGATTTTATTCTTCAATGTCACCGCACATATGAGCAGGAACGTGCGATCCAGTCGTGCAATTTATTTTCTATTTCTTTAAGCAATATTTTTCTAATTAAGATGGGTGGGCCAAGAATTGTGTGAATTTCGTATGCAATAAAATGATATTTAAATGAACTAAATATTGCTTAGTTTTTAAACAGACGTTAAGATTAACTAAGCCAAAATTATTCATTTAATCAAATATGTTAAATGTCCACTTTAAAACTAGCTTTTATTAATTTCGCTTAAAGTTCTAAGTATAATTTCGTATTTAATCCGTTATTGTTTTAATAAAAGCTTAATACCGAACTATAACATATTTTTTGAAAAAGCTTTCACCATGCTTTTGTATAAGAACACGTCACGTCCACACCATTTTTGTTAATTCTAAGCTGACTAAGATTTCAACTGGCTCAAAGCATAATTATTTCTTTCAAATAAAAAAAAAAAATAATAACATCTTAAAAAAATGGGCACGACTGGGTCGCACGTACTTGCTCTTATGTGTCCAATTACATGGGGGGGCAAGCTCTTTGACAAAAACAAATAACATTTACGTTGAAAGTAACACAGGTTGAATTTATAATAACTATCAAAACCACAATACCTAACAGCACCACACGTCTTAAATAACAAAGAATTTATGAAAAAAGTATTTCGAAAATTGTAGGACGGATTTTGATAAAATACTGTTTTCATTTTTAGTGTTTTGATTTTTTTTTTAATTTTGGTATGCAGTTATATATAATATACATGTGATTATAAGGTTTAAAATATTTATTTTGATTAGTTTCAAAAATATTGATTTTTGAAAAAAAAAATTAAATTAATTTTAATTAGAAAAAAAAAATTATTCAACATTTTAATATGCAGAATTAATTTGGCTATCTAGATCTTTTTAAATAAAAATTTGACAGAAATCTAAGATTTTAAAAACCGTTATATTAAAGGTCCCTTTAATATACTACCTGCATATGTGGTTCTTATCAAATGATAGTTAATACCAACGGAAAAAAATTCTCAAAATTTTGTTGGAGCCGTTTTCGAGAAAAAATAAGCTTTTCCTAAACGGTCGAAAAGGCACCGTTATTTGTAGCCCTAAAATAAAAATTTGAGCTTCCCCTCTGAGGAATGCCAAGAGATAAGCACGTACCAAATTTGAAGGCAATCGCTTATCCCGTTTAGATAGACCGACAGACAGACAGACGGACATTTTTTGCCAATGACTTTTTTAGGTTTCTCTATGATCATAATGTCATGTTTGATTGTTATCTCAATTTTTTTTATTCACGAATCCTAAACTTGCCCTATAGTCCCTACTATAATCGAAAGTAAAAATATAACTTGGCAATACCCTTCTAGAACACTGGTTTTGTTCTTAAAGAAAATTAAAAAAAAATATCTCTTGGTACCATTTCTTGGCTTTTTCGTTCTAAATAGTTAAGTTAAATAAATCAATAATCGAGAAAGCAAAATCACATAAGTATGCTTAAAGGAGATTTTTATTGTCCAACTGGGAGTCGAGATTGAAATACTTTGCTCTGGATTCCAGCCAATTCATGCGTAAATTCATATCTATAGCAGAGTCCTATTTAAAACACATTATTTGGCGATGTGCTCACTGGCTAAAAAGACTAAAGGTCATGTCGATGCTTTTATCGGATGGCTAATTTAAATAATAAATTCTGTTCATTGGAGCAATAAAAAAAGATGATAATTGAGTTATGTGCAAGAACAAAACAAGAAAAACTTTGCTGTTGGATGAACCGGGAAAGTGCCTTCAAAAAATTTAGTTTTTTTCTTAGTCTATTTGGGCCAAAAAATATCTTGAATGAATAGAAATACACTTTGCAAATAATGGTCTTAACATTTGGTGACCTTCTATTGTCGTCATATTTTTTAGACTTTTAAAGTTTTTTGGCTAATTTTATTCTAACAGTTTGATGAATGAGGTTATTCACGATGCTAAAGAAATTAAAAAATATGAATTATTTGCAAGGAGCTGGTATATTATGATTGCTTATATCTATGAAAATGGTTTTAATAAATAATTCAGTGGAAATCAAAGTTGCGTTAGTGCTAATTACAAAAACCAAGTCGATATCAAAAATCTTTATTAAACTGTATAGTACAGTCATTTGGTGCTTAAAAAATGGTTACCTGAAAAGTTTTCCGGGAGTTCTGAAAATTGGTGGTTTTATAAATTTCGACATGCTCTTTCCGAATTTCAACTTTGCCTCCTCCTATTATTGCCGCTCGCGTCTAGAAACTGTTTTCGATAATATTTCCTTTCCTGCTCGTTTTACGGAAAAAAAATGTTATGTAGTAGATAGACAGATAAATATTTTATTGTACAAAAAATGTTTTTACAATATTCCATTACTTAAGAATAATGACATGGCTTTTCTGCTGTCTGCCTGACATTTCATTTTTGTATTTTAAAAATGAAATAAAAAAGATTAAAATTTAATTTACTAATAGGTACTATTTCATAATTATTTACTTTATATAATCGATAAATTTAATAACAATTTTACAATTTTAATGTGATTTGAAACACAAAACAATTACAATTTTGAAGTGATTTGAAACACAAAAAAAATTAAAATTTGACTAGTTTACAATTTTAAAATTGAAAATTTAAACAAAACATGAAAAAATTAAGGTGCTTTGAACAGCAGTAACTGGTAAAACTAAATCTGTTAAGTTACGAAACTTTTTCGATAAGTCAAGGCGTGTCTGCAGAACTTAAATAGCGTAGACCAGCCTAGTGATCCGTTAAGTATTTCGTAAAGTCGACTAAGATAAAGAAAACTCTCGTTGAAATATAAACGACGAACTTCCTGCAATATTGGGCAGATTGCAATGAAATGGTGTGTATCTTCAATCTCTCTCCTGTTACAAAGATTACAGATTTGTGACAGGTCGGCTCGATGGGTCATAAAGTTAATATTAAACAGTTCAACACGAGCTCTGAAAATGTAGCTTATAACTTTGACGGAATTATTTTTGCAGAAATAGTTGGCTTCCGAGGGCAGCTGGAGATGGAGGTTCTTATATGTATTTCTGGATGTTGTGGATGGATAGATGCTGTGTGTAAATCTTCTCATCTGCTTTTGCAATGACCTCTGCAAACATACCCCGCTATTCATTGATGTTTGTTTCCGTTAACGATAGATGGGCTTCATGGGATTGAGCAATTTCATTCCATTCCTTGAATGGGGATGCATTCGTCTGTAGTAGCCTTACCATGATTGATTTATGAAGACTTCTTCCACTTCTATTCATAACTCTTGTTATATAATCAGAGTTGGCTTTAAGATTAAAAATGTAAAGAGGGGTTATACCAGATTCCACATAAATCGCATAGTTTGGGGTTGAATTCGGCAATCTGAATAATCGCTTGAATAAATATCTCTGCAAAGTTTCAAATACTTCAAAGAATGTGTGTCCAAAAACTTGGACACCATAGCACATACATGTGTTGACTGTTGTGTGAAAAACACGATATGTTAACATCAGATCGATTTCTTTGTTCGCAAAGAATTTGGGCCACATCAAAGCCAATTTGGCCTCATTGGTTTTTAGTTTGGCGTGTTTCGAAAAATTTAAGTTATGTGTAAGTAAAACTCCCAGATACTTAAATTCCTGAACAACTTCAATTGGCACATTATTGATGAACCACTTTTCTCCGGGTTGCCTTCTCCTTTTTCGCGCTTCAAAAATCATGGCCTTAGTTTTGTTTGTATTAACGAGTAACCCCCACATCACGCGAAATGCATTCAGCCTGTTTATTTGCAATTGGAGGGTGGAAGGGTTATCAGCCAGTAATACTAGGTCATCAGCATACAGCAGGACTTTCACCGGAGTATCGGCAAAAGGTATGTACCTGATAATACATCGCAAATACCGTGAATTAATAGGGCAAAGAGGATTGGACTTAAAATGCAGCCTTTTGGTACGCCTACTGTCGTATTAAATCAATCTGAAAAAATCCGATCCATCCCAGACAGAGGCACTCGAAGAGACAAGAAACTTGAAATATATCGTCAAGAATTTCCGGGAGGTTCCCATCATTGAGAGCTTGTACACCAAAGCCTGTCTATTAACAATGTCAAATGCTGCTTTAAAATCGACGAATAGTTTTTTCTTTTTTTCAATTGATTTTCTGGCTAGCTTGTTATTACGAATATATGGTCCATCGTCGAGTAACCCGAGCGAAAACCGGCTTGAAACATGCTTAGGCGGTTTTTGTCTTCGATCCATTTGGTCAATCTTTCATAGAGAATTGAAGTGAAAATCTTCCTCAATGGGCTTAGAATAAAAATTCCCCTATAATTTTTTTGGAAGGTTTGAATCTCCTTTCTTATAAAGTGTAAAAATAACTGCTTTATTAAGGTTGTTTGGGATATATGACTCATTACATAATCTGTTAAAGTATATTAGGAGATAATTCTTAAATTGATCCGTACTATTTTGGTAAAATTCTACTGGAATTCCATCAGTTCCCGGTGCTTTGTAATTTTTCATCTTATGTAGAATTGACTCCATTTTACAAAAATAAATTGGACCATCCAGCTCTTCGACAGTAACGTTGGGTAGAGCTTAAGAGAAAGAGTGGTGGTTCACGTCAGCCGATAACAGAGTCTTAAAATGTGCTGCTAGTGTCTCACCATAATACGATTACTTCCACCCAGCTCACGGACATTGTTCCAGAATGCTTTAGAATTTTTACATTCAGCTAGCTTTTTCGCTAGATTAATATTGTATTTCTTTTATTTTGCTGCACAAAGTTTTTTATATTCCCTAATCACGTTTAGATAAATATTTCTGAAGAACAAGGCATTCGTCGAACGAAATAGTTTAAGATAGGCAAATGAAAGGTTGCGGAGGCTCTTACACTCATTATCGAAGCAAACAATTTTTAGGAGTGAATGAGTAGTGTTGTTGTTGCGAGCAAATGGAATTGAAGAATGTATTACTCTAATTATTTGTTCATCCAGCTGTTCTACCCCTGTTGTTGAATGGGAAGGGAGAGAGTTGCAGTGACGATTTAAAAGGGTTTTATATAGGGAAACACTACTTTCTTTACATCTTAGCTTATGAAAATTAATTGAGTTTCTATGTGTACCTTCATTAACAAATTTTACTTTTATTTCTATTGGTAAGTGCCTCGAAAAATTTGCTATGCCCACTTTGAAGTCAACAACTGAATTCAACCATGCTGCGATACTTCACAAATGTCAATTACTGACTGTCCTTGGCCACTGATGAAAGTGAACTCTCCAGATGTGTCACCTGACGTTGATCCATTTAGCACAAATAATTCGAAGTTTTCAAATAATTCGGAAATTAGTCTACCTTTTCGGTTAAATTGTTCGTCTTTGGAGTATCTCCTGATGTTAGTAGAGTCTTGCGATAGTAAACTATAAACAGAAGGATTCTGATATCCTCCAATACGTGTTGTGTGTTGTTATGTAGTAAATTAAACTAGAGAAAATTTGTTTTAATTTATGTAAGTAGTAACCATTTTTTTATAAAATTAATAAAAATGATTTCATCCATAAGACTATATCGAATAAGGACTAGGCCAGCGTGGGTCAAAGAATGGGTGACATGTTTTTTTTTTTATAATAATTAACGCGCGCACAAGCACTATTTGTTTGCCTTTTAATGTAGAGCACACTGCGCGGGAATTAGGAAGATAGGGAGGGGAAAGATTCGTGTTGTTCGGCTAAACAAAGAATCCCTATATTTTACGGTACGTCCGAAATTGGTCTCAAGGGTGAACTGATGAGCATTCCTTCCGAGACGAGTATTATGGGAGAAACTTTTCAGGGGAGGAATGCAGTGATACTTCCAGTGAACATTTTTTATAAAAGAAACGATAAAATAAGGAAAGACATGTCGGAGTTCGAGAGGGGCAATTGTTTCAGCAGCAGTTCCATTTTCTATCAATCTTAACGCTCGATTTTTTATTCTTTCAAGCAGGTAAAGCGATGTTTGCGAAGCACCTGCCCAGAGGTTGGAGTTAAACTCAAGTTTAGGGCTATAAACGCTTTATAAATTGTAGCCATATCAGGTGGTGAAAAATACTTCTTACGCCGATACAGAAAACCTAAGAACTTAGCAGCATTTTTAGCGATTTCAAACATATGGTCGTTCCAACGGAGGTCGTCGTTGACACACATACCGAGTAGTAAGAGTTTTTCGGTTTTTTCGATGTAAGTGCCATTCATGGACAATGGCATAGGGGGCATGTTTAGCTTTAACAACAAAAGACAGCATGGTGTTTCCAAAGCATTAAACTCCACACGATTCCTATTACCCTATTTGACAATGCTATATAAATCGGATGATGAGGTTGTCAGGAAAATGCTGAATCACTCTTGGACCACAATGGTCCACATAAAATTGTGATAAGTCCCTAACTATATAATGTAGTAGGAGCTTTTGATAAAGCCATGTAGATTAATGATACCATTATTTGTAAAATCTTAGATTTTCGATTTATTTACATTTCGGTTTACAAACTCATTAATTCTAATATAATTTGGCCAGTATTTTAAAAGACAAAAAAAATATAAAATGATTTTTTAATAAATAAATAATAATAAAATATGTATGTATCAATGTGTATTTTGTTTTTTTTTTATTTGTTTTAAAAACTATGCAATGAATTATAAAAAAATGATATGATTTCACTTTGTCGTAGAGATATCAGTTTCAAGCGTATTTCTTTAATGAATATAATTTATAAAATATTTTGTATATATTGTAAAAGTGTTGTTAAGTAAGAGAGGGGCAAAACGAAAATAAAGAAAGATCACTGGGATTTCTAGAGAAGAATTCTTGTAAGTACAATTACGTCTTTGGGAAAGATTATTTTTGTTGATAAAAATAAAAGTGCCAGAGATAAAACGAAGCTCTGGAACACGCCAGCATTTATTTCTTGAATGTCAGATTTAAGACCGTTCAAAACATTTTGTATTGAAGGGATCAAAATTAGACCAGCACCAAGCCGAAACAATTTCAAACTTGGTTTGGGTAAAAAAATTCAAAACTAAACGATCTTCTTACAAGAATTATATTCTTAAATTAAGCCGTAACAATCTCAAACTTGCATGCTGCATTTGAATTGTACTAATCGTATATTCATTCATTCATTGTGATTTGTGCTTTGTGCATTTGTGGTATGTTTATGTTTGGTCAGCAAGTTAAAGTTCAAAGTGATAAATAATGCAAGAAAATTCTTTATTACACGAAACTGATAGAAACATAAAAAAGAGCAATTGTGAATTATCAAGAATTAAATGCAAACGAGTTAACATATGTGTTAAAGAATTGTGCGCGAAATTATGTATATTCTTGTAAGAGACAAAGAGAATGAAGTTGCAACCGAAGAAGAAACTCCTTGAAGAATTCAATTTAGGTATTTTTAACTATCTAAAGGGTAAGTTACTCGTATGCATATGTATATATTTTTCTACTTACGGTATCACAAACTACCCGGCGGTGAACATTTGTGAATATTTTAATTAAGATACCTATAAGAACGCTTTTGATTTGTTTTTAACGAAAGGATTTTTTAATCATCAGGCGCTTCTGTGCTGTTGTGTGTGTAGACATAGATATGTATGTATTTTAAACGCGTTATATGTGTGGTTTGGAAGGTTCACAAATTGTCACCAAATATATTTCGCATTTTTTTATTTGCTTTTATGTACCTATTTACCAATTTATTATAATTATATGAAGCTGCAAATATAACGTACAGAAGTTTGCAGTATATACAAAAAAACGACGTCAAGGAAGCAGTGCCACATCTTGGCCTACGTGCAGAATTTCGACGAAAATTGTTTTCCTGGAAGAAAACTGAGGTAGTGAATCTTTCAGGTTTATTACTATATCATACTATACTATACTATACTATACTATACTATACTATACTATACTATACTATACTCTACTATACTATACTATACTATACTATACTATACTATACTATACTATACTATACTATACTATACTATACTATACTATACTATACTATATTATACTATACTATACTATACTATACTATACTATACTATACTATACTATACTATACTATACTATACTATACTATACTATACTATACTATACTATACTATACTATACTATACTATACTATACTATACTATACTATACTATACTATACTATACTATACTATACTATACTATACTATACTATACTATACTACACTATACTATATTTAGTACATGCGTTATTTGCATTCTATTTTAATAGTTTGGAATTGATGACGAAACAATATCGGTGCCGACAACAGTTGGAAATTGCTTTGCTTAAGTGGTGGAAAAGTCCTTTCTAAGGTATTTGGTTATTTTTACATTGGTTTTGGCACAAAATCCCGAAGCACGGAAACCCAAAACATGGAATCCTGAAACCCAAAATCACGAATTACAAAATCATAAAATTCAAAAATTTCGAAACTCAAAGTAACGAAACTAAATCCCGAATGACTTCATTTTTTGTCTCTCGCCGTTCTGCGTGTTTCAGGATTTTGTGCTCTTTTTATCAACATACATTTATAATATATATATATAATATATGTATATAATATATATATATATATATATAATATATGTATATATAATTTCTATCTAGGACTTAACTACACTTTTAAATAAAACATCAAAGGGAAAGGCCGTGCTTGCATATGCAAAAGAAAATAAAATGCTTAGAAGCATTCATAGAAATGTAATAACTAATATAATTGTAGAAGAAGTAATGAGCAATAATATTGTTCTCAAGATACATGATTTCCCGATATTGGTACATGAAATCTTGTCAGTGTTTCCAAATGAAAATGATATGCAGGTAATTTTTTCCAAATAAATTGTCTATAAACTTTATAAGATTTATACCATTACAAATTATAGGATTATTATTATATTCCAAGAAAAGGAAAATCAAACCCAAGTGGTAAGCTGTACGCAAAATTTAAAAATAAAAGAAGCAAGAAACTTAAATGCGATACACAAGGCAGTAGTGGCAAAGAAGCCGATCGAGCATCAACTCCACAAGAATTTCAAAATCAACCTGTGGAAATCGATGAGTCAATTGCTGTTGCACTAAAAACTCCGTTAAACCGATATAGTCCCGATTGGAATGAAGTGTGTGAGAAGTGGAGGAAAACATTGTAAATGCGGCAAAGAGAGTTGAATCAATTAGATAGCTACGACTTTTTGAAAGCTTGGTTAAAATTATCGCATTCAAGAGCCCCAGGTTTGGTACGATCATATAATTATCATCTTTCAATTCCTAATCAATTGTAAAGTATTTAGATCTTTGACCTGATGTATCCATCAAAAGATCTACTTTTATTTTCAAAATGGGAAATATTTAAAAATAAGATGAAAACATTTGATGAAACTTCCTTACAAAACGAATTTTGCAAACAATTATTTGCAAACGCTTCTTCGTCGACTAACAAATTTTTATAACTGTTTTTGAACCTTCTTTTTATTTGTCACACAGATGCTATGACACCATACTTTTGAACGCAATATTGCCATCATCAGCCAGGTTTAAGGACGATTTCGGGAAAAGGAATAAAAAGGCCACGATAGTGGATGCTCGGGAGAGCTCAGTTATGCGTTTAGTGAATATCAATGATTATAACAGGCAAATTGATACCATTAATAATAAGTATTATTCAGCTGGGTTGACAGTGCAGCCATTTCTCATCGTCGAAGGATTGTCAGATGCAGATATTTAAGGTTTTTATCTTTATTTTGATAATAATTTGCTAAAATTTAATTAATTTCTTGAAAGTCTCCAGATACATATGCTTAAATTTTTTTCAAACACTATCCTTAAAGTATCTACAAGCATGCCATGAACCTTGGCTGTTTATACAAAAATATTTTTTTGAAATTAATACCCAATTTGATTCAAAATCAGCTAATATTAGCTCTTCTTTAATGAACTCAATAGTCGGGGAAGAGGATGGATTCGATACTCGAATTTCGGAAAATAAAACCATGCCATCTTAAATTGAGGTTTCACATTCTCAAAGCAATCCGAAAGAATCTTAATAACAAGAATATTTTGTTTTAAATTTGTTGATGCTTATTGTAACAGTAATAACACTTAATTCAAGGTAGCATTGTTCTCATTTCTAATGCGTTCATGCTTAATTTAAGGTTTCAGTAGACTGATATTTAGCCCCAGTATTCTTAAAATGTATCGATTTTGGTCTTGACTTAAGCTCACACAGTCTTTAAACTGACTTATCAAAAACGTGCTCAAAACAAGAATAATGTTCTCGGTTTAAGAATTTTCAACTTTAACTAGACCTTCGTGATCTATCTGGGTAATAAACAATCTATGCTTATCTTAAGCGTGTTGGTTAAATAGATTTGAATCCTGCAACTCTTTCGTCTGCCAAAGTTTATCAATTCGTGCAGTCATTAAGGCTGCATATAAGGAAACATACTTATTAAAGAAACCTCCAGCAATGCTGCATTTGACATTTAAGCCTCTCCAATAGGAATCTTTCTTTTTTCCTGGATAAAAAAGTATCTAATGTTTCAATTCAGAACATTATCAATGTACTTACTAAATTTCATTCTAATCCGATAAGCCGTTTGGGTGTGATTGGGGAACAAACATCCAAGCATCCTAACACATTTCACATTTAGAATATACTAAGTAGGATTTGTAAGAAAATGACCGTCAACGTTTCAAGCCAAACGTTTGGAAGAAACCATCTGTAACCATGTAAACTGATATTTTAATTTTATCGGGCAACATTGTAAGGCTACACAAAATTTCAGACAGAATCTGCGAACCATGCGACTTGATTTGTTGGTTTATATATTTCCAAATAATTGTTATCTAATTGCCGGAGTATTGGTAGACCTGACAATATTGTTAATTGTGTTAACCGTGTAATATGGTTTAGTTTAATTTATTCAGCGCGAATTCGTGCGACTCAATTGTGCATTAATTTGTTTACTTGGTGATGCTTTTAATTTTTTTTTAACATTCACTGAGGCTGTGTTTACAATTTTATCGACTTTTAAGTAAACATTATGAATTAATTGCATTGCATTGAAAAATGTTATTTTTATTAACCTAAAACACAAACATTCCAAGAAAAACCATTTTTTCACGACTTTCAATTTTCATTTTTCAAATTCAATAACAAAGGACCAATTGCCATATGCATGCTTCTTAATAGCTTTTCTCTTGCAACACTTTTTTTCTTGAGAAACTATTAAGTTTTATATGCTGGTTAAAAGAGGTGGGTTTCTCTTTGTACTACTCAAACTGTCAAATTAACATTTTAACAAAGTGCCCCTTGTTGGGGTTTGCCTCCCCGTGGCAATGAAATTTATACACTTCAGCTCTTCAGCAACCTGTGATGTTGTTGATGCCGCTGATCAAGCAGACATCATCATCTGTTGAAAGAAATGAATGTTTTATTATGTGAGTTTGTATATTTTTTCTAAATCGCATGTTGATGCTGCTTCATTGCATATTTTTGCTGTACGAATGTGTGTGGATTTTTATTCGGATGGATTCAGTGAGGCGCTATTTTGGAGATAAACTCAAAACAACCCCATCAAAATAAATACGGGAAATCCGTTCTTTTGAATTCAGATTTTTTTTTTATTTTTTTTTATTTTTTTTTTTTTTTGATTTTATTTGGTGTTGATATTAAATTTTTTTTGTCGATGTCGGTGTTTACTTAGGACAAGACTGAAAACATTTTATTTTTTTTCCAGATTTTCTTTTATTTTATCAAAACAATATAGGAAAGCAATATTCATATATTTTTATGAACCGGGGAATAGTTGGGCGTTTAAGTTTGCTTTATGAAATTTATTCTGGCGATAAGTTTTGTGGGATTGGAAATAGAGAACCAGGAGTTGTTATAAAATTACTTTTTGAGTAAGAAGGCAATGTTGTAAAAAGTTTATTGGAAAGTTTGAGTTTACATTGCTTTGACTTTGTTTGGGAATTGTTTTCATCACTTCCGCGGTGACATGTTTAAGTACTACCACTGTAAACAGTAAGATGTCCTGTTGCAAGACTCTATTTTAAATACTCTCTATCAGCGATTAATCGAGAGCTGCGAATAATGGAAACAATGTCTCGGTTTAGGTTTTCTTTGCGAGCGCTGAGAATTTTGTATAAGTTTTTCAGTAATTTGTCAACATTTTTTGTCTTAAAACAACACGATTTCCACAGTTTTTAAGGAATCTCATTAATTTTGTCAGTACTTATACATTTTTCTTTATATTTTATTTTTCTTTTCTTTATTCGTCTAAGAGAGACCGCACTGTATTTTATTTTTCGTCTGCACATGAAAATTTTAAAATACACTGTTTGCTTAGCTTTCGGTCCCAAATAGAAAAAGATGCTAACCGCAATGAAACCACCTGGGACGGGTCATTGAAAAATCGATAAAGATTTTTTTTAACTTAATTATTGCATTGGGGGAGGTTTAAAGTTGTGATGCCTCTACCAGGACTTTTATAGCATGAACTCAAGTGGCTTGAATCTTCTTAATTTCCGACTGTTGGCTCGTACATTCGAGATAATGTTTTGTGTTGTCAATTGTGTGCAGGAACGTGATTCTCAGGAATTTTCTCAACTATGTCGAAGGACATACATTTTATGTACATACATATCTGTAATCTTTTGTCGGTACCTGAGGGCGTTTTTCTTTAATTCCGTGATGAACTTTATTTTTGGATTGTTTAGTTTGTCTTGGCTTACTCGTTCTGTTTGAACCTTGTAAAAAGTTATTACGAATTGGTGTTAGGTATATCTCGAAACGTTTAAATGAAACATTATATCCATTTAACATTGTATGGTAAGACTAGAGAATAAAGAAAAGGCAGTAAGATCAGGTATATTCAGAGGGCTTGGTTCCATTTTCAATTCCGATATAGGTATGATAGGGTCTTTCATTAAGCGCTTTTTTAATTTTGAATTAAAAAAAAAAGAACAAAGTGTGTGTCATCGAAGATTTTTATCCCATTGAATGACCTATCGATGCGATTATGTGTGGAATATAACATCGTTTAAATGTCCGCCGCGGCTTCCCTTGGTGCGAGCATCCGAAGGGTCTAATTTTCCATGACCCTAGCGCATAAATCAGGATGAATTTGACCGATGGCATAGGTACTATTGACTTTGAGGGCCCCTGTGGTTTGTGACCTATTCGAATGGACTAGCGAGCGACGTAAGAAAACCTCACAAGAAAAAGTCTAATGGCGTCAAATTACACGATCTCGGTGGCCAGTTCACATCACCTCCACGTGAGATGACCATGCCTTCAAATTGATCGGGCAGAATGTCCAATAAGGCATAAGTTGTGTGGCTTTTGGCGCCGTCGTGTTGAAACCAGATGTAGTTAGCGTTCATATCATCCAATTCAGGCCAAAAGAAATCAGCGATCTATAACGCTCGCCGTTGACGGTGATGATCTGGCCAACGTTGTTCTCAAAGATATATGGACCGGTCAGCCCAAAATCCACACCAAACAGTGACTTTATCGGTATGTATAGGGCGCTTTTGTATCTCGTGTAGATTGGTATCGTCCCAAATTCGACAATTTTGCTTGTTCACGTACCCATTCATCCAGAAATGGACCTCATCGCTGGAGATGATTTTTCAATGAAAATTTGCAATTTGCTCCACATCACCCATTTTGATAAAACAAATTTATCATTTGCATGTGTTGTTGAACACTATATCCTTCCATGGTGATTTGGCAAAACAGACTAAATAAATGATAGCCAATTTGACAGATGTAGCTTCAATAAGATCCGCTAACAAATGTCAACGCTTGGAAGTCTCTATTGGAAGATCCTTTAAATGGCAAGCTATGCGATCGTGTAGATTTAAAAATCGAGATATCAATCAAATATGACATAACGATGATAGAGAAACTTATCTAAGTTATTCGTGCCCGTCCGTCTTTCTAACCGGTAGTATTTTGAACCACAGCCTCAACGGTTGGGGCCATCGTCTTCAAAATTTGGAACATTCTACAGGACTTTTTGTATTTTTTCATAATTTTTTTTAGTTTAAATAATAACAGTACCTGCAATAAAACAGTACTTAGAAGCTTATTTTTCTAGGAAACGGCTGAAAGAATTTGTATGAACAAAATCGTTGCATGGATAATGTTTTGGTAAAAAAAACAAGAACTAAGTAAGGTATCCCCCACAGGAAGTTTTTTTCGTCGACTTTCTCGAAAACTATTTTATGTACTATTTTTCAACAAATAATTAGAAAAAAAATAAATAAAAGCTATGAATTGCAAAAACTTGCAATTCAGTTGTGGCATTTATTTTTATTTAAATTAATTCTATTTAATGGATCTTAATATGTGGACAATAAATTTCATTATCAGGTAATAGTACCTTTGAATGTATAAGTGAAAACACATTTGCAGTAGGTATGGTCGTCAATATTTGTAAAAAAAAAAATATAGAAATCAACTTACAGGTTGACATTTTTTTCTTAATTTTCCTTCTTTTTTCTAATGGCTTTTTCGATGTATATATGTATATATCCTTTTATTTAAAATTAATTTAATTAAAAATTATTTGGGATTTTCATTGGCTAATTGCCCGTAGTTTATTGGTTTGTATGTCGCACTGCTAAAAGAAGGATCGGAGTTCGACTCCACGGTAGAGCCACCGTTTTTTTTTCATGTCCCTCGCGAAGAAATGACAAAACCTGGAGAAGTAAAATTTGTCTCGAAAAAGTGCATCTCATGAGCCGCTCGATCTCGGCGGTCTATTGTAGGTCATATAACCTTTAAGTAAAACCTTATTTTTCTCGAAAACAGCTGCAAGAATTTTTATGAAAAAAAAAAATCATTGTATTTCTATGGGTGTGGTATTAGTGGTTCCCCCAATAGGACTGTTTTTTCTTCTTCAACTTTCTCGAGAACTGGTTAGCGAATTGCAATTAAATTTGACATTCAGGTAGCCAAAAAGCCAAAACAATTTAACATAAAAAAATATTTTCAAATAAATGTTTTTTTTATATTTTTAATAATTTAAAAAATTCTATTTTTGAAAAATATATATATGAGCAAGCACGTGCGACCCAGCCGTGCAGTTTTTTCTTAATTGAAAATAAATTCAATAAAAGATTCAATAAAAACCGGTTTATTAAAAACCCGTTGCTACGATTTAAAAAAAATACAACTTTTCTCACTTTTTTAAAGAAATACATTGGCGTTTTAATTTTTCCGCTGAAAACTATTTTACTTACTTTTTTCAAACATTGACAAGACGACGTTCAATACAGGCTTACCGCTTAGCAGGAATCATCGGATTTTGAGGAAAGATCTTAAAATATACCCTTTCAAGATCAAGTTGGTCCAAAACCTCAATCTTGATCACTCAATCAATCAGAAAAAAAAACGTCTGGAGTTCTACAAACAATTCCTAAATGGCATCTTTGTATAATTTACGTACATTATACAATAAACATTTGACATCGAATTATATACATTTAGTTTATGTTAACCAAACATGTACTAAATGATAAAGAGGAATACAACTTCATTGCTTTCAACATGACGTATTTATATAGGTATATTGAACGTGTTTTTTTCTACATATCTCAGTGGTATATATTACATCTCATATGCATATAATATTTGTAATTAACTAACAATTTCAAATATCAGATCTGAAATTATTCAATGAACTTATAATTTACGTATAATAAACATCAAAGATTCCATGTATTACAAAGCATTTGACATCGAATTATATACATATATTGTATGTATTCAAACCATGTACTAAACGAAAAGGAATGATTTTCCAAAAATATTGTAAAGCATTTCCATTAAATAAACTTTTGTCTGTAATTTATTTATTTCATTAGTTTTTATCTTTTCGTTCAAAAGTTAATCCATATAGGTATACATGGAAAACGACTTTTGAGTCACCATGGACCTTCGGGATAGAAATCATGTTGTTTCAGTTGACAATCCATTTACAAGTTTCCTACCGACCACTAGAGGTTTCCACCATTGTTCGATTAAATGGCGTCTTCTTTTCTCTGTTTTCTATGAATGGACTCCCCTCAAAAATTGCTAGTTCATTAATTTATGTGTGTTCTAGTGATGTTTAATAAAATCAAAGTATTTCGTAGGTTATGAGCCTCGCAGTGCACCTCTTTTAAAATACCCATATTTTTGGCTAAGACGCCAGTATAGCCAATCCTTTCAAGCTTTCAATAATACCCCATGTAACATATTTGGTTAGGAAAATATTATCATTATTATACATATTTATTATAAGTATAAGTCACTAGGCCTTGGCTCTTTAAGGAGCTGTCGCGCCAATAAATTTGTATACATATTTATTTATTATATGTATATATTTCTTCTTATATTGATCTTTTTAAGCGCATTCGAGCCTCTATTTTAATAACCATTTAATATTATGCAAACACAGTGACTATGCAGCCTATTCAACAAAAAACAATTTTGGTTGCTCTGGCAGATCTCAGCAACTCATTCATCACCGTCTTAAAATTGTAAAAATACAAAACTTATCAAAAGTTTATCCTAATATCACAATTAAAAAATCTATGTAACACAGACATTGATAAAACTCATAAAAACAAAAATGCGTGTAATATTTTCGTCAAAATTGACATGCCAACATGTCATTGTTTTTCTAAAAAGCCCATTTAATTTCAGACTTCTGGGCATCAAAGCAATTTCGCATACATCAATCGTTTGTTGCACGTATTCATCAACAAGATGACATTTTTCAAAAACAAAAACAAATAAATCTGCAGCTTTGATGGCGCTACATCTTTTATTCCATGACAGGAAGTTTCATTTTAACCAGTATTAGCTCTTTCAACTTTCCTCAGCTTTTCCCATGCCCACGCTTGTGTTTTTCACATTTTATCACATTCACCCACATACAAAAAAAAATTAAACAAATTGTTCGGCCATGTGCATCAGATTGAGTGTGTCCTGTTTGTGTCGTTTTGTTTTGTGTGTCATGAATTTAACTTTCACAACTCATTTCCGTCTTTTAAATATTCATGTTGGCAAATATGGACACAAACTTATAATGAAACGGCAAGGCGCACTACAAACCAGCAATTTTCAGTGCCTCTCCTCACGATTCCATATCCTTCAACTTAAACGATACAAGGATAGAGAATGAACTGCGTTACACAGCGCACAGCAGTCGTAGAGTATCTATAATTATTGTACCAAGCCATATGCTTCGTCGTCCTCCTTAAGTCATAGTATAATGCACTTATATTACATTACACATGAATACAGCTGCAAAGTCATCGTCTACTTTTTTTTTCTTGCAAAAAATAGAAGAAAATGATGCAAAAAAAAAGAATTTAAAACAAGCCCAGAGTAGGTAGGTATATGGTGCATAGCCTGAATCCTTGAAACTTTCACACCAACATAGGCATATGCATTTGCAGCAATGCATCAAGAGGACTATATAATGCTCTTACTGAATGTGAGTCAATATGCTCAGGATGTTAGCAGGGATTTTAAAGCACTTTTTCTTCATTTTTATTTCCTCCTCATTCGTCGTTTTGGTGCTCCTCTAAGGAGCATAATCATATCACAGAAATGCTTGGTATACCGTTATACACCTACATATAGCTGTAAAGCTAGCTGCCGTATTAATAATTAACTTCAAAAAAGCAGGGAAAGAGTGAGAGTTAGTGAGCTTCGTTTCGAAATAATGTTAGAGGAGATTAAGTGGAATGAGAAACACAGAGAGAAAAGTCGAGGAGAGACTAATTTTTGATTTAAAGAGCACCGCATTCGAACTGATTTAAGAGAAAAAAAAAACGTTTCTTCGAAAAAAAGTAAATAAATTATACAAAAGCATTGAAATAGGCTTTAGTAACCTGCCAGGATGGTAGGATGCTTACCGTTACATGGAAACAAAAGTCCTGTGTAAACGGGAAATTGTTTGCATGTAATGTGTGAGTGCGTATTGTGTATAGAGATGGGATTTTTCATTTTAACACCTCACATATTTTTTGCTCTTCTATACTATGTAGACAACTGTCACCTGTTGAACAGAGAATATGGTCTAGCTGGCAAGGTGGAAGCCGAAGCAGAGTAGACTTTAGAGCACCACCAAAGTAAGGGAGAATGTATGGTTCGATGGGGATTTAAGACCAACATACACATGGTTATGGTACACATAAAAAAGCAGATGTTTCATCGGTTTAATTGAAATGCGGAATATGGTTTTAAAGGATGTGATGGGCAGTGTGGGTGAACTACGGAAGAGTGGGTGGTTTAATTTAAATGTTTTATAGTTTTCGAAGGGTGAAGGAAAATTTATGAAAAACAACGTTTAGCACAGGAAATGTTTGGGATCATGAATACCTACTTAGTGTTTGCGAAATTTTGTTTACCGAAAATCAGAACTTAGGTGATTTATAATGATTGATAGATAAATAGGAGGGACATTTAATAGGCTATCGTAATTATAAACTTTGCTTTGTTTATTCTTTAATTGCAAAGGCTACAATTCTCAGTCTTCGTACATATGTAAGTGAAATTGATATATCGACATTTTTACAACGGAATGGCTCATTAAACGAGTTTTGTTCAGTTTTTATACAAATATTCCTTATCAGTTTTTTTCATTTTAAATAATTTTGTAAAAAGTTTTTGCTAGAATAGTTGTTCTACTTAATTAATGTTTTTTACATTCAAGACCATCGCCACTTTTAGTAAAAAGAAAATGGTCAATTGATAAAAAAAAACAGCAATCCTTTCGTTCTTGCATTTCAATTTAAGGAAGCGTTTTGGTTTTTATTTTTTAAATACTTTTTTTTTAATAAACTATGCTGCGTACCAAAGTGGTTAGTTAAGACTCCCTTTTATTTCACTTTATTCTTATCTTACACATGTCACTTCTATGCAAATTATTTACAATCTGAACAGTGATGATCTTTTAGCAAAATATTTTTTAATTTTGAATTTCAACGGAATAACATTTCCAATGAAGTCATTTAATTTTTGTTTTTGGTTTTTTGATTTGACTACAAAACTACATGTTTTTTATAAAAACATTGAAACCTAGGCACTTGAGACAGAAGTCAAGAGCCATTCGAGCATCTTATGTAAAATCAATAAAAAAAAATTATTGGTGCGACAGCTCCTTAAAGAGCCCCAAGGTCTAGTGAATTATACTCTCAACCAGTCCAGTGTGTGTTGTTAATCTGCAAGAATGAAAGGGACCTACAGTTTACCACCGAGTACGAACAAATTTTACTCTTGAAGGTTTTGTTAGTTCCTCGCAAGAGGCATTACTCCGAAAAAGAAGGTGAATATGAGAGGGATTTGAACGAATATTTCGAAATGATGATGGCCAACAAACTTCTACAGCCAATTGGTTCTAAGCTAGCTGCTGTCAATTCCAAATCCAAAGTCAGTTGAAGTGCTCATTTACTTGCATTAACCATATCTAAGCCTTTAGTCTCCACTGCATCCTCGCGTTAGGTTCCATTCAAAGGTTTTTCAGTTTGGAGCTTTTGGCGTCTATCCGCTCCATATGTTCTAGAGTTTATAATGTTTGGATTTTGTTTGTTTTGGACAAATTATGTTTGTCAATGGAGAAAAGTATCTAGGCAGGACTCTTGACGCTAAGCTTAAATCGAACGTGCAGGTTAAAAAGCAACAAGAAGAACTCAATACTTAATTATGAGAACTAAATTGGTTGATTGGAAAATATTCTGCAAGAATAACGTTATGCACTCTTTATATTGCCTCTAAACGTTTATAAAATTTATGAAATGTTGGATAGAGATTGTACAAGGTGACCCTATTGGAAGATGCTTTAATTTTTGCAAATGGCCGCCAATGTAAAATCTGTTTTGACATTTGTGGGCTAGACAGATGCAGAATACAAGTGAACAATCAATGGAGCGATACACTAACCGACATGAACCGATATTTTGAACGCGGCGTTCCCAGGTCGCCTCATCTCTCGTTTTGGCGATTTGCACTGGCCCGCAAGATCACCCTGTTTAACAGTTTCAGACTTTTTTTGTGGGGTTTTTTGAAGTCCCGCGTTTACGTGAAGAAGCCCGAGACTCTTGAAGCCCTCAAGGACAACATTCGTCACGAGAGCGAGAATCTGTCGCCCGAAGTTCTCGCTGAAGTGATGAAAAATGCCATAAGATGAGCCCGTTTGGCAATCAATTGTCACGGCGCCCATTTGGCCAATATGATCTTCTCGACTTGACCAATAAAATTCTAAAGGCTTAAACAAACAGAATCGAAGTTTTTCATTTAGAAATAAAAGAGAGCCAAACAACATCGTATGGATGACTTCTTTTGACCCACCCTGTATAGGCTAAATGTGCTGGAAGGTTAAAAAGAGCTTGTATAAATTTATTCCTGATCCCCGCCATTTAAATTGAAGCTAGAATACATTCCCAGGAGTTAATGTCATAAAAATGTAATAAATAAGGTATATTAGACACAAACCTTTTATAGACGGGGATTTTTTTTTTAAATAAAAATTTATTCAACGTTGCATAGACCCCTTACGTAGTGTATCTATTCAGCCGTTTAAAGTTTTTTAGAGAATTCTAATGCATGAGAGAGTAAATGTATTAATGTTTTTTTTTATTATTATTATTTAATCTAAAGAAAAATCATTCTATTGACTCAGTTTCAAAGTTTCCCCACCAATTGATATTTAAGTGTTTTTGTTAATAATGGGCATTCAATTCGTTATCGAATTAACGCAGGTGTACCACAAGGATCTGTCCTAGGTCCCTTTTTATACAACATATACACTTCTGACATTCCAAAGCTACCAGAATGCCAAATTGCCATTTTTGCTGATGATCATCTTTTCATCACACGAATTTAGTCTTAATATTGAGACTAATTTACGTCATGTACTCGAATTGATAATCCAATACTATCAAAAATGGAAAATCAAGCTAAATACTCATAAATTACAAGCTATCTCTTTCAGTAGAAAAAGAAAATCTTGCGATCTTCCCAGTTATTAGCTTAATATTAAGGGCATAAGCATTAAATGGAACTTTAGTGTGATATATCAGTAGCAATCAATATGCTCTATCCATTTATCAATAGGAAGTCATGTCTGAGGAGCTCTAATAAAATGATTATCCATAAAGTAATAATTCAGGCAATTCTCTTGTACGGATGCCAAGTGTGGGGAAATTGTGCAAAATGTCACCTTAATAAACGTCTTGGAAATATTCGTTTCGAGACATGACTTCTATTATTCGTAGTCGATAATATTTAGTTATGTGAAATACAAAAAAAAATTGTTTTTTTTTTGCGATTTTTAAAGGGTTTGACACCAGAGTTACCACATTGAAATATCTTGGACCTGCGTTTTTGTTATAAAATACACATACTCTTTAGAACTAGGCTAGATTTGAGTGGTTATAACAATATTCTCCATTTTTTGAAAAAAAACAATGTTTTATATGTAGTATGACGGGATAAAGCCACGCTTGCATGTTGACTGACTTTGGTTTATATTATTTGAATAATACCACCTTTCAATACCACTTTTAGTCGGTTTACTCTCACACAGAAAACCGTACTGCGAACTCTTCGTATATTTGTAAAAGCTTTAGAAATAAATAATTTTGTATGTTCGGAATGGAAAACAGAGAAACATTTAATAACAATTTCAGAAATTTAGCGAAGCGTCAGACTTAAACAAACATTTCAGTTTTAAAAAAGTTTCAAAAATGTTTCTTGGTTTCTGAAAAGTTTTTGAAATGAGCATGGAATATTTAAAAAAATGTTTCTTTGGTGTGGGACGCGTGTTTTCACCTTCTGGTGCGAAAAAAATGTAAATGTTTCAATAAGTAAATATTTCGCAATTATATTTGGATTCATCACCTGAAACAAAAGTAACATAATTTGTACACGCGATACAGGCGGCAAAGGTTGAAAACTATATTGCATGTTAGCTTATAATAATTGCGGCTGATAAAACCTAGCACGCACCACCGCTATATCCACACATGGTCAGTCACATACGTTTATAATATTATTATTCGTTGTTTTTGTTAGATTTATAAGTTTTGTTATTTTTATGTTTTTTTCATTAATCGCTAAAGGAAGAAATTTAATTGTCCATATTATATTTTTAAGGGTTATTTATTTCTGTTTTATTCACACGAAAATAGTTAATATTAATTTTTTGTTTTTAGTTCCTATTATTTTCCGATATTTAGAATAGTCAGGACATAGGTTAAGGAGTATTTAAATTGAAAGCAAGCCATATCTTAATTCATGTTTGCTATTGTTGTTTGCTATATTGTCACTTATTCTATTGTACTGCCCCGTGGCTTAGTGGTTAGTGTGTTGGACTGCTAAGCGAAGGATCGGGATTCGACACCCTCTCAGAACCACCTTTTTTCCGGGGTACTGCCTCTACACAGAACTAACAAAACCTCCAAGAGTAAAATTTTTCTCGAAAAAGTGCATCTCATGTAGCCGTTCGGATTTGGCGGTAAATTGAAGATCCCTTCAATTCTTGCAGATTCACAACACACACAGGATTGGTTGAGAGTATAAGTAACTAGGCCTTGGCTCCTTAAGGACCTGTCGCGCCAATAAATTTATTTATTTTTACTTGCGATTATAGATAGTATAATGCAAGTTAGGTATTCATGCAGATTAAAAATTTTGAGATAACAATCAAACATGACATTACGATCATAGAGAAACATAAATATTTGAGTCACTGGCAAAATTCTGTCCGTCTGTCTGGCTGTCCGTCTATCTGTTTGTCAGTCTATACGGATGTATTTTGGACTGTAGCCTTAACGGTTGGACCAATCGTCTTCAAATTTAGAATTTAAGGTTATTTTGACATTCTACAGAGGAGTTTTTTGATTTTATTTTTTTACCTCAAAAATTAACGGTAACTAGTGATCCGATTACTACAAAAATTAATATTCGAAAATATGTAGGTAGCCTAAGTATATGCAGCCACTAAGCAATTATCTAGCATAAGAACAAATTCGTGCGACCCATTCGTGCATTTTATTTAAATTTTATTCGACTTTGCAATTTATTTCTCTGGAATAAGACATTTTCAACCTGAAAATAGAAGTGAAAAACTTAATAATAACAAATCTAATATTCAAGAAGATGGAATTTTCTATTCAAATAAATCACATAATGGAATTCTTAAACTGATTTTAAAACAAAACCTTTTGCCTTGTCCCATATAAGAGAAAAAAATAAATAAATTATTTTTTGCCTGCAAAACTTCTTTGACATAATTTTTGAAATTAATATTTAAATTTAGAAGACGTCGAATATAATTCTGGAAATGTCAAGTACATTTATTGAACTATATATACGGAATGTGGATGCTGTTAGGGGAGAGTAAGTGCGAGGCATTCGTGTATCACTTTTTCTGATAAGGATCTTAGCTTAATATGTGCTTATACGTCAAAGTACATGCTACCCAGTGTAAGGTGATGACTGATGACATATTCCTCAAGTAGAAACTGTATCTGTCTTACGTTTTTATTCAGAAAGTTTTATGCAAATAACAGTTGATATCTTATCGACGATTGGGTTGTATTTGGTTTCACTCCTATTTCAAAACCATAACATGCAAGGAATAAAGCCGTTTTTGGTTTATTAGAAAATTTTCGAGAGAACTTTTTAATCTCCAAAAGTCAATTTAATTCTAAATTGTGGACTTATCCGCCTTTTGCTGGATCTAAGAAAACTTAAAATAACTTATTAATATTTACCAGAACATTTGGTCACTGGGGCGTATGCGCAATATTGTCTTGATTTAAAAAAAATTGAAATAATCATGACATTACGATCACAGTAATAATAATATAAAATAATTATGTAATAATAATAATAACAATATTTTAACTCTCTGTATGTCTGTCTGTCAGTATGTATAACGAGTTGCAGCCTAAACGGCTTAAGCGATTATCTTCAAGTTTGATGTCTGTGATTCTTTTGACATTCCCCAAAGGGGAAATTGAAATTTAATTTGTAGGCTTAAAACAAAAGTATCTGCCATATAACAGTTAAGAAAAAGCTTATTTTTCTAGAAAACAGCGAAAAAGTATAGCTGTGACCGCACATAAGCCCTTTTTTATTGTTTTTAAGAGGAAGTTCCCATTATGAAGAGAAGAAGATTAGTTGGTCAGTAGGTATACCTACAATTTTTTCTAGTATGTCATTATAAGGCAATCTGTAGTTTTCATCAAAATATGTTTTCTACAATGATTTGAGGAAATTTTTCTTTTCAAAAAGTTGCAAAATTAACGGCACCTTTCATATGATAGTTTTTTTTTTTAATTTTTCGACTTTCTCGGTAACGGCTCATTAGATTTCAATGAAATTTGGTGTTTGAAAAGATCTAATAAGCAAATTAATTAATAAATTAATTCTGCATACCAAAGTTTTAGGTAAATATTTGTTTCTGTCTGTTTATAATGATTGTTTTCTTAAGGGCTTGAGAACTTTAAATAATTATACAAGATACAAATATTATTGAAATATTTTTTTTTATTATTTTAATTCGGTAGATAAATTTATGGTGTTTTTTTTAAATGTAATTTTTAGGTATATATTTGCTTCCGGAAATAAAGCCATCACCAAATAAATTTTGCAATATATTGATGGTTAAGAACGCTCTATGGCGAGTTGTGCCGTCTTGTTGGAATCAAATATCATCGATATTTAGCTGATTAATTTTTATAAACAAAAAATCAGTCAGCTTGGCTTGATAACGCTCAGCATTCACCGTAACGGCAGCTCCTTCCTCATTTCCAAATAAATAAGGACCGATGTCAGCGTGTAAGCCGCACTAAAAAGTAAATTTTAATGGATGTAATGGTGATTCGTTAATGGCTTGAGGATTTTCTTTGCTCCATACATGGCAATTTTGTCTATTGACGAAGCCATTTAAGCAGAAATGAGCTTCATCATTTAACACAATTCTTCGGTAAAAAAATTTCTATGAATTTCGCAAACAGATTAATTTTTTTAAAGTAAATTTCCACAATTTGAAAGCGTTGTTGACGCATTCATGATAAATTTTCAAACTTTATTGAACAGAAATATCAACCCAGTTTGACATTCTCCACTGTAAAACCATAGACAACAACCCATCAAAACTTCTCATGCAGCTACCCTATATTGTATATAATTATAGATTTTTTTTTGGAAATTCAATAATTTTGAAAAAAAAACTATATATTAAATTGTATCATTAGCTGTACCTTAATAAACACTAAGAAAATAAAAACCCTAAAAAATAAAAAAAAACTGGTTTATCAAAATCCGTTTTACAATTTTCGAAATACTTTTTCATAAATTCTTTGTTATTTAAGAAGTGTAATGGCCTACTACATTTCTTCTTAAATCCGTTAAGTGTTTTGTGCAAGTACGTGTGACCTATTTTTACTTGCGATTTAGGTGCTAAATAGCAAGTTATGGATTTGTGCAAAAAAAAATCTAACAATCAAACATGACATTACGATTATAGAGAAGTTGAAAATTGTGGGTCCGGAAATTCCGTACATCTGTCTGTCTGTCTGTTTGCGCCTCTGCAGCCTAAGCGGATGGGCCGAATTGGTTCAAACTTGGTATTTAGTATTTATTAAGTAGTATCTCGGGAGGTGTTTTTTTCATTTTTGCTCTAGTTCGAAAAATAATGTACCGCCATACAATTTTTAACAAAAAATTTGATTGACTCAAAAACGGCTCTAACGATTTTGATAAAACTTTCAGGGTGATAGTTTTTTACAACAGTACATATTTCAGTTAGAACGAATTTTTTGAAAATTGCTTTATAACGGTACCTCTCATATAACCGGTTTTTTCAAATGCGGTTTTATCGTAAACTATTATCCCGATTTCAATAAAACTTCGCACACAGGAAGTCATTTATAATTTAATTAATATTGCATTTAAAAATTTTCAAAAACCTTTTTTTTCGATTTCTTAAAATTTTCTAAAAAAAATTGGTTTTCGAAATATTTTGAAAATGGGTTGATTGATTTTTTTTTAAATAATTTTCCCAGATGAAAACTACATATTTCCTTATAATGACATACTAGAAAAAAATTGAAATATTTTTTCGAAAAGTTTTTCAAAAAAACAACTTTTTAAAAAAACTGGTCAAAGGATTTTCAATATTTTTTTTTCCCGATAAATATTTAGTTTTCAAATTTTATTGCATACTTGGTTTTCCCGAAAAATCTTTTAAGCTAATTAAAAAAATGAAAGAATTTTCTAAAAAAAAAATATTTTTTTATTTTAATAGACGTATGGTTTTCAATCTGGCAATACTTCTTTCGGAGTTGATCTTTTTGACAGCTGTCTCTTGATTTATGCTCAGTTTGGTTTGCCATTTCATAATGAATAGACTTACTCCCGAACAAGTTTGCAAATTGGGCAAATTTATTACCAAAATAATGGTTCGTTTCGGTGAATGGGCCCAAAACGAGATTGCCACCGATCCCGATTTTCACCAAATTGGGCCTCGGCTAGAATTTATTCGTGCCAGCCGCGGCGGCCACTTCCCTGAAATCATTTTTAAAACATAATGCAAAGCCTTATCTTAATAATCAAGCTAAATTCTTGGCCTACCATTAAACTATATGCGTTTTATTTCTTCTTGAAAACCACACGGCTAAAAAAAAACACCCTTTATATACATACATTATGCAGCCACTAAGCAATTATATAACATAAGAACCAGTTCGTGCGACCCAGTCTTGTATTTTTTTAAATTTATGCGACGATGTGACCGCACATATGAGCAATTACGTGCGATCCACTCGTACAATTTATTTAAATTACATTTATAATGTTGTGGAAAATCTAAAAATTCGCTACAGAAATCGTCGGCAAGATGCAGTACAATAATAAATAAGGTAATGCCACCATAAATAGTTAAAGGTAAATTATTTTTTTTTTAATTTTTATTTCAAAAAAGTAATAATAAATATAAATGAAATAAAAAAACGGTGATTAAATCGATCCAACCAGAAATATCTCTGATGGAATGGGCCGGACAATAAATTTAAGAAAAAAAAATATTTCGGAAATTGTAAGACCAGTTTTGATAATATGATGTTTTTTATATTTTATTTCTTTTGTTTTTTTAAGAAAAACGTTATTATGAGATATTGGTATGCAGTTTTTTAGAGTATGTATTCACAAAATTTAGAAAACATTTTTTTTAAATAAATTTTTAAAATACTGAAAATTTAACCTACGTGCTGATAATTATGGACATGTACGAGGAAGCAAAAACAAAGATTTTAGATACCCTGTTAGTATCACCGAAGAGATTTACATCAAATTTAGTAGGCAAATACAAGTGATTTGCTTTTTATTACAGTTCTTGACTATCTGCTTGAAGCTAAAGTAACGGACCCAAAAGTGCATTAGTTTTTCTTTGCTGACGATGGAGCCATCATAAGCGATGATCCTAGATCCTTGCACATGTCATATGGGTCGATGTTTTGGAAGGAAATGGGTACCGTATAAGTCCAACAAAGACGAAATACTTATGCTGACCGTTTTCTGATCTCTGCCCTATTCCAGATATTTATTTGAACAAAAAGTGCTTTCCAAATACGAAAAGTTAAAATATCTAGAATATTTTGATTAATAACGAAGCATCTTGTGACGACAATATTGGACAATATACAAATTTTATGAAAGTAGATAAACAGCATGAGCCGATGGCCTCAGTAGCCAGTGCTCGTAAGTGTTACTACTTTATAGATTTATCTACGGAGTAAATTAAAAATGTAATGTAATGTAAATAGCAAACAAATAAGAAGTAAGTAAATCCGAGGATGCCGGGAGGCATGCCGGCGTTTCCTGAGATCAAACCGGTACCGATAAACCCCACAGTTGGAACATTAGTTTGATGCAGTAAAGTGGGAGAACTGTGATCCCATTCGAGATCAGAAAGTCGTCTGGAATAAAAGGAAAGAAGAAGATATCTTCAAATATAAAATTTGATATAAATAATTTTTGAAAAATTAATATTTTTTTATATTTAGGTAGTTTATGTGCTTAACTGTGTTTTTTGAATTTTTCTTTTTTTTTAATTAAAAGATTAAAATAAAAACAAAGGTTTTTTTAACATTTTTCACATTTTTTTAATAAAATAAAATGGCGTTTAAATTATTCCACTGAAAATTATTTAACGTACTTTTTTGAACAATCAGAACTCACGAAAATCGATAATAACCTTGAACTGTCCTTTATATTTAAAATTTTATTATTTTTGTCACAAATGTTGCTGAGCTCTTTAAGACTGGAAGCGATGACTTCGTTAGAAGATTAAAATAAAAAAATGTTTTTTTAACATTTTTTTCACATTTTTTTAATAAAATAAAATGGCGTTTAAATTATTCCACTGAAAATTATTTAACGTACTTTTTTGAACAATCAGAACTCACGAAAATCGATAAAAACCTTGAAATGTCCTTTATATTTAAAAAAATATTATTTTTGTCACAAATGTTGCTGAGCTCTTAAAGACTGGAAGCGATGACTTCGTTAGAAGTATGCATCAACAGTGGAGATATGAGTTTGGCAGTCAATGAGGTCAAAACAAAAGTACGTATATTATATGCTCAAGGAAGGATACCCAAACTTCGGCGTCTTAGTCAAAACATCACGAAAGACAGCTCCAAACTTGAGATAGTTACGCATTTTGTCTATCTTTAGGCTCCGCTATAAGTCTAAGAACAAAACCAGTGCAAAACTGGAGGCAGATAGCCAGGGATCGAGCTTGCGGGAGAAGTTTGTTGGTTGCGACACTGTAGGTTAGTTTTTTTTTATAACACACAATTTGTGCTATTTGATACAACAGGATTGTTTTTTACAAACCTTGTTACCGAAAAGATGTTTTGGTTTGGTTTGGTTTCTTAATATTTTTTTTATATTTTGGTTTAAAAAGACACCATGTTGCTTTTCTTTTTCAATATGAAAAAAATCACTCCTTAAATTGGTTGCAATCACACTTGATTCAAAAATATTTAAAGTCAATTCAATCTTACTCACCTACTCAAACGCCAATCCAATTTGATTCGTAGATATCCGTTTATAGGCTTTTAAAACTCAACGAACTGTATCGTCAATGTAATATAAGCATCCAAAAGACAATTACTTACAAACCATTAATCCTCGTTGAAAAAAAAGAATCCAATCCAAGCAATGGTTGAACAGTTGACTATACTAATTTTTTCATTCAAAAATATTTTTTTTATATAACACTAATCTATTTTATTGCAAATTTAATACCTTTAGTATTTTAAATTATTTCCTTTGAAATTTACATATTTTTTTCCGAAAGAGATATTTATAATTTTATTCAAGGAAAGCAATTTTTATTATTTCATCCTCGAGTGGAGGATTTTTCGACACGAAATCCACCAAACACACATACACAACACAGCAGTGAATTTTATTGAAACAAATGTCTGAGCTCAGGACAAAAACATTATATTAAGGACATTATCATCATACCCAATTTGTATACCATATTCATTTTGTGTCGCATATTTTGTTTGCTCTTTTATTTTTCTCTTAGTATTTGTTGTTTTATTGAAATACACACACAAACGCACACGCACAATCCAAGACTTACTGCGAGAAATGTAGTCACAGATGGTTTTTAGGATTTTGCCTTTTCCTTATTGGGCTGGTTGTTGTTATTACTTTTTTCCAAAAGTAGCACTGTTGCCCTTTGTTGAGATATTCAACAATTGTGGAGGCGGGAGCCAGGGGGTTAGGTGATGAAGTTGGGCACCCAAATTCATGTACATACATATATATGAGATCTCATATCTTTGTTAGGGCTGAGATCCCCAAAAAAGGACACAACACACACGTCAAGACGAAAGAACTTGAGTTATTTTTTTTGGGTATATTCTATTTGTAGATGTGTGCACATGAGCACTTGGGCACAGGTAGTTAGCTCCATTTTTGCAGCTTCTTTTTGAAGTTTTTCTCTTCCTTTTTAATGGTTAATAAATAATACCATCAGGTCAAAGAAAAACAGGGATAGGATGGCAAATAATCAAAAAAAAATTTAACCTTATTAGGCATTTTTATTTGTTTCCATTTTCATAGATACTTTTGTATCTTTAAGTAATTCACCACAAATACTATAATTATTTGTAATTAAGTATCTTTTTTCAGCTAAGCTTCACTTCAAAGGCAACATTTCAAAAAATTTAAGACGCATTAAGAACCAGGAAAAACACAGAAAACTGAAAACCATTTAGGACGATTCTCGAAGCCTAGAATATTAAATGAGCCCTGCGAGGCCAGTTTAAATGGAATTTTAATTTCCATTTACGCTTTCTTTTTTTGTATGTATGTCACTGTAGCTGCAGCTACCAGCCAGTATTCGGATTTGAACTCATAAACTATTTAGGAAAAAACTAATGTACAAGGAGGAAAAGAATAAATAAAAAAAAACACTGGGTATAACTTTTCTCTTATTCTGGGAAATCTGAAAACCGCCCGCGACGTATGCAAACAATCTATCTGCCGGATACAACCAGACAGGTTGGAAATTCGTTTTGTACTGTGGAATACGAATTCATTTGGAGATATAGTAGCAACGAGGCACACGGAAACGGATATGGCTACAGCCACAGCGTACGAGACAGAGCGTGAATATTAAAGAGCGGGTTTTTACTTGCCGCCGTTTCCATGTTCTTACTGCTGATATTCTTCATACAACAAATAAAAGGAAGAATATGTTTCTTTGTCCAATTAAAATTAATACAACTTCAGAATTAAATAAATATGAAATCAAAGAAAAGCGTGCAGGACTTTTATTGTAAGGAACCTTACCGTAAACTAGTGAAGCAAGCAACCACCTAAGCTTCGAATATACTCAAATGTCTCCCATCCACCAACTTTCAGATTAAATTTCCACTGTCAAATTTCTCTTTCCTTCAGCCAGAGTGTAGTGTTGAATAATTTACTTAGTTAAGAGAAAAAGCAATTTCGAACAAGGACTGCAGTGCACCCAAATGAGTAAGTTATGGCTATCAGTACATACACATTCTTTACTTGCAAACGCTACCTTCCTTCCTTTTGTCATTTTAATATACACTACATTTTCTGCAATAAAAAAAAACCTTAATAACGTCAAAGAGACACTTTATTCTTAAAGCCCTGCCCCGCTAGCCGTTACCACAGAAGTATAAAGGAAACCATAAGTTAGTTTGTGCAGACAGCTGTGTCTGCATAGAAGACCTACATACACAGGAAGAGAAGAGAGATATCCTTATCCCTAAAACACGCGTGTTCTGCATACCTTTATAACGTCGAGGGAAACTAGTACGTCATTGGATGAAAAAGCTCCGGGACTCTATGCGCTATATTGCGCGTAAAAATAGAGAGAAGGGTGAAGAGTGTTTAACAACTGACAGTCTGGAGTGAAATGAGACGACACATTCCTATGTAGAATGGAAAGTGTTTTTTATTTATAGAGAACGCGGAGCTTTTGTCCTTATTTTTGCGGAAAAAAGGGAATGAGGTCGACAGAATCTGAAGCAATTTGTGTAAGGAAGAACTTTAAGAAAATATGAATTGCGTTTAAAAAGACGTTAATTTAAATATAAAATGTCGGATGTATAAAAAATATTTACAAATAACAAAATTATTTAAGGGCCATAGAGCGTTAATATTTCAGCTAGCAAAATGGAAACTAAACGCTAAAAATGTACGGCTGACTGTCAAGTAGAATTTTAAAAAGCCTTTGACAGGGCCTGGATCGGGAGCAATCATTTCACTCGATTGGCGGACTTTGTGGATAACGAAATTATTTCAGGATTATTTTACTAAAACCCTGAATGTTTAAGAATACTAATCTAAGATAGTTCATTAGGATATCTGAAAGAGATATAGAACACTCTATTCGGAATGTGAAGATGTATTCTTAACTTGCAGTGGCCTGTAAGATATTCCTGTATGCTGAGTCTGACGTGGTTATTTTTGCACAGTTCGTTAGGCCTACGAATTCGAATACCAGTTTATAACTAGCTAATGCTGTAAAAGTTTTTTAGTGTTCTGAATGCTGCCTGGCTTTCTGACATGATGACAATATTTTGGTTTCTTTATTTTTATTTGAATTTTTTTCCTGCCAATTGCACGTTAAATACTAGTAGAATGTCAAACTTCTCCCATTCGCATGCAGAATTTTGTTCTGGGTCTGAAAATCACATAACTTTGCCTTAATACTGTGATATTTTGGCCTGGGTTTCGACAAATAAAACTCAATCAAAATTCCAAATTAATACAAAAATCCCTTTATTTTATTAAACACAACGTCTTTCAGTTTAAATAACACCAATTTAACTTATTCCACTTATTCACAATTCATATACGTTTTTATCATTCAACACTTTTTATTTAATCTCAATTCAATCACTTTTTATTAACGCTTCCAGTTGTTAACAATTAACAGTCCAAGTTCGATTTAGTACTCAGTTAAAACATGTTGCAAATATGTAGCATACTTTTAGGCGCATGGTCGTTGTACACAATGAATGTTGGTTGTTGTACACAATGAATCCAACAGATGGCGTTAATTTACAAAATGTATCCTCCGAATATCTAAACTTGTTGACACATCACATTGTCCCCCTCTTAGTTTTGTTCGTCCCGAACAAGCACATCATCATTGTTTCCGTGGTTACGATGCAGTCGATCCACATGGACAATTTTCATTTTTGCTCTTGGTCCTCGTTGGATTCGGAAAACGACGTCATTAATGCGCGTAACTATTTGGTAGGGACCATCCCAGTCCTGCTGAAGCTTGGGCGATTTTCCCTTTCTGCGATATGGGTTATAAAGCCATACCAGATCTCCCTCAATGAATTCAGGTGCTGTTGCTCTCGCATCGTATCTGGTCTTCATGCGGTCACTCGCAATTTTTATGTTGTTTCTTGTTCTCTGGTGAATGTCGTTGATCCTTTCTCTAAGATCTAACACGTAGTCCTCTTCGCATTTTGGATCTTCAATAGGAAATCCGAATCTTAGCTCACTTGGAAGCCGGGTAGTTCGGATGGAGTGTATCCAGTTGTACTATGAACCGCATTCTGGTAGGCCATAAGAAATAAAGGAATTCGCCGATCCCAATCCCGTTGGTTCTCGTTCACGACTTTGGACAGATGTTCCTTCAAGGTCTTGTTAAATCTTTCTACCATTCCATCAGACTGTGGATGAAGAGGTGTTGTCCTTGTTTTCTTTAACCCGAGTGATGCGCATACTTCCTGGAATACCTTCGACTCGAAGTTTCGCCCTTGGTCGGAATGCAATTCCATAGGCACTCCGAACCTGCAGACCCAGTGGTCCACTATCTGCTCGACAACGGTCTTAGCTTCTTGATTGGGTATCGCAAAAGCCTCCGGCCACTTGCTGAAGTAGTCCATGACAACCAAGATGTAACGGCTACCGTTTTCAGTTTCCGGGAACGGGCCTGTGATGTCAACGGCGATTCTTTCAAACGGGGCGCTCACGTTGTACTGGTGCATTTTACCTCGTGTTTTGACTTTGGGTCCCTTGCTAGCTGCGCAGTTGTGCACTTTCGACACCAGCTCTCTACATCGTTTCTCGCGCTTAGCCAATAAAAGCGTTCCCGTACCTTCTCCAGTGTTTTATTGATTCCCAAGTGCCCACCGGATATTCCAGCATGCATTTCTCGTAGGATCTCCTCTACTTTCGATCGTGGAACCACAAGCTGCATCTTAAAGGATCTTCCATCCGGCATTTCCCATTTTCTTCGCAAAACACCATCTTCCACATGGAGAGAGTCCCACTGCGACCAGTATGCCTTTAAAGTAGGAATTTTGTCGGAGATGTCTCTTGCGTTTGGTTTCTCCATAGATTCCTTCCATGCAAGGATTGGCTCGATGTCAGGGTCTTCTTTTTGTGCATTACGAATTTCTTCGGCACTCCAACCCTCTACAGGTTCGGCTCTTATTCTCTGGACAGATATACCTTCATCCTTTTCCTCTTTTCGCGCACAATGTTTGCAACTGGGCTTACATGGTCTGCGGAAAAGCGCGTCCGCATTGCAGTGCAGTCTTCCCTTGCGATGCTGTACTTCGAAGTCGTAAGTCTGCAATCGTTCGATCCATCGTGCTACTTGCCCCTCAGGATTTTTGAACTGTAGCAACCATTTTAAAGCGGCGTGATCGGTACGCAGGATGAATCTCTGTCCATACAGATATTTATGGAAAAGGTTTTGTCGCCAGTATCAGAGCAAGGAGTTCCTGTCTGGTTACACAGTAGTTTCTCTCTGGTCGCGACAGAACTTTGCTGAAATAGGCTACCACTTTCTCCTGCCCATCGTGTATCTGCGACAGAACTGCTCCAACACCCACGTTACTAGCATCCGCGTTCACAATAAATGTTTTGCCAGGGGTGGGGTAAGCTAGTATTGGTGCCTCACAAAGTCGCTGTTTTAGATGTTGAAAGCTTCTTTCGCACTCACCTGACCATTTAAATTGTCTACCCTTCTCAGTTAGCTGGTGCAGACACTTTGCGATTCCTTCTTTTTCACTAGTACAACGGGTGATGCCCACGGACTTTTTGAGTTTTCGATTAGACCGTCTTTTTCCATGGTTGATATCATCCCACCGACTTCCGACTGTTTTGCCAATGGAAGTCTTCTAGCAGGTTGTCGGATCGGTCTGCTATCGCCGGTGTCTATTCGGTGCTGTACTAGGTGTGTTCGACCATAGTCTCCATCCTGCGATGCAAATATATCAGCAAACTCGCCAATGAGATTTTTAGCCATGGTTTTCTGCTCCTGATTTAGCTCACAGTTTCCAAGGATAGCATTACATACCTCAGCCAATTTTGTTGCAGAAACAGGACTCGCAGATTCACTCCCAGATGTTGTCGATATGGCTGCAAGGGGTACGCATCTTCCAATCACCTCTCCTTGTCTGAGCTTGACGGAGTGTTTGTTCGGATTCATCAGCCTTACCGGAACCATGTTTTTCTTTGGTTCCACTAAAATCTTTCCAACGATATAGCTTGAAAAGTCCTCTATTATCTGCTTCAATGAAATAGATTCGGTGGTTCCCAGGATCACCCTCCAAACGCGTCCAAAGAACTGTCTCTGAAGAAGGTGGTAGGACTTCATCTCTGCTTATAACCACCCGAAGATTCACAGCGTTCTCGTTTCCGTATACCATAGGGATCTCAACGGTTCGATACCTTAACACTTGCATTCGAAGTTATATGATTACCTCATGTGCCTTAATGAAATCCACTCCAATGATGCATTCGTCGCATATGTCGGCTACCAAGAATGCATGTGAGAAGGTCAACCCTGCCAGTTGTATCTTTAGAAACACCTCCCCGTATACTTTTGCTGCTTCTCCCGTAGCTGTCTTCAGAGTGTAGCAGCTGGTGTTATGTAGCCAGGATGTCTGAACAAGGTCTCTTCTGATTATGGAAGCTGTGGCACCCGTGTCGATAGTGGCCACACATTTTCTGTTTCTGATGACTGTCTCCACTGTCAAGCTCTTGCTGCAGCGTGTAGTTTGCGAAACTTGGATGATGGTCCTGGTGGCGTCGATTCCATCAACCAACTTCAGCCCCGCGAAGTTGGTTCTTAGGCGTTTCCCGCCTGCTGTTGATCAGAAGCTTGTCCAGCAGTGTGAGTGTTATTCCTGCCAGATGCTTCGTCATTCTGCCTCCTCCTTGCGCAATGTGGGCAGCTTACCTGTCTAGGTGGAGATCTGCATTGTCGCTGTAGGTGTCCTAGCTTGTTGCAATTCCAGCATCTCATTTGACCTCGAGCAGTGTTCGGGTTTTGTCTTTCAATATCGACACGTTGACATGAGCACTCTAGCGTAGCCATTTCCCTGACGCGATGGCTAGTTTGCGAAGCTTGGTCTGCTGCTTCCATTGTCAGGGCAAATGCTAAAGCCTCAGCGAGCGTTTTCTTACCTGCCATTCTCACAGCCATTTGTAGTTTTCCATCTGCAATGGCATTAGTGAACGCATCGGTTGCCAGTTCGTTTATGATTTTCCTGCTGGTATCGGGATAAGACAAATTGGCCAAGCGCTCGATGTCAGCTTGCAATTGTTGTAGCGTTTCACCTCTTGTCTGGACCCTTCGGCGCAACTGGACTCGGTAAACTTGCTGCATGTGCTCGTCGCCAAACCTCATCTCGATTGCCTTGACCATGGCATCATAATCATGATGTTTGTCTTCAGGAATGGTCTGCAGCAATTCGGCAGCTGTTCCTCTGAGCGCAAGCGTAAGAGCAATTGATTTGTCTTCGTTGTCCCAGTTGTTCGCAAAGGCGGCAGCTTCAAACTGCCTCTTATAAATTGGCCATGATGTTTGACCATCGAAGACAGGGGGCTGCATTTCTTTTCGTCGTAGACGTTCGCTTGAATATTCCCGAAGTTTCTGTTTCCTCAAAGAATCAACCTCCTTAGCCAGATGTTCGTACTGTTGTTCTACACTATCTACTTGCTTTCCGAATTTTTCTTCTAAAATTTCTATTTTCTGGTCTACTATTTGGAGTCTTTTGTCGAGGAAAACATTCTGTGCATCGAGCTTATTTTCGAGAGCATCCCTTTGTTCGCTTAGTTGCTTCTGGAGAACTTCTAAAGAATTCTTTTGCTCATTCTTTTGTTCATCAAATTTACGTTCGAGAACGTTCTTTTGTTCTTTCGAGGAACTTTCCAGAGCATCGAATTTCGACAGAAGCAACTTCATGAAAGCAGGCATTTCATCGGCTGTACTTACTCTGCTTTCTCTCCCTTGTTCTTCAACATCGAACAACATGGTATCGGGGTCTCCACCATCCTGAGTGATAGCATTCTGAAGTCGAAGCAAGAGTTCCCTTTTTACTCCCAAAGTCTGAAGATTCCTTTTTCCTAATTCTTCTTTCAACTCAGCTGTTGTCAATTGTTCTAATTTGCGACCCGTTTTATGTAACTGAAACACTATTTTCACAACACAGTCAGTTTTATTTTAATGTCTCTTCTAGAAAGATCTTTTTCCAACACTATTTTTAACAAAAAAATACTCGCTATTCACAGTTTTATAGCACAATCAGTTCAATAGTTTCTGGAAAATTCCACTTTCACAATTAAATGAGTCACCGAAACTGTTTTAGAAAATGTCACTATGGAATTTTCTAGCACTTTACTGAGTTTTATCCCACTTCTGACACCAATGTGATATTTTGGCCTGGGTTTCGACAAATAAAACTCAATCAAAATTCCAAATTAATACAAAAATCCCTTTATTTTATTAAACACAACGTCTTTCAGTTTTAATAACACCAATTTAACTTATTCCACTTATTCACAATTCATATACGTTTTTATCATTCAACACTTTTTATTTAATCTCAATTCAATCACTTTTTATTAACGCTTCCAGTTGTTAAAAATTCCACTTTCGAAAATAAACTGAAGCTCTCAATGCAATCTACTCTTGTATTTATACAAGTTTACAAGCTTCTGGAAGCTTCTGTCTGGTTCAGGCACAATCTAAGCTTTCGGTACTAATTCGAGTCTCGAATTAGTACTTCAAGTTCGATTTAGTACTCAGTTAAAACATGTTGCAAATATGTAGCATACTTTTAGGCGCATGGTCGTTGTACACAATGAATGTTGGTTGTTGTACACAATGAATCCAACAGATGGCGTTAAATTACAAAATGTATCCTCCGAATATCTAAATTTGTTGGCACATCACAATACATTCGCGACCCATCAGTATACGTATACCACTTTAAGCATTTATGTGTACTTTATGAGTTTAGCTGACTGTTTCATCTACCACTCGTTTTTTGTTATTTTCGTTCTGTACGAAGTTATACTTTTGAGTCACACAATCTCTTTGACTGTCATGAAGGTTTGATTCTGATAGCCTGTAAATCCAGTTTGCTTGAAACTAATGATTTTTACCGTCCCAGGTTCGTCAAATCCTAGGTATGCAAATCTAGCCACTTTCTACGGCAACGTGTAGCGGGGTCAAATTTAGAATGACTATGTTGCTGCTGTAGGGCAAAATCTCATCAATTTCCATTGATGTACAAGGTGGGCCAAAAGAAGTCATCCGATGTTGTTTGGCTCTCATTTTTGTTCTAAATGAAAAACTTCGATTCTGTTGTTTGATTTATTTATTTGAACCTTTAGAATTTTATTGGTAAAGCCGAGAAGATGATATCGGCCAATGGGCGCCGTCACGATTGGCACGAATGGGCTCTTTTTATGGCATTTTTCATCACTTCGGTGAGAACTTCGGGCGACAGATTCTCGCACTCGTGTCGAATGTTGTCCCTGAGGGATTCTAGGGTCTCGGGCTTGTTCACGTAAACACGGGACTTCAAAAACCTCACAAGAAAAAGTCTGGACAGTGTATGCCGTAGCTCCGTCCTGTTAGAACCACATGTTTTCCAGTACTAATTCGTCTAATTGCGGCAGAAAATACTCGGTTAACATGGCCCTATAGCGCGCATCGTCCACTGTTGTCGTTTGGCCGGCGGCGTTCTGGAAAAAAATGGCCCGATGACTCCTACAGCGTGAACAGCGCACAATGCAGTAACTTTGAGCGAGTGTAATGGCTCCTCGTGCATTACTCGTGGATTTTCGGTGCCCCAGAAGCGATAGTTTTGCTCGTTCACGTACTCGCTGAGGTGGAAATGATGATTTTGGTCGAAAAATTGTAGGTTACACGCGTTTGGCGGTCGACAGGCAGCAGCTGATGCATGAACTGGACTTTGTACGGGAACATGCGCAAGTCTTTGACCAAAATTCGCTTTAGAGACGACCGGTTGATGGTTAATTGCGAGGCACGGCGTCGGGTTTATGTTTACGGCGACAGCTCGACATCTTCGTCCACAGCGGCAATATTCTCGGCACAACGGGTGCTCTGGGGCCGGCCACTCTTGGCAACATCTTGTGTGTTCCCATACTCTTTAAGGTTGGTGGCCAAACGGCGCAGTGTTTGCGCAGTCGGTGTCGGACGGCCGTGGAATCGGCGACGGAATTCGCGCTGCGCCAACACTACAGACGAATTCTTACACAAAAAAATAGACACGATTATTCCGCGTTCTTGGGGAGTGTATCGCTCCATATCTTGTTAACTTCTATTCTTTATCTGTCTAGTCCACAAATGTCAAACAGATTTGACATTGGCGGCCATTTGCAAAAACAAGAGCATCATCCAATAGAGTGATCTCTTTTGGCCCACCTTGTGTAAGCATATGGCCCGTCATTGTTTTTCCGACACTTATCCCGATATTCAAGATATTTTGAAATAAATAGCATATTTTTTAAGAAATTAATTAATAAAAAAAACTGAAATCATGCAATAAGAATTAAAAAAAGTCATTTATTCACAAAAAAATGCACATTTCGGATTCTTTTCCCTTTCCATATCTAAAATAAACACAACATAGGATGACTACAAAATGTTTTATTTTGTATTATTTTTAAACTGATTACAAGTTATAACATTCCGTCCTTTATAGTTACTGACTCCCATCGTCTTTCAAGTTTGAAGTTTGACGACTATTTGTAGACTGACGTGAATGCTTAAGGTTAAGCGTGCTTTCTTTTTTATTTGTATTTCTTTTATTTTTGTGTGTTAGGTCCAATCGTTTTAGCACATCGTACAATCTTGTACATAATAAGCAAATTTGCATTCGGGTGGTTCTGTATGCTTTTATCTACTTTTAGCGTATGTTATAATTGCATTCGGTTAATTATTATCTTTTCGTCTGTAGAGTATTACATTGCATAAACGGTGTTCAATTATATATATATGCATTCATAGATACCTATATGAACATTGCTCTTAAGATTATTTTGCTTTTATTGAAATTAACGTTATTGAATAGGTAATTAAATAAACTTTGAATAAAAACTTAATATTGTTGATACATTGTTACAATTATTTATTTTCAGATTTATTTTCATTATTCTGTGTTTCTACGCGAGGGATTTGATATTCACTAATATGCTAAATTAGTATATCTATTGAGATGTTTATTTACCAGCTATTTTATTTTTAATCTCGAATTGCATTAATTTGATAACACAAACCTCTAAAATATAACTGATAGCTGAAAACGTCGTAGGATGTAGTTTTCTGTGCTTCCTTCAATTATTTCTTGCACAAAGCTTAACTTATTTTTAAGGACATTATTAATGCATATCTTGTAACTGTTCTCTCTAGCATTTTTCTTTTCGACACTCTGAATATCAATTTCGATTTTTATTCAAAACCGTAAGTGTCGTAACTTATTCAATGCCCATATTTTCCATATAACTGTTCTTAATTTAAATAAAAACATGAAGCTTTACTAAAGGCTCCTATTCAAAAAGGAGACTGAATTAATGTTAAAAAGCGTAAGCCATCTATCTCATACTTTTTTTTTGGTCCTCATAACACTGAGCGGTGATAATGATGTTCCTGATTTATGCACATATTAAGTTCTGGGCTTCCTGCCTTACTGATATAGTATATGTAAGTAGTTGCTGCCCAGAAAGTAGTGGCATTGTTAGTTTAAGCCTATGAATTGTTTTCGAAAACTGATGCTTGTTCATGTTTTTCTCATCTAAAGAAAATTATATATTATGGGAACAGCTTACTTTTGGATGAGTCGTTCGAAATTTGTGACTCTGTCATAGCCAACCCATCAAAAAAACTAAAGACGAATTATTTTTAAATCTAAAATAATCCCAGTTTTCTATCTAATCCACTATGCCGCGAAATATAAATTTAAAAGTGTAATAAGTGTCGCCTTGTTAGAGAAAGTGAGGAGATTCTTGATCTTCTTAAATTACATTCCGCTAATGTTTTTTCTTATAATCAGCTCGTACTAAACATAATTATGTTATTTAATCCGAAATAAGGCAACACGAGGATGAAAACGCGCATTTCCTTTTCAAAATTGAAGCCAAAAACGAGTCCGGTAAGTCATTAGAGTATTATTGTTAAATAATTTCAGGGGAGGAATGCCGCTAGATATTTTGATGTTGCATGCCATATGCGATGGACAAGAGTTTGGAAACAAATATGAAAAGCCCAGATGGTGTCGTCATTTAAACAAGCAATTCCAATATTTATTACCTCAGAACTCTAAATAGAATATTGCCTTTTTCTTCAGCAAAGCAATGAAGAGATGACCTTTCCCTAGATTGCTGATCAGGCCTTTCATTTTCCCATAATACTCACTGGAAAACAATGTTAACAAACATTTTATATTGGTCTATAGCTCAAGTTTTGGCATCTATAAGAAAAAAAATATGCTTCTTCTAAATTTTAGTGCTAGGACTAACGGTGCCTGCCTAACAAATGTTGGATAGCAAATGCCTCTTACGATTTCAATAAAATTTCAATGCAAAATAATTTTACCAGAAAATTCTCTTTGTCATAACATATAACAATTTTCTAGATTTTCAACTTTCTCGATGATGATTCAATCGATTTCTACAAAATTTAAAAAAAAAAAACAAAGTCTGTATACCAATATCTTGAATATATTTTTCCGTTTAAAACTAATTTTTCAATATATTTTTTTAAAATATTCGAATATTTTCAAATTTTTCAAATCAGCTCTTATTGATAAATTCTAAGATAACACCAACCAAAAACTCTAAAAACCCTTTAATAAACCGAAAAAAACACGATTTTATCAAAATCGATCCCACAGTTTCGATTTTTTTTTGTTAAGGGTTTTTATTTATATTCAGATCATGTTATTCTTCTACACTAGAGTAAGTAAATCTGTCATTGACTATTGTGCGGTAAACAATGATTGGAATGATTTACTATCCAAATTCGAAGTACAATGTAAGAATTTCTCCGATCACTTGCCTATTTTTGTGGAATGGGAAAATGTTGCGTCATCAGAGCAAAGGAACCTAAAACTATTGCCTCGATTAAATTGGAATCAGGATGATCTATTGGTTTATCAAAACAAGTTGAACGCTAATCTTTTAAGTCTAAACGAGTTATCTAAGTCAGTTGAAGTACATTTCAATCAACTTATTTCTTGTATAAGAAATTCTTCATCAAAAACCATTACAAATAACTGTAAGAAGTTCAATAATAAGTGGTTTAATAATGATTGTATGAATGCCCGAAGAAAATCATTTGCTCTTTTTAATGTGATGAGAAACTCCAACTTCATCTATCGATACCTTAGAAATTGGTATATCGAAGCAAATTATTATTATAAAAATTTATGCAAACAAAAGAAAACGGAATTTGACAACAAACAAGCACTTAAACTTTGTCAAACAAAAGACGGAACAAATTTTACCATAGGTACAGGAGTATCAGCCGAAGTTCTTTCGATCTACTTCAAAAATTTGCTTTATGGAAAATCTGGTCTACTTTTTATGTATGCTGAGCCTCTTTCTACTAACGAGATCCTAGATAGTGAAATAACACTGGAAGAAGTTCAATATGTAATCACTAATGCGAAGACCGGTAAAGCACCTGCTGAAGACGGAATCCCATTTGAATTCTTCAAAAACTACTCTACTCCGGCGTTTATATGTCGACTTAAATCATTCTTCCACAAAGTTTATTTGAATAAAGATATAACTTCATCGTTCAAAACTTCTATAATATTCATGATCCACAAAAAAAGGAGATTTGAATAATGTAGAAAATTATCTCGGTATCTCGTTCATGAACGTGCTGGCTAAACTGTTTTGTGGAATACTCGCCAATAGACTAGAAAGATGGGTAGAATGGAATAGCATCCTTTCGGAATTTCAAGCTGGGTTCAGGAAAGGATACTCAACCGTGGACCATATTTTCACGCTGACATCCATTGTAAGAGCATATCAAGCAAGAAATAAAAAAATATACGCGTTATTCGTCGACTTCAAGTCAGCGTTTGATCTTGTAAATCGTTTGCACTTTTTTATAAACTATCGCAATTAGGTATATCCACAAAGTATATTAATGTTTTGAAGGAAATGTATAGAGACTCAAAAGCAGCTGTTTGGGATGGTTCGCACTACTCACAATGGTTTGAAACAGACTCTGGTGTGAAGCAAGGATGTCCTCTAGGCGCTCTTTTGTTCTCGTTATTTATTAACGATGTTGTAACGCACTTTCCAGAAGGAATACGAATAGTTGAAAAGAAAGTTAATGTGCTTCTATACGCTGGTGATATAGTGCTGCTGTCAGAATCACGCGGAAATCTCCCGCCGCTTAGCCGAGTATTGCAGTAAATGGGGGCTCGTTATTAACACGGACAAATCAAAAGTGGTGCTGTTTTCTAGATCTAACCGGAACCAAAACTCGTGTAGTTGGAATTTTAATGGAAACCGATTAGAGATAGCAGATGAGTACAAATATTTGGGAGTTAAACTAAATAAGACTATTAATTTCTCTAACACCTTGATGAGAAAGCCAAATCTGCCCAAAGCTTGATTATTCAACCTTGGAAGACCATTTTCACTAACGAACGCATCATATTATCTGCTCAGTATAAAAATTTTAGTGCTGTGGTTAAATCGACACTATGTTATGCATCGCAAGTATGGGTTGATAACGAACATGCTGTGAAAGAAAAGTTTCATCGTTCTTTTTTGAAAAAACTGTTTAACCTTCCGCTAAATACACCAAACTATGCATTATATTTGGAAAAGGATCTTACTAAACTTTACACATCTACCCTTAAGTCGCAGGCGGACTACATCGTTAAGCTACTGTCTTCTCCAAACGATCGTTTATAAAAAAAAATGGCTCTATACGAAATGAGGAACAAAGACTGGTGGGCGCTAAGGTGGATAAGCTTAGGACATGCTTGTGGAGAAGTAGTGACGTTCGATCCAAACAACTTATGAAGTTTAAAAGAACCGTTTTACCGCATCATTCAAGCACACGAATCCTCAGGAAGATTTCCCTAAGACGGGACGAAATTAAGACAATTCTGTGCTCTCATTTATAAAAACTAGCATCATATGCACATTCCTATAAATATGTAAATTTACATACATAATGTGTGTTTATCTTTTGCACATAAAAATAAATTATTAAAGTCAATATTATTTTATAATATTATTATATAACTCTTTCGCCTAACATGAAAACCAGCAGTTTCCAAAACGCAACATTAAATTTAATTTCTTTTTTTTAATACAAACAAAAAAATCACCACACTCCATCTCCATGTCGATGCTTGGCCTGGCACCTTCTCCATTCGTTCAAAAGTTCCAACTTGAATGCTTCTTACTTTCATGTCGTTAGCCATCTGTCTGGTTCAACATACTTTTTAGCTTCCTGCTGTTTACAAAATCCCAGAATCCTCTTGAAGCCTATGGAGCATTTAGTGGAGTATGTACGATGATGTCTATCGTCATGCTGTTTCTCTACATGCATATTCAAAATGAAGGCATATCCTTTTGACGCTAAAAAGGAATCATTTATGCGAACAAAGTTGATGAAAATATTTCGTTAAACGAATTATTTTTCTTTGAATTAAGATTTGCATATAACCTGCAACCAAGCAATGTCTTTCGGAAGAGAAAGTGAGTATGATTCTATATTTCTTACAAGATAACTTAATGTAATTTTAAATTTTTTTTAGACATTTGTTAGATTTTTTTAACTCATATTTGAAGAATTTTTCTGCCCATCAGAGATTGAAAGTTAGTCAGTGTATGTTGGTTTTATGGTTAAGTTTAATGATTGTCATAAATCCTTCTGGAAAAGCAATAAAAATCAAGACAAGCAAAGCAGATTTTTATGGGACTTATGCGTGTATTGTTCTGCATATGGTAACTAGAAAATGATTAATAGCACTAGATGCTTGCACTTAAGTAGAAGCGATTTTTTTTAAAGATTTTTATCACTGCTGTTAACTATGTGTGTTCTTCTTTGCCTTCTCTGAAGAGTAAACAATTGGTTTGTTATTGTCGATGAGCGTTGGAACCGAAGATGTCGAGGAGTTTTTTATATTTTTTACAAATGACCAAAAAATTTTACTGCCTTTGGGACACTGCAGAATTTTTTGCCGTAATTTTTGGTCATGCAAAAATTTGGTTCTTTCTATAACGGAGTTGCATGAATTCCTTGCTTGTTTGTGCTTTTTCCGATTTTCCTCTGTAGGGTTGGCTTTGTAAGATCGGAAACTTACTTCTTTGAGCCTGATAGCTTCTTTACACTCAGAATTAAACCAAGACTTTTCTTTAGGTTTGATGCTTTTTACTCTATTAGGAATAAAAGCACGCCACCAAACGGTCCTGGTGGGAAGTTTTTCTTTAACTGGATGGGTGGGGGATGAGAAATTAGCTGAAATGATACAATGGTCTGAAGTGCCAAATGGAGAAGTTACACTAATGGTATATTTATCAGGGTGAGAAGTAAGAAACAAGTCAAGAGTATGGGCGGCTTGCCCAGCAACATCCGGTATACGCGTTGGTACATCGATCAGTTGGGTAAGGTGATGTAACCCGGCAAAGAGCTCGACATACCTTCCTTCGGTTGTTGTCTGACCAGAATAGCGGAGCCAGTTGGAATTGTGTACATTGAAATCGCCCGCAATAACGATTTCAGTGCGAGGACAAAGGGAAACAATTTTCGAGATGGAATCAGACAGTGCATCAAACTCGTTACAAGTCGAATTACTGTCAAGATTTGGACTCCTGTAAATAAAACAATAATGAATGACATGCTTGCGGACAGTGAATTTGAGCCATAAGAAGTTAAAGTCCGTGTTGGAACATTGCCCATATTGGGGAAGGCTCTGGCAAGCAATATCATTCCTAACATAGACCACGAGACCATGATGAGAAAAGAGTAATGGCACCAAGCTATACCCATGTAGAGCAAATTCTGATAAATCAGTATTTACTCCAACCTGAGTTTCACTTAATGCCAAAACAGCTGGCCTGTGTTGAACAGTGTAGACGTACACGTGAAAGAAATTCTTTCTTAAACCACGAACATTTGAATACACGACACAAAAATCACTTACCATTTAAAAATACTTACATACAAAACACAACTCTGATTAAGTCGAACTGCGCAGTGAAAATCCAAATTAACTTCTGTAATAATCAAACTGTCTTAGGTGTTATGCCCATAAGACAGCCTGTTTACAAAAAATCAATTTAAACATTCAGCACAATAAGACAAATTCAGATGCCCTTATCTATTTACCGCAAGCATTGTATGGTCATACGATGCCTACAGTAGATAAGAAAGAGGCAGTTAAGCACAAAGGTCTTGGGACAAATTAGAGGATAATTTGTTATGCGAATGCGTTTTATTTATTTTTTTTCTTTCTCAGCGCGAGTGGGCATCTTTATCATTCATCCTACGACGCGAGTGAATATTATTATTTTTTTTTTACAGCACACGCGAGGGGTTTTTTTTCAATTTCTCTAACGAGTGTGTATTAATTTTTTTTTTTTTTTTTAAAGCACTCGCGATAACAACGCTCAACAATTATTTGTTTGGCTTTTGTTTAACCATTCGTGCGCGCACCTCGACATCCGTCCTCTACGAGCTTAGGATCGACACGACACTATGCTCGCGCAGTGCGTTTTAACACTATAAGGGCAACACGAAAATCTCTTTTGGGCGCGCATGTTATAAAAAAAATACATGTGTAAGTTCTAAGAAAGTAAAATAATCAAAAATGATTTAAGAATTAGTTTTTAATAATTGTCATATTCGGAATTCCCAAACGATTTCCTATCGAAGGGGTACTCGGAAGTCTATTTAATCATTAATATAAAAAAATGTTGGTTAATCGTAAGCTCTTAATTAAAAAAAATAATCAACACATTAAATAATTAGTCACAAAAAAATCCTTTGTGTCACAAAAGTTCCCAACGAATCAAAAAGGATACAAAACGAAAAAAGTTTAAAATAATATTTTTTTTAAAAAATAGTGTTGGCTAATCGTAACAGGATAACCCAATCACTTCAATGTAGACTCACCCTAGGCTCATAAGTAAAAGGAAAATTACACAACTGCTCTGCCGATCAATCCATATGATGGCAAGCATAAGTAATTCGTACTAACCGGTGGACTACCGTTAATGTTGGGGCTTTTGTAGCTTTTTTTGGAGTCAGATTACATTAAGCTGGAGAGGAAAGTCTTACAAAGAATTGTTGGCTCCTTATGCAATGAAGGACGACTCCAGACAAAATATGTACAATCATAAATTGAAATCAACCTCGAAACAGATGTTGTGGAAAAAATTATGGCTAAAACACAATCACGCACAATCATACATAGGAAATCAATATATCTTATCTTAATGTCGCTTTGGATAATGTGACTTAAACTCGAAGCTGAAAGTAGAAACTGGTAGATGACAACGTGGCAGACCTTGCTTACATTAAAAAGATGGCGTAATTATAAACAAGTAATATGGAAGTATAGGAATATTATATTCTGAATTTTAAAAAAAGTACCAAACCCCACCAAGCATCGGTTTCAAGTACAAAAATGGCCAGGACTGGATCGCACATAATGGGTCTATTGTGTCTTATCAAATTGAAAGGCAAGATCTTTGACGGAAACAAGTATCATTTAGGTTGAAAATAACACAGTTTGAACTTATAAAAAGTATCATAACCACAAAACTTGGAAAAGACTATTTTCCAAATAAATATATAAATAAAATAAAATAATAAAGTTTTTAGTAAATATGAAATACACCATCGCACGTCTTAAGTAATAATGAATTTATGAAAAAAAAGTATATCGAAAATTGTAGGACGGATTTTGATAAAATCCTGTTTTTAATTTTTAGTTTTTTGAATCAAAATTTTTGTATTTTGGTATGCAGGTTCTTATAGTTTGTTAATATACACCTGATTTTCAAATTTAAAATATTTTTTTTTGATTAGTTTTAAAAATATTGAATTTTCCAAAAAAAATCTTTTCATATATAAAATTTAGCTGAAATCAATCAACTGTTACCGCGAAAGTTGAACATGAAAACAACATTATATGAAAGGTATCGTTAAAAGACTTGTCCGGTAAATTTGGTTTTAATAAATGATAGGCCATACTTACAAAACCACTCACAAAAAATGTCATCAAAGTCATTAGAACCATTCTCGTGAAAAATGAGCTTTTTCCCAAAAAATAATATTTCAATTTTCCCCCTGAGGAATACCAAACGTTACACACATACCAAATTTGAAGGCAATCGCTTAACCCGTTTAGGCTGCAGCTCGACAGATAGACAGACATTTTTTGTCAATAACTTTTTTAAGTTTCTCTATGATCGTAATGTCATGTTTGATTGTTATCTCTCTTTGTTTTGTTTATGTTCACTAATCCTAAACCTATAATCGCTAGTAAAAAGTATGCCATCACACGTCTTAATTAACAATGAATTAATGAAAATATATGTTACATAAGGACCGATTTTGATAAAATTGTGTTATTCAGTTTCTTAGAATTTTTCAATATCCTGCTGATTATAATGTTGTGAAAAAAAATAATAGATTTTTGTAGAAAAAATGAAAATTAAAAAAAAATTATAATAATATATATATACAAAAATGAATCGTGGTTTGTTCGGATGCTTAAAACTTGAAAACCAATGGACCAATTATGATACTTTTTTCTGCGGGTTTGTTTGTAATTGCCCCGCGAAGGTTAAGGATACAGAGAAGTTGGAAAATTCTCAACAGGTGGCGCTGCAGGTGCACATTTTTACAGACCGATTTGACTCAAAATTACACAATTAATTATTTATAATCTATAAAACGTATAAATTAAAACGAAATGTCTGTTTTTAATATCAATTTTCTATTTTTTGATTCTTTTTGATGATGTTTTTTATTATTTTTCATTGATTGATATTATTTTTACATATTTGTTTCACAAAAAAAGTAGGATCATTGTTTTTGTTTGTCGGCGAAAACCAAAACCCATTTCCGTTTGAATAAATCAGTAATCGATTTGTTTTGTTTTTATATTAGTTTCAATATTTCAATTGGATCTTTTTCATTCAACTCTTCTCTTTTGTTATTTGAAGGGTAGTTTTTGAATAGTGAAAGCTTTTTGTGCGATTTATAGTAATATTTTAATTAACAGTTCGATAATTATTACCACGCCAAGATTAGTCAGCGACACCGAAATGTCGCAGCACGTCGAACGGAATAGAACGTGTTATTAAAAAGGGATCAGCTCGAATCCCAATGATAGAAAATCGTGCGCGATAGTCATAAGAGATAAACGAAACTTACAACGAGCACGATTGAGGAGAAAAATTTGTTCGTGCTCGGTAATGTGATGAAGCAAGATAGTAGCGTGCGATTATTGAACAACAACGGCGACAAGAACAAAATCTTCCAGTAAACATTGAAATTACAGGCTTTGGCCTTTCGATATGAGCCAAACATTCAATACAGTGCACACGCATCAGTTCAATTCATTTAGATGTCTGTCATTTGTCAGCATTGCAGTGCAGTAAAACTTGAAAAAGAACCGCCTGTGCCTGTGATATTGGTAAATATTTTGAAAGGGCTGTTTAAGGGAGATGAATGACTGATGATGAAACCATTTGCCCTTTCAGTTCAATCTTATTCAGTCCCCAGTGAAGCTTGCATTTCCGTTGACCCTAAACAAGTCATAAGGAATGTAGCTGGAAGTGTCCGGCTTAAATATAAAATGTCATGCTTTTTATACGGCCAGCTATATTAAGCGTGTTTCCGAGTTGGACAACCATTCTCGCTCTTCATTTCCACTTCGGAGTAGAACGCAAAAAATTTTGAGTATCACGCAGCCTTAAATTGAATAAAATCATAGTTCTAGCTTTTTTATCAGATTTTGAATAAAAATAATATAATTCAATGAAGTTAATAACAATCATAATTGATTTTATTCTATTTTCGCCAAATATAGGACGGAACGGATTAACTACTAGATTTCAAAAGACTTAAGTCTTATTTACAAAACATTCTTGAGAAATTGTGTAGAACCATACATTCGAAATTTAAATGCAAACGATTAAGCTGCTTAGGCCTTACAGCGTCAGATATACAGATGGGCGGACTGAGAGAAATTTAAACATATTTAATGTCTATTAACAACATAAAGTTTTTTTTTTTTATTTTACTTGCAACTATAGGCACTATAATGCAAGTAATGCATTCGTGCAGATTAAAAATGTTAAGATAGCAATCAAACATTGCATTACGATGAAAGAGAAACATATTTTAGTAATTGACAAAATTATGTCTCTGTCAGTATGTTCCTAATCTATTTTGGACTACAGCCTAATCGTCTTCAAATGTTTTACTCAAGGTTATTTTGACATTCTACAGAGGACTTTTTCAATTTTTTTTAGATCAAATATTAACGGTACCTGTCATATAACTTTTAAGTAAAAGCTTATTTTTCTCGAAAATTGGTTAGGGTTTTTTTAATGTAAGTTATTTTTGTGCTTAAGTTTGCAATCTTGAATAATATTATTTTAATTTTAGTAAACGAGCCACGTACTGGTCAAAATTTATATAATAATCGGAGAACTACCAGACCCTTACGATCAAGCAGTTAAGTGGGAGTTTATTTACAGTCGATTTCAGATAACCACCAAATTTATTGTTAGATAATAATAATAAAAACATTAGCGACTTACATATGCACTTATGCGCGAAACATATTGAACCAGCAACAACAACAGCACCAGCAACAGCGGCCGCCATTATTTTAGAACTTATGTGTTTTAATTGCTAAAGCCAGAATAGATCAGCAACAGTAACGTCAACAGTGCCGTTAGACCAAAGTCCTAAATTTGCTGTTGCTGTTCCATTGCTAATAACTTTACCCAAGTGATATTCATACTGCAAAAAAAAACTGACAGTGTTATTGTTCTAAGAAGACGATGCTGGTGCTGGTGGCAATGTGTTTGAATTTTTTTTGCTGGTCGGCGTGCTGTTCGCTGTTGACGATGCTGGTGCTGTTGCTGGTTCAATCTGTTTCGCGCCTTAGGTTTTTAATAGTAGGCCTTCGGTCGAGGTTTCCCACAGGTTTGTACGTGAAGTTGTTTCACTTGGTTGCTTCACTTAAGTCCTTTTTCTTCTACCTCTTTCAGCCGAGTTAGAGTCGAATATTCAAAGACCAACATAAAAGCTTTTAGATACACTTGATAAAAGACCGTTTTCGGTTTTGTTTTCCAGTTTATGTAGTTACCGGGATTCCAATAAAATATTTGCTAATGTTTTCATTATTTTATTAAAGCTTTTAATACAAGCACCTTTTTGACCATTGTCCAATCCTTTTATTTTAAAATTCAGTTTCTCAAAAAAATGTTAAATTCAATAATTGAATTGAGTTGATTTCTCAGTGTATCGCTACAAATTGGTTGGATATGGATATTACACAACAAAATTTATCCCACTGCCTGTGAATAGATTCATCTATATTCAAAATAAATATATTTTTAATTTTGGAGTAAGGTCAGAGAACGGATTTCTTACACCTAATCTTTACAAATTCCATGCATCTGTAAACACAGTTTTAGAATATAAACATTCAAGATATAAGGAATATTTAACACACACAACAAGTTGAGTACTTTCTCCTTGGTTCACTAATTGGGATGCTTCTATCAATCACATTTTTAAAACTATATTTCTGTAAATATACATTAGCTGCACCAAGAAAAATTTAAAAATATTATTGTTTTCGTTTTCTTCAGAAAACTATTGCACCGGCTTTATGTTTATAATATCAAATCATCTGATGAAATGTTTAGAAATACCCCAAAGGGGATTTATTCACATGCCACAAAAAAAAATGTACTGAATGTGAACTTCGGAACTAACTTTATAATTTTATTGGGTATCCACCGGATATCCAAGCGATAAACTTTTTGCCAAACTCTCGTTAGTGAAATAATATCTTTGAAAGTCAGAAGATCTATCCATGAAACGACATAACGTTAAACGTTACAAAAAACCACTCTTTCAACACAGCACCACGAGAAACTTATTTCTTACACTTAACTCAACTAACTCCTGCCTGTGCATAGTTATAGCTGTGATTATAGTCACACAGTGTATGTGCGACGCCCAACCATCAGGACTCCCCAAAAAGGGGATAATTAAATTCGTTATCGCTACAAAATGCAGGTGGAGCATTAATCCGGAAACACGTGCTTCCTGCTGCGCAAGAGGATTGTGGCATAATAACCGGCATCAGAGAGGAAGTGAATTTTAGATACTTTTTGCTATTTGGAATACAGTATTTTGTTTTTTTTTTTATATTTTTTTAATCTTCGTGGTAAAATCATCATCCTTATGGTGGAGAGCCGGGTAATCCTTTAAAAGATTTGTATATTGAAATGGCATTTAAGAGACTACCTTGAATTGTTTGCTATCAGTTATTGAGGATTTCCAGAAATGTATGTGCAATTTATGAAGATGAGCGGTGGTAGTCGAAATATGTCTGAATGGGCTTAGAGAGATATTCTGAATGTCCGCAGATGTAAAGCAAGAAAATGTCAAGACTTCCATTTATCTTTATTGCAGTTCATGAACGCCTACTTGAAGATAAGTTGACGAACCCCAAACGAAGATGGAGCCATCATAAGTAGATGTTTTCCATATTACACTGTATCAGTAAAAAGAAGCGACAAAAATATGAAGGACATGTAACAATTCTTTTGTATTTTGGAAATTTCAATGTATCAAGAAATTTCTATAAATGAATATAAAAATCAGAGAGCACCTACGATCATTAGCCAAACATTATTATTTGTTAGTAGCTTCAGATAAGAGGTCGGTGATGAATAGTATAGAAAAAAGTATCGAGAACATAGAAAGGTATAAGGCAGAAAGGTAGTTACTAATACAATGAGGAAGAGATTCTTTTAATTGAAATTGGTCTATTGAAGCCAACTAGTTGTACAAGTTCATCCAGATCGAGCAGTCGTACAAAAACTGGGACTGAATATTAATGAAAGGACAACCAAATGCATAATAGCTGCGTCTGCGAGAAGGGTGTAATCCAGTGGATAATGAATTTGAAGCAGTGCAAAAGTATAGGTGCTGCTGTAAAAGACAATGGTCCTACCACCGCTTACATATGGATCTGCGACTTGGGTACTTACTATCGTTACTATCGTAACCGCATTTAAGAGGATATTCTTACAAAGAATTTTTGGTCCCTAGTGCAAGGGAGGCCAACTCCGAAAATCTACCTCAAAGCAGATGTTGTGGAAAAAATAAAGCTCGGTAGACTAGTGGGCTGGGCACCTTCCTTGTGTGAGCGAAGAAAAACCAGCTCGGAAAGTCTTTTGCAGTTCTTTTTAAAGAAAAAGCAACATAGCAGACACGGACGACCTAAGCCTTGTGGGTGTTAAATTGGAAGGCGTCGGTATGTATGGTAAAACTTGTAGGAAGAAGACCGGATCCCGATTGTTGTGCAGTTGGTTATGATGATGATGCTATTTTCTCCTAAGCGATGTAAAAATTGATTACATTATTCGGTGAAATTGGACATCAAACCTCGTTGACCTATTGCTGCGAAAGCCTTACTGTCATTAAGAAGTTTTTGTTCTTCTATAAATTTCTAAAGCTGATACAAGCAATTTAATTATCTTGGAGAGAAAGGGAAATGATACATGAGTCATGCAACATTCTGAATAAATCCTATTTTTCATTAATTTCTATAACATATACATAAGTAACTGAAAGAGCTGAAGGAATGTTTTTTTCAGCGTTAAAAAAACACTTTTTTTCATTATAATAGCTGGTTTACCAGTGAGTTTGTGTATTTTAATATCTTTTTAAATGCTTGCAACTACTAGAAAGTGAAGTTGATTAGTACCGTAAAATAACTTACGCTCTCCGTATATTTTATTATATTACATTACATTATATTTTGATCTACTCCGTAGATAAATCTACGAAGTAGACACACTTACGAGCACTGGCTACTGAGGCCGTCGCCTCAGACAATTACAAGACAACGCACAAGACGACATTGACAGAACAGAAGATAGAGAGAGAACGGAAAACAGAAAACACATAACACATGTCAACAAACCGCAATTGTTTTTTCGGATGTTCCGCAATCCGACCACTAACCACGCGCAACGATGTTTGATTTCGCTGATCTCATGAGAGGCGATGCTTACTTTTTCACTTTTAATTGATTTTTATTTAACTTTTAACTTATACTTATAGAAAAAACAAAAATCTTAAAACTAGCTAAGACTATCAGCTTAATTTACTTACTGGCCCTATGCGGGCGCTCTAAGTTAATCTCTAACTTAATTTTAAATGCCTTTCCGCCTAAAAATAACTTAAATTTATCTTATTTATACCGGGTTTTATTTTCCACCCAGAAAATTTTATCGATTTCTTAATCTATCTTAAACTACTTAAAAATTAACTTAAAATAAACTAAAAATAAACTTAAAATTACTTAATATAAACCTAAAACAATTAAATCTAGGAACAGCCAGAGCAGGCTTTTTTAGAAATTTATTTTATTTTATATTTGTTGTATTTTTTATATTTTTTTTTGTTGGATTTTTTTTTTGGTGCGGCGACTGCACTACGTAACTTAAAGATACCTACGATAAATAAAGGTCGGCCATAGGCGATATTTCGTCTATGCTAACTGAAAATATCGGGTTTTACCTAAGGCACCAGAATTGGTGGACCTGATCAAGTGCTTCCTTCCGATCCCGGTGGGCACAGCCCTACTGAAACGGAGGCGCTCTGCTTCGCTCCCAGCGACTATGTCTCGGTCGTAAAGGAGCCGCCTATCGACTGTTCTGTGGCCGACGTGGTAGATCAACGAAATCGCTGATCTATCCTGAATCAGCCCTTCGACTATCTAAGTACAGGAAAGCTTCGGGAGGCATTAAGACCACTGGAACGTGTACTTTCGAAATATTCATTTTGGGGGTAGTAAGCCCCGAAGATTTGTCCATTAGTTGAGGCCATTAATCTTGCAATGTGTCCGCGAATGAGCCGTTGTATAGAACCTCGTTGGAATAATAGTGTTTTTACTCCGAATCTGGTGTTCTATAAGGTCCGAGACAAGTGCGAAGACACTTGGTGTCTCTCGAACACCCGAATCTTTTCCATTAGAGATGGTGCAACGTTGAACCACACAGGGCATCCGTAGGCAATCATCAGCTTGATGAGGGCCATGTAGTAAATCACTGTCACCTTGCAGAGCAGCCTTTACTTGTCGATTGAAATATAGATACTGATCCAACCAGATGCCAAGGCACTTTACTACATGTTTATTCGCCAGTGGATGTCCATGTGGTCCAGCGATCACTAGCATGCGCCAATTCTCTCTTGTATCACTAGAGGCCCCCGCCAAAGGGGTTCTTAACAGGATAGTTTTACATTTTTGGAAGTTAATATTCAGCTTGCAATCACTACAGTATTGTTGAATTTTATCGAAATCACGTTGTAAGAGAATTCTGATTCGCAATTGCATAAGGTAAACACCTAATGAGATCGCTGGTGTAAATACCAAAGAGAATCGCCGAGTTCACCGCTCTCTGTTGCAGACCGTTTTAAATATCTAACGTTGTGGTAGATATGTTACATTGCCACTCTTGACAACAAACTTGCTGCCCTTAAACAAGTCTTAAAGCATAATATATAGCAGTGGTTTACTTATGCCCCATCTGGTTAGCTTCAGATGAACCTTATAACCATACGGTGTCGAAAGGCATTTCCAAATCAACCAGACAGGCACCCGTGCATTGATTCTAAGCATTGTTCCACTAGACAGCAGATACTAGCTTAGACGTGGCATGAATTGTGTCATGTCCCGCCTTAAAGCCGAACTGGATGTTTGGAATTATATTTTTGTCCTCGGCCCAATTGGACAGCGCCCTACTGAGAACTTTTTCGAATACTTAGGTGATACTCGGAAGAAGACTTATCGACCGGAGATTTGCCAGATTGGAACTATCCTTTCCCTTTTTCGGGAGAGGATGACGATTTATGGTTTGTTTTATCCACAAAGTCAGCAATTTGGATTATCGGTATTGAGATAATTGAATTAACTAAGTAAAAATTTCAAGTAAACCTATAATTCACATGGGCGAAAAATTTTAAACATTTAAAACCGAATCTAAATCCATTTCAAAATGCGAGTCAACTCTAAAAAATAATTTAAAACTAGAGCCGTCTCTTTGTTAATTTTGATCAACATATAGTATACTTTAAATTTAAAGGGCTTCTCTAACCTTAAAACCAGCAAACCTCTTCTGTATTTTTCATTTCGTACTAAAAAAAGCATAACAAAATATTTTCCGAAAACCGAAATTTTGAAATTTTTGAATATTCGGTTGTCTTTAGAATCAAAGCTACCTTTGTCATCTGTCTTTCTGTCTCTCTGACATATGTATTTGGACTACAGCCTAAATGGTTGGGCCAATCGGAGCTCAAATATTAACGGTACTTGCGATATAACCATTAAGTAAAAGCTTATTTTTCTCGAAAACTAGAATTTGTATGAAAAAAAAACTCCGCGTACTATTGTAGGTGTAAGCTAAAACGGTACCCCCATAGGACCTATGTAGGTAGCCAATTAGGTAACTACACATACACATATTTTCGAAAAAGGTAATTAATTTTTTTTTAAATCAATATTTTAAAAACGGAATAGTGATTTTATTTAATGTATGTTATTTTTGTGCTTTCTCTAATATTTTTTTTTCAATTTTTTAAAAGTTGTTAAATTAAAGCCGTTGTATTTAAAAAAACCGTTAATACGTTACCTTAATAACCGCACATAAGTTTATTTTTTATAATTTATATACACAACTAACAAGTAGAATGCGTTAATAATTAGAATATTCTTGAAAATTCTTAAAAAATAAATAAATACTTTTATTGGCACAACAGCTCCACACTTGTTGTCAGGGTTCCTTAATTTATTTAAAATAAAACAGAACATTTTGGTTAAAACTTATATCTAAAGGACTTCCTGAACAAGAGTCGGTTCTACTGTTGAAATGAGTAATAATAATAATAATAATAATAATAATAATAATAATAATAATAATAATAATAATAATAATAATAATAATAATAATAATAATAATAATAATAATAATAATAATAATAATAATAATAATAATAATAATAATAATAATAATAATAATAATAATAATAATAATAATAATAATAATAATAATAATAATAATAATAATAATAATAATAATAATAATAATAATAATAATAATAATAATAATAATAATAATAATAATAATAATAATAATAATAATAATAATAATAATAATAATAATAATAATAATAATAATAATAATAATAATAATAATAATAATAATAATAATAATAATAATAATAATAATAATAATAATAATAATAATAATAATAATAATAATAATAATAATAATAATAATAATAATAATAATAATAATAATAATAATAATAATAATAATAATAATAATAATAATAATAATAATAATAATAATAATAATAATAATAATAATAATAATAATAATAATAATAATAATAATAATAATAATAATAATAATAATAATAATAATAATAATAATAATAATAATAATAATAATAATAATAATAATAATAATAATAATAATAATAATAATAATAATAATAATAATAATAATAATAATAATAATAATAATAATAATAATAATAATAATAATAATAATAATAATAATAATAATAATAATAATAATAATAATAATAATAATAATAATAATAATAATAATAATAATAATAATAATAATAATAATAATAATAATAATAATAATAATAATAATAATAATAATAATAATAATAATAATAATAATAATAATAATAATAATAATAATAATAATAATAATAATAATAATAATAATAATAATAATAATAATAATAATAATAATAATAATAATAATAATAATAATAATAATAATAATAATAATAATAATAATAATAATAATAATAATAATAATAATAATAATAATAATAATAATAATAATAATAATAATAATAATAATAATAATAATAATAATAATAATAATAATAATAATAATAATAATAATAATAATAATAATAATAATAATAATAATAATAATAATAATAATAATAATAATAATAATAATAATAATAATAATAATAATAATAATAATAATAATAATAATAATAATAATAATAATAATAATAATAATAATAATAATAATAATAATAATAATAATAATAATAATAATAATAATAATAATAATAATAATAATAATAATAATAATAATAATAATAATAATAATAATAATAATAATAATAATAATAATAATAATAATAATAATAATAATAATAATAATAATAATAATAATAATAATAATAATAATAATAATAATAATAATAATAATAATAATAATAATAATAATAATAATAATAATAATAATAATAATAATAATAATAATAATAATAATAATAATAATAATAATAATAATAATAATAATAATAATAATAATAATAATAATAATAATAATAATAATAATAATAATAATAATAATAATAATAATAATAATAATAATAATAATAATAATAATAATAATAATAATAATAATAATAATAATAATAATAATAATAATAATAATAATAATAATAATAATAATAATAATAATAATAATAATAATAATAATAATAATAATAATAATAATAATAATAATAATAATAATAATAATAATAATAATAATAATAATAATAATAATAATAATAATAATAATAATAATAATAATAATAATAATAATAATAATAATAATAATAATAATAATAATAATAATAATAATAATAATAATAATAATAATAATAATAATAATAATAATAATAATAATAATAATAATAATAATAATAATAATAATAATAATAATAATAATAATAATAATAATAATAATAATAATAATAATAATAATAATAATAATAATAATAATAATAATAATAATAATAATAATAATAATAATAATAATAATAATAATAATAATAATAATAATAATAATAATAATAATAATAATAATAATAATAATAATAATAATAATAATAATAATAATAATAATAATAATAATAATAATAATAATAATAATAATAATAATAATAATAATAATAATAATAATAATAATAATAATAATAATAATAATAATAATAATAATAATAATAATAATAATAATAATAATAATAATAATAATAATAATAATAATAATAATAATAATAATAATAATAATAATAATAATAATAATAATAATAATAATAATAATAATAATAATAATAATAATAATAATAATAATAATAATAATAATAATAATAATAATAATAATAATAATAATAATAATAATAATAATAATAATAATAATAATAATAATAATAATAATAATAATAATAATAATAATAATAATAATAATAATAATAATAATAATAATAATAATAATAATAATAATAATAATAATAATAATAATAATAATAATAATAATAATAATAATAATAATAATAATAATAATAATAATAATAATAATAATAATAATAATAATAATAATAATAATAATAATAATAATAATAATAATAATAATAATAATAATAATAATAATAATAATAATAATAATAATAATAATAATAATAATAATAATAATAATAATAATAATAATAATAATAATAATAATAATAATAATAATAATAATAATAATAATAATAATAATAATAATAATAATAATAATAATAATAATAATAATAATAATAATAATAATAATAATAATAATAATAATAATAATAATAATAATAATAATAATAATAATAATAATAATAATAATAATAATAATAATAATAATAATAATAATAATAATAATAATAATAATAATAATAATAATAATAATAATAATAATAATAATAATAATAATAATAATAATAATAATAATAATAATAATAATAATAATAATAATAATAATAATAATAATAATAATAATAATAATAATAATAATAATAATAATAATAATAATAATAATAATAATAATAATAATAATAATAATAATAATAATAATAATAATAATAATAATAATAATAATAATAATAATAATAATAATAATAATAATAATAATAATAATAATAATAATAATAATAATAATAATAATAATAATAATAATAATAATAATAATAATAATAATAATAATAATAATAATAATAATAATAATAATAATAATAATAATAATAATAATAATAATAATAATAATAATAATAATAATAATAATAATAATAATAATAATAATAATAATAATAATAATAATAATAATAATAATAATAATAATAATAATAATAATAATAATAATAATAATAATAATAATAATAATAATAATAATAATAATAATAATAATAATAATAATAATAATAATAATAATAATAATAATAATAATAATAATAATAATAATAATAATAATAATAATAATAATAATAATAATAATAATAATAATAATAATAATAATAATAATAATAATAATAATAATAATAATAATAATAATAATAATAATAATAATAATAATAATAATAATAATAATAATAATAATAATAATAATAATAATAATAATAATAATAATAATAATAATAATAATAATAATAATAATAATAATAATAATAATAATAATAATAATAATAATAATAATAATAATAATAATAATAATAATAATAATAATAATAATAATAATAATAATAATAATAATAATAATAATAATAATAATAATAATAATAATAATAATAATAATAATAATAATAATAATAATAATAATAATAATAATAATAATAATAATAATAATAATAATAATAATAATAATAATAATAATAATAATAATAATAATAATAATAATAATAATAATAATAATAATAATAATAATAATAATAATAATAATAATAATAATAATAATAATAATAATAATAATAATAATAATAATAATAATAATAATAATAATAATAATAATAATAATAATAATAATAATAATAATAATAATAATAATAATAATAATAATAATAATAATAATAATAATAATAATAATAATAATAATAATAATAATAATAATAATAATAATAATAATAATAATAATAATAATAATAATAATAATAATAATAATAATAATAATAATAATAATAATAATAATAATAATAATAATAATAATAATAATAATAATAATAATAATAATAATAATAATAATAATAATAATAATAATAATAATAATAATAATAATAATAATAATAATAATAATAATAATAATAATAATAATAATAATAATAATAATAATAATAATAATAATAATAATAATAATAATAATAATAATAATAATAATAATAATAATAATAATAATAATAATAATAATAATAATAATAATAATAATAATAATAATAATAATAATAATAATAATAATAATAATAATAATAATAATAATAATAATAATAATAATAATAATAATAATAATAATAATAATAATAATAATAATAATAATAATAATAATAATAATAATAATAATAATAATAATAATAATAATAATAATAATAATAATAATAATAATAATAATAATAATAATAATAATAATAATAATAATAATAATAATAATAATAATAATAATAATAATAATAATAATAATAATAATAATAATAATAATAATAATAATAATAATAATAATAATAATAATAATAATAATAATAATAATAATAATAATAATAATAATAATAATAATAATAATAATAATAATAATAATAATAATAATAATAATAATAATAATAATAATAATAATAATAATAATAATAATAATAATAATAATAATAATAATAATAATAATAATAATAATAATAATAATAATAATAATAATAATAATAATAATAATAATAATAATAATAATAATAATAATAATAATAATAATAATAATAATAATAATAATAATAATAATAATAATAATAATAATAATAATAATAATAATAATAATAATAATAATAATAATAATAATAATAATAATAATAATAATAATAATAATAATAATAATAATAATAATAATAATAATAATAATAATAATAATAATAATAATAATAATAATAATTTTTTTTTTTTTTTTTTTTTTTTTTTTTTTTTTTTTTTTACTTTACTTGTGGAGGAATGCGTTACGCACCATAAGGAGGTATCCATACCTCCCCGTGTGCCGGACTCACCGAGGAATTTCAACCTTATAATGGCATACCGGCTAAACCTCCAAAAGTGTCTCGAAGATCACCCCCCTCGGGACTACGGGTTGCATTTCTTCAAGGGGGGGTCCTGTTGTACTGCCCATTCTGGGCTCACGTATTCTAGCGGGATCTTTTCTTCCTCTCTTTTCTTCGTTCCTAGGTTAGGATGGGTTAGGTTAGGTAGGTTAGGTTAGGATAAGGTTAGATTAGTTAGGTAACATTAGTTTAAGTTAGTTCTGATTAGGTGAAGTTAGGTTACGTTAGTTTAAGTTGGTTAGGTTAGATCTGGTTGGGTTAGCAGATTAATAGGTTAGGGAAGGTTAGGAACGCGGAACTGTTCTTCTTCTCTTTTCTTGGTTCTGAGGATCTGGTTTGTGTATGTACAGATCACATTCCAATTATGTTGGCTGGTTAGCATCTTTTCGACTATATGCTCTGGAGTGATGGTGCCAGTGTTTCTCTCCAGTTCTTCTCTTTGTGTTGCCCATCTTCTGCAGGCGAAGAAGGTATGTTGTGCGTCGTCTTCTTGAGAGTCCCCGTACTGGCAGGCTGGACTACTCTTTTTGCCGATCCTGTGGAGAAAGGCGTTGAAGTATCCGTGTCCGGTAAGTAACTGGGTGACGTAATAGTTGACCTCACCGTGTTTCCGGTCCTTCCACTCAGCCACGTTTCTGATTAGCCTCGCCGTCCATCGTCCTCTGCTTTGTGAGCACCAACGCTCTTGCCACTTCTGTATCGTCAGCTGCTTAGCCTCCTCGGATGCCGCTTCCACTCCCATTTCCGCCTTTTTGTCGTGGACGTACTTCCTCTCTGTCGCTAGGAGATCAATAGGGGTCACTCCAGCGATTACAAGAACAGCTGGTTCCGACACCGTTCGATAGGAGCTTGCCACACGTAAAGCTCCGCATCTTTGCACTGCCGCCATCTGTTTACGGTACTTCTCTTGCTTAAGTGCATCCGCCCATATTTCGCTGCCGTACAGAAGGATGGAGTGAGTTGTCGCCATCAGTAGCCTTCGCTTACTGGCCGTTGGTCCCCCCACGTTCGCCATCAGTCTGCTCAGTGATGTGGTAGTTTTTGAAGCTCTTTCCGCTGCTGTCTTTATTTGTTGCCAGTATGTTAGCTTTGTGTCGAGATACAATCCCAAGTACTTCACTGCCGCGCTGCTTCTTATCACTTCGGTCCCAATTTGGAAGTCAATTTGTGTGGGAATCCTCTTCCTCGTCAGAAGAACTATCTCTGTTTTTTCCGTGGCTAGGCTGAGTCCATGCTCTTCCATCCATGAATTTGTTCGTCGCATGACCTGGTTCAGCTTTCTTTGCGCGCTATCAGTGTCTCGTGCTATAATCACCGCGGCGATGTCGTCAGCGTAGCCAACCAGGAAGGCATCATCAGGCATCTCCATGCGTAGGATATCATCATAGGAGATGTTCCACAGGTCTGGTCCTAAGATTGATCCCTGCGCTGCGCCAGATGTGACTTCCTTCCTTCGTGGGCCTTCTGTAGTTTCGTAAATCAGCTCTCGATCCCTGAGATAGTTTTTCGCCATCCGTAGAAGGTAGGCAGGAACGTGGAATCTCCATTCGAGCGCATGTAGAATATCGCTCCACCTGGCCGAGTTGAAGGCATTTCGTACATCCAGTGTTGCCAGCAAGACGATCTCTTTCGAGTAGTGGTTTCTTTGTTGGGCAACTTGGGTGGCGTGCACTACTTCTTGTATTGCTCCGATAGTAGAGCGGCCCCTCCGGAAACCGTACTGTCTCTCTGATAGATCGCCCGACGCTTGTACTGCCGCTGAAAGCCGTGGTTTCAGAAGTTTTTCCAAGAGTTTCCCCGCGGTGTCTAGCATGCACAGGGGTCTGTATGCCGATGGGGAGTCCGGGTCTCCTTTGCCTTTGCTGATGAGCACCAGCCGTTGTTTCTTCCAGCTCTTGGGGAAGATGCCTTCTTCGAGGAGGCTGTTATACATGTTCAGCAGTAATTGGGGACATGCTTGGGCAGTCACTTTCAGGACTTCTGTGGGGATTCCGTCGGGACCAGGGGCTTTTCTATTTTGTAGTGCCTGCACAGCTATGCTCAACTCTTCCTCACTAAAAAGTGGGATATCCTGGCTTTGGAACGGTGTGTTGTCAGGTGCCCTGACAGGATGAGTTGGGAATAGTGTTTCAACAATGTGCTCCATTTTTTCTTCGCTAAGAACAGGGGGTGTCATCTGAGCTCCGAGTTTACGCGTAACAATCTTATAGCCTAGTCCCCAGAGGTCGCTATTTACATCACGGCGGAGATCCTCCCATCTCTCTCTCTTGCTCGAATTGATGGCCCTCTTGAGCTCGGATCTCTTGGTTCTGAACTCCGCTGTGGCGTCCTCCATAGGTTCAGCGTTTCTTCTTCTCCCCCTGGTGACTATTCGACGAAGTTGTAAACATCTCCGGCGTAACGCAGCTATCTCTTCTGTCCACCAGTACACTGGATCTCTGTTTCTGTTGGCACCACTCGTTCGGGGCATTGAAGAGTCGCAGGCGAGCCGAATTAGTTGCATCGTGGCTTCAGCTTTGGTTTCAGCAGGTCCTTGTACTTGTAGCACAGCATCTGCCCCTTCCTCGATCACTTCCTTAAAAATATCCGCGTTAAGCCTGTTTAAGTTCCACCTTGGAGCCCGTGGTTGGTGACGTAGGTTTAGGGCTCGTTGGTTATCCTCCAAGTCAAAAACGATATACTGGTGGTCGCTTCCTGTATAGTCCTCGATTACTCTCCAGTTCTTTATTTTTGCAAATACGTTGTCTGTCGCAAAGGTAACATCTGGAATAGTGCCTCTGTGTCCTGGTCTCCTGAAGGTGGGGGTATCTCCTACGTTAGCTACGTATAGTCCACGTCTCGCGGCCATCTCGAGTATTTGCCTTCCTCGAGAGTCTGTAGTTGGCATACCCCACTCCTGTCCTCTGGCGTTGAAGTCTCCAGCTACTAGGATATCTCCCTCGGTTTGATTTAGAAAATCTTCTAAATCTTCTAGTTTTGTACGGAACTCTTCAATTCTTTCGTTAGGAGTGAGGTATATGCTAACTACTGTCAGCCTTTCACTTTTCACCCATGCGAAACCTCTTTCTGCCCCTTTTCTCTCAATGAGGAATTTTCTTGTGTCAGGGATCCAAACAGCAGCAGTTCTGAGCAGATCCGGTATCCAGTTTGGTCCGTCCTTATCACGGTATTGCTCGCTTACGATGACGATTTCTGCTCGCAATTCCACAACAAGTTTTTTCAGGAGGCTATCAGCGGTAAGACCCCTGTGGACATTCGCTTGGAGAATTATGGTCATTTTGAGGACGCTTTTTTCGCCTGTTCAAGTGCTTTCTTAAACACTTGGCAGTTTCCTGTGCCCGGGACGTGGTTCAGGGATGGTCTGTTTTCCAGGTCGGCACAGAGGCAACATTTTGGAGGATTATTGCAATCCTTCATTTTGTGTCCTTTCTCTCCACAGTTAATGCAGAGTCCTTGGCCCTTTCTGTCCATGCTGTTACAAGACGATTGTATATGGCCATATCCGAAGCATTTGAAGCACCTTTTAACTTCAACTCGTCTGCGGATTCGACATTGAACCCATCCAATTTTTATCTTGGGGGACTTCAGCATATCGTTGGCTGCTCTTGCGCTTATGTGGACAATGGCTATCTTCAGCGAGCTTCTGTTTTTACCAGTGATCGTTACCTGGATATCTGTTGTAGCATCGGGGAGTTTCTTTTTAATAGCTTCCTCGACTTCCTCCACAGTTGTCAGCTCGTCCAGGTCCCTAATTTCGATGGCCACTTTCGGTTCGAGGTTTTGAACCGTTGCCTTATCTCCTAGTATGGACTTCAGGGATTCACCAAAGGCTTTTTTGTCTTTACTTTTTGCTCCGAGTTCCAAAAGCACATGTCCAGATTTTGTTTGCCGAACATTTTTGACAATGGTTTCGGTGTCGTCTGGATTTGCTTTGCTTCGGATTTCCCTCAGAATATCGGTGAATTTCTCCGTTCCCTTCGGCTTTATTAGGATAGCTTCAGGTCGAGCTCTCCGTCGGTCGCGTTTTTTTTCCTTCTTCTTCTTTTTCTTTTCTTTTGGGCCTTCTTTAGGTTTTTCTTGATTTTTACTCTTTTGGCCTGTCCCAACCGTCTCCGTCTCCGTGTCCTTTATCAGAGCTTGAGCGTAGCTCTCTTCTCCGAGGTTGACTTCGTCGGTCAGTGTTCTACTTTCTTGTCTGACTTCCGCCCTCGCGGCTTGTGAGATCTTTCTCGTTCTCTTGTCGGAATCCTTTTGAAGTGGACTCGACGGTGGTCTTTTAATGGTTGCCGTTTCCGAAGGGTTTTTAGGGCCTTTTTTCTGTCCGGCTTCAACCCTCTGGTGTGAAGCTTCTGTGCTCGTGGTAGACGGCTTTGAAGCTGAGCAGCAACCATCGGTCTTATTTTCTTCTCTTTTAGACCATTTTATTTTGTCAAGAGACTCCTCCAATGACGCGATGCCGTTTTTAATATCTACGCTGATATTTTTTTGTCTCAGACACGCCGTCTTCATTACCTTGAGAGTATTAAGGCATTTCTGCATCTCCGTAAGAAAAACAGCGTTTGAATTTCCCTCATTCGTTTCTTTGGAGGCAGAAGGGGCAATGACTCTCGTCGGCGCAGCAGAGTATGCTTCATCTTTCGATTTTTCCGTTTCGGTTACAAAAATCGAAAAAATCCCACGCCTTGCAGACTTCGGCCCTTCAGAAGGTTTAGGGCCTGTAGGAGTACCCTTCTTCAGAGGAGGAGTCCGAAGAATTTTTGGTACTCTTTTGAAAGGGTCACCACTGGTCTCGCTTGTAGCATTTTGATCCGTGGGAGCCAAGCTTTCCACTCCCATCCCGCCATTTCTCTTTGAAATTGTTGTTTCACTTGTAGCATTACGATCCTCGGGAGCCAAGGTTGCCACTCCCGGGGCTACTATATTTTTTCCTGTTGGATTGCGGTCATAGTATGTCGACGTCTCGGGGCCCGCGCGCTCACCCCTGTCAGACGCCGGTACTGGGGATCCGACTCCCTGCACCGTAAAGTTTTCTCCTTCTTGTTTTCTATCCATATTTGGTTTATTATTCTGTGTTCCTTCACATAGTTGCTTTTTTGGTCCGCGAGTGGTATTTTATTTCCCACAAACCCTGCATAAATGCCGAGCCTTCCCTATCCGCCACCTGGGACGCGCCCTTTAGGGGAAAGCAACAAAAACCCCCAAGGGAATAATAATAATAATAATAATAATAATAATAATAATAATAATAATAATAATAATAATAATAATAATAATAATAATAATAATAATAATAATAATAATAATAATAATAATAATAATAATAATAATAATAATAATAATAATAATAATAATAATAATAATAATAATAATAATAATAATAATAATAATAATAATAATAATAATAATAATAATAATAATAATAATAATAATAATAATAATAATAATAATAATAATAATAATAATAATAATAATAATAATAATAATAATAATAATAATAATAATAATAATAATAATAATAATAATAATAATAATAATAATAATAATAATAATAATAATAATAATAATAATAATAATAATAATAATAATAATAATAATAATAATAATAATAATAATAATAATAATAATAATAATAATAATAATAATAATAATAATAATAATAATAATAATAATAATAATAATAATAATAATAATAATAATAATAATAATAATAATAATAATAATAATAATAATAATAATAATAATAATAATAATAATAATAATAATAATAATAATAATAATAATAATAATAATAATAATAATAATAATAATAATAATAATAATAATAATAATAATAATAATAATAATAATAATAATAATAATAATAATAATAATAATAATAATAATAATAATAATAATAATAATAATAATAATAATAATAAAAATAATAATAATAATAATAATAATAATAATAATAATAATAATAATAATAATAATAATAATAATAATAATAATAATAATAATAAAAATAATAATAATAATAATAATAATAATAATAATAATAATAATAATAATAATAATAATAATAATAATAATAATAATAATAATAATAATAATAATAATAATAATAATAATAATAATAATAATAATAATAATAATAATAATAATAATAATAATAATAATGTGTCAGGGATCCAAACAGCAGCAGTTCTGAGCAGATCCGGTATCCAGTTTGGTCCGTCCTTATCACGGTATTGCTCGCTTACGATGACGATTTCTGCTCGCAATTCCACAACAAGTTTTTTCAGGAGGCTATCAGCGGTAAGACCCCTGTGGACATTCGCTTGGAGAATTATGGTCATTTTGAGGACGCTTTTTTCGCCTGTTCAAGTGCTTTCTTAAACACTTGGCAGTTTCCTGTGCCCGGGACGTGGTTCAGGGATGGTCTGTTTTCCAGGTCGGCACAGAGGCAACATTTTGGAGGATTATTGCAATCCTTCATTTTGTGTCCTTTCTCTCCACAGTTAATGCAGAGTCCTTGGCCCTTTCTGTCCATGCTGTTACAAGACGATTGTATATGGCCATATCCGAAGCATTTGAAGCACCTTTTAACTTCAACTCGTCTGCGGATTCGACATTGAACCCATCCAATTTTTATCTTGGGGGACTTCAGCATATCGTTGGCTGCTCTTGCGCTTATGTGGACAATGGCTATCTTCAGCGAGCTTCTGTTTTTACCAGTGATCGTTACCTGGATATCTGTTGTAGCATCGGGGAGTTTCTTTTTAATAGCTTCCTCGACTTCCTCCACAGTTGTCAGCTCGTCCAGGTCCCTAATTTCGATGGCCACTTTCGGTTCGAGGTTTTGAACCGTTGCCTTATCTCCTAGTATGGACTTCAGGGATTCACCAAAGGCTTTTTTGTCTTTACTTTTTGCTCCGAGTTCCAAAAGCACATGTCCAGATTTTGTTTGCCGAACATTTTTGACAATGGTTTCGGTGTCGTCTGGATTTGCTTTGCTTCGGATTTCCCTCAGAATATCGGTGAATTTCTCCGTTCCCTTCGGCTTTATTAGGATAGCTTCAGGT